>CM059876.1:11494488-12835406 GCA_030490815.1 Acer saccharum | reverse complement strand
TCTTAATTTGTGCTTTTATGAAAAATAAGATGATGAAATTCATTGTTAAAACTTATCCTAGTATTTTGTAATATCTAAAAATTATTTTAATTGTTAAAAATTATAAAAGTTTGCTCGATAAAATTTCTTAATAATTAAACATAATTATATGACTATGTTTACTTGACATGTTTTAATTATATAAATCAAAAAAAAAAAAAAAAAAAAAAGCAAAATCTATATAAATAACTTATCAAAAGTATGACGTTGTACTATAGTACTAGGGTGAGATAAGTAAGATTTGGAGAGAGAAATATTTTAAGGATATAATAAAATTAGTTAAGATAGAATTGAGTAAATGTAATTTTGATAAGAAAAATTACTATTGATATAACAAAATATATATATGTTGCGATTTGATTTATATTTGAGAGATAAAGAAATAATAATAATATGTTTAGAATCAAATATATTTTATACGTGATTACGAGAAAATTATTAACACTTAATTTATAAAAGAATTAGAAAGTCTAAATATCAAATAAGGGTAAGAACATAAAAATCTGAAAGTCTAGTGGATTAATTTATAAAAGGACTAATTGCACAAACGTCCCTTGAGTTTAGGCATAATTGCATGTATATGGAATTGTTACCCATAATTGCACAAACATCCCCTGTAATTAGTTGATTTCGTTAAATCTAACCATTGACCACAATTTTAACCAAAAAATGACCAAAGTGCCCCTAGTTACCTATTTTATTATTAATTATATATATACCTTTTTTTTTTTGACAATTTATATATACTTAAAATAATAATTATATACAATACTTAATTTATTTATTTAACAATTTTTATAATCCATTTTTTTAAATAAATAAATTAAGTATTATACATAATTATTATTTTTAAGTATATATGTAATTATTTTTTTAAATATATATATAATTATTTTCTTAAGTATATATATAATTATTTTTTAAGTATATAAATAAATTGTCAAAAAAAAGTATATATATAATTAATTATAAAATAGGTAACTAGGGGTACTTTAGTCATTTTTGGTTAAAATTATGGTCAATGGTTAGATTTAACAAAATCAACTAATTACAGGGGATGTTTGTGCAATTATGGGTAAAAATTCCATATACATGCAATTATGCCTAAACTCAGGGGACGTTTGTGCAATTATCCTTTATAAAATTGTAAAACTTCAAGGAATATGAAACAAGGGTAAAAACATAAAAATCTGAAAACTTAGGGGATAAATTTAAAAAATTGTAAAACTTTAGGGGTAGTGGCCCCCTCGTCCTCACATGCCTCCGTCCTTGGACGGGACAATGTGGGACAACTTCCTCTTGTCCCATGTTTGGCACGTTTTAAACGTGAGACAGAACGGGACAACGGAGGATAAAAAACACCAAAAATTATCACCCATGACCCTCAGCCAAACTTGTCCCATGCATGGGACAAGTATCAAAACGATTTTTTTACCCTTAATATTTCTAAGAATTACAAATCTCTCTCTCATTCGTTGGTTCATCGAATCCTTCTCTCTCTCTCTCTTCCTTCGTTCGTTCATCATCGAATCGAATCTGGTGGTCTGAATCTGGGTTGGGGTTTGGTGTTGGTGTGGGTTTCATGGCTTGCTGTTGGTGATGATGGTGGTGGTTTAGTGTTGATGATGATGGTGGTGGTTTTGTGTTTCTTGGCTTGCTGCCGCCACTATTGTGATTACCGAGCTCGTAGCAGCAAAAGATGAAGATGAAAAAGATGGTTGGCTGTTGGGTTGGATTTGCTATAGATGGAATTTGTTGAATGAATTTTTGTAGAAATAGATGAAGGTAAGAAGATGAAGATAGATTGAAGTTGAATTTTCTTTTTGTTTGGGCCTTTTTTGTCCAGATCCTTTAGGCATTTTTATCCAAATGTTTTGATCATTTTTTTCCAGATCTTTTCCAATTGTTTGTCATGGATATTTTTTTCCAGATCTAATGGATATTTGTCATTAGCATTGGAATTGTTTCTTAAGATGTTAAATTCTGGAATAAGACTAGATTCTTCAACCATGGTGGCTATTTTAGTTTTGTGCTCTCAACCATTGAATATTGAAGTTGGAAAGCAAATCCATGGATGCTTTTCAGTTATGGGTTGCATACTGATGTAAGAATATCTTACACACTCATTGAAATGTACTTTAAATGTGGTGATCATTTAAATGGGTTGAAAATTTTCGGTCATAGAATCATACTTTGGTTATGTGGAGTGCTATAATATCAAATTCTATTCATAAGGGTTGCCCAACAAAGGCATTGGAATTGTTGTAGGATTATATGTTGGAGTATGGCTTTCCAGATTTTAGGAGTTTTCTTCAAACTTCATAAAATTGTTGTAAACATTAGACATGACAAGAGGGGTACTCTGGTTATTTGAATCTCTTGTTCATCCTGTCCCAGTCATAACAAACGTATAATAGTACAGTTAGTTATGTACCAAATATTCCAAATACAATACGGAACAACTGTTATGTCATATTCCGTCCCGACCTATCATGTTCCGTCCTCATACCAAATGCACCTTTAAATATGAAAGAGTTGTATTTCTAATTGTGTATCGGGGAGATGGGGTGGCAGAAGGTCAACTACTTCATCAGAATCTTGTGACTTGTGTTGAGGAGGTGATATTGCTGCCAAAGCTTCTTGTTATAATTATTTCTTTTCACTTTATTTCATATTTCATATATTCAAAATGGTATAGAACTGGATTCTATGAGATTTGAAGGCTAATTGTCTGTCTAAGTGTGTATAATTATTTTGATCATAGTATCCAAATACTAAAAATGATATATGAAAAAAATTATTTATTATCTGGTTTGGCTAAGTTGCCGGTAACAACAATGTTATTGAGCAGTTTATGTGAGAGATATGATTTATTCCTTTATTATCTTTGATCATCAACATATCATTATAATGATTAAATCCTAATTATTATAATTCTATATAGGGTGCAAAAATTATCATCCAAAAACTAATTAGTACACTCATTTTCATAATTATATCCGTCAGTCCATGTCTAAAATTTTAAAAATAAATATTACTATAAACATTTATCTTAATGTCAATAGTGCCTTTATTGAAATGAATATATTTATTTTAATACATTTTATTTGTTAACCGTCTTAAATTATTAGCGCACCCATTTAAAAAAAAAAAAAGAAAAAACAATAGAGCGGAAATATTTGTATGGATAGATTATCTAAGAGTAATGTTATATATCACAACCACTATCACAACTCATGTGGCGTTGATGTGTCAATTGGTAAGTGATACATGAGTAAGTGGGAAAAATCATTATTAGAGCATCTCCAATGCAAGTGTGGCTGTGGAAAAAAAAAAAAAAAAGATGCCACGTAGGATAAATAGATGTTGTATTAATAATTGTGTCTCCAATGCAGCCGTGCATATTCAACCTCAAGCTGATGCAGCAAAAAAAATATTAAACATTGTCAACATGACCGTAAACTTTCAGACGGTCTGTTGCACAACTATTTTTTAGTTGACTTAGCAAACATTTAAAACTGACTTTAATTTTTTATATATTTTAGTAAGGAAATAAAATAAAAAATAAAACAGGAAAAAAAGATGGACACGTCATTAAAAAAATTATGTTTTAGACGGAAGCATTGAATACCAAATTTTGAGTTAATTGTCTATCAAGTTTATTTTTATGCCACATATGAAGCATGTCTCTTAACATTGTTGTCATGTCAACAATTATTGGTATGTAAGCCACTTTTGTATGAAGATGTATGAAGACTCCAGTGGTAATGTGGGTTGTGAAAAAATTAGATGCCAAGTAGGATGAACATTAATTTTGTTAAAAAATTCATCTCCAATGCAACATTTCTAGTACAACTTCAAGCTGAGGTGTCAACTTTTTTTTTTTAGAGGCTATCAACGTGGCTCTCTGATTTTAGACGGTCTATTAGACAACCATCTTGTTGGCCCAGTTAACAACTACTCTTGTCTTCAATTTTATTTTATTCAACAATTATAAAATATATTTAAGGAGATCAATGATAAATTGAGTGTCATTAAAAACATGTATTTTACAAGTGAAGCATTGGAGACCACTTTTTCATTTGGATGTTTATCAAGTTTTGTTATGTACCACATATGAAGCAATTGGTTTGACTATGTTGACATATCACCATTTTTTTAAATACAAGCCACATTACCATTGGAGATGGTTTTAATGTATATCAACTTACCAATCTTATTTATTCACTCACCAATTGACATATCGTCTATTATATGGGTTGTACTTGAAAGTTTTATGCTAATAAAGTAGAGTGGCGGGGACAAACAGGACAAGTGAGCCGTTTATGGTTAATGGTTGGTAATTGGGAGCGTGACACGCGCCAGCACGACGCTACGGAAGAAGGGAGTGGGGTGAGCCTGAGAGTGGAATATGGATGATATTGTCATCTACACGACTACACGACTAGATCTACTTGGCGACGATCGTGGCGGAGTAGTTGCTATGCTATTTCTATCTCTCTCTCTCCGTTCATGTGTGCACACTTCACCCCTTGCGCACACTAGCATCACTCCCCACTCAGTCGGTTAGGCGCCCCCACGCCAAACCCCCCCTTTACTTTTCCCCACAATGATACCAACAACCACCAATATCATCTCCATTCTCCTACCACCTTATCCTGCGCACCCCCCAATATCATGTCTGCTCCTTCGCCGGTCACCACGAGGAGGGTCCCACCTCCCTGCTGGACACCGGACGAGACCTTAGTCCTCATTAAGTCCTACCTCGACAGATGGCTCTCTTAATCGCGGCTACCTTCGCACCTCCGATTGGGACGCTGTATCCTCCGCCGTCTCCGCCTCTAATCCTGGACCACCTAAGTCCTCCTTGCAGTGCCGCCACAAGATCGAGAAGTTGCGAATACGCTACCGTTCTGAGAAACAACGCTGCCTCGCTTTGCCAGGTCGGTTTGTCTCTTCTTGGGACCTTTTTCCTTTACTGGATTCTATGAATTTTGGATCATCCTCAACCGTTAATCAAGTTAATGATACCGGGGTTCGGGTTAAAATTGTAAGAGATACGCATTTGACTAGCAAATTTAGAAAGGTTGATGATCCTGATTTCAATCAGGATTGTGATTCAACTTCAAGAGATGGGTTACTTAGGAGTTACGATCATAATATGGATTTTGATGACGACGATTTGCCAAATTTAGAGTCTAGGGCAAATGATTATGTGAAGATTGATGCTGATGATCATCGTGATTTCGGAGTTGGGTTTGGTGTGAAAATACCCCGTCACAGGAATTATGTTAGTCAAGGGGTTAGATTGAATAGCTATGGGAAGATTGATGATGTTGATTTCGATTGCAATATTCATAGTTTTCCTGTGAAAACCCTAGGTGATAGGATTTTGGCACCACCGCCGGGGTTTAAGCCAAGGAATTATAGCAAGATTGATGAGAATTTTTATCCTAATCCTTATTATGATCATGAATATGAGGTTAATAATGGAAGGAGAAGTGGTTTTTCTACTAAAACAAGTGACAGGGGTTTCGTGTCATCAGAATTGAGGCTGAAGAAGTATGATAGAGTTGATGGGAATTATAACGGTAACGTTGATTCTAGGATCATGAATGGATATGCTTCTTCATCAAGATTGAGGTTTGGAAAGAAGAATGACGGCGGTGGGGCTAAGAGAGGTCTGGATCTGGATCCGTTCGAGGAGTTGGTTTCTTCGATTACACTGTTGACAGAAAGGTTTGTGAAGGTAGAGGAGATGAAGATGGAGATGGCAATGGAGGCTCAGAAGATGCGAATGGAAATGGAGATGAAGCATAGCCAGATGATACTCGAGTCACAGCAACTTATTTTGGATACTTTTCTTACAGGGTTATTGGGAAAGAAGAAGAAGAAGAAGGTAAAGATGGAATTGGTGTCACCTAACAGAACCAGAAATGAAGATGAGGTGTAATCAGAAGATGATATCGGAATTGTAGCATCGGTTTGTGGATAAAGGAGGTTAGCTGAAACACTAAAGTAACACTTTTATTATTGTTTTTGAAGGTTGCAATTGAATATTGGTGGAAGATGGAAAGTTTAGAATGATTTTCTTTCCTTATCACAATAGCTTTACAATAGGATGGATGATGTTTTATGGAACTGGGATTTTTTCATCTTGACAAAGAGGAGTTTGTCAGTCGGTTTTGATCTTTTATGCTGGCAAGTTCATGTGAGCTTTTCATTTCTCACATTTTTTCTTGTTTTGACATTTTTGATGTTGAAGAACACAATTAATATATGGGACTAGACTTAATGAAATGAAATAAAATTTTATGTGAAATCCGTGTTTATTATTGTGTATGCGTGAGTTTTTATCTTGCAATAGCAAAACTTATATCACGACATGGCTACTTTTGTGCTGGATTTAAAGCCTTTGACTAAAAGTTCATCTGATTTGTTGAATCATCAATGTTTATCTATCTATTAAGTTCAGTTTATGTGCTTGCAATGCATTTATAATTTTGTTGAAGCTGAAGATTTAGTATAGCCAATCATGGAATTAAAATTTTCAACTTTACTTAAGTGAACGCCTGACATCTTAACGGTAGTGAAGGTTTTATAGAATTCAGATAATGGTGTGACACTATGATCTTTTGGAATTTGGTTGTTTATCTTCTGTTGCCAGTCAATATAGTTACTTGCGTCGGCGGTCCATAACACCAGTTAGACCATTGGCAAACAATGATTAAGATGTGTCATAATTTCCAGTATCCCATGTATGTGAGATGAGTTTCCATTATGCTGTCTTATTGGACCTGGAAATGTTGTCAAAATACTGTTTTTTAAGATTTGATTGAAAGAAATCTCCAGGAATCTGAAATTGCTTCATGGTGGAAGCATTGAGTTTTGAACTTTGAGGTTAAATAATGAAATATGGTTATGGAAAGAGCGAATTAGTAGATAGGATTCATATAGCTATTTGGGATTGAAGTGGGAAAAAACAATTTGGGTTTACTAGTTTCTCAATTGCCTTTGATAAGGTTAACTTTCTGTCACTATTTTACCTCTTAGTAATCAACCTGTTTAACCATTATTCTTTTGATTCTCTCACATTTTATCTACAATTTGGCCATTTTCATTCTTTAAAGTGCATTGTAGCTATTGCAGTGGCTGAAGATAAATTTGGTCTCAGATTCAGTTGTTTCTCCTGGATTTGATTTTATACTGAGATATCCATAAATATACACCATTTCATTCAATCTGTTAAGAAGCTCCAAATGATTATTTTTACATTATTTATTGGTTCAAATCATGTTATGGCTACATAACTGTACTTGGAAGGCTCTTCCACGGTTCCACCTATTAGCTTTTTAAGAATTAATTGGGTCTGTTTGTCCTGTTCTTCAACTTCACTTTTGAGTAATAGGTTGAGAAGCTCAAATCAGATGAGAGTTAGGGAGGAACTTTTTTTTTTTTTTTTTTTTAATTTTTTTTTAATACTTAAAAAAGATATGAACAAAGAGAAGAAACATATAAAATAAATAAATAAATAAATAAGGAGTAATTTCAAGTTTATGGGTAGGGGTGGGCACAAAAACCAAAACCGAATTGAACCAAACCGAACTGAGCCGAAAAATGGTGTTTGGTTCGGTTTATAGCTTCTATTCAGTTCAAATCGATTTGAAATTTAAACACCGAATTGAATTTGGTTCGGTTTCGGTTTTGAATATACAAAACTGAACCAAATAAACCGAATTGTCTTAATGAATTATTTTGTAAAGTTCAATTTTACTATGGACTGTTTGTTGATGATGTTTTATTTTGGACTACATTATATACTACATTTTTGGACTTCTATTTTATAAAGTTATGAAGATTTTATATTTTAATTAAGTATGTAGACTGAGTACGATTGAAATTTTAGATTTGAATTGAAAATTGGGTTGTATTTTTTTAAATTATTTTTTACGGATTTTGTTTTCTTAAAAAAGTTTAAGCATAAGTGTCAAAAAAGCAGCTTAAGCCCCAAAGGCCCAAAAAAAATTAAAAAACATATAAAAAAGAGTGGTGATATTGACACCTCTTAAAAACCGTATATATACACCCCTTTCGTAAGTTCACTCAATTAAAAATTTAAAATCACGCTAGTTCGTAAATAAACCCCACTTAATGGCAAAAATACCCTTTCTTTAATTTTATTCTGTTGTATTTTTGTAACTACACCCCACCTACATCTAAAAAATAAAGAAAAATATAAATTCATATGATTAAATTATCTAATAAAAATATGAAATGGAAAAAGAATAAAAGAATAGTTCTTTTTAGAAGCTTCATAAGTTCACATATTTGAATCTGTAACTATATCAAACTAACTAATTTTACTAAGATTTGATATCGTTTTGATAACCTATTATCAATCTTTAACGATTGTCTTTCCTTCTAGGAAGCACGGATACTCCATTTGGTGAAGGTAACTCGTATCGAACTCGTATCCGGTTTATATACTTCCCGGATACTCTAGGATACGTATCCGATACGCCAAATGGCGTATCCGTTGACTTTTTCACAAGTTTGACTAGAGGATACTTGGAGGATACATTTGGGGCAATATTATAATTATTTTAGTATAAAACGGGGTCAAATTATAATTTCAAAATTTTAGGAGTCAAAATGAAATTGTAAGAAAATTTTGGTTTTGATTCCATTGACATGGAGAATACCAGATACTTGAGATTGCAAACCTTTCTCTTGATGAACCAGAGTTAGAGGCGAATTATTTATATCATTTAACAATATGAATGATAATAATGAAGTTAATTAGGAATTTAAAATATGTTTTTATGAATTTTTTTATGTATTATTTAGATTTTGTAATATGTTATGACTTATCTGACGTATGTTTTATTTGGATTTTGTAATATGTTCGACTTATGTGATATGTTTTATTTGGATCCTGTAATATGTTACATTATTATGATTTATGTAGTTATGTGACATATTTTATTTGGATTCTGAATATGTTTTTATTTTGAATGTATTATCAAATATGTTTTTATATATTATTATTATTTGAATATAAATATAATTATTTTAATTGACGTATCCTACCGTATCCGTATCCTAGTTTTTGAAGATTTACTGTATCCCTGTATCGTGCCGTATCCGTATCTCGTATCTGTATCCGTATCCGTGCTACATAGCTTTCCTTTTGGTTTGCAACTAGGTTTTTTCATTGCCCGGGTTTAGATCTAGGTAGGCCTTTTAAGGTTTTTATTTTTTTTGCTAGATGGGGAGTACAAAAACAACACAACAACTGGGCTTAATTAATCTTGATAGTCAACCAAGAGATTTGAGCAAAATATGCTGTAAACGTTTTTAGGTTAATTATGATAATAAAAAAGAAGAAGAAGAAGAGAAGTGTAAACAGACGTTCGAAAGAAAAAATTAAAACAGAGAAGACAATAAACAATGAATTTGCACTTCTAATCAAAATAAAACATTAATTTAAAATTTATATTTTCACAAACCAAATTCATCTAATGATTTTGATTCATTCTCCATACTTTGTAATCAATTTGTATTCCTTAAAAGAAAATGATATTTATTTGAAATTATTATTTAGAAGAGAAGTTAGGATTTGAAAAATAGAAAGATTTTTATGATCCATGTGAAAATCAAACCACTAGTAGGAAACTGAATAATCATTTGAGGGTGTACTTACAAACTATTTGTAAATAAGTCATTTTAGTAATTTTACTCAAGGATAATATTGGATTTTCAAGAATGTACTACTTTGAGGTGTACATACAGTTTTTGAGGGATGCAAATATCGTCACTCTATAAAAAAAAAATATATAAAAAACCTTCAAAGCCCAATAGGTCCAAAACCGAACCGAATTGATCCAACTCGTGCACACTGCCCACCCCTATATTATGGGTGTGAAAATGCACTGAAAATATAGGGCCACCCCCGGTCCCCACGAGGAATATGAAACGCTGCAAACAGTAGAAGCAAAATAGAAGAGTAGACTTATTACTTTTGAGAAATGAGAAGGATAGAGTCGCAATGACTTGTCTATCAAATCCCACTAAGACCATCTCCAATGGGTTTCCATATTATCAAAATGGAATCTTTATTTTGGAGATCTGATTTAGATCTCTAAATTTAGAGATCCAAATCTCGATCTCTATTTCACTATTCACATTAAATAATATTATTTCATCTCTCTATCTACTTTTCATATTTGTAACTAAACTCAATTAATTTAATATAACTTTTTATTCATAAATATAATCACTATAAAAATTACACCATTAAAAATATTTTATTGAGATCATTCAACCGAATATAATATTGACTATATTTAATTATTTTTATTTTAATAATGAATTAATAAGTTTTAATTCAAAATAAATGTTTTCAAATCAACAATTTTTATATGTAATTAACATCACTACTACAAAAAACGTAAAAGACATCGGTTATTTTATATGGAAGAAATCGGTTTTCAAATTTTTAAAACCGATGTCTATTTAAATGTTTTAGAAAAAAACACGCTAAAGACATCGGTTTTTAACTGATGTAAAAACATGCAAAAACACATTGGTTATATATAAAACCGATTTAAAAACCACGACGTAAAATTGATGTATTACAAAAATTAATCCTACCGTCCGACCGCTCCACCTCTGATAATTGTCATTATGATGAATTGAATTTGCAACCTCAAAGTCAAAGTGGTAAGCCTTTACCGCCTGACTACCAGATTGGATACATTAACAATCGCACAATATTTATATTAACCTATATGAGTTGTTAGAAATTAAAAAAAAAAAAAAAAAAAAAAAAAAAACTTGTTTGATAAATTTAAATTTACTCAACTAATCAAAATTATAATTTCTACTACAAACATATTTAAAAAAAAATTATTGGTGGGTTTATTTTCATTTCATTTTTTGTGTGGTTTTGTATTCCGCTAAAGATATTTTTGTGCAAACTTTTTCCTTAAAACTGTATCTTTTGGCAAGGAAATAAATTTTTTCGTCCACATTGGGTTCTTTGATTTTTTGATACGAATCCAATGGTATAAAGAACGTAAAATTTTGGGAAGTATTTTGAAAGTTGTGATCAATTATTCAGTCAAATGTCAAAAGTGATTGGAGATATTTTTGTGTAAATTTTTCCTTAAAACTGTATCTTTTGGCAAGGAAATAAATTTTTTCGTCCATGTTGCATTCTTCAATTTTTGATAAGAATCCAACGGTATAAAGAACATAAAATTCTGGGATGTATTTTGAAAGTTATGATCAATTATTCAGTCAAAAGTCAGAAGCGATTGGAGATGATCAATTTTTGTGCAAACTTTTTCCTTAAAACTGTATCTTTTGGCAAGGAAATAAATTTTTTCATCAATGCTGGGTTCTTCAATTTTTTGATACGAATCCAACGGTATAAAGAATGTAAAATTCTGGGTGGTATTTTGAAAGTTATGATCAATTATTCAGTAAAAGGTCAGAAGCGACGTGAATCCGCGAGTGAGATGTTTTCATTGCTCATTTTCACACTTTTCCAAATCAATTTTTGGAATATTTTCTAAATGAAAAGTATTTGTTTGCATGTCTAATTTCTTGTGTCAAATTTTGAGCAAATAAAGTTGAGTATTTTTAGAGATGCGCACTTGAATGTAGACATAGGTCAGATTTGAATTTTAGCAGAATTTTGCTTTTGAATCTATATTGGTTTTCCCAAAAACTGTTGTCTTTTCAAACCGCAATATTTAAAACATCAGTTTTAATGGAAACCGATTTCTTATTGAAAAAAAAATCCATATCGGTTTTCCCAAAAATCGTTGTCTTTTCAAACAGCAATATTTAAGATATCGGTTTTAAGGAAAACCGATTTCTTATTGAAAAATAAATCTATATCGGTTTTCTCAAAAACCATTGTCTTTTTAAACCACAATATTTAAGAAATCAGTTTTTATAAAAACCGATTTCTAAAAGTTTTTTTAAATCGGTTATCTAAAAACCGATATAAACAACCGATGTCTTTTAACATTTTTGTAGTAGTGCATATATCATAATAATTAACTCTAAATAATTCATTAAAACAAAATATTAACATTAACATTTTTCAATAGTGCAAATCTTTCTCCATAATTCTAGTCTCTCCATGTTCTTGGAAAATAATATTAGGTGTAAAAAAATATAAATGTTAAAAAATTATTTTAAAATCATTACATGTAAAAATAGTTAGGTGTGGATAATTATAAAAAAAAGATTAGAATTTTTTTGGTGTAATAAAAGTGAATAAATTATTATCTAAAATAATAAAGAGAAAACAATTTTATTAAAGAAAGTTTGAAAAATATTAATATTTATTATTTGAAGATCGTAAAATGGAGAATGATTAGAGTAGTAAATTTATGAAGATGAAATATTCTAGGAATAGTCCATTTTCAGTCTCCAAAATAGAAAAAAATTTAGAGAACCATTGGAGATGGTCTAAAGGATCTTTTTGTTCGGCCTCAGTCATCAGTATCTTTAGCTGACAACAGATGAGTACTATATCACCCACTACCACCATAGTGTTAGGTTTTGACTCGTATTCTTGAATGAACCCAATTGAACCAAACAAAGGTTGAATGGTGTTGTTTGAGGGAGGTTTGAAGACCAGAAGAACGGAGGAATAAAGCAAACCATTGTGGGTTGCGTTGCGGCTTTGACAGTGATTCCCACAGCGGTATGGTGTTGTGCTTTGCGCTGTGTGGTTTTGACTGCAGTGATGACAATGGCCCTTGTTCCAAAAGTTAGCACTGTGGAAATTGTTGTGGCTTTGACAGCGGCAGTGACAGCAGTCGGGGTCATTTCAACGTATGGATAGCGGTTTTCCGAGCGATGTAATTTCCAATGACTGTAACGATATAGGGTGTGATTGGCCAGCATATAACCCAAACCTTAGTCAATCATAAGCATGCATGGAACGGGAAATCTTCAGCGGAAAAGGAAAGTGTTCTTTTGAGAAGTTCTTATGTTTGAAGGAAAAAGAATACTCTTTACAAGAAAGCTTGTCATAAAAGGGAATAGTATTTATATGAAACAAATAAGTCTTGTACGTTTATGAGTAGGATTTCCTTTTATCTTAAACGCCTTGTAACTAGTACAAATAAACCTTCTATTTAGGTTATTTTGTGTGGAGCAAAAAGAACACCATGTAACATCAAAGAGAGTGGGTGAAATCCAGGGGAGACCCCAGGGAATATCCGTGGAGGGATCTGAGGAATATTAGTGGATCAAGTTAGAGATCCGTGTGGGATATTCAAGGAAGACCTAGGGGATATTGGGGGGTTCTTGGTGAGGATCTTGTAAGCATTGTGGGTTGAGAGTTATGATGTAAACCTCGGTTGTGAGCTTGGGGACTTAGTGAGGCTCTATGGTGAGGTGTGAGAGAGAATCTGAAGTATATGATTGTAACAATTTATCATATAATGGAACTTTCTCATGGTTTTTTTTCCCCTGATTTAGAGTTTTCCACGTATATCTTGTATTGTGTGATTATTTATTCTCTCTCATCCTATTTTCTGCTATAGACATTAATTTTTTTTGAACAATTGGACTTTATAAAGGGCCAAAAAGCCAGGAAAACAGGAAACAACAGCAGCCAAGAAGGCCAAAAGGAAAGCCACAACCAGCAAAACAAAAAGCCAAATAAATTGCTATAGACATTAATTGCTATGAGTTATGGGTGAATATTAGGCATGTTGCTTCCGCGTTCATCGGTTCAAATCCCCAACACATAGATTCTTTTTGATTATTGAAACCTCCTCTACGTAATTACATTATTGCACCGATTGTGATCATAATGGGACTAAATTGTCATTTATGACTTTGCCTAGGAATTACCTCCCATGCCACAGGGAAACGAAACCAATTTGTCTTTAAATCAAGTAATTTCGATCCAAAATATCCACTTTATGTTGTTGAATGTGAATATATGTTTACCTAATCCAATTCCAGTCCAATCTGCTTCCAAAGTTATTGGTTGTAATCAATGGGATAATCATGCCTTCATTATATACAAAAGGGAAAATCTTTTTCTCTTTTCTCTTTTCTTTTTTCTATCTAAAAGATTTGACAAGTTACCCATTTTTGAATAGATAATAGTTGACAAGTTACCCATTTTTGAATAGATAATAGTAATGACAAAAACTGAGAATTTTAGATAACATTTTGACAAGAGGTTCAATATATATTCTATCCATCATTACATTACATATACACACTATGGCCCAAAACGATTTGCATCATCCACCACACCACTTCTCCAACAGAATATTCTCTTCACGTCTTTCTCCTAATGATGATGATGCATTGCCATGACAGATAACAAGAGAAAAAAGTGCCACCAAACAAACATCAAAGTAGCTACTAGCTGATCTTTCTTTCACAATTGACCGTCCACTATATTTATATATTTTTAGTCCACGTTATTTGAGTTTCTATATATTTGATGGGGAATCCCTTTTTGCTTACTAGGAATTCCATAAAATTTACATTGTAATTAACAACAAACAACAACAACAACCCCCAAACATTAAAAATATATGGGTGCTTTCCAAAAAAGAAAAAAAGTTAAAGCACTTGAATTTGTAGCTTGCTTTGTTGGAGAGATATTGATGGGTTGGGCGGCACTTCTTGCACAATCATCAACTTCTTCTCTTCTTCAGCTTCGTAAGTTGAGTGAACACCATAGAGCACATAAAACAAAGTTATCAAGCATGCCCAAATTGCAAATCTTTGGTAGGACAACATCTTCAGTGTAGTCATTAGGAACACATTGAGGAAAATCGACACAACGGCTGGCCACGGCATGAATGGCACTGACCATTCCCTTGTATTATGGTTGTAGCAAGGCACCATGTAATGGAACAGAGCGGTGATGATGATGATGAGCCCTCCAAACAGCGGCATCCCCCATCGTTGTTGCTCGAATTTTAATGATATGGCAAAGGCAATTGCACTACATGAAAGGAGGGAGAGGTACACAAGAGTGTGGAATGGAGGATTGTTGCTAATTGTCACGTATCTACGGTAGATTAGGGCATTGGCTACTAGGTAGAACACCAAGAGTGTGCTGATTGAGATCATTTCAAGCACTATGTTCAAGTCTGTGAAGAGTGCAATTGATGCTGTGCATAGCCCTATATATATACACAAAAACATGGTTTATATATGTAACTGAGTAAAATTTGACGAGGAAGGATGAAAATGCATGGAACATATTTATTAATTATCACAGATCGATGTTGATCATTATCCAAAAAACTCTTTTATCATTTCATGGATTTGATGTGTCTTGGACGAATTTGGTTCCTCTGCTGATTTGATCTTTTTCTTGCCCTCATCTAATCTCATGACACATAACTATTGTAATGAATGTGTGGTTAAGATGTGATTGGTTACCACAATCACTTTATTAACAACCAATCACATGTTTTAAAAAAATCATGAAAGATATCAGATCAGCAAGAATCCAAATCCGTCTTGAACATGGTAAACTCGTCAATTTTGTTCTCTTGTACGTTTTCAAGAAGGTATTATAGTGGCACATATTTTAGCTAATGAAGGTCTTAAGATTTCTAATTGTGTTTGGTTGGATTCTCCTCCAAGTTGTACTTCACTTGGACTCTTTGGGATTTTACTAATTTCTTTGTACTCTGTACTCTTTTCTTCTTTCTAATAAAATCTCTCATTTGCTGGTCTTCTGACCACTTACGATTTTTTTTTTTTTTTTTTAAATCATCAATATAATAAACCCTTATGAGAAAGTACAAATTCCAAAATATATCCTTACTCCCCCTAGACATGCTGAAGTGGGTTGTTAAACAATTAGTCAATATTTGGTTGCATAATTATTTTTATTCCAATACCAATTCAAGTGTTGCATGCTTATTTTTTAAATTGAAAGTATTAATTATTAAAGGGGCAGTCAAAATTAGGTTGATGATGTAAGAAATATATAGAAAGTAAGACAAAATTAATGAGTTTAACATACCCAAGAAGAGAGTGGCGTTCAAAGGGGTTCCTGTAGAAGGGTGCACCTTAGCCAACCAAGATGGCACTAGCCGAGCTCTTCCAAAAACACAAAGGTACCTAGCTTGGCCTAACATGGCTACCAATAGAGAAGCAACAATTCCCATGCTTGCTCCGGCTCCAACCACATTGCTCGCCCACTTCCAACCCATTTTTTCGAAAGCCATTGAAAATGATGCTGCCTTTGTTATCTATATACAATAATCATTTGAATTTAACAGATGATATAGAAAAACAGAAATTATTATATCAGTGCACACTGATGAGAAAATGATTGATTGATACGAGATTCAATTCGGTATATGATAATCATCATTTGAACAATGCCCTTAATCAATTATTAGGATTGTGTAAACTTTGTAAACCTACATGTATCATAATAGTTTTGAATTATATCAATGCCCACAAAGGAGAAAATGACTGATTGAGATGAGGTTCATTATGGTACTGACCTTATTATAAGGCACCATGATGCACAAGGAGAGTGCCATGAGGCAGTATAGCAAGGAGACGACGAGGACAGAGCCGACAATGCCGATTGGAAGGCTCTTAGAAGGGTTTTGGATCTCTTCGGCCATGGTTGAAACTGAGTCATAGCCAATATAGCTGAAGTAAACTATGGCTGCTCCGTCAAGAACACCCTTGACACCGAAAGGAGCCAAACCTCCTGGCTTCACCAAGTTGTCACCACTTCCATTCCAAAAACCAGCAATTATTATGAATGCAAAGAATATCACATGAAACACCGTCATTATAAGGTTCAATATTGAACTCTCCTTTGTACTGCAATCCCCAAAAAAAGAAAAAAAAAAATCACTTTCAGAATTCACTGTAGCAACAACACTAACCATCACTTAATTAATATATAGTACTACTCCAATATTAATATAAACCGGAAACATATTCATTATATATGTATTTTTTTTACAGTATTTGTCTATCTATCTATCTATCTATCTAGGCTAGGTATTTTTTTTAAAACTTTTTTTGCCATTGGTAAGATTTGAGCCACTGACTTGGGAGTCATTTATCCAAACTCTAAGCTCATCCATCTACTGGCAGAGCTACGTCCCTAGGGGCGAAAGATATTCATTACAAATAGAAGAAAAATAATATAGTTTATATATATATATATATATATCCAGTGACATTAATCTGTCTCCACTCAGCAATATTTTCTTATTAAAAGTATAAAAACCTGTGGCAGAGGCAGAGGGTGAGAAGAAGAACAAGAGCAACAGCTGGGAAATCCAACATGTTGTAACCTTCAACCAGACCATCAACTTGTACTCTCCAAGAGTTGATGTCTTGTTCTCCAACAGCTTGGCAAAAATAGTCTGTAAAACTTCTTGCCACAGCAGCGTTTGATAACACATACTCCATCAATATATTTGCCCCAGCAAAATACCCAACAAATTCTCCTAGTACAATAACATTAATCCAATTAAACAAAGAAACAAAGGAATAATAATATATATGACATTTGATGAATTTATTCATGGTACATACCAAAGTGACTCTAAGGTAACTGAAGGCGCCGCCAGCGACAGGAATCTGAACAGAGAATTCAGTGTAACATAGAGAGGAGAGAAGAGCAGATATTCCAGCGATGATATAAGATATGAAAACAGAAGGGCCAGAGATTTGGAGGGCTACAGGTCCAGTGGTGACAAACACACCAACACCAAGCATGCCACCTACACCAAGAGCCACTAAATCATACCACATGAGTTTCCTCTTCATGTCTGCTCCTGACCTTAGTCGAACTTGGTTGAGCTCCTCGTTCGGCGTCCACGTGGCTAGCATTCTCTTTCGCAACCTGTGAGGTGTCTGGGAGAGGGACTGGAGATAGTTGGAGAAGAAAATGTTGTGGTGTTGGGTGTGGATTCAATATTGTTGTTGCTTGCCATCTTTGCAATTGTCAAGGGAAATGAAGAAAAAGGAGTGTTGTTTTTTTTTGATGAGTTTCCATGACAAGGCTGAAGTGAGGCTTTTAAATATGCATTTGTGATTGCTATTTGTTAGATTCTTTTCATAAAGGTTGATGGAAGGGGGCCGAAACCCCAAAGAAGTGTCCCTAGTTAGCTTTATTGAAAGTACCTATTTGTCCTTCTGTGGATGTGAAATTACTATAATACCCTTCTCTCCAATATCACACTTCAGCTTTTTAGGACCCCAAGAACCCCTAATAGAGAGAGAGAGAGAGAGAGAGAAAGAGGTTCTTCTGTAATGGAAGGAAGCATGCAAAGAAACAGGTGGAACCATTTTGAAAATATTGAGCTTATTAATTGTAAGAGGAATCACTATGTGAGAATAGGAAGGAGTTTGACCTGATCAGATCAATATCTTTTGGAATTTAATTTTTCTCATCTAATTAATAAAAAAAAAAACTCTGAAAAGATGTCACAACACAAGCATCCCATCCCATACTTTGTTAAAAGCAAACTAAAGACTTATTTTCTTCACACAAAGAAAAACTCTAAGAATAAGTGGACTAGATTCCTCAACAGAATTGAATATATAACTCACACACAGAGTCGCAGCAAAACTTAGCTGATACAGTTGCTGCTGTGTGCTTGCTTGGCCAGAAATTTTATTTTATCAAAAGCTTGGAGCACTACACGTGTAAATGCACTCAAATTGATTCAATTCAAGTTTGATTAGTTTACAAATATATCAGACTCATTTCTTTGGTATATGATGAACTCAAGAATTTTTTTCAAATTCGTTTGACTAGCTACAACATTTTTTCCCTAGTTTCATTTCACCAAGACTTTTTTTTTTTTTTTTTTTTTCTTTTCTTGATGGGAAATATTAATTGTTTATTTTCATTAGATTCTCTCTATTACTAACTTTATTTTTTCTTTGAGTTTCTTTAATCTTTCAAGTTTTTTTTTTTTTTTTTTTTTATCTTACAAGTATAGTAATATTGACTTCATATATATAGAGCTTATCCTAAATTTATAATTATCACAAATACATGTAAATAATTTGACTAGTATAATATTATGAGATAATGAATGATTTGATAGTTACAAATAATTTTATTTTAAAAAATTGTAATGAATTTTGCGGTACAAGTAATTTTTTATTTAATCAAAAACAAGTGATCTAGCATAGGGATCCAAAGGTCAGAAGTACAAACAACTATTATTTTCTAAATGAAATGATACATGTGCAAAATTCCAGTATTTTTGTGTCATGATCAGAAACTTACAGCTAGTGAACTCACGGAAATTAAAAGAAGAATAATAGAAAGAAAAAAATATTATCTAAAGCTCCTATAAGATTCATTTTCTAGCTACCCCAATAAAAGATACTAAAAAATGAATGAATATATTACATTAATAGTATATCTGTGTACCCACTAATCACAATTAATTATATATCATGCATTTTGTCTACATGTGAATGATCAAGAAGGTATATGTGCGATAGGTTAGTGTGTGAAAGTGAAATTGAAAATGCATGAACCCAAATAAACTTTTAATTTTGTATAATTAGCTCAATCAACCACTTAAATTTTAATGGTTTCAATGGTAATCTAAACTCTAATAGTTTGGTAATTAAAGTGGATAATTTTGAAAAATCTATCCAGAATCAAATCAACCGACTAATACAATTGGTAATTAATTAATGTAATAGTATTCTAAGCATCTAGATTCTAGAATATATACCATTCTCAAGTTAAATTATATATATATTTATATATGTATAATTGGTATATATATTACTTGAATGTACCAATTATAATCAGTCAAGTAATTAAGTAGTAATTAACCTCTGATAACTCCTAGCTAGGGTATATACCAAGCTAAGGTATTTTCTATCTGCAAATCTTGAAATAACCCTAGCTAGTTTGATAACAGACATATCTTTTCAATAAAGCGATATATTGCTTCTCATCTTGAAATTGAGGGGATTTACATCAACCCACATCCAATAGAAAAGGATTTATAGATATAGAATATGTATGGATGTAACTTTCATTGGGAAAATGGATGAGAATCAGTTAATTATGTGGCGGTTAACAGTTAGGTTTAAAAGTAGAATATAGAAACACAAGTGGCAGATCGAGGTGGTGGTGGTGCTGCACCATTACCACAACCAATAAACTTATCTTTTTGCCCTAGCCTTTTTTTTTTTTTTTTTTTTTGCCTTTGCCTTTTTCTTTTTCTGCCTTTCTTACCATGATCAATGTATAAAGTCAAAAAGCACTCTCTTGGTATATATGAATCAAATATCCAATATAATATTCTAGCTTACTCAAGAATATATATGATCAGAAATTAATGAGACTTTGATACATTAATTAATGACAATTTTGATTAAAATCTAATAATCATGATAATATATCGATCACCATCATTTTGCATCCCAATACATAGATCAGTACTATGAATATAGAACAGTGTTCTAGTAGGTGTTAAGAGCCAATCGTACGGCAGACTGACGCCTACCGTCTGGGTGGAATGACATAATTTTGAGCTAAAATGACGTCGTTTTGAAAAAAAATTAAAAATTGCCGGATATAATCAACGGCGTTGACTCCGCCTAGCCAACCTAGAAGCCTAGCCGCTTAAGAAGACTGATTAGACCTTGTTCGCGGCGGCCAAGTCCACCTATGGCCTAGACGACCGCCTAGACCGATTACTAAAACCATGATATTGAGGGTCTATGAATCATTCTCTCTTTGATGATCGATATTTGCATATATATATATATATATATATATATATACAGATTTTCTATTATCAGTTTGTCCTGACAATAAATATATCAAGATGAAGAATGTGGACCACTAGATTTATATACTTTGACTCAAAGTGTATGCACTTGTCAAAACTTCTCTATAATCTATGGTCCATGCACTTGTCAAAACTTCTCCATAATATAATCCACATTCTTCGTCCTGATATATTTATTGTCAAGACGAACCGATGAATTGACAATAGAAAGACTGTATATATATATATATATATATGAGTACAGGGGCAAACCCCTAAGAGAGTTGACCCGAGGAGCTATAACCAAGTCAGCCTTTTGTGAAGAAAAAAATTATGATTAACTGTTTAGTTATTGATAACAAGTAGAGTTGAAGTGATTCTCTTCTCCTAATGTATAACTGTCACCTCAAACATCAATCACATCCCAATTCTCTATTTCTTTCTTTCTCTCTCTCTCATCTCAATTCTCTTTCTTATCGATTAATAATTCTTTCCTCCCTCAAAATTTACAATTACAAAATTAAATATAAAAATATATTCATATCAGATTCTTCAACTCAAAATATTTTTCTTTATTAAAATTTATTTTTTCTAATTAACAAGTTAATGTTTTGTATTTGTTATTCATCATTTAAATTTAAGGGTAAGACTTGTTATGTCCCTTTATCTATCTGTATTTTTGGAATTTGGATCCTTTCTTGTGCTACTATTTGTCTTGGCCTACTTTGTTATGACCGAAAGCACTTGAAGGTAATACTTGCATTTAAAGTAATGAAAGTGAAATTAATCTCAGCCATTGATTACACATGTCACCAGATATATTTAGGTCGGGACAGAAATCAATTCAGTAGAGGATCCAAATATGTATGCATTTTTGTTTTTCAATTAATAAAATTTTCTACTACCGTTGAAATTCACTTATATATATATATATATATATATATATATATAGTTTTAACCCACCCTAAAAAAAAATCCAACCCACCCTAGCAAAAAAATCCTAGATACACCCATGTATGAGTGTGTATATGGACTCGATCATTCAAGAATATATCAAGTTGAGATTGAGTAGTACTAGTGGTCCAAGTTCTTTACATGTCCACATGTTGCCATGGGAGACTGCTCCATTTTTTCTTCGATTAGAGTACCATTTTACTGTCAACATCCACATGGATTTTTATACCCCTATAGAGAAGTTTTATATATATCCATATAGGCATGCAAAGGCAAGGCACAACCCTCACTTGAGAATTGTCTAGAAAATATATATGGTCAGTCTTCAATCGATAAATTATCATGATTCCACACTGAAATCATGCGCGATTTCTCATCAAGTGCGCAGGGGCCAAGTTTATATTGTAAGTTTTCTGTAGATCGAAATTAAAATGGCTAATGGATTATTAGTGATGGCCAATCAAATTTCTAAAGGACATGACCACTGTCACTATTTAAGTGATTCTATATATGGTAATCACTTATCTTAATTCGATCTACTCAATAAATATGCATGCCTTTGTTGTGTGGGTGATAGCTCTATTGCACCAAACACTGGTTAATGGCCACTACAAAAAAAACCACTTCAACAATACGTCTTGAACTTGTTAAAATCTAAAAAAATTATTATCGAATAAGATTGCTTTCGTGCACATTTTTTTAGCTTTATTAGCAGCCAGCAGACATGATGAAGATTAATCTACAACGATTGATGCTCACGATTCAATTGGACAGTGGTGCTATATTGTGCTAGTGATGTCGTGGACTTAAAACCAAATCAAATTGATATTTGAAAAAGATAAGATTGAAACTAAAAAAAAAAAAATGGAAAACAGAGAAGACTTTGTTTTCTACCATTCTTTTGCCTAATTTTTCCACAGAAAAGCTATCTACGGTTATTGAGAGTATAATTAATGGCTGACTTCACATATATACAAATGAATTGTTTCTGCCACTTGCTTCTCATCACCAATGATGTCAGGACCAATATTAGTACTCACCCAAATCTTTTAAAAAGTCAAAATTACAGTTAACCATTAATTAATTAGGAGTTTATATACATGTAGGGTTACAAAAGCGGAGATGATGGAGATGGGTGTACAATTTCTGCCATCAACATTGGCTTCTTTAAACGTATATCAAACAGTAGTAAGCATATTCACACAAGTAGTTAAAAGATATAAGAAAAAAAGAAAAGCATTAATTAGAATTATATATATTTTCTGTGCTTTATGATAATCACTAATGCAGGATTCCACATGAATTTTTCGTGCTAAATTGATCAAGGTTTATCGCATATGATAATTCATGTAAATATTTTATACGGTTTATCACATGGGATAAACCATGATCCTGTACTTGATAATAATTTTGCTTTATAATGTGATTGGTGTTAATTACGTTGCACCGATCAGGAATGGAAATCCTTTTGCTTATGATTTTCTCAAGTGGGTCATGCATGTCCAAATTGCCATTGACCTCTATCTCATTTCTCAGCCCCGGCCCCGACCTTAGTGATGAGTGGTGTTGCCAGTACTCAGTAGTACAGTACTATATCTTTTACAAATAAATTAGTGTTTTCTTATATGGCAAAGGAACCTTCATCTTCATTATATCATATGCGAATTAAAAAAGTGGTTTGTTTTTATATGTATCAGAAGAGACAAGACAACTTACGAATAAAAAGGGCAAAAAATGAATGATAGTGATTAGTGAGTGAGACTGAGAGAAAGAGTGAGAGTCACCTCTCTGGAAAACATAATGCCCTTTTTTCTGGGGAAGGAATCAACATGGATATAATCCTTGATTGCCAGCTTTTACAGACTTTCTCTAGTGCAAGTAGCTTTCTTGCTAATAAGTTTGCACGAGATTATAATTAACTAACTTTTGTTTTTAATCATCGGTTTTTAATTAATCACTCAAGTGATCATGGTGATTCTAGATATTGTTAATTGTTGATTACCATTGATACTAATAATATGTTTCGTAGACGACTAAATTAAATTAAACCTTGCAACATTGTTTATCATACATATATATATCAGAATTATCCATGCAAAGCTTCCAATTTAAGAGATCAACGTGGTTGTATAATAGCAACCCAACCATATATGCTTTTCTAGGCCTTGCTATTAGAGAGATTGTTCATCATTATCCTTTTTTTGCAGAGATCTTCTTAATTAGTGCCCAATATGCATTAATATATCAAAGCCAATTGATCAATTATATATATATATATATTCAAGGCCCTGAGTGTTTTTAGGGCACTGCGAGATGCCCGGCCTCCACATGACTCATGTTCTCTTATATAATTATATAGCTAGGGTGAAAATGACAGCACATTAAAATGTTGGGAAATGATTATATCTTCATCGCACCTTCCATTTTTTTTTATAAGCAAAAGCCAAAATTCAAGGGTGGTAACCGATAGAGAAGTTTTATCAAAACTAGGGGCCTCACTCTCACCCTCACACACATGACACACCCATTTCACTAAATCATTTCTCTGTTTAATTTTCTTTACACACAATCAATAAAATATTTCCAGCATGAGCATAAGGTCGTGGATTTGATTATTTATTTTTATTTTTTGGAAGAGATCAGTTGAGAATGTGCAGCTGCCATTGATCTAGTCCCTATACTAGATTTGAATTCATTATTATCTATGAATTAATATATATTTTGAACTGCCGACCCAGTTTATAATGGGACTAGTTACATCATGCAGAATCTATGCATGTTTTCCTATTTGGGTTTAAACAATAGTATATAGTGGGAATTTTTTAGATCCAACCGGAGCAAGCAAGAATTTAGATCCTCTCCTCACCTCATTTTGTCCGATAATGTTGCCTTAATTAGTTTAATTATATTGTCTTTCTGTTGTTCTGGTTTTATTTTGTTTAATTTTCTCATGATATCTAAGGTGTCATTGGACCTAACATCACGTTTCTGCACATTCAAATTAATATGCCAACACTAAGTGCATCCACCCACAAGAAAGTACTACATATCAATAATAAAAAACTTCATTGACTTTTATTTTATTATCTAAATTAAGTGTATTCATCTAGAGTACTTTTGAACAAAAGGGGTTAATATATATTTCTAGTAAATAATTAATTATAAAGAAACAAAAATGAAGATTAATACAATTATAATATATATATTATAATATTATATTAATATATATTTCTATATTTGTTTTCGTCTTTACTTAAAATTTTAAGCTTCATGTAATAGACAGGGACGTAACCAGGATTAAAGAGTAGGGTAGGCTAGATTTTTTTTTTATTATTGAACATCGACATCACCTAAGTAGGAGGATATAGTGAGACGTCCCCGTAAAATGTATATTCTAAATAAATACTTTACAAAATTGTATTTTATTTATAAAAAAAAAAAAAAATCAAATTAAATTATAAGAGAAACATGAAACATATAAGGGAACACTAATTAAATTATACAATATTCTTATATTAGTTTGATTCATTCTAAATATACTAATACAATGTTATGTGAAATTTAATGAATTAATTTAACAATATCGTTACTTTGTAAATTTAAAATTGGATTAAATAAAACTAGATTACTCCTAAAATCTCTTTATCTATATTTAACAATAAACCTAAAATTTCAAAACAAATATTTTTTTTAATTAACAAAATAAATATTTAAATCCATAATATTCACTTAAACATATCTAAATATTGATGTTGATAAATAGATCGAACCTAGTTTGAAGAATGGGGAGAAATAATTGTTATTATAGAAAGAAGAAAAAGGAAAGAAAGATTATATTTTATACTATAACTAGAAATTAAAATTAATTATTTAATTAATTTAATTTTTTTTTTATTAATTTTTTTTAATCTGTCCCTGTGTAATACCATTATATTATGTAAACAAAGAAATGTGATGTGGTATGCACTCATAGCAAATATTAAGGAAGCTTTAAAATCTATATTTTCGGTTCTCGACAATGCTACTACAATTCTTATATCTTATTTCTTAGAATATTTAAATATTATTACTGTTTGTATCTCTACGTATAATTTTTATCTTTTAGGTTCAATCTAAAATGTGATGCAGGAAAGTGCACTCATAGCAAATGATAAGGAAGCTTAAAATTACTAGAGACAAAAGGATAAGTTATTAGATTTAGGGCACAGTCATAGCAAATAATAAGGAAGCTTAAAAATCACTAGGGACAAAAGGATAAGTTATTAGGTTTAGGGTTTTCATTGTTTCTGTCTTTTACTGATCATCAAATAATGCTTTTGTACAATGGCAAGTTAATTAGATTTCAAGAAATTTGATCATCTACAATTAATTTAAATCATTGGTCTGCCATCACTGAAAAGAAACCTATCTTATTCTACTTAACGCAACAAAAGTATTTAAATCCAAAAATAGTTTAGGCATGAGTCATGTCATCACATGCCACTAAATCTAATAATTTCCATATGACATGCGCAGCAGAGCCAATGAAAAGAGATCTAGTTGCGATATTATATATTTGTACATGAAAAGCTAGCTATGCTAATACAAAATAAAGAAATTAAGGTCTCTAAATATGAATTAATGATCGGTAGTGTTTTAATTTAATGCCAATATATTGACAATCTTTCTCTCTATTTTTAATTTGCAACAAACAAAATTAACAACTGTGCAAACAGTTACAAATTACACAAGGTCGTATAAGGGTTGGTGAAAGGAAATTAAACTTTTCATAAAAGTTGGTGTAAGGGCTGGAAACCATAAGGGTTGCATGATTCAACATCATCATTAGTCAACATCTAGACAACAAGAACGAGTTTCTTTCGGCATTATATATATCCACTGCAAATAATATAAAGTATAGACATGTTGCCGTCAACGTGATTGCTACTTTCATCAATCATTCAATATTTGAACACACAAATTAAGGGATAAATGGATAATTACCCCAGTGATCATCAATTTGATGATATACTATCAAAATTGCCACTAGATTAGGAATTGGTTTCAAAATGGTCATTTTTGGTGAAAAATGTGACACTAATGACCATTTCATCAATTTCCATCTAATTCCATCCAATGAGTGGCATTTTAGTAAATAAAAGGGATGACATTAATTTATTTTAGATTTTTTTGGAAATCAATTTTTTCTTTTGTTTTTTGAAACGAATAATTATATTTAGTGTGTGTGTATATATACATACATACATATATATATATATATATATGTATATGTATGTATGTTTGAGATATGCTATACGTATATACACTTACTAAATATAATTATTCATTTCAAAATACAAAAGAAATGGTTTAGATCAATACACGTGTCTCTTCTTGATTTTTAGATTTTGTAGATTTTGTGGCCTTAATCTTCTCAAAATATATATATATAGTCTTTCTATTATCAGTTCGAACTGACAAAAGTTATATCAGTTCCTTATATGTAGGTAACTTTATTTAAATACTTTGACTGACAAGTGCATACAATCAAGTCAAAGTATTTAAATCCAGTGACCCACATTCAAGGAACTGATATAACTTTTGTCAGTTCGAACTGATAATAGAATTTAGTATATATATATATATATATATATGAGATATGCTATAAATATACACACACTAAATATAATTATTCGTTTCAAAAAAACAAAAGAAAAAATTGATTACCAAAAAACATTTAAAATAAATTAATGTCATCCTCTTATTTACCAAATGCCACTAATTGGATGAAATTAGATGTAATTGAATGGAATGGCCATGAGTGTCACACTTTTCGTCAAAAATGACCATTTTGAAACCAATTCCAATTTAGTAGTCATTTTGATAGTATGTCATCAAATCGATGGACATCAGGTAATTATCCCAATTAATTAGTTTCCAAAATGAATTACCTTCAATTCTGCAAGAATTCCATTTTGCTTAGCTGAAAATGTGGGTTTGTGATATATTAATTATCTTGGGGATGGGTGGTTGATTGAGTGATGATGATTCTCTACCCACCTGTCCAAATTAAAGCACTATTCTAATGGATGGTCTTAATTAAGGTATCGTCAATATATATGGTAGGGTTGGGTTGTGCATGATTTAGGGTAGTTTGGTATTACTGTAACTTTTATAATAATCGCTGTTAGCCATGTTGAAGGAATAATTAACTGTGAAATTAATCGGTAGATATTTGATTAATTATATTTTTAAAATTACTGTATAGCTTAAAAGAAATATACTTATGTTTGGTAATTTTATCGTAAAAGTGCATAAACTAGTTATAGTGACTTAAATATACATGAGTTTAGAACATATTTCATTTTTTTCATTAATTATATATATAAATTAATATTTAAGTAGAATATTTAAATTAGGAAAAAAATTCCATAAGAATAATAAAAATATTTTTCAAATATTTTATAAATCAAATTAATATTTAAATAGAATATTTAATTTTGAGATGAAATAAGGTATATAAATTTTTAACTTGATTCAGAAGGATAATAATGATATTTTAAAAGATTCATTAAATGCTGAAATATAGATTATTTCATAATCACTTCAAAAAGTAACTCCCTCACTACTTCTCAAAATCACTGTCAAAACTTGCCAGATTATTAGTTAATCACTTTAGAAAGTTTTACCAAACATCATTTTATATTAAAATTATAAAATAATCTGATTTTAACTTTCAAAAGTACGTAGTACTAAACTAGCCCTTAGAGAGGCTTGATTCTATGTTTCGAACAAAATAAACTTTAATAGTTAACATATATATACAGATTTTCTATTATCAGTTCGAACTGACAATAAATATATCATGACGAAGAATGTGGACCACCAGATTTACATACTTTGACTCAAAGTGTATGCACTTGTCAAACTTCTCCATAATCTGTGGTCCACATTCTTCGTCCTGATATATTTATTATCAGTTCGAACTGATAATAGAAAGACTATATATATATATATATAATATATATTAGTCTTCTTATTGTCAGTTCGAACTAATATAAAATATATCAGTTCCTTACATGTGGGCCATCGGATTTAAAAGTTACTTTGACAAGTACATACAACCAAGTCAAATCATTTAAATTCAATGACTACATGCAAGAACTAATATTTTTATTAGTTATATATATATATATATATATATATATATATCAATCTTTCTACTGTTAGTTCATTCTGATATAAAATATATCAGGACAAAGAATATGGACCATAGATTATGAAGAAGTTTTGACAAGTGCATACATTTGAGTCAAAGTATGTAAATCTAATGGTCCAAATTATTCGTCCTGACATTTTATATTAAGGACGAACTGACAATAGAAAAACTAATATATATTAGAGTAGTGCTATTGGCACCCCTATTACTAAACTATTTATGCTCCACTTTTTAAATTTTTGATTTAATTATATAAAATTAAATGGTTTTATTATTTTTTTGATTTATTTCCAGGACTACCCTTTTACTTATTTTTCAAACTTAATACACCCCATATCTTTTTCAAAAAATAAAAATAAAAATACAACTCATCTCTAATCTTTATATACAATTTTCTCACATCCATTTACAAGACTTGTTTTTTCTTCTTATTTCATGGTAAAACCATCTTTATTAGATGCGTTTTTTTTCTATAGTCGATTGGATTGTTGGTGGTGTGAGTGTGATATTAATCGTCAGATGAATTTTTTTTTTTTTTTTTTTTGAGCGATTGAGTTAGAGTCTTGGTGTGATTTCGTTTCGTCAGAAATTAGGTTTTCTTGGTTGCGATTCCGTTTTATTTATTTTTATTTATTTATTTTTTATTTCTTTGTAATTAACATTAAACTAACTTTGAAAGATTCAGAATAAAATCTACAAAAGAATTGATACAAATTATAGTATACTTGAAAGCTTCAAAAGAAATAAATCGAGAGAAAAAAAAATAGCAGGCATGGATCTGAAATTTGAGAAGAAAAATAAAAAATGAAACAATAAAATATAAAATATTAAACATGGGAAATATGAGATTGAGATCTAAAAGAAAATAAACAAAAATAGTAAACATTCAATAATTTGAAATAATCTATGTCATTAAAGCTTTTGTCATTAGGGTTTTGAAATAAGGAAAGTGGGGTTTTATTAATTTTACTTTATACAGGATTTTTTTTAAAAAAATTGTATGTCTCTTTAAGTAATTTGATAAAGGAAAAAAAATACTAAATAATTTAAAAATGGGTATAAATAGTTCAGTAGTTGGTGTGCTAATAGCACCACTCAAAAGATTAATGTATGCAGTAGCCGGCCTCCTTTTTTGTTGATTAATTGAAACCTTAACATTATCAATATATTTTAGGAATCTCTTTAAGGGAAGCTGCAGGCTGTCATGACTCATATTGAATTGACACCAATCATGATTCTCTCCAAATTAAAGGGAATATATAGACATCTGAACATTCCCCCAACTTATAATAGGCTAATAGTATCGATCAATATCTTCAACTGATCTATAAAGCTAGAGTGCACATTTAATTAAGCAAAAACCTTCAATTAGTGTCAGAGAATTGGAGATGACCATGACTCAGCTCCCAAGAATCATATAGTGTGTATATATTAATATTTCTTCACTCTTCATGTATAGATCATTATAGATTTATAGGAATGACTTGTAAACAATCAGATCCGAACTTGTGGATATATATATATATATATGATTAGATGTCCTCTTTGAATCAAGTCGATCATGCATATTTGAATTTGATTATTAGGGCATATATGTAGCTAGTTTTCAAAAGATGTTACTGGGAATAATCTTTATATCATGTTGGTGTATGTCATAGTTCCATTTTCGCGTTATATATATATATTATACGTAGGGAAACATGCAGCTTGAGAAAACAATTAATCATTAATTGGTTTTGATGATCTTAAGAAATAAAATGACAATAATAATAGTAATCATAGTTTCTCGATCTTTCTGATTACAGTGGACATAATTATTATATGATTCTGCCTTACAAGAATGTTCCTAATTTTGTTACATATAATTAATTTTAAGCTTTTTAAAGCTGTAGAGACTGAAAGAATAGAATAAATAATAATGAAAGGGAACCCGTATCTTTAGGCTTTAGAAAAAGGTATTATATATATATGGTCAGAAGATAGCTAGAGATGCTAGAGATGCAGTGAAGGTTGTTTTTCAAAATATATATATATGGAGATTGATTCAATATCCCTCTCAAACATATGCGCTCACTGTACTTTATGATTGCCAAGTACGTACAGATTAATTCATGGTGTCTCTTCACCACATTGATGAGGTGCCCCTTTCAAACCACACCCCTTTAATTTCTTTCTTCAGGCATTGTTATGATTTTCGCTATCCTAGCTGTTAGAAGACTATACCTTCTTGATGATACCATCTAGAATAAAAGTAGCAATACAAGATTATTAAACATGATTCTCTTTTGAAGTGTATATATCAAGTATTGATCATTGGTTGATCAAATATCTCCAAATCATCTTTACAGTAGTGTAGTGTGTACTATGAAGTTCCTTACATTGTAATATTTTAATAATGGAATATTCACTAATTTTTATGTGTGTAAGCAAAGAAGTCAAAGATTAGACGTAGTCCAAGCCTAAAAGGCATGATCTTGATTGAATTCTAGTTCCTTCTTTATGATTATATGAAAACCCTTTCGTAACACCTAACAGTTTAGACCAATATATAGGTCAAAGTCGTGTCTCTCATTCAAACCTAGCGAACGTTAAAGATTATTCTAGTAATAATCACTCAATGCAAGTATTAACATACACAACGGTTAAAGAATATTGATAGTTTGATGAGTTAGAATTGAATTATTAGTTAGAGGTTTTCTTAATGATTATATCTCAGACCAATAGGTTCAAATAGTGATTGTTAAAGATTGTTCTTGTGATTATCATTTACGGTGAGTATTAACGGTCAAAGAAACAAGATCAACAATATGATTATCTTTAAGAATTTTAGTTTAATTGGGATCTCATATATTTCTGGACCTCTATCTTTTCTACTAGTTGAATTTAGAATTGAATTATTAGTAAGAAGACATATATCTAAATCAGAGTGGTATTGGTGAGGGGGGTGAATTAAAAGGAAGTGATCATTGTTGGGAGGGAATTCCAGGACCAAAGAAAGAAAAAAGCCTTTAAAAGAGGAAATTTATGACATGTTAATGGCACTAATGAAACTTTAGGGAAAGTAGTTTTTATAACTTTTTAACAAAAGTAGTTTTTATAATTTTTACAAAAGTAGTTTTTATAACTTTTTAACAAAAGAAAAATAAAAGATGACAAGCTTTTTTCTTCTTAACACAGTTTTTGACAAAAATATTCCCATTTGGGAAAGCCTGATTTTTGAAGCATCCATCCAATATATCCCACCAAAAGACTAGTTTTTAGGGTTTATTGGAAAAAGCAGTGGTGATTGGTGAATGTAATGGGTGGTGGTGGTGGTGGTGGAGGAGTCAGGATTGGAGGTGGAGGTGGCGGCAATTACATTTTTATTTGTTGAGGTCATTTTTTTATATTACTAGATGGTCTCTCAACTTCCACGTAGCACTCTATCAGCCAGACATTGTGTAGTGTAATGTGTAATAATCTACGCCTCCATGATTTTGTTGGGCTGCAAGGGGGTTGGCCTTTTGAAATGTTAAACCTCCAACACAACCATTATTTGATGATAATATTGATTAGTCATACAGAACTCAATTTTGGATAAAAAGTGATTCCAGAATTCCTCCCTAATATGATCCACTAAAAGAAATTAAAAAAAAAAAAAAAAAAAAGCATTTTGTGTTAGATTTCTTTCATTTGATTGGCTAATTGGGTTGTTCTAGCACCAATATTAATGTTATCTTGAAGGGATCAATTCCAATCTCAGGTTATATTTAATTAGTGGGGTTATATTTTAACAAATTATAATAAGAAGTAATGTTATCTTGGAAGAATTCTATATGGAGGAAGAGCACATTATTTCTTTAATCTTTCCGAGAGCTTTGTTTACTTCACGGAGGTTATATAGAGGGTGGATTTCCGTTTAAACTCCACACATTTTGCGTTCAAACTCGCACAGCTCAGGAATGGGGCCATAGCATAGCAAGATCCTTTTCTTTATATTGTGCTTGTAATTGGCATCACATCCAGAATTGAATCCGGCTGTTATGAAACAATAACTTTATCCCCAAGGAATTTGATCTTCAAGTTTAATTATATATCATGCAAAGTTGCAAACACAATATTCCCATGATGACCAATCAGGATCCAGAATTGTAAGCATAAAAGCAAGGGTGAGAACATTGACTAGAAGTTTAAGATTAGAACTTGGAATTTTGCTCCCTAGCATATTAGTATATAAATATTAAATAATTAAAGTTGGAATTTTTGCTTTAGATTATTTTCTGTTCCTGCAATTTAATGAAAAATGTTTTCATAGCAAATATGTCACATAACCTGTTCCTTCTAATTTCTAATTGAATATGCTACTACAGATACAGAAGGACAGCTATCTATTTAATGTAATGCTTACAGGTCATACTGAGTTTCACATAAATGGATCATTTTCTGTCAGAACCAAGGCCCTGAAAATGCATGGCAATTCATGCTGCATGGACTTACAGGGGATTCCTGTTCACATCCTTGTAGATCAGATATCGTGACCGAGTTTTCCCGAGTGCAGCATACCTGAAATGGGAGCAAAATGTATCAATGCCTCTACTGAGTTGGTACACATTGGAGGAAGAATGAATACTTCTTGATTATAAAAGGAGAAGAGGTTATATCCTCACTTACCATTGTGGCACAAATGGTGCCATCCAAATGACATCACCTGCTTGGACGGGGTACCTGAAAATACAGGATATCAGAGATGGTGCAACAATCGCCTAAGCAGTTGTAAATGTCAAGATGGATTTAGCAAATCAAATGCCAGAATAAATAGCTAAACAAAAGTACAAGCTTAGAAACTTTTCCTAGGTTTATATTAGCATGCGTGCGAAGAGCAAAATAACCAAGAAACAAATGCAACCTCATGGATTCCAGAAGAAAAAACAGGTTGAAAAAGCAGCCTGACAGATTCGTTGCCATTATGGTCTTATCCAGGTGTTACAAAGAGATACAAGATGCAAAGCAAAAATGTTTTATCCTCCCAACAAGGCATATGGATGAATTCAAACACTGAACAATTTACCTATCCGTTTCAGAATATTGGTTTAGACATAACTCGCAATATCCAAAATTTCACATGGTTTCAATTCTTGAATGAAATTCTTACCAACTATCACCCAAGCGATAAATACCCTGTCCTTCTAAAAGCAATAGGCCGTGCTGATTATAATGGACCTCCTGCAGAAGCAAACGACCCATCATGGTTAAAATTCATTTCACAGGTTTGAGTTTTGACCGGTACAATCCTCAGAACTGGACAAGCTGGACTAGTTAAAGATTGAATCTTCATATTTAAAATATATAAAAATAAAAAAAAATAAAAAAAAATGCTAATGGTTTTCTTTCAAAGATTTTGCATCAAGAGAAACCAAATTATCATAACCTGACTTCCTGATTCAAAATTCAGCAACTAACATCATGAAAAGAAACACTGTAATAATTTAGGTTGAGAAGTCAAATAAGCTAGAAAAGAGCATACCTTCACGTTAAGGAATTCTCCAGGTTGAAAATCCATGATCTGAAGGCATGGGCACCAAATGTCAATTCAAGGGAAAAAGGTTTCAACAGGAGAATTTTTAGTTAATAAGGCTTATGATCTTCTATTTAACCAATAATGTTGCAATCATATACTCATATGCATTTAACGGACAAAGGGAACCTGTATTCATGGCTCGTATGATTGATAGTCTGAAGAGATTATAACTAATTAACTACTTGATATAGCCCAGTAGTATACTATTGATTTCTGTTGCAGTATAAGGACTGAATTTTATAACACCTTTACCAACAAGTGCCTAGGGGATGCAACCAAAGGGCATCAGGAGTATACAAGAAATTTTTTTCCTAAACTGAATTTCAATATACAAGTAAAATTTATTCTGAACTCCCATAATTCCTTTCAAATTCCTACTCCACGAAACATCCTAACTGGCACGGGGAACCACTAATCCAGCACTGTTCTTTAGTTTTAGTGTTTTACCAACTATCCATCATACATATCTACAAAGCATTGGTACAATGAATCTTATTCAGGTTTGCATTTTCAAACCAGTTAGATCTTTTATTTATTCACAAAAAAAGTTCAAATGAAATGTGTCAGGCGTTTACAAATAGAGAATGTAAATATATCAACAAGAAGATTATGATTTTGAAAGTAAACAATGCCTCACGTGGATATTGAAGTCATAAGGCATTGATTGGGGAAGAAGCTTCCGAAGCTGAAACACCTGTTAACAAAGAAAAAGATCATAACTTTCGTATGAGCACAAACTTAGTAAGTGAAAACAACAAATAAAGAAAAGAAATATATCAATAATATTTTATATTGAAAACCATATAACATAATGCAATTTCTATTATACATAAGAAATTATGAAAAAAGAAAAAAAAAAAAAAAATCTTATGAATAGGTCATAAGGAAAGATTCAAAGAGACCCAATGATATGTATGTAGAAGGATCATCAATGTAACTATTAATATATTTTCAAAATAGGAACCTAGTAAAAGGGGTAAAAATTTCTCACAAAGGTATTAATAGCATCAGGATAAGCAAATATACATCCACAACTCACCTCTCCCGGAGTTTCAAGAAGTGGCTGCTTGTCTGTTGAACCAACAAAATGCTCAGTATTATGATTTTCCAGGGAGGCATACCTAAGAAGAAAAGAACCCATTCTGGAACTTATTCTTTAAAAAAGAGTTATAATAGCTACATATAGTCATCATGCAAAAAGAATTCCGACAAATATGATATCTTAACTAAGAAGTCCCATAGTAATTAGTCTAAAAATATATTACTATTAGAACTTCAACAGTTAAGCAGGTTACTGAATCGGTTATGACATAAAAATTAAAACAATAATTAGAAGGATGAGATGGCAATCATCTGCTCAATTATATTGTAAGGAGCAGCAAACCTTCGCTCAAATACAACAAGAGTGGCTGATCCATCACTCATCAGAGAATGTTCATAGTTGGGAGGTAAGTAAGCATATGAATCCACCTACGTACCAAAGTATAAGACATCAAAATTTCTGAGGCCTCTATCGATGCACTAGAAATAGGCACATTGTACAAAAATAGAATGAAACATAACTGTATAAATCTAGTTACATATACATTGCACACACACACATAGAAGCTGCAGCCTGCAAGATCTTTAAACACAAGAAATACGGACATCACTCCTATTAACAAAAATTTAAAATCCAAAAAAGATTATATAGACCTATCACAGACAAGATCTTTTGTTAACTTCAAATAATACATTTTGAAAGATAAATAAATTATTCTCAAGCAAAATTTGATAGGTCCAAATTACCTCAAACGTAGCTGAAGGATGCTGCTATCACTAACAGTTTATACATTGCTCATTTGGTACATAATTTGTTATATTGTGCATTGTTGTTAACTTTGAGTTGAACTGTGATATAAGTTAGTTGGTCAATGTAAATCAAACATTCTTACCCCCAGTTTGTTGCCAAACCAGATGCATTAGCAACCGTGACAGTACCCTCAACCACGAATATGAACCTAAGAGAAAATAGTAGATATTACATAAGAAAAATTGATGAATTAAACTTGAAATATTCATTTTTCTTCGATCAATCCAGATGATGGGGGGGGGGGGGGGGGGGGGGGGGGGAAAGAAAGATATAAACATTCACACCTCTCTACATCATGAGGGGAAGCCCAGATTTGGAATTTTCTGCAGAGGATAGAGCTTATGTCAGTATCCTTGTACACAAAATAGTGGGTTTACATAAATTGCAGCAGTATATTGATGACATGAACTTCAACAAAACATGAAAAGCACACAAATCACAATGTATAACTTAAGGGAAATGGGTAACCATTCTGAAAATTTCCTTCAGGACAAAAAATACAGAGAATAAACATCACTTCAATCATATTAATGTAATGGGAGGTCCTCCGGAAGAAACAGAAACTTCAATCCAGCAACATGAATACTGATTATTGAGAATAAACAACATTAAGATAATTCATAAGACATCAATGAATCTAAAAAGAGAACTGGGGTCATCTCAAGACCAAGCACAGTAACAAATAAGAAAACTATAGGGCTAAAAATGATGTTTGACCACCACATTTACATAAAAATAATAAATTTGTGGGACATAGTACGAAGTAAAAGATAGAAGAAGAGGAAGTGCATTGTCAATGTAAGAACTTGAAACAACTAATGCACATAGAAACAGACTGATAATACTATAGTTGTCTTATTCGAAATACTTGAGTAACATATCAACCATCAAATGTGTGATAACTAATTGACAGTATGAGATAACTAACAATACAGCAAACTCATACCTGAAAAAGTAAAGCTACAAATAATTGACAGATAGCTAATGAACAAACCTTGCATATTTGCAAGGTACATGACAAAGTGTGAGCCCATTCGGTGAGATTAAGTACGCTCCCAATGTATTGTCCTGTCAATCAATTAAAATGACTACACCAGCAAACAATGTTGAAACTTGAATGTCACTGTAGATTCAAACACAAAATCAAAAGTACCACTCAGGTAAAGGGCTGAACACATGGCTTTCATGTGTAATCAAAGCATGGTCTCTTTTGTAAACACTGCGCGTGAAACCCGGCAAGTCTGTCAAGACAACCAAATCAGTCCTACTCATCCTAGAATACAAACTACACTTTTACAAGAGATTTTGAAAAATTTACAGAAAATCGCATACCTTGTAAATGAGATGGAGACAGTGTTGGCTTTGTAACTTTCCAGTACATGGTCTATCCAAGATTGAGGGTGCAGAACAGAATCCTCCATCAGTCATCCCCAGCTTAACAAAACCTGAAATGGGTTGCAAAAAAGTTCAATCACCATCTGCAATATTATGCATCCAAATATAAAAAGATTGAAGAATGGGAAGGCAAAGTTTACTTAGAGCGACAGAGAGAAGAAGAACAAGTTGGGGTGTCTGCATATTTGCTATTTGGTGGTAGGTGACTGGATGAGACTGCAATGTAGTTCTTCACTGGATAGCGAGTTTTCTTCAGTTTTGCTCATGTGTGTGTGTGTGTGTGTTGGGGGGGGGGGGGGGGGGGGGGCGTTACTGAAAACGACAAAGCTTGTGAGTGAGTGAGATGTCTAGTCACTAGTGGAGTCTGTGTTTGGCGTTTGCTCATTGGCAGAGACGTCATATGCCACACTGAAAATATAGGGGCAATATAGTATTTTCAATAATAAAGGCGGCTAATGAAATTTTCTTAAACGAATACCCAAGTGCCCGACCCGACTAGGGTTTATTACCTGAAAAGAAATAGGGTTTATCAAAACTCAAAAGCCGTTTGAATTAAAAATCTGACAGTGTTGGTGTCCATTTCAAGTTTTGTGTGTTGTCTAGTGAAGATGACCTCAACAGAAACGAAATCAATGGCTTCTATAGTCTCTTCACTCTCCAATAGTTTTAAACAAGTCCTCCAGCGGCCATGCCAGCATTGTTGGATTGCTTTTGGCATCAACTGACTCTTGTGCATCAGCTCTTTTCTCTTCTCTCCTTGATACTTTACCAAGTCTCACCAAGGTAATTCACAAGCTTCTTGATGATATGATAGTCTTCACCACTGTATTTTAAAAACTTTAAGCAAATGTCTCCACTTTATAAGTTGCTAGAGAATTCAATAAACAGTAATGGAATTGGAATATGGTTGAAACTTAGTGCTGATAACACAAGTGCTCTAGGCTTATTGAAGGTGACTGGAGTTTTGTTCATAGTTTTATTATAGTCTCTACAAGGTATATCTGTCAACCATCAATAATCCACTTTCTGAATCTATATAACATTCATGTTATGAGAGTTCAACTTGTATGTCTGAAAAGAACTTGGATACTTTAGTTTATTTGAGCTTTTACTTGAGCACATTCAAAGACTTAAAAATCCATTGTTAATATATCGGTGTCACTTGATCTTTAAAAGCTCAGTAGGAGATTAGATCATCAGAGTATCTTGGGTCGTCTGAAAATTTGCTAAAAGGACAGCTGGAATTTTTTTCTTACGAAAATGAAAAAGAAAAGAAAAAAGAATAAACACTAGTTTTGACATTTAATTTAGGTGTTTGGTGTATTTAAGGTTTCTCATTGAAAAGCTGCTGATTGAAATTATGGTACGGGAATTTGATCATGTTCAATGTATGGGATTCAATCTCATTTGCTATTGCCTATCGGCTTGATGAAAGAATACAAAATCAGTAATGAATAAAACTTAGAATCAAGAACACTAATTGGTAATCGTTTGGCTTAGTTGAGTTGAGTTTATCACAGGAAAAGTTTCTTGGTGGTTACTGTCTTTTCTCACTAAGATTTTTCTATAAGTAACTCAAAAATCTTTTCCAATTTTATATGTGAATAACTTCTCTATATAAGAATTGGGTTTATGTTGTGCTCTTAGAGAAATGCTAGAATTAGTAATAGGACAGATTAACCATATTCTTAGTGTTAATATCTTTATATTAATGCTTCCGTTGAGGTGTTTTTCCATTCAAAATAAATTCAGAGGAAGATCGAAGACAGAAAACTCACGTTATTTTTGGGCTAAAAAAAACGTATAATAAAATTGGACAATTGATTATGTGTTCATCTGTTTTGGGTTTGGTTGTTTTACATAGGATGCTATCAAGGAGGGTGAGAAGTTGGATTCTGATCAGTGTGACTACATCGCATCAATGGTGGCCACACTTTGTCATCTTCTTAAAAAACATGGTGAGTTGTGGTCTTGAATCAAGTATCAGAAAGGATTTCCTTTCTTTCTTTTCTTATTTACACCTGAATTATTGTGGAAATTAAAGTATTTGCTTTTCGTGTTTTTCTCTTCTATCTGTGAATGAAATTTAGATATGTTTTAGTACATTCCTCTTCGTGATGTGAGAATATAGTGGTTGATATGAACATTGTGCATCTAAAATTAAATGATGCAAGAATAGGTTCTCATTTAAGGAGAACATTCAGTTTCATAGCAGGTAGAAAAACATGAGGAAGGGAAGGGTATTGTTGGTCAAGAGAAAGGAAAGCAAAGGAAGGGTGGCTTAGAGCTGCGCCCAAGAATTCAAGTTATTACTATTTCCTCTTAATTCATTTCTTATGATTTATTACTAACCGAATGAGATTCTTAGAGTACGTTAAGTTACTTAAACATTATTGTCCGGGCCTTACATATTTGCTGAGTTTTGGGTCTTGCAGTAACTTCACATGGTATCAAAGCTAATTTACTAAGAGTATCTAAGTTCAAGTCCCACCATAATTTGTATTTGGGCTTGGGCCACGTGGCTAGGAAATTGGACTTGTACATTAGTGGGTGTATTAGAGTGCTTAAATACTATTGTTTGGTCACTTACCTAACCGTTTAAACTTTTGATTGTTGCAATAACTTAACAAAAAAAAAATCAATTTTTTTTCCTTCCTCTTTATTGCTTCCTTCCCATTGACCTCCTACCATCAAATGCAAGCATGCACCTAGTCTGCTAGTCATCAGAGTTCAAAAAGTTGCTGCAATTAAGTTCTGTTAATATATACTTTTCCATCCCCCTATGTTTAACTATTATATTCAATTTTAGTTTATTGTTCATTTCTATTGTTGTCAGCACAACTATCTCAATCTGAATCCGCTAAGGAGTGTGTAATTTCTCATTGCAGAGGTTTATCATATTGCTTTTCAGTCGTTTATGTGGAAAGTTTTTATTCCGTTGATGAAGATGTTGCATCCATTTGATCGTGAAATGCTTAACCAGGTAGAACAGTTAACTATTTAATATTTTAACTTAGTGCCTGCATCTACTTTTTCTTACCATTTTTTTTTATTTGATTGCATTGTTTTGATCTTAGGTTGCAGAATCATTTTTTGATGTTGTGACCAAGACTAATGCCTGGGGAGTTTTGGAAGAGACCCTGGTGCCTTTTATTTAAGTTCAGTTGGTCTTTCTTTGGATATGCTTAAAATTAAAGGATCAGATGTCAATGAATGCGGTAGGTGTTCACAACCTTTCCAAGGTTCAAATGACCAGATACTTTCTTCAGATACAGATAAAGAGTACATACTATCTTTATCTAGGTCATTTCCATTGTCAACGTCATGCCATATTTTAACCTTTATACTGGATGCTGCTCTACAAAGTCTTCAAGCTGCATCAAACTCGGAATCAGTGTTGGAAAATGGGTGCTGTTATGTGGAGAAGTTTGCTGCTAGTTGCTTTGGGATTTGTGTGATTTGACTGAGCGATTGCTTTTGCCAAGTTTGGAACACCGATCTTGTGCAATTGGCTATCTACTCCCTATTATTTTCAAAGTATTTGTTTGTCGCTACTCTTTGGAAATCTCAGTTGATGGGCGGACTCATGTACTTTCTAGGTAGATACATATGCAATGCGACCATCTGATTGACGAGTCTTTTATTTATTTTCACCAATGTCTCATGCGTCTTATTTTTTTTTGTAACTTTGCTAATATATAATGCATCTGTTTGGCTTCCAGGAATCATTTCTTAAGAGAATTTGGAACTGCTGCAAAACTCTATTTTCACTTGGGCCTCTGGAGAGAAGAGATGCCTATAGTGTACTCTCTCTATATTTGTCTTCCTTTTCTTATTCAGAAGGATCTGAAACTGCTGACAGGAGTGACAGAGCAGAAGAATTCGATGTTAGCGCTGAGAAAGAGTTTTGGGTTGAAATGAAAAGAGGCTTGGTATTTGTGACATATCTTTCTTAATTTTTGTTTATTCACATTGAGATGCTAATATTTGTAATACTTCAGTTTCATAGATTTTGTTTTCGTTTGTATTTTAGAAAGGATTTTCTGATAGGGGATTCTCAGGTTGATGAGGATGGCTTAGTGAGGAAGCAGTCATTACATATATTGAAGACAGTGCTGCAGATAAATGTAGAGAGGCAATGCAACAATGGTGTTTCCGAAAGCAAATCACAGGAAAAGCATTCATCTCCTCGAGGTATGACAAAAAGGGAACTGTGGGCTGCCAAGGAAGCCAGGTCATTGGGGGTAGGAAAACTCTGCAATTCAATTGATGTGAAGGGTCAACAGCAGTGGGAGGCATTCATACTGCTATATGAAATGCTTGAAGAGTATGGCACCCACCTTGTAGAAGCTGCTTGGAATCACCAGGTAATGACATAAATCTTCTCCAATCAATTGATGTCTCAGGAATCTTATATTAAGATATGATTGAGTAGGTTATATTAAATGGTCAGTTGGAAACCACTTTTTATGTTTCGGATGAGTGACTGAGGTGTCATATAATGTTCTTATAAAAGTTTGAATCCTCAATGCACACACTGTATCTGCTAAATACTTATGGTCTAATGCAGGTAAGCAAATTACTTCAATTTTGTGAGTCGAATGATAACCTTCCAAGCTCTATTAGTGGAATTCATCCAAATCAGATGGAAACGTCAGGTGAAATATTTGAATGGTTATCAATTCTTTGGGAACGAGGTTTTCGTCATGGTAATCCTCAAGGTATAGATGGTTTATTAGTTGAACTGTTTTATTAGACTAAGTCATTCTCTTCATCTGAGAAGCCAATTATCTGTAGACCATGTATTATCATTATTCGTACCAGTTATAATCTGTTTTTCCTCTTCCCATTGGTTTTCTGTGGTATGCAGTTAGGTGCATGATCATGCAATCATTTTTGGGGATTGAGTGGAAGGATCATGGGAATTGTGCAAAATCTGTACCTGAAAGCTTTGTTCTTGGGCCATTCATGGAAGGATTGAATGACCCTGTGCACCACAAAGATTTTGGTTTGTTCTCTAGTTGACATGTCATTATACTAAATTCACTCTTCAAGCATGGTTGATACTATATATTATATCATAGGAGATAACTTCTTTCGTGTCTGTGCGTAAATAGTGGTTATCGGGTGTGGGTAATTCTTGGCGGGCACATTGCGGATTTTGTATTTCAGTGAACTTTCCACATTCATAATTCACTAAAAGAAAAATCCGTACTGTGTTTGTATATATTTATCCGCACCTGATAAAAATTATGTATGTGTGCATGTTTATGCCATGAATAGTTATGAAAATAAGCTTTCATGGTTGTAATTATTCGCATTACAGATCATGAACTGTCTTGTCACCGGTTATTGTGATCACGACCTTTTCATGACCTTATTTTGGTAGCCAAAAAAATGTGGACATTTGCATTATTGTGATCACATCTTAGATGGTTCTTTTATAGCCCAAGTGGACTGCTCGTCCATAAGTGTATAAAGGCTTATTTTATTTCTAGTCAGACTAAAGAATTATAGAGAGGAAAACTCTATAAAGAATTATAGAGAGGAAAACTCTATTTTTTTTTTTCTTATTATTTCTTCTCCACATAGGAGGGGTTATATAGAGGAAATACAATTAGGAAAGAAATCAATCAAGGAAATCAATCTACAATCCCTACAATTAGGCTAATTGTCAACTACACTAATCAAGCAATCAATCACACTAATCAAGTAATCAATTAGTCAACTATACAATAATTAATTGATTATATTCTAACAGAAACTAATCCCTAAACTTTAGGAATTAATTTCAGAATTCAACACCCCCCCCCCCCCCCCCCCCCCCCCCCCCCCCAGCTTGGAAGTCAATTCTTCAAACTTTATTCTTGGAAGAGCTTTCGTTAGAACATCTGCCACTTGAAGGTGTGTAAATCAAGCTCAGTATTCCAGCTTCAACCTTTTCTTTGATGAAATGACGATCTATCTCTACATGCTTAGTTCTGTCATGATGGACATGATTTTTAGCAATACTTATTGCAGCCAAATTGTCACAAAACACCTTCATTGTTTCTCTTGTTGAAATCCTTAGCTCATCAAGTAACCTTTTCAGCCATAATCCTTCACGTATACTTTGAGCTAAAGCCCTATACTCTGCCTCGGCACTGCTCCTAGCCACAACAGACTGTTTCTTGCTACGCCAAGTCACCAAGTTTCCCCATACATAGGTGCAATAGCCAGTAGTTGATCTTCGATCTGTAACGGATCTTGCCCAATCCGCATCTGAGTAGATTTCAACTTCTTTGCTTGTTCCTTTTCGAAAGAATATTCCTTTACCAGGATTCATCTTCAAGTATCTAAGAATCCGGTAAACTGCTTCAAGATGTTCTTCATTGGGCTTGTTCATAAATTGACTTATGACACTAACAGGAAAGCCTATGTCCGGCCTTGTATGGGAGAGATAAATGAGCTTTCCTACAAGTCGTTGATATCTCCCAATTTATCTCTCCCAGTGTCAACCGGAGGACTATCTTCTTTGAAACTGATTTTATAACTTGATTCCACTGGAGTGTCTGCAGGCTTACATCCTAACATCCCAGTTTCTTTTAGTAAGTCTAAGATGTACTTGCGTTGGGAGACCACAATACCTTTCTTCGAACGAGCAACCTCCATGCCTAGGAAATATTTCAATGATCCTAGATCTTTGATCTCAAATTCCTTTGCAAGAACTTCCTTTAAACAGCCCATTTCTTCAATGTAATCACCTGTCACAATAATATCGTCAACATAAACGATGAGAATAGCAACTTGCCCAGTAGGAGAAAATTTTGTGAACAGAGTATGATTGGCTTGTCCCTGAGAGTACCCATGCTTCTTGATTGCCTTTGTGAATCTGTCAAACCATGCTCTAGGAGATTGCTTGAGACCATACAGAGACTTTCGAAGCTTACAGACCTTGTTAACATTGCTTCCTGTCTCAAAACCCGGTGGAATTTCCATGTACACTTCCTCTTCCAAGTCACCATTGAGGAAGGCATTTTTCACGTCCAATTGATGAAAAGGCCAGTCTAGATTGGCTGCTAAGGACAACAAAACCCGAACAGTATTTAGCTTGGCAACAGGAGCAAAAGTTTCTTGGTAGTTGATGCCGTAGGTCTGTGTGAATCCTTTAGCAACAAGCCTTGCTTTGTAGCGACTTACACTCCCATCTGGATTATACTTGACGGTAAAAATCCACTTGCATCCTACCGGTCGCTTCCCTTCTGGCAAATCTGAGAGTTCCCAAGTACCATTCTTTTTGAGAGCATTCATCTCTTCTGGTATGGCAACCCTCCATTCTGATTTTTCTAGAGCCTCATGAATACCTCGTGGAATTTCTATATTGGATAGATTAGTAGCAAATGCCCGATATTCTGATGATAGACCATTATTGGAAACAAAATTGGAGATTGGATGCTGTGTACAAGATCTCACACCTTTCCTTAAAGCAATAGGAATATCAAGATCATCATTAACAGAAATATCAGTATGAGATGTGTTACCTGGAATATCTGGACTTGGACTTGGACTTGGACTTGGATCGGATTCACGGTTCTGTTCAGGAAGTGTGCGATCCTCTATCTCCTCTTGAGGCCTTTTCCTTCTTGAATAAACAATAAGCTCTTTGTCAACTGAAGGTTGTGTGCGGTCAGGAATGGAGCTATTAGTGTTTGGCTCGATTTCTGGAGGGATGGTTGACTCGGGTTCAGGTGGAAGGATGGTTGACTCGGGTTCAAGTGGAATGGAGGTGGTTAACTCAGTTTCATATGGAAGAATTGGAGTGTCAAAAGTGTCAAGCCAAAAATTACATTCTTGTATGGCTGAGTTCTCCCCCTGAATGGAAGTTTTTGGGTAGTATGATTGATTCTCAAAGAAGGTGACATCCATAGAAACGTAGAATTTCCTAGTGATAGGCGAGTAACACTTGTAACCTTTTTTAGTGGGAGAGTAACCAAGAAAGAGACATTTGATGGCCTTTGGATCAAGCTTGCTTCTATGATGTTGATGTATATGAACAAATGCTGTACACCTAAATACTTTTAATGGTAGGGATGAGATGATTTGAGTATCTGGGTAGGAGCAGAGAATGGCTTGGCAGGGTGTTTGGAATTTGAGAACTCTTGATGGCATCCGGTTAATGAGATATGTGGCCGTGAGGACTGCCTCTCCCCAAAAATGCTTAGGAACGTTTGTAGTGAACATAATGGATCTGGCCACTTCGAGGAGGTGTCTGTTTTTCCTTTCTACCACCTCGTTTTGTTGAGGTGTGTCGACACATGAACTTTGATGAACTATTCTCTGATCCATCAGATATTTGCCAAGTAAAGAATTGAAGTAATCTTTGGCGTTATCCATCCTAAACACCTTTATTTTTGTCTGGAATTGTGTTTGGATCATGCTGTTGAAATTTTTGAAGATAATACTCGCCTCTGATTTTTCTTTCATCAAATATATCCAGGTTATACGAGTATGGTCATCAATGAATGAAATAAACCACCGAGCTCCTGAGATATTGTTGACTCTAGAGGGTCCCCATATATCACTGTGAATGACTGCAAATGGGTGAGATGTTTTGTACCCTTGGATTGGATAATTACTTCTCAGTTGTTTGGATAATTGGCACACTTCATATTGAAGAATATGAGGTTTGATATTGTCGAATAATGTTGGGAACAGCTTTTTTAAATACTGGAAATTGGGATGACCTAACTTATAGTGCCACAACATGATTGCACTATTGTTATTTGACAAGGCTGGAGGAATTGGAGATGACACACTACTTGCAACTTGAACTTGTTGTTTAGGATTATTAGGACCGTTAAGAAGATAGAGCCCCGCACATTTCTTAGCTTTGCCAATAATCCTCCCTGATTCCAAGTCCTGAAATTCACAACGATTTGAGAAAAAATTAGTAACACAATTCAGGTCTTTGGTGAGTTTGCTAATGGACAGCAAATTACAAGTTAAATTAGGCACCAATAGCACGGATTTTAAAGTCAGGTCATTGGTAATAGTAACTGATCCTATTCCCGCCACTTTAGACAATGATCCATCAGCAATTCGAACCATCAAATTTCCAGAACTTGGGCTGTAAGTATTGAATAGTGTAGCATTACCGGTCATATGATCTGATGCGCCAGAGTCTACTATCCAAGGACTGTGTCTCTTCATTTCAGTGCTCAAAGCCATAGGAAAATTACCTGTTTGATCAACGGAATGGAAGATGGAAGATGGAAAATTACCGACACCGGATCCCATTTTTATGGTGTTCTCGGCTGGGATCGGAATGGAAGATGTTGTTTGGTGGCTGATCATCTTCTGAAGCAACTCGATCTGCTCTTTGCTAAAGAGTGTAGTTTTGAACGATGTCTTCTCCTTGCTATTGGAGATCATGACGGATTGTGACCCTTGGAGAAAGTTTTGCCCATTCAGTTTATGACCTGTAATGGGGAGATGAGAATTTTCTGCTGCTCCAAGGCTATTTGGAATTGTGACTTCAGAGGTATGTTTTTCGGTAGCCATTCCGGTGGCTGGGCAGTATTTTGGCATAAAAGAGGAGAAGGTATTAGCGTTGCAGAACCGAAGAACGGAGACTAGGGTTTCGGTTTTACCGCTCTGATACCATAAAGAATTATAGAGAGGAAAACTCTATTTTTTTTTTCTTATTATTTCTTCTCCACATAGGAGGGGTTATATAGAGGAAATACAATTAGGAAAGAAATCAATCAAGGAAATCAATCTACAATCCCTACAATTAGGCTAATTGTCAACTACACTAATCAAGCAATCAATCACACTAATCAAGTAATCAATTAGTCAACTATACAATAATTAATTGATTATATTCTAACAGAAACTAATCCCTAAACTTTAGGAATTAATTTCGGAATTCAACACAGACTGTTTTTGCAAAAGTTTTCTTGTATTTCCTCCTTTTGAAATGACTTTTTGTTTTGTTTCCTATTTAAAAAATTATACATATAGAATACTGAGGCTTTTTCCCAATGAATTTCCCAATCACTCTAACAGGAGAAGAAATTAACATTTGTCTCTTGTTTATTTTCTTTTTCTTCATGGAATTTTCCACCCTTCTAGTTCTGAGGTATTTGGTTTAATGCTTATTAATTTTTGTTTTTATTTTTATATATAATCCATGAAAAGCTATTAAATGTGACTTTTTGGTTAAATAATTAAGTGCTTCTTTTTCACTATCTGCTAATTTCACGAGTGAAAAGAACAATATACAAAATTGATTCCTTAAATGTGTTTATGCTGTTATTAGGTGTAAAAGGAGTTTATTCTTCGAGGACTATTGAGGGTGCTAGCCGCTTTTTACATCAATATGCAAGTTTTCTAAATGGAAGGTATGCCCATGTGCTTGAAGAATCTCATTATATAATTAACCAGGAGATAAAAGAACCAAGAAAATGTTGTATTTGTATGAGTACTTTACCTTCTTCTCTAAGGGGTAGCGACATACTGTGTTCACTATTGTTGGCCCTTTCTACTAGTTAAGCTTTTGATTCTAGTGGTTATTGAACAAATTGAGTATTTGTTATTTTTATTCATCTCCATATGGAGGAAATATATAGGAAAATACATGAGTAGGCATCAAGAAAACAATCTCCTATAATCAATCTAAATCCCCTACTATCAGGATAATTAATGTAATCAATCATACAATTGTCAACTATATGAGTGAGAATCAAGGAATAGATATCCTATAATTAAGATAGTCACTATAGGAGATTAATGACAAATCCTTTACATTAATGACAAATATTCTAACATATTCTAACACCCCCCCTCAAGTTGGTGCATAGATGTCACTCATGCTCAACTTGCAAATTAAGTCATGGAAGCTCCTTCCATTAATAACCTTCGTAAGGATATCTGCAAGCTGGTCTTTATTTGTAGGTAGTACCGGTGGTCGAAGATAATAGTAGTAGAAAAACAGGCAGCAGTCCTAGTAGAAAAGTTGAAAACAGGCAATAGTCCTGTTAACAACTTATAGTAGTAGTAGAAAAACAGGCAAACAGGCAGCAGTTCTGTTTAGTAGTAGAAAAGTTGAAAACAAGCAATAGTCCTGTTAACAACTTAGGTAGAAAAAAAGGGTAGATTAGAAGTAGATTAGAAAAAGGGGTAGATTAGAAAAAAGGGATAGCAAGTAGAAAAAAAGGGGTAGATTAGAAGTAGATTAAAAAAGGGGTAGATCTCAATTGATTTTTTTTTTTTTTTTTTTTTTTTTTTTTTTTACATAGTAGAGATAGCAGCGGAAGCAAAAGAACAATAACTCCGTTGGCCGAAACAGTAATTCCAGTGGCTGGAACAATAAGTCCGACGGCTGGAACAATAAGTCCGACTGCTGGAACAGTACTCCAGTGGTCGGAATAGTAAAATTGAATAGTTAGAACAGTAAATCCGGTAGAAGGAAGGCCAGATGTCAGAGAAGCAGAATGGTAGTACCTTTTTTCCTCACTGCCGGCACCACTGCCACTAGCTACCGGCAGTGAGATTTAGAGAAGAAAAAAGACCAAAAAATTTGATTTGGGCTCTGATACCATGAACAAATTGAGTATTTGTTATTTTTATTCATCTCCATATGGAGGAAATATATAGGAAAATATATGAGTAGGCATCAAGAAAACAATCTCCTATAATCAATCTAAATCCCCTACAACCAGGATAATTAATGTAATCAATCATACAATTGTCAACTATATGAGTGAGAATCAAGGAATAGATATCCTATAATTAAGATAGTCACTATAGGAGATTAATGACAAATCCTTTACATTAATGACAAATATTCTAACATATTCTAACAGTTATTAACAAGGTAACGGAGTTAGTTTTACCAGGAGTGCTTGCGTTCCCATGTGCTTATATATGAATTTGTTATGTGTTTGTGTTTGGGCTTGAGCCATATAGCAATCCTGTTGATTTTGCATATGAGAAGGTGTGTGAGAGTACTTTAATACTATTATTGGACCATTTCCTAATTACTTAAACTTTTCAGTTTAATGGTTACTAAAAAAGATAAAAACAGAACATGTAGACTTTGGAGGCAGTTGGAATGCTCTGAGTTGAAGAACTATTGTTTCTGTTTGGAAGTTACTGATATAAGCAAGGATTATCACGTGATTACAATTTACAGGAAACAGATTGCATTTTTGAGCAATCTAGCAACCGTAGCTAAACGATCTTTTGGTAGAGTTGGATTGATGGCCCTTGCAGAATGCATTGCTTCAGCTGCTTCTGGAGTTGGAACACATAATGACAGTGAAGCAGAATGCAGTGGAGATGCTTTGGCAGAGACGGTTCAGATGGAATCTTGTCCTGAAAATTTTACTCAGACTGATAAATCAGACCTGTTGGATGTTTTAAGATTTGTTATTGAGAGCAGCAAACAACATTTCAATCCTAATTATCGTCTTCGAGGTCTCTGATCATAATCTGGTTAGATTATGACGTGTTTACTTTAAAAGCCTAAAATTGCATTGCTGTAATTTAAAATCTGGATTGTAATATTTTTAACACCTTTAATTATGTTTCCAGTTTGCGAGAAAGTCCTGGAGGCAGCTGCTTCTTTGGTGTGTGCGTCTGATGTGCCTCTCGAGAAACTCTTGCACTTCATTTCAGCAGTACCTCGAGAATTTACTGATTATGGTGGTATGTGAAATATGTATGGTATACTATGTAGTATGTACTCCAACTTTCTTCTAACAAAATCTGTTTCATATTGGTAATTTCTTGTTCTTGTCATTTTTTAGTTGCCCATCTTTTATGCAATTCATAAAATTATCATGCATAAATTTATTCACCCTTCTTTTGTGTGGCTTAATTATACAGCTTTTGGTTGTATTTAGTCGACAAATGAACTCTTGATGTCGAAAAAATTTAACCTTAATTAACAAGCTTTTTTAAGAACTGATATTTGCAATCTGCCATTTTGTAGAATGAGGTCAAGTGTTCTTTCTATTACTATCATAATTATAATAATACACTTTCTTTTACTTTTATTTGTTTTTACATGATTAAGCCTTATCCCATGATAGCCAATAGAGACTACAGGTGTGTTTAGTTCATCTTTTCATTTAGAGTCTTATAATTGGTAGTTTGATTGTCAATTGTAAAAGAGCTTCTAATTAATAGACTGTTTGGTAGTGTAGTTATGACTGTTTTTTTCGTGGTAATAGGTTACCAAAAAAGGAGGTATAAAAAAGTTTTTTATTTATTTTTTGTAACTATATGCCAGAAAAACTACCTTGTTTTTTTTTTTTTTTTTTTCTGAAACATAAACTTGAAAACTTCATAGTTAAAAAACATGTACAAAGAAGGGTAGGATAGCCAACCCTAGCTTACAAAAACTGCCACAGCTAGCAGCAAAAGAATACACATAACCCAAAAGACGGGACTATACAGAAAGACCTCACAAAAAGAAAGGAATCCCTCTATCAATTTACAACCGCCTCCAATAATCTTTATAAAGAAGAAGCCAACAAAACTACAATTGTGTTCAAACAATTATTATTTGTAATATTTATGGTTGTCTGGTTGATGTTCTCATTGCATATCTTCCTCTAAGATCTCTCTTCTTCCCCCCACCATCATCAATAAAAATTAGTCTTCGTTTTATGTATGTTAATCCACGAACTTTAATGAAGAACTTATAACTATTTCTCTCTTTCTCTCTCCCAAATCCACTTCTAGGTTCCTTAAGAGCGGTAGTACAGGAATGGCTGTTAAGGTGTGGTAAGCCACATTTTGCCGACTGCTGCAAAACCCAGATGCTGCTCTTAAAGAGTCTTTATGTCTTCCCAAATAATTATACAAGTTATTTGTATTTGGATGATGGTTTTGTTACTTATGATGATGAGGACTTGGATTCTTGGGAATTTGAAGCGAAAAGATGGGCAAGAGTGCTTTTTCTTGTAATCAAGGAGGAACATCAATTTGCCCCTATATTACAGGTTTGCACTTTTCTTTCTCAACTAGTTCAGACTGTTTTTCTTTATTATTCTCTAGCACATACTTTTTATCTAGAAATGCATGCTTATTTAATTATTTATCTATCTTAGTATCTTTGGATAAGATACAAAATATTTTGAACATAGAGAAAGTACACAGGAGGTCCAGAAGTGCATCATATGCCAAGTAAACTGTGATCTAGGAATGTAGTTGAGTGTACAATTAGTCGGATTCTGAATTGATTTTGTTTTATAAAGAGTTATTAGTTAACTGGTAAAACTTTTGTTTCATGCAAAGATGTTACCATATACCATGTGTCTTCTTTGTTTCCTATATAAAGAAAAATAAATAGTTGATAGATTTACCTGCACTTGTAAATTTTGGAGGTTTTGTCTGGGATACTGAATTGTGACAAGTATGATAATCTTTTTAGTTTGTTTAATGGTCTTGCTGAAATATGAATATTGCAGATAAGATGACTCTATTATTATTTATTTTATATTCATTCTCCCAATATCTTTATGTTGTTTTGTTGCATCTCCCATAATGAGGATATGGCTGCTATTTTTCTCTTTCATAATGAATATATCTATGGACTACCAAGGTCACAGTTGCAGTTCTGCATCTAGTTTGAAATCATTTTTTAACGTTGTTTATTTTTTGTTGTCACGTCCTTTGTGGTTTGACAAAAAAAAGAGTAAAAACTTATGATTTTGGTGGTCAGTTGTGGTATCTTATATTCTTATTGCTGTGCATGATTTAATTGGCTTAACCACACCACTATAATATCATTTTTTATACTAGGTCTGACTATTTTTTGTATTGGCTTCTGCAGTTTATTCAAAATCATGGGGTTAATATCTGCAGTCAGAACAATCAGAAGGAGTGGGTGCCTGTGAAATTTCTCATCCTTACCTTGAGTTTGGTTCTTGAAATTGAAAATATTCAGGAGAGATCTGCTGAATTTGGTATACCAGTCAGAACCAATTCCGAAATGGACTCACTTGATAGAGTGCATCAATTAACTCATGCAGATGCTTTCATTAATTATGAGGAGCTAGCAAAGCTTTTCACTTTTATATTGGTATTGGGAGCATCTGTTCTTTAAGTTGCCTTCTATATGATATAGTTTGTATGTAACTAATTTTTACTGGTACACCTTTGTTCAAAGATTCTTTGTTTGGTATGCAGGAGGAGCTGGTCTCTTTTGGCAACATGTCTTGTTCTATATTTTGGTCCAGTGTTGTGATGGAAGACGCAAGTCTTCCGGGTTCCATAAGAGGTAAACTTGGAGGCCCTAGTCAACGCAGGCTTTCATCTTCAACCACCACTACTGTGTTGCAAGCTGTATGGTTACTTTTATCCTTCAGTTATTTGCTGTTTATTACAAGGATCTTTGAAGCATATTACAAACACACCAAGACATTCATCATACACAATTTAGTTTGTTTTGATTTTCATTCTACAATTTTAGTCTGCTCAACAGTTTTCTTGCGGTTAATATATCTGTGTTTGCACCTTAAATAGCCTAATTTCGTGTTTTTCAGTTTTCAAGTTTAGTTCAATTTAGTTGACTCATAAAGGTTTTTCACTTCACAGATTCTTGTATGGTTCACCAATAGCTTTGTCATATGCTATGGAATAACTGTCAATTTACTATTTCATGTGCTTTTCCTTTTAGGTATCAGATAATTACATATTATATTAGACAATTTATTTTTTATCTGTTGCTTTGGATCAAATATTCATCATTAAAATCTTCTTTGTTGACTGGAGAACTTCCCTCAAATGCTCGAGATTATTTAAACTTATCTACTTTAATCTCTTTTTTTGTTACCTCTGACAGTCATTTTTTAGAGCATAATGCCTGCATTGAAATGTATCTCACAAATGTTCTTATTCTTTGTCTTCTTTATGGTGAAACAGATAATGTCTGTGAAAGCAGTTGCGTTGATCTGCTCATGGTGTGCACAGTTTAAAAATGATGCTTCACTAAACTTTGCATATTCCTTTATGTGGAACTTCTTTCTGAAGACTATTACATCTCCAACTTGTGATAATGAGGTATATTTTACAAATGGATTTTCCTTTGTAAAATTCGGGTAGAGTTGTCACAAGAGAGATCTTATAACTATATATATTACCTTGGTTTTAGTCATATCACTGAACAATCTGATTGTTTTAAGTCAGGTTGGAGCAGAAATTTGTCTTGCAACATATGAGGCATCTGCTTCTGTTCTAAGAGCACTAGTCTCTTCTCAAGCTTTAGATTTTGTCAGGGAAAATGATAAATTAGGGATATCGGCAGAGGAAGGCAGACCTTGGATGGATTCATGGGTTCATTATTTTCTTCAAAATATCAATAGTCTTCTTGCTGTTGGAGTTTTGTCACGAGCTCGACGTGCCATTTTGCTGAACTGGAAGGTAATGAAGCCTTGTTTTTTAACCTATTATTTTTATTTTCTTTCTTTGATGTTTGAGCTTTTCTGGCACTCCTGCTGTTTACGTTTTCAGATGCAAGTTGAAATTGCATAAAAGAATAATTGTCAAACAATTCCACTGTTGGCTGGACCAACTGCATTAGCCACTTTCTTTTTTTTCTTTTAGTGATTGCTGCGAGTATGCCTCACTTTTATTCTTATTGTCACTTTCATTGGCATGAGTATATATGGATACTATACATTTGTTTTAAGTTTGCCAGTTTGTAGATATCAACTAAAGGTCTTTCATTTAAGTAAAGATTGTAACTGTTATTTTTTCTATGACCCAGTGGCTTTGCCTAGAATATCTGCTGTCACTTCCTTACCATGCTCTTGAGAAGGGAGAAAATATTAGCTCTTTTTTGTCAGATGCTGTTGTCAGAAGCATTTTTATTGATCTTCTTGAGAGGTATGTAACATAATATGCTTACTAATGCTGTTGGTTTCATACGATGTTTCTGTTTTCATTATATTTTTTATGTTTTGAGGTTTGGAGTTAGGTGGGTAGCTGTTTATGCCATGCTCTTGTAATTTGCACTTTTATTTTCTACCCAGAAAAAACCTCTCCGGGGTTGTTTATTTAGATATCCACAAGAATGTAGAAACCTGTTTTAGTTTTTCTTAATAATGAGTCAAATGTTTAATCGTTTTCAAAGTTATTCTCAATAGTATTAGTATTTTTTTTGCTAAAATGAATCTTTGGGTGGGGTTCTCTCAATAGTGTGTAGAAAACGATCAATGTCCAAAGCTAGTTTTGCACAAAAAAAATTATGTTTAGAATAGATGGTGTACTAGCGTTGGATTCTTTTTCTTCTTCTGCTCATAAAATTGTTCAAATAAATTTGCAGTCTTGAAAATGCTGGGGAAGGTTCTGTTTTGCCCATGCTGAGATCAGTCAGGTTGATGTTGGAGCTGTTAGCTTCAGGAATGTTGGGTTCGGTTGTTTCTTCATGCAACAGTGTGGATTTCCAGGTTGACTTCAAAAATTCCCATCTCGAGTTTTTAACAACATATTGTCATGGGTTTTAATGAGTTTTTAGAATGCTGTGTCTACTCAATGCAAGTTCAATGAAATGGTTTTGGCAGCATTATTGCAGACAGTACAATGTCACCCTCTCTCTCTCTTTTGGATAGGGGTTCATCTTCTGTGGAAGTATTATGTCAGGGACCTTCCTAATGTCCACACTGGTTTATTCTCTTTAGAAGATTTGCTTTGCCTTAACATTTCTGAACCCTAATTATTGCTTTTTTTGTTATCGAAGAACTTCAAATCAAGTGTACTCTCAAAAAGAAAAAGAACTTACAATCGGGGTCATATAGACATATACTATGCATTCTGTGATGTTCTTGTGGAGGAATGTTAGCAATCATTCAACTCAAAAGTTTAAGCTTGCAGATAAAGATCTAAACAATAATATTAATCTTTTAGCACACCTCTTACATGCAAGATCAACATGCTTGTCACACTAGACCTAGCCAAATCACAAACTCATTTTCAGATAAATACAAACACATAAATCAAAACAAATATGATAACGTCAGGGGATTGACACATTTACTCTGGTAAAACTGATTTTAAACCATGTTAGCAACCATTCAACCCAAAAGATTAAGCTTATATAGGTAATGACTCAAGCAACAATATTAGGTTCTCATAAAGTGTAAAGGCAAAATTTAAGGGTAAATTTGGGGTTCTTCAAATCTTTTTTTCTTTTCTCGTTGATGGATTTTCCAACTTTGTTTCATGAGAAGCCCATTCTGAATGCTTATCTTTCATGTTCTGTGAGAGTAGGTTTCACATTTTTGTTTGCTTTGCTTGTGATGTTTTGTTCAAATAAAAGAGATATCTCCTCATGATTCTCAATGCATCGTGCAGATGATATGGCATTTGGTTCATTCCTCTTGGATATTACATGTCAGCTGCAACAAGCGGAGGGTTGCACCTATTGCTGCACTTTTGTCTTCTGTCTTGCATTCTTCTGTGTTTGGTGATGAGGGAATGCATGTAATGGGAAATACACCCGGGCCTCTGAAGTGGGTATGTGGTTCCTTCCTGCAAGTGTTATGTCAATGGCCTAGTGAAGGTTCATATGAGAAACATATTCAAAGTGACATTTACCTTGTGGCATCATTTTTGCAGTTCATCGAAAAAGTTCTCGAGGAAGGCACAAAAAGTCCACGTACAATTCGTCTTGCAGCACTACATTTAACAGGGCTCTTGCTCTTGAATCCCAAGATAATAAAGTACTACATTAAAGAACTCAGGCTGCTAACACTCTTTGGTTCTGGTGTGTCACGGGTTTATATGCTTTTTGTGTTAGAGCATTATGTTACCAAATTTTCTTTTACTTTATACCATAAAATCACTTTCATTTTTATTTTTTATTTTTTTGTGTGTACCAGTTGCATTTGATGAAGATTTTGAGGCTGAATTAGCGGAGAATCATGATGCAAAGATTGAAGTATCGTTATTGGCCAAAAGCGCAGACCCTGAGCTGACTGAAGTAAGCAATCAAATTCAAAGTTATTACCTATTCACATTACTAGTTTACTTGAACAGTAACTGAGTTTAATTTTGAGTATATCCTGGTACTAGTATCACTTTGAAGTTGCTATAGGAGACTTTGGAAAATTGGGGTTTATTTTAGAAGCACCTTTTTATATCATTAAATCAAGTTGAAAGGCATAGAGTTGGAAATGATAATTGAGATCGATTCCACAGTTACAGATGATTTCAATACTTTCCTGAAGTTTTAAACATTCATTTGTGTTTTTCTTATTCATACTCGATCAATATTGTTATTTTTATTTTTTATTGTTGTTGTTGTTGTTGTTATTTTTACTGCTATTGATACTACTATCATAATTGATTTTGTTAATATTACTGCATTTCAGTTTGCATATTCTACAAATCTTGTCTACATTTTCATGCTCTAGAATGTGCACGTAAAAATGTTAGAGCCACCATGTTTACAGACATTTTATCATTGAAGTTCTTTCAACTTCAGTCTCTCCAACTAATAATTTTTTGAATAACCGATCAAAATTACCTCTGTTTTAATTGGGGACTGTAGACTGCATGATCGCTAATAATGTGATTGGTAAGGAGCTTATTGTCATTGAACTACATTAGAGCTGCATGGTAAATGAGTTGCTTCAAAAAAAAGTTGCATTAATAGGTCGTTTTTCTTTTCAGTCATTTATCAACACAGAATTATATGCACGTGTGTCTGTTGCTGTTCTCTTTTTCAAGCTTGCTGACCTGGCTGATATGGTGGGATCAGCAAATGGAGATGAAGACTGTCAAGCCGCTCTTGACTCTGGCAAATTGTTTCTGCTGGAGCTTCTTGATCTTGTGGTATTTCTTTTTATATAATGTTTAAAGGATTAAATTTCATACTCAGACTTCAAAATACAATTACTAGCCAACACAGAAGAAGAAAAAGGAAAAAATTGCTTCTGTAGAAGAAATTTGTGGCTTCAAGTTTCTTGATGTGGAAAACTTTGGGACAGGTCACAGGATAAAGCAAGATCATAGGATTTTAGGGGAAAAAATCCCCTAAAATAGTCAGGTCTCTGCTAACCTCTAATAAGGAGGCTGGCCCCCTTATTTCTTACTGCTAACCTATGTGGGATAAAATCTGTTATATGGACTCTTCACTTCACATGGAGTTTCCATGTCAATACAATGATACTGTTATTGGTATGGCTGTCACTAAATCATGTTGTTGCGTCACACCCGATGTTGGAGAAAAGACTCCAAAACTAAGGGAATAGGTAACTAATAGTAATATTTTTATCTGTTCTGTAATTGCCACATCGTTGAGATGGTGCACCAATATGAATAAGATGATCGTAATTGGTAAATGAAAATTTTGAACATACATTAAGTCCTTGCTGGATATGTGCCTCTTTGGTTTTTTTTTTTTTTCTGACTCTTTTTGTTGCATAAAAAATTAAGAAGACAATTCCTACGGCTTTTTAGCTAAATGTTGTATACTTGTATGAATGACTGAATGTTAATTCACATCAATATACTGTCAATTGCCACTTTCTCTTTTTAACAGCGACACACATTTTTATGTTATTTGACCTTAGTATTATTTGCATTAACTTTTGATGCAGCTAAATGACAAGGATCTTGCAAAAGAGTTGTATAAAAAGTATAGTGGGGTAAGTCATATATATATATATATATATATAACAGTTTTATTCTCATTACGCAGTGAATTTTAAAAAGTCATTGTGAGGCTTGTTAGCCATTGATTAAGTTGAAGTGAATGTTGACTAAGTAAAAGTAGATGAATCTAATGACCGATAGTTGATAAACTGATTTTATTAGATATATATATATATATATATAGAGAGAGAGAGAGAGAGAGAGAGAGAGTGGGGGGGGGGGGGGGGGGGGGGGGGGCGGGGTGGTGAGGTGGGGTTCGAATGTAGATCCTAGATTTATTCAAATTTCCGGGATCCCATGTTAGCCATTGGATTGATCCAATTCAACGGCCTAAATGAATATAAAATAAAATTTAAAATAAGAATGGGGTCCATCACCGTTCAACCACTCCCTCTTTCTTCCTCTCTACTTTTCTTTCTCGCCTCATGTCATCATGCCTCTTTTCTCTCGCCTTTTCTCTCTCAGCCATCGCCTCGCATCAGCTCAACTCCCGTTCTCTCTAACCGATGAGACAGCCACGAGAGAAAAGAAGCATGATGACGTGAGGCAAGAAAGAAAAGCAGAGAGGAAGAGGGAGGGAGTGGTTGAATGGTGATGGACCCCATTCTTTTTTAAATTTTTATTTTACATTCGTTTAGGCCGTTGGATTGATGGGATCACGGAAATTTGAATATATATATATATATATAGAAATTTTCAAATGAGGACGTCCTGATATAACTTCATGAAGATATTGAATGTGAGCCACTAATTTTACATGCTTTAACTCAAGTGTGTATGCACTTGTCAAAACTAGTGGCTCACATTCAATATCCTTATGAAGTTATATCAAGACGTCTGTATGAGAACGGGACTATATATATATATATATATATATTCAAAATTTATGAGATCCCATGTTAGCCGTTGGATTGATCCAACAGCCTAAATGAATGTAAATAAAATTTAAAAAAAGAATGGGGTCCATCACCATTCAAGCACTCCCTTCCTCTTCCTCTCTACTTTTCTTTCCCGCCTCACGTCATCATGCCTCTTTTGTCTCGCTTTTTCTCACTCAGCCATCGGCTCAACTCCCTTTCTCTCTGACCGATGAGACAGTCTAGGAGAGAAAAGAGGCATGATGACATGAGGCGAGAAAGAAAAGTAGAGAGGAAGAGAGAGGGAGTGGTTGACTGGTGATGGACCCCATTCTTTTTTTAATTTTATTTTACAATCCAATCCAACGGCTAACATGGGATCACGGAAATTTAAATATATAGGGTCCTTCTCTAGTCAGGTCCTAAGGTGATAATCCGTTAATATCAAATTACAATGATTATCACAAGTGATAAATTGATAATCCTTCGGACTTGATGGAAGACTTCAGAACCAGACCTGATTAGAGTATTATATATATATATATATATATATATATATACACATACATACATATGATGATCGGGAGTTTTAAGGAGCTGGATTTTCAAACTTGTACAATTACTTGACGCATTATGGAGTAAAGACGAAATACTATAAGAGTAAAAATCACTTTGGGAAAATCAAAATGCAATCAGATTTTCACCTTTATAGTAAAATTTGTGTATTTTCTACCGGAGGTATTTTAGTTATTAAATTGTCATATTGAAGCTTCAATAAATTCAAAAATGACCAAACTTATATTTATTGGATGTTCAATAAGGTCACTAATTTGTTTTGCATACTATTTTGTGACTATTTTTTTTCCTTGATCCTTACCAATTTGTATGTCTTTGCATACTTCTTTTTTTATTAGATCCATCGGCGTAAAATACGTGTTTGGCAGATGATATGTGTATTGTCACGTTTCGTTGATCCTGAGATAGTTGGGAAAGTCACATCTCTCTTGCATATATCTCTCTATGTAAGTAATGTCACTTCATGACATGTGAGTTCTCTTTTATGAAAAATTTAAACCTGATATTAATTTTCAATTCTTTGAAGATAAATTGGCTTTCTGCTTTGGAAAAACAATTTCAATATTTTCTTCTTCTTCTTCTTCTTCTTCTTATTATTATTATTATTATTATTATTATTATTATTATTGCATTACTTCGTTTAGAGTTTAACTTTTCCTATAAACTTAAGCTTTTGATATTAATGGTTCCTTAACATGGTATTAGAGCCTAATATAATGGTGTTGACAAAATGCTCGTATGAAACTAACTTTGTTGAATGCATTCCAATGTAACTATGTTTTCTTCTTCGTTTCTGCAGAGAAACAACTTGCCCGCTGTTCGCCAATACTTGGAAACATTTGCCATTAATATTTACTTGAAGTTCCCATCTCTGGTAAGAACTTATTATTTACTTCATGGTGTTGTTCCAACTATTCTTTTTCCCTTTTTTTTTCTTTTATAAGGAAAAAATTGTTGAAGTGCACAGTAGGGAGACGGCCCTCATACACTGGAAGCATGCAGAGCACTAGCACACCAATGATCTAAAAAACAAAGCTTTTATAGGTTCCTGAGGAATCCTTTTATATTATTTGTAACATCAACTAAACTCCTTGGAAAGGACAATCGATGAGCTTCTTCCACAAAGGCCACATCAAATAAGAAATCACTGTTTGTCAAGCAACATTTTTATGTATTGCCATTCACACATGGCAGCTCTTAAGCTACCTTCACATCAAAAAATAGGAATTACAATGAACTCAATCAAAAAACAACAATCTTCCAATCTAATATACTGAAAAATAGAGAATTGTCTCTAAATTCTTCGGAGAAGGATGCCTATAGAGACTAAATAATAAGCTTCATTCCATAAAGAATTGTCTTCTTTAGCTTCCTCAAAAATCAATGTATTCCTCTCTAACCAAATAACCCATAAAACAGCAAAAATTCCACAATACCAAAGAATCATAGATTGTTCCTTAGTTTCACTAGTTAATTTGCAGTCTATTAATCATTGTTTTATATTTTGAAGTGATCAGTAGAAATTTTTTTAGTCCTTATGTTATTGCATATATCACAGGTTGGGGAGCAATTAGTTCCTATTTTACAAGATTATGATATGAGGCCTCAGGTAAATTATGTTTGCCATTAATGCTCACTTTCTCTGCTTAAATTCTGATTTTTGTACTTGAAAAATTTTCTGGTTTAGTTGGATAATGCCAATTTACAGTGCTATTGAATGAATAGTTTTACTCATGGCAGAAGCTTATCTTAGGCGACTTTATAGCTCTGTAACCATGTTCGTTCTTTTGCACTGAAAACTGAGTGAATTTGTGTTCTCTGATGACATAATTGTGTTTTTATTAAGTACTACTCCAAATCAGCTTACTTTGAATGGTTGAAAAATGTGAATTATGGTTTGTGTTTTATGCTATCACCTGAAAACCTGTATCGAATTTTAATTCTGGGAAATATATAATGGATGCATCCATTTAGGGAAACTTTAGTTAATAAAACAATAATGTAATAGTATTGCTGGAGAACTTCTGTCAAAACCTATCACATTGAGCATTTGAATTTCTCAAGCTTGAGCATAGGTTATCGGTATAAGTATCTGACAGTCTCATTGCTTAGTTATCTTGACCTGCTCTGTGGTTGAGTGCAGAGTTTGATCCTTCTTGAAGTTCAGTATTTATGTCTTTTTCTTTCATATTCTTTTAAATTTACATTCTATTGACATTTTCTTGGTCTATATGGCATAATCTATTGAACATAAGAAAAAGAAAAAAAAAAAAAAAAAGGATTTCAAGATTTGACTAGTTCTTGGGCTTAAAATGCAGGCACTTTCTTCCTATGTGTTTATAGCTGCTAATATTATCCTTCATGCATCTAAAGAGGTTCAATCTAGCCACTTGGAAGATCTGTTTCCTCCTATAGTTCCATTATTAACCTCACATCACCACAGCTTACGTGGTTTTACCCAGGTCAGTTTACTGTGAAGCTAATGAGTGCGGTTTTTTTTCTCTCACCTTACTCATTTATGGTGATTGGTGAAATCTTCTGTTTTCATTGAATATAGTCGCATGTTAAACCTTTCAAATATTTTCTTGCAGTTGCTGGTATTCCAAGTTCTTAGCAAATTGTTTCGTACTTTGGAATCTAGAACCTCTATTATCATGCCTCTAGAAAAAAGGTGCTTTGAGGAGTTGAAATCATACCTGGCAAAGAACTCTGATTGTGTGCGGTATGATACAGATCTGCGTTACTATGTGTTATAATTTAGTGAATTTCCCTTGATTTTTTTTTTTGCAATCATCACTTCTATCGTATTCGGTGTGGAAAAATTTTTCCAAACTTATGTCTATGAAAATATCTTCCCTGAGATGGAAGTATTCCATTTTCTTCAATTTCTTGTATGTAATTTTTGTGTTCCATTTGTGCATTCACTTTCATGCATGCATGTGTGTGTGTGTGTGTGTGTGTAATTGTGAGATTAAGTGGGTCTATTTTTATGCAAGCTGTTGATTTCCTTGCAAGTGTTTTGTATGCAGTATGTTTCAGTGAGATCTATAATTATGATGAAACTGTGTATGCAATATTTTTCAATGAGATCTATAATTTCAATGAAATTCTTTTACGAAGGACCATTATTTATTTGTCAATATTGACTGTCAGCACTGCAAATTTAGTTGCAATATTTTCTCAATTTTTCTGTTTTCACCTTTGGAATTATGCATTCACAGTTTCATAAAACTACATATTTGTTTTGATCTTATATATCATTGAATATAATGTGGTCATAGAAAACACAGTATAGCCAATGTCTCGTGCATATTGTAGGACCTTTGTCCATAGGACTCACATAACCATGATGATTTTGCTTAATAACCTTTCCCCAGTCTTAAATGACCTGCATTCATTTATTACATCTTATTTCATACTGTATCCATAAGTGGATTATTGTGCTTGCTTTTAGGACTAATAAGAAATGAAGAATGTACAACCTATTCTTTTCATGAATCTTTATTTATCTATTGCGGCAATTTTTATCAGTGTTCACAACTGGTGACTTGAATATCAGCTGATGTCTATAAAAATTGATATGTGCATGGCAGCTATAGAAACAATCTAGCACTTACTGATTTTCCGTTGATGTACAATCTAGTATTATTTTTTACTTCTCTTTTCCATAAACATTTCTGCTTCTGTTAAAACAAAATAAAAATCCACACATTAATTTGTTTTATTTCTATTTTCCAGCTTGCGAGCATCAATGGAAGGATATCTTGATGCCTACAATCCCAAGTTGTCAATTATACCAGCTGGAATTTTTGTCAATCGGGTTGAGGTTAGAGACCTCTTGACTGATGTTGATTAAGTATACAGTGTCATCTGTTTGGTAATAGAAATATAGGTTGGATTATTGTGGACGCCTTCAGAAACATGTGATTATAATGAATGACCTTGGCAGAGACTGCAAACTTATTTCTAGCAGATAAATTGACATGGACAGAGAATGCGAATTACATTTATGCATTGCTTCTATAGAATTGCCAAGATTTAGGGGAAATTACACTAACATTCCCTGACATTAGTGGCAATTGCAGCTATGAAACTTTTGTTTAAAATTGCACAAACATCTGCTGCCTTTAGTGGTGCCTCATTAAAAGTTAACAGCTGAGGGGAAAGATGGTCTTTTAGCTATCTCATCAGACATAATAAAAAATAAAAAAATATGTAATTAAATATTACAATTAAAAAATAACAGATTAAAAAAAAAAAAAAAATGAAAACAAAACTCGGCCGACGGTGGAGGGGATCTCTTCCATTCAGAGAAGATCGAATCGCCATCGATCTCATATGCAGACAGACAATATTCACTTCAATAGTTGATAAACTTTTTTATTTTTGTTAGTATGTTTAAATATTATGCTTGGGTCATATTCAATCGGTGTAAACTCTTGGGTCTAGCGGTTATTAATGTGGTATCAGAAACTAGTTTTACCAAGTGGGCTTGAGTCCCCCGCGTGATTATTGTTATATGTTAATTAAATTTGTTATATATTTGTGTTTAGGCTTGAGGCACATAACAAGCTCGTTGGTCTTGCACATGAAGGGGTGTATTAGAGTGTTTAAATACTATTGTCCGGCTCTTTCCTTAACAATTTGAGTTTGTGGGTCTAGCGGTTATTAAAATTTTATAATATTTGATGTTTCGAGGGCAATATGTCATAAATTAATTTGCATAGGCCATATTTCAAGTGGTAAGGAGTTGGGTTTCATTAGGGTACGCCTCAATTGTAAATCTTAACTTCCAAAATTAAATAAATAATGGCATCATTTGTATCATTACTTGTCTGTTCGTATTGGCATGTTTATACTGTGAAGTCTTCTTATAAAAAATTCTTAATTTTAAAAGCATATCAGACAAAAACGAATGTTATGTGTCAATATTTAAGCTGTGTTATTGACACTGCATCTCAGTTAGTATTCATTGCTCGACTTAAAGTCATAAATAATAATTAAGAGTCTGAGATTTTCCTTCTTTCCTTTTTTTTTTTGGGTTATAATAAAGGAACGCGAGTTTGAATGCGTTTCAACTTCCCTCATGGAGCAAGTGCACAACTTTCTAAATGTAAGCATTTCTTACTGATTTTTCCTTTTGTTTCTCTTTAATTTTTTATTTTTTATTTTTCCTTTTTGCTGGCTTGGAATCTCATTTTCCCGTTTTTGCAGGATGTTAGGGAAGACCTGAGGTGTTCAATGGCAAAGGATGTAGTTACAATAAAAAATGAGAGATTAAAAATTGGTGAAGATCCTGACAACATGGAATTATTGTCTGATATGGACAAAGAAAAGTTGCATACACAGCTGGCTAAAGGTTCATCATTAGATTTTCAGAAGAAAATTACTCTCTCTAAAAATGAGAAGAAAGATACAAGTTTCAGTTCATTTTTGGGAAATAGAGAACCATACAAACAGCTTCTAGGTATGAATTAATTTTTATAACTAACTAAATGCAAAACTAAAGAACAAATATTTTGCTCCCATTCTATAATTTATGCAGTATCATTTCAGCTAATATCATCTATCATAGCACCATATGCCTCTTTTGCTTTTGTACTGAAACAAAACTCTTTGATGATGTAAACTGGTTACGTGAATGCAGAAATGGAAAAGGAAGATGAGCTTTTCGATCAGGCATTACAGTCCAGAAGTGTGGCTATGGAAAGAATAAGGGCGAGTCGTCAACATTTTGTCCTTGTTGCATCATTACTTGATCGCATACCTAACCTTGCTGGATTGGCACGGACATGTGAGGTATGCTGTGGGGTTTCCTCTTGTTGTCATTTATTTATTATCATCAAGTGTGGCAAGGGTGAAGTCGGGACTTTAATCTTTGGAGTCTAGCGGGCTAATACCACTCAGCTACGTTTCAATATCAATTATTACTAGAAAACAGAAAACTTAATATAAGATTCTTAGTACTGCCGATTGCCGAAAAGCTATGTTATAACATCAATTTGGGTTTATAAAGGTGTAAGTAAAGAAGTCTTTCTGTTTAGCTTAGGGACCAATAAGTAAACAGTTATTTCCACACTATAGGTGGAAGTAATATATAAGGTGAAGGGGGTTTCTTATGTTTTGCAAATTCTTCTCTCCATCCGCCTTCGGTATTGCTTTCTGTCTCCAATTGTGTTGGGAGTTTTATTAGCTTATCTCTGCCAATTATTGCTCCTCACAGATATTTAAGGCATCTGGATTAGCTATTGCAGATGCAAATGTAATACGTGACAAACAATTCCAACTCATCAGGTATTGAATAATTAACTACCATTTTTTCTTTAACTCTGCATAGTCCATCTGCTTTATCCTTGTGCTGTTTGATCCTTATATAAATTGCTAAAATTGTTTAAACTACATAAATCACTAGAATATTATAAACTACATAAATTTACTTCATAGAACAACAAGAAGGTTATTAGGTTTGAAAAATTGCAGGGTTATTTTCAGGTGTTTGGCTGAGCCTGCTCATTCGTGCACCTCTCTATTTAAAAGATTTTAAAAGAGAAAGTAAAACTAATTAAAAAAAATAGAGACTACCTTGAAGCAGAATCTACATCACAGATCCCACATGGTTGTGTTTTGGGGATTATATCTTCCCCAGGGTTAGCTTGCTATGTTTTGCAACTACAGAGTAAACAAATTAAATATATTTTTATAAATGCTTTATATACAGCCACACACCTCGAAAGACTAACTTATTGGGATTGGGTTGGGGCGTCTATATCATATAAACGATTCTCAATCTTTCATCTTTTTAAATGTGGGATTTATTCCTATTTCTGTAGCTTCACTTGTGGGTTATCTTTAAAGCCCATAATGTAAAAAGGTTAAATATCACAATGAAGATAGAAAATTATGTGAAAGAAGAGGTTGAAAGGTGTCAGAGAGCTAAAATTGCTGAGAATATGCCATGTTAGTATAATATTTTAAAACCTGATGGAGCTTAGAAATAAGAGGATGAGCTGGTGCCGGAATATATAGACCGACAAATTCGAAGAAAATCCTCTCATGGCGTCATGGCGAATGTAAAGATTGAAAATAAACTGTGGCAAACTTTTTTGGCCACTGGTATGTGATGTCACCCTTTCAAGTGAACTTAAAAAACTTCCCTTCTATCAAGTTGATCATATTGGCATTGCAGTGGCACCCATAGGTCTGAATGAACTAGAAGTTAGGCTTTGAAACAGTTGTAATTGTTAGAGATCACACCCACATGTGAAGCTTGAGAAAAAATAAGATGGGATTGGAATAGACCCCACATTGAAAAGATAAAGGTATATATAGTAATGGATGCCATATCCAATAGGTTAGTGATTAGTCTTATGGGTTGTGAAGCTATTCACGTATATATAAACCAATACTCAAATATAAAAATTTAACAATTATGAAAATTTGATGTAATTTCAGAGCCTCTAGACTAATTTCAACTATTAAATTACAAGCTCTACCAAACGGCAACTAGGAAATAAGTTGATTGGGTTGGGAGCGGACTCTCGTAAGGATTTGTGTTGTTTGTCTTACTTCTACCTTTCTTGTGTGTGCTGGGTTGTGGTGAGATTGTGAGTTGCTTGCGAGTGGTTTGTCACTTTGCTTAGCCTTAGAGGGATCATACTCGTGCACACTTGCAAAGTTGCGAGTGAGTGTGTGGGCACATTTCAGGGGAGTGTGTTGTGGGTTCGCTGACTAGGAATCAGTGTTTCTAGTGCCAGCACTCTAGAAATTGTTGGGCGGTTTTTAGGGTGTCGCAAGAAACTTCCCATGGATGACCAACCTTGAATCACATGTGCTTGGGATTTGGGAGTGTTAGAGATCACACCCACGTGACATGTGAAGCTTAAGAAAAAGAAGATGAGAAAGAAATAAGAATCTCACATTGAAAATATAAAATGAAAAAGGTATAACCAAATAAGCTAGTTTTTTGGATTGTAAACCTATCTACTTGTTATTAAACCGATTTTCAAAATTAAAAGATTTTTTTAAATGATTTTCTCATGAATATTTCTATATAATTACATATGTAAAAAGCATGTAATGTAAATTCATTTTAACTGTATTTCTTGGTCAAATCATTTACAAGCGTTTTTTTTTTATTTTCCAGTGTGACAGCAGAGAAGTGGGTTCCTATCATTGAAGTCCCTGTTAATAGTGTGAAGAATTTCTTAGAGAGAAAGAAACATGAAGGCTTCTCTATATTGGGGTTAGAGCAGACTGCAAATAGTGTACCTCTAGATCAGTATATCTTTCCCAAAAAGACTGTATGTTATCGAATCCAATTTCATTTTTCCTTTCTTCTTCCCTCTTTGGATGTTCTTATGTATTTTCCAGTTCTCAATATCCTTCAAATTTCGTGAAGTTTTCCAATTTTTTACAGAAGTTAATGGAGATCAACTTGTTCATCTTCTTGCCAGGTCTTAGTCCTTGGGCGTGAAAAGGAGGGTATCCCTGTGGATATAATCCACATGTTGGATGCTTGCATTGAGATTCCACAACTGGGAGTTGTTAGGTCTCTCAATGTTCATGTCAGTGGTGCCATAGCTCTGTGGGAGTATACTCGACAGCATAGATTGCAATAGCTACTTATTCTCGACAGGAATATTCTTCGAAATTTACACATAGGGCATAAACTCTACTTACTATATCTACAATGTTCATGAATCACCAGCCAACTTCTTGTAATAATTTATGTAATGTTGTTTTTAATTGCTGATGTCAAGAAATCATGTTTTTGATCATTTATAAACCTATGAAATGTGGGTATAGAATTAGATTACAGTTTATGCAATTATTTGATGGGAAAAAAAATATATGTATTATCTATTACTGCATATAGAAATGCAGCCAAACCAAATTTTATCTTACTTTTATCAGAATTACATGCTTTTACTTATTCAGGATATTGCTCTGCAATAAATCCAATGAGATGGTCATGTTACATTGTTACTGAATTAGAATGAGCTCTCTTGAACATTCTCAGTTATAATATGTGATCAAGTTCAATAACTAGATTATCAACAGTTGAAGTGCAAGAATTTATTTCTGTCTTTTTATCGTCTTGGGAGCATCTTGCGGATCGCAATGAGAGAAATTTTTGCTCTACGCTTCTCTCACAGGTCGCGGTTGGAAGATTATATATATATATATATATATATATATATATATATATCTGTTTGTCTGCTATATACAACATTTTGTGAATTGAATGATTTATGCTGCCCTTCTGTTGCTCTTCATGGTTTGGTTTTTAGGTCTACAGTGGTGCATTTAACTGCAGTTTAGATAGATGCTCTATTGTTATAAATATATATATATATATATATATATATATGAGAGAGGTGTCATCCGCATGCACCAGAGTGGTTTGTAAATGAAAAAGACATGGATGGTCGTAATGCATGAATTTATCTGTATCGTTTCAATTAATTACCTAACTATTAACACAGTGCAAATAGTTGCCTATTTCTTAACCAAATAATTTTCTTTCTGCAAGTTCAGAAAAAGCACCTTGTTTAAGCATACTGTGTGTTGATTACCACTTATCAATGGCTTCCTGCATCTTCATTCTGCTCATCTCTTTCATTATAATGCGGGACTGTCTATCTTCAGAAGCTAAGGTCTTCATGGTTCTAATGGATGAAGAACCAGTTCTTTCTCTCAAAACCGAGCAAGTTTACACCAGGTTTGGTCGAATTTCCTTTAGCCACTAACTTATTTTCATGTTGAACCTTCTTTTGTAAATTCTTATGCTGCATTTATATCTCATTGGAAATAATTTATTTTATGCATTACAACAGGAGTGATAGAGATGCTATGGTTTACAAAAAGAAGATCAGTGTTGGGCATGACATATTTTTAGAGTCTCTCCTCCAGAAAGATACTTACACAAAACTCTACAGCTACACTCATTTGCTCAACGGGTTTGCAATCCACATCAAGTCCGAAGAGGTACATCCGCATCCATTCTCAGTATGCTTCATGGAATATGAAATTATAAATTGTTCTGTAGAATCTCTCGCATTTATTTTCAGCATTTGATCATCAAGCTGTTATCTCTGTACTTTTTAGCATGGCTGACATATAAGTTGCGCTATGCCATTCAACCTTAACTTTTTTCAGGTACAGAACACTCTTCGAAATGCGACAGGAATTAGAGCCATCCATGAAGATGTGAAAATGCAAAAGCTGACTACTCATACACCACAATACCTTGGAATTCCTGCCGGTGTTTGGAAAAATTTAGGAGCAGAAAATTCAGGTGAAGGAGTCGTGATAGGTTTTATTGACACCGGCATCAATCCTGAGCATCCTAGTTTTTCTAACCCGTCCTTTAGAGGAACTCTAAAGAGTAGTAGATTCAAAGGGAATTGTTCCATTGGGGAGAGGTTCCCCTCCACAGCATGCAATGGCAAGATTGTAGGAGCACAATATTTTGCACGCGCAGCAAATGCTTATGGCGATTTCAATTCCACTCGTGACTATGAATCTCCCTTTGATGCTGATGGCCATGGAAGGCAAGTTATGTCACGATGACATACCAAAACGGGAATAAATTACACATTTGATCATACTTGGCTTATAAATTTCATCTTTCAATATAATTTTTTCTGATTTTGCATTACTTCATTGGTGCTCTTGCCTCTTGTCAGCCACACAGCATCAACAGCTGCAGGCAACCACCATGTACCAGTAATTGTAAATGGATTCAACTATGGATATGCAAGTGGCATGGCCCCTGGAGCAAGGTAACGAAATTGTAATTATCCTTTAAATTCCAGGATCATGGTTAGCTCTAATCCGGGAGTCATATTCTTTTCAAACAGGATTGCTGTGTACAAGGCTCTTTATACTTTTGGAGGTTATATGTCGGATGTTGTGGCTGCAGTTGATCAGGTCTGTTTTAAGTATGGGAAACTGGTGAATATTAGCAAATTTGCAATAATATGATGAAGTGTATGTAAAAGAAAACTGGGTAACTTATTTTACAAGTCTTTGCTTGCTCTAGGCAGTGGAAGATGGAGTAGATATAATAAGCCTCTCTGTAGGACCATCAGCTGTCCCTTCTGGTCCTTCTGCTTTCCTCAATGTACTAGAAATGGAGCTCTTATTTGCGACAAGAGCTGGTGTTCTTGTCGTTCAAGCTGCTGGCAATGGCGGCCCCGCTACTAGTTCAATCCTTTCTTTTAGCCCTTGGATCACAAGCATTGCTGCCTCTGCGACTGATCGCAAGTACAACAATACAATCAAGTTAGGCAATGGGGAGAGCCTCTCTGGCACTGGGCTTGCACGTATTTTCTTCGATCTCAAAAATAAACATTGCTTTCCTGAGATTGATCTCTATTCAAAATTCTAGACTTATACCTGATTGTCATTCTTATACATACAGCTCCAACAGCAGGAAGAGTGCAACTCCCAATAGCAGCAGCAGCTGATGTCAGTAACATTACTGCTGGTATCTTAGCAGTTGAGAGCTGTCAACATCCAGACGCTTTCATCCGATCCTTAGTTCGCGGAAAGTTGATTATCTGCACATATACATTCGACTTTGAGTATGAAGATGCAGCCATTGCAACTCTTGCTGAAAATATCAAGACTATAGGGGCTGCAGGATTTATCCTCAGAATAGACCCTGATATAGGTCCCATGCTTGTCAAGGGTACTACAATGACCCTCCAAGTCCCTGGAATTATCCTCAACGACGCGGAAGCTTCCATGGTATGGCACAATGTTATTCACATACAGTTATCATTAATGATCAAAATTCTTTTTATTTTAAGCTAGGTAATTAATATATCAAATGATCTCTGATTGGCATTATTCATTTGTTGTGCAGGCTTTGTGGGAATATTACACCTCCAATACTATCAGGGATAGGCTTGGACAAGCATTAGTTTTCAATGCAAAAGCAAGAATATTAGATGGAAGGCAAGCAATTTATACTGGTCAAGCACCAGTTGTGGCATCTTATTCTTCTAGAGGACCTGACGTGAATAATGCTCATCGACAAACTGCTGATGTTCTCAAACCTAATCTCATGGCACCAGGGTCCTCGATTTGGGCAGCATGGAGCCCCAGTAGCGAGGGAGACCCCATTATCAAAGGTGACAAAACTTTCTTGTGTTTCTGGTGTGAAAAGAGCATCACAATGCCATTCTGAATTAGACTACAATCTGATAATCTCATCCATCCACAAGAATCCATGAGTGAAAAATTAATCCTTTGCCACTAACATCTGATTCAAGGTTTTTAGTCATACGAAATTAATATTTATAGCAAACATGTATGATTTTGTCCTTTACAGGGCAAAGCTTTGCATTGCTATCTGGTACTAGCATGTCTACCCCCCACATAGCTGGTGTTGCAGCATTAATCAAGCATAAACACCCCAAATGGAGTCCTGCTGCAATCACATCAGCAATGATGACGACTGCCGATGTAACTGACCAATTTGGCTCTCCTATTCTGGCACAGTCAACTAAAGCACTAGTTCATGCTACCCCCTTTGATTTTGGCGCTGGATTTATCAACCCAACTCGAGCCATGGATCCTGGACTCATATTTAATGCTCATTTCCGACACTATGTGAAATTTCTTTGTGCTGTTCCAGGCGTCGATGATAAGTCTGTAAGACAGGCAATTGGATTTGGGTGCCCAAAGAAGAAAAAGCCATGGTGCTCAGACTTAAACACTGCTAGTATAACTGTTTCGAATCTAGCAGGGTCCAGGAATCTGACACGAAAAGTAACGAATGCCGGTAGTGCAAATGAGACATACAATGTGATTGTGAGGGAACCATTGGGTGTGGAGGTAACCGTGAAGCCAAAAGCGTTTAAAATCAGGGGAAATGGTTCGAGGAGGCTAAAGATAGTTTTAAAAGCCACAGAGGCAAGAAGAGCTTACTCATTTGGGGAGATGGTGTTGCAGGGAAAGAAGAAGCATACTATCAGAGTTCCTATAGCAGTTTACGTGAGCAGCTCAATAGGGTCTTAAATTCTTTGTATTTATAAATTAAAAATGTCAGATGTCCTCTTGAGCTAAACCTTTCCAAGAACATTAGAACAAGTCTTCAAAATTCTATCGAGCTAAATATCAAAATTTATTATTATCCACGATCCATCAATCATCGTAATCTAGTTCAACAATTTAATGAAATCATGTACTAAGAAACTTAATCCTAGCAAGCTACAAATAGAATGACGCATCATGAAAAAAAAAAATGATGTGTTTCGATTGCATATCATGAAAAATTGTATATTTTATTCATATAAGTAACGTAACCTCAGTCCAGGATGAATCAAATCTTCTTCTTCCTCCGTTTTCTCACGTTACAGAAGGCGGTTTAATGGATGTTGAGTGTCAGCAAGAGTTGAAGCTTTACCTACGCTTACGCAATGTCGATAACATCTTTGTAATGGATAACTTCTTTGGTATCTGAAAGAATTGTTGGGTTTGAGATTAGAAACTGGTAAATAGATCATAAGAACAAAAGGGTTGTTCCAAATTTGCAATTCAGGAAATTCAAATACTCCTCTCACCTCAAAGCTGTTGATAAGAGCTTTCATTTTATTGGTTGTGGGTCCTCTTTGCTTCTGTTTCTTCTTTTCTTTCTTTTCTTTCTTGCCTTTGGGGATTGTAAAAGATCTAAGAAAATTTGGAATCAAAATTCTCCAATTGCCCAAACAATCAGGAGTCCTTGCATAATTTCGGTTTCTACGAACAGCCACAGCCTGCCAAAGCAAAAAAGATGGACAACAATCACAACCAAAATTGCATAAAAATGTTTAAGTTAAAGATGATGAGTGTGATACATTGGATGTGTGTTGCTGCTGATTGTTGTTGTGTGGATGGATTGGCTTTGGCAATAAGAGAGTGGAAGCAGCAGAAGAGTCCCTTAGACTTTGCGAGTAGCGAAGAAGCTCAGCTCTCCTATTATATCCATCATTTTTATATTGATCATGAATTACCTCTTGGTTGATCCTCCGACGATGGTGGTGATGGTGATGATGGTGGTGGTGGTGGTGGTGGTGATGTTGATTGTTTGATGACACCCTCCTCCTCCTTGTCTTCTCTACATACACAGAGATGAAGACTGGCCTCTCTTTGTAGAATTTTGCCTGAAAAACACATAACACCATCCATATCATATCCATCAATTTTTGCTCAAAACACAGTGATAGCACATAAAGTGAGATTGAGAGAGAGAGAGAGAGAGAGAGAGAGAAATAACATATACCATTTTTGTTGGCGATTTTGATACTTGAAGGTGGTCTTGAGGAGTATATGAGTGTGTGTGTGTGTGTGTATATATATATATATATATCTATATCTATAGATTGTGTGTGCAGTGCATGTATTGCATTACAAATTTACAAGGAAAGGTAGTAAATGAGTAGCCGATGAGATACCAACAGGACAAAGAGAAGATACCAACAGGAAGCCTTTGTTTGGATCGATCAACCGAATGCATTGCTGATTGTCTAAGTTATAAAATTAAGAGTGAGACACTACACTTGTGTTGTAGTGTGTAATAATGACTAATGACCAAGTCTTTTGACCTGGCAACCTAATCACGGTATTTAAATCAAGAATATTGTGTATCTAATCCCAAATCTGTATAAAATTAGAATATAATTAACTAAATAATTAATATATTTTTTTTCATTTATGGACATATGCAATTTCTATTAAGAATCAAAAGAAGATACACAAATAAAACGCAGATTATTGTACAGAACACTAGTACTTTAAAGCTTTTTTTTTTTCAAACCAGACAACACCAGTGAAAGATTTTACGATTCTTTTAGTGTTCAACAAAATGATTTTAAGAAAAACACAAAAAAGCATACATTACACACCTAGGCAAGGCATCTCTGTCTCCCCCAACATTTAAAAATTGTAGTCTTTCCGGTTACCACCGTCGACAACAACCGTTTGACCGCCATCGAGTGTAGATCGCAACGGCGGATTGAGGAGTTTTCACGGCGACACATTGTTTCAGAAAAAGAAGAAATGTGATTTGTAGGGACCAACGACGTCGTCACCCATATGATGACGTGGCTGTCCACGTGGGGAACCAGATGTTAGACATTACTTGCCACGTATGCACTCATAATTATTGGGCTCATGTCGTTTTTCGGTCCAAATGTAATAATGGTCCCTCTTTTTGAAGCCCAATATGAATGAGACTATGCCTAGGGATGTAAAAAAAAAAATAAAACCAAAATTAATGGATTTAGTGCGGGTTTAAAGGTGATTCCAAATTCCAATTCCCCATTTCAAAATTGGGACGGGTTTATTTATTAATAACATTAATATTTTATCAATAAAAATTAAGATATATTCTTATAATTAATAAAATAATATATATTTTATTGGTAATATTAAGATATAAAAAAATTAATGTGAATTCTTTTTATCCAATTTAATCCTAATTTTTATTTAAACTAAACAATAAAATAAAAAACTAATTATTATATTTACTATTTTTTTCGGCAATAGCAGGTTCCAAGATGATTGAGAAGTGAGAACATTATAAAATTGAACTTGAAGAGCACTTTAGCAATTATTACTTGCATTTAGGGGTGGTAAAAATCTCCAATCCGTCCCAAACCAATGGGGTTCCGATCCGTTCAGGACAGGTTAGAAGCAGTTAAAACGGGACTCAGATCGGGTATGGGTCAAACTTTTTTGACCAGGTATTATCGGGTCGGATATGGGTCAACCTTTTATGCCCCGACCCGACCCGACCCGACCCTTTTGACATGGTATTTATATAATTCTTTTCAAAAAATATAAAGGGAAAAACAAATCTCTAATATTTTTGTCTATTAACCTGATTGCATTTTATGTTTGAATTTAAAGTTTATTAAACTTAGATGTTATGTTCTATTAAATATAAGTTTATGTATGAATTTTATGTGTATGTTAAAATGTTTTTCTATAGTGTATGTTTGTATTTAAGTGTATATTTAAATTTTCAATCAGAAATGAACAAAATTGTATATATGTATTTCAATTTAAATGTATTTTAAAATTTAATTGAATGTTAAAATTTATGTCAATGTCTTAAAATTGATTTATATGGTAAAACAATTTGAATTTTTATGGTTTGAGAAAAAAAATTTAGGAAAAAAAAAAAAACAAAACGGGTCATTTCGGGTTCGATATGAGGCACCCTTTATCATTTCAGGTTGAGTTTGGGACGGAAAACGAAAACCCGTTTGGGGCACGGATCGAGTTTGGGGCAACTAATGCAAACCGGGTTTCAGATATGGGGCACCTCTGATCCAATCCGATTCGACCTGTTTGCCACTCTTACTTGCATTAGAGGAACATTTTAAAGGACTCAAATCAGATGTCCAAAATGGTGTCTCAATTTGTGTCTAACCAACCAAATTAGGACATGTATCTACATTTATATAAGAAGTTGAAAAAAAATAATTAAATGTAGACACATGCCCCAATTTGTGTGTAATTTGGTTGATTACACACAAATTAGGACACCATTTTTGGACAGCTGATTTGAGTCACATGTTTTTTTTTTTTTTGAATTTGTCTTATTATTGAGAACGAAACGAAACAACTTGTAATTCTTCAGTGGTTTTCATAATTTGCTTTTTATATTGTTTCTACTTTCTTGTTAATTATTTTCATATATATATATATATATATATATATATTTGAAATATTAATTTTCATATATTTTATTCTATGGTCAATTATGAACATTTAAATTATCTTTTATATGGGTATTGAGTTTTTTTCTTTTTTTTTTTTTTTTTTTTTTTTTTTTTTGAATAATGTAACAAAGGACACTACAAACAAACACGACTTTCAGTCGCAATAAGGGAGCTAATACAAGAAGGAAACTCCTCCAGCCAAAACAAATCCTCCACACAAGAGAGGCTATTTTTAGCTAAAACATGGGCTACTTGATTAGCCAATCTAGGAACGAATTTAACAGAAACACAACGCGCCTGAATCATCAAAATCGAAATGTCTTTTATAACATTCCCAATATCAGAACACAGAGGGACAGCCATGTTGATCCAATTAACCACCATTTCAGCATCAGACTCTAACAAACACGGAGTCAAACCAGAATCAACCGCCAATTGAAGGCCACGGAGAATTGCTATCGCTTCAGCCACTTGCGGAGAGAAAGTAGCTACAATCTTTTGGGAACTGGAAGCCATAACGAGACCATCAGAATTACGAATAACAATACCAACACCCACTACTTGACCATCAATATCCAACGCTGCATCACTATTCACCTTAAACATATCAGGATCAGGCGGCTTCCAAATTGGAAGACAGAAAGGGCTAGACTCAGCATGACTAGAGGAGGCAGGGACACAATTGTTGTTTTCACTAATAAAACATTGAGCCCATTCAACAATAACAACATCCCTAATAGAACTAGGATCATGCACCGCAACATTTCTCTGAGACCAGACTTTCCACAAGCAAACACAAAGAAGTTCCATCTCTTCTATCTTCAAACGAGAAAAGCAATCCAGGATAAAGTCAAAAAAAGGGGACTTAGTTTTATGATTACCTTTTAGTTTGGACTCCCAAAAATCTCGCAGCAGCTTCAAATGAGAGCAGCTCCACAGCCCATGGAGAATAGATTCTGGCTTGCTTTAACACATAGGGCATAACAAGTCAACTGGAATTCTTCTTCGGGACAGAATTTCAAAAGAGGGAAGAATATTATTACAAGCTTTCCAAATAAAAATCTTCACCTTAGAAGGGACTTGCATATGCCAAAGGGCCTTCCACCAATGAACAGAAAAAATTGAGAAGACTCCCGAATTAGAAGGAGAAGAATCGAATTGAATAGAGCAATTTAACTTGTAACCTGACTTGGCTGTATAGGATCCCTTAGCATCGAAGTGCCATTGAAGAGAGTCTATGGTACGGTTTCTACTAAGAGGGATACTCAAAATAGCTGTGACATCATCCTCCCAAAAAACAGATTTTATCAACCTTGTATTCCAATCACCTGAAGGAGAAATAAGCTGATTCACAGTAGCTGTAGCACCCAACAAAGGAGGGGAAATAGGCTTAAATGTAATAGGTCTCGGAATCCATCTATCACCGTATATCTTGATCTTGGACCCATCTCCAACTCTCTATCTTGTGCCAGCTTCGACAGTTTCTTTTCCCCACATCAAGCTCTTCCAAATAAAGGAAGCAGCCGGCTTCATTGCTGCTTCCAGGAACTCACCCTCAGGGTAATAACAACCTTTTAACACACGGGCTGCTAGTGATTCAGTATTAGTCATAATCCTCCAACACTGATTTGCGAGCAATGCTTTATTAAACATCTCTAAATCTGCAAACCCAAGGCCTCCCTTCTCTTTAGCCTCACACATTCGAGACCATGTACACCAATGGATCTTTCTTGAAATTCCGTTGCTTCCCCACCAAAATCGTGCGCAAATGCGGTAAATATCATCCAATAGACCCCTGGGAAGTTGGAAAAGATTCATCGTGTACGTGGGATGGCTTGGATCACGGCCTTGATTAAGACTTCCTTACCACCAGTTGAAAGGAATTTGTCCCTCCATCCTTTGATTTTGTCCCAGACCCTGCTAACAATAACTGAGAAGATCTCCTTTTTTTTTCTACCAGTGAAACATGGCAAACCCAAGTAACTCTCATGACAATTTACAACACCAATACCAAGAATAGCAGCTAACACAGAGCATTCCAGCGTAGACATAGAGGGGCTGAAACAAACTGCAGATTTAACAAAATTAATATCCTGGCCAGAGGCCTTAGCATAGAGACCTAAAATATGCTTAACCGATTCACAATTGGAGACAGTGGCCTTGGCGAAAAGCAGGCTGTCGTCCGCAAAAAACAGATGTGACACGATCGGACCATTACTGCTGCACTTGAAACTTTGTAATTCACCTTTAACAACAGCTTGATTAATCAAATGAGAAAAACCTTCTGCACATAATAGGAAGAGAAACGAGGAGAGTGGGTCTCCCTGACGCAATCCTCGAGATGGCTTGATAGAGCCACATATACTGCCATTAAGAATGAATGAATATGACACAGACGAAACACAATGCATAACCAGCCTAATCCATTTATCTGAGAAGCCCAAAGAATGCATCATAAATTCGACAAAAATCCATTCCACTCGGTCGTAAGCCCTAGACATATCTAATTTAATAGCCATAGAACCCCTTTTTCTCTTCCTTCTCTTAATTCTATGCATACACTCAAAACCAACGATTATATTATTCGAAATCTGCCTACCAGGAATAAAGGCACCTTGAGCTTCTGAAATAACATCTCCAAGCACTAGACGAAACCTATTAGATATAGTTTTCGCAATGATTTTATAGATGACGTTGCACAGGCTTATCGGCCTGAAATCCGTAATCCTCTCAGAACTCTTTTTTTTAGGAATAAGAATGATAAGAGTGTCATTCATCTTTTCCAAAGACCCACCATTATTCAAACAATCCAAGCAAGCCTTCACCACACTAGGACCAACTATGACCCAAAACCGCTGATAAAATAAAGCTGGAAGGCCGTCACTCCCTGGTGCCTTCATAGCTCCCATATCAAAAACCGCCTTCTTGATTTCCACTTCAGTAAAATCAGAATCAAGAAAATTACTGGAAGAAGGAGAAAGCTTAGGCTGAATACCTTCTAAAACTCTACCAATATCAGACTGAGAAGGACTGCTAGACTGAAATAGATTACTATAATAATCAAAAATAACTTGCTGCATACCTCTGGTGGAATCCTGCCATGTATCAAACCCATCCCGGAGACCTTTAATCAAATTCCGACTTTTCCGAACCGTGGCTTTCATGTGAAAAAACCGCGTATTACGATCTCCACTCTTAAGCCATTCGATTCTTGATCTCTGTTTCCAATACCTCTCCTCTGTCTCCAAAATTAAATCCAACTGGTTTTCTATAATTTGGACATTCTTCCAAGACCCTATAGAAATATTGTTGTAGGCATCTTTTAACTGCTGCTTCTTGTTGTAAATAGCTTCTTTTAATCTGTGCCTGCTATCAATATTCCATTTGTCTAACTGAAGACCACAAGCTTGGATTTGGCTAAGAACATTATCTACCGCATTAGAAAAACCTCTGTCAACCCAAGCACTCAAAATAAGCTTTATACAGTCTTGGTTATCAACCCAACATTCTTCAAAAAAGAATCTCCTCTTCCATTTAGCTTCATAAGGAACCACAGATAAATCCATAAACTCTTGATTGAAGTGTCCGGAAAATTTTATTATATAAAATATATTATTAATTTATAGATGTTATAATGTAATTATAAACTATATGAACTCTTGATTGAAGTGTCTTTAAAAAATATATATTGATTGAACCGACCAATCAATCGTGTTTTCTTATAGATACTTTTAAATCATCAATCGTGTTTTCTTTTTTTTTTTTTTTTTTTTTTTTTTTTTTTTTTTTTTTTTTTTTTTTTTCTATTTTTATTTTAAAAAAAATCTATTATGTTGTCTTTTATCATAAAATAAACACAAATGAAATTTAATGGTTTAGGGTAGATGGCACCGTAATGAATAATTGGCCGTATACAAATTGACACATAAAGATGTTAATTATAATTTTTTTTCACATAATATATAAACATGACATGAGTAAGTAATGATTTTAAGGTTACAAGTTTATTACTTAATGAATTTTTTCGTTATATGAATTGTTTAATAATTATTATTGTAATTATGTATATTTCTTAATTTATAGGGTATTGTGCCTTTACCATACCGATATATCTATAAATATGAACACAACTTGTTTTATTTTTAGTCGATTCAAATACAACTCAGTAATCAACTAATCGACCATTAATTTATTGGCTATGTCAGTTTAATTATTTAATTTTATTAAACACTTTAACTTAATTACACAATTTCATTCTACTAAACTCAATAATCAAATATAGCATAACTTCTGTACGTGCACAATAAATTTAAAATAAAAAATTTGTGAAAAAATTACATAATAACCCAAATAAAATCTTCTACATAAAAACCTTTTGTACTTGACTAGTTAGTGGCTTCTATAGAGCTCAACCCAAGCACAACTCATATATTTAATGGATTTAAACAATGAGTAATGATATTTTATTCAAATTTGATATTCTAATTTGAAGCCCAAATGATATGGTATCCCTAAAATTCAATCATTTCGATCATGCTATTCTAATACAAAGAAATCAATGATCCACATTATTTAGACAAAATAGTATTATTATTAAACAATTGACCTTATAACGACCAAAATTCAATAATATCGGACTAAAATCGATTGATTTCATATCTTATGTCGGGATCCACAATTGCTAACCACTAATTACAAAGGATCCTCACCAAATAACCATGGTAAAAATTTTTGTGTTTGACTCCCTTGACTTTGAAATATCTTCATTATAATTAATCCATATTTATTTCCCTAATTTAGACAATAATCCTATATTTTTCACCTTTATAAAATTAGAAAAAATAAAGTCATTTTTGATGTGAAACATAATTCCCCTTCCTTGTTTTATTTATATGGATTTATTAATTAGGGTTTAGCTATAATACATTAATTGTCTAAAAAATAATTGTATTGTTAATGGGTAGTTATCCAAAGAAAATATTTTCTTTAGTTTATTTATTTATTTTTATTTTTCAAACATTTGAATTTCATGAATTTTTGGATTAAAATCCAATGTCTAGTTTTCATTTCAGGAACTTTACAATATAGTGATTTTATTTTAAAGACTGTACAATACAACTTCCAAAAAAAAAAAAAAACTATACAATACAATCTCACATTTATCCAATTAATAAATGCTTCACAATATTTTTTTTTTTTTTTTTTTAAAAGTCTTCACAATCTCACGTTATAATCAACTTTATATCAATGAAAGTGAGAATATACCTTATTAATTATGACAAACCATTATTCAACTGTAAGGGTTTGGATTCCATTTCCCTCAATTTTTTAAAATTTATTTTAGAAGATCTTAAAATTATTATTAAATTTTAAACACTTTTTACTATGTTCCCCTCTCTAATTTATATATAATTACCCCCAAACTTGTATTGACTTGGTCCCTATCCACCTATCAATATACATATTTGAAATGTGTAAAATTACTTTATAAAAAAATTGCATAACAAAACTAATCTTTTCAAATTTTTATATTTTATAGTATATCATTAATGTGATAGTTATAAATTAGCTAATATAAATCAACATTGGTTGTCTGCAATAAATTAAAAAATATATATATTTGATTAAATATGGCAGAAATGTTAATGATAAACAAAGATCCATATAAAAGAGAAATCTAGGGAACTGAAAACTTTATTTCTACTGACTAAATAGTAAATAGGGTAAGGTTGCAAATGCTCATTCCAGGTGGCAAATTTTCTTGCAGAAGAAACTCAGTAAAACACTAAAACAAAACCAGTGTTCCAGATAAACTAAAACCACAATTGTCTCATTTCAAAAATAAAAAAAAAACCACGATAGTTAAAACATATCTCCATTTGAGCATACAACTGTAGCCATTTGTAAAATAAAACACTGCAAAACAGTAAAAGAAAAACAGTACGTGTTCCATATAAACCAAAACCACAATAATTCAACCTTTCTCCTTTCTGTGCATGCAACTGCAACTCTCCATCTGTTGTTTTGCTTCTTCTTCTTCTTCTTCTTCTTCTTTTCTTTTATTTACCTATAAGTAGATTCACATTGTATTGAGTTTTTAGTTTTTCACTATTTCATTGGTTTTAGGTAGTCATGAATGCTCTTGCAGCCACCAACCGCAATTTTCGTCATGCAGCTCGCATTCTTGGGTTAGATTCCAAGATTGAGAAGAGCTTGTTGATCCCACTTAGGGAAATCAAAGTAATTGACATTTTGCTTACTTTATTTGTTCAACATATATATCATTTGTTTACTTGATTTATTGTTTTTAAATTTTGTTTTGTTTTCTCACAGGTAGAATGCACGATTCCAAAAGATGATGGGAGTCTTGCATCATTTGTTGGGTTTAGAGTCCAACATGACAATGCTCGTGGTCCGATGAAAGGTGGAATTCGATACCACCATGAGGTAATACACACCTAATTGTCTCTTTAATTTCTTATGTCTCTCATCACTTTGCATGTTCAAGTTAATGATGTGATGTTATGGATTTCGAGCTAGATTTGTTTTGAGATTTTGAAAAAAAAAATCATTTGATTTTTCCTATCTCCTTTACCAATTTGTATTACATACCAACTGCTATAAATTTTCTTTTTGTTTTTTCATTTATCAATTTGTATTAGTACATACTAAACACAGTAAATTATCTTGTACGTTCTAAGGTGGATCCGGATGAAGTGAATGCTTTGGCTCAACTTATGACATGGAAATCAGCTGTAGCAGCCATTCCATATGGAGGAGCAAAAGGAGGGATTGGTTGTGATCCAACAGAGTTGAGTACCAGTGAACTAGAACGTTTGACTCGCGTTTTTACTCAAAAGATTCATGATCTTATAGGAATTCACAGGGATGTTCCAGCCCCTGACATGGGGACTAATTCACAGGTACACCTCTTCTTATACCTATACATACCATGCATGCATGCTACATTTTCTTACTCTTCAAATGAACAGACAATGGCGTGGATACTTGATGAATACTCAAAATTTCATGGACACTCACCTGCAGTTGTTACTGGAAAGCCAATTGTAAGTATTCAAGAGATAGACCGAGTAACTAAAACTATGGTAAATTTGAATGAAATTAATGTTATCACGAAATTGTAGGATCTTGGGGGATCACTAGGTAGGGAAGCTGCAACTGGACTTGGAGTGTTTTTCGCGACAGAGGCTCTACTGGGTGAATGTGGAAAATCAATCTCAGAGATGAAGTTTGCTATCCAGGTATATGTCCAATTTACATCAAATTTTCTCTATTATATTTGTATTTGATGTGTTATGGTTCAATAACTTGAACAACAATTCTTCAGGGATTTGGAAATGTTGGTGCTTGGACAGCAAAATTTATTCATGGGGTTGGGGGTAAGGTTGTTGCAGTCAGTGACATCACTGGCGCGGTTAAAAATCCGAATGGAATTGATATTCCAGCTCTGTTGAAACACAAGGAGACCACTCAAAGCCTCAAGGATTTCCAAGGTGCAGATGCTATGGATACAAATGACTTGCTTGTTCATGAATGTGATGTCCTTATCCCGTGCGCCTTAGGTGGAGTTCTTAACAAGTATCGTCTTCTGTGAATCTCAACATTTTTATGTATGATTTACCTTACCTTATAATGCTTCTTGATCATGACGGTTCTAACGAATGAATGCTCTTGACTCTTGTGCGTGTTGTTGAAAGGGAAAATGCCGCTGATGTGAAGGCAAAATTCATAATCGAAGCAGCTAATCACCCAACTGACCCAGAAGCAGATGAGGTATATATATATAATGCAGTGGTGCTTTACCTAAACGTGTAAAAAACGGACAACTAAATTGATTTTCTCTACAGATTTTGTCCAAGAAGGGTGTTGTTATACTACCTGACATCTATGCGAATTCTGGTGGTGTGACTGTGAGCTACTTTGAATGGGTTCAGGTACATTTTTACATATTTCTATTCTGTCACCTGATAATGTGTACGTACAATCACAGGACTCTAATTTTGTGTACGCTTCGTTTGCGTGCCTGTATTATGTGTTACAGAACATTCAAGGATTCATGTGGGATGAAGAGAAGGTGAACTGTGAGCTTAAGAAGTATATGATGAAATCCTTCCATGACATAAAGGCAATGTGTAAAGCTCATGACTGCAGCCTGCGAATGGGTGCCTTCACTCTCGGAGTCAACCGCGTTGCACATGCTACCCTGCTGAGGGGTTGGGAGGCATGAGATATGCCTTCGATAAGGCATCCAATGAATGGCAGTATTAGATGAGAAACTTTATTACAAGTTTAGAATAAAACAAATGAACTCATCAGTAGTACTAGTTTGAACTTTATTTGAATAACTATGAACAAACTTAATAATAGTTTGATGTGTTTTTTCTTTGCATGTCACCTATTTCAATTGCTATTATATATTTTCCCTAAAGCTTCTTAGTTGGCTCTATGGTTTAAGCAAGGCATCAACATTGAAGCTTTGCTTAAACTCCTCAAAGATGATCCTCTTATCATAGAACGCGTAGCTACCACCAGCACTGAATCACTGATACTCCACTGCACGTAGCTTCCATGCTTGGCAGCTGATATGCAAAACAAACGCTGCATATTACGTACAGGCAACATCGAAATGCCTGACCGCTGATCTCGAGAGCTACTTAAACTAGTTGCAACTTGGTCATCAGCAATCCTAAAAACATTTGGCAATGTAACAGTAGATATGATAAACTGAGTGTCATTGTTTGTCGCAGAGTATTTTCATATGTACCAGCTGGTTAACAAAAAATACTGTGACTGTATTCTTATTCGTGGAATGTGTATGAAATTAAACCCAACTGCAAAATACATCTCCATTGCACAGACTATCTTTCTTGCTGGGTGCACAATGATTCATTACAAAGAAAACATGTTCACAAAATTAGATACGAAACACGAGATCAATATCCTACTAGCTTAGATAACTTACAGAGATACTAATACGGAACAAATGCATTGACTAAAAACTGCAATCTGACTACTCCCTTTTGGAACTGCTTGAGGTCTCATCTTGCCAGGTTGCCTTCCATTGCTTATCATAATAGGTTGTCTCTTCCAGAAGCTTTTTCAGGGTTTCAATATCTTCATTCTTTCTTATTACAAGTACTCCCACAACAGCGACAAATAATAGTGTCTTGCAAACGAAGTTGCCCATTTGATCAACTAGGCCTACCCCAGTCAAGCTATCTACCAGATAAGCCATAAAGAACCCTATCATTGCAGCACGGCCTGTGCAAACACATTAAACAACACTATGATTAGCACAAGCCAACAAGGATACATTATGATCGTTATTGAAAATGGAGATATAGATCTAAACGAACCATTAAGAAGTTCGGCTTCAGGTAGATGGAACCGCTTCATCCATGTCCACCAAGGTATAATTGAAGTGTCAAAGACTACAGGGTCATCATTACTGGAAGATTCAGGGTTGTCCTCAAGCCATTTTCTTCTCTTAACCTCTGAAAAGGGTTATGCAAAGCAGGTCAATAGAAACCAACAGATCTTCTGAACTATAAAGAAACATATTAAGCCAATTATTTTAGTATGATATTTCAATCCCCCCTGCCCCACAACCAAACCTGACTTTGACTTTCCCTAAAAGAACAATAAAATAAAATAAAAAAGGATATATATGAGACAGACAATGCTTGTAAATGTCGAGCTAAAATACGACAGCATGCGGACAATCCATAGATGTCTTCCTTTGGGTCATCTGGGATGAATAACTCAATGAACACTTGAATATCAGATATAAAATGTGATATTAAACTATATCTGATACAGCAATTGAATATACAAATAGTTTGTAATGTTAGGACTAATGAACTCCCATGGTAAAAAGTATTAAGTCCCTTGTTCAAAACTGAGCTCACCAAAACTAATAGCGGATTGATGATCATTTCACAGAGATACAGTCATCTAGCAATATGATGTAATATGAGCTTATGCATAAATAGGTGAAAGGGCTAAAAGGTTATGAACATACAAACCCACATCATCGAATCTTTAGTAATATAAACTCAAATCAGATTCGACATTTCAACTCAAAGCACAATAAAGTGATTGCACTTTTTTGGGGCACTTTACTTATCAAGAGGAGAGAAAAGAGAGTAGATATTCCCATCTTGTGCTATTAGGACTTATCTTTATTAGCTGTGAAGGCTACTAGAATACAGTCTATCTTCACTGGGGATGCGACCGATGATCTATAATCTATGATTGGAAACTTAGACCATGAAACTTTCTGGTTTACATCATGGTACCAGTTACATCACCTAATTGAACATCCAACCACAAATAAAGATTGAAGTAACCGCTATTAAGAGTCGAAAAACTTTACTTCCAATCGTTTTGTTAGTATGGTTTCCAAACAACATTCTTTCCTTGCCTAATAGCATCAACAATGGAACAAAACAGAAATAAAAGAAAAGAAAAGAAAAGGGGATCAAATCCCTAATTGACCTAAATAGGTATTTAAAGCATATTTTCAGGTTTTAAAAATTGCCTAAAGCCTAAGTATAAAAGATTCAGATCACTTGAATTTCCATTCTAATTCATTCCTAAATTAGCTCATCTACCAACCATATAATAACAAACAAAATGATATAGAAAATAACAGAAGCTACTCTTTAGTCTTATCTTCAGAAATGACTATGAAATTAACCACATTAGAAACACCAGAAACCAAAAGGCAACAAGAACCCAGAACCTCACCAGCATCAATAACAGCATCCCAATTGGTCTGCCCATCTTTCTGAAATTGCTTTAGGTCCCAAGTCCCATTAATCCATTTGGGGTCTTGAAATTTGATCACAACCTCCACTTCCTGAGCATCCACAGCACCATTGGACTTCACCGACACTTCTTCTTGCGCCTTGGGTTCCTCTACAATGGCAGCTGGGGCTGAAACTCCACCTCCATTGTCAGTTGTTGAGGCCTTAACAGTGAAGTGTGATTGTCTTCTGGAGCTGAGAGAGAGAAAGGGTTTGTGGGTAAAGAAGATATGGGTTTTAGAGAGGTGAAATGATGGAGATGTTGGAGGAGGAGGAGGAGAAAGAGAGAGCAAGGCCATGGATATGGACATGGTGAGAGTGTGTGTGTGGAAGACAAGAAGAGTTTCAGTTCAGAACATGGTGGTGCTGGTGGTGCTGGTTGTGTTTGCGCTATCTACAAGTCTACAACCTTACAGTTCTAACTAATTTGAAGCCTTGGATTTTGTACTCTACTAGAAACTATTATTTATTGTTACCCAAACAAGGAAATGATTATTTTATGGGAAATATCAAGAAATAACCATGCACTATCACCTATTAGCAGACTTCATAGTACCACTCTCTTCCACCTTTAAGCGGTGAAGAGTTCAAATCCCACCGTACACATTTTAGGAGCATGTGTGGAAAGTTTTCTTTCCGAGTTATGAGAGTAGTTATCTCTAGTTATGGGAATAAATATCCGGACCGCATATGTATTGTTTGATCTCGACATATCCAATTACTTTAAAAAAAAAAAAAAAAAACATATAATCTTTTATAAAAGGGATATTATTATTCCCCCCCCCCCGAGGATATTTATTCCCCCCCCCTGGGAATAAATATCCGGACCGCATATGTATTGTTTGATCTCGACATATCCAATTACTTTAAAAAAAAAAAAAAAAACATATAATCTTTTATAAAAGGGATATTATTATTCCCCCCCCCCCCCCCCCCCCCCCCCCCCCCCTGAGGATTACCATATTCGTAACTTTACCCCACTAGTTTTGCCCCCTGAAAACCAAATTATTAGAATATTTACCCTTTATCATTAGTGTTTCCGTTAGACTTGTAGTTTGACCGTGAAACACCAAGGGCAATATTGTAACTGCGTTTGGAGGACTTGAATGGGAATTAATTATGGAAGTGTAAAAAAGTAAAGAAGAAAATAACAATGAATGAATTATTTAAACATAAATTGATGATTTTTTTTTTTTTTTGAAGTATTATACTATTACATAAATTTGGATTTTTTTAGGGAGGAGGGAGAACTTGAATCCGCAACCTCGTGGTGTAGGTGTGAGGGGTTTACCACCAGACCAACCTCATCTTTTTAGAAATTAATGAATTAATAAAATAAAATAAAAATACAACTGAAAATAATTGTAATTTTTTTCTCAATCATAAACCCAATAACCAACCATGGCAGAGCTGAAAGGTAGAAGTATTGTTATCAATAGTGACTCAACGACAGCTGTATCCTAGATCAATAGCAGTGACTTGTGTAACATTAAATTCACGCATCTGATTTATGAAATTCGTAGCATTCTATTTCGTATGGGTTAGGCAAGTGTAGAGTTCAGCTCTCAAGCAACAAACTCTTTCGTTGATTCGCTAGCAAAAAAAAGGGTCCGGTGGTTATGGGGATGTTATAAGTTGGAGTATCTCTTAACGATGGCTCGTCTCTGTGCTTTGGGCTTTTCTTTTCTCTGTTGTTTCTTTTCTTTCTGCTATTGGGTGTTCTTTTGTTTTTGTATCTTTCTGCCTCTCTTTCCTTTTTGTTGCTGCGTTTCTTTGGTGGTGTTTGTGTGCCTTTCGGTTTGGTGGTAATAAAGTTTGCTTCAAAAAAAAAAAAAATTTGATTTTACACAAAATTGCTAAACTAACAAGTTTTTTTCTTGGTCGTTTTTTTTATAAAAAAAAATAATTTTTGGTATTGTATTACAGGAATTGTGTTTGAAATTTATAGATTTTTTTATATACCACTACATTTCCTTATATCCCCAAACTTTTTATTTGTGAAACGGGATATTGGGGAAATGGAGAAAATGGGTTGGGGTGGGGTACCTCTCCAAAAACACTACATCCCCATTTCTTGTGGCGTTGGAAGCGGGAGGCGTTTGTTTTGGTTGTCATGTGATTGTGTACGGTGTGCTTCTCTATCTGCTTGTTACTATAATACTCTGGTAGGCCACTCTTTTGCTTGTGTTTTTGTGTTGAAACTATTATATAATAAAATAAATTTTTCGAAAGCAATACCAAATCGGGGTTATAAATTTGTTAGCATTCATAGAAAGAATTAATGTGAAAATTGATTAGTTAATGCAAATTTGCAACTTCAAAGGACTCAAATTAACTGTTCAAAAATGGTATTATATTTTGTGTCTAACCAACCAAATTGGAATATGTGTCTACATTTAAATGTAGACACATGTCCTAATTTGGTTGGTTAGGCACAAATTGAGATACCATTTTTTGACGGATGATTTGAGTCCGTGTATCAAATTCATATTAGCTAGGGAAAGCAGTTTTATTTATCTTTCCATTATTGCCTTCTTGACATCAGGGATAGCTTAATTATACAAAGAAAACCTAAATAAATCTATTAGGCTTATACTTCCCTTTTAATTAATCCCCCATAATGTAATAGAGTGTAATTTGAACACCAAATTTGGACAAAGTAGCATTACTCAATGCAATAACTAATATACAAGTAGGGATAGAGCCACTCAAGGACGTGGGTGGGGGGCGCCACTGCCCCCTGAAATTTTACGATTTATAAATTGGTCTCATTGGTTTTCAGATTTTTATGTTTTACTCTTATTTCATTTTTATATTTTTCTAATTCTTTTAAAATGCATTGTTATTTATAATATATGTATGTACACATGTAGAGTATATATTTGATTGTAAATATATTATTTCTTTCTTTATATCTCAAATATAAATCAAATCAAATCAAAATATACATATTTTGTTATATCGATTATAATTCTTTTTTCTAATCAAAATTACACTTACTAAATTCTATCTTAACTAATTTTATTATATACTTAAAAATATTTTCTCCAAATCTTACTTATTCACTCTAATACCATGTCATACTTTTATTAGGTTATTTATTTATTTATATAGTTTTTGCTTATTTATTTATTTTTAATATAAAAATGTGTGGATTTAATGATTTATATAATTAAAACACGGTAAACATATGCATATATTAATGTTTAATTATTAATAAATTTTATCAAACAAACTTCTATAATTTTTAACAATTAGAACCGTTTTTAGATATTAAAAAAAATATTAGAAGTACAATTTAAATTTCAATTTGTTTTCTAACTCTTTTTATATATATGTTTTCTAACTCTTAAACACTATTATTGAATCTTGAATTAATGACCATATATTTTAGTATATATTATTTTTGGAGTAATGCTAGACCTACCGCCAACTTTATATTATAACTATTGATATGTCAATTGACAAATGGATATATATTAATTATGATTCAATTCTTTTCCTTTTTTCATTTTTTTTTTTACAAAAGAAACTTTATTTAAAAACAAAACTTAAAGAAAACCTGGAGACACAAGGAGGGCCCTCCTCCGTCTAGAACCTATCATCATAAATTCAGAAATTGAAAAGGCCAAACAATGGGACACACGATTACAATCTCTTGGCGTAAAATTAATTATGATTCATTTCACATGTCACGTTTATATGGATTAAATTATTTACCCTTACACCTACACCACAAGGTTGTGGGTTCAATAATTATTAAAAAAAAAAAAAAAAGTTTTAAAATATAAACAACATTTTTTAATTAATATTTTCTTTAACATAACCGCTAAGGTATATATCGATATGAATTAACTCGTTATTTCACGGCGTCCCCGAAACAAAATCTTAGCTCCGTTCCTAGCCACCATTGAAGGAAAATTTGGCCTCAAGTATGTCCAGAAACTTGCCAAACGGTCTGTATGTGCCTATACGGTCCCTGGTGAGGTGAACAATAACTTCTCTAATTTTTGATTCTCCTTCGCTTCTGCATATTGTTTTTGTTTACTTTTCTTTTCTTTTTATTTTTTATTTTTTATTTTCAGCTGGGAATTTTGTTGAACTCCATGAAAAGGATGGTTGATGTCCTGTGACCAAGATAGAAAGTCATTTCAAACCATAGGGTTCTTGCATCCCTGATGGGGGAAATGCAGCTCCTGGGGATAACGTCTTATAGTGAAGTAACTGTGATGTTAAGAACAAAGTTCTGGAATTATTTGCAAGCTGTTGATGAAAAGCTTGCAGAAAATGTGATCAGTATCCTTCTGAACTTGAAGAAAAAGCTGTTTTTGCCGCTTATATTTTACCACGGATGTCCATCCGTGGCAATTATTATAAAAAAAAAAAAACACTAAAAAAATAACTTCTCATTAAATTTTTCCACGGATTGCAGATTGCTAGTTGTAGGCTGCAGCACACTAGCACCTATTTGCCACAGTTATTTACCACGGATATATCCAGTAATTAGAAAGAAAAAAAAAAAAAAAAACCTAGGGCGCGTTTGTTAACGTTTTCAGAAACTGTTTTTTGTTTTCTGAGTCATAAAAACAGGAAAAACCCGTTTGGTAGATGATTTCAAAAAACTGTTTTATAAAACATTGAGAATAGTTTTCAGTTTTAATGAACAAAAAATTGAGAACTCTGAGAACAACAATTTGTTGTTTTCAGTATTCTTGAAAACTTTTTTTTAGCAATAAAATTTACTCAAATCAAATCCATCTTTTGGATCTTCATGGATCTATATCAAAAAGATGATGATGATTTCGATAGGTTTGATGATGAAAATTAAATTTATTTATTATTTAATTTTAATTTTTTTTAGTTTTAATGTTTAATTATTTTAATATCACTTTTTCATTATTTATAATATTAATCTTTTAAAAATGATTTTAAAAATATTATACTAAACACTTTTTTTATGTTTTGATTATCCGAATATCGTTTTCAACCATTGCTACCAAACGCGTTTTCGAATTCAAAAAATCCAAAAATCAGTTTTTCAAAAACTTTGGATTACAAGAAAACAAAAACTGAAAAACGAAAACGTTACCAAACGGCCCCCTAGTAACTTCACTTTACTTTATTTTGAGTTTTTGGCTATTTCACTTTATTTTGACTATTTCACTTTAAGGAAAAAAAAAAAAAAAAACTAAGGGCCCGTCCTGCAAGCCGTTTTTTGTTTTTGTTTTTCAAAAAGAAAAACGAAAATGAAAACAGTGTTTTTGGTTTCATTTTTGAATTCCAAATACGCGTCTGGTAGCATTTACTGGAATCTGTATTTTGAAAATAAAAACGGAAAAAACGTGTCTGGTAGGATAAATCGAAAACTTTCAAAAATTGAAATTAATATAAACAAATTAATTAAAATAATTAACCATTTTTTAAATATAATTAATAAATTAACACAAAACCCTTATCGGTGGAAGAAGAAGAAGAAGAAGAAGAAGAAGAAGAAGAAGAAGAAGAAGAGGAGGAGGAGGAGGAGGAGGAGGAAGAGGAAGAGGAGGAGGAGGAGGAAGACCAGATCGGCGAGAGGCGAAGGAGGAAGAGGAAGAGATCGGTCGCCGATCGCAAGCGGAGGAGGAAGAGGAAGAAGAAGAAGAAGAAGAAGAAGAAGATGAAGACGGCAGCGATCGGCGAAGGAGATCTCGTCGGCCGGAAGAAGACTGCTCGTCGGCGGGAAGAGGCAGCTCGTCGGTGGGAAGAGGAAGAAGAGGGAGAAGAAGAAGAAGGAAGAAGAAGAAGAAGAAGAAGAAGGGAAGAAGAGGAAGAAGAGATCTCGGCCGGAGATCGGGAAGGGGAAGCTCGTCGGCTGCAGGAATGAAGAAGAGGGAGAAGAAGAAGAAGGGAGAAGAAGAAGGAAGAAGAAGTCAGTAAAAAAAAAATTATTAAAATAAAATATATATTAATGATATGGGACCCACAACATTTGGAAAACAAAACCAAAAACAAAAACAAAAACGAAAACAGTTTTTTTTTGTATTTCAAAATTTCCACTTTTAACACTGGTTTTGTTTTTGTTTTTGTTTTTGATTTCTGAAAATAAAATGAAAAACGGTTTACAGGACACGAATTCGAAATCATTTTTGGAAAATAAAAACAAAAACAGCTGAAAACAGCCTGCAGGACGGGGGCTAAATTGTTTCAACTCGCACGCCTCCTTCGCCGACCACCGCCTTCGCCGGTGCCTTCGCTGACCGACACCTTCGTCACCTACGCCGCCTTTCCGACCCTCACTATTCTTCGCTGCAATCGGTTCGTTGCCTCTCGTTTCCATTCACAGATTTCTCCAACGTGGTTAGTTTAATCTTCACTATTTCTTCATTATTATTATTTTTAATTCAGTGGTTAGATTGGAGGCTTCTGTTTGTGAAAGAGCGATGACTTGGCTACTTCTTTGCTTTTGGTTGGAGAAAAATATTATTTTAGTGCTGAGGTTCGATTCAAATTTTTTTTAGCTTAATTACGTTTTTAATTGGTACAATCATAATAAAAATTATCATCTTCAATTCAGTTTTTTTAGGTTATTTATGCTTTAATTTTTATCAACTCTGTAATCAGGTTAACTTTGATCCAAATTCGTGTGAGCTTCATAATGTGAAAAAAATAAATTTTCAACTTCTATTATGTCTGCATCATATCAGATCAGTTCCTCTACCATATGAATGTGAGTATCCTATTCAATGAAGCTACAATAACTGATAGATCTATCAAAATGTTTCTCTGCATAGACCTTTTTGTTCATAAAAAAGAAATAGAGCAGTACGTAGTTAAAGAATGAATGTTGTGTACCCTGCCAATGTGTCATTACTGAGCATGGCTGCTTGTAATTACCATCTACAATGTTCTTGTATGTCTGAATAAAATTTGATATACGTAGGAAACTGTAGGAGAATCTGATATACATAGTAGAAAAAGACCAGTTGACAAATACAATAAATCACCTTCATACTATTTTTGAGACTCGTGTCTATGTTGCAATCTGCCGAGGTTACTGGGACCGAATGGGACAAGCAAGTCATGCACATTGATTTAAATATATATATAAATCTCTTTATATAATTTAAAGTTTGTGTGAGATATAAAATTTAATTATATCAAATTAAATTTAATCCTACCATCGTGTTGCATGCTTTCATATAGCTTCATGATTTTTTTTTTTTTTTTTTTTAATATCACATGCATCAAGAATTTATCTTATATATTGAATGCAAATGGAGAACCAATAATTCAGACCTCACTTATACATATTTCATATTTGATCAGAATCAAGAATTGTAGTTGAGAGATCATCATGGAGATCAGTATCATCTCAAGAGAAATCATCAAACCATCTTCTGCAACTCCAAACCATCTAAGAACCCATAAGCTCTCTCGTTTGGATCAGTCAAACATCGACACTTTCATCTCCATCATTTTCTTTTTTGATAAAGCACCCAAAAACTCTGATAGACTCAAAACCTCTCTCTCACAAACACTATCGCACTACTATCCTTTAGCAGGACAAGTGAAGGATCATCTTTCTGTCGACTGTAACGACAATGGTGTCACCTTCGTTGAAGCGCAAGTAGTAGCCCCCGTAGACATGTCAGATGTCCTCAAACGACATGAATTCGATCCAGAAGGAAAACTAGTGCCTCGCAAGGAACATGAGATGTTGGAAGATCAATCCATCTTCGCTGTTCAGGTTAGTTACTTTGGTTGCGGTGGGGTGTCTATTTGTTTCCTTATTAGACATGTTATTGCTGATGCAACTACAGCTGCAAATTTCATCAAAAGTTGGAGTGCACTTTCTTGTAATGGTGATGGTGCTGTCATTAATGATGTTACGATTCTTGATGGTACCTCTATTTTCCCTCCGCGAGATGATTCAGGCATGTCAGCGAGCAGCGGTGGTGCTCATAAAATGTTATTTTCCTCGACGGAAACTTTAAAGAAGAGGTTCACTTTTGAAGGGTCGAAGATATCTGCCCTGAAAGAAAAAATTGGCAATCGGCCATCACGTTTTGAGACTGTGTTTGCGGTTATATGGGGTGCTGTAGCAGCTGCAAAAAGAGAAGGAGATGACTTGGTAGCAACGATTCCTGTCAATCTACGAAGGAGAATGAATCCACCGTTACCAGATCAATGTTTCGGGAACCTCCACACCATAATTCAGGCGAATTGGCCAACAGAGGAGACAACTAGCTATAGCAGTGTAACGGAAAAAATTCACGAATTAATAAGTATGGTGAATGGTGAATACGTGAAAAAGGCTCATCCAAATGGGTGGTTACTCTATCTTGTAACGAATAACGGTAACGGAAGATTGGATACTATAAGGAGGAGGTTGTTTATGATTAGTAGTATGTGTAATGTTGCATTTTACAAGACTGATTTTGGTTGGGGAGAGCCTGTGCTGATAGCACCGGTTGGGAAGCTGAATGCAGGAGACCATATTGTTGTTGAACTATTGGACACCATTGATGGTAAAGGAATTGATGCATGGGTGACAATGTCCAAGGAAGACATGGATAAATTTGAACAAGATTCTGCTGTTATTGCTTATGCTTCTTCTTCTTCTTTTGTTTAATCAATCCAACCCACATAAACAAAACAAAACATACATATTGGTAGTCTGAAGCATGTCAAGATGGTTTATGATTTCAGGGATCTTATTAGGAATCATTGAGGTATTTTGATTTCTTTCAACTCAAGGTCTTCAAATTCTTTTGCGGACCAGTTAGCCAAGATGGGCTCAAGTTTGGCGGGTGATTTTATTCAATGGAGTTTGTGATTTGCTAGAGCTGTTGCCTGTTTTTTCTCTCCTCTGTTTGCTTTTTCTCGCTGCTCTGTTTTTAGTTTTGCTGTTGCTTTTGTCTGTTGTTCTGTGTAGCTTGGTTTGCTTTTGGTCTATTGTCCTATTTTTGCTTGGGTGTTTCCGGTTTTCTTCTTCTGTTGTGTGATCTTTGCTTGCGTGCTTTTTCCGGCCTATTTGGCTCGATGAATAAAGAATGGCTGCTCAAAATCTTTTTCCGGATTACGAGTATATCTCATGCTCAACATAGAATCTTATTTTCGGTAGTAATTGAGTATTACTGTATTATATATATATATATACAATTTTTCTATTGTCAGTTCGTCATAATATAAAATATATTATGACAAAGAATATGAACCATTAGATTTACATAATTTAACTTAAAGTGTATGTATTTATCAAAACTTTTTCATAATCTATGGTCCATATTCTTCGTCCTAATATATTTTATATCATGACGAATTGACAAAAGAGAGACTATATATATAGTAACTTTTAAGTGAGGGATCCCTTACTTTAATTTTGATCTACACATTGAAGAAATCATATCGATTTGTATGAATTGTTATGTGGGTGATAAGTTCATTGAAATATACCTATAAATAAAATTTAGAAATTTTTCAAGTACTAGAACTATTTATCCAAATTTTGTTAAATATAAAGGTATCAAAAAAAAATAGGATATATATAGGAAAATTCAAAAAACTAGTTCTAGATTTAAATAAACAAAAAAAGAGACTTCAAACAAGACGAAGAAAACCTGAAGTGAAACACAAGTCAACATAGTTAAGTAAATGAAAGTTTTTCCATATCAAAACACAAAAACAAGTGCTGCCGATGTATATATGAAAAAACTATATATAAAGAATAGAGATAAAGTGTATTATTATTTTATTTTTTTTTAAAGATATTGTGTGCATTAAGTTTGAAAAATATGTAAAAGGGTAATCCTAAAAATAAATAAATAATAAAACCATTTAATTTTATATAATTAAACCAAAATTTTAAAAAGTAAGACATAAATAGTTCATTAGTAGGTGTGTCAATAGCACCACTCTTTTGTTTTTGTTAAATATAAATGGATTTGGGATGCTTTCACAAAGGATTATTAATTTATTATTGTACATATTTTATAAGATTAATTCTGATATTTTTCTTCAAATTAACTTGTAATAAAATTTGTAGAAACCTCATCACAAATCTTTATGCGACAGGATTCACACGACCACCATAATCATGCAAGATTTAACATCAAAAATCTGTATATTTTGTTTACACAATCTACAGTTTTAAAATTTATCAGAAATTAATTTTAAAAATCTCTAAAAATTAAAGTAAAACTCACGTGAAACACGTTAAAGACAATATTGAATATTCTACACAATCTACATCAATATTTTCTTGTTTCTTTGTCTTCACGATATTGAATATTCACATGGGCCCTATATATATTTCTTGGCCTTCTGCCTTCTCAAAGACACCTATTAATGAAAATGATTTTTATAATAATAAAATATATTTTTATTTTATTTAAATTTTGATGTGAAACAAATAGATTTGACTTGTAGAGATGGAGGAGAAATATGACTTTAGGATCCTCATAGGTGTAGAGTACTCCGGTAAGGCAATACCTTGTCTAGGGCCCAAGAAGTAACTTTCACTTTGCCATTAATGAATCCATTTCAACTGTCGGAACCTGGCGAGATTAGATTCTACAAGCACAGTCCGGAATACTATTCTCACTATCGGAGAGAGGGTACAAATGGATTACAACTCTTACAACAGAGAGATGGTTGCTCCCAATAAAACCGGGAGAGGGCACCCACATTTGGGATTTAATAGCCAAGGTGGGACAAATTATATACATACCAAAGCAAGACTTGAACCTTGGTGTTGTAATTAAAAAAAAAAAAAAAAAAAAAAAATGGAATCCATTTCAAGTCTCATGTTCATGTGTTATCTACTGTATTTTTACCAAACTTTGTTCAAATAAATAAATAAAGGCACTCGTTCGTTTGTTCAAATCACACCTTACATATTTTACATAAACTTGATATATGATTATATGGTAGTTGCTTTCATTATTGAGGAGCAACTTTAATATTAAAAACCAAAAGCACTTTATGAGAGAGAGAGACAGAGAGAGAGAGAGAAGGAAGTTGTAGGGTAGTTGCTTTCATTATTGAGGAGCAACTTTAATATTAAAAACCAAAAGCACTTTATGAGAGAGAGAGACAGAGAGAGACAGAAGGAAGTTGTAGGGTATCCCTTGTTAAAATATTGAAGACACATCTTGGCAGGGGCAGCTGAACATATTTTGAGACCCTAAGGTAGAAAAAAAGAGAGAGACCCTGTATATATTAAATATAAAATAATTTTAAAAAAAAAAAAAAGAACTTTTCATGTTTTTTAAGTGTTAAAATTTTTAATTAAACGTTTTTTTCACGATTTTCTAAAAACCCATTTTCAATTGATAAAAGAGCTAATCCATTTATGATCTTAAATAAGTTTTTATTAATTTTAATTTTGAAAAACTTCTTTCAGTTAATGCAACTATTACGGGTGTTTTTAATAATATTCTATAGGTTATACATTTATTTGGAAAATAATCAATTTTTTTTTTTGTTAAAAAAAATAATGTTTCAACTATAGTTTGTATTTAATCTTTCTTAAGATTTTTAACTCAGAAAATAAATCAATATTATCTATATCAAAACAACTATCATGTTTTAAAACAAATTCAAGATTAAGACAATACTTTTCAAAATTATCATCATCTAATCATTTTAATTTTTTAATATCAAATAAAAAAAACCAAAAATTTCTCTAAATTTTTGAAATTGCTGAGGTGAATAGAGCCGGTCAAACAACAACAATTAGTAAGTAGTAACCATATAAAAATTAACCACTTGATTCATCAAACAATTAGAAAGAAAAAAAATCTAAATTCTTAAATTTGAATTTACATACCTCAATCTCTTCTTAAGAGTAATATAAATAATAAATTTAAAAAATATGTAACTTGTAAGTTGTAAGAGCAAAAAATTATAATAAATGAGAGTTGTAGACTTCTATTGTTGTAAATTAAAAAGAAAATAATTTTTTAATAAAAAAAAAAATCCTTCGGTATTTTCTTATCATTAAGACAATATTTTTTTTTAATAATATCTTTAAGTTTATAAATAAATGAAACCCTTATTTTATTGCTATTTTTTGAGACTCTAAACGTATGCTTTGTTTGCTTTGCCCTATAAACTGGTTATGGAGGGTGACATACTGACATACTTCTCAACAAAAAGAGGTCCCATATCCCATGCAAATATGCAATGTTCTATTTATCAATATCAATCCATCCATGGAACCCAACCCAAAATGTAAAAAGCAAACACAAGTATTACTCAGATTCCTTCTCTCCACAAAAAGCAGCTAAACAACAAATCCAATTCCGAGCAAGCCCCTCTCGAGTCTCGACATCTTGATTAGTTGCTCATCGTGTTGGTAATTACTGGTTTGCTGTGTTTTGGGTATTAATCGAATATGAGGATCTGGTCTTGTAATGGTAGTAGCCACACATGGCGATAGAAACTTGAAATTACAGCTCCAATGTGTTTCAATTGTTTACTCTAGATGATCGATAGAAATTATCAAATTAGTATCTTACATTCGTACTTTCAAATTCACTTGTTATTTCATCAAACACGTTACAAGTTGTAAACGGGTTATAGGGGTCAAAAGCTGACACAGTTGGACATGACCCGTTTATTTAAGTTACATGTTTAATAAATGGATCATGTTGGGTTTAAGAGGCTCAATCCGTTTAATAAACGGGTTGTGTTGGGTTTGGTCCAACCCGACCCGCTAATTAATAGGAACTAATATTTATTCGGGTTAAAGGGCTTGGATTCAGATAGGCCCATATCCAACCCCAAGTACCTGAATCCAAAACCGAATCGTTTTATCATTTCAGCTATTCACTTTCTGGCTCTCTCTTACAAGTCACAAGTCACAGGCAGCAGCAGCACCGTACTCAAAAAATGGAGGTAGCCACCGCATCCGCGTCCAACTTCGCGCTCCATACACGCATGTTAGCAACACCACAACGGACCTCTCCTCCAACCCTAAACCCTAATCGGGCCCTAACCCGAACTTCCTCTTCTTCTTCTTCTCTCAGAGCCTCCCTCTCCACCAATTTCCTTTCTCCGTTCACCACCGGCAGCTTCTCCACCGAATTCTCCGGAATCCAGCTCAGACCCGAATCCCTGACATATTCCACGTCCAGGCCCAAGAGACGCGTCGTCACTATGGTACTACTCTTCTTCATTTATTTAACTGTAAAATCTAATTTGGTACTGTTAGCTTATCTAGGTCTCTCTTCTGCAATTAGGTTCGCTTTAGTTTCTTACGTGCATTAATGTATTTTTGTGTTTGTATATGTTACATGTGTTGCTTTTTGTAATGATTGCTTTGGTTATATCACTACCAGGTATATGTATTGACTATCCATTCATCGCTTAAAGAAGGTTCGGATTACGAGTCATATGTGTATATGAAAACTTGTTGTAATAATATAATGATATAAGATGTGTCTTTCTCTGCACTTACTGGTCCGAAACTGAAACAATTGTTAAATTAATCGGTAAGCACTATTTCACACAATGCAGTGGTCTGTTTATTGTAAAATTTTGAACTTAACAAAAGGTTGTTCAGTGGTTTAGCTTTGAAATTTTTTCATCGGTGTAAATTCGAACTCTATGCTTTTTAAGTTTACTTCTAGTATTCATTGTATGCTATGTAAGAATATGGAAGTGTATAACTCCATATCTTTATAATAGACCAAATTAATCTCATTTCATTGTTAGCAGTATCTGGCTAATTTGTTGATCTTATTCGCACAAAGGTTCAGTCCACTTACGTATTTAGTGGGACAGGTTATTCCTTATCAAATGGGAAGTGCATGGGAGCAACCTCCCCCAGACTTGGCATCTTACTTGTTCAAGAATCGAATCGTTTACTTGGGCATGTCTCTAGTTCCTTCTGTCACAGAGCTGTTACTTGCAGAATTTCTTTATCTTCAGTATGAAGATGCTGATAAGCCTATTTACTTGTACATAAATTCTACTGGAACAACCAAGGTAAAAGGTTTTTTCTGTTATATCTAGTTTTTTTATGAGCACCATGTAGATATCCATTTTGAATGTGCGTTTTATATCTATGAACATTATACAGTCTCTTGTAGTTAGATTCACTAGATTTTCTGTTCTGTTGTTGGTTCTCTTATGTCCACTCCGGTTCAAACTTAGGTGCACCAACCCCTGCAATCATTTATCCATGCTTGCAGTAACAAATGTGGGTCAAGAAGATCATGTTTTAATCATGTGATTAATCTTGAGATTGGTGCTTACTATTATAGTGGTAACAAATGTAGTGAAGGAAGCAGTACTAGCTTTGCCACCATAGACAGTTCACCAGTGGTAGTGCTGGCATAATGGTGACAGGTTGTGGTGGTGCGATGATGAACAAAAATCTTGCTTCTAAGATGAATATCTTGCTTTTTTCTCTTTCTTTTTTTTTTTTTTTTTTTCTTTTTATTTTTATTTTTAATCTAGCATAAGACAACTAGAAAGCAACATTTTTACTTGCATTTCCCCTCCTAGTTACACATATTTTACTCTCTCTTTTTCTCTTTTTCTTTGTTAAGCAAGAAATGTTTTCATGTGCTAACTGCATGCTGCTTATGGTTACTATTCATCAATCCATGCTTATAATAGAGTTTTTCACTTTTTCAGGGCAGCGAGAAGTTGGGCTATGAAACTGAGGCTTTTGCAATATATGATAGTATGAGGTCATAAATATTAATGCCTTTCTTCCTTAAGCCTTGTGTCATTGGTGAATTTTTTTAAGCAATCTCTTGTCTGCATTTAGTGGATTCTAGAATGATTTTGAACTTTATTTTACAAGTTTCCTTAGCAACAGTACCTTGAAGTTTGAATATAAATCCTGTCTCACAGCTTTTTCTGGAGAATTATTGCCTTGTGCATTGTGAACCAAGCAGAGGCTTTAAGTAACTTGCATATTGGGTCTTTATTTAGTTATATATTCTTATATTTTCTTTTTTCTGAACTTCATACAGGCTGACAGATTTTATTTTAAAATTTTGCATGCAGTCCATGAAAACAAAACTTATTGCTAACTTTTTCCAGATGGGTATCAGCTAGATTGAGATTGACTGAATAGAATTATATGTGAATGTATATGTCTTGTAAAAACTCTTTAAATCTCTTTCTCTTTCAAAGTTAGATGCATTGTACGTATTTGGAAAAGATCAGCGGATGCTGATTATCCTTATCCGAAAAAAGAAAGGTGGCCACAGCAAATATTAGCTCTAGCAATCATGATGTGTATCATGGGAATAAAAATGTTGGCCTCATGTTGCATACATACCGCATCTCTTTTTGCACAGTATTAATGTCAACTTTCAGTTATTACTGTCCTTAGAACCTGTGATATCCATGCTATTGCTACAATCGCACCGACCAAATTGAATTTTTTCTAACTAATCTCATAGCGATTATTGGTAATCAGTGCCCTGTGTTTGAATGCTTTTGGATTTTTTATAATAAAATAAGCTTGGAGGAATAGTAAATTCATATAACATATATGTATATATAGGATTTTCTGAACTTTATTTTTTCTTTTTGACTTCCACTGCAGATATGTCAAAACGCCTATATTTACTCTTTGTGTTGGTAATGCTTGGGGCGAAGCGGCATTACTTTTGGCAGCTGGTGCAAAGGGAAACCGTTCAGCTTTGCCTTCATCAACAATCATGATAAAGCAGGTTATTACTTGAACAAAGATACTAATGCCTAGCTATTCAGTATCTTCTGAGATATTGCTTTGTTTATCTTGCAAATCTAGAGATGCTGTAGTTCATCTGTTTGAGGTGGCTTAAATTCTTACATGTAAACTACCTTATTCACTCTCTACCAATCTGCAGCCGATCGGAAGGTTTCAAGGTCAAGCAACTGATATCGACTTTGCTAGAAAAGAAATAAAGAATGTGAAGGCAGAGTTGGTAAGATTGACAATCAGTTATATTACGTATTTGCTTCCTCTCAGTCGGTTTAGATTTTGAGCATACCGATTAATACGGCATTGAGATTTCTCTTTGGTAGAATTTGGTCGTGATTTATCTTTATACATACGTGAAAATCGGATGGAAGGGAAATACCTTGCATATGTTCAGTATGCCTGAACTTCTGAAGTAAAACCAAAGTTTAGCAATGTTACCATAAGGAATACAGTACAGGACAAACTGTAAGTCACCGGTAGAAATATTTTGGGATTGTGTATGATGCACAGTTCGGTTGTGTATACAAGACCTTGCATATACTCCCAATTTTGCTCTAATGAGATTTCAAAGTAACTTTGGCCCATCATAGGAAATAGTTCTGAAAAAACAAAACAACAAATCATAGGCTTGAAAGTGTTTTTTTCTAGCCTTTCATGTGTGTGCCCACGTGGAAAGATATACAGAGATTTAGATATTGTATGCAATTAATTTTCATGAGTGGCTTTCATACGTTTTATGAGAACTTTATCATATAGTCAATTTCTCAAATCAGTTTACTAGTGTATCTCTGTTGGCCCATATAATTAAAGATTAAAAAGAGGGGGTGGAGGGGTGATGTGTGGCTGTGTGCTGAAGAAATGGAGAAGAAGAAAGAAAAGTGAAGGAGAGGAATCTTGCCGGTTGCCATGAATCCATGATGACACTTGAAATTCTAACTTGATACTTATTAAAAAGCTGAGTTTGTCAAAACTTGATTGGCAGATCATCCATTTACATATCCACTTGTTTACTCTTTTTTTTTTTTTTTTTTGGTTGAGAAAATTTGACTGATTTATCAAATTCAATTTTGATGTGAATCTAAACATGACAACTAACTAATTTGTAATGTCATTCATGTTCAAGGTTAAACTCTACGCAGAACATACTGGAAAAACGCCTGAGCAGATTGAAGCTGACATCAGCCGTCCAAAATACTTCAGTCCCAGTGAGGCAGTTGAATATGGCATCATAGATAAGGTTCCTTCAGTCAAAAAAGATACTTCATTCAGCCGTGTTGCCATGCCTTTCTAATTCAATTTATTTCAACTTTCTGCAGGTACTATATAACGAAAGAAGCCCCGAAGACCATGGAGTTGTTTCTGACCTGAAAAAGGCACAACTTATTTGACTTTAGGACATGGTGATTGCTTAGGGTATTCAGGTAAAACACAATTGCAAGTCATTGTCAGTTCGTGAATCATGTGATGATCAAATTGCTTTTATAAATGATATATTTATTTCAGTCTCCCTTTAATACCTGGCAATGGCATGTGTCTAGAAGAATGATTTACTTCAACCTCAACTTCTCTAAGGCACTCCTACTTTTGTATTCTGTTTAAAACTTTGATGGTTCTCTGACTGTTGTCAGTTGGCAGTCACCTGGGGCCACAAGATCTTACTGTTGTCACCTGCATTTAGTACTGGTTTGTTTTATAGATACTTGGGACACCTTTTTTTTTTTTTTTTTTTTTGAGAAATACTTGGACACCATTTGACACCCACAAAAAAGACCAGATCTGAATTTACACTAGTCATAACAAACATGACTGATAGCAGTGATATAGTTCCATCTGAAGAGTGAACCAGTAAATCAACTTACGTACCTCTGCTTAATGAAATAATTAATGCCATAACCTGTGCCTTGAACTTTATATGTTATGACTGCTGACATAATGTTTCCACAGGCTAGTATGGTTGAGGAAGCAACATTATGGACATTGACTTTTTATGACCATTATTGCACTCTTCACTCTAATAAAATTCCCCCGTCAAATTTTATCCCATTTTAGTGTCCCAGCTCGTACTCCCAACTACTCCATTTATCTATCAATTGCTCTGATACTGACAAGTAAATTGCTTGTTCTTTTCATGTCCACATCACCTTTACATTATTCATCTTTCTTTCTGCCCAAAATATTCAGCAAAGAGACACCTGTAAAGGAACACTCACTCACTATAATAGGTGTTTTGACTATGTGGTTCCCTTGCTTTACAGCTTGCCTCTGTTTTTGATTGTTCTGTTAAGATTGCTTGAGTTGAGATCGAGAGTGATGGAAGAGGCATTTTTGTTGGTGGTACGCTCTGTACCCCAACCACACCACCTTTGTCCCTCTCCTCATCCCAATTTGGTTGTTGTAGGGAAAGGATGCTCCATATCTCAGCAGTGTCTCTTCCATCATTTACTCTGGAGTGGTTGGGTCCCATTTATGCAGAGTGGTGCCATTATAGTTATAGTCACTATCCCATATTTAACTCTCAATAATAAAATTATCAACTTTCATACATGCATTATAGTTATAGTCACTATCTCATATTTAACTCTCATCTCAATAATAAAATTATCAACTTTCATACTTTGTTTATGGTGTGAAACATTTGAAAATATCTCTTAGATTTTTATATTATTTAGTAGCTTCATTAGTCTGTTACTCTGTTGTCGGCAGGAGCAGCGGATATGTAATGGACTGGTGTATCAAGAAGCTGGAAAAGAAATGAGGCCATGACAAATGCCAAGATCTTTGTAATGGCTGAGGAGCAAGCACCAAGGTCAGGATGACAACATGATGACATTTGTTATACAGTATATTTTGTTTGTGGGGTATGCAGTGCACGGATATATACATGTAATGTACATTTATAGCATCCATGCATGTTATGTTCATGCCCCAAGAAGCATGTAATACGCCATGATTCTTTTTAGCATCACTAGTTTCAACACCAATGAATCAAAATTAAGCGTGATTTTGTTTGTATGTTGTTTCTTCATCATGACTTCATGTCATGTCCTTCATGTTACCTCTTGGATGAATTTGGATGACTTTTTTTTTTTTTTTTTTTTTTTCAAGTGGATAGTATGAACCATTTGTTAGAGCAGACAACTGAGTCACATGACATAATCTAGAGGACTTTTGCATGTGCTGTGCAATCTGTTGAAACCAAAAATAGAGCCGGACTGTTCGTCCGTGACATAATCTAAATTTGGACGATCTTAGAGCATCTCCAATGTAAAAGTGGCTTGCATGCTAATAATTGTTGATATAGCAACAATATCAAAAGACTTACTTCCTATATGACATAAAAATAGACTTGATAGACAATCAACTCAAAATTTAGTCTCTAATGCTTCGGTCTAAAATATAATTTTTTTAATGACGTGTCTATCTTTTTTTCCTATTTTATTTTATATTTTATTTCCTTACAAAAAATATATGAAAAATTAATGTCAGTTTTAAATTTTTGATGAGTCAATCTAAAAAATAGCTGTGCAATAGACCGTCTGAAAGTGGACGGTCATGTTGACAGTATCTAATTTTTTTTTTTGTCACGTCAGCTTGAGGTTATGAACGGCTACATTGGAGACACAATTATTAACATAACGTCTATTTATCCTACGTGGCATCTCTTTTTTTCATAAGCCACGTTTGCTTCAGAGATGCTCTTATAATTCAACTTTGTATTCATGCCATGAGTAAATATATGAAAAAGTATTTAGTAATAATTTATTTATATTTTATAGTAGATTTAATTTATTTAATTTTTCTATTTTAGCATATTATTTAAATCCTCCATAAGGTTAGTGTGGTGTATGTTACAAGGGTATTCCTACTAGAATTAGGGATGGCAATGGATCGGATCGGGGATGGATACCCCATTATCCATCCCTGTATCCGTTTGAGATATGTATATCCATCCCCGCATCTAAATGAGCGGGGCGGATTCAGATAATCCGCGAATTTAGATAACGATATTCATCCCCGCTCCGTCTATATCCGTATCCAATGATATATATATATATATATATATATTGTTGTAATTTATAAAAGAAAAATGTAACTAACGTGTATAATGGTACCTTTTATCCTATTTAAAAGGGAGAAACAAGTACATCCAATCCAATAAAGTTCAAATAACATAAATTCAACAAACGAAAAAAAAAAAAAAAATCACATAAAACTTTACTATTTAATTTTCTCCAATAACTTAATAAAAAACCATAAATATTCTCATTCTTCCATCACCACGGTCTATACGACAATCAGGGGAGTCTCAACTCTTTAGGTTTTCAGCCGCTTACTTTAGAAAAATAGCTTTTAGGGTTTTGATGATTAAAAAATTAATAATAACTTATATAATTAAAATTAATAATTATATAATAATTTTTTATATTTTTAAAATATTAAAATATTAAAATATATAACGGATCCGGATGGGGATGGATATCCATAAACGATATCCATCCCCATATCCGAAAATTAAACGGATATTAGAATCATATCCATCCCCGCAATAATAGTATCCATCCCCATTATAAATGGAGCGGATTCTTACGGATATCCATATCCATGGATAATTTTGCCATCCCTAACTAGAATTGTATGGGAATATGAACAAGTTGAGTTATGGCCATAATCATTCATATCAAGCAAGATTCATATTCCCAAAATGTATATATGAATCGATAAAAAAATGGCTGCTCTCTAGTTTCTGGCTAGTGAATAGACAAGACAGAAGAAAAAGATTATTGTGAGTTCATGGCTGTCACCCTCTCAATGCACTCTCATGATATTTATTTCTCCTTTCTTTTTGAACTATTACATCAATAATTCAGGGTTTGGTTGGAGGCGGACACAACTCGAACTCAACTTGTGATGCAAGTGTGAGACATAATATGATCAACCTCATCTCATGATCTTTTTTCTGATTAATTAGCAACAGTAACCTAGTGAGTAATTTAATAGGTTTGACAAATGGACGAGCAATAGCAAGACTCAGTGGGCTAAAACTTGGATGTAGTAGGATGCACCATGCATTGCACACCAATATGGCAGCATCATGGTGGGCGATGCACGGTACATCGGATGCACCCAAGACCTTCTCGACTTAGTTACTCATCAACCCCAATTTCCACTCTCACATGCTCAAAAACTACACATACAATTATACATGCACCCATCTCTCTCCGCCGACCTTAGAACCAAACGTGTCAAAAACCACAACTTCAAAAATCAAAACCAACTTGATGTACAACAAAACTCTGCATTAACACAAAAAATAATAATAATAGAGAAGAGTGGTCTCCTCCCTAATTTTGAGTATTATCTGAATCTGAGGACCTAGTTTGATGGCCCAATGCCAAAGGCCTAGGCTAAGTGCGTTACAGCCAAACCGATGACGATGACGATGGGTTAGCGAGTTAGTGGGTTCTTCCAGTTGTTATTAGTCTATTTGACTCATCAAACCAATAATCACACAACTTTGATACTCAACTTTGTACGTCTCTCTCTGCTAAATAATCGGTTTGCCTTGGTGGAATTTCCCTATTAGCCTTTGGTTTTTGACCCATCAACCCATTTCTCATTTCATCATTATCCGAGGCTTCTCTTCCTTGCACATGTAAAAAATGGGTTGAAAAGTTAATAAGCGGTGACAATTCTTGTTATCTTGATCCTTTATGAATCAACTAGAACATGACCTGTTTAATTAATCGTGTCAACTCTCTCACCGAAAATGATTTTCGTGATAATGTTAAAACATGTCACCCCTAACAATTAAGTGAAAAAACAATTGCTAAAAATGTTCTTGTAGGGCTGCTAATTTCTGTATCATGCCAAGGAAAAAAGAGATTCTCACTAGCACAAAATGGGCCTAATTTAGCAATTAATTAATTAACAGCATAGTGAAAGAAGGAACTCCTTTTCAAAACACAATAATTAACTTAAGGCATGCACTTGTATATCTTTTTTTTTAAAGGTACAAATAAATAACCATAATGTTGATAAGAGTAGAGAGAGAAGACAAGTGTTAGGCAGAACTGAACTATAGGAGAAAGTAACTTTTGCCAATTAATGTAATGAAATGTTAAATATCTCCTATAATGGTTTTATGGGGTCAATAATGGGGTCTACATGTACACATCATCGGTGGTAAAGAACGCTTATTTAATTTGGCAATATCTTAAATTCGCAGTTTTTCTCAAGTAGACATATAACTGTGAGCATACTTATCCACATCTTCATTTTTGACCCAATTACATTGCTTTTTCTAATAAAAAATGATGAAGTTGATAAGTGTGCTATAAGTATGCTCACAGTTATATGCCTACCGGAGAAAAACTCATCAAATTCGAGTCGTCGCTCCACACGTGGTATATTGAAGAAAAAAAATATAATACTAATCCCCCCAAGTACTCTGTATTGAATTCTCTAGTCTCAGTTGGAAGAAAAAAGGTGGCAATTACCTCAACAGCTCCCCCTCAGGCCTCAAGTATAAATATGAGACTAAGATTTGCTATCTTCCCATCCCAAAAAATTATCATTCTCTCTATCTCTCTCTTATTGTCAAAACTTATATTTCTAGAGCTCAAAAATTTGAAATTTAGAGATGGGTTTTGTTCTTAAGTACTACTGTTATCTACTTTCTCTAATGGTGCTCTTGCCTGCATTGTGTTACTCTCAAGATTTTACAGGCTCAAGAGCAACTTACTATGGTAGCCCTGATTGCTTAGGGACACCAAGTATGTCAAAAAAATCCCACCTCTACAGTCTACACTACATGCATATACACATTTATTGCATACATAATCTCATGCATAAGTTTAAGTGAACTAACTATATATCATATTTTGGAGTTTCTTTTTTACTCTTCCTGCTTAAGCAATTTACTATGTTTTCAAGTGAGCTAATATTAATAAGCATGTTTGATTCAGCTGGAGCTTGTGGGTTTGGAGAATATGGAAGAACCGTAAATGATGCTAACGTTGCCGGGGTGTCAAGGCTGTGGAAAAATGGAACTGGATGTGGAGGTTGCTATCAGGTTAGCATATAACAATTTGTTCACTTCACTTATTTCCCTTGGCTGCTAAGGCTGTGCTTGATAGGAACTCTAAAAAAATAGGTAGTGTTTTTAAAAAGGTAAGGGAGGCATGTACCATGTATCTAATCAAGTTAGTTGAACTCATTTAAAAACTAAAAAGTTGAAGATCACTAATTGTATAGGTTGCTAAGGCTGTGTGTGCTTCAAAGGACCTAAACAATAATTGGAGTTTTAAGATCACTAGTTGTTTAATTAGCACTAATTATAAACTAATAATACTTTACCTTTTCTGTATCAATAATCAAGCTTAATTGTTAATTGATTATCAATTCAGGTTAGGTGCAAACAGCCACAACTTTGTGCTGACGATGGGGTGAACGTAGTGGTGACCGACTATGGTGAAGGAGACAACACCGACTTCATTCTCAGTCCACGCGCCTACAGGAAGCTGGCTACTCAAGACAGTTCGGCTGAGTTATTTGCTCACGGTGTGGTGGAGGTAGAATACCGGAGAATCCCTTGTCGATTCTCTGGTTACAACATCAAGTTTAAGGTCCATGAGCATAGCAAGTACCCTAACTACCTAGCTATTGTTATTCTGTACGCAGCAGGCCAGAATGAAATCCAAGCTGTTGAAATTTGGCAGGTATAAATTACATAAATTTTACAAACTACAGTAGTATATATCAATCTTCATCAACTCTTAAAAGGATTGATTAACACATTGTTGGTTGCAGGAGGACTGCAAGGAATGGAGGGGCATGCGAAGGGCCTATGGGGCAGTTTTTGACATGGCAAATCCTCCATACGGATCCATTAACTTGAGGTTCCAAGTGAATGGACGCATGGGGATGACATGGGTTGTCGCAAACAACGCTCTTCCAAGTGATTGGAAAGTTGGAGTTGCTTATGACTCGGAAATTCAGCTCACTTAAATTCTACATAGTTTAAGTAAAATATGTACTATTGCTTGTTGATTGTTTTTACTTTATAGTTTGCTCATGTCCTAGTTCTCTACTTTGCTCTAAAGTTAGTCGTTTATGTCATTTAGTATGTATCAGTACTCTGCTGTAATGAGTATATGAATAAAGTTGCACCTTATAATCTTTTGGTTGTCTAGATAGATCAACTTGCAAGAATAAAAGCATACCAGAAAACCAAATTTGATAACAAAATTCCGTATCCCACAGTTTCTATTTGTGACTATCAACCTCGTGATGGTGTGAACACAGGCATAATTAGACTTTTGACTGCTATAAACTATATTGTCATCTTTCATTCTATATTTTTTGAATCACCAACGGAAAGTCAAGTATGAAATAGTTTTCAGAAGAGAAATTTTATTTGTTTTCCGATAAATGAATACACTAACAACAATAACAATAATAATAATAATAATAATTTTTATCTGTTTCCAGTGCAATTCAGTCCCATTTGCATAACGTTTTGGTAATGGCATGTTGAAAATCCAACATATATAAAAGAAACTAGGCAATGAACCATCATGAGTACCAAATCTCACCTAACAAGCAAAAAAAAGAATGAAGATATGTTACCAACTTAACAAGCATATGGCATAATCATAACAAGATTTTTTTTTTGATGTTTATAAACTAAAAAAGAACAACAAATCACGATTTAAAGGGGTTCTGCGAATATGGAAGGTCTGACAAATGTCTTAAATCTTAATGATGGGAAAGCATTGATGTAGCTAAGGCGTTTTGGCTGTACAGAAACAGAATCCATTATGATGCTAAATTGCTAATGCACTTCTTCAGGGTACTACAAAATTTTTCATCAAATACAAAATACAGCGGAATGTACAAGGAAGATAGGTATGTGCTAGGGATAATAAAAAAAGATACTATGAGAAAAGCAAGAAATTACCGCAGCTACTCGATGAATCCATACTTAGTGTTGTGAGTCTGCCTCAGTACAGCCTACCAGTGCAATCTGATGAACCACAATAGCAGTTCTTCTTCTTGATATTACCATCGGAATCATAAACCTTATCTACCTCATAGTTGTAATGATAAGTCAACTCTTGCAAGGGAGGAATGTTCTCGAAAGAAAATAGCATTATGTGAGGAATTCTCTTGTCATCGTGATCAAAAAGGACATTTTGGGCATAAAGATTCGGAGAACAACTATGGTTAATAAATCTCCCCACATTTCCATATTGTGCTGCATCAATTGTGAAGCCAACATCCTCAACAGCTCCACAAGAACTTGATTGCACATCGGGCATGAGGTTCGAGAGTCCATTCCAAAGAGAACTGTCATTGTAATTATTCCCAATATCAAACAGATACTCATCATTGCCAGTTTTTTTCTCCGCTTCTTTATCTTCAAGGAGCTCGCCTACATACTCACAGATAAAGCTTCCTGAAGGAATGGAATTTAGGGATCTCAAACCCCAGCCCCTTGATTCAGTTTTAAAGATTTCCAGCTGAAATTTAATACCATGCTGGGTGACTCTATTATAGCAAGAAGGAGGGCACTTGCAAGAAGGACCACACTCATAGACAAGGGACTTTGCTTCTACAATGGCCCCATTGTGGTTGTATGGGATCTCTCCTCCATTCTTGGCCACACAAGAACATTTTCCCCATTCAGAACATCCCTTAGCACAATCACAGCCCTTTGGAGGAATAGGCTGGCACCAATCAGGATATATCACACGAGTTATGTATGTAAATGACGGAGGCTTCTCATCATCTATGGTGTTCACAGCACAAATTGGAATCAACTCCTTTCCTAGTGAGATGTCATCTACACATATACCCTCACGGACTTTAGACTTTTTGCACTTCTTCACAACTTTCCATGCAAGCTCCGGCTGACCAGGAATTCGGACCAACTTAAACTTGAAAACCAGCTTCTGATGTGGCCCCATCTCCTGCCAATATCTATCAACCAAATATAGCCCATCATAAACATATTTCCTAGCAGAATCAGAGGCTTTGGTCTCACCACGGATCACTCTTACAGGATTTTCAGCATGCTTGCTATTCACCAAAGCAAGATTCCCTCGTTCAAGCTTCTGATCTTCAGGTTCCTTGCCTCCATTCATCACATTCCCTCCTTGGCCTGTGTAGGTCAAAACATCTGAGCTATCCAAGTCATCATCGTAACCCCCTGATGCGACAATACTCGTAGCAATAATCTTTCCATTCTGCTTAAGATAATCTATACCACCCTGAGTTGGGCGATGAAGACCAATTATATTAAGCTCTATCCTGTATTGAAACTCATCACCCACTTCTACTCCAGGTACAGATCCAACGATTTGTTTGCCTACATTGACATGTTTGCCCTTGTCCTTGAGAATTCTTGCTGCTACACAATCAATCCTCCTAATACTACTTTGATCCTTCAATTTTGCTTCTTCTTCCTGCAACAGCTTCCTACAAACAGCTTGGAAAAGACGCAATGTCTCCCTCACTTTGCTTCGGGAGCCAGTAGCATTAATATCAGGACCTTTACCACTTGAAGGTTGGGAAGGAGGGAGACTCACATTATAACTATGTGATCTTTGACCCGTGTGAAATTTTTTATGCTGTCCATCCTTTTTCCTTATTGGCAATGGACGGATACCTTCTCCATCTTGCCCAAGAGTATCCCTTATCATCAGTCGACCAATATCTTCTCCATCAGGTCCATGATAATCTTCCTTATCCCTAATCATCAGTATATCAATATCTTCTCCATCATATCCATGATAATCTTCCTTATCCCTAATCACCAGTTGACCCATACCTTGAGAAGCCTTCCCTGTAAGAGATGTTTTTTTCTTAATGAATGGTCCTTCAGAGCTTTCTTCTTCATACATCGACTTTAAAGATGATTTACGAAGGGACGACAAATCACGCTTCTTTCTATTGCTTTCAACTGAACCACCAGCAGATTTAGGTTTGTGAGCCCCTTTCCCCTGCCTCCAGGGACAATTTGGTAATGCCATTAGAGCATGCACAATTATCAGGTTTGATGCAGACTCTAGACCCTCCGAATCTTTCTTGTCAAACTGATCATCACTTCCGGAAAATAATGAACATTTTTTGTCAAGTTGTTTCTCGCCTGTGTAAATCACAATATCCCTCACAGGATTTTCTTCCAAAATTCCAAAATCCTGGTCGCCTGATCTTATGATTTCCCCTTCCCCAGTCTCACAAGAAGATTTTATGCTCTTCTCTTTCACACCTTCCTGTAAAACCTTGATCACATTCTTAGAAGAAGTTCCATAGTCATCATCTTTCCTCATTTCCACAGTAGCATGCCCATCAAATTCAGCTTGAACTTTGCCCCCGTTTATTCCTGAAACATCACCTTCCCACTTGCTCTTGTAAGCTTCTCCATCATAAACATTCTCTGCCATTTGTTTCACATCAGTGACCAATGTCTCTTCCATTGACTTGTTCTCAATACCAGACACCTCTTGGCTCAAACTCTTTGAAGAAGAAAGTGCTTTCACACACACTTCCTTACTAAGACAAGAAGCATTTGGCCCACAGAATGGAGGAAAATCTCGAACAGCTGAAACTCTTCTCCTAGGTGGATAATTTCTTGTCACACCCTTCTCCAGATTATTGACATCCGGAACAGCATTCGGCCAATCAGGAGGCAACGATGTCTTTTTCTGCACCATATCTTCCATTGGAGCACCAACATCCACCCCATTCAAATTGTTTGCTGCATCAGGAAGTATGGGTTCTAAAGCAGTTAGAATATCAGTCTGTGGCAACAATGTTCCTTCAGGGTTGGCACTCGTCAAATCAGGCCCATTGACATCATTAGAGGATAGCACAAGTTTTTCTGCATCAGGGCAAACTGTACCGACAACAGCTTCTTCATCCGGACTCAAATTTATCCGTGAGGCACACCGTCCACACCCAGGTGGAAAATCCCGAACAGCAGAAACTCTGCGCCGCTTATATTTGAGCGAACAATTGCCATTTTCCATAGGCAATTTTCCAGATCTACCCTCAGAATGATTACCATTACTAAACGAAACCAGTCTTGCTGACTCTGTAGGCATAAAATTGTCCATAAGCCCCATTCCAACTCATAAAACAACCTGGAAATCAAACATAATTTCTGTTAATTCTCTCCATCACCGGACAGAATTTAAAATCAAACTCAATATATTCAATAAATAAATAAATAAAAACAAAGAAGTAGGCAAATAATGAAGACATCCAGTGTAAGAACAAAAGTATAACCAGACTAAGGCTAGAATCAATGAAAATCATATCATGCATCAACATATAACAATATTAAACGACAAATTTGAACCATTTAATAAATAGATACACTTTAAAACGAAACCAAAACAAAAAACAATAACGATCAATCTAAGATTCACATTTTAGTTCACGTAATGTTTCCGCATCTTCTAGATAACCAAACCCAGATTAAAAAAAATGAAGCAAAAACGAAAAAAAATCATAAGCAACACCAATAACAATCAAAATCTAATCATAATGAGATTGAATAAAAAAAACCTGGAAATTTTCTGCTAGTTTACTCCATATTCCTGCAAATTGAAGGGTAATCAAACAGAAGCAAAAAGAGTCGACTTCTTCGATAAGAAGAAAATCAATAAATACATAGAATAGAAAATCTATATTAGGAAAGTCATTCATTTACCCGGATTGGAAGCTTGAAAAGGAATCAACGGTAGGGTGAGAGAATATGAGATGCAATCACGTAATCGTATACTTGCTAATTTCGATGCACGCCCCGGATTCTCTGCAATCGGTGGAGTGTAAAAATCACAGTGTTCGATTCTTCACAGTTTACCCACCATAAACAGCAAAAAGCCTTGCAGACTTGTAGCCCTTCTGTCTTCACTTCAGCCTTCGAAATGTACTTAGTGGCCCCCGAGAAACTACTATTCACACCCGCCTTTTTTTTTAGTGAAATATTGTATTTCTAAATTCTAATCAAATTTGACCCACAGTATATTATAGCCTATAGGAAAGTACTAAACAACCTATTTATTAACCATAATTGCCTTTCTAGTATCGATTTTTTTTTTTTTCAAAGATTTTAGTTATAAATTATCATACAGGGATAGTTATGTGAGAGAGGTGGTTTCTTTTCTTAATTTTTTAAATAATCTTTATAAACACTTTAATTGCACGTAGGAATGACGACGGGTCAAAACCGACCCGACCAAAACCAACGAAACATTTTTATACTCGAACTTGGCTGTATACCCGAATAATTTTACGGGTTTGGGTTTAGGTTTTGAATCGCGGGTTATGAGTAAACCAAAACCTAACTTGCGAACTTGAATAGCAGATTTTTTATACAACCCGAGTAGCATTTTATTTTGTATTTTTTTTTAAACTCAAAACGAAGTCGTTTTAAGCAAAAGTTTTTTAGGGGGGTGTATTCAATTAGGATTCTTGAGGACATTTAAAGACATTATAAATCCTGGTGTATTCAATTTGGACATTTAAAGACTTTAAAAGAGTCCATATGAATCCAGTGGTATTCAATTAGGATTTATATGGACTTTTAAAGAATCCTTTCAAATCCAGGTGTATTGAATTAGGACTTTAAAAATGTCTACAAGAATCAAGGTGTATTCAATTAGGACTGGATTTTAAAGGATTTTCTTAAGTCATGGATTTTGATGGATTTTGGTGGACTTGATGGTAAGAGATATAAATATCAAATGTCATAACATGTCCGGCCTTCTCCCCAAAGATTTTGGTGGATTTTGCTTTCCCTCTCTCTCTCAAAACAGAAACGAAAAGCACTAATATGTAAAAAATTAAAAAACCAATGCATGTGAGAATAATAAGCTTCCATCCCCAGCATGTTCTGTGAATTAAAAAGGAAAAAAAAAAACTGCACATAATTATATATGTGAGAATATGTTGCAGTCACATAATTATATATAACAAGTACAAAACTCACTACATGCCAAAACTGCACAAAACATCACCAAATTAATCTGTAGAGCCTTCAATCAAACACCAAAATGCTCACTCTTTATTAGCTTTTTTTTTTTTTTTTGAAAAACTCTTTATTAGCATTTTATTTTAAAGAAAAATAATTCATCTGCACTTCATGCAAGCAGTGCCTTTACGCAGATAAGCCTTAGCCAATTTTGGGTTCAATTCAATCGTTTTGTTTGCATCAGCAACAACCTCAGACTATATATATACGCAAATATAGATCGACTGGTGTATCAAATTTTGCTCATTCCAACTTCAAAGGTTTTTTTAATAATTAGGTATAATTAGCTTACTATTGATAAGTCAGAGATAACAAATTCATAAAAGCCTTAGCCAATTTTGGATTCGATTCAATCTCTTTGTTTGCATCAGCAACAACCTCATAATATATATATATATATATATATATAATTAGGTATAATTAGCTTACTATTGATAAGTCAGAGATAACAAATTCATAAAAGCCTTAGCCAATTTTGGATTCGATTCAATCTCTTTGTTTGCATCAGCAACAACCTCATAATATATATATATATATACACAAATATAGATTGACTGGTGTATCAAATTTTGCTCATTCCAACTTCAAAGGTTTTTTTTGATAATTAGCTATAATTAGCTTACTATTGATAAGTTAGAGATAACAAATCCATGAAAATCCTTGGATGTCTAAACAAATCCACAAAAGTCTGAGATAGATGTCTAAACAAATCCAAAAAAGTCTGAGATGGATGTCTAAACAAATCAATGAAAGTCCATGTGGATTTATAAAAGTCTGTAGAAATCCATGAAAATCTGTAACTTAAAAAAATGTCTTCAAGAATCCTAATTAATCCTAATTGAATACACCCCCCTTAATTAATCTAGTTTGCGGGTTTGGGTGGATGCCGTAGATTTGGGTGAAATTGGCATCCCTAATTATAGTATAATGACTAATAACTAGTCTTGTAACAATATAGAAACTGTATAATAGCTTAATCTTTTTTCAAGAATAAAACCAAACATAAATGAAAATAGTGACAATATTTGCACCACTTAAAAACCATATGAACACCTCAAATTAGTATCTTTTTAAGAAGAGTAATGCTAAACATTCCGCATTTTTCATCCCAATCCATGTGGCAGTCGATGTGTCATTTGGTGAGTGGATACACATTAATTGTAATTTATCTCAATTACTCATATATCTACTCGCCAATTAATATGTATTCACTTACCAAGTGACATATTAGCTATCATGGAAAATGTGGGATTGTATGTGAGATGTCTAGTATTACTCTTTTAATAATTCAACAATATCCTTTAGTAAAATTACTAAGATGACTAAGTAGTTTGTAGAATAATGCTTGGGTACCCAAAATACTAACCCCACCAATGAGAGTGTAGTATGTGGTCTTTTTTCTTTTACTTTTTACATTTATATCACAAATTGGGCCACGAGCTACACTCTCATTGATGAGGTCAGTATTTTGGGTACTGACTAGTCAGTGCCCAAACATTATTCTAGTTTGTAAGTACATCCACCAATAATTATTAATCAGTTTCCTATTTTAATCTTTTGTCAAAAAAAAAAAAAAAAAAAGTTTCCCAGTAATGTTTTATTTTTTAAAAGGAAGTAATGGTTTCCTATTAATCATTTAAGTGTAGGGAAAAATAACCGTTTTGAAAATAAATGTATTTGTGGAACTTAAAAAAAAAAAAAATGTCTAATCGTATTCTAAACATAATACAAATTGAATTAATTTAGAGATTACCTTTATAGTTTAGTCTCCGCAAATCTTCCGCACTTAGCACAATATCGAATCACTTAAGAATGTGATGAGATCTTTTTTCTTTGAACCAAGGTGTAAGTCCACCTACAAGACTTAAAGAAAAAGATTAAAAGTTCAAATCGAATTTGAAACTTACAACTTACTTTCAAGGTTATGTCAACGCCAATGAGAATGACAAGCTTGGTGTAAATCTATTCTTCTCTTAAACAGCCTATTTAATTATTTATAGGTTTAGAAAAGAATAGTTTGTTTTCTCATAGGACACAAGAATCACAAATCCTATTGTGATTTAGTAAGTCTAATCTTATTAAAAGTTTTTTCCTTTTTATTTTATTTTATTTATTTTTCCATCAAAATTCTATTTTGATATATTTTCCATTATTAATAGGAAATAAAATAAAGAAGTAAGATGGGTCTTTATCTTGGAACCCAACATTTGAGCCCAATAAGTTCCTTTTAGATGATTCAATTTAACTTGTGAGCTTCAATATATTTGGCACAAGTACCAATTAACTCTTAGTTAATTAGCCCAAATATATAATTCTAGTTTAGTCCACTAACAAACTGAAATTGCACTCTTGAAGTAAAATAAAATATATTAAATATGTTTACCCTAAGCAATTATGTGAAATATGTAACCTCATGAAAAATACCAATAATTAAAATGCCTTTTGACCATTGCATTATTAATTATTTTATTCCTTAAAACCGTCCTTACGTCTAATGGATAATTTTGATTTATCATAAATCATGATTTAATAACTCCTTATTGAATACTCGGTACCTAAATTTATTATCTAAGTCCTCATAAGACACATAAGGTGGTATTTACTCTTATTTGATTATAAGAGTCATGATGTCCATATCTATAAATACAAGGGGCAATGTTGTCTTTTTGTAATATATAAACAATAAAGTAATATAGAATTCGAAAACAAAATAAAAGTAATTTTTTAAATGGCTCTCCACCGTTCCTATCAAGAGATGCACATTTTTCCCCAAGGCCCCAATTCCCCGCATCCCCATCCCCATTTGGGGATTTTTTTTTTTTTTTTTTTTTTTTTTTTTTTTTTTTTTTTTTTGAGAGGGTGGGGGGTGGAAGAATGGGGAAATGGGTGGGAGGGGATGGGCATCCCCCATCCCCATTTCCTCATTTTCCCCACAATTACATTGAAATGGGGATGGGGATGGGGATGGGGATGGGGGGGAGGTCACCCATCCCCATTTCCCAATTTCCCCCAAACATATATAAATATAATTATAATATATATTTTTATTTTTTTATTATTTTATTCTTTGAAAACCCTAACTCCTTAAGTATATATACACATTTTATATAAAATGCACTAATGAATTTTATTTTGTATTTGTAATGAAATGTTTGATTTTTTAGTTTAATTTGTAATTTTTAGTCAAATGGGGAAATGAGGGAACAGGGAAAACGAGTAAATGAGGAAAAACGGACAAAAACGGGGAAAATGAAGAATTGGGGATGGGGATGGGGATGGGGATGGATATAGGTCTTCCCAAAATTCTCCATCCCCATTTTCCCTGAATGGGGAAATTGGGGGATAGGGGAAGGGTCTGGGAAATAGGGATGGTGATGGGGGGACCTATATCCATCCTCATTCCCCAAATGTGCATCTCTAGCTGTAGAGGTGTCAAAATAAATGCTATGTTTTGTTGATGGAAACTTGTGTTGATAAATACAATCGGCGAGTAGGTTATAGACCAGTAATGCAGGAAAGATGAAGAGGTAATTAATGTCTAAGTAGACTAGTTGAGGGCCTATAACCACTCTAAAGTTATAGACTAAACTAGCCTAAGACCAAGGGTTTTAATAAAACTATTTTCATGCTTTAGGAATAAAAAAAGCTTCCTTCAAATAATTACAATTCTCAAGTAGAGATAAAGAAACGAAGAGTAGAAAAATGAATAAAACCATAAATAATCAATTTACATACCAACTCTTTTGCACTATCAAAAAATAAACTTTATTCTCATCAAATAAAATTAACTTTATTATATAAAATTATTCATTATCCATTTATCCCATTGATGATTTTCAATACAATAAATTACTTCAGTTCATATTAATGATAGAACTGTCTTTTCAATTTTTCATTATCCATTTATCTCATTGATGATTAGATATAAATATATAAATATAAAACCTTCTAATTCATTGTATTATTATTGTACACATTTAATAATAATCATATATATATATATATATATATATACATACGAAAAGAATAGGAAAAGAATGTAAAACCTTCAGATTGATTGTATTATTATTGCTCCCATTTAATAATAATAATAATAATAATAATAATAATAATAGATATGAATAGGAAAAATAAAAATGAATATATAGAATTTAATTCCAAATCTCTCACACGACGACACATGTTGTCTTTAGAGTTCCATTTTACTATCGTGTGAGCATTGTAAATAGCGTGTTTTTTTTCTTCGTCTTTTCAATCAAGTGTTAAATGTATTTTTCAAAGATCAGTCTCTTGAAGTTTTCTTCACAAATTGATCTAAAGAAGAAGATGCAGAAGAACATATAAAATAACAAAATAAAATAAAATAAAAATCATTTTCTATGGTATCTTAACATGACATAATGCATTATCTTATGTTTATGATAAAACGAAGCACATAATATCAAGGACAAAACATCGGGAAATGTGCCATGGACTTTAAATGGTAGACCACTAAAGTTTGAAAATAATAAGGTATTGGTTTCAAACAAAAACTCAAGAAATACAGAAATATTATTTCTCTAAAATTTAGATATTTAAATAAATCATTGTTCCCACTCATAGGGTCTATCTGCAATGCTGTAACCTTAATTTCTTAATTTTTTGGATGGTTGGAACTTGAGTTCAACCATTTTTGTCCAACCATTTTTCGTTACCATAAATATCACTAATATAGTAATATTGAAATAGATGATTCATATATTAGACCATTTAATAATAGTTTATAAAAACACAAAATTATGTCTTATTCTCATATTTAAATTGATTTAAATATATACATATCTTAATGACAAATAAAAAACCTCACACTGAATTCTATTGCATAAAGCAGAATAAAAGAGCTTCATAAAATAATTTGTGGTTATATTTGCATACAATGGCAATTAAAAATTTGATAGAAAGAGGCAAAGGTACATCAAATAAAATTAAAATTGTAGAGAGTAGAAATGCGGGTAGGCTAGCATTTACCATTTCAATGTTGATCATCCTATGAAAATGATTCATCATTTGGGCTAGGATTTGACCACTTCTCCATACGCTTAGTCGTTTTTCTAGCCTGTAAATCAAATATATATAACGAATTAACCGGACCATATATATGTAAATAAATAAATAAATAAATAATTGGGTGTACATCAGTGAACAGAAACTGAGTTAAATCCCACCTCATTTTCCCAATCATATCGAATTGCTATGATGGTCAATATGAAAATATTAATCATCCCACCCCAGATGCCCTGCAGCACGTACATGAGTAATATTCTCACATATAAATCAAATCGATCAAGTTAATTTAATAATAAACAAAAGGTGAATGCATATACCTTTATTCCAAAATAAGTAGTTGAAGCCAGCAAGTTCCAGCGATTAAAAAATAGGTGCTCTAAAGAAGACAATAGAATTTAATACATGGGAACAATAGAGAAGTGAAAACAATAGAATTTAAACAATTAAAACTCACAATCACCTCTTTCAAAATAAATAAAATGAGAATCTACCACATATATGAGAATAACAGTGAAATGAAAACAATAGAATTTATCAAAAGTAGTACCTCATTTCGTAAAATATGTGAATACTTGTCAAAATGGTGTTATTTTAGTTTGATTTAGAGCATCCACAATGGTGGTGGCACTATTCAAGACCCATTTATTGCCACATCACCAAAAATGGCTCTTGAATAGTAAAAAATGGGTCTTCTCATTTGGGTCTCATTTATTTGGGTATCATTTTCCCACAATGGTGTTCAATTGAAAAAGTAAAAGTGGATCCACTTTTTTAACTTTTTTCCAAACAATCATTACTCTTTTTTAAAATATTATATATATATATATATATATATTCAATAATTATTTAACAAATTATGATTAATTTAAAAAAAAATTTTCACAACCGAATTACATCAACAATAAAAATAAATATTTAAAACAAAATATTGTATAAGATTAGACATGGCACCAGTTTCAGTTCGGTTGGGTTCCGGTCCGGTTTCGGTTCCGATGGTTCGGTTTCGGTTTCGGTTTCGGTTTCGGTTTCGGTTCCGGTTCCGGTTCCGGTTACGGTTTCGGTTCCGGTTTCCATTTGGATTTTGATTCCGATTCTGGTTTCGATTCCGGCTTCGGTTTCAGTTTCGGTTTTGGTTTTAAATTTCGGTTTCGGTTTCGGTTTCGGTTTCGGTTTCGGTTTCGATTTCGGCTTCGGCTTCGGCTTCGGCTTCGTCTTCGGCTTCGGCTTCAGTTTCGATGGTTCGGTTTCGATTTCGGTTTCGATGGTTCGGTTTCGGTTTCGATGGTGGTTTTGGTTTCGGTTTCGATTTCGGTTTTGGTTTCGGTTTCGGTTTCGGTTTCGGTTTCGGTTTCGATTTCGGTTTCAAAGGTTCGGTTTCGGTTCTAGACCTTCAAAAAATTAATGTTTTTATTCAAATTATATAATTTATTTAAAATATCAACACTATCAATAATTATTTAACAAATTATAATTAATTTAAAATAAAACAATTTTATAATTGAAATTAAATTTATTTATATTTTTTTCATTATATATATAATTATTGAAGTTAATAATAATATATTTAAATTTAAATAATTGAAATATATATATATATATATATTAAATTTATTTATATTTTTTCATTATATATAATTATTAAAATTAATAGTTATATATTTTAATTTAAATTATATAAATAAATAAATAAATATATATATATATATATATTTAAGGGCCCAACCCAATGATTGGGAAGTGTTGGGAACCCAACCCAATCATTGGGCAAGACCCAAATTGAGTTCCAAATGTGGAACCCAATTTGGGTCTACTTGGGTGGGCCCCATATTTGGGTCTCATATTTTGGGTCTTAATTTTCACCATTGTGGAACTAAAAGTGGATCCAAAGTGGGTCTTCAAAAAGTGGGTCTTGAATAGTACCACCATTATGGATGCTCTTATAGACCTAAAGGTTACCAACTTTTGAACTCCTATGCCATTATTATTAATTAACTTTGCAAGGATATATAATTAATAGGTGACTTTTAATATATGCAGTTTTTCAAAGTTTTTGAAATTTTAAAAGTAACTGCACTTTAAATTCATGTATTGTGGATGATTAAGTAATCTAAAAATCTTCATTTGCATTTTAATGATTATGCATTTATGCTTCCCATATAAATTGAATAACTTATTGATTAATGGATCCAAATTCTTTTTATGCATCCGATTATATATATATATATATATATATATATGATATTCATAGAGATAAAAAAAAAAAAAAAGAAGAAGAAGATAAATATGAATTGATTACTACCGATATTAATATTGTTTATATATATATTTTTTAAAAGAAGAGTTGAAATAATTATAAAACTATACATATTATTATATAGAATTTAATGTCAAAAATCCCTCAAGAATATAGATAGATATAAATATCTACATGGAGATAAATATGAATTTATTACTATTAATGTTATTAATATTAATAGTTAACAAAATTTAATGAAACTTTAATTTTGTCCATTCATTTTCACTGTCAATGTAGTGGAGTTGCCCACATTTTCATTAATCAAGTAAAAGACTATTAGAGTTTTGGTTTATGATATTCTTAATTGTAAGTTCATATAAATTGATCAAGAAATCACCTCCTTGTATCAAATAATAATATCCCTTATATAAATCTTTCTCGGCATATGAAGCATGCAAATCTGTGAAAAAAAATGGTAAAAGTAAAATATTAAAACAAAATAATTAGTTGGATACGAAAGGTTACCATTTTTATTTAACTCAGCATATGAATCATGTAAATATACACCAAAAGTAAAAGTAAAATACCACATTGAAACAATACAATAAATTAGCTTGGTTCATACAACTCTATTTATTTATTATCTCATTGGTTCATAGAATTTACCTCTTAATATATAAATTTTTGCATATGAGTTAAATGAAATTATAATGGAATTTAATATCAAATCTCTTAAACGGTGATATGTGGCGTTGTGAAAGTTTATTATTATATATATAAAAATTTGAAACAATAATTCTTATTAGTATTTGGCCATCATAACCGTGAAAATAGAGAGTCATGGAATTGGATAGTTAAAAATTTCTTAAATTGACTCAAATAATAACTATGTAAATTAATGCAATAATTGAGCAGCAAAAAAAATTCAAAAACTGACTCAAGGTAGCTAAAACATTCAAAAACTGATGCAAATGACAATAATAAACCGACTCAAATAACAATAATAAATCTCCTCATATTTCACACTTACTAATCAATAAAAATTAAATGCCATAACAATAATAAATCTCCTCCTATTTCTTACCTACTAATCAATAAAAATTAAATACCAAAGCCTCCACACGACGACACATGTCAATGTGAAGTTCCATTTTACTATATTATATAGATATGTCTGTTATGACATATGAATCAATAACGCCAAACTATCGGGATTAAACCGTTATTTTGTGGTCATACCTATTGATAGCTCAAATGTTACAACTCATAATACATATGGTACATTATTTATCTCATGATTAATATAGATATTTCAATTGCACTATTGTGAATATATTATTCCATTAACAGTAAAATCAAAATATACTATTCATTTGATATGTTCAATACATTATATGTACTAGGTCTTTTGTTTAAAGTCTTTCGCTTGGTGATTCTAGACTCATCACTTCCCAATTGAAAACAAAAGACCCACAACTTTGATTAAAATAATGTGTCCAACGTGTATATTAAGTTGTAAATATTTTTAGACTAAATAAAAAATTATGTTTACCACACAAACTTCTTTATGTGAATAATTCTTTTATGTTTCTTTTATGTTTGTTTTAGTCTTTGATCCTTAGAATATTTTGTTTTTAACATATATAATAAATGATTTATACATTCTACATAACTTATTTGTAAATAAAATACTTTTATTGATATCAAATGATTTGTTATAGAAAAACCATTACTTTAGGGCATACTTCTAACATTAAGGAAGTTCTTTATTAATGGTTTGATATTAAAATCTATGGTTAATTGTAATAACATACCCTGACATTTTGTAATAATATAACTATATTTAACTTTTGCGTTTATTAACGAAACCATACATTTGACTACTTTGACTAATTGAAAACTTAATGGTGCACTTAATGGTAGAAGGGCAAAAATGTCTTTTGATAACAAAAAATAAAAAAATAAATACTTTATCATAAATATATATATATAAAAATAGAAAAAAAAACTTTAAAAAATATTTAAAAACTAAATAAAAAAATATGTGTATATATATATATATAAGTATTCATGGGATTCGCACCATTTAGTGCAATCTCCACTCTGACATCCGAACCAGATTTCCAATGGAGATCTGGTTCATGGATCTCTCATGGATCTCCTCCATATCTCCTCCATGGAAGGTCCCTCTAAACCACCAACCTTTACAACCTTCTTCTCCAGTCAGCTCACTTCCTCCTCTTCCAACCGTCTTCCTCCCTCCTCCGGTTGTCTCCCTTCTCCTCACCCCTCTAGCCCTTTGGCTTTGGGTGACATTGTTTACTGTTTTTTCTTTCTTGCTTTTTGTTGTTGTTGATTTTGTTGGGTTTATGTTAAATATTTTGTTGATTGATGTTCGAGTGATTACATGTGTTTTGGGTGGTTGATTTTAGGATTTTCAGATATGGACTGTTGAATTTGTGTGGTTTAGATGAGATTTTTGGGCAAGTTGTTGTTGTTGTTTTTTTGTTTGTGTTTTTGTTTTTTGTTTTTTTTTTTGTTTTTTTAATAAGAAACAAAACTTCTTTCCCCAGTAGAAAAGAAATCAACATCATTCTCAATTATATTTTTGGGTAAGTTAATCCATAACATGAGACTTAGCTTTTTATTTTCTTAAATTGTTTTAGATAATAAAAAAAAATTGAATCTATTTTAGATAATATTTGGTGGATGGGATAAAGATTAATTATTTTTCCTTAATTTTTTTATTTTTAATTGTTATGAATTATTTTTACAAAATTATTTAAAGAATAATATTACAATCCTTTATATCACAATAAAAGGATAATTTTGACAATTCATAATAAAGTGTTAGTCCACCGTTAAGTTTCCAGTTAGTCAAAACAGTAAAGGGCATGTTTTTATTAATAAACGTAAAGGTTGAATATAACTGTATTATTGTAAAATGTCAGAGCATGTTACTGCAATTAACCCTAAAATATATCATAAAAACTCTTTTTATTTTTTTAAACCATGGATTCTCTTTTAAAAACTAATTTCAAATATATTTTCAATTTCTTTTAAAATACAAATCAATTTCTAACTAAGTATGAAGAATGAATCAAAATTATTAGACAAATTGGTTGTGAAAAAGTAAGTTTTAAATTAATTTTATTATTTTTTATTAAAAGAAAAAAATCATTATGCATTTTAAACTCTATAATATCAATAATTTTTTTCTTTCAAACACACTTTTCATCACAAAAAAAAAAAAAAAAATAGTTATCAATATTAGTTGTTATTCAATTTCATCAAACACCGTTCTACCTCAACATCAATTGGAATAGGGTGAAATTCATTTTAGTCCCTCTAGTTTGACCTATTACACAAACTAGTCCCTCGGTTTTCAGCTTTATCCTGACAGGTCCCGCTAGTTTTTAAAAATCCGTATTTCAGTCCCTACCGTCCAATTCCGTTAGGGTTCCGTCAGATCATCAAGGGTATAATGGTAAAAGTAGGGTTTAAATTAATAATTTCAATTAAAAATAAACATTAATTTTTTTTAATAATATATATATACATATATATATATAACAGATTTAAAAAAACAAATAAATATAAAATAAAACAAAACAAAAAATATATATATCACCATCAGTGATCAGTATCATCATCATCATCAACCTAAATCATCATCTCCCACATCCATATCTTCTTCAATCAACATCAGAAACAAACAAAAATAAAAAAAATAAAAAAACAAATACAACACCGATCATCGATCATAACTTCATCGATCATCACTTTATCATCTTCATGGCTTCACCCAACTCCCTACCATCTCCCATGCACCACCACAACTACCACCCCACTAGAACCCAAACCTCATCAACGCCAAATACAACATAATCCCTCATCACCCACGAAAATCATACCCACGTCTGTCAACAAAAAAAAAAAAAAAAAAAAAATTCAAACCGAAATCCCCAATTGGAAACCCTAAATCGAAACCCTAAAAGAAAATTCAAACCGAAATCCCCAATTCAAACTGACTGTGTATTAAAGAGAGAAGTGGATAGTACAGTGTCTCTAGGCTTGGGTATGTCGCTTACGGAACCAGATTGTTCGTTTCGAGTCCTTACGGTGGCCGTCCGAGCCCGAAAAATGGTCCAACACCGATTCTGTGCCGAGGCTCGGCTTCCGACCATGAAGACCGTGATCGCACGCCATTTTGAGGCCCTCTTCGTTGAGGATAACGAATCGGTGAAGAAGAAGATGATAGGAATTAGGGATTTGATCATTTGGGGATCTATTTGGGCTTTTATCAAGAAGAAGAAGAATGGATCGCTGAGAAGGTTTGGGAATTTCGGCTATTAGGTATATCAGAAAACAATTGGGAAAATTGGGATTTTGTTTCTAGGGATTTCGGTTTTGGCTTGTCAAGGAAGAAGAAGATTTGGGAATTTCTCTCTAATGGCAGGTTGCTGTTTGTGATGGAAGAGGTGTTTTTAATTTTTATTTTATATTTTAATTATTTGCTTGGTGGTGGTGGATCTGATGATCTGGGTTTAATTTGGGTTTCTTGGTTGGGTTCATGGATCTGGGTTTAAGATCTTTGATGATGGTTGGGTTTTATTTGTTAATCAACTTTGACAGCTGTTCATGTTGATTAACTTGAACAAAACCACTAGTCTTATTTTTATATTTAATTAGTCTTATTTTTAAATTAACTTATTATAAATTTAATAAATGTAATTAGTTTTATTTTAATTAGTATTATTATTTAATTTATTAATTTAAATGCATTTAATATATAAATTATTTTATTTTAATTTTTTAATTGTGATATTTTCTTTATATTTTTATTGTTTTATTTTTTAATCAGGGGCAATAGGGTCATTTGACCCTCTGACCCTGTCAGATTCCACTTTTTTAACGGAAATCCTAACAGAAGGACTTAACGGGATAATACTGAAAACCGGAGGACCAGTTTGTGTAATAGGTCAAACTAGAGGGACTAAAATGAATTTCACCCATTGGAATATTACACAAATCTTGCATCCTTACAAATCTCACAAATAGAAAGTGGATCTCCAATAAAAAAAAAACCCCAATCATAGTGATTTTAAGGACATAAAATCGTCAAAAATAAATTGAGAGAGTTGTTTCCTACTTGACTTGAGGAGAGGAAAAGAAAGAAAGAAAAATGGAGTTTGATTTTGAAGAAGGAAAACGGAGGAGAAAAAAATGAGGGAAGACAAAGAGAAAGAACAATGACAAAAGTTTAAATAATAATAAAGTTGATTAAATAATATAATACAAAAATACATTATAATTAAAGAAAGTATATTTTTGGCATTAAATGGAGTTTACTTATAAACAAAAGATTTTTTTTTATTTTTTTTTAAATTTTTGATGAGTGTGATTATGAAAGGGATGTAAATACGGTTTTTAATGGGTGCCATTATCGTCACTCAAGGGAAAAATCCCAAATTTTTTTTTTTTTTTTTTATTGTTTTTAAATTCCAGCTAAAAGAAAAAAGAAAAAAAAAATGTTATCAAAGGGTGTATATGTATTTAGAGTCTCTGCATGGTGTAATTATTGCCTTATTGGTGGTTTGATAATTTTAAATCCATAAAAGATAAAATTGGGCTTGGGCTTGGGATTGGAAGTTTTGGATTGGGTGTACAAAGTAATATTGTGGGTGCATTAAGAAGGCTCTCTCAGGAGTAATTAGTCTCTCTCATCGTGCTCGATTTGAAGAACCATTCGCATCTGCAGCTTTCATTTGCAATCGCCAATCGACGGATTCTCCAATCTCTGCCCGTCGAATCACTGTCATCGTAAAATTCAACTGTTCTTTGCAAAAGCACCCAATATATTTACCACAAATTGAACCTGCCCGCGCCCGCAATTTGACAATTTGACCCGCACTCGCAGTTCCCGCCTGAACTCGACCCTGTAGGGTCGGGTTTGGATGGTCAATTTACGACCCGAGAACCCGTATGAATTAAAATCCGGCGGGTTCGAGTGTGGGTGTGGATTGGGAAAAAAACCGAAACCCGCATCCACGTACCCGCATAAGTTAAAAACGATGTAATAGATACTAGTCATACTACGTCGTTTTGAGTGAGACAGTTAAACGCTAGCATATTTTCTTAAATTTTTCACTCTACTGTTTCACATTTTCAACTTCAACTCAAGTCTTCAACTTCTCAACTCTCATCTGAAACTTCAACTTCAGATTTCCGTTTCACACTTTCAACTTAAAGTCTTCAACTTCTCAGTTCTCATCTGAAACTTCAACTTCAACTTCATATTTGTTGGCGTCGCCATCACCATCGATTTGCCTCACCGCGAACCTTTGTTGCCATCGCTCCTCATCTCCGATTTGCCTCATCGCCGTATCGCCTTTTTCGCCATTGATTTCAATCCTCCAAATTCTATTTTAGCTACTTCAATTTTGTGAAAGCTGAAGCATTCCAAGAATTCTGAAAAGAACGGAATATAATTTTACAACCAAAAAAACCCTTCTCTTGTTTTTTTTTTTTTTTTTTTTTTTTTTGTTTTGTTATGTTAGGGCCCGTCCTACAAGCTATTTTATGTTTTTGTTTTTTGAAAATAAAAACATTTACATCAGTTGAATTAGAAGGCGGGATGACGCTCATAGGAGGCGATTGACCAAGGAGTCACAGGAGGTGCATCCTTAGCCTAAAAACACTTCAAGGCCGATAAACCATCGTATACAACCCCGATATCATAAGCTAACCTATGTAACGAACTAAATGGTAGAATACTTAGATATCGAATATTAGAAATATAGAACATATTTAGTGCCCTGCCACGCAGCATACTTAGTGCCCTGCTAGACAGCATATTTAGAGCCGTGCCCGGCAACAAATACGGGATATACGACCAAGAGTCATAGAAAAAAAATTCAGATATTGGGGAATTGTAAAAAAGGAAAGAGATCAAAAAGATCTTTTTCCTAAAATTCATGTTTGGCTTTATTATATCATACTCCTGCCAATGAATATTATCATTCTATGAGACCTTGAAAGCTGCTTTTTCAAGTGTCAGTTAAATGAAAATGAAAATAGTGTTTTTGGTTTCATTTTTTAATTCCAAAATCGCGTCTGGTAGCATTTACTGGAATCCGTATCTTGAAAATAAAAACGGGAAAAACGTGTCTGGTAGGATAACCGATAACTTTCGAAAATTGAAATATCAATTTTTACATTTTGTTTAATATTATAACAATTATAAACAAACTGATTAAATAATTAACCAATATAATTTTAGTAGTGTAATTTATAAATTAAACACAAGTTCACAAAATTACTTCAAAAAAAAATCAATTAATCAATTAATCAAAACTAAACTCTTAAATTATACATAAGTATTATTTTAATAAATATAAATAACAGTAAGTAAATATATATAAAAAAATTAAAAAGAAAGGAAACCAGATCGGAGAAGAAGAAAGGAAGAAGATCGGAGATGAAGAAGAGGAAGATGATCGGAGAAGAAGAAGAGGAAGATGATCGGAGAAGAAGAAGAAGATCAAAAGAAGAGGAGATCGTGGGTCGATCCACATTTGGAGGAGCAAATCGGCGACGAAAAATAGTTTGGAAGAAGAAGAGATCGGTGGCAAGAAGACGAAGAGAAGAAGAAGAGAAAAAATGGAGAAGATCTGTTGAAGGAAGAAGAAAAAGAAAGAAGGAGAATCACGTTGGAGATGAGGTCTGGTGGGAGAAAAAAAAGAATTTTTTTTTTAATGATATGGGACCCACTTATTTAATGATATAGGACCCACTCATATGAAAAACAAAAACAAATTCAAGAAAAACAACTTTTTTTTGTTTTTCAAAATTTCCACTTTTAACACTAGTTTTGTTTTTGTATTTTGAAAATAAAATGAAAAACAGTTACAGGACGCGAATTCGAAATCATTTTTAGAAAATAAAAATGAAAACAGGCTGAAAACAGACTACAGGACAGGCCCTAAGCTTTGTTTTCTCTATTTTGTTTTCTATCAAAATCTGTAAAAGAATTTGTAGGACCTCCAAACAACTTCTTGGAAGACAAAATCCACAAAATATATGGGTTGGTGGGTGTGATCCGCGAACCTGCATGAAACCCGAACTCGAACCCGTTTATTTTCACGAGTTCGTGGGCAGGTGTGGGTGAGGAAAATTTTCGTGGGTGCGGGTTTGGATTTTACAAAACCTGTCTGAACCCAACTCGTTGCCATCCTTAGTTCAGATCTACCATGGAGATCAGATCCGAATAATACATCGATATATATTTTTATTTATTTGTGTTTGGTTTTCACTTTTCAATTAAGAAAATAATTTGTTTATTGTTACATTTTTTTGAAGTAATTACTAGGAACCTATTTGAGGTTTGTCAATTTACACTAAAAAACAACTTTATCAACAATAGACACTTACCTCCCCTATCATTAAAGTTTGACCAAGTTTTATCGTTAACTTTGATATTTCAAAGGGTAATAACGTCTTTTTAACACTTAACCTTATTTAATAAAATCAGAAATTAAAAGAATCAAAAATAAAAATAAAAAGAAGATAGATCTCAACCATCCATCACATTGATGGATGATTAAGATTCATTCAATAAATATTTTTTTTTAAAATTTAAATTAATAAAAAAAAAAAAAATTGATCTCCGTGGAGATTTATTAATTTTTAAAAAAATATAGAAAAAAGAAAAAAATCACAAATTTGCATGAAAACCTAATGCCCAACATACAACAGCAAACCTTGAAAAAATCTCAGGGAAAAAAGAAAAAGAAAAAATCATTCATGTGCAAACACCATCAAATGCTTCGTCACCCTCCAATCTACGACCTCTCAGATCTGCATGATAACCCCTCAACTTATGGTCTTCTATTGCACAATGTTTGTTGATCTAAATTTTTTTAGTTTTTTTTTTTTTTTTTTTTTTTTTTCAGTCGGAGCTGCTTCCCTCTCAAGTCTTCTCTCCCCTCATTGTAGCAGCCCTGGTTTGCGATGAGGGGAGGCTCGATATCATGGAGATCCATGGATCCATCGAAGGATCTCCATGAGACCATCTGGATCGGTGGAGATTCGGACTAAATCTCCACACATCAATTTTTTTTTTTTTTTTTTTTTTGAGTTTAATTATTATATATATAAATCTTTACAATCCATAGATTAAAAAAAAAAAAAGAATTTTATTTTTATTTTTTATTTATCTTAAATTACAATTTTTTCAATTTTTTCAATTTTAGGTGTAAAGGGTAGTTTTGTTTCAATTTTAGGTGTAAAGGGTAGTTTTGTCTTTTTAGCTTTTTGAAAAGTCAACAGTTAAATATAACGGTCAACACCAATGGCAGGCGAGTGTCAATTGTTGATAAAGTTGTTTTTACTGTAAATTGTCAAACCTCAGGTAGGTTTTAATTACTTCTATTTAAAAATAAATAAATAAAATTGAGAGCTTTTTTTGACTATCCAATTTTTTCTTTGGGATATTATTATTTTCTCCCTTGAGGTTTACCCAATTGTTAAGACGAGGACAGGGTTTGGATTTATTAGCCTTTCTTCCCCCTAAAATCAAACTTATGTTAACTGAACCCCTTCTGGCACATTTTCCATCTATTTTGACCGTTGACCGTTAAAATAGGAAGGGCATTAACGTCATTGACCATCTGAAATTCAATTTACAATTAAAATAAAAAAAACAATTAAAAAAAAGATGGATCTCCACCGTCCATCTTTGAGATGGACGGTGGAGATCTTTTTTTTATATTTAAATTTAATAATAATAATAATAATCCCCAAAAATCATCATCATCTTCTCCACCATCATCCACAATCATCCACCATCATCACCAAACCGGCAAACCCATATATCATTCCCAAATCTCTTCAATCTAAATTCATCAACAACAACAAACCCAAAAAAAATTCTTCATCAATTCTTCTTCTTTTTTACCTGACCAAACCCAGAACACTCAATTCAACAAAATCATACCAGAAAAAAATCCCCCCATTTCATCATCACCGATACCCATTCAACAACCCAATCGAACAACAAAATCCAATTCATCAACAACAAAACCCAAAGCACCCACTATCTCTCTAACCAAATCATCATCACCGATACCCTTATGGACACCCATTCGAATCCCTTTCTCTCATTTCATCATCACCGATACCCATTCAACAACCCAATCGAGCAACAAAATCCAAATCGTCATCAATAACAAAACCCAAAGCACCCACTGTCTCTCTAACCAAATCATCATCACTGATACCCTTCTGGACACCCATTCGAACCCCTCTCTCTCTAACCAAATCATCATCAACAACAAAACCTAAAGCACCCACTGTCAAACCCAAACCCAAACCCAATTGAACCCCAATCGACGCTGGTGAGAGAGAGATCGAGAACGAGAGCTAAGAGAGAGAGAGAGAGAGAGAGAGAGAGAGAGAGAAGGCATGGGTGGTCAGCGTTGTCGCCGTGATTGTCTATGTCGGTGAGTTCGAGCACCGATCAGCGTGGTGGCGGCTTCTGGTCGTTGTCGCAAGAGAACAGATCGCGACTTTTGGTCGATTTGGGTCGATCATGTTCTGGTTCATGTTTTAGGTGGTGCCGGTGGTGTGGTTTGCCATCTGGGTTTGGTTTGGGTTATGTGTTTGGAGTTTGGTGATGATGATGATGAATCGATGATGATGGAGTTTGGTGTGGTTTGCCATTTGGTTCATGTTTTTGTTTTGGGTGACGATAATGTTGATGATGATCTGATAATCCTTTATTTAAAAATAGATAATAATTGAATTCATATTTTTCCTTTAAAAAAAGGGAAAGTATCATTTTCCCCCCTGTAGTTTACCATATTCATTGCCCCCCCTAGTTTCAGAAATGGTTGGTCTTCCCCCTCTAGTTTGCCATATTCGAATATTTACCCCCTACCGTTAGGATTTCTGTTAAATAAGGGTTTGACCGTTAAATACAAAGGAGAAAATACATTTCCCCCCCTGTAGTTTGCTATATTCATAAAGTTGCCCCCCTAGTTTCAAAATGGTTGGTCTTCCCCCTCTAGTTTGCCATATTCAAATATTTACCCCCTACCCTTAGGATTTCCGTTAAATAATGGTTTGACCGTTAAATACAAAGGAGAAAGTACGTTTTTACCCCTAATAATGACATTGATTTAAAAAAAAAAAAGAACAGAATTAGCTTAACAAGGTATATTTAATCATTATTAAAAGATATTAAAAATAATATTAAAAAATTAAAAACATCAATTTCAACTTTCAAGCCTTAATTATCTCTCTCTCCCTCGAAATTAAAAAATAATTATTAATTATCTCATGATTCAATCTCCACCATCCATCTCAAACATGAACGGTGGAGATAATTATATAAAAAAAATATTAATATCAAAAATAATAAAATAATATAATTGTTAAAAAAAAAAAAACTAATCAAATTATATAATAATAATAATAATAATAATATAATTGTAAAAATAAACAAAAACGATATTAAAAAAATCTCACTTTCTCTCTCTCAACATTATCTGTGATAATTAATCTCTTTCTTTTCTTCATCCTATCGCCGGCGAGAATAAAACAAAATAAAAAGTTAGGTGGTGTTTGCTAATGAATCTAATAATAATAGGGAAAGTATCACAGATAATGTTGAGAGAGAGAAAGTGAGATTTTTTTAATATCATTTTTGTTTATTTTTACAATTATATTATTATTATTATTATTATTATTATTATTATTATTATATAATTTGATTAGTTTTTTTTTTTTTTTACAATTATATTATTTTATAATTTTTGATATTAATATTTTTTATATAATTATCTCCACCGTCCATGTTTGAGATGGATGGTAGAGATTGAATCTGGAGATAATTAATAGTTTTTTTTTAATTTCAAGGGAAAGAGAGATAATTAAGGCTTGAAAGTTGAAATTGATGTTTTTAATTTTTTAATATTATTTTTAATATCTTTTAATAATTATTAAATATACCTTGTTAAGCTAATTCTGTTCTATTTTTTTTTAAATCAACGTTATTATTAGGGGTAAAAACGTACTTTCTCCTTTGCATTTAACGATCAAACTATTATTTAACGGAAATCCTAAGGGTAGGGGGTAAATATTCGAATATGACAAACTAGAGGGGGAAGACCAACCATTCTGAAACTAAGGGGGGAAACTTTATGAATATGGCAAACTACAGGGGGGAAAATGTATTTTCTCTTTTGTATTTAACGGTCAAACCTTTATTTAACAGAAATCCTAACGGTAGGGGGTAAATATTCGAATATGGCAAACTAGAGGGGGAAAACCAACCATTTCTGAAACTAGGGGGGCAACTTTATGAATATGGTAAACTACAGGGGGGAAAATGATACTTTCCCTTAAAAAAAAGATAATAATTTAATTTATATTTTAAAAATTAAATAAATAATAATAATAATAATAATATATATATTGAAGTAAATTATTATTATTATTATTATTATTATTATTATTAAATTTAAATATAAAAAAAGAGATCTCCACCGTCCATCTTTAAGATGGACGGTGGAGATCCATATTTTTTTTAATTGTGTTTTTTATTTTAGTTTTTAGTTTTTAGTTTTTTATTTTATTTTAGTTCATTAATTCATCAAGGGTAAATCAGTCATTTCCTTCCCATTGAACGGTCAAAGGGGGCATAAAATACATTGACCGGATGAAAAGTGTGACTTAAGGGGTGTATTATACATTCTTTTCATTTTAGGGGGAAGAACGGCCAATAAACCCAAACTATGTCCTCGCCTTAACAATAGGGTAAAACTCAAGGGGGAAAATAATAATATCCATTTTTCTTTTTATACTTCTTTCCTAAAGATACTCCATTCTCAAAATTTAAATTTAAAAAAATTATAAAGACATTTTATTTTGTTCCAAGATTATCCTTTTTATTTTTAGCTCTTCTATTCTAAAGACTCAATTTTAAAAAATAAATTTCTAAAGACACTCCATTTTATTTTAATAAAAGTTAAGATGAACCATCGTGCCTTTGGATTCATTTGAGGAGTAATCTTTTTTGAATTAAATTATTAAAAAAAGAAATTATCTCTCCTAAATCATTAGATTAAATATTACATATTAAACACTCTCTTTTAAATTTTTAATTACCATATTAAACTCTCTCTCCTCCAATATATATCTCTAACTTTCTATCTCCATTCTTTCTCAATCAAGACTAACAGTTAATAATAAAAAAAAAACTTACGAATAAACTTGATTTTTAGGAACCGTATATATGTATATATTAAAAATAAAAATAAAAAACTCAAAAAACAAGTAGCCTATTTTATAAAGATGCTTTTGGTTACTTTTGTAGATATGTGATTGCCTAGAAAACTTTAATTCTTTCATTAATCTTAGAAATTCTGAGTTTAATGGAATCTAGTTGCAACAAGTTAAGTTTTCATATATCTTTTTTTTTTTTTTTTTTTTTTTTTTTTTTTTGGAAAAACAAGGTACATATTTGTATTGACTAATATATATATATATACAGTCTTTCTATTATCAGTTCGAACTGACAAAAGTTATATCAGTTCCTTGTATGTGGTTCACTGGATTTAAATACTTTGACTAACAAGTGCATACAGCCAAGTCAAAGTATTTAAATCCAGTAGCCCACATGCAAGGAACTGATATAACTTTTGTCGGTTCGAACTAATAATAGAATTTTTGTATATATATATATATTATATTGTTAGTAAAAAACCAAAAATATTCATAAGTTTTTTTTTTTTTTTTTTTTTCTGTAACTATTAATCAGAGATTTTAGGTAATAACAGATTTAGAAGAAAGAGTTTAATACGTAATATTTAATCTAATGATTTAGGAGAAAGAAATTCTTTTTTTAATAATTTAATTAGTTTGTAGTGTCTTTAGAATTTTTTTTGTCTTGCTTAGTAATTTTAATTCAGGTTAAAATTATCATTAATAATAATAAAAAAAAATTTAGAGTGTAAATAGATAATTTGTGGATTGTAAGGAGAAGCTCTCTAAAAAATGTGAATCATGTAATGAATGACGACTTTACCCTAGCAATCCAGTCAACCGTTATCTTTAACGGAATTTGACTAACGGTAAGGGGGTCTGCTGCAATTAAGGCACTAAGTTGAATATTAATCCTTTTTGGTAAAAATCAGGGTATGTTATTGCAATTAACCAAAAAAAAAGAACCACCCATATCTCTGTCTCTCTCTGTCTCTCAGTCCCTCAGTCTCTCTCCACCGCACCGCCTCATCTCTCCTTCGACCAGAACACATAACCTCCGTCGCCCCATAACAGTTCTCAACCTCTTCCTGACTCCGTCGTCGACCACACACTCCAGGACTTGATTTCAGCTGCCTCATCTCTCATTGTTTTGATTTCAGATTCAACACCCAGGTTAGTTCTTATCTTTATTTGTAAATTAGTTATCTTTATTCAACACCCAAGATTTTGAGGCAAAAAGGCACAGAGTATGGTTTATTTTATGTTTCTCTTCACTCTTTTGTTTTTTATTTTTTAAATTTAATTTGGATGTTTAATGAATTTATATAGAATTATACTCTTGATGAAAGAATCTAGATTAACATGCTAAGGTGGAAAGATATAGTGGTGTTTTATTGTTCTTATTTGCTTTGAGATTTAGGTGGATCCATTTGTATTTGTCAGATTTTTTTTTTTTTTTTTTTTTTTTTTTTTTTTCTTTTGGATTGTAAGATACCCAGTTGAGAAAATATATTTTAACCTAGATTTAATTGATTAAAAGGTTGTCATTTTGGTTAGCCATTTGATGGATTCAACATTATGTTGTCTGATTCAACTTTGAAACCTTCGGAAAATAATAAAATTTGTGGGTTTTATGACAGCTGGATTTAATTGATTAAAAGGTTGTTATTATGTTAGCCATTTATGTTGCTAATTGTGTATGGTATTTTTGGCTTGATTTTGTTTCTGGGTATATAATTTTTTCTGGGTTAGTTGCTTTCTTTGTTCTGGATGTAAGTGGGTTTGCTTAAATATTGTGTTTTGTTTGATAAGCTAAACTAAGAACATAAATGCTAAGAACTTAGAGATAGTTTTCTATGAAGAATTTTATATATCGTGTGTTTTTTATGGTTTCTAAAGTGTGGTTTACTAGTTTTGAATGTGTTAAATGATGTTTTAGGTAGCTAAACTTGACTAGTTTTAAAGGAAGTCAAGTAAATGTTTCTACGGGTAATGGTAATAATGAAGTTGAAGATGTTGAGCCAAGTAGTGCTTCAAGTGGCCGCAAATGTAAGCGAGAAAAATCCATTGTTTGGAATTACATGACTAAGGTGGTTGTTAAAGGTGTTAGGATGGCAAAATATAATTTTTGTGAGAAGTTGTAAAATGCTAGTCAAGGGGCTGGGACATCAAGTTTAAAGAAGCATGTTTTAAAATGTCTTGATGATCATCAAGAAGCTACAAAATATGCTACAAAAGTATAAAGTGAACGATTATAGCTTTATGGGGATTCTCATCCAAAGCACTTTTTTTTTATATACTTGCTTGAATGCTATCTTCTTCTTCTTCCTTTTCTTCTATTAGTTGATGAGTTGAAGTGAGAAGTAGTTTTTGTTGGTATTAATATTGGTTGGTGAAGTTGAGATTAATGAATGATTGGGCTGCTCCGCTGATAGCCGTGGCACTGTTTGCGTTCCTGACACCAGGGTTGGTGTTGCAAATCCCTGGAAAGAATCGACCCATTGATTTTCTCAACATGAAGACTACTGTCGCCTCCATCTTTGTGCACACTGTTCTCTTTGGTTTGCTTCTTATTTTGTTTCTTGTTGTTCTTCATATCCATCTTTTTGTTTAGCTATCAATTAGACAGGTTGTTGTATTGCGTATCTCATGTCTCAAATACTCTACCTAGTAGAAGAATCAAGTGTTAATTACTTATGTTTTCTACCTTATTTTCGCATTTTGAAACGTGTAAGTTCCGATGAAATTGATTTTAGCCGCTCATACGCTTTTACTCTGTTTATTCTCTACTTCTAAAAGATTTACTTATGTATGAAATACGGGGAAGTTGAAATGAAATTTATGCATTTGATTCTTGAAGACAGTAAAGAGTACCACTATCTTTGTTGTTAATTAAGTTCTTTTCTGGTTTTCAAGCTAATGAATGAATGAACCCTTGTAAATGTTCATCTGATTACAAGATCCTCCAAAAGGGTCTCCACTGTCCCTTAACCAAATTTAATCAATGTGCATATTTTGAAGTTGCCACTACTAGTACAATACCTAAAAATCAAGCCCCGGACCTCTCTGATAAAGCAACAATAGACAAACACACAGATTGCTTAAGTTGATTTTAAGTTATATCATTGCTTCACGGAGTCATTTTCACTGCATTAAATGTGTGATTGTTATTTTGTTGAATCGTGTTTATATGCTTGTGTAGGAACATATACATGTTGAATTGGTGAATAAGTAGAATGAATAAGCTGGTTGAGTTTGGGAGAAGAGCCTTGTTTTATGTGAGGGTTCTTTCTGGATATGAAGAACGAAGAATTCGAACTTACAGATTGCAACTCGAGAAGCGCCTTCAACAGGTGTTGCTTCCTATTACATTAATTTTTCATTCTTGTTGCCTAGTTTTATGTGTTAAATGTTAATCTCTTAATATGCTTCAAGTTCTGCTTCTATTGATTTGTTAATCTCTCTTGTGGTTGTTAATCTCTCAAGTATGCTATTAAAATGTGTTTGCTGGGAATAAATATTCTTGTGAGAAGTGTCGGTTCAAATATTGATGGAAGCCTTGTGGTTGCCCAGTCGTATATTTAATTAGTTTCTCCTTGGGAGTTTTTATATATATTTATATCTATTATGTTTTTTTCTTGTGAATTACTGAATTGCAATCTCTCATATTATTACTGAATTGCAATAATTATTACAATTGTCAGGCTTCTTTACAATGATAGTCATAATTTCTGATTCCATCCTGCACTGTCATCAGTTTGATTTTTTCATTAACGGCATCTTTTGTTATCTTTGCTCTATATTTTGATAGACATCCTAAACAAACTGAGTTAACTGATGGCTTAGAATTTAGATACTGTTTATGGAATCTTTCTTACTCACTTGGCTAGTTGGCTTAGGTTGGTTGAATGTGTTTTTGCAATGAAAAATCAACCTGAAACACCTTAAATTAACTGATTCTTGGCATTTTGTCAAAGTATTTTAGATTAATACATGTACCAATTCCCTGACACATTTGACTAGCACCATCTTCATATGAATTTCTCCTCTGTTGAATTCCATTCCTACATTTCACTCCAAAAAAAAAAAATGATAATAATAGATTATAGACCTTATCATGTATCTCTACAATTGTTTGATCAATGCAATTGCACAAAAGAAGTTAATAAATTTACTAAAAATCATTTGATTTCAGCCGGGGTAAAGATTTAAATAGTATAAGATGGTTGATTAGTGTCTGTTTTGTTTTCTGTTAATAACCAGAAATTGTAGTGCTAAGATGGGACGTATGAAAAAAGTAGCATATCATATTTCTCTTTAGGGTAGGGACTTTGAAATTCCTAACATTTTCCGTCCTTTTATTCTATTCCCTTTGAAAGGGTAAGACTCATTGTTCTTATTGGATGGTATTTGATTTAGGCCTCAATTAATGAATTAAATACATTAGAGAAGGAAAAATGTTACATGTCCATCAGTCCATGTAATTGACGGGTATGGAACCATAAGAAACAGAAAATTGGAAACTTTGATATGGAATAAACTTATTGATTCAATTCTCTCATTTTTATTGGTCTGTTCTAATTAAAATCGTAAAGACTAGATTCATCTAAAACACAAACCTTGAAGAATCATTACCAGCTCTAGAAGTCAACTCTAATTGTTCCAAAACTTGGCACATCTATACCAATCCAAACTCTCAGTTTGATTGAGATATCCACACATTGAATATGGGTGGGTGCAATTATCTTTTTGTATGGCAAAATACTATGCTGAAATGAATTACATTATATGCTACATTTACAAACATGATTTGTAACTTATCTCATTTTTCATACTTCATATCATCTTTGTTTACTTTTGTGGTTATACGGTTTGTTCTATGCTTTTAGCATCCTCATTTCTCATATAATTTCACTATGAAAATGGTTCACAAGTTCTTTGAGTACGAACTAGCTTAGTTAGGGAGATCTCATCAGGATTTGAGAAAGTTTGGGCTGTATTTCAATTGCATAAAGATAAAAGAAAAAACGTTCTCTGGCAATTTTAGGCTTGAAGTGGCATGTTTCAATTAATTTTTCCTCTTAATGAGTTTGACCTCTCTCCCTTTATGTGCAGGCACGAGAAAGGAAGGCAGCCTTAAGAAAAATTCCTGAGCAAGTTATATTATCGGAGGTTCGCCGTATGGTGGAGGAAATGCAGACTTTAAATAAAAAGCTAGAAGAAACAGTAAGTTTCATGTGCAGTGTGATAACATATAGACAAAAATTCCAAAAGCTTAGGCCTTTTGAAACCAAAACTTCTAGATGCATCTCTTGCCCCTTTCGCCCCTGATTTCAGTATCAATTCCCTGATTCTGTTGTGTAATGAAACACATTGTTTCATGTGCAGGAGGCTGCCATTGAAGATTACTTCAAACCAATTGACAAGGAAGCTGAGATGATAATGAAAATACAGCTTGATGGAGAGGAGAAGTCGATGGAGGAGAGGCTGGAGATTATACAGAAACAGGCTTTGCATGAGATAGCTGAAGCGGAAAAACTTGCAAACAATAATCAATCAGTCACAAGTGAAGATAGCCCGGAACCAGCATCCACCTCCACCTCCACTGAAAAACATGCTCAGATGAGATAATGCAATTCACGATGTTGGTTATGGTTGGCTTTAGAATTAGAACTCAGTCTCGATGAGTGAATGTTTCTTCTTTTCGATTGACTTGCTAAAATCATATTCGTTTTTGTATTCCACCAATGGTCGTTTTTCACGTAGTTGAAGCCCTTGAAGAAAATGAAATAAGGTCGCGTTTTGTCAGATTTTGTTATATCATAATATATGGCAACTGAGGGTTGATAGCTTGATATTGCTTTACAAAAACCGTGTCATCAGAAATAAGAAAGTAGGTTCGATCGGTTGTGTTGCTTTTGCCTCCAAGAAATTATACTGTTCAAGTATAGAGAGTTGTATCCTTTGGAATACAAATCTCTGGTAAAAGTGGGATTCAATCAGAGAATTTTGGTATCATGTTGACTGAGGAAGTAAAATTATTCTCAGTTGCGTCGATTTCTTATTCGGTTTTAGTTCAACATTTTCTCTACAAGAATCCCAGTATTCATGCATCAAATCAACACAGAAGTCCTTGTGTTAACTATTCATGTTTTCATGGGGCACCAAATCTGGGTGAGATTTTGGTAGCTTTAGCTGTGCATTAATATTATAAGCACATTTGGTCAAAACCCCACTGGGAGAGACCACTGATTACTCTTTATGTTTACTTTATGGACCTGTCCTCCTGAATGGTGAAAAATGTCAAAAGAAGTAGCCAATGAGCAGGTCCACAGATTTTCAACAGAGTAGATTAGATTAGATTGGATTAGATAATGGTGTGTGTGATCAATTTCCAAGGTAAGAGAAATGAGTTTCAGGTATTCAACCAAGGATAAGATGTATGGCCTCACAAAAACCGACCATTTCACAAACTTCAACTTCCTTTAATCATATCGCTCTTACCTTTCTCTTCCCCTCTTTTCTTGGACCACCTTCTCCTAAGTCCTAACATTTCTCTTAAAACGGTTACGTCCACATCAGTTCGCACTAATGTAATTACATCAATATCAATATATATGGATTACTGATTATGGAGAAGTTTTGACAAGTGTATGAACTTTGAGTCAAAGTATATAAATCTAATGGTCCACATTCAACTCACCGATAAAGTTATATCAGTGCGCACTGTCTTGGATATTTATTTTTTGAAAACCTTTTTTTTTAATTTTTTTTTTAATTTTATTTATTTATTTTTATATATATACCATTTACACGGCAGTGGTGACGACTCAAACTTTGTCCGACCGAATGAATGCTATTAATACCAAATTTATCAATGTTTTCAAAACCCATTTTTTAAAAATGTTTGAAAAAAAAAAAAAAAAAAAAACTTTTTAAAGAAGCACTAATTTAAAAACAATTTGACACATATTCTTGTTTTCAGAAAAAACCAACCTCTTGAATGTGTCTCATTCATATTCATATATATATATATATATATATATATATATATATATATTCATTCAAGTCAGTGCGCACTGATGTTAGATGTGGACCATTAGATTTATATATTTTGACTCAAAGTGTGTGTATTTATCAAAACTTTTCCATAATCAGCAGTCCACATGTATTGGTACTGTGCACTAACCAGAACGGAACCGTATATATATATATATATATATATATAATACTTCTCTAATCAGGACCGTCCTGACTTTCTAATTTTAGGACGTCCAACCACAGTCACACATTCATAGTGGGTCCATAGCCCCATATTAACAAATACTCACACCCAATATGAATATGTGGATGTGGTTGGACGTTTTTTATTTATAATTTCAGGATGTTCTTATTAGATAATCACCACACACACACACACACACACACACACACACACATATATATATATATATAAGAATATATATATATATATATATATTTGTAAATATTACCATAATTCAGGGTTTAGGGAGGGACAAGATTCGAACCTACAACCTCATGGTATAGGTGCGAGGAGGCATACCACTAAGCCACCATAATTCGGGGTTTGGGGAGGGACACGACTCGAATCAACAACCTTATGGTATAAGTGCAAGGAGGCATACCACTGAGCCAATCTCATTTTATCATTAGAATTAGATTGCATAAGTTTTGAACAGCATGGAAAAATAATAATAATAATTATAAAATAATAATAATAATAATAATAATAAACATCCCACTAGCGTTCATAACCTAAGTAAGAAAAATACAAGTGAAATTTCTTTTTATTAGTAAATTGGTCATCCCCATCTATATTAAAGAATAAAGAGAAAAGAGTAATTTTCTTATAAATTTATCAAGTCTCATTCAAGTGGTGTGGGATCAACATTGTAATTGTAAAAACTAAAAGCAACCTTTAATATATAAAAAATACTAGAATTCTCTATCTTCTTGATCAAACTTGTTTTCTCCACTTGAAAACAAATGAGTGAATCTTGTTGATTAAACAGATCACCGTCCAAGCATCATATCATATCACTTTCAATTTAACTATGTATGCATCTTAGAACAGTACTTTCTGTATACGCTCCAATTAAACAATTCAATAATGGTGTAGAGATAGAGGTTTTGATAGTGGTGGAGGATCAATGAAAAATTAGTTGGAAGTAGACAAATCCTTTGTGGATTGATTGTATTTTCACATGCAATAAGGTGGGGATGGAAGAAGATAGAAAGTGACTCCTACTATACTTTTCAAAACAATTTTCTAGTGAGAATTCTGAAATCCCAATAATCAGGGATGTAATTGTGATTATGATTAAACACTAGGGTGAGCTAGAATTATGTATATCGATTATATTTATGAGTTTGAAAATTTAATAGCTTTCTTTAAAGAGCGAGTTTTAAAAATATCACCAACTTAATAACTTAAGTTTTAATAGCACATAAAGTGTGGATCTGATAAAAATACCCTTAAAACACATTCAGAAAAATAAGTCTCGCGTTTTTTTTTTCCAAGACTTATTTTAGTGTTTCCGAGATTTATTAGATATATTTACAATTTTCGAAAAAATAGACTTCTATTGGAGATCCATTTGACCTCCAATGGAGGTTGATTTCTACCACCAATTGAGGTCTGTTCCATCTCCTAGTCCTCCATCAATAGAGGTTTTCGAAAAAAAAAAAGAAAAACCCTAAAAATCGTAAAAACGTAATAAAAGAATGAGATTGAGGTATTTTTATCTATCGGTGCCATTTAAACTTAACTTATTAAACTAGTATTACTCTTAAAAGTCCACATAAAAGAGTGATGCCTCCCCCAATTTTCATCTATACCATACGTCTAAACACATTGGATTATTGTTGCGATTTGTGAACCAAAATCAATAACCTAAAATTACAAATTGTTGTAGGAGTGGGAGCTAGATTGGTGTGATGACATGAAGAGTGAGACACAAAATTCTATAATAATAAAATTGTTTGAACAAATCTAATAATGTTGTTGTTGGAAATCACGACTCAACGGTGCTTAGCATTTGAGAGAGACACACAAGGCTTTTTAGTTAATAAGATGGAAATGAAATAATGATGTGTCTCTTTTCTACTTTGATTTTTGTCTTTGGACAAAAGACCAAATCTATACACTCCATCAAATGCATTAAATAACAAACACATAATTGGACTGAATTCAGATATTTTATATCTTTTATTATATCATGGATAACAACACCACCCCTCTCCCAATAGTCCTTTTTGTGAACCAATAAATAGGTAATCGATTGGGATTGAAATTACCGCTTGTAATTTGTAAATGTATTTACAAAGATGTGATGTCGAGAACGTTGTGGGATATTAACAAAGTCATTTTGTCCATCTTGTAAATGGTATGATATAGATTAGAGAATTTATTTTTTATTTATTTTTTTGATTATACAACAATTACCAGGACCAACGAGATTGGGCTCTATAAGCACAGCCCGGACTGTAGCTCCCACGGATGGGGAAAGAGAGCACCCATATATTGTGGGACAACACCCACACAATTGGTGGGAAAATTTACACATACACATGTATACACTAGGCATTGAACCTTGCTAGTGGGGTTTCCAAAGAAAAGGCCCACCACATTAGCAAGATGCCATGTGTATGAGAATTTATTTATTTTGATTTTTATTGAGATTCATATATGCCCATCTTTTCTCTCATTATGACTGGGGATGTCAAAATTACCCATTGGTTCGAGGACCCGTGGGGACCTGAACCGTTAGGGACGGGTTTAACCGTATCAATTAAGTTGTGGTATGGGGCTTGTATTTTTTTTAATACCCGATTTAATTTTGGTATGGTTACGGGATTTCAAGTCCCCACCCCGCCCCGTCCTCGTACCCCATTATCAATATATATATATATATATATATATATATATATATATATTTGAAGCACATAATTAGTATTGGAATTAACTCTTAAAACAAAATTAGTACCATGACTACTGTCTTTAGAAAACATAATTTTCCTTCATTTTTTCCCTTCGACTAACATAATTTTCCATCTCATTTTTTCCCATTTTTTTCCTTCCATTGAAACACTACTCCATTCCAGATCATTATATATAATATACCCCACACTATTATTTTCATATTATTCAATAATATTTATGTGATCTTTATTAAAAAGTCATTAAAAAAAAATACATTAATGGGATGGGGATGGTATGAGGTAAAAAACCGATCCCCTAATGGGGAATCCCCATACCCGCACCGTTTCTTTTAAGGCGGGTATTTATAGGGGATGATATTTCTCATACTAATTGGTATTGGAGATGATATTGGAAAACCCGTACCTAACCCGTACCATTGACATCCCTAATTATGACTGAACTGAACTTTTAAGATTATGACTAGACTTGTGAGTCATTGATTACGTTTAAGAAGACTTTAACTAAGCTGAAGTATGTGAATCTAATGGTTGATAGTTGTGATGGTAGATGGACAAGTTTAGGGCTTGGGCAAATGACTCACAAGTCAGCAACTCGAATCCTACCAATGGTAAAAAGCTTCAAAAAAAATATTTGGTCTAATTAGGTGGATGGATAGATATATACTATAAAAAATATATATATATAGTCGTTGAACTGATATAAATAAAATTAGTTTGTCCTGAGTAGAGAAAAACTATATATATATATATATATATATATATATAGAGAGAGAGAGAGAGAGAGAGAGAGAGAGAGAGAGAGAGAGAGAGAGAGATCTTATTTTAATTTCGGTAAGGACCTTGATGAAAACACATCGATTTAATGAATTTTTTTTTCTGAATTTTTTGTGGATGATGAGTTCAATGAAATCTACATATGAACAAAATTTGAGAATTTTCCAAGCACTATAACTATTTATCCAAATTTTGTTAAATATGAAGGAATTGGAAAATAGGCGAAATATAGGAAAATTCAAGAAAAATAGTTCTAGTATTCGAAAAATTCTCAAATTTTGTTCATAAGTATATTTCAATGAACTCATCATCCATAAAAAAATTCAGATCAAAATTCATTAAAATTGATGTATTGTCATCAAGGTCGAAATTAAAATAAGGGATCTCTCATGAGAGATTCAATATATATATATATATATAATTTAATGTTATTGATATTTTGTGATTTGTCAACATAATACTTTCTAATTATTTCTTTAAAAAGTAATACTATCTAATTAAGACGAGATGAGGTTGGCCCGGTGATAAACCCCTCACACCTGCACCACAAGGTTACGGATTGGAGTCTTCCCCCTCCTTAAAAAAACCTTAAATTTATATAATAACGTAATACTTTAAAAATATAAAAAAAAATACTATCTAATTAAGGAAATGTAGATGGGCCTGAGCCACTATAACTTCTTTATTTAAAGTCCAACAAAAACCTAGCCCATGACACATAACCTAAATTGACAAGTCCATAGCGTCAATTTAGGAATCTTACCAGGGAAGGAATGGATTCTACAACAAAATTCACTTTCCCAAAATTGACTTTTTCTTCCTCTGTTTTTTTTTTCTAGCCAAAAAAAAAAACATTGAAAATACATACAAGTGCTTTGCTCTCTTTCTTTACTAAAAGTGCTTTTTATTTATTTATTTATTTAAAATTAGGGTAATCCAAACATGGGTAAATGTAGGAGATAAGTGGTGCATGATCTTCAAAATTAAAGTTAGTTGAAATCTTTATTGAAAAAATTTCAATTTATTGATGACCCCATGTAACATATGTCCTATCAATTGCAAATCCTGATCAGAGACCACCATCCCCAGTTAAATCCTCTATGTATATATAAAAAAGAAAAGGGCTTATTCACTTGACTTAATTGCTCCCATTTTGGCTTAAAATGGGTGGTTCCATTGATTATTGTCTTATCACTTTAAACCTATTCAAAATGCCTAGTAATTATTTCTTCCCACTTTGTCATATAACTTAATTAGCGAAATGTATTGCAAGTTCTTCTCCCATGCTTTTATATATATATATATATATATATAATTAATTTAATAATAAATCAGGAGTCTACCGAGATCCACCACAGCATGCTCAAATCCTGTACTGCACCACTCACATGAAATGGAGATGCACGCAACTAAAATTAAAAGAAGATGTGTGTTGTTCCGTACTTTGAAACATTATTATATAACGAATTAATACCATCTTATCAAAATTAATCTCTCTAGTTATGGTCCATTGTAAATAATTGTTTTGGTGGAGGTAGAAATTGGATAATCCAAATCTTATAGGTGAGGACACTTGATTATAAAAGACAAATCTGTAAAGGTTGTAGATTAAGACATTTTCAATACAATATGTATAAACTATATGAAAACATATTCATATTTAATTCATATGTGTAATTGATAGATGGTATGCATATCCAATTTCATATTCATATATTATCAAAAGGGTATTGAATAATTTCGCAAGTTTTTCATCTTCATAGAAATAGTTCAATTATTAGCCTTTCGTATGTTGAAAGCAAAAGATTTAAGAATCGATTCCTCACTCTCATCTTTAAATATATAATAATTACTAGCAAATCAATAATTTCTCAATCAACTTATGAATATCCAAATGTATCAAAATATCAATTGGGCATAGTGTAACATAAAATGGTGCAAAAGCATTAATTAATAAGTAGTTCTAGAAAATTGTAGGGGTTATATGGGGATAAAAAAATCAAACACAAATTAATATGTCATGAAAAAAACTATAATCTGTCTGAAACCTACAACTACAAGGCCACACACAATTATTTTGTATAGTTAATAAGTCCTGAACTGAAAGAGAGATCCTTTCTATAAAGAGCCCAAGCAATTTAACAGCCAACAAAATCGTTTAAATTATGTCAACTTACTATATCAAGGAGAGAGCAGTCCAACCCTCAAAAGTTGGAAAGGCTTAAGTGCAATTTATTACTTTTTCTTTTTTGACAATATCTAATTATTCGGGACCAGGTATTTTTTTGAAAGCTTTCGTCATTGGTAGGATTCGAGCTGGGTCATTGGTAAGATACTAAGATTTGAGCCGCTGACCTGTGAGTCATTTGCCTAAACTCCAAGTTCGTCCATCTAACTACGCATCTGTTATTTGATTTAGAAATATTGAAAGTTGAGTATTTGACAAAGAGGTATAGACTATAGAGAAGCTCCCTATCCTACCAGAAAGGACAGGGATGCCCTAACATTAATTAATAATTAATAAAATGAAACAAACACAAGTTAATGTTAATGTTAATGTTATGTATACATATATGGTTGTAATTAAAGTTTCCCGTGTTGTTTGGTTTGTTTTGAAATTTGTGGGTTGAGTTGATTATTGAATACACTTTACCTGTCAGCCATCACTTAAATAATATACTACAAGGGCAGGTGTGGTGTGAAGTGTGAACCATGATGCAACAAAAGCGCTGTCAATTAGGCTTTTGAGGTGGGCGGCTGCTATATGCTTCCTCTTATGTCTTATGCATCTTTACTTTCTTCATTCACCAATTACAACCCCCCCACTTGTACCATTTTCATAACACTTCTTCAAAGTTTCTAGTGCCCTCCATGGACCTACTTCATCTCAACCCAAGAGATCTTCCGGGATCTATCGATATCAAACACTATTTTATGTCATTACATGGTCTATATATCTACTCTCACGATTAGGAGATAAAATGGGTTGATTCACAACACTCGAGTTGGGAGAGTATATGCCCAATGTAACCAATTTTATAGCATGGGAAGGGAATTGCTACACTAGTTAAAAAAAAAAAAAAAAAAAAGAGAGAGTGAGATTTGCAAAATTTATGCTTGCAATTTAGTATTTTGTAACAATTAGAGTGCCATCTTAATAAAGTTCACAACTCTAACGTAAATAAAATGATATCGTATGTAATTTAGTATTGTGTAACAATTAGAACGTCAAGATATTGAAGTTCACAACTCAAACGTAAATACAATCATATTATCATGTTGAAATGCTATACGTACCTATTTTTTATAATTATTTCTATGAGTGTGGATTAAAATAAATCATATGACAAAAAAAATGTTAATAATATTAAATGAGCATGAATTTTAAAACAAGTGAAAATTATTATAATTTCGGTTTTGACAAAGTATACAATTAAAGTCTAATATGTGTGTTTTTTTGAAAACCGATACTATTATGGTTCAGGAGTATATATGAACATAAGCTCTACAAACATGATCCATAATAATAAATGTATGTTTTTTAAGAAATCTAATCCAATCCCATTAGTCATGTGCGCACTATACATGCACGATGTATCACTCTTCCTCTTATGGAATTTTGTGTCAACTCTCTCTTAAAAAGTTACATACAATTGAATGTATATTTAAATTAATAACATAAAACATTAATTCGAGTCAATTCTCATGATCCCTATGAATATAATCCATAAATACATACATACATACATATATATATATATATATATATACCACCATGTAATATTATTTTAAACTAAGATTATAATAAATTTAAAAAAAAATTAAAAATGAAATAAGGTGGTAGAGTGGCTGCAAGTGCTAGTAGATACATGTATATAATTATGTAACCACCTAATTTATATTTCATTATAATTTAATTTAATTAGCTCAAAGCATCACATTTGGGATCCCACCAACTTGTCTCTTCCATGTCTGATTTGGTGTATTATATAAGATTTTGTCACCCGAGACTCATCAAACCATAATTTGCCCTCTTATTTCTTTAACTTTACTATTATAAATATAATCGTAATCAAGACAAGCACTTGAACATGGATTACGTGTTTACCTATCAATTTCAACCATTGAAATTCATATATAATTTTGTCAAAATATAATTATTATTTTTATTCTTATTTGACGTAAAGACAAATAATTGAACTTGAGATCTCAATTTGGTTGGGAAATATGATTACCACCGAACTATTGATATCTGAAATTTTGTCAAATGGGTTTTTTTATTATTATTTTTTTATTTTTTTTAAGTAAAAATACTATGGGAAAACTTTGAAAATCTATTGGATACGATCAAAATACAAAAAACAATAAAAATAGATAAAAACTTAGTCAATGAATTTTATTTTATTGACTTTGATGTAATTACAGAGTTACCTTTTGATATTAATCACATCAATACAAGGTAGAAATATAATACTCAGATGTGGGTTAGTTTAGGTAATTAGTCGTGTGATTAACTTATTGTTTAGTGGTAATGACTAATGACTGATGACTAATGACAACAAGACGGTAACAATTTAAGAAATACAACAATGCGGGGTTGTTGGTGAAGGGATAATTTGGTAATTTCAGTGAAGATAATTTAGACAATTGACAATATCTATAGGGATATCCATTTCCATAAAAACAAAACGAAATAATAATAAAATAAAAAAATGTATTCATTGGTTATGCCGCAGATTGGGTCTTTTTCTACCCTCTTAAAGACGGCTTCTGTTATTTATTCATTTATTTAATTAATTAATTTTTTACCCGATAAAGTATTAAAGTTAAAGACAGAGAATCCCTCTTGTGTGTCACCACATGCTAGCAATCATGCATCTTACCTCCTTAGCTGTGCACGTGGCATTTTCCACTTGAATCATGGACCCACATCACACGTCACATGTGACTATGAAGAATCAGATTTAGAAGGCTGACCATATAAATATAAGTCATGGACACATTGGAATGGTATGGTGTGAATGTATACAGGGTAGACTTCCTTGTAGAGAAAAAAAAAATGTGAAGGAAAACTATAAAAGGAAGGAACAAAGAAATGAAATCGATAGAGGACCAGAAGTTGTGACTTCTTCTTTGGGACCCACCAAAACTGTTCTTTCTATGTTCTTCTTTTTTTCATATGTTATATTTTATTAGAGGAAATGTGTTTCATTTTCATTATTTCATATTCAATCAATAATGGTGTGCTTACCGCCAACGTGGCATGATTTAATCAATCTCAACCATTCAATACAGTCAACATTGGTATTTGAGAATTATCTCAATCTTAGACATTCCACATTTGTATCTCACATCGATCCTAACCAATGATGTAGTGATTTGTAAATGGATATACATTAATAATACTTGAGAATATGAATTTCTAAAACATATGTAGGGGTAGGAAGGATTGCACATCACCTCTTAGTACGTAGTCGAAGATCAGTCTCATCGACACAATGGCGCACGTTAGCTTGAATCAATAATCTCCGAGAGTATAAGTTTCAGTCTGCTCGCTAATCATTTTGTGACATTAATAAATCACACTACAACAGCTAATCGACCTAAAATATATCCTCCCTGTTGGATTCTTAATCTTGGGGACTAATGCCACATGGGACACATTAAATTCACGGATCAAGAAAACCCCTTTTCACACATTCACACGTTTTCCACATTATCTTCTAGAATTTATGGAAAAATATTGTCTAAAATCCGTTCAAACCTAAAGATTTTGTCGGCCTCATCTCAAAGATAGCAATTCACACCTCATCCCTCCTAAAAGACCCCAAAAGAGCATCAATCGTCTACTAATTGAGTCTTAGATTTTAGTTTGCAGTAGCTTCAATCAAATGATCTTGAGAAGAATTATCATATTTGAATACCTTCTTAAAATAAACGCTTCGAGAGTTGGTAATCCCTTCCTTATTGCTTTGAAATATGCCTTCATCATCCATCAATTTTGAGATAGTATTCTTCATTTTCCTATTTGACGCCTTAGCAAGGAAGAACTTCGAGTAATATCCCCCGCCATAAACCACTCCACTCTCATTTTTTTACTTGCATTATATTACTTTGTAGTGGTAAAAAAACTTGCCTATGGCCAGATGTCGAGCCCAATGTTATAAGAAGCCAAAATGTGGCCAGAAATAATTAGCCTAGCTCCAATGAAGGCTAGATACCAATCAAGAGTCCACATCAAACATGCCCAGATAACTGAACCTAGTCCATTGTGGAAATGGGTCAATTGAAACATGGTCAAATAAGGATTTGAATCACTGACTTAAAGTGCCATCCGGACGTTACACGACCTCCAACGACGGACAAAGGCAATCATGGCTTTAATTGTCAGATTCACACAAATCAAAATGGACAATTGAAAGGCTTAGGAATCACACCATAATAATATGTCAAGTGGTGAAAACTCGGAGCCTTCACTATAAATAGAAGACCCCTCCTCAGTGGAGGGGCCTCTGCTTTCATGAACTCTTACTTGAAAGCTCTCTGTTTTGCATCATATTTCACGCCTTTCATTAATTGCTGCTCTCACGACATACTTTGTGTAGAACAACCATTCTCTTCGACCTAGTCGAATAAGGACCCTTGGTAGACCTAGGTCTCTTTAGCCTTAAACAAATCCCAGCTAACGCTCGCGAGAGGTCCTTCGACACCCATCGTCGACCTTCACGCATCATTCACTCAAGTCGACCCACCACGTCGAATTCACGATTTGCTATTATTTACTATGTTTTTTCTCTACTTGACTCTATTTCACACAGTATACTGACTTAAGCATCAGATAGTATTCGGCCGGCACCATCCAGGCCACCCAAGCAACTCGTCAATCTCTTCTTTTTGGTTTTACAGGTTGCTAGTGCCCAACTCAACATTAATTGTAGATCCGATCGACTATAACCTTCATAGCCATCCACCCTTCTAACTCTTTTTCAACTTTACAAATTAGTTATGACACCTTATTTTTTGTGGTCTTTCAAAAAGAGTTTTCAATTCAGCATGTAATGAACCAAACATTTCTTTACTCGGGGCTTCAAGTTTCATGCCACACCCAAATATTATGGTTCTTGTATATATTTTCCCTTTCACTTCTATGAACATTATCTTATCACTGTTGTTTTTCTTTGCTTGTATTTTCCTATGTTTTGAATTGCAACATCTTTTATTTCCTATCATAGCTCTGTCACTAACTACCTCCCTCTCGCCAGCACCCCATTATACGACAGTCAGCTTCATTTCTCGTTATGGTGTTTTGTCACAAAATCACTCCCTCTTACTATCATCACCATATCACTCCATGACAGACGACCACTTATCTTTCCTTTCTAATTTTAGAGCTTTGTCTCTAAAACAGACTTATTTCTGCTCACCACCACCACCACCACGTCGCTCTATAACATCCGATCAATCATCTCTCATTTCACATTTTAGTGTCTTTGACCAACACCCTAGTTTTTGGTGGCCATTCAAAGAGAGCTTTCAATCCAATCTGTTTCAGATAAAGTGCTTTACGGAATGAACAAAACTTTTCTTTACTCCAAGCTTCAAGTTTCTCCCCACACCCAAATACAGTATTATCGTTATTGTATATAATTACCTTATCATTCTATGATCATTATCCTCTCACTATTGTTTTTTTCTAATAGTATTTTCCTCTATTTTGAATTGTAGACACTTTTGTTTTCTATTACGGTGCTCTTTCATTGACTACCTCCATCTCGTCACCACGTTGCTCTATGGTAGTCAACTTGGTTTCTCGTTCTGGTGCTTTGTCACCAAATCCCTCCCTCTTACTGTTATCATCACGTTGCTCCATAACAGTCGACCACTTATATTTCCTTCTCGATTTTTATGCTTTATCACCAAAGCTCACTTCCTCCCACTCACCATCAATGTGTCGCTCCATAACATCCAACCAATTATCTCACGTTCCTTATTCTAGTGGTCTCGCACCACTAGGCAGCTCCACAACCACTCTCTTTTTGAGACTTTTTTCTACCTATGTCTCAAACTTGTCACTCCCTTTTAAAATCAATGTTTATTACTCGACTTTAAAATTTTTTGGGGTGAATTTGAAACTATTGAAATTTTAACATAAAAATGTAAATAATTAAAAAATTTAACGTGACCACTGCACACGAAACATTATATATTTAAGGGATTGGGATTTCAACATATCAACAATTTTGAATTTTTAAGGAAAATTAACATAAATAAACAAAAAGAATGGTAAATATAAAGAATTTTGTGATTGGCCTCATCTAAAGATATTGTGATTGAATGAAGACTCCATCGCTTTTGATGATGATGATTAAATTTTTTTTAGCTAATGTACATAAAAGCACCGTACATATATGTATTTCTTTTATATGTTTAATGCATAAAAAAAACTATTGAAGAAATAATGTTACATGCTATCACAACTCACAAGGACTTTTTGTAATTGACTTATCTTTTGGTGAATGCTAAGGGATCTCATCAAATAGACTAGATCTCAACAAAAGACATGATCTATTGACACGTGTCAAATATATGGAACTAATTCAGACAATTGATTTAGAAGAGAGATCCAAATCCCCAAAGAAAACCCTAAAAACTATGATTAGAATCAAATAAATACAAGTCACGCAATTCAAGGAAACAGTAAAAATAGTAAAAAAAAAAAAAATCCTAAAACGGAGAATACCGACCTTAATGGCCCACCGGCTCCGCCATTGCCTTCCCCTCACCGCCATCACCTTTTCGTTCGCCACCAGTGGATTTTCCCTCGTCGCCATTTCCTCCTTGCTCGACGCACTTTCTTTCGTCGCCACCATTGCCACCTCCTCCTTCTCCCCTGCCGCCACAGCCTTTTATCTTGGCTCGTTATTTTCCCCAACCGCCACCGTACTATGGTGAATCACCCCCAGAGTCAACCCCCCTGGTCACTTCTGCTACACTTGTGACCTTCATTTTGGTTCCTTTCTTAGTCAAGTTACACACACTTTAAAATATCCGGTGGTAGATCGTCGAGTCATCGGACAACTTGCCCAATCTAAGTTAGAGAAGGTTGAGAGTTCCAAGGAGCTAGTGGAAGACAAAAGAATACCAGCTCCTAGAGAAGATTTGATATATCGCAATACACGTAATGTAGCATCATAATGTGGTTGTCTTGGTGATTGCATGAATTGGTTTAATATATTCACTGAGTACACAACGTCAGGCTTTGTAATTGTCAAATATATGAGACGCCCGACCAAGCATCGATATTGAGCAGGATTTTGACATACCTCACCTTGATCATTAGATATTTTTGAGTTTTGCTCAATTGGAAAATGAGATAGACGTGCACCTAATTGCCTACTATCTCAAAGTACATCTAAAGCACACTTCCTTTGGTTTTAAAAAATTCCATGTTGTAAACAAGACACTTTAATACCCAGAAAATATTTCAAAGTTCCCAGGTCCTTGATGTGGAATTGAGTATACAAAAAATTCTTCAATGCAACTATAGAATCTCGATGGCTACCTGCAACTATTATATCATCAACGTAAACAAGCACCACTGTAAAATGAGAATCATGTCTATTAGTAAACAAACATGAATCAACATGAGATTGAATGTAACCAAATTTCTTTAAAGCAGATGAGAATTTTTCAAATCAATTTCGCGAAGCTTGCTTGAGTCCATATAGGGACTTGTTGAGTCGACAAAATTGAGAATGCTTCCCTGTTTTGTAAAATCCTGGCGGTAAAGTCATGTAAATTTCCTCATGCAAGTCTCCATGAAGAAATGTATTATGCATATCTAATTGAGACAAAGATCATCCACGAACAGCAGCTACTGCCAATACGCATATTACATTTACAAGTTTTGCAACTGGTGCAAAAGTCTCATTATAATCCAAGCCCTCTGTTTGTGTATACCCTTTGGCAACAAGTCGGGCTTTGTATTTATCAATAGAGCCATCAACTTTTCTTTTTATTTTGTACACCCATTTGCATCCAATGAGTTGCTTACCAAGAGGTAAATCTTGCACACTCCATGTTTTATTTTGTTCTAGAGCTTGAATTTTCGCAGCCATAGCATCATGCCAATGAGCATGCTTAACAGCTTAAGAATAAGTACTGGGATCAACATCATCAGAGACAGCTAAAAGAAATGCTACATGGCGACTGGAAAATTTATCATATGAAAGATAATTAGACAATGGATAAAAAGGACATACCGAAGATGGCTAATTTGTGGTCAAGTTGCCAACTGGACAGTGGATAGCAGTAGAGCACATATAACTGTCAAGATAGTGAGGTCGACAAGTATTTCGTTGTGATCGTCGAAAAAAGTTGCTATAGGCACATTTGGAGATTCTTGACATAGTTCCACATTTGAAAAAGGCTCAGGTGTTGGAGCATTTTCATTAAAATTAGGCATAACAGGAAGGGGTAAAACAGATTCATTGGTATTTTTATGAGTCAGTGCATCATTGAATGGAAATTCATCTTCGACAAATGTGACATCACGAGAAATAAAAGTCTTTTTCTGAGCAATATCATAAACTCTATATCCATGATAACCAAATGGATAACCAAGAAAAATACATTTTGTGGCACGTAGAGCAAATTTATGGCGATTAACATTTTTAGTATGGGCATAATAAGATAACCAAACACACAAAGATGATTGTAGGGTGGCCTAGTTTTAAAAAGCATTTCATAAGGAGTTTTGCCACCTAGATTAGGAGTAGGAATGTGATTGATCAAGTAAGTCGTAATTAAAATGCAATCACCCCAAAAAGACAAAGGTAAATGTGACTGAAAACGTAATGCACGTGCAACTTTTAAAAAATGTCTATGCTTACGTTCATCTACTGCATTTTGTTGAGGAGTTTCAACACAAGTGCATTGATGCAAGATGCCATGCTCATGGAAAAAAGATTTCATTTGATTAGAAAGCAAAAATTCTCTCTCTTGATCGGTTCGAATTTTTTGAATAGATGTATGAAATTGTGTCTTGATCATAAAGTAATTTTTTTTTAATAATTGAAAAGTTTCAGATTTATGACGCATAAGATAAACCCAAGTGCAACGGGTATGATCGTCAACAATAGTGAGAAAATAATGTGCACTTGCATATGTAGGAGTGTGATACGGACCCCAAATGTCACAAAAAATTAATTGAAAAGGCATCTCAGAATGATGTTTATTTAATTGAAAAGGACTACGTGTGTGTTTGGCAAGTTGACACACTTCACAGCAAGAATTAAAAGAAGATACACCATAAATAAAAGGCAAATGCTGCGTTCGATCGTTGGATGGGTGACTGAGTCAAATGTGCTAAAAACTAGAAGTCGATTCCTTAACAACATTCATTACTGAAGGAGAAGAGACATGTCCATGATTACTCTCATAGTGATATAGTCCATCTCGAATCTTACCCATACCAATCAGCTTATTCGATGAAAGGTCTTGAAAGACACAAAATGTAGGGAAAAAAATAGCAACACAATTCAAATCTTTTGTTAATTTACTCATAGACAAAAGATTGACATTGAAATTAGGAACTAATAGAACATTATCCAAAAACAAGGAAGGGGACAATTCAACAAATCCACATTTTATGGTTGAAATAATTGAGCAATTTGGTAGTCTAACAGGTTTGGCATGAGGTGTGTGCATAGAATTTTTCAAAAAAGATAAATTATGTGTCATGTGGTCAGATGCTCCACTATCTATTATCCAAGAATTATCACTAGTATATACAACAGAGTTGCAAAAAGGAAGGATTTTACCAGCAAAGTTTGCAACTGGAGAATGGTTTAACTAATTTGTTGAAAACAGAGATAACAACTGCTTATATTGCCCAGTTGTGAGCCAATGAATTGATGCAGAAGATCCAAAGGATGATGATGATGGAACCTGTTTTGCTGGAAAAAAAAATGCTCATTTACTTGTTGCGGCTTTGTGGTTGCTGGAACAGCAAAATAAGATCGATTTAAAGTTTTCCAATTCGGTGGATAACCAACGATTTTATAGCATTTGGCTTATACATGCCCATATTTTTCACAATAATCACAATAAGGTCTACCATGCCCTTGTGTTTCATGCGTTCCTTGCCCAAAAATATGTTGTGATTGATTCACTCGGTTGGCCGGTAGGGACTTGTTATTTACTGCCAATGTTGTAGATTTAATAGGAGATTGGTGACTTGAAACATGAAGAAGATGTTGACGTTCTTTTTGATGAATTATTGAGTAAGCCTTTCTAACAGTTGGAAGATGTTCCATTGCCAAGACGTGACTTCGTATGTGAGAATATGAATCATTAAGACCCATTAAGAATTGAAATACTTTTTCAGATTCTAATAAGTCCTGTAACTCTTTTGAAGTTCCACATGGGCAAGAAGAAATAGTGGTTAGTGTAGATAACTCATCCCAATAAGATTTCAAAGTATTGAAATAAATTACTAACACTTTTTGTTCTTACTGATGGTTACAGATGGCTCTTTTGAGTTTATAAATCCGTGGATTATTACTTTGCGAAAAACGTTCTTCCAACTCTATCCACAGAGATCTTAGAGTATCACAATAAATCAGATTACTCGCAAGATTCTATTCAATTCCATTGAGCATCCAAGACAGCACCATATCATTGCATCGTTCCTAAACTTTCAAATCTTGAGAAGTCTTAGCTAGCTTTACCATGCTACCATCAATAAATCCCAGTTTATTTTTAGCATTCGACGCCAATCTTTTGCATGTTGGATAGTTGTTACCTGTCAACACGTTAGAAACAAGCAAGGCTCCAGGATGATATGATGAATGGAGAAAGTATGGTGAAGAAACATCTGTAATGGGCGATTTTGATGAAGATAGCGAATTTGATGTTTCTGTAGTTTGATTTGAATCAGAAGACATGATTGTATGGAAGATGAATAGAAAAAGCAATGAGAAAAAAATAATAATAATGCTCTGATACCATGTAAAATACTGTAAATGATTTAATTCATTGTCACGGTCTTTGTGGTCTACAGTTATACGGATATATATACATCAGGTTTATACACTAGGAAGGCAACTCACCAACAGTAAAATAATAAAAGGAGAAGGAAATAATTGACAAGTCAACTTAACAAATAAAAGAAATCAAGCTAGAATCTTGGCACTAATGTGTGTGTGATTCTGATCACGGTAATAAATACACATTGGCTTTCAAAAGTCCCACACTTGTGTGAAACATGCATTAACACTTTTAACTTAGAAGAGCTAGATCGTCATCACGAATTTTACCGTCACTATTATCTAGCTTGGTAAGTCTCGGGGAGTCGGGGTGGGAAGTATTAAATATATTGTCTATGCTTACTTTTCTATTGTAAGTCTTGGGTGGGAAGTATGTTATGCCGTAGAGAGTCTCTGTGTTTAGTTTTTTTATGTATAAGAATAGGTAGTCTCGGAAGAATAAGCCAAGGAGGTAAGATCGTTTGTGGCAGGGTGTGAGTTTGAGATGCTTCTTTCCTTATCTGTTGCTTTTGCCTTAGTGTGTCTTTTGTCCAAAAAAAAAAGAAGAATATGTAGTCTTTTTTAATTCTTTAGTTCTTGTAATTCCTTGCTTCAATGAAAACCTCATTAATTACAAGTCTTAAAGAGTTTTGTGATATGACTCTTTATATTTCAATTGTCTTTTCTTTTCTTTTTATTCAAATTTATTTAAATTTTGGATAACCATATCTTATTTTGTTATAATTATACGAATTCAGTATCATCTTCAACTTATAAAACACGCATTACACTTCCATGATAATGTGCAACGTCGTTATGCGAATTACCAATCAGTCCATGTTCTTTTGACAAAATTACATTGGAGTGGATATGGATCACCTATGTGATAAGGATACAACAGTAATTTCATTGACATTATCATACATGCATACATAGTCGGTGGCCACTCAAGCCAACCTGTCACTCTCTAACCGGTCACAAATCGCCAAACGGACCAATCAAATCAAATCACGAAAGTGATTTTCGTGAAGAACAAGAAACCTATCAAACAGACAACGCTACTGTCATGATCACGTTGCTCTATAACAATTGACCACTTATATTTCCTTCTCTGTTTTAGTGCTTTGTCGTACCAAAGCTCACTTCCTCCCGCTCACCATCACTGTGTCGCTCCATAACATCCGGCCAATTATCTCTCGTTTCTTATTCTAGTGAACTCTTACCATTAGGCGACTCCACAACTACTCTCTTGTTGAGACATTGTTCTGCCTATGTCTCTAACTGTTGGATATGGCTTATATTCCCAATGGTTACCAAATAATGGTTCAACCAATGCGGAGACTTCCTGAAGACGTGAGAACGTTTGGAAGTAGAAGATCGTGTTTGAGGGAGGCTTGAAGACCGAAGAAGAACTGAAGAATCGGAGTTTGAAAGGAACCGCAGTGTGGACTGCGGTACAGACAGCAGTACGAACTGTGGTACATTCCAGTGAGATCAGCGCGATACAGACTGTAGCATTGGCAAAAAGCACAAACTGCGGTATTCTGAGCGGTGGATTCCAGGATCTTCCGTGGTGTAGGGCGCGAGTTTCAAACAGCGATAATAGTAGATTTTGCCCAGATTATGAATGTTGCGTGAAAATAGGAAAGGTTTTCTTCTGGAAGTTCTTGTGCTTATCAGAAAAGGAAAAATAGTTTTTTACAAGAAGACTTGTCATAAAAGGAAATATTATTTATGTGAAACAAGTAAGTCTTGTACATATATGAATATGATTTCTTTTTATTTTAAACTCCATGTAACTAGTATGAATATATCATAATAACTAGGTTATTATGTGGGTTGAGTGGAGAAAACACTTGTGAGATCTTTAGGAGTGGGCATTGGGTTGTAATTGGGTTTAGGGTATTAGAGAGAGAATCTTGAGTGAAGTTGTAACAATTTTCTTCATAATGGATGGATCTTTTGTCGTCCTGACGACTCGTGGTTTTTGCTCGATTTGGGTTTCCATGTAAAAATCTTGCATTTGTGTGTTTGGATTCAAGCTTTATTTCTTTCATCTTATTTTTTTTCTTTCTTCATTGATATTATTGTTTGTTTGTGCTATCCAGCAACGCTTCCGCGTAGCAATTATTGCTAACACAAACTTGTCACTCCCTTTTAAAATCAAAGTTTTTTTACCCAGTTTCAAAATTTTTTGGGGTCAATTTGAAACTATTGAAATTTTAACAGAAAAATGTAAATAATTAAAAAATTTAACGTGGCCATTGCACACGAAACATTATATATTTAGGGGATTGGGATTTCAACATATCAATAATTTTGAATTTTTAAGGAAAATTAACATAAATAAATAAAAAGAATGGTAAATATAAAGAATTTTGTGATTGGTCTCATCTAAAGAGATTGTGATTGAATGAAGACTATATGGCTTATGATGATGATGATGATTAAAAAAAAAAAAAAAAAGTAGGTAATGTTCATAAATATATGTATTTCTTTATATGTTTAGTACATAAAAAACTATTGAAGAAATCATGTTACGTGCTATCACAACTCACAAGGACTTTTCGTAATGGACTTATCTTTTGGTGAAGGCCAAGGGATTGATGAATCTTAGCCGTCCAATCTTGACCATGATTTAGTTGGTTTTGGGTCAAAATCTGTTGATGGAAAAGCCATCTAATCTAATGGCTAAGATGTCCCCAATCTTGTGCAAATTTAGAGGTGTGGGTGGAGTCGTGGACCAAATTACTAACAAAGTAGGAAAATTAAAAAAATAAATAAATAAAATAAAAAGAGAGAAGGAAAGTCACATGGCACCAAAATGGGTCAAATTCATGAGATACCCACTTTGTGTCATGGGTTGGGCATATTATTGTCCTGTTCTTAATTATTAATTTTGCTTACAAAAGAAAATAAAATGATAAATTGGAAAAATATTAAAGAAAAAAATTGTGGAGGAAAAAATAAAATTTCCATTTGATAGATACTTTATGGGGTTTTATTTTTTTGAAAAAGTTTTTTTACAAGTTTTTTCTACAATGACATAGTACTAAAATTACAATGAGTCACAGCCTTATTAATCTTTGGATCTAAATTACAAAAGCAAAGCAAGTGGGGCCATAGTTGATATACTTACAAATTTGGACGAATGAAATATAGACACATGGCATTGTGACCACGATTTAGGTGACTTTAGATTATTCCATTTTTTAGAGACCCATTTAATTTTAAATTTAATTATTTATCATCAACATCATGTCATCACATAAACATAAGAATATAAATATTATCTTTCAATAAATAAATAAATAAAAAGCCAAACAAACCCTCTTGTTTCTTTCCCCTTTTTTTTTGTTGTTGTTGTGCTCTGGGCCTCTGGCTATGTAACCTATAGCTTCTTTTATTTTTTTCTTCAACCTAATATTTCTTGAATGAAAATTACGAAGCTTGCGAGATTTGATTCCACAATATTATAAAACGCATTACATAATGTTGGAATTGATTTCCATACGAAAAAATATGTGGGATACAGTATTCTAATTAGCGCTCATATCTTAAACTTGAATGCGTCTAAAATTATAATTTATGACTCATTATTATTTTAAAAAAAATTATATTTTATGGGGTTTTGAAAAATTTCACTCACAAAATGGAAGAAAAGTCTATAGTCAACAGGAAATATGGAATAATATTCCCTTGCTTCACTTCCATTATAGGTTACAAAATATAATAAATAAATATATATATATATATATATATATAAATAAAATAAAATTGAAATCTATCTTTGTTTCAATAACATAAAAATAAAGTAGAGAAAGCTGAACATTTACTTCATATTCAACATCAAAAGGTCATAATATAATACATATAAACACACTCTTTCTCCTTCTCTCTCTTCTCTCACATTTTCATTTTCACCTTCCTCTTTTCACAACCATTTATTAGATTCTCTCTCTCAATGGTCTTTTCTGTTTTTCACTGGATTGTACAGATTCCCAGCTGAAATACACATCTCAATCTTTTCATTTCTTGTTGATTTTGGGTTATATTTATTTTTAATTTATTTTTTCTTTGCAATATAACTATATACTATGAAATATATTGAACTGTGAAAGAACTCTTCTGGGTGTTTGGCTTTTTGCTTTGTTGAGCAAACTTGTTTCTGGGTTTGTTGCAGAAAAGGCCTCTTTGTACCCAGTTGTGTTGTATATGCCATTTAAGGCTTGAAGGAATTGAAGACCTTGACAAATATAAATAAAAAACCATATTTTCAAAATTTTCTCCATTTTTATTTCAACTTTTTGTTAAATTTTTTTTTTTTCTTTTTTTGTTTTTGTTTGAATTATTTTTCTTCACTTAAAAGAAAAAAGAGAGATACATGGGCAAGCAAGGTCCTTGCTATCACTGTGGAGTTACAAGTGAGTTCCTGTTTCTCCGTTTTTTTTTTCTTTATCATTTTTAATATACAATAAGAAAAACAAATTGTGTTCCTCAATTTTTATTTTGCTTTTGTTATCAATAAATTTGTCTTGAATACTGTTTTGTTAAATAAATCTATGATGCAATAGAATAAACATATGCAAACTGATAAAATAAATACAGAACATGTGCTTCTCTGTTGTGCTGTTGTGTTTGTGTATTGATTTAGAACTACAGGTGTTCTTGTTTCTCTGAATATCTGCACTGATTTCAATTTCAGCTGTAATTCAATTCAAATTCTTGTTTTCCTGGTTGTTTTCTCATCCTTTACTTTATCTCCTGGATTGTGTTTTTATTCTTTGACCATCTTTCAAAGTTTAAACACAAGTCACCCTTGGAAGAATTGAATTAGAACCCAACTGAATTCTGGGCAATTACCCTTTCTATATTAGATTGGTGAATTGCTCCATAGTTATCAATAAACCCAAATACCAAGTCAAACTGAAGTTTCCGTGTGGATTCTTTTGTTAACCGAATGATTCAATGCAAGAAAAAACCCACTTTGTGCCTTAAATTAAATTCAATGATAATAAGTTGACCACATTTCTGTATTGGAGTGAATCCAGGATAGGGTAATAGCTGTTTTTTTAAACTGTTTTCTTGTGTGTGCTCAATGTAGAACTCTTATTCCAAATCGCCTTTCATTATCTTATGAGGGTAGTTCTTTTGCAGCTTAAGCCTTGAAACTAATCAAATGCAATTGCTAAGAAGTCTCTTGTACTGATTCTAAATTTTCAAGTCATTACACTTTTCCTTTTTCAGTCCAACAAAATTTGGTTTGTGGTTTCAAAACTTGGTTTATTGTTTATTCCTTGGAGAGAGCCATGGTTAGCATAATTCTCCTCAAGGAAGTTGCTTTAGTTAGTGGCAACTTGAACACCTAATATCATTTCAGTGCAGCATTTCTCCATTACCTTTATATGGTTATGTCTATAAGAAAATCTTTTTATTTTTGTGGAATTCAAGTGGCTGTAAAGGTTCTTAATATCTTTTGCATGCCTGCCACCATATTGCAAAATTGGCTGTTTGTGGAAGCAAAATGATTGATCCAATGACAGACAATTGTTACGCTCTTGTGTGCCAGCCTGCTTATTAACTTAGAACTTAGAATGAGGCAAAGGTTAAACAATGCTGAATAGGTTTCGAGAGCTGGAGACTCAGAAATGGTTCTGTAGAAAGAATCGCCAAAAAATATGTCCGTATAGTCTATGGAGGAAGGAAATTCCATTTCGTTTCACATTTGATTATAAATTTCTTGAGGATTTCATAACTTACTCCACTCCCAATGTCGATGCATCCATTTATCAATAGTTCGTTATCTTTTTGTTGTGCACTTGTGCCAAGATTGTATGAAGGACCTTCAGCACATGGTTTTTGAACTACCTCATTGAGAAGTGATAGTTATAACTTAAAGTTTGTTTATGTTTAGAAGGGTGGGAGCCTAACCCTGTGGGTGAACCGGGTGCAAACTGCAAAGGAGTCAGAAATTGGCATGTTGAATCCAGATATTGAAATCCTTCACATGTTGTGATCTGTTCTTTCAAAACTGACCAAGTATCTCAAGTTGGAATATACTGGAAAACTTTTCCAGTCAATTTGTCCCATGTATGCCTGTTGGGCTGTTTCTGACAGTGATTAGGTTTCCATATGCCGTTTAATCTCGTACTTGGTCCTTTTTTCCAAGTATGTGTTAATTACTCTGAGCTGAATAGATTTTTCATCCCTTTCTCAGCCAAGTGTATGTGTTTTTTGTCACAGTATTCTAGACTGTTTCGGGTATTATAAGTCCTTAAAACCTCTGCTGTACCCAAACATTGCCATGTTCTAGCTAGATCCACGTCTATAAAACTATGCCTTAGAGGTCATAATCCATGTCTATGTGTTGATGGAACTAGATGTTGCTCCTACATCATTATGTTTGTCTATGAAAGATGCATAATGTATTCTTCTTCTTTTTTAGCAAGTACTGCTTGGAAGTATGCCCCTTGTTGCATATGCTGTTGGTTAAATGCTCTTTGTATCACCCAATAAAAGAGGAAAAAGTATTGGAACTTCGTCATGCTAAATATACAGTTAATTTCTGCTGATTCTATTTCCATAGCTTGCATATATATGTTTTTCCTTCAAGCTTTTGACTTCTCCTACATACTAATAAGATGACCGCTCTTGTGTTTTACTTTTTGCTGAATACATCTGCTGGTGCTTTTCTCAATTTTATAAAACTTAAATTGAATGATAATGAACTCCTAGATGACCAGTACTTCGTTTTCTTTGCTTACCTTACATCTTTAATCTTTATGGTACATATATTTGTTTAATGTGTATCAATTGCTGATAACTGGATGCTGCAATAGGCACCCCCCTTTGGCGCAATGGGCCTCCTGATAAGCCAGTACTATGCAATGCATGTGGGTCTCGGTGGAGGACAAAGGGAACACTTGCCAACTATACCCCACTTCATGCTCGGGCTGAACCTGATGATTACGAGGATCACAGGGTTTCCAAAGTGAAGAGCATATCTATAAACAAGAACAAAGATGTAAAAGTTCCTAAAAGAAAGTCTAATTATGATAATGTTGTAGTTGGAGGATTTGCTCATGATTACAACCAGGGTTTTCGAAAGGTTGTTGATGAAGATACAAGTAATAGGTCCAGTTCTGGGTCAGCCGTATCTAATTCTGAGAGCTGTGTGCAATTTGGCAGTGCAGATGCTAGCGATTTGACAGGTTGGGCACTGGATAAAACTAATCTTCATTTACCTATTGATCCATAAGAGAATGAAGAATATTGTACTTGGCTGCATACTAGAATCAGTATAGAGTTGCATGTCCGGTCCATGATTTCACAGTAAAATTTAAAAATAGATAAAACTATTGTTATGGCATCTGCTGCACCGAAAATAATATCTTCGATGAATTTTTTCTTTTTGCCAAATAATGAATATTGGCATTATATAATACTCGATATAATACTCGAGAATTATGCTATGATAGAAGCCGGCTGTTTGCACGTCTAATTCATCATGATACTACGTCAAATCTATCAATCTTGTTGCATATGGTAATGCTGCTTCTAAGTGTCTTCATACTGCTAATCTTTCAGGTCCGGCCCAGTCAAATGCGTGGGACAGTGTGGTACCTTCTAGAAAGAGGACCTGTGTCAATCGTCCAAAGCCATCTCCTGTCGAGAAACTTACTAAAGATTTGTATACTATTTTACATGAACAACAGTCTTCATATTTTTCTGGATCTTCAGAGGAAGATTTGCTTTTTGAGAGTGAAACACCAATGGTCTCTGTCGAGATAGGACATGGGAGTGTTCTTATTAGACATCCAAGCTCAATTGCTCGAGAAGAGGAATCTGAAGCTAGCTCCCTGTCAGTTGAAAACAAACAGTACTCAGCAAACGAGGCATATTCGCGTTCAATGACCCGTCCTGTACATAATGATTACAACACCGTCAACTTTTCAAGTTCTGCGATCAACAAAGCTAAGAACCCTTTCGGACAAGGCATGCAACAAGATCAACTTAAGAGGTAAATTGCTTCTTACTTAGTTTCAAGAACTCGCAAAAGTATTTTTGTTATATATATATATATGAAGATACAAACGCAGTTGTTGTTTACTCTTTCTTAACCTCATAATTGTAACCTCGATAAAATGAAAATGCAATATAATTGAGAATATGGAAGTACTCAACCTGGATGGGGGGACTTTAACACGAGTCAAAGGAAAACATGGTGCCATCTCTGTATTAATCTGGGTTATATATCATGTGGTAGTTGGAAACTTGGGTGGGTGGGACTCATTGCCATACTTGTATGTGTGTGTTGTAGGTAATATGGTAGAGACACTTCAAAATTATGTTACTCCAAATTAGAGGAGAATCTCCTCTTGGTTGACATTTCTGCTGTTTGGAATTGCAGGGAGAAATCTCAGCATGAAAAATTACAAATCCTGGGAAATCGTAATTCACTACTATGTAATATAGACTTAAATGTAAGTTTTCTGCTGCACTTTATTTGATAGTTGCATGGAAACCATTTTAAACTTGATGTTATTTAATTGTGTACTGATTAGGTTTTGAAATAAAATCCATGCACAAGCAAGTTGCTTAAAGCTGTACCTTTGTTGATAAATGCATGTCTCAAAGAAACTCTTTACATTTTGAAACAAAGTTGTACCTATAGAAAGCATGCCGGGTTACTTTATACCATTTTTAGATGGCAGCATATACTTATGTTGGTAAACATTATATGCTTTCCAAGTTTTACTTTCTTTTTTATGTTTTTTTTTTTTTTTTTTTTTTTTTTTTTTTTTCCTGAAGGAGGTGCGATTCTAACCAAATAAATTTGCTCAAATATTGTTCTCTTTTAAATCGTTGAGACATCAATATTATGTTTGTGTTACAGGATATTATCAACTTTAAGGAATTCATGGGACACTTGACAGATGAGGAGCAGCAGCATTTATTGGAATATCTACCACCACTTGACACTGCTAAATATCCAGATAGGTTAATATCTTTATCTTACACTTTTATTCAGTGTTGTATGAAAATCACTGCAGAACATTCTTAACACTGAACTACTGGTAAGAAAAATGGAGATGGTTTCAATTTTGAGAGGTTCAGTGTAGGATTTGACTTAACTACACTTAACTACACTCAATCAATGTAGGATTTGAGAGTGAAAATCCACTTTTTGAAGATGCAGTCAGGTCACCTATAGAATGGAAGTGATAGCCATATTATGCAACGCATATGTTTTGTGCATATTTGTTTGAAATGCTTGACACATTGCATGTCACAGGAACTTTAAAGACAGTGTTTCAAAGTTGAGAAACATTATTGATGGTTCATTATTGCATCTGCAGCCTCAAAAGCATGTTTGATAGCCTTCAATTCAAGGAGAACTTATCTTCCTTTCAGCAACTGCTTGCAGAAGGAATCTTTGATTTCTCATTCTCAGGGGTGAAATTTGAAGAATGCAAGACTTTGAAAAGGCTTGCACTTTCCAATTTCATGACATCAACTTGGGTGGAACACTATCATTTTCTCAAGGTTTGAATTGTGTTCTTAATGTAGGAATATTGTTACATGAAGATGTTTACTATAATTTTATTTCTTAATCAAATTTTTTTGCTACTTTTGGGTGCAGAAACGTAAAAATGGTACTGGAGGGTCTGTTGTTGTAAGAGGGCAAAACATCATCACATCAAATAGTGTAGTCAATCTCAAGAGATCACGTGATAGCCAAAGCAAAAAATTTCCAGGTTAGCTAAACTTTTTCTTGGAGACATTTTCAAATAAAATAGATTTTAATTAACCTTCGAAAAATGACACTGGTTCAAAAGTTGAAAGAGGCCTCCAATTGGAAAAGAGAGAGAGGGAGGAAACAAAACAAGTAGGTATAACATTTGCAAGTCAATCATTCCCCATCTATACTTCAGTCTCTATCCCTGATTTAATAGAGCAAATGCTTTCTCTTGCTATAGTATTCACATTTACAGTAAATGTCAACTGTATTCTGTAACCATTTTAATAATTTGCATGGGATTTGCTAGCTAAAAGTACTGTCACACTTTCAGATGCAAAGAATACAATGAGAAGCCCCAAAAGAGTAACTGTGAAGGCTACCTATGAAAACAAGGAACATATAGACATTGACGGCTCATGCTTTAGTCCAAGAAGCTTATTTGCTGTGCCACCTGATGGTAGCTCCCTCATGATGCTGGAATCTCTCCGTTTTGTTGATGAAAGTTCTGATCAGGATCTGCTGCTGGACGTACCATCCAATGGCTCGTTTGCGCAGGCAGAGCTTCTTCACCCAAGTTTAAGTTTTGGCCAACAGGCAAGCACTAGTAGTAGCTCAGCATACCCAAATCATGTCCGACCGTAACAAAATTTGTCAAATAGTACTTAAATTACTAGGGCAATATAGGTCTGCCTTCTGCCAGATCCACACACTTTGCAATGCCGAATACTAAAAGATCTGTGAATGAGGTTTGTTGGTTGCTCTTTTTCCCCTTGACCTTTTTGAATGTGGAATGCTAAAAGATACAATTGGGTGGGTTTTTTGTATAGGTTGACAACAGATTGTAGTATATAGCTCAAAATTGCAGTAGATGTGTTAATTTCCAGAGTTATATGTATGCAAATGTAGTTTTTGCCTTGCAAAAACTCTATGAGCATCCTTTTTATTGGCTTGCTTTCAATTAGATTGCATGTGAAGGAACTTGACGTCCGGTCATTGTTTGTCTTTTAGAGGACATCTGCACGGTTTTGGTTTTGATTTATCATGTGCAATCTAAACTCAAGCTTTCGTGAGAAGAACATAGTATCAAAGTTATCTTCAAGATCATGTTTAACATCCACGATCGATCCGTGAGATACAAGACAGAAATAATCACCTGCCTAACTAGTTCTTGTAGCTGCTCCCTTTGAAAACTAGGCATATATGGGAACAAATTAATGAAATTGCATCCGTAACTTGCCGAGTAAAGTGTTAGTCAAGTAATACCATGACAAGTGAAGCAAATGAAAGGAGGAACTTGCAAGTTGCAACAGAAAAAACAAGCAGGAAATGTGAATAAATTAATCAGAAAAAGACTGATGAGTAATGACCAATACTTGGGGATGTGAAGGCCTTATCTGTGGAAAACCTTTGTGCTTGATTGTCCACCCCTGCACATACCTATAATGCATTTTAGTGGGCCAATTAGTGCTGTTATCTTGACTTAGGATGGCAACATTTTGCTTGCCAGACAGGGCATTAATGGGCATGTAAATAATTTTATAACAAATAAGTGCAACCAACAATTTGTTCATAGAAAAGAATAGTGATTGAAATATATCAAGTCACAAGCAAGATTTTCTGTACAGAAATGTCACCAAGCTCTCTCAAACATTTCAAGCTTGGCACCTTGTAGGAAACTTACCTAACTCAAGGACAACCACTAACTTACAGATTGATACAACTCAAGAGTTATTTCCATTTTCAATACGAGAAATCCAAAGATGTATGCGCCTAACCAACTCATATCGTGTCATGTGTCATGCATCTCTCATGTAAACGCACTGAAGCATTTCTCCTTCGATACAAGTTCAAAGCCTCAAAAATGTCTCATTACCTACTCTCTATCACTGCCCCCCATCACTTGTCATCAAAGCTTCATCAACTGCTAAAATATATTCACAGCCAGGATATGGAACTTTCTCTGTTTTCACATTCTATATGGCGATTCTTCAAACCATCTTCTACCTTGAACCCTCCTCTTGACATAATTCTGCAGTGAACACAAACTAGATAATGTTTCATCATCATGGAAAAGTCATGCCGCAACTCTTTGCTACATCCAAGATACTTTTGTTCTCAAGACTACGATCATAACCATGCTTCTCTGCCAGCATCCTCAACACATCCAAAAGTGATATTTCCCTTTGATTCTTCCCCGAATCCAATTCCTTTTGGACATTCGTTGCCTGCCCACAAACAGAATCTGGCAATGTGCGCATCCTCTTAGTTCTTCTCATCATTTCAGGCAAACTATTAGCACTTGGGCCAGCAAATCTATACTGATCGAGATCCTCTAACCCCTTTCTACGTAAATTTGTAATTTTCTCATCATCACCATTGTTGTAACCTTCATAACTTCTTATAATATTCTCTAAACCCTCACTAAACCCTGAAACATTGTTGTAACCTTCATAACTTCTTATAATATTCTCTAAACCCTCACCAAACCCTAAAACCCCATCACTTGCTTCGGTTTCTAATTCTAAAACCTCACTCGAAAAATGCAGCTTCCTTTTGGTAAAACTTTCTCCCAAACTTTCACTATTTTCATCATTTTGAAGAGATTTAGAACCACAATTTTGCGGACTAACCCTATTCGAATTCGACTGGTTTCTACTTTCCCCTAATTCAGCGCCTAGACGTTGACTTGGGGATTCCAAACCCAAAGTTTTTTGTTTTTTTCAATTGAGAGTCTCTTAAACATTCTTTTGTGACTGAGCCTCTCTTCAAAACCCTAATTGTATCTGATTCACAATCAATTACCTCATTTTCGCAGTCTAATCTCTGCGTCAATTCCACCTCCGAAAACCTTAGATCGGTATCCGCCCCCAAATCAACCGTCTTATCTTCCTCCGTACAACCACCGGCAGCTTCTTCTTCAACAAAATCCGTCCGATTGTCTCGATGATCGTCGGAACTGGGAAGAAACGAACCTTCGGGCGGGGTCTGAAAAATGTCTGTACAGTCAGGGGTACTATCGTAATTGACGTCGTCGACCACCGAACTGTCCGGAGGAGACACCATGATGATGCCGGTGGGAATTTCTACGGAATCTTCCGACTCCTCTTCTTCTTCATCGTCGTCGTTCTCTTCGGGTTCGTGGGCGAAGCGGCAGCGCCGTAAGCGATCTTCCTGAGAGGAGGACACGTGGCAGAGATCGGAGATCGAAGCGAAAGGATCTTTAGCTTCCATTTTTTTTTTTTTTTTTGAGTTTGAAAGGTTAGGTTAAGAAGAGAATCAGAGAACCATCTGTGACTGTTAATTCTTTTCTAGGGTTTTTTTTTTTTTTTTTTTTTTTGAGCTCCGATTCCCGCCAAATATTTGTGGCGCCACCACCCTCTACTCGCGTGACACGTGTCCATAATCTTTTGAACCAGTAGTAGTGAACCACACTTGTGCTCCTTATTATTTTATTTTTTAAAAATATTATAAAAATTCAAGGTTTTAGGAGGGGTATACACCAGACTAATCTTATATCGTCATTTTGTTCCTAACTTTATTGACTTTTTTATTTATGTTAAATACCGCATATTGTGGCAAAGCATTCACTTAATAATACATGATTGATTTTTATACCACTTTTTTTTTTTTTTTTTTTTTTTTTTTTAAATACTATATTATAAAAAAAAAAATTTAGGTATTTTTCCTTAATTCTCAATAAAATTTCTTATTTATATCACTAATCGCTTTTAATATAAAGAAAACTTTTTTAAAATAGAAATAAAAATAAAAACAAATTAATATTATTTATTCAAATTAATGATATGATTTTACAATCATATTATCTTATCTATTAATTTTCAGAATAATAAAGTTTTATGTGTGCAATGCAAATGCAAGTAGAAGGATGAAGAGTAAAGAAGATTCTATGCACACCACCATTCCATATTTTTTTCACTAGAAAAAGTTGGATATTTTCATTCTCGAACGATAAATATAGAGATAATTTTTAATTCACTCCATATTCTACTGATTGAACTCTGTAATTCCACACAAAAAAGTTTTATTAAGTATTAGATTATCAAAGTTCATATTGAGTATGATCGGATTTAAAGTGGACTAGGTTAAACTATAGCCCAACCAAGTTTTTAGAAAGAAAACACAATATAAATAAAACATGCCTTAAAAGGCCCATTAAAACAAAATCTCATCTCTATTATGATTTATGATTATAATAAATAAATAAATAAATAAGCTCACCTCTGGTTTCACCCATGGTATTGAGAATTACCTTAATTCTCATATCAAGTAAACGAATTATTGTTTAATGTAGTATCGTGTGAATACCATTTAGAATTTTAGATTATAAGTTGGCATAATTTTTTTTTTTAAAAATAAGTTGGCAGAATTTTTATAATTATGTAAGAAGTTTGGAAATCAAATCTCATATTGATTCTTAAAGAATTTAGTTTCATAGATTGTTTTACAATTTAATTATATTAATGAAGAGTAATGCTACTTTGCCCAAATTTGGGCACAAGCCCAAATGAGGTGGCAACACTCTCGTCCATTTATTTAGATTATATTATATTTGTTTGATTTAAATGAATGGACGAGAGTGTTCCCACGTCATTTGGGCACCAAATTTGGGCAAAGTAACATTACTCATTAATGAATTATTTACAACAGCAACATAAAATCTTGCAATAGAGTTTTATGTATAAAGTTGTAAAAACTGAAAAAAAAAAAAAAAAATTAAGGAAAAAAAAAAAACTAATAGATAAGGTGTAAAAATTTCAAAATCTTGCACTTAAGAATTATTAGTCAAATTTTAATAGCACATGTATAGAATATAATGAGTGAAACTGGACCTAAAGCACTTTGGGCTTTTGGATTTTTTTTTTTTTTTTTTTTTTTTTTTTCCTTGTTTGAGGAAGTGAAATTTGAACTTAAATTTTAAAACCTTAACATTTGTCAACAGAAAAGAACATTTTCTTTTAATTAATATATATATATATATATATATATATAAATTAATTAAAAGAAAATGTTCTTATCTGTTGACATTTATAATTGCTCTTAGTAGTTATTTTTATTTTTTATTTTTTGAAACAATCAACCAATCAAGTAAGATTAGATACAACCAGGGGCATCCATAAGAAGGAGCCTACTTACAAAGGGAGGAAACTCCTCAATCCAAACACAATCCTCATCAGAACCAAGAGCATTCTTTGCAAGAGAGAGTGAGCAATAAAATTGGTAGATCTCGGGGCAAATCTAAGCACACAACCAGAAAGTGACCTCATAAGACTTCTAATAGCATCAATCACCAAACCAATCTCAGAACCATGCTCTTTCATATCATTTACCATACCAACAACCACAGCAGCATCCGAAACCAAATCTAAAGGCACCAAACCAGTTTCGCAAGCAAGTTGGATACCTTTAAAGATAGCCACTACCTCAGCCACCAAAGGACTATAACAAGTAAAAATCTTCTGCAAGCTGCTTGCCATCACACATCCATTAGAATTACTAATCACCAATCCAATGCCCACCACACCCCGTCTATCAATCGCAGCATCCGAGTTGAGCAAAAACTTGTCCGGATGCGGGGGCGACCAGCGAGGATTACCCAACTGCCCATACCCTCTACTCGAGCATAAAATGGGAGCAGCCGACTTCTGGTATTCATCAATAAAAATAATAAGCTGTTTTTGATTAATTGATTATAAGTTAGGTTAAAAAATTGGAAGAGTATTTTACGTTAAAATTATCATTGTGTCGATCATTTCAAAATTCGTGTTAAACCCATGTTTTAATATTTAAACTCAGTAATGACCTTAAATTTAAGAGAAAATTGCAACTAACCTCCCTGAGGTTTGGCCTTTAACAACTATAAACAACTTTATGCTTAATTGACAATGACTTCCCCTATTGTTAGTTAAAGTAAAATCAAACTTCACAAAGATAAGGGTATTTTTATCATTTTAAACCTTTTTTTATTTATTTAAAAAAAAAAAAACAAATCTTAAGTTTTCTCAAGTTTTTTTTTCTTTTCTTTTCTTCTCAAGTTTTATTAACATGGAAGGAAAAAAAAAAAAAAACTGAAGAAAATGTTGTTGGATTAGATTTAGGTGAGCCACACTTTTTATTTTTATTTTTGAAAAATCTGAAAAACTTGAATCTGAAGAAAAATCTAGAGATACATCAATGGAAGAAGAAAATGTTGTTAGATTAGAATTGGATGAGCCACACTTTTTATTTTTCATTTTTGAAAAATCTGAAAAACTTGAATCCGAAGAATAATCTAGAGATACATCAATGGAAGAAGAAAATGTTAGATTAGATTTAGATGAGCCATTTTTTTTTTTTTTTTTTTTTTTTTTTTTTTTTTTTATAGTTTTCATATATTTATATATTTTTAAAATCAGAATTTTTTTTTATTCAGGGACATTTTGGTATTTGTAGCGCTCAAATCCAGTCAATGGTTAAATTTGACTAACTTTAACTAATATTAGGGGAGGTCATTGTCAATTAATGATAAAGTTGTTTTTTGTTGTCAAAAACCAAACCTCAGGGAGGTCTACTGCAATTTGCTCTAAATTTAAATATGTAGGGTCATCAGGTGTTAAACTTACAACATTTAATTGTGGCATAAAAAGTAATATTCTCAAAACTTAGAATTATAAATTATGATAAGAACATTAATTATTTTTTTTTTTTTTTTTTTTTTTTTTTTTTTTTTTTTTTTTTTAGGCAGAATCCAAAACTATAGAAATAAAAAAGAAGAGAACAAAGAGTAGCATAGGCCAAACCAGCCATAAAACACCGGGAGCAAATCTCTAACCAGAAAAATGGTGCGCAGGCCACACAAGAAAACAAAAATATCAAGAAAAACGAAAAGACTCCCGACCCATGCACTCAACATAGATCTTTGAGAACCTGCCTTGTAGAACCATTCCCAATCCCACGATAATTCCAATATAGGACACTAATCATCAAAAACCCTCGAAAAAGCCCGGGACCCGGACTTATAAGAAGCCAATCCGCGTGCAATCCTAGTGGACCTTCGAGTAATAGTAGTATCATCTAACTCTTCTTCCTCAACCTGGTCAGCCCAGAAAGAATCAGCAATAAGGTGACGTTCAGCTTGGGAATCGGACAGCGGACGCTCATGACCCTCGACCCGAACATCAGAGTCCGCAGCCAAAATAAAGGAACATGAAGATCCAGATCTATTCCTCAAAACAACCTGATCAACCCTCTCAATCGAAGGAGAAACTGTACTTGCCTTATTTGTTGGGGTTTTTACCCTAAAGCTTGTAATTTGTAAATATGATTTGAACATAAATAAAAGAAGTAGTATATTCATTCATTTTGTGTCATACTTTAAATATATAACATGTGCACTTAACATCCAAGATTGCCAGATGTAATTTCGAACTGAGTATATGAGTGTCATATACAGATGAATGCAGTTTGAAACGAGCAATCTAAAGAGTCCGTAGATAGCAAATAAAGCTGGGTACTTTATTTGTGGCTAATCTATAGCTGCGGTTTATTTCGTAATGTACGGTGATCTTATCCCGGATCATTCATATGGAGATATGAGAATGGAGGCACCTTATATAATGTGATCATATAGGAATGGGCCATGATCTATATGAATCTCTCACTAAGATCCATTTAACGATGAGATTCATATATATCAACTAATGATGGCTATATGTGGGTAATCTTAATCCTGAGTGTCTTATCGACTCCTTCAGGTTAGATCGTGGTCTTTGATATACCATGGGTGAGGTCGGAGTTGCATTCATGATCAATATGTTCCGTATGTTGGGATCGCGGTTTGGCTTGTGGCTGGGAAGGTTTGTACACAATAGTGGAATCCACTCCTTCTTGCGAGAAGTAGATGGTAGTTCCCTTAAGGGTTGATTCGGGGCTTGAACAATATGAGCGCTCTCCTAATTCCGTAAGGAATGTAGGATTTATTGTTCATTAGAGAATCAATGGTACTTAAAGGAAAGATATAATTAGAGGGGTATAACGGACATTATGACCCAGCTCTAATTATGAACTACTTGTGGAGGATTATACCATATGTAATAGCTATATCGATGGACACCGAAAGTTATTGGTTTGTGTAAAAACGTCTACAGTTGAGAGAGTGTAGCTTCGGGTTTTTAGTAGAATAACACCGAAGTTAATAATCATGAAATATTAATTAAAGAGTTTAATTAATTATTTCTAAGGATTATTGAAGCTCAAAATACTGTGGGTCCATTAGGTCCCCTTGCTAGCCCGATCGATTTAGGTAACAAGGGTCACGGTTAATTAATTGGATTGTCTAACTAATTGTGTTACGAAAGTGACACATATCTATTCGGGGAACTAATTGAATAATGAGATTATTTAATTAATGATTTTAATGATTATGACAATTAAATAATAAGATTATTTAATTATGTAATTAATTATTGATGGAGGGTGTTAGTTGATATTTATATTTGAAAAATGGGATAATATGATTATCTTATTTTTTTAATTGATTAAATATCAATTTTGAATTTAAATAGTTTAAATTCAAATTAGATGATATCTATTAATAAAATAAAATAAAGATTTTGTTTTTAAATTAAAAGATATCATTAGTTTTTTTTTTTAAAAATAATATATATATGATATATATTTTTAGGTATGTGGATACCTGACAAAAAACCCATCACACGCTAAAAGAGAAACAAAGTGGTGCGGCCAACAAAGAATCAAAAGAGAAAAAAAAAAAATATTTTTTTAAAAGATTTTCTTTTTTGTGTGGCCTAACCTAAGACATACAAACAACAAGAGTTGTTTTTGTGTGTTCTTCTCTTCTTCTTCCATACAGGTTCCTGAATACCGTGACGCGCCCACACGCTGTTACCAGTTCCGGGAGATAGCGATGAAGATCAAGTGGTTCAAATCAAGAGCAGATCGTATTAAAGTGAAGGAGCCTCCTACGTAGGTATAAAGAAAATTGTTTCTTCTCTTTTATATATATTTTTATTTCGATTTCTTGTTTTTACTATTCCGAAAAATAGATCCTAGGGTTTATTGATTGCATTATTTCTTTATGAAATAAAATAAATTTTAAAACCTTTCCGTTGCGCAATCTATAACCCTGGGTTCCTACACTATCGTCCAACTCATCAACCGAAACCATTGAAGAAATAATAGGTTTAGCAAAAGAAACCAACGGAACAGAATCCCTACCAACCTTCGACCCCTGCCCGACCATCGAAAAAGCTGAAGAGATCGAGACAACGGCACTAGCTGAAACATCAAGAATCGAAGAGGGGCCCTCTGAAGAAACAGGCCTTGCTCCCACTCTGGAGGAATGAATAGGGACATCAATAAGAGAATCCTCACTCTACCCCACCTGTTGGCACTGACAAACCTAAGTAGCCACCACCAAAGTAGTAGGAGCCATCAAAGAAGTTAAACCCGGCGAATCAACTAGACTAGTAGAAGAAACCATACCCAAAATCGGATCTGAACTTGTTGAAGAATGAACCACAACTGAATCTAGAGACCTTAAATCCTGTTGAATGGTGGCAAAGGCATTAGAAATCAGAACTTTCGCCTGAGGAAAAACCAGTTTAGGAGCACGGTTGTGGGGAACCTGAAACCGCTCATCAGTAACAACCGTGGCTGAACCATCTCTAGCTGAATCAGGCTTACTAGAACTAACAGAAATCCCTTTTGTCGAATTTATTCCAACGACAAGCATTGAGAAAATGACCAATGGAGGAACAAGTAAAACAGAAGGCCGGTAGATTTTCATATTCCACAGAAATGAAAGAACTATGAGAATCATCCCTCTCAAGAAGCAAAGAAGACGAAGGCACAATAGACACATCAATATCCACCATAACATGAGCAAAATGTCCAAAATCACCCTCCACATTAGCCTTATCTAGCTGTAAAGGCATTCCAACCCCTCTAGCTAAATCAGAAATAATCTTCAGATGCGAGTATTCCCATGACAGATCATAAAAATGGACCCAAACTTGAGCATTTGAAAACTTATGTAATGCCGGGTTAAAATCTGGAATCCAAGGCTAAAGGTGTAAAACACCTGGTTTGAGATTAAGAGACCTTAAACTCCAAACCATATTCTTGTCAGCATCTGAATTCAACATAATCTGAAAGTACCCCTTACCTAAAGAAATCAACCTCCAAATAGAGTTCAACTTCCAAATAGACTGCAGCTTGGCTTTAAGATCAACCAACTTCCAAGGCTTCTCACCACTAGAAAGGACAACCCGACCAATGAGAGAAAACTTACTAACCTCCAATCTAGACTTATAAGCAGAGGGATTCACCCGAATAGCCACATAACAACCCTTTTTCGAAAGAACCGAAGGACCAGAAATATTATCCACCTGAATCGAGGCAGCCTTAAAAAGATTTGCATTAGAAAAGCCCCTAATAGATGACAGAGGCAAGGAACTACCCACAAGCGGATCCACCTCGCCAACAACAGCCTTACCTCTAGACAAAGAACCCCTAACGGACAGCAAGGAAATTCCCACTAGTAGATCGGCCCAGCCATCAACCGCCTTACAACCATGGGGTCACAAAGAGACCAAAGAATTTGGCCTTGAAGGAACAACATGTGACCCTGCTGAAGAAGAAACATACAAAGAAGCCTCTATGCTCATCGAATCCACTGAGTTAGAAACCATTTAAACCACAACCGGAAAACTTAAACCCTAATTGCCATGCATGTGCAAAATACGAAAAAGTAATTTTTTTGTGAATAGTGCCGCTGTGTCACCCATGAATAGTGCCGCTATAGTAGCCCATGAACAATGCACACATCACCTGTGAACAGTGCCACTACAGTTGTGAACAACGTGCTACAGTGTGTATAGTGCTGCTACAGTGCTCCACGAACAGAGCCGCGAACAGTACCCCCATAAAAGTTAACAATTTTTTTTACATTGATGAATAAATACATGTTACTATGTATATTAATATAATGATAAATTAAAATAAATTTAAAATTCTATTTGTTGAATGACCATTATTACTTTTATGTGTGTAAGAAACTACTTCTTGATATTTTTTGTATCGGCTTTCATAAAACGGTAAACATTTAAAATAAAATGTCTATTCATATATAATCCAATTAGAGAACGGTAAAGTAGAAAAGGAAATCCATAAATTATATAATTAATAAAAATTTATAAATATAACTATACCAAATTATGATGAATTACACTGATAATATATAAAATACATGTGATATAAACATGAATCAAACAAAATGGTTGAAATAAACCATGGTTGTCAAATTAAAGGGACTGAAAATCCTTTAAGAAGTTGTGGAGAAACAATAGAATACAACAAATGAAGAAATGGATGTGTGAAATTTTTTCAATAACTATGCATTGGTCTTGTATATGAAAGAAATTAAATTGATTTGTATTCAAATACTTAAAGAAGAAAACGATGATAAACATGAACTTGCAATACAAGACTATATGTATATATATAATGTGTGTGTGAGTGTGTGACCAATAAACGAAATTAAACTAGATGTTAAGATGTCACCAATTGAAGAAATCATATCATTTTCATAAGAAGTAAAGGCATACAATTATAAAATAAGTCTACATTTATACAATTACAATGTAGAGCATCTCCAATGCTGTGCCATTTTATTGTGCCAATGCTAAAATTTAGCACAGAGTACAAAAACCTTCCTCCAATGTTGTGCCAAATGCTATGCTAAATTTGGCATATGCTAAACTTTGTGCCAAATTTGGCACACAATATAGCATATGCCAAATTTGGCACAGCAATAAATGCTTATTTTTTAATTATAAAAATATCATTAAAATAATTTAAATTTAATAAATGCTTATTTTTTAATGATATTTCAATCAAAATTTATTTCATCTGCAATAATTCTATAGAAATTCAATGTTATGTCATTTTTGTCTTTTCATTTTCTTTTTTTTATCATCTCCAAATTTCATATCTTCCATTTGTATATAAAAAAATATTTTTAATGGAAGAGAATTAAAATCTTTCAAAACGTGGAAAATCATTTACAAATAACCAAGATGTAGCCATCTGCAATGCTTGGTTGGCCATCACCCAAAATCTCAGAGAAGACAATGGGAGCAGAGGAAAGAGACGAAAATAATGGCAACCTATTTCGTGTTCTGAAATCTGGTCTAAAGCAAAAAAAAAAAAAAAAAAAAAAAAAAAAAAAAAAAAAAAAATTCTTAGAGAAGACAATGGGAGCAGGGGAAAGAGACGAAAATAATGGCAACCTAATTTGTGTTCTATAATCTGGTCTGAAGCAAAGAAAAAATTAATGAATGCATTAATGGTATTATTTGACTTTTATAATTTTAATCAATAAAATAATAAAAATAGCATTTTAATCAGAATTGTGCATTGGAGCACAATGCTAAATTGTTGTGTCAAATATAGCATTTTATACTTTTTTATACCAAATTTGATATTGGCAATAGCACATGCATTGGAGATGGTCTAAGTTTATGTTTAAATGCTATGCAATGCCTGTGGCATGATGAAGGAAAAATGAACAAAATCCTTCATGCCACATGCATTGTATAGGGTTTAAAACATAAAATTGTCACTCTTGAATATGCTTTTGGGGTATCACCTTGCAATATATATAAGTTTATATTTAAACGTTATGCAATGCATGCAATATGATGAAGGAAAAAGGAACAAAACTCTCAGGCCATATGCATTGCATGACGTTTGAAACATAGAATTGTTACTCTTAAATGCATGCATTTGGAGGCCTCACCACACCTATCAATTTATAGAACTAGTCATATATGAGTGATAATGCTTACCTTATATGCATTGATTATCATACATTCACAATTCCTATATATTTAAAAGCACAATTTTTGGAAATTTTATTAGTATTGAACTCTTTTTTTTTCTTCTATAAAATTGTGATAAGACAATGTACGTGGTCAAGTATTATGAATATAAATCTCACAATGACAACTTTATAAATGTGTTATTCGATTATGTGCTGCACAATCATCATTTGTTTCCTAAAATTGTGATAGGACAACTTATGTAGTCAAGTATAAAAAAACTTACAGCTGGACCAAACTCATCTCATGGTGACATTCTGTAATAGCAATGAATTATAAAGGAAATTATTAGTGAAATGATCGATGATTGGCATTTTCTAAAAATTGTGCAAGTTATAATTAGGATGACTAACGATGATTTGGATTCAGATTACTTACTAAAATTGAATATATAAGGTTTAAATTTTGTTGAATAGTGTAGAGATAAGAAAATGGAAATATTGAAATAATTGGAAGGTTCAAAAAAATTAATAGTATAGGGCCAAAGAGGGAAGGATTTGGATCCTCTCATCATCTCACTTTGTCCCCACCTAAATCAATGGTCTTGATTAATTCTATCTTTGGTAGAGTAAATATATAAAAAGTAATACCAGACCATTGATTTGTTATATTAGACACGTGTTAATAGATTATGGAGGTTAGGACAATTAAGGTGAGGAGAGGATCCAGATCCGTCACGACTAATACTATAAATTGATAGGTGTGATGAGACCTCTAAATGCATATTCAAGGGTGACAATTCTATATTTCAAACTTTGTGCAACACATATGGATTAATGTGCGGGATTTATATAAATATTTGAAACAAAGAACAACCATTATTAATAAAAATAAAAAGAAAAAAGGGGAAAAGAAAAACGAAAGCAGAAGGGGTGCGCATGCCCTAAAACACATAAATCTAAAAAGCCATGCAGGCCTCAAAAATAAAAACATGAACTTAATTAACCAGATCAGCGGGATCATTCCTTTTTGTCTCAACCAGTGCGACCCAATTAGCGACAAGGCTTAATTCTGCTTGGGCCATTGAAGCTGCAGAATCGGAGCAAATCTTAATCTCAGCTATAGGGAGGCGCTTAGAACTTCCCTTACTTATTTGAGACTTGAAACTAGATAAAATCTTAAAAGTTTGCTTCACTTTTCTTTTTGATTTGATCACCAGGGGAATCCAATTATTGTCAAACACAAGATCTACTGGACTATAACTAAAATTTGAAACATGAATATCTTGGTCTTATGATATATTCTCCAAATTAGTATTTCCTCTTTTATCTCATCTAAGGATTGATCAAAAATTGCTGATCAATCCTTGGATTGTCAAGAGTCACACTGTTATTAATGCAAATATTCTCTAGAGAACATTGAGGATTCTTATTATTATTGTTTAAATTTAAATACTCGGTATTCAAATCATTGGAGATATCAACATTAATTCTTGCATCTTGATTAGGAAATTGTTCGGCTATTTGAATTTGAATTGGAGAAAAACTCTCAATTAGATCCTGATCTTCCGCAAGTACATTAAATGTGCCAGTTGTAACTGGAAATTGCCCTTCACAGATTGGGTCAACTTCTTGTAACCCAAATTTGTCAACTTCAAAATTGGCTATTGTTTCCCGATTTACTTTCTGAGTATCAATCACATTTAATTCAAATCAATGTGGAGATAATTGGATGCTACCAAGGGCAACTTTATAAATGTGTTATTCGAATAATTACTACACAACCATCATTTGTTTCCTAATTAAAATTGTGATAGGAAAATGTATGTGGTCAAGTATAAAAAACTTTTATCACTGAGTCAACCTCATTTTGAGGTGGCATTCCTTAATAGCAATGAATTTTATAGGAAATTAATAGTAAAATGAGGACAGCCATATACTAAAAATTGTGCAAGATGACTAACAGTGATTTGGATTCAGATTACTTACTAAAATTGAATATATATGGTTTAAATTTTATTGAATAGTGTGGAGAAATAAGAAAATTGTAATATTGAAATAATTGGAAGGTACAAAAAACTAATAGTATAGAGCCAAAAAGGGAAATCACAACTAATACTATAAATTGATAGGCGTGGTGAGGCCTCCAAATGCATATCCAAGGGTGACAATTCTATGTTTCAAACTTTGTGGTGATGCCTCCAAAAGCATATTCAAGGGTGACAATTCTATGTTTCAAACTTTGTGCAACACATGTGGATTAATGTGTGGGATTTATACAAATATAAATCATGTTTCTTTCGCTAATCCACAAGCTTTGCATAGTGTTTAAATGTAGTACACTAGTATTTGGAGGATTTTGTTGTGGGTACTGGGTAGAATATATTTACATATTATATATGCATTTCACCATAAAATATTTACTTGCTAATTCATGGTTTTGTTCATCACTTTTATTTTGTTTTATTTTGATCTAAATGTAAAAGTATCTTTAAATTGTTTTACTTGCATTCATTTTCTAATTCCTTAGTAATTATATATTTTTTTTTCTTGGGTTAACAGCACTAGTTTCCCCTGAACTATAAGCGAATTTATAAGTTGCCCCTTCACATTTTTTTCTAGACAATTTACCCCATGAACTCTCTTTAATTGGAAACAAGTGACGGAATGGGGACGGAACCCCTATTCCGTCCATCTTCTTGTCACGTGCGCCTCACATATGTTTTTAAATAAAGGCAAAATTGAAATGAAGTTTTTTTAACAACACCGTTGCCCCTGAACTCTTAGCGAATTTGCAAGTTGCCCCCTCACCTTTTTTTCTGGACAATTTACCCCATGAACTCTCTTTAATTGGCAATAAGTGACGAAATGGGGACGGAACCCCTATTCCGTCCATCTTCTTGTCACGTGTGTTTTTAACTAAGGGCAAAATTGAAATAAAGTTTTTTTAAAATAAATTTAATTAGGTGGAGATCCAGATTGGGTGGATTGGATAGGTTTTTTTTTTTTTTTTTTTTTGATTAGGTGGATTGGATCAGTTCCACCACTAACCAGAAATCCCCACCACCAACCCCATCGTCAACCCCCACCACCACCATCTCCATAAGTTCTCCAGAAATCCATATCCAAACCCATATCAAACCCATCATTAGCTAGTTCAAACCCATAGCACCAGTTCAAACTAGAAACCCATATCAAACCAGAAATCCATATCAAAAATCCAACACCACTGCCATCTCCATCAGTTTTTCAGAAATCCAACCACCAAAAATCCAACACCCACCACCAAATCAAACCCATCCATCTCCAAAACTAAAACCCACCACCATCCATCTTAACCCCAAGCTTAACCCTCTCTGTCTCTCCACCAAAACCTTAACCAACCCCACCATCAACCACCACCACCACCGTCCATATGAAACCTAGATCAAACCCAAAATCACTAGTTCAGATCAAACCCACCGTCAATCGTCCACCACAACCATCTCCATCATTTTTTCAGAAATCCAACCACTCGAAATCCAACACTTGCTGCTAAATCAAACCATCCACCTCAACCCTAACCTTAACCCTCTCTATCTCTCCACCAAAACTCAAACTGTGAGGAGATCGGCCACCCCTTTGTCAAGTGAAAGGAGGGGTGGGTTTGGTGGAGAGACATAGAGGGTTAAGGTTAACGATGCTATGGGTTTATAGTTTGAACTGGTGTTATGGGTTTGAACTGGCTAACTATGGGTTTGATATAGGTTTTGATATGGATTTTTGGAGAATTGATAGAGATGGTGGTGGTGGGGGTTGACGGTGGGGTTAGTGGTGGGGATTTCTAGTTAGTGGTGGAACTGATCCAATCTGGATCTCCACCTAATTAAATTTATTTTTTTTTTAAAAATTATTCCAATTTTGCCCTTAGTTAAAAACACATGTGAGGTGCACGTGACAAGAAGATGGACGGAATAGGGGTTCCGTCCCCATTCCGTCACTTGTTGCCAATTAAAGAGAGTTCATGGGGTAAATTGTCCAGAAAAAAGGTGAGGGGGCAACTTGCAAATTCGCTAAGAGTTCAAGGGCAACATTGCTGTTAAAAAAACTTTATTCCAATTTTGCCCTTAGTTAAAAACACACGTGAGGTGCACGTGACAAGAAGATGGACAGAATAGGGGTTCCGTCCCCATTCCATCACTTGTTGCCAATTAAAGAGAGTTCAGGGGGTAAATTGTTCAGAAAAAAATGTGAGGGGGCAACTTGCAAATTCGCTTATAGCTTAGGGGAGATTGGTGTTGTTTACCCTTTTTTTCTTTAGATAAAATTAATTTAATATTTAATCTTCATAGATCGAGAATGACTATTAATTCACTTGTATTATAATCTCTTCAGGTGCATAACTATGATATCTTAGCACATCTTTGCATGTTGTATTTTCTTGATATTCCAATAACTTAGAGAATCACTTCAGTCTTTCATTTGAAGGTCTGTTGTATTTTCTCAATGTTCCAACAACTCAAAATCACTTCAATTTCTTTCATTTCAAGATGATATATAGTTTTTCATTTCAAGAAAAATGTTCTAATCATAACTCTTGATAATCCTTTATCAGGTTTAAGAGGAATATCTAATATTTTTTTTTTTTATCAACATTTTCATACCTAAAAGTAATTTATATTAAATTTAAAACAAGAATTTTAAAAATCTAGGAAATCTAAAATTATCTTTAAAACTACCAGTTAATACATGATTTAAACAAAGGTTTAGTTGAATAATATAAGATTTTGTCATAAAAAAATATATACGATTGGAATTTTTTATTTTAACATAACATTTTAGTAATTTATTTCATAACAAAAGATAGGTTTTAAAGAAAACACAGTTTTTTTAATAATTAATTTAAAGAATTAAAACTCTCTACAAGTAAGAGACATAAAAATCATAACAACAAATATTAGACACTTAAAGATATAAAAAATCATATCTGATTTTACATATTTTGAAACAACCGAGATGATGAAAATGGAGACATGCCCATATCAGAAACAAATTATTTGAGTATGTTACAACTTGACTAGCTATCTACCCATTAATGAAAATTTAAACATGGTTAGGATTTTAATTTAATTAAACAACCTTATCTCTATTGAAAAAAATATATACTTTTATCTTTAAGATTATTTTTGATATTGCATCGGGTGTTATTGTAATATATATATATATATATATATATATATATATAATTAAATTACATGTGTTTTTGCTAATTGGATGCATAAATCAATTTTAAGGTGATACTATTGACACATTTTTATTATTTATATTAGCAATAATATTCACTTTGATATATTTTTTTTAATACATAATTTTTTTACACAAAAATTTATAACAAACTAGAATGCTTTTTTTTTTTTTTTTTTTTTTTGTTGAATAGTGTGGAGAAATAAGAAAATGGTAATATTGAAATAATTGAAAGGTACAAAAAAAAAAAAAAAAAACTAATAATATAGAGCCAAAGAAGAAATCACGACTTATACTATAAATTGATAGACATGGTGAGGCCTTCAAATGCATATTCAAGGATGACAATTCTATGTTTCAAACTTTGTACAACACATATGGATTAATGTGCGGGATTTATACATATACATTTCACCATAAAATATTTACTTACTAATCCATGGTTTTGCTCTTCACTTTTTTTTTTTTATTTTTTTTTATTTTGATCCAAATATAAATGTGCTTTGAAATTGTTATCCCCGCATTCATTTTCTACTTCCTTAGTAATTATATATATTTTCTTTTAGATAAAATGAATTTAATATTTAATTTTTATAGATCAAGGATGGCTATTTATTCACTTGTAATAAAATCTCTGCAAGTGCATAACTATGATTTGTGATTTGGTCTTAATTATCTCCACACTAATATATTTGCCTGTTGTATTTTCTTGATATTCCAATAACTTAAAGAATCACTTCAATCTCTTTCATTTGAAGGTATGTTTTATTTTCTCATTATTCCAACAACTTAGAGAACCGCTTCAATCTCTTTCATTCCAAGATGATATATAGTTTTGAGCATTTAATCAAAATTATTTTCATCATAATTTTGTATGTTTTGAAGAGATACAACTGTTTATTTATTCATTAATGCTTCTAAATAATAATCCTTTATTAGGTTCGAGAGGGATATCTAATATTTTTTTTTATCAACATTTTCATACCTACAAGTAATTTATATTAAATTTAAAAATAGTTTCCATCATGAATCTAGGAAATCTAAAATTCTCTTTAAAACTTTTAGTTAATACATTATTTAAATAAAGGTTTCATTGAATAATATAAGATTTTGTCATAAAAAATTGACAAATTAATTTACTACAATTAAGACATGAAATGCGTAACAACAAATATTAGACACTTAAAACAAAAATAAAACCAACAACAGAACATGAAAATATATACGCATGTGTCTAAAACAACTGGGGGGTTGTTAATCCAATTAGTTACCAATTTTTCGGATTAATCAATTTTATAAAAATTAACCCAATACAATCAAATACAATCAATGTAATTAAAGTGTGGAAAACAATAAATAACACGTTGATTGATTTACGTGAGAAACCCACCAACTGGGCAAAACTCACGGGTTATCCTTCTAGCCACACACAGTCCTCAAATCCACTATATGTAATGATGTTTACAACTTAGGTTGACATCTGGTCACACCATTCTCGGTTACTAACCCATCACTACTACCCTGCGGGCCTTTTATAGTGATTCTAAACCAATTGCTTGTGTACTAAGCCACTTAGCCATAAGACTTAACTCTCAATGAAGAGATAAACAACCTATGTGAATATATGACAATATTATAAATACAATTAATGCTAGGCAAACATCAAATGCTTATCTAGGGATTTAAGATGGCAACAAACAATAATCCTAGATATCAATATCTAAATGCAAGGTAAGAAGATTTAGCTAAAGGGCATAAATGTCCTAACATGCTAGCTATCACAATCAGCCACAATCAATCAATATAATGCTTTACAATATATTCAACATATAATTAGCATATATTCGTGTGGTAGAGACAATGCATTTAATCAATCAATAAATGTAAAACCTATAATCAACTATCACAAACAAACCCAATCAAATAATGAGATAACTTAGCTAGATAATATATAACTTAGAATGCTAGCATAACACAAATAATCTCAATCAAAAGAAGACCCACGAATTTCTTCATTCAACATTCATCATTTAATCAACAAAAATACTCAACAAGGTATTTAACATATAATCAACATGTATTCAACAATAGATATCACAAGAGATGAATACAAAGCATTTAATCAAGTAATAAATGTTAAACCTAGGTCAAGAAATATCAACAAGTGAAATGGAGATGAATATGATGTTACCTAGTCAAGAACATGAAGACCCATGTCATGAAGATGATGCATAGATTTGAGTTGTTGGAGAGTTATAAATCAAAGGATTGAAGCTTTCTCTATCTAAAACGAATTCTCTCTCTCTCTAGGTTTTGTGTTTTCTGAGTCTTGAAATGAAATGAGGAAGAAGATGGTATATTTATAGAGCCCTAAAGAAACGACGACGTTTTGGAAAGTCTTACAAATTTCTGGGCATTCAAGGCGACTCAGCAAGGTGATTGGATTTGGTCGCCATGATTTATGGTCACACAACAGAGTTTGTGCCAATTGGTGAGGCAAGTGGATTTGATCACCACGATGGTCGCCATGAATTCTGGTTAGTGACTCGAATTTTCGAGCGACTCAAAATATGACCAACGACATCGAAAACATTCGAAGAAAATACCGTTGGAAAGGTATGGATATCTACTTTCTATTCATTTTTATATATTGAGGTTTCAAAGTCTGTAGAGAGAGTTATGGTCATTTGAGTGACCAAATGTCAGATTTGGACAACAACAATATTACCCAAACTCATGGTATAAGACCATGTAACCCAAGATCAATGAGGAAAAAAGAGACTTCTCTAGTGGTCACACATCGCGCTGAGACAAGTACACCATCGTGCAAGCGCGGACGTTTCCGATAACATAACCGAAAACGAATTACACCACATAAAACCACACATATATCTAACAATGAAGTGCATGTGTGAGATGTGAAATGAATTCACACATATAAGCAATGAACACAAATGCAAGATGACTAAGGCATGCATGAGTAATGTGTGTGTGCAACTAATCTATTCAAATAGTTAAGCACAAGTGTTATAACTTTGGAGTCTCTTGAGCTTGAGGGCTTGAGAATTCCATTTAAGCTTGATCACGAACAATAAAGCACCTATTCTACCCTTACATATTAAACCCCAATTGTGGTTTGTCAGCGGAATAAACCAATCAAAATATGAGGAACTTATAGAACATAAAATCAAATATTGCTTAATCTATTGCTATCTCCAAATTAATAATGAATAACAAGGAGAAATAATAATAATTGAAACAACCGATGATGAAAAAGGAGCCACACCTGCATCAGAAATAAATTATCTAAGGATGTTATGACTTGACCATAAACCCATTAATTTTAAACTTGGTTAGAAATTAGGATTTTAATTTAATTAAACAACCTTGTATGTAATGAATAAATAAATACTTTTATTTTTAAGATTATTATTGGTATTGTATTGGGTGTTATTGTAATACATAGATTTTTAAAAATTAAATGACGGGTATACATGCTAAGTGGATACATAAATCAATTTGATGGGAAAAATATTGACACATTTTTATTATTTATATTAATAATAATAATATTTACTTTGATATTTTTGAATACAAATTTTTTTTATACAAAAACTTATAATCAACTAGGATGGGTTTTGTTATCAATTCTTTGATATGTTTAAAACTTATCTTGTATGTAATGCTTTCTAAAGATGGTTTTCTCAAATCTCAAATGAAAATTTTGAATATGCATATAATAATCAACAAATGAAAATTTTGAACATGCATATAATAATCAACAAAAAAAAAAAAAAAAAGATAAATAAATAAATAACATGAGGTTGGCCTTTATGGTTTACACCTCACATCTACACCATTAGGCTGTAGATTTGAATATGTCTTTTTTTCTAAATCCTGAATTATTATAATGTTTAGAAAGAAAAAAAAAAAAAAGAATACAAATAAATAGATAAAATGAAATTGGCAACAAATTGATAAGATTTATGAAGTTGGCAAATTACCAACATTGCCGATCTCTTATGAAATTGACCAAGTGGCCTGCCCCTTAATTACACCATTCAAATTGAGGTTTGAATTCGTATCGTGTCCCCCTCCTAATCTAATCTTAGATATTTCAAAGTTACGTCACTTCTTATAGAATATAAATAAATAATTTTACCACAAAAATGTAAATAAGTAAAAAGTTGATTTTTTATTTATTTATATAATTTCATCAGTTTGCTTTCTATCAACACCGCTTAGTTTTGAAGACTCTATTATTTAAAAGGGGGAATTGCATAAACACCCTCAAGATTTGATAAAATTGCACAAATATAGCAGTTTTGACCATATACACATAAACTTCCCTCAATATTTGAAAATTGTTGCATAAACATCCCCTACTATTAGATAAATCCGTTAGTTAATGGTTAAAAGTGTAAAAAGTCTAAATTACCATTTATTTTTATTTTAAATAAACTAAAAAATTAAAAAAATAAGATAAAAAATATATAAAATATATATTTTTGATAACATGAATGTAACTTAAACCTGAAACCTGGAAAAAAAAAATCATCTTTACAAATAAAAAAAATAATTTTTTAAACAATTTAATAATAAATAAATTTTAAATTTTAAATTTAAGAGGGAATTGCACAAACAATTTTTTTTTTTTAAGATGATTTTTTTTTCTAACTTTCTAATTTAAGATACATTCATATTTTCTAAAAGATTTTTTAATATTTTTTTATCTTATTTTTGAATTTTTAATAATGTTTAAAAGAAAATATAAGGTATTTTGGACTTTTTACACATTTGACTATTGACTAATGGATCCATCTAACGGTAAAGGATATTTGTACAACAATTTTCAAATGTTGAAGGAAATTTGTGCCTATATAGTTAAAACTGCCATATTCGTGCAATTTTATCAAACCTCAAAAGATGTTTGTGCAATTCCCCCTATTTAAAATTGTAACCGGAATACTTTGAAAATCAACTTCAACACTTCTAACAACAATCCTAACGGTCAACGGTCGCATATAATAGATCTACAGTAGTCACCACTCCACAACAACAAATTTGAATCCAAAGTCCAAATCCCCTCTCCATTAAAAATAAATGTAATTCAATCTCTCCGCCTGAGTCGTGCTCACACGGTATCCATAAACAAGTAGATGAAATCACATCGATTTTAATTGATGATCCCCCACTCACATGCTATCTATAAACAAATAAATGAAATCACATCAATTTTAATTGATGGTCCGCACACAGCTTTTCATGAGAATTTCTTTGAACTCTTCCACCGAATCAAATTGCATATCTAAGATTAAGCTTTATACTGCATCATCAAAATGTCTATAAACATCTATTCAAGTTTTTTTAAATCGTTTAATTGAACTTTTAAAATTATCTATTTTAAATCTATTTTAAATCGAGTAAAAACTAATAGAATTTTAATCTCTACTAAACAAAAAAACTCATGGGATGTACTTCATCAAATAAACATTTAAAATTCTTTAAAAAAAAAAAAAAAAAAAAATCTTTTTTTAATAGATCTACTACAAATATACCTTTTATCGATAGAAGTTTTTCAAAAACACAACCAAACAAACTCTCAAACCAAATCTTATTACGTAATAATACGAAATAATAGTATCATCGGAGTAGATACCTGATTCACTTTTAAATAGAAGAAGCCAAGTGGACAGATTGGCCAGAGTGGAGAAAAAAAGGGGGATTGAACTCAATTTTTTTTGGGATATCCATTTTCCTGGGGATGCGGGGCCGCCTAAGAAACTAGAATTTCCCATAAAATCAATTCAAACTAACAGACACTTTGAACAACGCAAATACAGAAAATAGTAAATATTAGAAAGGAAAAAAAACAGAAGAAAAAAAAAGAGAAGCTGAAATCAGCATTTCAGTATTTAAAGAGGAATCCAACCATTTACATACAATCAGCAAAATTTAACCACTACGAACACTCACTACTAACCCAGATACATGATACATCTGCCATGTGTTTATACTGTTTCAGTTTTGAGAGAGGAAGAAAACGACCATATAGACAACTGGTTTACTTTTTGCAACCCCATTGTTGACAAAACTTATCAGTGTTTGCCCACCTACTAAGATATTCAATTTCTCCTTTTCTTCTTCTTCTCATTCTTCTCATTCGAATTCTTCAGCTGCACATCCAAAGTAATCATCATGATTTATTAGATGAGATAAGTAATCAAACTAGTAAAATGAAAGAAACCTGGGGGCGTTATGACTTACCATGATTATGAGAATCCGGACAAAGACTGCAACAAAATCAGTGAAAAGGGTCAACGCATGCTTCACGTAATCCAGGTCACCAAAGTGAGCCTTCTCAATTATATCCTGGGTGTCCACAACAATGTAGCCAACGAACACCAACAACCCAAAGTACAACTGCATAAAGATAGTCACACACACACAAAATGTAAGCAGGCTACGAATGATAACATTCGAACACCAAACAAGACAAGATTTCCACAACCAAAGTTAAACCAATAATTAATCCCCTCACCTCAAACTTGAACAAAGCTGTGGAACCCCCAAAGATTGAGGAAGCAAAGTGCAACCAGAGAAGCATGGACAGGCCAGATGATAGCAAGCCACCGAGATAAAGATACTCTCTGCGCCTTGCTACCATAGCTGCTGCTGAGAAACATGCAAAGGCCAACCCAGTTCCCACGAATGCGGTGATAAGGATGCTGGAACAAGGGAGCATTCATAATTAGCACGATTAACCTCAGAAGTAATCATTTGACATGTCACAAGTAAATTACATACAGCAAAAAATTACCAGAAGAAAAAAGACAATCATCAATCACCAATTTCCATGCTATGACTAAATTTTTTGAAGGCACATAAACACCAAAGCTTGTAATTACATTGACCTCCCACATAGTAAGACAAGCCAAGCACTTCAAGTAAAACCAATTTTTTTCATATAACCAGAAAAGCGGGTGTTGATAATAGGACACGGAATGCTCAATAAGCATATGGTATCAAAAGAAGTAGCAAATTTCGAAACAGATTATATCATCACAGCTATACTGAAAAAAAAAATGTTATCATGACCATAAAAATACCACCTTGATTCCCAAATTCAAATGGTAGACCCCTAAACTCCACAATCAAATTTTCAAACAGTTGATAGATATGATCGAACAAAAGACAGTAGCAAAATGGGCATGTACCTTGGATCAATTTGAATGGCCAAATCAATGAGAGGACCGATTGAGGCCCCTTCAAAAAGGGCAGCTGCCATCAGTAGAGCAACCCTCTTTCGCTGCTCACCAAGAAGCACAACAAACCAAAATCAAAAGTGAGTACAAGGAACGTAAAAGAACCAATATCATTAATCATATAATTAGAAAAAAAAAAAGCAAGTACCTCTTTTTGAAGAGGGGTTGAGAGCATCCAAGCCATGCATCCGATCATTGCAATTGTGGTAAGGATGCCACCAATGTTCCATAGAAGATGCAGGTAAACTCCAGAAGCTGATGCCACCAGTGCACAACATAAGGATAGATATACCTGATTTGCCAATATATCAAACAAATATGTTAACATATACAAATTTGTTTTCATCAAATTTTATTCTTTCGAGATCGATCTAGAAAGAATAGAACTACAGAAACTAAAATACGACAAAACGATTTATAAGATGCAAGATCTTTGTCAATTAGCTACCATCACTAAAATCTATATACGATCCGAGTTCTCGCCATTTCTTAATTTTTATTTTTCTCCAATAATATATAGGATTCACAAGAAACCTAAAATTTCCGAGACTCTACATTATTCGAAATCTACATACCAAATAATTTCAACAACTCATCAGAGAAAAATACATCATACAAAATTTTCACTCTGGCCAAGCATAAATTATTAACCAAAACGAAAAAAAAAAAAAAAAAAAAAACTCCGGAAAAACAAATAATGAAATTACCTGTTTAAGGTGAGACTGTACTACAGGAGAGATCTGGTTAAAGTTCTTGAAAGAGTTCCAGCGCGATCCAGATTGAGTCGATTCGAAGAAGGAAGAGAACGCCGTATCCATGGTTGTTTGGGTATAGAGAAACCGCGAGAAAATTCGTCGAGAAACTAACTTTTTTTTTTTTTTTTTTTGAAACAAACTTTTTAATTGATTGATGTGGAAATTGGAATTTAGGTAGACTTTATAGCCGTCCGGTGAGGAAGTTACTTGGAAATATCTAGGGCAATGCGAAAATTACAATATTGCCCTTTGCCCTTTGGTCAAGCAATATTTTACAATCGTGTCCTGATTGATCACGACCCGTTATTGTATGACCTTAAATGGTTCCGGAAGCTACTAGAATTGTCCACAGGTATGAGGAGTGATTTGGGAAACTTAGAGGTCATTCTGGAAAATTCGTAATAATCGAGGATATATATATATATAATATATGTATGTATATGGGTATAAAAGCAGTTGACAATGCTCCACAACGAGGACAAGCAAGAGATTATTTATTTATTTTTTTTATTTTTTTTATTTTTTGACGGAACAAGCAAGAGATTATTTTAAACGTCGCTTTGCTACTAAGCATTCATTTCATATAAATTCTACCTACGTAATAATACCAATCAGATATCGCCACGTCAGATATTTATACTAACAATAATCCTTCATCGTCAATAACCAAGAGCTAAAGAGTAGCGAGTTTGGTTTAGATAGGCAATATTTAATTCAACAATAAAGTTGAATGCAAATTCCACAGTATACATTTAATATTTATGATCGTATTATGGGATAGATATCTTTCGATATAGATGGTAATAGATATTGTGTCTGTTTGAAAGAGCTTTTCTACAGATTAAAAGAGTTTTTTTAATTAAAAAAGCTTTTTTAAAAAAAACTTATGTCATTTGGTTGTCACTCAGAAAAGCTTTTGAATGATTAAAAAATTATTTTATGTCTATCGAGAGAAGCTCAAATTTAAAGCTTTTCCAAATACAGTAAAACCTAGTCAAATAAATGTTCGACTTGATTAAATAATAAAAATTTCGGTCCCAACTCGGATCAATGTACTAAAATAATAATCTCGCTAAATACATAAGATAATAATTTTCAAAAAATCCTTTAAGGCCTAACGAATATATAAATTAATATATAATTGGTTAATATAGCATATAAAAATTCATAATATATATTAATGAACTTTTTTTTTTAATAACACTAAAATATCTGACATAACCCTATCATTTAATTTTTTAAAAAAGTATTTTCGTAATCTTATTAATTAAAAGAGTTTTTTCAATTGGTAACCAAACGACCAATAACTTTACTTTAAAAGTTCTACTTGTAAAAAATCTACCGCTAAAAGATCTACTTGAAAAAACTCTTCCAAATGGACTACAAAACACATGTTTACGCAATTTGATCTCGACAAATTCCGACGGAACTAATTCTCTATTGAAGGTTTTCTTTAAAGTGGGTAAAGGTTTTTGTTGAAGTGGAACTCGACACTTGGTCATATTGTAACAGAGGCAAAGATAAGATTCCATAAGGATGAAGCAAAGAGAAAATCGTACAATCATTGCTGAAAACTCAAGTTTCCCACAGTTGCTTGGCCACAATATGATTCCTTTTGTCTACCAAAAGAGTCACTTCGTTTTAACTTTTACATGAAGCACTGGTTATTCTTTCACAATTCACTGGTCAACAACTATTGAGCCTGAAATATGTAGAAAGTTTTTTACTCTCTTCAAATTGTTTCGTTTTAACTTTAGAAATATTATTTTATACTTACAAATATTGTATCAAGCACTTGTATAAACTTTTTTTTATTTTCATTCATGTAATCATGTAATTAGTACAGTTACAATTACAACATTTAAGAAGAATATTTACAAGAATGTATACAGTTTACAGCATTAATAAATGGGAAGAAGAAAAAATTGAGATCACAGAAGCTGCAGGCAGAGGTTAGCTATAAGTACAGAGATATAAAGCTTCGCTAGTGAGAAATCTTCACTGGTTTGGCAATGCTTTGTTTTTGTGATGGATTGCTTGTTTTGCTGTCAAGGCTGAGCCCCTGCCTGAGCATCTTCTGCCTTTTCAATCTCTCATGGCATGGAGCAAAGAACTCATGTTTGAGAGCATCCTCTGCACTCAGCCTCAATCTCGGATTCACCGACAAGCACTTGTCCACCAGATCAAAAAGAGAATTCGGGATTACCTCTAGGAAATCTGGTCTCTTTGTGTTTGTTTGACACCAATCCCGTAGGTTAATAGGTGCCAAAGATCGTGTATCATAAAGGTCCTGCAATAAAATGATACTAAAGTAATTAACATTTTTATGATTAACTAGGCATTGATCAGATCAAAATAAAATTTAATAAATACCTCAGGGAATGAGGATTCACGGTCATGTAGTTTGGCAATTTCCCATAGATCTTCACTGCCTCTCAACCTTGCAATATCCTTTATATTCCTGACAAATACAGCAATATAATTTAAAATCAAGTACAAGATAAAATCCAAACTGCTAAAATGCTTTTGGATCAAAAGAAGGGAGTTCTTACTGCTCAGGATCGCCAAAAAAGGGTGTTCTCCCAATCATTAGGTAGAGTAAGGTGACACCGGCAGACCAGACATCAAGCTTCGGGCCTTGATGTTGAGATCTGAACAATACCTGCTCAAACCACAGTACATAAGATTTCATTGTTTCATTTTAAGAACAAATTACAAATCAGACAAGTTCTCAATCGTGTTAAGTTGCAAAAGGTTGAAACTTTCTTGTTTCAATCTTTTGATAGACTAACAAATTGCTAAGGTTAACATTCTTCAGTTTTTTTGCCTGTTTGATTAATTAATGGTGCCTGGGCTACACGAAAAGCCTAAAATCCTGATAAAAATAATAATAATTTTAGGTCCTTTTTACCACAGCTGATTTCACGAGAAATACTCTGGACTGATTGTTATTATAATTACTAAATAAGATATACCCCTTGCACAAATAGGAATAAAGATAAAAATTGAAGGAAAAAAAAATGAATCATTTGATCGATCCTTATGTGGACTAAACAAGAGTAAGGCCACTTGAAATTCAAATGAACTCTTAACTCTCTAAGTAATAATGTATAATATTACAAACTTACAGTCAGATAATTAATCACTGATAACAAACTCAGATAAGCAGCTCTCCATTTCCTTTCTGTTGGCACCACAATATTTAGATAAATAAATAAATATCTTCCATGCAAGAGGACTAGAGGAGCTACTAATTGCAACTATTTCCTAAGCTTCACAGTTTTCTTTAAGATTTTTCATGATGCATACTAAGAACTAGCAGTCCAAAACATAAACTGCCGTCTGAAGATTCTTATCAGTGAATCTCACAATGTTTTCTTTAGTAAAATTGTCATGCAGCCCTGTCCAAGGACCTCTGTTTTTCAGTCCAAAAGATGCAATGCTGTAAAATATCCCTTAAGTATTGCAGTAAAACAAAATAGGTACACGAGAATGGATCTATTATTAAAGGTTTCAAGCATTAAGTGATAGTTGACTATGATGTCTCACCTCTGGAGCCCGAAAGCCTTTGGTCCCAGCGCAAGGACCTTCCCTCTTGTGCTTTCCATTTCCTGATTACAAATGAAATATTATTAATTCCAATAAAGGATATGGTTTGGTCAAAACAAAAATTCTAAAACTAATACATCAAATGTACCTTTGTTCTTCATCAAGCCACCTCCAGCAACAGAAATGCCACTTGAGTGAACAGGCATTGGAGTAAGATACACAAGCTCTCCATCCAATTTTCCAGGAGGGGCAGCAACACGCTTTCTCATAGGAGCTGGTATATGCGATGCTTCATGATTCTTACTCCTCATAGCATCCTGAAATAGGCTGATGAGCTCCTTCCTACCATGGCATGGTAAAGGTTCTCTCAGCCTTTCTGCAGAAGGAATCCTAGTGCTTGTCACATCTTTTGCAGAAGTTATTCCAGAGCCATCTGCCCCTTGACTGTTGAGTACATTCCGACTACCCAATTCATTACTGGCCTTCACTTGTTCCACAGTCTTCTTTTTCAGGTTCTTAGGTTCTAAAATGGACTTGGATCCCCTTGATGCGTCATGTTTTACTGCATCCACAAATTTAGCGCTTGGGATCTTCCTACCATGGGAGGGCGGTATGTATTTGGCACAGGGAACTGTAGCATGTTCATATCTTATGTCACACCCCACCTTTGATTTATCTGTAAAATAATATGAAACAGTTCCATTAATTCAAATTGATTGATCATGCCAATTAAAAAAAAAAACACAGAAAACTTCAGGGAGAGCACATTGCACTACTCGATTCTGAGATAGGAATTTTTTGTCTATAAAAGATTTAATTCAAGGGGGGTAAAAGGTGGTTGAGTGCTCTTGAGCCAAAGATGAATGGAACTAAGCGTTTAAAAAAAAAAGTGAATAATGAACATAATCACACAATATTATTAACAGCTATGAGCTATCAACTCAATACTTTAATGTTATTCAACAGCTTGGTCTTTAGTAGGTAAGCAAACCAACCTTCAGATGAAAGCAGAACAGTATTCAATCTTAAAATTTAAATTCTGCCAATTTTGTACTTAAATATATTACTTCAGACAAAAGAGAAGCTTACTTGTGGTTCCATACTTCTGATGCAGATCCTGTAGAAGCGAGGATGAGAACAAAACAATGTATAATCAATTTACTTCAATCAGAAGCTGGAGAAGAAAGATAGAGCAAATTGCACCAAACTCCCTGTGGTTTGACCTTTTACACCCAGAAATATCTTTATAGTTAATTGACACTCACCTCCCCGGCCGTTGGTCAAACTTAACCATTGACCAAGTTTGACTGTTAACATTCCAAAATGCATGTGGAAATTCTTAATTAAAAAAATTTTAAAACTCAGTTTTTTTTATGGAACCATTTTTTTTAACAAAAAAAGAAGTTAAAATCCATATTGTATTCAAAATAATATAAAGAAAAAGAAAAAAAATATTTTTTTTAAAAAAATAGATTGATCTCCACCGTCCAGATGGGTGGTGGAGATCTAATTACAAAAAACAATTTTAAAAAAAAATTAAAATTAAAAGAGAGAGAGAGAGAGAGAAGTTTAACCGGGAGTTAACAAAAAAAAAAGTTAAAATCAATAATTTATTAAAAAAAATTAAAGAAAAAGAAATTTTTTTTTAAAAAAATAGATTCATCTCCACCGTCCATCTCTAATTACAAAAAACAATTAAAAAAAAAAAAGAAGTTGAACCGGTGGAGATCCACTGTCTATCTCCTTTGATTGACAGTGGAGTCAGTTTTTTTTTTTTTTTTTGTTTACATTTTTTGTAATTTGATTTTCACCATCCATCTTAGATATGGATGGTGGAGATAAATCCATCTATTTAAAAAAAAATCTTTTTTATTTGTAATTTTTTAAATATGTTTTAATTTCTTTTAAAAAAATTATTTAAAAATTATATTTATTTTTTTTAAAATATCCTTCTATAACAAAAACACCCTTGATTTTGACGGTCAAACTAGGTCAACCGTTAATTTTGACAAGGTTTGACTAATGGCAGGGGAAGTGAGTCTCAATTAATGATAAAAGTTGTTTCTAGGTGTAAAAAGGAGTTTGATGCAATTTGTTCATAAGGATAAGTATAAACAACTCAAAGAGGCATATTAAAACATCAAGAAAAGTATCACTAACCATAGCAAGATTGAAATCGATAAGATAACCTTTAGTAGCCTTACGAGAGAAAAGAAAGTTGCCAGGTTTAACATCTCTATGAACTATTCCCTGCAAATTTATGAAGAACCTTAAGATCACTACCTCCTTTAAAGGCGTGTAAAACCAAGCAGAGCATATGTGGCTAAACTGAATACCTGCTTATGCAGACTTCCAAGTGCTCGGAACATACAGTAGCCATACCATTGTAACTGAGAGATATCTATCTCTTTCTTGAGTACCTGATAGTTAAAAGAAAATAAAAGTCAAAACAGGAAAACAAACAAAATATGGGCATTGAAGAATTAGTACTTACCTCAGGTCTATCATGCTCAACATGCTCTAGAACAAAGCAATCAGAGTCTTCGCTCTTAAAAGAGCCTTGATATTTTATTATAAAGTTTTTCCCCCTGAATAAATATCAAGTACTTGCATATCATTCATCACAATTACGAGACCTCTAAAACAAGGAAATGTCATGTAGTGAACGTTCATAGTGACCTTACCCAAAACGTTCCAGCATTCTCAATTCATTGTTAGCATGTTGTCGATTTGCATTTGCATGAGGGCCTGCAGATTCATAAACATACAACTTGAGGTCAGGGAAGAGGTGATTCATCCAAGCTATAGTTACCACAATCCTATGACATTCTAGGCCGTACTGAAGTTTATATGTAACATAGTACATCCACGTCACCACAATATACAGATAAATCAGAATAGGCAACAGCATGGTCTCATGTCTCACTTACATTTAATAGCAACTATAGTTCCATCGTTCTTTCTCCGTGCTCTGTAAACAGTGCCGTAACCACCTACCAATTGGGATTTTAAATGAAGGTCAAAACCCAAATCCACATGATGAAGAGGTCAACTGGAATGTGAAAGGAAAGAATGAAAAAGAGAAATACCTGAACCTTCTTCCTCTTCTACAATATATAACTCAAAGTTTGGCAGTATTTTTGGCTTTAGTTGATCCTACAAAGCAAGGATCAATAGATCTCAAATATGATTAACTAAACTAATAAAACAGCTCAAGTCCAATTTAGTACAATGAAAACTATATCTCAGACAATAAAATCAGCATATGAGAATGTGAGATACTTTAGGAGCTTACCTTAGAAGAAATAGAGGTAGAGTTTCCCTTATGATCTTTCATATCCGCGTCATTAAAGTTTTGCTTTGCTTTTCTTAAAGTTTTGACCGACATCTGATCTCTTTTACATTGCTGCTTCTCTTTAGGAGTGCCAAAGGCCTTGCTATTTGCTAGCGGTTTTTGATCCATTCCATCCTTGCAAAAGATTTTTGTATTAGCATTGCGTTTTCTAAATTGCTTATTGGCAACAAGAAGCTCTGCTGCTAGTGAAATAGCCCTGGTATCCGCAAGTGTGGTGTTGGACTCTTTACCCAAAGATGGCTTATTATCATCACAAATCACCATGTCAACTCGTGTGGATTCAATTTCAGGTGGCATATCAATCAGGTCAGTATCAGATGGCCGGAAGAGATTGAGATCAATTAACTGCTTTTCCTCCTTGTCTTCAATAACTTTTTCACAATCAACAATTTTAACATCTGGAGCTTTGCAAGCATCATCAACTATCCCAGCCTCCACAGATGATATATTGTTTGGTTTCACATCTTCTAGACAATAATTGCTGCTCGTGCTACAATTAAATTGCATATTGAAATCCAATAATCTAGATGGAAGATCTGATTCTGAGTCCGCATCAGTACCCATTAATCTTTTGGGCACCAACCTTCGTCCAAACGCATTTGTATTCACTTTACCTTCTACATGTACAATGTCTTTAAGCTTAAAACTCAACTTTCCAGAACTAGATTTGCAAAACAAGGGAGCCATAAGCATCGCTTGATTTACCATGACTGACATGTCACTTGGCTGTGTATTTATGCTGCGACCAGTACCATCCGTAATGAAATAATGTACCTGCACTAACATTTAATTCAACAACAACGGGGGAATAGACTAATTTATGAAAGTATCACTTTTTCTTATAAAAACATAAGTAAAAGGAAAAGAATATATATATATGCTCATGAATGTTTACACTGAAATGTTCTATTTCATTGTTCTATATCCTTAAACATATTGAAAAAATAAATAAAAAATGGTCTGCAACATGAAATTCCGCTATAAATTTGGAGTTCATTTCTTAGACCATCTCCAACCCAAATAGTGTTTTTCAGTGCAACTTTCACACTATTTAACTATTCCATCTCCAAACCATTGCACCAAATTTTACACTAAAATGAATATCCACTTGAATATATTTTTTTTTCTCTTTTTATTTTTTTATTTTTTGTCAACAAATACTAATCTCCAAGACTCCAACCAATCAAAACCCAATTTACAATTAAAAAAGAAAGGTAAAAGTTGCACTAAATTTACGCCAGGTGAACAATGTCACGTTTTCATTGGAGCAAAAATAGCGCCATGTATGCCGCTGGGTTGGAGCTTCAGATTTGCTGCAAAATGGCAATTTGCGCCATTTTCCAGCAGGGTTGGAGTTGCCCTTAGAATTGTCAACAAATAAATAGGTGATTCGAGTCACTAAACTAGAAACTAATAAATAAATAAAAACATCAACATTTTGGAAGTCTGACCATGAAGAAATCACAGCTACGAGCGACTAAAACAGTAAACAAATTGAAACGCGAAAATTCAAGTCAATAAAACTAAAATACCTTCGTAGTAGTATTTGCAGCTCTCTTGGGCAAAGGCGCTGAAAATCAACAACCATACAAAATCAAAATCTACACCACAAGCAAAATAGAGAACAAAAACAAAAACAAAAATTACCTTCACTACCATCAGAATTATCAAAAATAAATCGCTTTCGCTTCCTGAAAAACATTTTGAGGAAGACATCGGAGCAGGGCTCGCGTTCGATCCGGTGTTTGATAGCATCGGTTACAGCGAAATTTCGGGAGACAAATTCAGCGAAACGAAGTAGGGCATTTAGAGAGAGAGTGACGTAGAGATCGTTAGTGAGTGAAATCGGCGAGTTAGGGGCGAGGCAGAGGGAGACGATGAAGTCGGGTGTGGCGAGGAAGAGAGTGCATCTGGAAGCGACCTCGGCGGGGCAGGCAGGGCGGCCCAGTGAAAGGAGGAGGGCCACCACGTGCCATGCCTTTTCCGTTGATGAGTCGGTGATGAGTTCGTTGTTTTGCATCACGATTCACGAGCTCGGAGAGACAGGAGAGAGTTAGGGTTTCAGAAGCGGAGTGTGGAGCATCTTCAAGAGAAACGTGTGAAAGCGATAGACTTTAGAGGCGGGAAATGTCGCACGTTTGGGATTCGAGTTTTTCGCACGTGCGAATTTGCCGCCAAGACTAAATTTTTCATATTATTAAGATGACAGATCAGATCTGAGTCCGTGACTATTATTTTTAATTTTTATTTTCTTCCTCGCGTTTACCAAATTACCCACGATATTATGTCTCAAGTGGGTCCTTTTTAGGAGCTGCTTATTAGCATAAATGTAATTTCCCTTGATGTGTATAACATTACGTGATTTGACTTCTTTGTTTCCTTTGGAAAAGAATATTGATATTTTATTAAAATATATATATATATATATATGAATTTATTTTTTTTTGATAATATAAAGTTTGAAATTTGAATCTAGAAATGTTTCTGCACAAAGTTAATAACCAATTTAGATGAAGGGAGAATTGTACCCACACTTCCTGAGGTTTGGTATAATTGTATCCAGAATTGCATAGATGCTTTTTCTACACTAACACCCCCTTGACTTAATGACTGTTAAGCCTTCCTTTAGTTCACCTGCTTTGACATTTAAATTCCCAATACTCCCCTATGTGTAGATTAACATAAGAAAAAAAGAAAAAAAACGATAAAAAATGGGAGGCCCTATGAAGACCACCCTAAACGCCTCATCCACTTTAAATCAATGGAGTCGTGACCTTCTCCAGCGTTTACAATGGAGGACGCGCGACCTCCACTTTGGCTTGCGTGGAGAAGGTCGATGCCTCATCCATCGATTTTTGGTCGGAGGAAGAGGAGGCGCCTCCTTCACTCTTCTTTAATCCAAATCCAACCTATCCTCCACTCTTATTGGTTCAATTCAAATTATTCCCAAACCCTAAACACAAATCAACGTCATACCCATGACAATAGCATAACTTTTATTGGATTCAAACCCATTTGAAACTCAAAATCTCCAACAACTCCAAACCAATCATAGAAAAAAAAAAAAAAAAAAAAACAATAAACAAACCAAACCCATCAGCAGAGGAGGTCGGTGGAGGACGGTGAAAGGGGTGGCTTGCTTACAGAGGCAAGAGGCGCAATCTCCACATAGAGGATTGGTTGGAATGGTTGCTGATATTTATTCCCCAGTTTTTATTGTTGTATGCATGCTGTTATAATCATACAGATCTTGTTGGGGAAGAAGGGCTAGGTTGAATTTTTGTTTCTCGCATTTGTTTGTTTACAGGAAGGAAAAAAAAGGGTTAATTGCACTAACATACCTTGACTTCATCGAATCTAGCAAAATTTCAAACAAATGCATGAAACTAACACAAACACCCCTTGCCGTTAGTCAACACAGTTAAAGTTAACCATTGACTTTTAAAAAGACAAAATTGATCTTACTATTGAGAAGTCGAAATTACAACTACCCAACAAACTTTGAAAAATTAATAAAAAAATATTGTCACTTAAGCTCTAATTTTTTTTTTTTTATCAATTTAAATAAAAAACAAAACAATTTGGTTTCTAAAAAAACATATCAATTTTAAAAAATATGTATTTGAGATTTTTTTATTTGAGAGTTTTTATTTTTTTTAATTGATATGTTTTTTTAGAACCCAAATTGTTTTGTTTTTTTATTTAAATTGATATAAAAAAAAATTAGAGATTATGTGGCAATATATTTTTATTATTTTTTCAAAGTTTGTTAGGCAGTTGTAATTTCAACTTCTCAATAGTAAGGTCAATTTTGTCTTTTTGAAAGTCAATGGTTAACTCTAACGGTGTTGACTAACGGCAAGGGGTGTTTGTGTTAGTTTCATGCATTTGTTTGAAATTTTGCTAGATTCGATAAAATCAAGGTATGTTACTGCAATTAACCAAAAAAAAAATTCCCAAGATTTTGTTTGGGGTTTTGTGACTCTGTCTGTTCACATGTATTTTTGTTAATATATATTTTATTTAAAATATGTTTATATATATATATATATATATATATATATTTTGGCTTTAAAAAAAAAAAAAAATTGATGGGGTTAATGGTAATCTCTCAAAAATTCTTATATTATTTTATGGGATATTATCATTTTCTCCCCTGTAGGTTGCCATATTAATAAATTTTTCCCCTCTAGTTTCAAAAATGGTTAGTCTTCCCCTTGAAAACCAAAATATTCAAACTTTTGCCCCTTCCGTCAACTTTTCCGTCCAAAATCACGTTGACCGATAAAATTAAAAATGAAAAGATAATTTTACCCCTACAAACCATACTCCATCTCCAAAACCAAAACCCACCACTCTCCATTTCAATCACCAAACCTGAAAACCCTATAGGCCGCCACAATTTTCTAGAAATCTAGGAACCTCATCACCCATTTCCCACCAGTTCCCATAGATCACCAACACCTCCAGGCTCCAGCCCTACACTCAGAAACTGAAACTCGGAAACCACTAAAACCACCACCCAGAAAATCGAAAACCACCACGTACCACCTAGAAACCAAAACCAATAAACTAACTCGCCCAGAAAATTTGAAACCAAGAAACCAACCAACTCCCCACCAGAAAAACGAAACTAAAACCACCCAATTCCCATTGAAATCCAACTAGAATCAAAGTAAAATTGAAAAAAAAAAAAAAAAAAAAAAAAAAAAAAAAAAGGTTAAAAGTAAAACCAAAATCAAAGTAAAATCAACCATATTTAACACTCAAATCCGACCACCACCAACAACTGAAAGCACCCAACCAACCCCACTAGTCGATTTGTCGATCTCTTCTCAGTGGAGGAGATCGGCGTTCAATCTCTTTGCCAGCTGCCACCCCAAACCAAAACCAACCACCGCAATCACCACTACCCCGTGAAGAGAGATGGGAAGAAATAGAACCATGAACTGTCATTCCCTCACCTCGCGGTGGCAGCCACCCCTCTGTCAAGGGAAAAGAGAAGGGGATCAATGGTGAGCAGTGGGAAGAAGGAGATTGGGCACCGATCTCCTCAGTCGGGAGAAGGTCAGTGCTTGTAGGGGTGGAGATTTGTGTGATTTCGGTGGGTTTGGTGTTTGAGTGGTGGTGATGATGGCTAGGGTTTGGGTTTTGGAGAAGATCATGATGTGAAGAAGATGATGAAAAAGATAAAATTTGGGTTTTTGAGTTTATGTTAGGTTTTTTGTTTTAATTATTATTAAATCTGATTTCTTTAATTTTTTTAATTTGTTAAATAATGTATATAATAAATGATCATATATATTTTTAATTGTATTGATTTGGTGTTGGGATATTACTATTTAATATTTATTTATTGTTTAATTTTTTTAAAATATTTATTATTTAATTTGATAATATTTATTAATTTATTATTTAATATTAGTTATTTTATTAAATAAATTATTATTAATTGTTTAATTTACCTCTATACCATATTACCCTTCATTTCATTTTTAATTTTAATGGTCAATGTAATTTTGGAAGGAAAAGCTGACGAAAGGGGCAAAAGTTTGAATATTTTGGTTTTTAAGGAGAAGACTAACCATTTTTGAAACTAGAGGGGGTAAATTTATTAATATGGCAAACTACAGGGGGGAAAATGATATTATCCCTTGTTTTATTCCAAATATGTACTGATCTGATCTGTATAAGGGTATTTTGGACATTGAACAAGGAAAATTAAGTCAATCACACGAAAACATATACTGGCATTAAGTGAAAGGGGTGGCTATGTAGAAAAACGATTTCCCTCCATCTAGCTGCAATTAGGCCAAATCCCAGGGGGTGTCAGTGCAATTCCCCCTTTAGATGAATAACCTCTTTGTATAGGTGGTTGTACACCTCCCTTCCACAGTTTCACAATAGTGGTAAGGGGTTCAAATCCCACTATGAGCATTTTACAAGCATGTGTGGAGAGTTTTATTTCTAGTTTGTAGGAGTAGTTATATCCCGTTATAGGAGTAGATATCTGGACTAGATCGTACATGTATTGTTCGATCTTGGCAGGTCCCGACAGTTCTATTGTAATAATTATTGTAATATTGAAAAAAAAAAATCCTTTCAATAAGGCCATTTCCAATGGAGAGTGAGTTACATTTATATTTGGGTCTCAAAAAATACTAAGAGTGATACTTATATGTACTTTTACTCCGGTGGGAAAATCTGAGAGTGATATTTTTTTACCAAATTTAACTATGCCTACTTTTTACTAAGTGGTCAATAAATTGTAATTTATAAACTTTAATTTTGATAAAAATAATATCATTGTAAATTTCTCAATGAGATCTTTAAAATGATACTAATATTTAATATATTTAAATATTTTTCAATTATTACCAAGTTTAATAACATTAAAAAATTTTATTTTTAAATAAGGAAATATTGTAAAATTTAAATTTCATAGATTAAAAAATCCTTAACATAAACACAGACATATAGAAAAATTACATTTTTTATAATTTTTTTGGATTTTTTATTGATTTTTCTATTATTATTTTTTTATTAAAAAGAATATTTATTTCGAATTTTAATGTCTGTAAAATTGTAGACCTTTCATCTCCAACAGTCAAACACATCCGATCTATTCATCCTCAACGATCAACAAATCTAGCCGGATCTCATGCGTCTCTCCCTCCTTATTATTGTATGAGTCCCACTGAAAACCATCAACTTCATGGGTCCCACCATTTAACTCTCACTCTCACTTATACTATTTTAACTATCATTTTGGAACTCCAAACAAGAAGGAATTAGAAGAGAATTGTTTTATGGCGCGTTTACTAATCAGGAATTCTATTTGGGAAAGGGAATTAAGTTCCTGATTTTTAAATTCATGTGTTTACTAAATTTGTGGGGAATTAAGTTCCATGGATCCCACACACATATCAGGAATTAAGTTCATGAATGAAAGGGAACTTGATTCCCCCCACTCACCCTAGGAATTAAGTTCCCTTTCCCGATTGAAAGGGGAATTCATATATTTTTACAAAAATATCCCCACTTAAAATTATAATATATATATATATATATAATTGCAAATTTACAACAACAAAAAAAGTGAACAGCTGCCTTGATTATATGTATATATATATATATATATATATATATATATATATTATAAAAAAGTTTGATGACAAAAAAAAAAAAAAAAAAAAAACACACACACAATATACTGCATCAAAATAAAAATTTGTGAACGGCCACAACATCAGTTGCTTTTGCTTTGAATTTTTTTTTTTTTTTTTTAATTTATTTATTAGCTACACTCAAACATCTCTCATATCTATAAATACGGCTATTTTTTGTACACAAGGATATTTTTGTAATCAACTTTGTATAAATTTGATTCCATTTATAATTCTTAAAAGTTAGTAAACACAGTAATGAAATTTAGTAACTTAATTCCGATTCTCTTCTATTCCCTTTCCGGTGGAACTTGATTCCGATTCCTCTCATTCCCGATTAGTAAACGCGCCCTTAGTGAAAATGATATTTCCTTGATACAAAGATTGATGTACACATACACTACTTATAGGCTATTCAAGGCACTAAAAAAGGAACAAAATAATCATACAGTTAATTTTCTTTAATTACAAAGTTCACTAGCCTATATTTAAACATAAAGTACAGCTAGGCAATCCCTAGAGATTAGCAATAAATCTCAGCCAAATATTCTCCTTTCCAACACTCCCCCTCAAGTTGGTTTAAAGATATCTTGCATAGCAAGCTTGCCCATTAATTTCTCAAATTGTTTCTTGGACAGTCCCTTTGTAAGAACATCTACAATCTTTTCATTAGTTGGTATATAGGTCATACAAATATGTATGTTCTCTATTTCTTTCTTGATGAAGTGTTTGTCTACATCAACATGCTTGGTTCTATCATGAAGAATATGATTATGTGTTATTGAGATTGCTGTTTTGTTATCACAATGTGCCTTTATCGAAGAGGGACTTGAGACCTTCAATTCGTCTAAGATTCTCTTAATCTACAATACTTGACAAACCCCGTGAGCTACTGATCTAAATTCGACTTTACCACTGCTTCTTGCCACCAAATTTTGCTTTTTACTACTCCAAGTAACAAGATTTCCTCTAACAAAAGTACAGTAGCCAAAGGTTGACCTTTGATCGGTTATACTCCTAACCCAGTCTGCATTTGTATATACTTCAATTTGTAGATGATCGTGCTTTTCAAACAGTAGGCCCTTCCCTGGTGATCCATTTAAGTATCTTAGGGTTTTGTACATTGCCTCAAAGTGTTTTGGACCTAGTGAATGCATAAATTGACTTACCATGCTCACTAAAAAAGCTATATTTAGGTAGGTATGTGACATATAAATCAACTTACTAACCAACCATTGAAATTGTTCCTTGTTCTTCACACCCTCAGGTTTAGCAGATTGGAGCTTCAAATTAGGTTTAACTGGTGTCTCTATTGCCTTGCAACTAAGTAGATATGTCTCTCTAAGAAGAACCAGCACATATTTTCGTTGAGACACAAAGATGCCCTTTTTAGACCTGGCAAACAGCCGCAAACTCCATTTCAAGAAATTATTTTAAGGCTCCCAAGTCCTTGATCTTAAAGTCATCAGCAAGAACTCTCTTAAGTCTTTTTAGCTCAACATGATCATCACCTGTTAATATTATCATTAACATAAACAATTGAAATAGCAATCTTTCCTTCTTTTGAGTGATTATAGAATAGTATGATCTGCCTGATGATCGCTACAAACCGTCACGCTCGCAATAGTACGAGGTCAAATTGTAGTGCAATGATAGAGTAGGGAAACGTCCCACAGAGATTAAGGGATTGTATGATTACTGGCTTTCGAAGGCACACGTACTATTTGAACAAAACATTTAAATGATTTTCAAACTTATCACTAAATTAATCTAAAGCTAATTTTAAGCATGTATTAAGCAAAATAATTAAATCACACAAGAAAACGATATTTGTAATTCGATGAAATAATGCTAGAATTTAGAATCTACCGCACCCTTCTAATTACGAATTCGATCCGCCCAATCTCCCCTATTACGCAAGTAATCGTTATAGGTTCGTGTCCCCTCTAATTAACTCCTAATCTCTTTCGAGCAATAGAAATCGCACCCAAACATACATAATATACTCAGGCTAATCTAGCACAGTGGGACACACACACGATCCCTATATGCCGGCCTAGCGATCTCTCGACTTTCCGGTCAAATACAGTGGATATCGTGACGAGCACGTTTAGCGCGTCACCTCTCGGTTCAGTCACACAACCAATGAATCAATTACAAGATGATCAATCAAGTAAAAGCATTAAGCACACCAAATATCCATATCACAACACAAACATTTTTAGAGAAATTAGGCAAATCATTACAAAAGATTAAGGGTTTGGTGTATTCATAACTCTAGCATATATGTGTTTAGCTCATATTACACATCCAAGTCATTTGAGATAATAAATTGAAATAAACCATAGCAAATACACAAGATTAAGAGAAGAAATTGCAACAAATAAACTAGAATGAAGAACTTCTTCTTTGCAAGCTAGGCTCCAATGACTTGAGCTTTCCAAGCTTCCTTTGATGCTCCAAAGTGATGATTGATGATGGGTATGGTATGAAATGGAGGTTTATGTAGTGGAGGTGAAGGAATTATGGTGGATTATGGTGAAGAGATAATGGATTATGTGAATTTGTGGAGGAATTTATGGAAGGTGTAGTGATGGCGTGAATGGAGTGATTTTTGGATCTAGAAATTATGAAGCACACCTTTGAAAAATTGGTAAAGTTATATATATATGTAGGTCAAAGAGTGGGTCCCAAAAGTGGTGAAAAGCAAGCGGTGGCTGTCATCTCGTAGTACGCTTTAACGTGGCTGTCTGACGAAACCAATCTGGACAAACTGCCGAAACTCGCGGTTCGCGATTTGGTCTAACGTAGTACACTCTGACGTCCCAACCACGAAAGTTGGCAGCCCATCATGTCTTCAAAAACGTAGTACGAACACGGTACAGATGTTTGTCTAACGTGACACACTCTAACGAAAACTGGAAAAAATGCTCTTTTAACCCGATAGTCTCGTACTTGCTCGAAAAATCTCCGTTATCGCGCGTAGACTCCTCCTAGAACAAAATGACCTGCAAACAGATTATTTAAACATTAAAACAAGGTAAACCTTAAGGAAAACGAGATCAAAACATAGGAAATTAGGGGATACGCATAGCATAAAAATAGACTTATCACCTGACTTTGTGTATATTCGTGGCCCTTCACAACTTTCCCAAATCGTTTAAACCATGCTCTTGGAGATTGTTTGAGGCCATATAAGGATTTTCTTAGTCCACACACTTTCCCTTCACCAAGACGTTTTTTAAACCCCGGTGGTAGAATCATGAAGACTTCCTCTTCTAAATCCCCATTTAAGAATGCGTTTTTTACATCTAGCTGGTGTAAGGGCCAGTCAAGACTAACGGCTAAGGATAGTAAGACACGGATTGAATTTAATCTTTGTGACTGTAGCAAAAGTCTCATGGAAATCAATACCTTGTGTTTGTGTAAATTCTTTTGCCACTAAACGTGCCTTGTACCTTTTCATACTTCTATCAACTCTACATTTAACCGTAAACACCTATTTACACCCTATCGTTATCTTCTCCCTCGGTAAGTTAACTATCTCCCAAGTCTCATTCCTTTTTAGAGCGTTCATCTCTTCCAAAACTGCTAATTTCTAATCTGGATTATCTAAGGCTTCCTGATTGGTTCTCAGGATTAAAATGTGGGAGTTTTTGAGGTAAAAGTTTTATAAGACTTTAAAAGCTTATGGTAGGAGACATATTTACAAGTTCGGACTCCCTTTCTTATTGCTATAGGTACATCAAAATCGAAAACAATATGAGTGGAATTTGACAAAGAAGGTTTATAATTACCCGGAGTAGTAGATGGACCATCGCTCAGAGACAATGATTGGTTTTGTGATAGAGTTATAGGCACATCTTTATTTTTTAATGAGTACCCCTTCGAGTGTAAACACAGAGCTCTGAGGTAGGATTAGTGTGATCTTGTCTTAGTATTTCTCCCATTGTTTGTGAGTCATCTAAGTTTGGCACTGGTAGACTAGTATTTCCCTTTTTTCATTATTGTGACTACCAATTTCTTGACTATTATAGGTGGAAGGATCAAGAACAAGTACGAGAAAAATGTATCAGTCAGAGAAACGGCTATTTCCCAAAACTGAGCTTCACTATTCTCGATCTCCCTCTGAAGATAGTTTTATCCAAAGTAAGATTGACTTTCCACAAACAAGACATCTATACTCACAAAAGTCTTTTTTGTTTTAGGATTATAACACTTATATTCCTTTTTGTTGAGGGCATAACAAATAAACACACATTTTTCTGCCCTATGATCAAGTTTGGATCGAAGCCTACTAGGTATGTGAATAAACACGGTGCACCCAAAAATTTTCAAGGGTAAGTCAGAGAAAAGTCGACATTCAAGGAATTTTTTTTTTTTTTTTGAAACATTCTATTTATCAAATCAGATGCTGTCAAAATTGTATCTCTCCATAGATATTTTGGAATATGCATTGAGAACATAATGGCATGTGCAACTTCAAGTAAATGTCTATTTTCCTCTCGGCAATACCATTTTGTTGAGGGGTATTACTATAAGTAGATTGATGTTGAATCCCCTTTTCCTTTAAAATATTTCTCAAAAATTGATTGACATACTCAGGTCCACCATTTTGTTTTTATTTTTGTTTGAAATTGGTTTTCAACCATATTGGAAAAATTTTTGAACAAATTTTCAACTTCAGATTTATCATTCATCAAATATACTTACACATAGCCAAGTGTGATCATCTATGAAAGTTACAAACCATTTTTTTTCCTGAAAATGTAGTGATTTTCGAAGGACCCCAAACATCACTATGAATCAAGTAAAATGATTTTGAGGCACAATATGATTTTGAACTGTAAGTAGTACGATGGCTCTGTGAAAAATGACAACTTTCACAATGAAAAAAATGAATAATCCACATTTTTAAATAGAACAAGAAATAGATACTTCAAATAAGAAAAACTAGGATGTCCTCGTCTAAGATGCCAAATCATTATTTATTTATGGGCAAAGAAAGAACTAATACTAGTACTAAACACTTGAGTTTGTTTATTACGGAATGAAGTTATCATCAAAATAGTAGGGATCGTCCACCATTCTAACACTACCAATCATCATCCTCGTGCTTAAATCCTGAAACTCAAGGTAAGAATCAAAAAATGTAACACAACAATTAGAATCTTTAGAGAGTTGACTCAATGATAAGAGATTACAGGCAAGATTGGGGACATTAAGGACAGATTTTAGAGTGATTTTTTTAGGAAATTTTGATAGAACCTTTTCCTGCAATAGATGAAAATTCCATCTGCAATTCTGACTTTTTATCACAAGGACAAGGCGATAAGAATGAAATACATGAGAGAGATTTGTCATGTAATTAGAAGCACCTGAATTAATGATCCAAGGTGTAGGACTAGAGTGACAAGAGAAAGCACTAAAGTTGCTACCTGTTTGAGCCAAAGAAACAAGGAATACCAGACTCTAGATTGGATTTCAGCAGCTTCAGAAGATGATCCATTTGTTCTTTACTGAATGGACCAGCATTAGCCTCATTTGCATGAGCAAATCGGTCTCCAGGCTTGCTGCTCTTCCAATTGGCAGGTTTGCCATGAATCTTTCAGCATGTCTCACGTGTATGGCGTTTATTTATTTATTTATTTATTTTTTTTAAGAAATCACACCATATCTGAGGCTTGTCCTCGGCTTTGCGTTGGCTATTGAAAGTTCTACTCGCATTTGCATCAGCAGCGACTAAGGCAGAATTTTCAATCGGTGCCTCAGCCCCCTTTTTTCTGAGCATAACACTACAGTGGCTTTCCTCCCTTCGAACTTCAGCAAATACCTCTCCAAGTGAAGGAAGAGGACCACAACCAATGATCCTTCCCCTTACTTCATCAAATTCTATGTTCAGGCCAGCAAGATATTTGTAGATGCGATTGTTTTCCACTATCTTCTTGTGGTGATTGCAATCAGCTGGAGATTTCCATTCATAGTTATTGAAAGTATCCAGATCCTGCAAAATCCTTTTCAAAATATTGAAGCATTTGGTGGCGTTGCCTCTCCCTTGTCATATTTCTCCAAGCTGTAGTTGCAATTCGTACACTTGGGATTGATTGCCGAGGTTAGAATACATATGGTAAATATTATCCAGAGTTCTTTGACAGTTTGGATAGCACGTATAGTTAGAGGTGATGTCTTCATCCATGGAATTAACAAGCTAGGCGATAACCATGGAATTTTCTGCATCTCAAGTGGCATAAGTCGTATCCTTCGAATCATGCTCCTTTGTATCACTAGTCAGGTACCAAAATTTTCCTTTCCCTCAAATATACATAAGCACTAATTGAGACCAGTGCAGAAAATTGTCTCCTTTGTATCACTGTATGATTATTAATTGTATGTTTAAATATAGCCTATAAGTAGTGTACATGTATATCAATCTTTGTATCAAGTAAATACAATTTTCATTAAAACAATTATCTTCTAATTCCTTGTTGCTTAGATGGTATTAGAGTGTGAACTTTATTTCTGACTCTTTTCTGCATTCAGAAAACAAAAATTAAGGACTTATTCCTTGAAATTGAAACCATAGACTCTCACGATGTCTGAATCCAAGTCTACAGAAAACCGTGGTCCCAATTTTGATTCACATAGATATGTAATTACAACCGCAACCCAATGTTGCTTGGTGGTAATTGGTGGTAAAATACACTCATTTAGTTATCAATATTTCAGTTTTGAGTCATTCAAATGTAAATGGTATATATATACTAATGCTAGTCAACCCAAAAATTTAGCTCAAAAACAACACAAAAGATGTGGTAAGTGATTTGTCATTGACATATCATTCACCACATCACCCCATGATTTGTGTGGTGATAACAACTCATTTACCACATCATTTGAGTTGAATTTTGAGTTAATGTTTTTGGTTATATAGTATTACTCATATATATAGTCAGTCTCTTATATGAGATCTTTTATTTTAATTTTGGTTAGGATCTTGATGAAATTACATCGATTTTTATGAATTTTGATTTGAAATTTTTTTTGTGGATGATAAGTTCATTGAAATCTACTTATGAAAAAAAATTGAGAATTTTTCAAGAACTAAAACTATTTTTTTTTTAATTTTTCTATATTTCATCCATTTTTCCGATGCTTTCATATTTAGCAAAATTGGGAAAATAGTTTTAATGCTTAAAAAAATTTCAAATTTTATTCATAGGTATATTTCATTGAACTTATCATTCACAAAAAAATTCATAAAAATCGATGTAATTTCATCAAGGTTCTTACTGAAATTAAAATAATGGATCTCTTATGAGAGACTTGAAGATGTTATAATATAATTGTATATAAAAAATTCAAGAACCTTTTTTTTTAATTTGGTTTCCAGTGCATATGATTTAGGAAAAAAAAATGGTTTCATGAATTATATACATCAGAAACATGAACAACATACAAAATTGAACTTGAACTTTTTTTTTTTTTTTTTCAATAAATTGAACTTAAACTTCGTTTGCTAAACATGCAAAATTATATTCTTTGATGAATTTTTTATTTCGTCAAATTGAACTTTGTTTTTTAGAAAAACATACAAAATGTTATAAAGAATTGTGCATGTTAAATTAATTATTTTAATTTGTATGGGTATACCGTATACATGTAAAATTATTTATTTTTAGACAATTTTATTTTTAAAAAACAAACATGTTGACAGTACATTCACATGTGAGAAAAAAAAAACATGTCATTCGGATTCAGATTTCAGTCTCTATTCAGTCTTCAGAAAAATTCAGGACTGTTCAGTCTTCAGACAAAAAATAAACAACCCCTAATATATATATATATATATATATATAGTCTTTCTACTATCAGATTATGGAGAAGTTTTGACAAGCGCATACACTTTGAGTCAAAGTATGTAAATATAATGATCCACATTCTTCGTCATGATATATTTTTATATCAGAACGAACTAAAAATAATATATATATTAAATAATAATTAATAAATAATTACAATCATGAAAGCAAGTAATACTCGGTAAGTACTATATCAAAAAAAATACTTAGGGGTCATTTGTTTTTTCCACTTAAAACTTAATGGGTCTGAATCATAATTATTAAGTTGTTTTGTTTATTTTTTTAAGTAGTCAAACAACTTAAAAATACCAAAAAACAACTTAAAATAAAAAGTAAAAAATCCTAACTTTTCACTTAATTGAAAATCACTGAATTGCATTACATGCAATCCAAAATCTTTTCTTCCGATACTATCCCCCATATATAACATATTTTCAATTTGAGGAAATAGGGCTTTTTAACCAAAAATTATAGGGACTTATTGTTTTTGTCACCAATTATCATTTTTATTGTTTTTGTCAACAAATGGGCTGTGAAGACAAAATTGCCCCTATTTTTTTTACAAAAGCTCTTCTCTCTCCTTTTCTCTCTCATTTTCACCAGATCAGAATTTTTTTTTTCCTCTTTCTCTCTCTCCTTTTGCTTCCTGACGCCTCCTTCTTCTTCTTCTTTCTCTCCTTCTTCTCTCCTCCTCTCTCCTCCTCTCTCCTCCATCCGATCTCTTCTTCTTCTTCTTTCTCGTCATTTTCGCTCTCCTTCTTCTTCTTTTTCTCCTTCTTCTCTTTCACTTTCTTTTTTTATCCAGATTTTAAAAAAAAAAATCAGATTTTTTCAAATAAAATTTTTTCAGATTTGGTGGTTTTTCGATCGTCGGTCGTCCGATCGTCCCTCCTTCTTCTTCTTCTCTTTCTTTTCTCTCTTCTCTCTTCTCTTACATGTTTTTTCCAGATTTTTTTTAAAAATTTTCAGTTTTTTTTTTTTTTTTTATTTTGAATTTTTTTCACGTTTTTTTCCAGATTTTTTTTTTAATTTCATTTTTTTTTTTTTGAATTTTTTTTTTTTTTTCAGATTTTTAAGTTTAGGTTATGGTTGTGGTTGATTTTCCAGATTTTTTAAAAAAAATTTAGGTTTTTTTTAAACAAAAATTTCTAGATTTTTTTTTAAAAATTCAGTTTTTTTTCTTTTTTTTTTTTTGTTGAAATTTTTTAAGAAGGTTTGGATTTGAGTTTTGGTTGTGGTTGTGCTTAAAAAAATTTCGGATTTGAGTTGTGGTTGTGGTTGTGATTGTGATTGTGGTTGTGGTTGTGATTTAAAAAAGGTTTGGATTTGAGTTGTGGTTGTGGTTGTGGTTGTGGTTAAGTTTGAGTATTGTTTGTTTTTAAAAAATTTTGCACAAAAAAAATTTCAGAAATTTCAAGTTTGAGTATTGGTTGTGGTTGTGATTTTAATTTTTTTTTTCCAGACCGGTGTGTTTAATTGTGTTACTAGTGACCAATTAAACACAACACAATTAAACACACCAACATTATCATTAAACACACTGGACTAATTAAACACACCAGGCAAAATGAATTAAACACCGGACTAATTAAACACACCAGACCACCAATTAAACACACCGGACAAAATGAATTAAACACACCATAGAAAAACCAATTAAACACCGGACAAAATGAATTAAACACACCAGAGAAAAACCAATTAAACACACCAATGCAAACCAATTAAACACCCTAGGCCAAACCAATTAAACACCTCAGTGCAAATCAATTAAACACACCAGTGCAAACCAATTAAACACCCTAGACCCTGGTGTGTTTAATTTTTTTTGCCCTGGTGTGTTTAATTGGTGGTCTGGTGGGTTTAATTAGTCCGGTGTGTTTAATTCATTTTGCCTGGTGTGTTTAATTAGTTCGGTGTGTTTAATTGGTGGTCTGGTGTGTTTAATTCATTTTGCCTGGTGTGTTTAATTTTTTTTGCCTTGGTGTGTTTAATTGTTTTTGCCTGGTGTGTTTAATTAGTGGTCTGGTGTGTTTAATTAGTCCGGTGTATTTAATTTATTTTGTATGGTGTGTTTAATTCGTTTGCTTGGTGTGTTTAATTCGTGGCTTGGTGTGTTTAAACAAAATAAAATCTGAAAATTTTGTTTGAAAAAGATCAAATCCGAAAAATCTAATTTTTTTTTTCAACAAAACCCAAACCTAAACACAACTCCCACCATTCATAAAAACAACCCCAACCCAAACTTAAATACAACCACAAATCAACAACTAACACTCAAATACAAACCTTTTTTTAAATCTGAAAATTTTTCAAAAAAAAAAAAACTGAATTTTTTTTCAAAAATCTTGAAAATTTCCCAAATCTGAAAATTTTCCTTTAAAAAAAAACCTAATTTTTTTTTTAAAATCTGAAAAAAAAAAAAAAAAGGAGAAAGAGAAAGAGAAAGAGAAGAAGAAGAAGAAGATGATGATGAACCCATGAGAGAGAGAGAAGCCGTGAAAGAGAGAAGAAGGAGAGAAATAAGAAGGAGGCGTGAGAATATGAGAGAGGAAAAAAAAAATTGTAAAGAAGGGCAATCTTGTCCAAAATGTGCATTTGTTGGCAAAAACAATAAAAATAATAATCATAGACAAAAACAATAAACCCCATAATTTTTTGGCTAGTTATGGAGTTCTCCCAATTTCATCATAATTATATATTTATATATGGTATATAAATCTTTATTTTAATATGTTGCTTATTTTAAATAGCTTCAAAAATAAAAAAGAACCATAATCACTTCTCATATTAGTGCTTAATATCAATACTTTATTTTGATATTAGGTTGATGTATTTATATATTATTTTTCTCTTTTATTTTTTTGAAAAAAAAAAAAAAAAACATTTTCTTTTCTTGATAAAAATGAAGTTTGCTTGTAATTGAAGAAGATCATGATCATATGTATTCACATATAATTATTATTTGGATTGTTTTTATTCTATATTATATATAAATTGTTTAAGATGGGTATAAATGTAAATTTATTTATTTCAGACAATTTTACATTTAAAAAACAAAAGTGTTGACAATACATTCAGATGTGAGAAAAAAAAAAAAAAAAAAAACAAGCATATCATTCAAGTCCAGATTTCAGTCCCTATTCAGTCTTTAGAAAAATTCAGGACTATTCAGTCTTCGTCTTCAGACAAAAAAATAAACGACCCCTTAGTCAGTACCCACATTCACGAGAGTAGTTTTTCCTTTTTATAATACTTTTTCTTAATATATATATATATATATATATATTAAAAAATCTTTAATCTTGTCACAATTGAAACAACATATGCATAACCATTCAATCAAAATGTACACTCATTAGCTTACCTCTGCTGTTGTTCATTAAAGTACTATCGGAAAACAATCACAGCTTAACTATGCATCCATTCCGTTGTAATACTTATATATCATAATATCATTAAAAAGTGAGGAAGAGTTAAAGGTAAATGGAGAATCATCCAACAAACTTGAAAATCTAGGTTGGATTTGGCAGCTTATGTCTGATGTAAAATTCAGCAAGAAAAGCATTTAAAAAAATTTCAATCAAGAAACTATTTACCGTGTTTCAAACTAATAGAAAACATATGAATTGAATTAAAACATATTTGGCAAAACCAACTTATCAAGACACGATTTCCCAAAGATCCAATATACAAAAAGAAGAGGAGGAAGCAGACTAACTTTCCCATCCAACGGAAAAATTAAAATTATACAATGAAATAGCATTTGATCGTGCAGTTGGAAACGGCGTCAAGTCATTCTGCTGCGGGAGGTGACGACAATGAAAGGTTCAAGAGGAAGCCAACCATGATTCCAATGAGTCCAACAAAGGCTGCGAACATGAGGGAGAACCCAGGGTCCCCTTTCCGTAGTTTTCGTCTCTTCAGCATGTCCTGAAGGAGGACAACAGATCATTTTATTATTTCGTCTCCCCGAATGTTTAGTTTATGAATTTCTATTTTAATTAATCATCTCAAAATGCTGAAACTCCAAATTAGATTAGTTCAACATGAAAGCTCCGACTTGGCTTTCCACAGTTGTTATATGTCACAAAGAAGCAATTCAGAGAAGTAGACAACTATAGATTATTGAAATGTTGATACTTGTATAAGAAACCAACTTCTCAGGTAGAACCTTGGAAGTTCACAATTTAGAAGTTTAACAGCTGAGAAGTTGCCTTTTAAATTTATGAAATCATTATCAAATAGGAACACATACCAGGTCCTGTTGTAGTTGCTGTGTTTGGCGAACAGCAGCATCCCTTTCGTCCTTCAGGCGCTGTAAAGCCTGAATTGCATGAAAAGAAAATAAAAAATTAAAAAAAAAAGAAAAAAAAAAAGAGAGAGAGATATATAGGACACTAAGTAAAATACAATTGATTGAGACGAGCCTGAAAAGAAATATGGTTTCTAGGGTAGCTGCTCAACAAAAGCTTCAAAGCTGATTTAAAAAAGGAAAAACAAAACAGTAGATTTAAGATTCTTTAGCATTGTGTGTTCTGTCAGTCCAGAATCTACTATTAATCAACAATGTGACAGCAGTTGTCCACATATAAAGAAGGATTGAACGTGTGCAAGTTTATTCTACAAGTTAGACAGGTGTACAGATATCATATGGAAATCTTCAGTAGGAAGGGAATAGGTTATCAAACAAAAATATGAAATGCAAACTTTATGCATCTACCATATAATTTATGCTTCTGATTTTAAGATGTCAACATATTAGTTTAAGCACAACGAGAGACATCAGTATTCTTAAGTGCTATCTTGAGGAAGGTTTCTTTTCAACAGATGAACCAAAAATTGTATCACATTGTTGGATGAAGTTTGTCAAGTTGCATACTGCAGGTAGCTTTTCCCCATCTATCTATATTAACACAAGCACGAGCACAATGAATGTATGCACAGCCACACGGGCACAGCCTGGAGAGATGCATGCACATGCAGGCATGTATACTTGGGCACACAAATTCTACCAAATCCCAGATAAGAATTACAATATAGGAAGTATAGAAAGCAGAACTTCATTAAACTTACTGAGTTGGCATCAGGACTTCGTACAGAGTTCCCTAATGCATCATCTTCTGAGTTTCCTTGAGATGAAGGAGGGATATACAAAACTCTAAGCTTGCACTCCTCTATTGCTTTTCCACTGTCCTTATTAAACTGAAAGCAAAATTAAACTTCATTTTCTCTACATCAATATAATTTTATTGAAATTCGAACAACGTCACATTTTCTTGGGTCAATGTTCTTACAGTATCTGCAGGAAGCTCATCAACATCAGTATTTGGAGGCACTGACGTACTCTGCAAAAGAAATTTGTCTTTGCATTGCATATCTGGAGGAGCTTCTCGTTGGGCTTGAAGCGTAACTGCAAACAAGTGGTTGGTTAAAAGGAAGTATTAAATGTAAAACAAAACCAACAAATGGCAAAACTTATAATTCCTTTTTTTTGCCACTGGCAGAATTTATAAATTAATAGCAGGCTAATATATAGAGCCGGAGCAGCAGGAATATAATTGTATAAAGCCAGCTAATATGTTTTTTAGATAAAAAAAACCAAACCACTTTTAAAATGTTGCCACATATAAATCTATTAAATTGCCAATTGCCACTTTATTCACATCTACCTCCTCTTCAAAAGCAATAAAAACCATATTTGAGCAGTTCATCCTTAAGGCACATTCTTTTTTCACAAAAACATTCTTAGCTGAAGGAAAAAACATTTTCTATGAAGATCGAAACACACACACACACACACACATATATTCTTTTTCAAGAAGGACAAAACACACACACACACACATATATTCTTTTTCAAGAAAGACAAAACTGTAACTAGCACCTCTAATAATGCATGAATCCCATGGTTGTATCACACCAGTGTTGGGTCTTACAAAGTACTTCTTGGGTGAAGTGGTTTTGACCTAGCAAAAAGAGAAAACAGTTGAATCAAATGCAATTGAAATGAGACAATAAATTTATGAAAATCAGACAGTAAGATAGATGCACCTTGAAAGCAATATGATTTTCTGTGTTGTTTGCTACTTTAAGATCACAAAAGCTTTGCTTGTCTAGCTCAACTGCAGAATAAATCTCATGATCATGAGCCCATAAGAATTTTATTGAACAGCATACTATTTAAACAATAATTATAACCAAGAAATAATCAAAATTACTTCTACAAGGACACTAGCATTTTAAATAAAACTATAAGTTTGATTAGTTAATGTTGACACCATCTCTAGCACTTATGGAGTTCAACCATTATGACTAGTCAACAGCCAACCCAAAGACTTTCTAACACCATTTGTTTCAACACCTCTTTCAAAAAATTATATTTTGGTCAAACTAGATTTGTGCTTTGCAATAAGATTTAAGCTTAACAATTAGAAGTTTACAACTTCTATAGTTCTATTAAATGATTCACGAGTTTGCCCAGACTTTTAATTTATTTTTCATAAATGCAGCAATACTGCAATAGGGAGCGGTGTAAATGAGAAAGAAACAAGATCAGGTGACAATAAATGATGTCTATTCATAGCTTTTCTTATCCCATGTCCTTTATTTCCTATAGCTCTTAGATTATTTGTCCCATTTAATTCAATACTAAAAGAAATCTTACTTTATTAAATATTTCTATCAATACTGATATAACATGTGAAATAAAGTTCAAATTTGCATGAGCCCATGTCAAGCACTAAATTTAAGCATTCATACCACAGTAAGCAAAAATGAATTTACCAACAAACTTTCCATTTAAACATTCATATTAGCCATAAGTATATAAATTTCTGCTATCATGGTCTTAATGTACTATTTAGCACAACCCAACTCATCATTAATCAAAGTCTTGCCAAAATTACATATTTTTGCTAGGAAAATATTGTGTATGAATCATCCTGCAACTTTAGGATCATTCTTTACACCTTCATCAATCATCATCCATGCCTTATCCTTCAGCACATGTTCATTTTTGAAGATTCTTCCTAGCCTTTCATTCATTTATTACCCCCATATTCTTATCCTTATAACCTTTAAAGTTAAACCTCTTATAAAAAAAGAAAAAACCATAAAGTTAAACTAAAACAAAATGCAGTCACAAGCTTGCATCGCATTTTTTTGTACATTAAATATTAAACCAAATTTGAAAGGGAGCCACTATGCATCCATGAGCATTAAAAGCCAATATGAGAACAAGCACTATTGAACATTTTATCCACGAAAATCATTCTCTGTAGTTCCAATTTTATTAAATGTCTCCAAAGAGACTATCCAGGAAAAGCATTCTCAAGACGCACTTCCAAAGCAATGAACCCAAACTAACGAACAGGCAAGCATTTAAATTCCTATCACAACTCTGGATATCTTCATCAGGTTACATCAAACAGTAAGAAGTTCCTACCTCAAAATTCTAATTCCAAACAGATCACCAATTGCATAACATCTAGAGAACTCAAAATACCACAATGAAGAACCTTAGATTCTAAACAAAAGAAGCAAAACAACACAATGAACAAAAATATGGCCCATCGTCTCCTCAAAAACTAAGAACATTACTGATCTATGGTAGCTAATATGTTCTCTCATTCAGTCAGAAACTAGAGTGATTTATATCTTCCATATATGCTTTCATATCTACTTCCATTCCTTTTCTTGCCACCATTTTCACCATTTCACTTGTATTCATATTCAATACCATCATCACGCATATAAACTCTAGCAACACAAAATCTCAAACCTCAGTTCTCACTCAATCATTAGCTCATCAACATGCCGATCAAATTCCATTTTAATTTTAGAAGTCCTCTAATTCTTCTAAAGTATCCAAATCAGAGCATAAACACGCACAAAAGAGATAGTTTAAACGTCAAACAACAAGCTATCAACCGCACTCGTAACAGTAATTATGACCCGATATAAATTCATATATACCCAAAAAAAAACAAAAAAGGACATTGAAATAGAAAGATTAGGAAAAGAAGAAAGATACGTACAGATGAACCTGAGCTCATCGGGTTGAACAGAGATCAACTGATTAGCAGTGGCAGCAGTCATGACTGGACCCCACTCTTAGATCAATCAATTTTTTCTTCTCTATCACAATAGAAAAAAAAAAAACCACTCACTCAATCACAATCCGTCGTACACACATAACTACACTACGCAACAAAGAAGCGAAACCCTAAGTCAACAACTAGGATATCGCCTAATCCATGGAGCAACAAAACAATATAGAAGATAAGGTTTGAAATGCAATAGAATTAAAAAGGTACCAAAACGATTAGAGAAATCGATCGAAAAGAGGAAAAAAGGAGACTAACATGTGGTGCAACAGACACTTCTCGGTCGTGGTGGGCCGATAATTTCGGCGAAAAATTAGGGGGTTCTGTTTCTTCAGGTGGTCCAAAGGAGAGTAAAAATCGGGGTCTTGGTTAAAAGAGGAGACTCGTGATTCTGATATTCTGTACGGGGACTGGTAATGGCGGAGGAGGCAGAGGCTGAGGCAGATCAGAGGGAGAGGTGGAGGTGACACGTGTCCTTTAAATAGGAGGTTGAAGCCCGGTTCAAAAGTAACAGACTGGAAAGCGGGACCCAATGACTCTGTGTACGAGTGTGTGACGTGTCCTTTTTTCAGTTTGATCCTTAGCTGATGAGCCATTTTTCATTATAAATCGAATAAAAATTGATGGTTTTTGGATAGATATCATGTCTTTTGGTAGAGAATGGTGACGTGATTAGAAAAAACTCATGATTTCTGTCTTAATCATGATTAATGATTTAATGTTATGGAAAGCAACATGAGGGGCTTGATTGGAGCGTTGATATACAGTATAAGTGTTGTCTTGCACGTTAATCACAATTCACATAAACCACAATGTCACAAATCACAACCACGGCAGGACTGAAAATATATATTATATTATAGAGTAATTGGCACAAATACCCCTCGAGTGTATGTGAATTTACATGTTGCCCCCTAAACTTTTTTTTAGGCATTAAACCTCCTGAACTATCGCTTATTGGCAGAACAAGAGTAAAAATGCTCTCTCAGGGGGGAAAAACCCAAAGGATTGTCAATAAGCGATAGTTCAAGGGGTTTAATGCCTAAAAAAAAAGTTTAAGGGGCAACATGCAAATTCATATACACTCGAGGGGGGGTTTGTGCCAATTACTCTATATTATATTCAAATATTTGTCTCAGCCAATTAACCAATAATCTTCAGAGTACAAATCACGACTAGGCAAACAGATGGTCCCTCCCTCCTCTTGTGTAATCATATCATATTAGATATTTTGTTTTAATTTAATGATGCTAGGATAATTAAATTGATAATCAAAATTTACTGTGTCCAAATTAATGGTTCAAGATTCTAGTTCGTAATCCTTGAAAGCCACTTATTTTCAGCAATTGCAGTCTTAATATAGTGGCGTGCTTTCACCTTTCACAGTCGCGTATCAGATTTCTAAAAAAAAATTAAAAAATGCAAAGATTAGAGCAAAATTGTCTCACTTTCTTGAATAAATCTGATGAATTCTCTTTCAAGCATTAATTTACTGCCTGTTAAGGAAATGTTATAACATATTTCCAAACCAATTTTTTCACTTTGACAAAAGCAATTGAGGTTTTGATGGCTAGAAGCATACACTGGAGAGTGAAGACTCAAATGATCATTGCATAAACTGACACAGATGATTTGGTTTAGTTCTGCAAAATGCATATCTAATCATTTATGCACAATATTTTCAAAAAGGATATATATAAAAACAAAAAACAGATGAAATGGAATTACATTTCTTACAATATCTCAGCGTTCAGGATACTGCTTCGAAGGTAAAAGTAATCAAAGAGCAACGGCGCCCGGTGTTTTTCATTTGAATGTGGAGAATCTGGGAAGCTTGTCTCTAAGATAGTAGAGCCTTGCCCTCCTGACTTTCCTGTGGTTCACTACTTTTATCTCCTTGATGTTTGGTGAGTAACTGCAAGCACAAAAAGTGAAACACTGATCAGGTCACAACCTCGTTGTCATTTACTTATTGATTGTAGAACAAATAAGCACATTTGTCGTATACAGAGACAAGAAAAAACTTTCTGGAGAAATATCATGAGGATGAAAATTTCTTTGGACCATTGGCATCATCGTCACAAACTGAAACAACTGTTTTAATGATTCTGGGGATCTCCTTGATGGAATTTTATCATGTGTCTCAAATGTAGATATTAGTTTCCAACTTATTACTGCTATTATGTTCAAGGCACTAGGTAGTCAGTCAATACTTAAAAGATTTATTATTTTCTTTGCCCAGACATAAACCGAATTTAAAGACAATGCATAGGCTGAAAAAAAGGTAAAATTTATCTCCATGGGTTGGCTAATATTTTTCATTAGTCTCCAGTAAAGCTCCATTTGATAGCAAGAGAAGGTGAAGGCAAAAAACTCAAAACCTTGTTTTTTTTTCTGCAGTACCCAAAAGAAACATAGAACTTTGAGCAAGATCTAAATTTGAGAAATGTTAACATATTGTAAACTGAATGATGAGACATACACTTAAGATTACAGAACAGTACATTGCAGTAGAGATAAATAGGAGCCTATGCACTTAACTGTAACCATCAGATGGTTAGCATGCTTCAGTTAACTATAAAAGAGACTTGAAAATAGAAAGTTCGGTATGCTCATCATCAGGGATGCATGAGCATACACTTTAAACCTCGAGAATATAATCTCGCGTGGTTTACCTCAATAGTCTCTACAAACATAAAAAGAAACAAGTCCACTTTTCAGAGCTTTACATCAGGGATGTGAAACATAGGTCGGGATGTAAACACTAACAAGTTTTTGCATTTTCCCTTTTTGTTATAATCTTATGAGTAATTATGCATTTCTTTTCCATTCACATGAACACAACCAATAAATGGCCACAGTATAGCATTCTGATTTTCTACGTTTTGTTGGTTCATATCTGTGTCAACTCGAACAAGTTTATGTCAATATGAAGAATAGTTTGACCAAACTCATACAATAAATTAATCCTCTACTAAAATCAAACAGATAGTCAATACTAAAATTCACCAACGGGAAAGAAGTACTCACAGAGGGAAGACGATCTCAACCCCAATGCCGGCAATAATCCTCCTGATTCGAATGGTAGTGTGGATACCAGCATTTTGTCTTGACATAACAATACCTTTGTAAATAGACAACCTACGTCTATTTTCAGGAACTTCCTGGAAATCCAATCATAGAAACCGAAAGTCTTAGAAATCATATTTACAATATAACAATAACCCGAAAAGAGAATCAGAAACACAGGTAGGTTACCAGTTTAATCTGCACAATATCACCAGTCCTGATATCCGGAACCGGTCTTTCGCTCACTGATGCCTCAACTGCCCTCTTATTCAGTATCTACTCACAGAACATAAATCTTTAAAATGTAAATAAAAGTCGAAATTGAATTACAAGACAACTAATATATGGAACTTGGAAGAAAAAAAAGAGTTTCAATTAATCACTTAATTACCCCCATTATATCTCCAAGCTTGATGCGGGGCTTTCGCGGCTCTTTGGCTTCTTCTTCAACCTCATCCTGGGTTTCAGCTTTGACAACTCCTTCTTCATTCTCTTCGTCAACCTGAGCTTCTGCTTCCACAACACTTTCACTTGCTTTCGCTTCCTCCGATTCCGCTCTCACCACAAATCTTCTCTTCGCCGCCGCTGAACTCACAAAGCAACCCAAATTCCAACCAACCGGCTTCGTTGAAATCGAAACCCTGTGACTAATGGAGGGAGCGCGAGAAACGAATGTCGGAAACCCTAGCTTCTTTGAAGGAGCGTACTGTGTGGAGTTTCTTGAGATCATACATAGAGCCTGAACAATAAAGAAGAAATGAGAAAGGCGTATAAATTATTTCGAAACGGTAACAGAAAAAACAGTTGTTGAAATTTTGTGAATATAGAGATAGAAATTGAGAGAGTACCTGAGGAAGAACTTGGGAGCCCATGGTTACACAGCTGTGTACTCTTCACTGAGACTGAGCTTGAAACAAAAAATGCCTTATCTGTTCAAGAAGTCGCACGCTCTATTCGGGTGTTCCACACGTGTGAGGACAATTTTTTAAAATTTTATTTATTAGAAAATCATAAGCGGTAAGAAAAAATCGAAGCATGTATTGTGCATATAGAGTGAGGTTGGAGTCCCACGATACACATTTTAAAAGCATATGTAGAGAGTTTCTTCCGGTTTGTATTTTATTTCTTGAAGCACTCCATGAGAGTTTTTGTATAACTATGTCTTGATGAAACCTTCTCACTCTTAGGGTGTATCCATTAAACGTTTTTCATTTGCTGTTTTTCGAAATGAAAAATAAAAATAAAAACAGTATTTTTTGTTTCAGTTTCGAAATCTGAAAACGAATTTGGTAGCACATACTAAAAGTTGTATTCTAAAAATGAAAACGGGAAAAACACGACTGGTAGGTTAATCGAAAAATATAAAAAATTATAATTTTCCAATTATTTTTTCTATTGTAATTTTTTTAATTTGAATAAAAAGTGGGTAAATAATTCATCTAATTATAAACTATGCTACCCAAACAAGTTCTCCTTACACCCAATTACTCTCTACACCAATTTTAAAATTTTAAAATTTTAAAAATCTTTTTTTTTTTTTTTATATAAGGTTGTTGGGGATCGGAATCAACCCCATCCCAACATTTTATTAAAAAAAAAGAACATGGAATTCAAGCGCCAAGGACATCTGTGGAGTGGTGGAAACGAACATGGAATTGGGATCTTGGAAGGGGACATGTACGATGAATGTAATTGATCTCGATAACTTTGAGTTGATACCGGTATCGAGTTCTTTGTGAAAGCCAAGGTGAGTATTATGCCACACCTTCGAGGCATTGTTATTTTGGATGGGGAACATCCTTGCTTCATTAGGGCCGAGGAGAGTTTGAACAAACAAGAACGAGGAACTTATTTTGCAAGCAACACGGCGTTGGTAGAAGAAAGACATGTGGCAGCGTTGGAGGCCAAGCTTAGTGTTGTGGCAGAATCTAGGAGGAGAGTGGATGAACTACAGCCATCCAAAGTTTCTTATGGTGGTCCTGAGAAGTTTCAAAGGAAATGGGTTGATTGTTCAATGCTTGGGAAGAGTCCCAAGTTGCTCGTGAAGTACGAAGGTAAATCTATTAGCCACAATGATACTGTGGTTGGCAGGAAGTCTTTGGGTTAGGAGAGGGCTCAACAAAGACAAGGGTCGTCTGTGATAGAAGATCCTTCCTCGGAAAAAGGGGAGAAATTGGAGAAGGCTTTATTGGAGGAGCTATATTGGGACAGAGTAAGGGCAGGCCCAAATTGGGGCGTGAAGGTACTTCCGATGAAAGTGTCGGATGGTTTCAAAGGGAGATGGTTGTCACCTCCCCAAAATCATACATAGAGATGTGTGAAAAGGGTATTAACCACTTTAATCCCATCATTTTTCATCTAAACTCATTTCATTACTTTTGATACGTGATTAAACCTAAATAAACAATCAAATGCCATTGATTTTGAATTGGAAACGCAATGTCAACGTATAATCTTGGATTCGTTTTGAACTGAATCAACCACCATGAACAATTTTTCAAACACCACTAACAACAATAAACACCTCAAAAACATGTGTTATTTTAAGTTTTGAGATTATTTTAAGTTTTATTTGACAGGTAAAATTACTATTTTTATTGAATATTAAAGTCAACCATTAACGGTAGGGGTTGTTTATGTAATCAATGTTATTTGTTGAATATTTTGCTACAAAAACAAAATACATGGTAAGTTTATACAATTAACTCCAAAAAATTGTGTTTTCGAAGTTGTGTTGTTTAAAAATGAGACTTTGTTTGACTGGAAATCGAAAAAAAAAAAAAAAAAATTTTAAATAGAAAACAACGATTTTGATTGTTTTCAAATAAAGTTAAGTTGTTTTGATGGAACGAATTGCTTTGAAACTAAAGAAAGATAAAAAATTATTGTTGACAAAAAACATATTTTGAAAATGTATCCTAACGGGCACTAAGGCGCCATTCGGTATTGATTTCGAATAGCATTTTTTGTTTTCACAAATTAAAAAATATAAAAAACATGTTACACATCTTTTTTCATAACTTGGTTTCTAAAATGTATTGAAAACAGTTTTTTAACATTAAAGCATGTGGGTGGAAAACAACATATGTGTTTTCTATTCACCTCTCCACTCTCTTTGCTCATATCAGATTTTTGTTCTTTAAAAAAAAAAAAGGGAGATTTTTGTCGATCAATTTAATAATCAAACATGTTTTATTTGTTAAAATATAATGTTTAATTATATAATTACGGTTTTTTTTTTTTTTTTGGAATATACAATTACAGTGACTTGGTAATAATTGTTGAAAAATAATTTTAAGTTTTACTTAACTTTCAATTCAAAGTATTACTATTAGACGCCCTTTTTTTTTTTTTTTTTTTTTGTTTTTTTTGTTTTGTTTTGTTTTGTTTTTTTGTTTTTATTCTCGAAATATTGTTTTCACTAATTACTGCTCGACGCGTTTCTAGTGTTTTCAACTTTTTAAAATATGAAAATTAATTTATCGTTTTCAAATGAAGATAATCAAAATATATAAAACAAAAATATTATCGAACATGTCCTAATATTTTCAAATAAGCAAATATGTTATTTTATGGTCAAATTAGTCTTGAAAAAGGATTTGGATCTCCTTCACACCTTAAGCATCATCACCTTCATAATCTATTGACACGTGTCTAAAAAGCAAATCAATAACCTGATTAATTCTATCTTTTGGCAAAGTGAAGACATAAAAGTTAATTTAGACCATTAATTTGCTTATTAAACATGTGTCATTGTGTAAATAAATTTTGAAGTTGCTTATTAAACACGTATCAATAGATTATGAAGGTAGAGACAAGGTGAGAGGAGATTCCCCTTAGAATAATAATAATAATTTCAAAACGAAAGTTACATAGCTTTGCAAACACTACATATCGTCATAATTACTACCAAACGTGAGCTTCTAAAAATATAAAAATTAATTTATCGTTTTCAAATGAAAATATATAAATAGAAGCAATAAAACAAAAATATTACCGAAAATGTCCTAATATTCCCAATTAAGCAAATTTGTTATTTTATGGTCAAATCGGTAATAGAAATAGATTTGGATCTCCTTCACATCACATCTTAATTGTCCTGACTTTATAATCTATGACACATGTCTAATAAGTAAATCCATGACCTAATTAATTCAATATTTTGTCAAAGTGAAGATATAAAAATTAATTCAGACCATTAATTAGCTTATTAAACACATGTCAATAAATTATGAAGTTGTTTATGAAATACGTGTCAATAGATTATGAAGGTAGAGACAAGGTTAAGTGAGATCCACCATAAGGGTAAAAAAAAAAAAAAAAAATAAATAAAAAAATTCGAAGCGAAAGTTACATAACTTTGCAAAACGCTACATATCGTCATAATTATGAAACTTTATTAGAAAAAGTTCCATTATGGAGTGCTAGAATCACTCTCTCAACTCACTCTCCCAACCCACTTTCTCTTCTCCTTTTGACATTTGTCAATTATTTACTTTTTTGAAATAAATTTTAGAGTCATCATTAATGAATTGTTTTTATATGTTACAATATTTACAATTCAAACCATCATATCTTCCTAAATTGCCCTTTTTCTTTACACCTAAGGGCACGTTTGGTATCGTTTTTAAAATCGTGTTTTTGAAAACTTTTTTTAAAAATGGAAATCATGTTTTAAAAATAATGTTTTTAAAAATGTAATGTGTTTGGTAGTGTTTTTTAAAAGTAGTTTTTTGAAACGGAAAACGATGTAAAAGTGTTTGGTTATTGTTTTTAAAATGAGTGAAATAGTTGTTTGGAGGGAAAAGTTATGGTTTATTTTGAAAACCTGTTTTGAAAACAATTGAAAACAATAAAAAGTTGTTTTTAACTTTTTAGTTAAAATTTTTAAAAAGTTGTTTTTTGTTTTCAGAAACAGTTTTGTAAAATGGGTAGCCAAACAACATTCAAATCATTTTTTGTTTTTAAAAACAAAAAACAGTTTTTAAAAACATATCCAAACACCACCTAATTGTCATAGTCATTTTCTTGAATATTAATAATATTATTATTTTATATACCTCTTTTTCATTTTCTAAAATATCATAACAAATACAATTTATATTTAAAAAATTATCATTTTTGTCTATATTATCATAAGTTCATCATATTTATAAAGCGATTATTTTTACGCAATTTGAAAAATATAGTTAAAAATAAATAAATTAAAATTTCATTAATAATATCAAAACTCAAATATACTAAAAAACTCAAGATGCCAATGTTTATTGTATTTTAATAACTTAAATATTGTTAATAATATATTTAGTATTTAATATATATATATACACAGTGGTTCTCTCATAAGGGGTCCCTTATTTTAATTTTGGTAAGGACCACCATGAAATCATATCGATTTGAATGAATTTTAATCTGAATTTTTTTGTGGATGATAAGTTCGTTGAAATCTACCTATGAATAAAATTTGAGAATTTTTCAAGCACGAAAACTATTTTTCTTGAATTTCCTATATTTCGCCTATTTTTCTAATGCCTTCATATTTAAAAAATTCAAGAAAAATAGTTTTCGTGCTTGAAAAAATTTGAAATTTTATTCATAGGTAGATTTCAATGAACTTGTCATTCACAAAAAAATTTAAATTAAAATTCATTCAAATCGATATGATTTCATGGTGGTCCTTATCGAAATTAAAATAAGGGATCCCTTATGAGAGAACCACTGTATATATATATATATATATATATATATATATATATATATATAAAATTTAACCCATTTTACCTTTGAAGATTTTTACTCATATATTTGGAAATGACAATTTCGTGTAAAAAAAAAAAAAGGCAATTTGGAAAGATGTGGATGATTTGAATTTTAAATAACATGCAAAAAATAATTCATTAATGATGTCTCTAAAATTTATTTTTAAAAAGTCAATATGGCATAAGTATCAAAAGGAAAAGAGAGAGTAAGTTGAGAGAGTGTATCTAGCACTCCTCAGATAGAGACAAGGTTAGTCGAGATCCACCTAAGGGTAAAAAAAAAAAAAACAGAAGAAAAAAAATTTCAAAGCGAAAGTTACATAACTCTGGAAAATGCTACATATCATCATAATTATGAAACTTTATTAGAAAAAGTTCCATACTGCATCATGAAGTGATTTTTTTTCACTGTATAATAGCAAAATCCCTTGAAGTGAATCAGGGCCCGTCCTGCAAGCCGTTTTTTGTTTTGTTTTTCGAAAAGAAAAATGAAAATGAATACAGTGTTTTTGGTTTCATTTTTGAATTCCAAATACGTGTCTAGTAGCATTTACTGGAATCCGTATTTTGAAAATAAAAACGGAAAAAACGCGTCTGGTAGGATAATTGAAAACTTTCGAAAATTGAAATATCAATTTTTAATTTTTGTTTAATATTATAACAATTATAAATAAATGATTAAATAATTATAAAAAAACATTTTGTAATTTAATTTAGGGTTTAACAAATTTTAAGAGTTGAAGAGGAAGAGGAAGAGGAAGAAGAAGCAGACCAGATCAGCGGTGCTCGGCGGTCGGAAGCAGACCAGATCGATGGCGGGAGGAAGAGGAAGAGGAAGAGGAAGAGGAAGAAGAAGAAGAAGAAGAGATCTCGGCGGAGCAGATCTTGGCGGCATCTCGGCGGGAAGAAGAGGAAGAAGAAGAAGGAAGAAGAAGAAGAAGAGATCTCGGCGGGAAGAAGAACTCAGCGGGAGGAAGAAGGAAGAAGAACTCAGCGGGAAGAAGAAGGAGGAAGAAGAAGAAGGAAGAAGGAAGAAGAAAATCAGAAATCGGTGGAAATTTTTTTTATTAAAATAAAATATATATTAATGATATGGGGCCCACTTCATTTGGAAAACAAAAACAAATTCATGAAAAAACAACTTTTTTTTGTTTTTCAAAATTTCCACTTTTAACACTTGGCTTTGTTTTTTATTTTGTTTTCGTATTTTGAAAATAAAATGAAAAACGTTTACTGGATGCAAATTCGAAATCATTTTTGAAAAACAAAAACGAAAACAGATTGAAAACAGCCTGCAGGACGGGGCCTTATTTACGAGCAAGAAACCAAAATTTGCAGGCTTTGCAGCAATAGCAATTGTCCACAAAATCGGTGGCCGTGACACATGCATTTTACGAACCACTTATATTGCGCCATCTGTAAAGTCTGTAACCTACTGCTCTGTAACACAATCTCCCACCATGTCACCGAATGTTTTTTTGGTCATGTCCTTCGTGGCGCGTAACTAGAATCATTTGTCAATTAAAATCTCATATCAGACCGCCACGTCTCCTCCTTTTATATACACTCACTTGTCTTTTTTGTGTCTCTCCCGCCAACCTCGCTCTCTCTCTCAAGAACATCCACTCTCTCTATCAAGTGATGCAGATTGGTCAAGTTTGGTATCAACGCTCATTGAATTTCTATTAATAGGTATTGTAAAACTTTTTTTTTTTTTGGTTTTTTTGTAACTTATAAGTTGATTCTATTATTCATTGATGTTACTTTTTTTTGAATCCATTAAAAATTCAAGTCTGTTTTTGTTTGTGAAAAAAATAAAAAAAATATGGAGTTTGTGCAAGATCGGTGAAAATTTCAATCTTTTATTTGTGACTAGAGGTTGATTTTGGGTGTGATGGCAAGTATGGTAGGGAATTTTGATACAATGAGGAAAACCCCACCTGGGATTTTGTGTTTAAGAAGAATAAGAGGCAAAGATTGGACCCTAAATACATATAGGTACATGGTTTTGTTGATTACTTTCATAGCATATGCTTGTTACCATGCATCAAGAAAACCTAGTAGTATTGTCAAGAGTGTACTGTATCCAGACCCTTATAAGAAATCTGACAACCACCCATGGCCTGTTGGCAATCTCTTCATTGCGAAAGAATTTGTGGGTGTTGATCTAAATGCATCGAAAAGTGAAGGATGGGCTCCGTTCAATGGAAGCGATGGGACATCGAAATTGGGTGAAATTGATGTTGCATTTCTTGCTTGTTACTCTTTAGGAATGTATGTTGCTGGACATTTAGGTGATACTTTAGATCTGAGGTTGTTTTTGGCTACTGGGATGATAGGGAGTGGCATTTTCGTAGGGCTTTTTGGGATGGGATATCTTTTCAATATTCACGTGTTTGGATTCTATCTTGCCATGCAAATGCTTGCTGGTTTGTTTCAAGCCACTGGTTGGCCTTCTGTTGTGGCTGTGATTGGGAATTGGTTTGGGAAAAGAAAGAGGGGTTTGATAATGGGTGTTTGGAACGCACATACTTCGGTTGGGAATATTAGTGGCTCTCTTCTTGCTGCTGCTGTTTTGGACTATGGTTGGGGATGGTCTTTTATAGCCCCGGGTTTGGTTATCATTATGGGAGGAATATTGGTTTACTTGTTCTTGGCTGCTTATCCTGAGGATATTGGGGGTCTTTACCCAAATTATCCTGTTGCAAATGTGCATACGGTGCCTAATGATGTAGAATCTCAGATACAGAAAGAAAATGTTGTGGGGGTTGAAAAGAATGTTGGTTCACGACATGGGTCAGAGTGTAGGAAAAGTGTTGGATTTATTGAAGCTTGTTTGATTCCGGGTGTGATACCGTTTGCGATGTGCCTCTTCTTCTCAAAGCTTGTGGCCTACACTTTTTTGTACTGGTTGCCGTTTTATTTAAGCCAGACAGGTATTATGCATTATCATTTTCTTTGTCTGTTAACTTAATTTTGATTAAAAAGGGGGACATACAAAGATTACTCAGAATTTTGTAGCTCTTATTATGTTATCTAATGAAATTATCACGTTTCATAATAATTATGTACTCTCAAGTGACAAGATTAAAAGGTGTAATTGCTAGTTGTGAAATTTTACAAAAAACTTGGAAATGAGGTAAAATTGGACCAGGTGTGAGTTTTTACCATGATGCCTTTTAGTTTGGTCTCAATCATAATAAGGTAAATAGTTGATAGAGACTGGATAATTGACCAATATTAAATTTCACAAAAGAGAAAAGTATACTGTTTCTCTGTTCTCTCCTTCGCCATTGCATATATTTGTTGTTTGATGCATGAAGTTTTGGTTGATCATTCTTTCACCTCATCGTTGTTGAAAGCAAATATTATTTTCTAATTTCTGCAAACACAATATTTAAATAGTACCACAAAGACAATAACCTATTTCAGAGACTTCTGATTATTTGAATTATTTCCTGTTCATCAAGCATAATGCTTCCCATGATGTTCAAATCTGTGCTTCTGCAGAAATCGGTGGAGAGTATATGTCAGTCAAGTCTGCGGGAAATCTCTCCACTCTATTTGATGTAGGTGGAATAGTTGGTGGAATCCTTGCTGGCTATATATCTGATAAACTTAGAGCTCGGGCGACTACAGCAGCCACCTTCATGTATGCTGCAATTCCTTCCATGCTCTTATATCGTTCATACGGAAATGTCTCACGGACAGTCAACATTATACTTATGATGGTTGCTGGCCTATTCGTAAATGGGCCATATGCACTTATAACAACTGCAGTTTCTGCTGATCTTGGCACACACAGTTCTGTTAGAGGGGATTCCCGAGCTCTGGCAACAGTAACTGCAATTATTGATGGTACTGGATCAGTTGGAGCAGCTCTTGGTCCTTTACTTACTGGATTCCTCTCAACACGGGGATGGGATGCTGTTTTTGTTATGCTAATGGTTTGTGCTCTTATTGCGGGGCTTTTATTGTCACGACTGGTCATAACTGAAATTGCTGAGAGAACTAGAACACCGATGAGTCCATCCAGTGGAAGGCACAGTTTTGAAGGTAATGTATTGATCTACTTTAATACTTTATACACTTAGACAGAGTATATATAAAGTTTGGATGTTTAATCTATTCAAATCTAGTCAATTTTTCCTTATAAGAGGTGGTAGGTTATATGGCCATCCTATTGAAACTACAACGGCGAAACAAGCTCCCATTCCAAATGATCAGATATAGAGCACTTATTTGTGAAACCCTAAAACAACAAGACAGATAGTTGACAAACTGAAAGTCTGCAATACTATCAAAAGAGTACCCAATGCCATGCAGATAATAAAGGAGTCAATTTTGTGGCACCCAAATTTCCCCAAATAACCAATTTGACCAAAAAAGAAAAAGAAAAATAAAAAAACCTCTACATTAGAGAATGCTTCTTTCAAGCTCTAGCAGATCAAGAATAAATAAACACACAAGGTGAAAACATGAAAAAGTCACATGAGCACAGGCATAGCAAACTTTAGTATTTTCTTCCTTTTGAATGATTTTTCTATCTCTTCACTTTTTTTTCCCCCTTTATCTAGCCGTACATCGATTCTGAACTTATTCTATGTTATCCTGCAGCTCCTGCATCCCAACCACTGCTAAGCGACCAAAGGTAATCATAGGAATGCTTCGTGAACTTATATATAAAGTTGGAAGGATTGAGAATGAGAATGGATGCTTAAGATGTAAGTGATAAGTTAATACGTAGAAATAAAAAGATGTATTTCCCAAATTTTGATAGCATTGGCTTGGTTTACATTGCCAACCTCAGTTGATTTTTTGTAATATAAATATCTTGTACGCAATATGTAGAATTTGTTTATTGTGAGTTGGACTCCCATGCTAGTTAATTCACTGAGGAACTAGGCTGAATCGTGTGAATGGCTACTTGTAAAACAACATCTTTAGTTGGAAAATTTTAGTAAATTTAATTAAAATCTCTGTGAACCGGTCAGATGCAATAAGACTTACATTGAAACCTTTTCTGTGTGTTTTTTTATTTATTGAAAAGTGTAAATTCTGATACTAGTCATTTGAAACCTTTGCTTATCGAGATTGAACTGAGGCCATAACCTTTATGTGTGACCGTGCTGGTTTATAAGCATGAAGAGTGTTCAACTGGAACCCTGTCCACTTTCTCTCCACAAATAGACCTCACCGACTAGCTGTGGTTTGTATTGAGATGGTTTCTGCTTGGTTTCATGCAGTTTGCACGATCGTCGATTCTTTATGCCTTTAAATAGATGAAAATTATAAGCAATTGTCGTTGAAGGACTTGAGTCTGCAAGTGTGGTGCTATTCAAAGATACATGGTATATTGGAGTTTCTTTAATTGTTTATAATAATCTCCTTTAGGAAGAGATATGTGAGGGTAAAAGACTAAAGCAAAGCTCAAACTAGAATAAGAAAAGCAGAAAAAGCAGAGCAAATGAAAAACTCCAGAGAGAAGATTTTCTTCATTGATTTGATAATTGGCAATACAGTTGGTCAATCGTTTATATAGAAAGAGCAAATGCTTTTGGATAAGCTCTAACAGAATCCTTAATCTAAAGGTGGAGAGATAGCTGATGTGTACAATCCAATGGCTCTAAATAAAGCTGATGACAGTTAGTTCACGTGGTTCACGTGAGGAGAGAATTCAGTTAGAATTGGCGCCAAAACTCATGCCAAACTCTAACAAAACAGATGGGAGTGATCAGCTACAATCAGGTTCAGTATTCATTTCAGTGAGCCCATATGCACACAAGCTTGGTCACTCCTGATATAGTTCAATAGAGGGCATTTGTATTACAGAAAAGAAGTGATAGAAGTGATATAGACCCAGTTTATCTTTTTGCTTGTATTTTTCTCAAATTTGCCATATCTTTGCCCAGATTTGTTTCCTAGGTTGTACAGATATCAGGTATTTTGTCATGCTATAGTTCTAAATGTAGAGACCAACACTCACCGATGTGTAGCCAGGCCATGATAATTTTGGAGGTATGCATTTATGCTTATGTTAGGGAGCTGGCAACTCTTGGTTTTGTCTCACTTTTCATTACGAGCCGATTTATATATGTGGTATGTCTTAATTGTTTACAAATATTAGCTATTCAGCTTTGACTTAGGGATTTTTTCAATTTAAAACCCTTATTGGGTTCCTTTTCATTTGTTTTTCGAGTATTTTGTAAACCTTAAGTTGGTTATGTGAATTTTGAATCAAATTGAAAAGTCTCGGAGACAAATTGAAAAGGTTCGGAGACTATTTACAAAGTCTCAGAGATATAAATTTAACAAAAAAAACTGATGGTTAAAAAGGCTCGGGGTATTATCACTAAAGTCCCTACTTTTTCATGAATTGTCACCTATTTAAACGTCTTTGCCATATTAGTCACTTTAGTCCCTTGTTTTTTCAAAATACATCACTTTAATCCATTTGACCAAAAAACTAACAGTCAACTATAACAGAATTATAAAAATACAATTTTACCCTTTATTGTTATTTTTTAATTTTTTCTTTTAGTCCCTCTAGTTTCAATATATAATAGCTGGTCAACTTCGGAAAAAAATTAAAACGCCTCCATCAAAGATTGAACATTCAACCTTAAGGTTAAAAGTCATAAGCTTTAACCAACTTAGCTACTTTGGTTCATTGTTAAAGGTTTGTTAATTTAAATGTATATATAGTTATATAATTTGTTTAAACTAATTTAAATATGTTTATATAATTTAAAATAAACTCATATTTAATAATAATATATAAAAACATATTTATGAAAATTAAAAAGCAAATAACAAAACAAAAGGAAACCCAGAAAATCAAAGCCCGTAATTTTTTTTTTCTTTTTTTGGATTTTTTTATTTTCAAAAAATATATTATTTCAATTTGATAAAAAAAAAAAAAAAAAAAAAAAACCCAAAAAAATCAAATCCCATAAATTGAAAATTTCATTTTTTTTTCCTTTTGTTTGGTTATTTTCTTTTTCATTCTCATAAATATGTTTTTATATATTATTATTATATATGAGTTTATTTTAAATTATATAAATATGAGTTTATTATTATTATATATGAGTTTATTTTAAATTATGTTTTTATATATTATTATTATATATGATTTTTTTTTTTCCCTTTTCAATTTATGGGTTTTTTTTTTTATCAAATTGAAATAATATATTTTTTGAAAAGAAAAAAAAATCAAAAAAAAAAAAAAAAAAGAAAGAAAGAAAAAAAATTATGGGCTTTGAATTTAAATTATATAAAAAGATTTAAATTAGTTTAAACAAATTATATATATATATATATATATATATATATTTAAATCATCAAACCTTCATCAATGTGCTAGAGTAGCCAGCCTTCATCAATGTGCTAGAGTAGCTTAGCTGGTTAAAGCTTGTGGCTTTTAACATTAAGGTTGAAGGTTCGATCCCTGATGGAAGCGTTTTAGTTTTTTTTCAGAGGCTGACTAGCTATTATTGAAACTAGAGGGACTAAAATAAAAAATTTAAAAATAACAATAAAGGGTAAAATTTTATTTTTACAATTATGTTATAGTTGACCGTTAGTTTTTTGGTCAAATTAACTAAAGTGATGTATTTTGAAAAAACATGAGACTAAAGTAACTAATATGGCAAAGACGTTTAAATAGGTGACAATTCATGAAAAAGTAGGGACTTTAGTGATAATACCCTAAAAGGCTCGGAGACTATTTACAAAGTCTCGGAGATAATTGAAAAGGCTCGGAGACTAATTGAAAAGGCTCGGATTACTATTAAAAGGCTCGGACAGTGTATAAAAAGGCTCGGACAGTGTATAAAAAGGCTCGGAGACAGTGTTAAAAGGCTTGGAGATTCAAAATTGACAAATCTATTCATAAAAATGAAAAAGCTCGGATTACTGTTGAAAAGGTTTGGACAGTGTATGAAAAGGCTTGAAGATAGTGTTAAAAGGCTTGAAGATAGTGTTAAAAGGCTCGAAGATAGTGTTAAAAGGCTCGGAGATTCAAAATTGACAAATCTATTCATAAAAAATGAAAAGGCTCGGATTATCGTTGAAAATGCTCGGATAGTGTATGAAAAGTCTCGGAGACAGTGTTAAAAGGCTCGGAGATTCAAAATTGACAAACCTGTTCATATTCCTTAAAAAAGCTCGAAGACTGTTTAAAAAGGCTCGGAAAAAGTGTTAAAAGGCTCAGAAACCCAAATCTTCATCGTCTTGCAAATTCTGGTCAACTTCAGGACTGTAACGCCATCGCCGGTGAGTTCGTCGTGAGATTTTCAGCCAGATTTCTTGCACCTGATGCTTTCTCTCTTCACTGTTCTCTCTCTCTCAACTTTTTTCTCTTTACGTTTCAAAAGACACAAACTGACAAAATAAGAGTATTTTTGTCTAATCACCTAAATAGGTGCCTTTTAAATTTGAATTAGTAAAGTGGTGATATTCTTACAAAGTCAGGCCCAAATAGTGACAAAATTTTTTTGAACCCATTTGATAACACACAATCAAAATGGCCACTAGAATGAGAATTGGTTTCAAAATGGATATTTTTGGCGAAAAGTGTAACACTAATGGTCATTCCATCCAATTCCATCCAATGAGTGATATTTTGGTAAATAAGAGGATGACATTAATTTATTTTAGATGTTTTTTAGAAATCAATTTTTTTAATGAGTGGTATTTTGGTAAATAAGGGGATGATATTAATTTATTTTAGATGATTTTTGGAAATCAATTTTTTCTTTTGTTTTTTGAAACGAATAATTATATTTAGTGTGTGTATATATATATATATATATACGGTCCCGTTCACATCAGTGTGTATTGATGTAACTACATCAGTACTAATACATATTGACCACTGATTATAGAGGAGCTTTGATAAGTGCATTCACTTTGAGTCAAAATATGTAAATCTAATGGTTCACATCCAACGCACCGATGAAGTTATATCAGTGCGCACTGACTTGAATATATATATATATATATGTGTGTGTGTGTGTGTGTGTGTGTGTGTGTGTTTGAGATATGCTATACATATATACAAACACTAAATATAATTATTCGTTTAAAACAAAAAAAAAAAAAAAAAAAAAAAAAAATTGATTTCTAAAAAACATCTAAAATAAATTAATGTCATTATCTTATTTACCAAAATGTGACTCATTAGATGGAATTAGATGAAAATGGATGGAATAGCCATTAGTGTCGCACTTTTCGCTAAAAATGGTCATTTTGAAACCAATTCCCAATCTAATGGCCATTTTGATAGTGTATAATCAAATTGATGGCCACCGAGGTAATTATCCATAAAATTAACTATCACAACAGTAAACAGGTAAATTAATAATTAACAAATGGATATATGTCAAGTTGTCAACATGTGAGGAGGGGGGTGAGGAGTGGGTAATGCTCACCTCCTTTAAAAGGGCGGAGCAAAAATGAACTCTTCCAAACTCGTACTTTCACATTAAGATTCCTTGAATTTCTTCACTGTACCATGAAATATTTGTTTCCGGCAATGTTTTATATAAGAAACTAAGAAAGCTAGTCATCCCTCTTTTAGTCTTTTATTATTATTATTATTATTATATAATTTAAGATATACAAATATAAACGAAAAGAAAAGTGATCTCAAACAAAATAATTTTGTATAAAACAGTTAATTATTTTTTGTTGTTGAAGTTTACACATTATTTTTTTAATATAAAACTGAAAAACAGAATGAGGTGATCGAAACTTGGTTTTATAAAGTTAATTATAATTTATTTTCATAAAATTGGATACATATGAAAAATAAATTATTTTCATATAATTTATATTTTTAAGCGAAGAAAAACCAACTTATGATTTTGATTAATGTTCTTATTGTTAAATTTATGGGTTGATAATAAATTGATTTTTAATTGTCGCTCTAATTTAGAGAATTAATAAATTAATAATTGTTACTGTTGACGGTTGTTAACTAACGGTATGAGAGGTAAATGTCAATTTTCAATAAATTTATTTATGGATGTAAAAGGGTAAACCTAGAGAGTTCAGCTAATTTGCTCTAAAATAAAAGTTGTTCTATCTCTGGAAAAGATTTATTGATATATTTTGTAAAAGAATTTAATAAATTTATGAACAAATATAAAAGAGAACTATCCTACCTTAAGTTTTTATTTGTAGTTGACTCATATTTGAGAAATATCAACAAAATTCATTTGCTACAACCCCATCAAGGACTCTCAAGTTGTTGGGATATAGTACCAAAACAAAAACCTCAACACTTGCAGTTAACACTTAAACAAGTCTATAAGATTTACTTATATAAACTAGCAGTAAAACAATTACCAACAGAGACGAGGTGTGCAGCATATAAAACAATAACTGTCACTACAGGACAGGATCTAAGACCATTATCCTAGCAAATCTTTCTCAAGATTATATTCAACCTATTCACTAACAACACTTTCTGATGTTATTACAACAGCAAGAACCAATTGCAACATCAGAAAAGTGAATCAATGAATCAGAATATAAAATCAAGGAAGAGACAAAATACAAAAGAAGAATGAAAGTAAAGATAGTAAAGAACACACAAAAATTATCGTGGTTCGGCTATGAAGAAGCCTACATCCACGTTGAGCCTTGCAATCAAGACTCTCTCCACTATATGAGCGTTTTACAATCAAGAACACACCAACCGAAACCCTTACACAACCCGAAATCACCAACCAAACACCTAATCAGCTATTACAAGATCATATCTGACATTACAAAGCCCTCAATCGAAATCTGTCAACATACAGATCACACCAACACTCTCTAACCAGTAGCTAAGCACTAGAATCACTCTACATACATCACAATCTCATAAGAATCACTTGGATTCACCAAGTTATAGAGATCCAAAGAAGAGAGAAAACTGAGAGCTTTTTCTTGCGTTTGAGAGAGAGCAAAAATTAGAAAACCCTAACATAATGAAATCAGTACGTTCTCTCTCCTTATCTTCTTCTTTTTATACCCCCTTATCATCTGACTCATCACCAATATCCACACCAGCCAATACGAGCTTGCCACGGTGGATTTCTTCACATGGACTGATAACATCAATCAATAGTGCACCGTTTGAATTAGTGAGCCAGCTGTCTTCATATCAGATTTTGTAACTGCTGAGAAGGTTCTGGAATTGGGCTTCCGGGTCAGGCTTCAGTTGGGTTTCTTGATTGGGCCTATTATGTAATGTGATGGGCTAACCCAAAACACTACAAATTCCACCTTAGGCCATCTACATTACATAGCACAGAGAGATCTTTCTTGCAGAAAAGGCTCAAGACACAAATAAAAACAATCAACCATGATCACCTATCTTAAGCAAATTCAAGCAATATTTAAACTTGCTATAAGTCACAATTTTAGTGCCCATGTTAGCTGGATTATCATCAGTGTATACTTTTTCCACTTGAACAATACCATTAGAGACTTGGTCTCTAATAAAATGATACTTGACCTCTATATGCTTTGTTCTCTCATGGAACACAGGATTTTTAACTAAATGCAATGCACTTTGGCTGTCAGTGTAAATAACAGCCCTTCCACCGAAAATGTTAATCTCTCCTAATAGGCCTTGAAGCCAAATTGCTTCCTTTATTGCCTCAATAACAACAATATATTCGGCCTCTGTTGTGGACAAAGCCACAACTGACTGAAGCTGACTTTTCCAGCTGACACAACAACCTACAATGGTGAAGAAATAAGAGGATGTTGACCTCCTCTTATCTCTATCACCTGCATAATCAGAGTCCACATATCCTACCAGGTCAATAACAGAATTTGAGCAATCATAAATCAACCCTACATAAGTGGTAGAGCTGATATATCTCAGTAGCCATTTCATGGCATTCCAATGGCCTTTCCCGGGATTGGCCATGTACCTAGACAGCACACTAATGGCTTGTGCTAAATCAGGCCTAGTGCTGATCATATAGTACATTACAGACCCAACAACACTAGAATAAGGGATTGACTCCATAAATCTATTTTCCTCAATAGATCTAGGTGATAAAGCAGTGGATAAAATAAAACTAGGGGACAGAGGCACATTTACAGGTTTGCAGTTTTTCATGGCAAATCTATCAACAAGCTTTAATAAATAATTGCATTGTTTTAAGCACAGTTTATTCTCAGCTCTGTTTCTAGTTATTTCAATCCCTAAAATCCTTTTTGCATTACCCAAATCCTTCATATCAAATTCAGATTTAAGTTTCTTCTTTAAGTCATTTATCCTAGACATGTTTTTACTAGCAAGGAGCATATCATCAACATATAAAAGCAAATAGACAGAATTATTGATATTATCACTATCAAAATAAAAACATGCATCATATTTACTTTTAATAAAACCTATGCTAGTAACAAATGAATCAAATCTTTTATACCATTGTCTAGGGGCCTGTTTCAGCCCATATAAAGACTTTTTAAGAAGACAAACATGTGAGGGATTAGTCTTAGACTCAAATCCCTCCGGTTGAGACATATAGATGGTTTCATTTAAGTCTCCATACAAAAAGGCCGTCTTAACATCTAATTGCTCCAATTCTAGGTTGTATAAGCTAATTAGGGCAAGAATGATCCTAATAGTTTTGTATTTCACAACAGGGGAAAATATCTCATTATAGTCTATTCCTTCCCTTTGTGTAAACCCTTTAGCTACTAATCTAGCTTTATATCTAATAGGGTCATTCTGCTCTACACCTTCTTTAATCTTATAAAGCCACCTACAAGTTATAACTTTCTATTTTTTAGGTTTTCTAACTAAGGACCAGGTCTGATTTTTCTTAAGAGAATCCATCTCTTCTAACATGGCTTGCTGCCATTTTAGCTTGTCAATACAATTGACAGCTTCATTATAAGTCCTAGGTTCAGAATTCTCCAGTTCTTGGCCAGTACATAGTGCAAACGAAACGACATCAGCATATGAAAACTTACTGTTAGGTTTGCTAATTCTCTTAACCCTATCCCTAACCAGCTCGTAATCAGCTAGAGGATTAGTAACCTCTAGCTGATTCTGACCTTCGATCGCCTGATGCATACCATCAGAATGGGCAGCACTATCATCCTAAATGGGATTTTCTTCCACAATTTCTAGACCATGTGGTGGGCTGCCAACCTCCACTTGAATTGTATTGACATCATCCTTTAAAGGATCTGTTTTAAATTCTGTGGGCTAGTCCAGAATTTTACAAGGCATTTTAGACTCATCAAAAATGGCATCTCTACTTATAATCACCTTAAACCCCTTTTGGTCTCTCAACCAAACTCTATAACCTTTAACTCCTAAAGGATAACCTAGAAACACTCCCTTTAAGGACTTAGGTTCTAATTTTCCTTCAGATTAGTGTGCATAGGCAGCACACCCAAACACTCTTAAGTGTTTTAGACTAGGAGGCCTCCCTGTCCAGATTTCTTCAGGGGTTTTTAGGGCTATGGCAGTAGAGGGGGATCTATTGATCAAATAGGCTGCCGTGGCAGCTGCTTCCCCCCAAAAATTCTGGCTTAGACCAGACCTTATGAGCAGACATCTAACTTTCTCAAGGACAATCCTATTCATTCTTTTAGCCACTCCATTCTGCTGTGGAGTATGTTTCACAGTTCTATGTCTAACAATGCCATGTTCTTCACAAAATTTATTAAAATTTTCATTATAAAATTCCAACCCATTATCAGTTCTTAGAGTTTTCAGTTTCTTAGAGGTTTGGTTTTTAACCAGCCTCTTCCAAGCTTTGAAGCTTTCAAAAGCTTGATCTTTGGACTTTAAAAGGTAAAGCCAAAGTTTCCTAGAGTGGTCATCAATGAGGGACAGAAAATATCTATTCCCTCCATGAGTGGGGACTTTTGAGGGTCCCCATAAATCTGAATGCACATACTTTAGGATCTGTTTTGAGGTGTGTTGAGCTGTACTAAAGCTAATTCTATGCTGTTTTAAATAACACAGTTCTTACAGAAATCAAGCTTGCTAACTTGATCTCCATTTCGGAGATCCCTTTTGCTCAACTCTAGGACACCTCTCTCACTCATGTGACCAAGTCTCATGTGCCAAAGACTCCCTTTGTCACTGATTTTGGAAGCTATACAAGCAACCTCATTAGTGACAACCTTACCTCTAAGAACATATAAACCATTCTTCTTGTCACCCTTAAGGATAACAAGTGAACCTTTAGAGACTTTAAGGACACTTTTTTCAGCCTTATAGGTATAACCCTTTTCATCTAGAGTACCAAGAGAAATTAAATTTCTCTTAAGGTTTGGCACATATCTCACATCTCTAAAGACCCTAACCATCCCATCATACATTCTCAAAGCAACATAACCTATACCTTCCACATTACATTGTTGATTATTCCCCATCAATACACTGCCACTATTGAGTTCTTGGAACTCAGTGAACATTTCCTTTTTAGGATACATGCGGAATGAGTAGCCTGAGTCTAGGATCCATTTAGAACTCCTATCCTCAGTGCTCACAGCCAAAAATTCATTAGGTTCATAGGATTTAGACGCTACAGCAGCATCACCATTCGATTGGGTCTTATCTTGGATCTTTTTCTTAAACTCATAACAATATTTTTTTATGTGACCCTCTTTACCACAAAAGTAACATTTTCTAGAACCATTTCTGTTTCTATATTGAGACCTATGATTAGGTGTCTTACTTCTGCCTTTATTCTTGTTATTAGAGTTATTGTTATAGTTTTTAACTGGCTGCCTACCTCTAACAAACAGATTTTCCCCATTATCTTTTCTTTCAATTTTTAGTTCAAGTTCTTTAGACTTGAGTGCAGAAATGCACTCTTCAAGTGACAGAGAAGTTCTGCCATATTTAATGACAGCCTTGACATCCTTAAAGGATTCAGGCAGTGAGTTGAGGAGAATGATCGTCTCATTCTCATCACTCAGCTTCTCTTTTTCTCCTGCATTGGCCAACTCAATGGTCATTTTCTTGAATTCATCAAGATTTTGACCAAGGCCTTTACTAGGGTTCATTTTAAAACCAAAAAGTCTTTCCTTAAGGTATATTTTATTAGTGAGAGACTTAGTCATATAAAGGCTTTCCAGTTTATTCCATACACCATAAGCAGTAGTTTCATCATTCACTTCCCTTAAAACATTATCAGAAAGATTTAGAATAATAGTTCCTAGGGCCATTTCTAACATGTCAGATTTATGTTCATCATTAAGACTATCAGGCAATTTATCAGGACCTTCAATGGCCTTAAGGATTTTCTGTTGAGAAAGTAAGGCTTTCACCTTCCTTCTCCAAATTTCGAAATCCCCAATGCCATCGAATTTGTCTATTTCAAATTTCATGCTTATCACAGGATTAAAAGAATTATTAAAGTTGCACGAATTAGAACGAGTTACCACTTTGCTAGTGCTAGCAGATCCACTGCCAAATGCCTTTTCTCCAGCCGAGTCTTCAAGATTTGAAGCCTCTGCTACTGGAGGAATCTCGACCTCCTTGTTCGCCGTTGGTACTGATTAGGGCTCTGATGCCACTGTTGGGATATAGTACCTAAACAAAAACCTCAACACCTGCAGTTAACACTTAAACAAGTCTATAAGATTTACTTATATAAACTAGCAGTAAAACAATTACCAACAGAGACGAGATGTGCAGCATATAAAACAATAACTGTCACTACAGGACAGGATCTGAGACCATTATCCTAGCAAATCTTTCTCAAGATTATATTCAACCTATTCACTAATAACACTTTCTGATGTTATTACAACAGCAAGAACCACTTGCAACATCAGAGAAGTGAATCAATGAATCAGAATATAAAATCAAGGAAGAGACAAAATACAAAAGAAGAATGAAAGTAAAGACAGTAAAGAATACAAAGAAATTATCGTGGTTCGTCTATGAAGAAGCCTACATTCACGTTGAGCCTTGCAAGCAAGACTCTCTCCACTATATGAGCGTTTTACAATCAAGAACACACCAACCGAAACCCTTACACAACCCGAAATCACCAACCAAACACCTAATCAGCTATTACAAGATCAGATCTGACATTACAAAGCCCTCAATCGAAATCTATCAACATACAGATCACACCAACACTCTCTAACCAGTAGCTAAGCACTAGAATCACTCTACATACATCACAATCTCACAAGAATCACTTGGATTCACCAAGTTATAGAGATCCAAAGAAGAGAGAAAACTGAGAGCTTTTTCTTGCGTTTGAGAGAGAGCAAAAATTAGAAAACCCTAACAGAATGAAATCAGTACGTTCTCTCTCCTTATCTTCTTCTTTTTATACCCCCTTATCATCTGACTCATCACCAATATCCATACCAGCCAATACGAGCTTGCCACGGTGGATTTCTTCACATGGACTGATAACATCAATCAATAGTGCACCGTTTGAATTAGTGAGCCAGCTGTCTTCATATCAGATTTTGTAACTGCTGAGAAGGTTCTGGAATTGGGCTTCCGGGTCAGGTTTTAGTTGGGTTTCTTGATTGGGCCTATTATGTAATGTGATGGGCTAACCCAAAACACTACACAAGTCAATGTTGAAAGTTCAAAGACAAACACCACCACGAAAACCTCTACACAAAACCTTCCCTAGAGGTTTTTGTGCATGTTTCACTTTCTCTTTCTTTCTTTGATATATATGATTATGCCCTTCTCAAGCCTCAACTACTTAATTGGTGCATCCAAGTTCTATGCTTCCACTACTCAAAACCACGCATGTATAAATCATATTTTGTTGGAAATTGTTGTATTATTGAATGATAAAATTTGGTTAAGTGTTGTGACTTTTCATAACAATTGTATCATTTCATAAGAGTTGCATCTTTTTATAAAAGTGGTATCATTTCTTAAAAAAAAAAAATATGTCTTTCCTGTAAAGATATGTCTATTTGAAAGGATGTGTGTCATTTCGAACATGTACGAGGATGTCTATAAATATGGATGCCCTCTAACCATTTGTAATCAATTAAATTTTCTGCACTCTTGTTGTCTTTGCATAAAAATAAATAGTGTCTCAAAAGTTTTGAGTACAAAACACAGATTTGAGTTCGACGGTTCTTTAAGTTTGAAGTGTTGGTACTTGAAGAATGAAATCCGTTCTATCCTGGGAGACAATTGTTCATAACCTTAAGCACCATTCGTGGAGGGAGCAAAATTGTCTTAAGGAAATTGTGAATATCACAAGGCTCAAATTATTTTAATTTTTGCATCTCTACAAACCGTAAGTTTTTATGTATTCAAATTTTCTTTCATTGTGTTATACTGTATGTGAGTTTATTGCACGCAATATATATAGTAAACATAACACAGGTTAATAACATATTTTTCATAAACGTGTGTGTATTCTTGATTGACTGGAATGTATAATGTATTGTAACGTGTCAACCATAGAATTTGGAAAGTATAAAACGTGTGTACACTCGCATGTGAATTTATTCTCCAAACTTTGTAGCGCTTGCCTCTTTCTATATAGCAATCTTAGGGGCGGTTTGTTTTTTTTTTTTTAATATCTAAAGTCTTATAAGATCTTAATTTGTTAGATATATGTATAAGTCTTATAAATTAAGATATTATGATATGTTTGTTTTTTTCATTTTGGATGACTTATTACAAATGTAAAATTGATTAGGTTGTGCTAGGATTTCTTTAAAATTGGGGATTTTTGGAAAATTGATTTTTAGGGTTTTATTATGTGCGGATAAAATTGTAAATGTATTAATTTTTATAGGACATTTTTCGAAATTTACTAAAAAAACCTCTATTGTAGCACTTTTTAAATAAGATAAAAGTAAAAAAAATTTACATTTTCTAAAAGACATATATATCTTAATATAAGATATAAGTTGGAAAAACAAACAAATTGATTTATCTTAATTTAAGATATAAGAGGCAATAAGTCTTATAGTGAAAAAAACAAACAACCCCTTAGTACTCTCATCTTCTTCTACGCCTCACAAAAATTACTACTACTTCTCTTATCTTTGTCTTCCAAGTTAGGGGTAGATTAGTAGTTTGAAAGAGTGAAAATTACACACGAGTAAATGTGGACAAATTAGGGGTAGGTTAGCAATTTGAAAGAGTAAAAATTACGCATGAATAAATGTGGAAATGTGATGCCAGGATGGTCCGTCTGGGAGTGGGCATGACTTTTCTCATCATCAATGTCGCACAATTTACGATGGGCGCGTATAGCTGTACTAGAAGACAATGGTATCCCTCCCATTTTCGGCTAAAAATATTCGCGAAATAATAAAAATAAGTATACAATGTTCTCGGGAGAAAAAGTGGACCACATGTCCACTGTTCCTTCTTCTTGACCCTTACAAGGAGTTTATTTTTGCTCACCCCTTGAAAAGGGGTGACCATTACCTAGGAAAATAGGGGCTCTTGTCACTCTTTTGAGTTGATGTTTTACGAGTGTCACCATTTTAATAACTTAAGTTTTAAAGGCACTAAACTAAGTGAACTTCCAAAAATTCCTTTACTTTACATATATATTTTATTTGCTTTTTTTGTTTTTTAATTTTTATTTATTATTTTTTTCATCTTCTTCATCGGCTTCCATTGGAGGTCGAAATTGACCTCCACAGAAGGTCGATTATAATGGAGGTCGATTAAGAAAAAGATGATCAAGTAGTTTTCGGACCTTTCGGTGATTTTCGAGACTTTTCAGCTAATTTATGAAACTTTTCATGAATTTTCGAGACTTTTTAGATAGTTTCTGAGACTTTTTGGCAATTTTCGATACTTTTGGTAAGTTTCGAGACTTTCTGGGTAAAAATGAAATTTTCAGAGACTTTTGATCATTTTTGAGACTTTTTGGTAATTTCCGAAACTTTTGGTAAGTTTCGAGACTTTCTGGGTAAAAATAAAATTTTTCGAGACTTTTGGATTTGGTCGTTTTGAAAGTTTCATTTTTGTTCAGAAAGTTTTAGAAATTACCAAAAAGTCTCGGAAATTACCAAAAGTTGCGAAGGATTTCATTTTTACCCAGAAAGTCTTGGAAATTACCAAAAGTCTCATAAATTACCAAAAGGTTTCGAAAACTACCTGAAAAGTCTAAAAAATACATGAAAAAAATTACCTGAAAAAATTTCTAATTTTTTTTTCATCTTCTTCTTAATCGGACTCCATTAAAGGTCGATTTCGACCTCCATTGGAAGCCGATTTCGACCTCCAATGGAAGTCTTTCACCTCTATTGATGGAGGATTTTGAAAAAAAATATATACCAAAATAGTAAAGAAGGTTACTGTGGGTGGCATTTTTGGAAGGAACCCATTTTAGGTGCTATTTAAACTTAATTTATTAAAGAAGTGATAGTCTTAAAATACCACATCAAAAAAGTGCTATATAGTTTCCTTTACTATGACAAATATTTGTTTCCAGCAATTTTTTATATAAGAAACTAAGAAAGTCATCCCTCTTTTAGTCTTTTATTATTATTATTATTATTATTATTATTATTATTATTATTATTATTATATAATTTAAGAAAAAAAAATATAAACCAAAAGAAATTTATTTATGGATGTAAAAGGGCAAATCCGGAGAGTTCGGCTAATTTGCTCTAACATAAAAGTTGTTCTATCTCTAGAAAAGATTTATCGATATATTTTGTAAAAGAATTTAATAAATTTATGAACAAATCTAAAAGAGAACTATCCTACCTTAAATCTAAAAGAGAACTATCCTACCTTAAGTTTTTATTTGTAGATGACTCATATATGAGAAATATCAATAAAATTCATTTGCTACAATCCCATCAACGACTCTCAAGTCAATGTTAAAAGTTCAAAGACAAGCACCACCACAAAACCTTCCCTAGATGTTTTCCTGCATGTTTTACCATCTCTTTCTTTATGTATACATCATGTTTTTCAAAAAACGTATGTATTCTTGATTGATTGTAATGTATAATGTATTGTAACGTGTCGACCATAGAATTTGGAAAGCATAAAACGTGTGTACACTCGCATGTGAATTTATTCTCCAAACTTTGTAGCGCTTGCCCTCTCTCTCTATATAAATCTAAGTACTCTCGTCTTCTTCTTCGCCTCACAAAAACTACTACTACTTCTCTTATCTTTGTCTTTCAAGTTTCAACTACTCTTGCTCAAGCATGGCTCTCTCACGTGCCATGCTCGTGTCCATCTTCTCTCTTGCTCTTGCAGCATCATCTTCCATGTCTCAAGGTCCCATGTCATCACCAGGCCCAATGTCCGCCCCTCCACCCACTACCATGACACCACCACCTGTCTCCTCACCACCGCCGATGATGTCCACTCCTCCTCCCTCAATGATCCCAACAATGGGTCCATCTACAAGCCCACCACCGCCGATGATGTCCACTCCTCCTCCCTCAATGACCCCAACAATGGGTCCATCTACAAGCCCACCAGCGCCGATGATGTTCACTCTTGCCTCAATGACCCCAACAATGCCACCAATGGGACAGTCCTCTCCTTCCCCACCCACGAAGCCAACCAACAGTACGGTGCCACCTCCACCTAACAGTACGGTGTCACCTCCACACAACAGTACGGTGCCTGGTTCTGGAGCTTTTGTTCATGGAAGTAGCATGGCTTTGTTGGCATTGCTTGGAGGAGTTAAACTACTCTTTGCTTAGAATAATTTATTTACAGTGTCTTTAATAATTTATTTGCTTAGAATAAAATGATGCCATATCATTTGGTACACACACTAAATATAATGAGCAAATTGCACTAAACCTCCCTGATGTGGAGGGTGCTATCAGGTTAGCATATAACAATTTGTTCACTTCACTTATTTCCCTTGGTTGCTAAGGCTGTGCTTGATAGGAACCCTAAGCAATTGTGTGAAATATGTATCCTCATGAAAAATACCATTAATTAAAATGTCTTTTAACCGTTGCATTATTAATTATTTTATTCCTTTAGATCGTCCTTACGTCTAATGGATAATTTTGATTTATCATAAATCATGATTCAATAACTCTTTATTGAATACTCGATACCCAGATTTATTATCCAAGTCCTTATAAGACTCATAAGGTGGTATTTACTCTTATTTGATTATAAGAGCCATGATGTCCATATCTATAAATATATGTCCGCTATGACATATGAATCAATAACGCTAAACTATCGAGATTAAACCGTTATTCTGTGGTTGTATCCATTGATAGATCAAACGTTACAACTCATAATACATATGGTACATTATTTATCTTAGGATTAATATAGATATTTCAATTACTCTATTGTGAATGTACTATTCCATTAATAGTAAAATCAAAATATACTATTCACTTGATATGTTCAATACATTATATGTACTAGGTCTTTTGTTCAAAGTCTTTCACTTGGTGATTCTAGACTCATCACTTCCTAATTGAAAACAAAAAACCAACAACTTTAATTAAGATAATGTGTCCAGCCTGTATCTTAAGTTGTGAATATTTTTAGACTAAATAAAAAATTATGTATACCACACAAACTTCTTTATGTGAATAATTCTTTTATGTTTGTTTTAGTCTTGGATCTTTAGAATATTTTGTTTTTTACATATATAATAAACGATTTATACATGCTACATAACTTATTTGTAAACAAAATAATTTTATTAATATCAAATGTTTTGTTATAGAAAAACCATTACTTTAGGGCATACTTCCAAACATTAAGGAAGTTCTCTATTAATGGTTTGATATTAAAATCTATGGTTAATTGTAAAAACATACCCTGACGTTTTGTAATAATATAGCTATATTCAACTTTTGCGTTTATTAACAAAACCATACATTTGACTACTTTGACTAATTGAAAACTTAATGGTGCACTTAACGGTAGAAGGGCAAAAATATCGTTTGATAACAAAAAAAATAAAAATAAAATATTTTATCATATATATTGTTATAGGTAAAAATAGTCGTGATAGACACGTCATCACCATGGAAGGCCAGGTCAGCAGAGGTCAAGATAAGTCAACTTATGGAGCAGAAACCTTCACAATAACTTACTCGGAAAAGAGGATAAGTAGTCCGACCACAAACAAAGACGATCAACTTGAGCAGCAGATCGGATTCAGGCACGCTCGGGCACACTCGGGCACACTCGGGCACACTCACTCGGGAAACAATAAAACAAGTCGCCAACACTTGCAATCAGCAGCCAGCAGGTTCACAATAAGCAACGATGTGGACCATTAGAGGTTAAAAAGGAAACAAGCAGTTCTCCCGTGAATAAAGGAGAAAGAATCCCATTCAGAATTGGACACAGCCGAAAAAGGGAAACACAATCTAAATAGGACTAGGAAACCGCTTGAGACTTGGGGGCCACAACACTAAACCCTAGCGGTCATCTTAAAACCCTAGAAGCAACATGTATAAATACCCCCTCTATTCATAAACAGGGGTACGCGAGAAGTAGAATAGGGAGAGAGAGAGGATCATATTGAGAAGTTCTTGTAATCATTCTTTATCATTCTTCATCTTGTAATCGTGATTCATAGTGGATTTGACTTTGTTGCTAGAGGCAACGATCCCGTGGATGTTTCTCCGATCTTTTGGAGTTTTACCACGTAAATCACCTGTTATTTCTTTACAATCTTTGACCTTACTCAAGTATAAACTGCAGTAATTCAAAAACGAATCATTGACTTGGTGATCACCAAAAATCACCGTCAACATATATAAATAGAAAAACCTTTAAAACAAATATTAAAAAACTAAATAAAAAAATATATTAAAAAAAAAGTATTCATGGGATTCGCACCATTTGGTGCAGTCTCCCCTCAAACATCCGAACCAGATCTCCAATGGAGATCCGGTTCATGGATCTCTCATGGATCTCCTCTATATCTCCTCCATGGAAGATCCCTCTAAACCACCAACCTCTCCGGTCATCTCACTTCCTCCTCCTTCGACCATCTTCCTCCCTCCTCCGGTTGTCTCCCTTCTTCTCACCCCTCTAGCCATTTGGCTTTGGGTGACACTGTTTACTGTTTTTTCTTTCTTGCTTTTTGCTGTTGTTGATTTTGTTGTGTTTATGTTAAATATTTTGTTGATTGATGTTCGAGTGATTACATATGTTTTGGGTTGTTGATTTTGGGATTCTCATATATGGACTGTTGAATTTGTGTGGTTTAGATGAGATTTTTGGGGCTTTATATATATATATATATATATATATATATATATATTAAGGAATCAAAACTTCTTTCCCCAGTAGAAAAGAAATCAACATCATTCTCAATTATATTTTTTGGGTAAGTTAATCCATAAGATGAGATTTAGCTTTTTATTTTCTTAAATTGTTTTAGATAAAAAAAAAAAAAAATTGAATCTATTTTAGATAATGTTTGGTGGATGGGATAAAGATTAATTATTTTTCCTTAATTTTTTTATTTTTAATTGTTATGAATTATTTTTACAAAATTATTTAAAGAATAATATTATAATCCTTTATATCACAATAAAAGGATAATTTTGACAATTCATAATAAAGTGTTAGTCCACCGTTAAGTTTCCAGTTAGTCAAAGTAGTCAAGGGTATGCTTTTATTAATAAACGCAATGGTTAAATATAACTGTATTATTGGAACATGTCGGGGCATGTTACTACAATTAACCCTAAAATATATCATAAAAACTCTTTTTATTTTCTTAAACCTCCCTGAGGTTTGTTCCCTTGCACCCAGAAATAACTTTATCATTTATTGACATTCAACCCCCCTCACGTTAGTCAACAGGTGTTAGATTTAACGTTTGACCGTGTGATAATAGCAAAAAGTCTAAAATACCCCTAACATTATTTAACAGTGTTTATTTACTTTTATAATCCTAGAGAATTAGGATTTTACCCTCCAATCTATTACAATTTAACTTTACTTATTTTGATTGTCCAATAAAAAATGGACAAGTGTTATAAAACTTGTTTTTTTTAAAGTCATTCAAAAAATTAACTGTAAAATTGAAGGACTAGGATTCTCTCATCACCTCATCTCAGCCTCACCTTTTCCTCACCTTTTAAAAGCATGTGATTGGTTGTTAATAAAGTGTTAATCACATCTTAACCATTCATTCATTCAAATGCTTATGTGTCATAAGATTAAGTGAGGTGAGTATAAGGTGAGATGAGGAGAGGATCCTTGTCCAAAATTGAAAAACTGAAAAAAATAAATAAATTTGTTTATGCAGGTGAGAATGTGAGAATTGAGATGCATCATGGTCTCCACACATATCAGGTGAGATCATGATCAGATGTGTGGAGACCATTTTCCCACGTTTTCCACTTTTCCCTCACATTCTCGTCGGCCAAACATGGACCTGGCCAACAACCTCCACCTCCGCTCTTCCTTCTTTCGTCTCTGCTCATTCTCGACCCTAAAACCGTTCGCCAACCCCTCAAGCTCCATCCTTTTCACCCGGAAACAGAGGTACAACATCTGCTCCAAAGCGTCCGCCGCCGCCACCACCACCACCACCACCACCACCGTAGAGAAAGAATCGCTCCCCGCTGAGAGGCAAAACGACATCGAATCAGTTTTTTCATCAAATTCTATCTCTCTGGTTTCAGGCGTCTAAAAAAATACTCTTTCTTTCTCTCTGGTTTCAGGCGTCTTTGCCTCTTCGGCTCTTCCTCAACAAAATGAAAAATTATTATTTTTTGTTTAAAGAACTATGAAATCTGGACAAAATATTCAGAGATCCGGAGAAAAAAAAAAAACTTAGATACTGAGAAATTTTCCCATGATCAACTTCAATCCATCTATATCCACTTCTCACACAACTTCATTCAACAAATTTCATTCACAAAATCCAACAATAGATCCAATACAGTTCAAGAATCAAAATTTATGGACAGAAAGCGTTTTGGATGTTGTAGAATTAATGGCTTTTTGGTGTGAGTTTTTGCTTAAAAGACAAGGCTGGCAGAGGAGTTAGGTACTGTAGAAGCTTTGAGTTCAAGAATCATCCACATCCAACTTAGCCTTGAATTTCTAAACTGTTCCGTGCTTCAAGCTTGGATTTAGAAATATCAAGTTGGGCTATGGCAAGGATCTTGGTATCGTGTTCTTCAAAGATCCCCCTCGGATATTAAGGACAATTTGGATGTCGATATCAAGGGTTTTGTAAGCACCAGACAATGCTATGTTTCTTCATCTTCTTAGTTTTGATTTTTTATTCTCTAGGGTTATAAAAGTAAATAAACATTGGTAAATAATGTCAGGGGTATTTTAGACTTTTTACTGTTATCACACGATCAAACGTTAAATCTAACACCCGTTGACTAACGTGAGGGGGGTTGAGTGTCAATAAATGATAAAGTTGTTTCTAGGTGCAAGAGGGCAAACCTCAGGGAGGTTTAGTGCAATTTGCTCAAATATAATTATTCGTTTCAAAATACAAAAGAAATAGTTTAGATCAATATACGTGTCTTTTCTTTGATTTTTATATTTTTAGATTTTGTAACATTAACCTTTGATTTTTAGATTTTTTTAGATTTTGTAATCTTCTCAAAAAGGAAATATGTATATATATATATATATAGTAATTTTCCAATGAGGACTTTTTACAATGCACATTTTAAGCACCTTTGATGAAATTATATGGAATATATTGAATCTTGATTTGATTTTTTGTATGGATGGTTAAAACATTAAAATACATTTGTGGAAAAAAATTTAAAAAATTCGGGTGCAAGAACTAATTTTTTCCGATTTTTTTTGAAGTTAAAACATTTAAAAATAGGGAAGTATATATATATATATAAAATCGTTCTCAAATCCAAAAAAAATTCCAAACTTTTACAAAATGTGTATTTTAATTTTCTTAGGATGCATACAAAAAATCTCATCGAAAAACATTTGATTACATGCAATTTCATCAAAAGGTGCTTAAAATGTGTATTGTAAAAGTCCTCATTGGAAAATTACTCTTTCTCTCCCTCTCTCATCGAAAAACATTTGATTATATGCAATTTCATCAAAAGGTGTTTAAAGTGTACATTATAAAAGTCCTTATTGGAAAATTACTCTCTCTCTCTCTCTCTCTATATATATATATATATATATATATATATTCAAGTCAGTGCGCACTGATATAACTTTATCAGTGTATTAGAGGACCATTAGATTTACATACTTTGACTCACAGTGTATGCACTTGTCAAAACTTCTCCATAATCAGTGGTCCACATGCATTAGTATTGATGTAGTTACATCAGTGCGGACTAACCAGAACGAATTCGTTTAAAAAAACAAAAGAAAATTGATTTCCAAAAAACATCTAAAATAAATTAATGTCATCCCCTTATTTACCAAAATGTCATTCATTGGATGAAATTGGATGGAATTAGATGAAATTGGATGGAATTAGATGGAAATGGATGGAATGGCCATTAGTGTCACACTTTTTGCCAAAAATAGTCATTTTGAAACCAATTCTTAATCTAGTGGCCATTTTAATAGTGTGTAATCAAATTGATGGCTACCGAGGTAATTAGCCATAAAATTAACTATCACAACAATAAACAGATAAATTAATAATTAACAAATGGATATATGTCCACATGGGGGGGTAATGCTCACCTCCTTTCAAAGGGTGGAGCAAAAATGAACTCTTCCAAACGGGTGCTTTCACATTAAGATTCCTTGAATTTCTTCACTTTACCATGAAATATTTGTTTCCGGCAATGTTTTATATAAGAAACTAAGAAAGTCATCCCTCTTTAAGTCTTTTATTATTATTATTATTATTATATAATTTAAGATGTAAAAATATAAACGAAAAGAAAAGTGATCTCAAACAAAATAATTTTGTATAAAACAGTTAATTTTTTTTTTTATTTTTTTATTTTTTTTGTTGTTGATGTTTACACATTATTTTTTTAATATAAAACTGAAAAACAGAATGAGGTGATCGAGGCTTGGTTTGTGGAAATGGTGGAATCTGTCACTATTTTAAACTGATTTGGTGAGAATGTCAGTGGTTTAATAAGTTAAGTTTAAAAGGCACCTATTATGGTGAACTACCAAAATTGCTCTTAGTTAATGATTTATGTTATTCTGTTTGGTATTGTCTCTGTCCACACTTGCAACAAAAACGTCAGTAAGATTTAACTCAGTTCAACTCTCGTCTCTCTACAAATAAAAGTTCAAGGTGTTGCCCCGACTTTCTTCTTTAGTAAAATAAGGTAATATTTCTTGATCCTGCTTGTTTGAATATTTCGAGCATTTTAGTATTTTGTTAAACTGAAGCCATTGTTATAATGTAAGAACTTTTCATTTTATTTTCGAGCCTTTTTGAAACAATTCGTGCCTTTTTGCTCATGAATCGAGCCTTTTTGAAAAAAAATCGTGCCTTTTTGGTCATGAATCGTGCCTTTTTGAAAAAACTGTCGTGCCTTTTTGAAAAAAAAAATCGAGCCTTTTGGCTAAGGAATCGTGCCTTTTTGGTCATGAATCGTGCCTTTTTGCTAAGAAATCGTGCCTTTTTGAAAAAAAAATCGAGCCTTTTGGCTAAGAAATCGTGCCTTTTTGGTCATGAATCGTGCCTTTTTGCTAACAAATCGTGCCTTTTGGAAAAACCTTTCGTGCCTTTTTCAAACAAAATCGAGCCTTTTTGCTACAAAGTCGTGCCTTTTTGCTCATGAATCGTGCCTTTTTGCTAAGAAATCGTGCCTTTTTGGTCATGAATCGTGCCTTTTTGCTAACAAATCGTGCCTTTTTGAAAAACCTTTCGTGCCTTTTTCAAACAAAATCGAGCCTTTTTGCTACAAATTCGTGCCTTTTTGCTCATGAATCGAGCCTTTTTGAAAGAAAATCGTGCCTTTTTACTCATGAATCGTGCATTTTTGAAAGAAAATTGTGCCTTTTTGAACTGAAATCGTGTCATTTTTAATGGTTTGTGATTATTAATTTGACAGCCTTATGAATCGGGTTAGAATAGTAATATCTTACAACGGTCGATGGGAGTAGTTACTCGATGGAAGTCAGAGGTTCGTTGGATCTGATAACCGAGGAATGTATGTGTCAAAGAATTTGACTTACGATGAATTGGTGTCGATCGTGCATACTATTGTGAACTATGATGTAAGCAAATACAACGTTGATTTGTCATCAATATCAATGGTTCCTGGCAGTACGTGTTGCACATTTATAAGCAATGACGACGATGTCCAGTTTATGCTAGGGGAAGATCGAGTGATCCCTCAAGTATGTGTCAGTCTTATTGAGCGGACAGCTGGAGATGTGTTAGGGAATGATATTCCTCCTCCTGAAAATACCCTACAATTTGGATCCTTTAGTGGTAGCAACCAAGCGTTCACCCAAAGGAGTGGCAACGAAGGTGGGAGAAACATGTTTGGTGTACCACAAGTTGTGGTCGACCATGCAGATGCGGCTGAGACTCAATTTGGTGATGTGTTTGGTTGTCGAATTGAGCAGTATGATGCGCAGTACAATGAGCAGAACAATGACAATTACCCGAACCATGAGGTGGATAATGAGGCAAATAATGAACATGTTGATGATTTGCAAAATGCGGATGAAGAGCATGCACATATGCAAACACATGGTAGACGTGTAGAAGGAATTAGTGGCACTGCACCACCAGATATGCCTGGGACTTCCGAGGTCCGTTATAATGTGACAACATCTGATTCTGTTAATGCGACAACTTGGGTTATTCCGGGAGCAAATTCATACTCGTTTGGTACTGGTAGAAGCAGCACCTTGGAAGCGCAAGAACCGAGAACCATGATTTATAAGGGTCAATTTTTCCCGAGTAAAAAGGATTTGAAGAGGCTAGTTGGCGATTTTGCGATGCGTAAGAACTTCGAATGGAAGGTGAAAAGGTCCAATAAGACAACTTTACATCTGGTTTGCATCATTGACGACTGTACGTGGAAATTAAGAGCGGTGAGGAGAGAAGAAGGGACTTACTTTCAAGTCAGAAGTTTTGTCAACGAACACACCTGTCCCTTGGAGGAGATTCACCGTCGCCATCGACAAGCTAGTGCAGTCACAATCGCAGAAGTTGTTGCACCTAGACTTCAACAAGCCGATGGTCGTCTCATGCGTCCGAAGGACATAATCGCCGATATGAAAACAATGTATGGCATCCAAATCATGTACAGTAAGGCACATGATGCCCTGCAATATGCATTGTCATTGACCTATGGAACGCATGAAGAAAGTTTTCAACTGCTGCCATCTTTTGCATACGTTCTGGAACAACAAAATCCAGGCACAATCACAGACTTACAGTGCGCAGATAATGGTAAATTCCTTTACTTTTTTATGTCGTTAGGGTCCTCAATTAGAGGTTTTCGGAGGTGTATGCGTCATGTGATTGCAGTTGATGGTACCCATTTGAAGGGAAGATTCGGGGGTACAATGTTTGTGGCAACTGCACAAGATGGAAACGAACAGGTGTATCCAATTGCTTTTGGGTACGGTGACTCAGAAAACAACCTTTCATAGGAGTGGTTTTTGGAGTGCTTGAGAGGTGCCCTTGGTCATATAGATGATCTGGTTTTCATTTCCGATCGTCATGCAAGCATTGAAGTAGGGATTTCTAAAGTGTTCCCTTATGCAACCCATACCATATGTTGCTGGCATTTTGGTGAAAATATGAAGAAGCGATTCCACAGAAAAGATGTTGCCGACATAATGGATAACGCTGCTAGGTCGTACTGTCAAATTCAATACGATCGCCACATGGAGGAGTTACGTAGGCTGCACAAAGGTGCATACGATTATGCCATTGATGCCGGTCCACACAAGTGGTCCCGTGTTCATTGCCCCCAAAGAAGGTACAGGTTGATGACCACAAATGTTGCAGAGTGCATAAACTCATGCCTAAAATTTGCAAGGCAACTGCCATTGATGACACTGGCAGAGTTCATTCGGAATATGCTACAAAAGTGGTTCCATGATCGTCATACAAATGCACGATCAATGCGTCATCGATTAACCGACGCAGCACATCTTGTGATCCTTAAACGTGTCGAGAAATGCGGTTATATGACCGTAAATGCAGTTGACTGGAACATATTTTCCGTCAGACACAAGGGAAAACAGTGGACGGTTGACTTAGCCCGGAAGACATGCACATGCAACAAATTCCAAATGGACTTTTTACCATGTTCACATGCACTCGCAGCGACAAGGTACATGACTCCGTCCATTTATTGCTTTATAGTACCCAAACGTGAATCTAACTGTGTTCATTGTTGTAGGGAGCGGAACGTGGATTTCACATCTCTATGTGCGGACTACTACAAAAGGGAGACACTAATTGATGCATACTCGGTTCCTATCATGCCTGTTGGTCATCCTTCTTCATGGGTAGTGCCATCCGACATCACATCACGGGTGGTTTTAAATCCAAGGACGAAGAGACAATCCGGTCGCCTGATGGAGGGTCGACATGTCTCATCTTCGGAGAGGACAACCACATAGTCGTGTAGAAGATGTGGACAACCAGGACATAACAGCAGGAAGTTTTCCAACCCGCCTATGGTTAATGAAGGTCCCAGTACTATTGTACCCGAACAATACCGTCGCAAGTGTAGCATCTGTCATTCAACTGGACACAACAAACAAACGTGCCCTCAGAAGGACTTTATCGTGGAATGAATGGAGTCTTATAAGAGGAGACTTGACCCCACGTCATAAATGCTGTCATGGAAGCGATTGAAGGGATGAGAGTTGCATTGGGTGCTGCTGTTGTGCTAAACTACTGTCTGTAGTGGCTTTTCCATCCTGCTCCCTATATATTGGCGCTCAAGATGCTGTCGTGGCTACTTATCCAACACTAGACGACAAGCATAATAACATATACAGTAGGCCAGAGTTAGTGATGTTTATTTGAGTGCAACGAGTTTCAGCTAGAGAGGACAAAAAGACGAACGATGCAATCATGTTAGGGCTTATGTTTTAGACATGTGTTTTGGATTTTAGCTGCTGTAGTTTGTTTATTTCCTCAAGTCACCATACCAGTTGATATACTCATATATGGTATTTTTTAACTTTGTGTATGCTTTGATATATGTTCATATTTTAGAAATATTTTATGTTCGAAATTTTTTTTTAATTTAGTTGAACTTTGAACTGCAAACAACTTGAAATAAAAAAATAATAATTTCATTAACAATAGCTCTGTTATGTACAACAACTACAATATCCTGGAGTTACAATAAACCTCGATGGCCATCTTTTGCCGGATGATGGGCATATCGGCTTCCGTCCAATCAAACATATCCCTGTTCGCCGTCAGGTACTCAATCATTCTCAACGTATGGGCACCACAGTTTCCCCTGCAATTAACCACATGAACAACCATTAGCATTGATACATTTCAAAACCGATTGGGATAGAATAACAACTTGAAATAGTCATACCCCAATTCCTGTTGGGGCACCCGGTCGGCTGACACGAATAACATCCGGAACGGCCCATCCTTCTTTTTGTAAGTCTTGTCACTCGGTTGTCTGTTCCTGTGAAAGTGCACCGTATAGAGCTGAGAGGGTAGCAAATAGCGCAGACATGCAAACTGGGCATTCCTGTGCCTAAATGGGACCTCTCGTCTGAACGAGTCAAACACAAGAATGTGCCCAAACTGCAGATCGATGCTGGCCATGACCCAATGCATACCTCCAACGTTGCAAGGAATCAGAACCTGTAGGTGTTTCTCCAAGGTGTTATCAAAACTCGAATAAACATGGATGCAAAACTTGAATAAACACTCACAATGTCAACATCGTGCCAAGGCCGTATCCCTAACGGGAGCTCCCCATGGACCACCGCAAGCTCATCACGGGACCATGTCTGCCCAAACACGGACCAACCTGATGGGGGTTTCCTTTCCTCACCAGTGCCGATTCTTTCCCATTGGTGATCTAACAATGTCTGAAAGAAAATTAACCGAAACGTTAGGCAGAAGATGTATGAACACATCAATGTTGAAGCGAAAACCGTATAATATTAACACTTACAAAGAATTGGAAATCCAGTATGTTGATCCTCGAACCGTAGACAGTGGGGTGAAATCGCTGAAGCCTCCGGACAATCTTCAAGTATGCGTCAATGTGCTGAAAATTTGAACAGTTTGTATTGTTAGGATTCAACCATTTGTGACTGAGTTTTATAAAGACAGTTCAAGGAAGGAACATACCGTATCCTCCAACTCCATTAAGTTGGTTTACAACCGGTGGAACCAAGTGACAGGAACACCAACTGGGTCGTGCAGATCCACATCACGTCTGCATAAGTAGGGAAAAAGTTACATAATACTGACTTACATATTTGTCGAAAAAAACTATAAACAGAATGTAATACTTACAATTCCCCCGACGTGCTCCTCTTGTAGTCTTCGTACGCCGCAAGCTGTTCAGGATCTACCAGTCCATGTGGATTCCATACATGTGCCGGCGGCGGCATCACCCGTGCCCTCTTTGGTTGACAGGGGTCTGTGTATGGGCTCCGTTCCATCCAACCTCGACGTCGAATCCGATCTCCACGCCTTAGGGGTGGGGGAGTCTGTTCCAGACCATGGGGATCGGTGCGGGCTGAGGAGGAACTCGGTCCCCGTTCATCGACCTGCGACCGTGGAATCCGAAGAACCAAATCTCTCCTCGAGGATCGCCTGGAGGGGTCGGCTGTGCTCTGGTCTATCGGAGGTCGCCGCTTGCTGGGATTGACTGGATGGGTACGCTGCGACGTACGGTCAATGGATAGCTCCTGGATATCGACAGGATCATGCAGCAACTGTGATGAGCGGTCTGGGGTGACTGCCTGCGACAGTCTACGCTCCAATAATGCTGTCTCTGTATCGTCGGGGACCGCCGGTTGTCCAAGTGCATCTAGAGCATCTAGAGCTTGCTGCTCAGGTACTGTGTCTGTAGTATGGGCCTCCCTATGTCTGGTCCCTGACCCTGTCTCATCATGATCAGTACCTGTCCTGCCTGTACTGAATGCTCCATCATAGTCATGAGGTGGTAGGTCATCGAACGGTGGATCCTCCTTCATACGCCCCTACGACGGGGGACCCTGCGACGACGGACCATGCGACGTCGGACCCTGCGACGACGGACCCTGAGACGTCGGACCCTGTAGCGTCCGAATCATAGCCACCAACTCCTCATGCTGTGAATTTCTTTTCTCTTCATTCTTTTGGATAGCATCCATGACATCCGTCCGTAATGTTCGGACAGCATCCATCACTTCTGCTAATTTCTACTCCCAGCCCTGAAAGGATTACAGACTCTGTCAGTACTAAAACTATTAAGTCAATGGAAAGTAAATCATGCGGTTAAAAAAATGGCTTATGTACCTGTGGATGCTCTTCAACGCCTTCAGGTTGCTGACCTTCAGGTGCAGGCCGTCTGGGCAATGTGAATCGTACCCGCCTACGCCTCATGGGAATAGGACTGCGAGCCTCCGGGTCTGAATCACTAGGTCTAGGTCGTGGTTGTCTGGGTTGACTGAAAGGTATCCGCCTAGACCTCGTGGGACTCTCACTACCAATGTCAACCTCCGGCTCTGAGCCCTCCAGATCAGAAGGTCCAGAATATTGAGGATCCATATCACTAGGTCCGTAATATGAATCCTCTGTATCACTGGGTCCGGCAGTCCTATGTCGATCGGGAACCGGGCAATCACAAGGTAAATCTGCGGCATCGTCATCATATAGACTGCCTCCCAGGTCTATGCCTTCGTAGTACCGTTGACGCCTCTCAGCCTCCGTAGGCACCAATTCAGCCCGAGCAAACATCTGCAATCGGAGTTACATCATTGTAATTGCAAACATACTGAAAATAATAAACATTAACAACATCAATACTTACCCTTTCAGTGAAAATCTTATCCAGCGTTTTCCCCCGCGGTCGCGCAGTCAACTCCCATTTCAGAATACGTGGAGGGGGTAGCTCGATTACCCTGCGTTCCCCACATTTGTGCTTATTGCTGCTAAGATCCGGGATAACCTCAAAAGCAAATATCTGCATAATAGATAACACATTAGTGATATAAAATATTTTCTATTAAAGTACGGCTGCAAATTATAAATTCTCACCAATAATGCGTGCACTAGACCGTATATGTTATACGTCTTAGTGGTGTTATCCGTGGCCTGTTCTTGCTGTCGTTGTTCGGACCGCTGCCATGGACCATCCAAAGCATGCTTCAAACCAGATATGGGCCGCCTATACACGTATGCGCCCCACGGGAACGCATCAAAAGCGTCCAAGTCCTCAACTAGCTGAAACTGCCATAATGGAATTTTATGTCTCTCGTCCACCCCCATCAATATCCAGTTCAACAAAAACAATAATGACAGCTTCACCGCATCGTACTACTGCTCAAAAACACCACTCCGCAGCACTGCTTTCAGGTCTTCATTCTCTACGACTAGACCCTGAAAGTATCGGTCGTGTATGCCATTTTGTACCATGTCATAACTTGCTGGGTCGGGAATGATTCCGAACTTCAATCCGGTGATTACACAAAACTCAACCTTCGAGAACCGGACCGTATGCTTACCTAACAAAAATCTAATCTCATCTCATCTTCCGGGCCGTCGTGATTCAACTCGCGCAACAGCATCCGATGGACAATTCCAGCCGAAAAATTCATCTCCTGATGCATGTCAAGTAAATGACCGAAGCAAGACTCAGTAAACCGACGACGGTCTTCCATCCGAAGAAGTTCAGGTACACTTTCAAGTGCGTTGTGGACATCTGTAATGTCATTCACATGGTCATGCCGAATAATTTTTCCCTGGAACCATTCTCCCATAGGGATTTTCAGGAAATCCTTCAGATTCACCCTCTGCATATTCACAAAAAAAAAAAAAAAAACATAAGTACAAAAAGGCACGATCACAGTTCAGAAAGGCTCGAATACAGTACAAAAAGCACGATCACAGTACAAAAAGGCACGATCATAGTGCAAAAAGGCACGATCACACTATAAAAAGGCTCGATCACAGTACAAAAAGGCACGATCACAGTGCAAAAAGGCACGATCACACTACAAAAAGGCACGATCACAGTGCAAAAAGGCACGATCACAGTGCAAAAATGCACGATCACAGTATAAAAAGGCACGATCACAATACAAAGTTCAAAAAGGCACGATTACAATACAAAAAGGCTTGATTACAAAACAAAAAGGCACGATTACAATACAAAAAGGCACGATTACAAAACAAAAAGGCACGATCTCAATACACAAACGCTCGATTACAATACACAGTTTATAAAGGCACGATTACAACACAAAAAGGCTCGATTACTATACCAAAAGGCTCGATTACAAAACATAGTTCAAAAAGGCACGATTACATCACAAAAAGGCTCGATTATATCACAAAAAGGCACGATTACATCACAAAAATGCTCGATTACAATACACAGTTCAAAAAGGCACGATTCAACTACAAAAAGGCACGATTAAACTACAGAAAGGCTCGATTCAACTAATGAAAAGGCTCGATTCAACTAATGAAACCTAGATCTTCATCGTTTTCAAACAAATTTTTTTCCAAAAATAAAACCCTAACCTAACCTGATCAACAAACACACAATCTTATTTGAAAAAGAGAATGAAAATGCTTACCTCACTTCTTCTGCTTCGCCGTTCAACTCTCGTGGACATAGCTACTGTTCCGGTGGTTCACCGTCGGATTTTGGTTCTGTTGTCCGTCCGTTTCTCGGTCAAAGCTTTTTCTTTCAACGTTTGAAAAAACTCACAAAGCGACAAATGAAGGGTATTTTTGTCTGGTGACCATAAATGGTGCCTTTTAAACTTAAGTTAATAAGTTGGTGACTTTTCCCCAAAAGGCACCCCATTAAGTGCTATTTAAATTTCGAGCCCAGCTTGGTTTTATAAAGTTAATTATAATTTATTTTCATAAAATTGGATACATATGAAAAATAAATTATTTTCATATAATTTATATTTTTAAGCGAAGAAAAACCAACTTAAGATTTTGATTAATGTTCCTATTGTTAAATTTATGGGTAGATAATAAATTGATTTTTAATTGTCACTCTAATTTAAGGAAATAATAAATTAATAATTGTTACTCTTGACGACCGTTAATTAACAGCATAAGAGACAAATGTCAATTTTCAATAAATTTATTTATGGATGTAAAAGGGTGAACATGGAGAGTTCGGCTAATTTGCTCTAAAATAAAAGTTGTTCTATCTCTAGAAAAGATTTATCGATATGTTTTGTAAAAGAATTTAATAAATTTATGAACAAATCTAAAAGGGAACTATCTTACCTTTAAGTTTTTATTTGTGGTTGACTCATATATGAGAAATATGAATAAAATTCATTTGCTACAACCCCATCAACGACTCTCAAGTCCATGTTGAAAGTTCAAAGACAAGCACCACCACAAAACCTTCCCTAGATGTTTTCCTGCAGGTTTCACTATCTCTTTCTTTCTTTGATATATATGATTATGCCCTTCTCAAGTCTCAACTACTTAATTGGTGCATCCAAGTCAGGGCCAGCCCTGACTTTTTAAAGGCCCGGGGCGAATCTCTGAAATGGGTCATTTATTCATTTTCATAGTTTTTTTTTTTTTTTTTCAATATATATATATACATACAAATTTTCTATTATCAGTTCGAACTGACAAAAGAAATATCAGTTCCTTGTATGTAGGCCATTGGATTTAAATACTTTGACTTGGTTGCATGCACTTGTTAAAGCATCTTTTAAATCCAATGGCCCACATACAAGGAACTGATATATTTTATATTAGTTCGAACTAATAATAGAAAGACTATATATATATATATATATATATATCTATATAACATGTTTTAATATACAATAAAACAGACAAACAACAAACAGTAAAACACTATAGCTAAAATAACATTATAACAATCTGACACAGCGGGGTATGACGAAAATAAGAATGATCACTTTGTCGAACCGTGAGGCACACTCAAATAAACCTTGACGCAGCGACCGGTAGTTACCCAAGCATGGACTGCCATGCAGGGGCCATCATTCCCTAATCTTCGTTAGAAAATGGCACTCTCGAATCCTCAAAGAGCATGTCGAATCCACGACAGATAAGTGTTCCAAAGGAACAATTTTATTAAAATCAATCAAAAGGTTGAAAAGTTACAATAATTGGAAATAACAAGACTATTTATAATAAACTAATCCTAATACGACTTGAATACGACATTCCTAAAAGACTAAAACAGGAAAAGATCAAAACTAATCATAATCTTCTAAGATTCATGACTCCTAACTTAATTGGAAAACAAAGATCAAATCTGACCCAAAAGGTAAGTTTGATTTATTTCCAAAACCTAAATTTAATTCCTAATCAAACTAAAATAAATAAACTTGTTAAACAAGAAACAAAGAGCCAAATTAATAAAATAAGAAAACACCAAAAGCTATCTAAATCTGAAGTTGGGCACGGTCTGGGCCACATGACATCGGCCACGGTTGACTCCTTCTTTGTCCTACATTAGTCACCCCTTCTTAAAAAGAACTCGTCCTCGAGTTTGGTTGAAACACGCAGAAAGACAAGTAAACAAAGGAGACCCCTACTCGTCTTGTGGGAGTGGTAAACCCCAACTGAAAAATCCCTCCGTAGTTCATCCCAGATCCACAATGGTACCACAACAATCGTACAACGAAATGTAGAAGATGCCCAAGCTATTTGCCATTGGTGATGCCTATCGGTCGCGGCTTAGGCCGCTGGACACTTGCAGAGGTTTGGACAGCAGCGATTCCTCGTTACTAGTTTTTCCCAACCCACATAGTATTCTCCTCCTCTTAAAAGGAACTCGTCCTCGAGTTTGGCAAGGTTTTGTTTGGGTGGATAATACTTGAGATGTACCATCTTGTCAATTACTGGCTTGAATGAACATTCTTCAGATGGTAGGAACAATGTTGGATCTTCAAAATCCGAATAAAGAAAAACAATCTTTAAATTACCCCTGAAAAAATTGTGTGGATTTTCAAATAAGTTGTCACCCTCGGAAACTTTATCAATGGAAATTGATTTAGCTTCCAGTTGTGCTTCAACCAAGGTTAGATCACAGTCTTCAACTTCTAAGATCAGTTGATCGTCTTCAATTCCTTCGACAACTTCAACTTCATAAGAAATATCTTCAACTATATTTTCTGTATAACAAAAAACTTCAAAATAATCATCTAGAAGATATTCCTCATGCATTACTTGTTTCATAACAGGCCATGATTGGATCCTATCCATTCCAAATCTTTTTCGATATTTTTGAAAGTCTTCCCACCAAATTAATGCATCGTTTTTCAAATAGATTTCTACACATAAAACTTTAAGACTTTCTTCAGTTTTTTGAGTTTCAAAATATTCTTCAACGTCTTCCAACCAATTAATAAATTCTTCAGTTTTCATATGTCTAGAAAAAAATCGAAGTCTTGGTTGATAATCAATATTGCTCAAAACATAATAATTGGAACCAAGAAAACCATTGAAACCCATTGAGAACTAAAATCAGAGTCCGAAAAAAAAAACGTACCAAAAATTGAACCTTGAGAATTGCTTACAAAAAATACATTCACTTACGGCTTCAGGTGCGTGCGACTTTGATGGGTGAGAATACGCGGCTGTCTTTGGGGGTTGATTGTAAATTCTTTGAAATATCACACGTTTTTTTTTTTTAATAATTTTTTTTCTTAAAAATGGGGAAATATGGAAGATGAGACTTCAGCGTTTAGGAAGGTAGATGGTTGTAGTCCGTGGACGTTGATCCTAGCATAGAGGTAGACTCGGTACGTAGCGGGGTATGGCGGAAATAAGAATGATCATTTTGTCGAACCCTGAGGCATACTCAGATGAACCTTGACGCAGCGACCGGTAGTTACCCAAGCATGGACCACCATGCAAGGGCCATCATTCCCTAATCTTCGTTAGAAAATGGCACTCTCGAATCCTCAAAGAGCATGTCGAATCCACGACAGATAAGTGTTCAAAAGAAACAATTTTATTAAAATCAATCAAAGGTTGAAAAGTTACAATAATTGGAAATAACAAGGCTATTTATAATAAACTAATCCTAATATGACTCGAATACGACATTCCTAAAAGACTAAAACAGGAAAAGATCAAAACTAATCATAATCTTCTAAGATTCATGACTTCTAACTTAACTGGAAAACAAAGATCAAATCTTACCCAAAAGGTAAGTTTGATTTATTTCCAAAACCTAAATTTAATTCATAATCAAACTAAAATAAATAAACTTGTTAAACAAGGAACAAAGACCCAAATTAATAAAATAAGAAAACACCCAAAACCGTCTGAATATGAAGTTAGGCGCGGTCTGGGCCACAGGACATTGGCCACGATTTGGGCCGCGGTTGACTCCTTATTTGTCCTACATCACAATCAAAGTGAAACGGAATAATAAAACATGTCAAGCAATTGGATTCAATAGGTCACACACTCGTACCGGCCCCACCAACCGCAGTATCGTAAGTTTGATTTTTTATTTCTTCTGAAAAAATACAATCAAATCATATATTAATTTAATTATATGTATAAGGTGCTTGGAAGTATATAAATGAAATTTTTATTGCATTAAAGACTTTTAAATACATACATATTGTTGACGGTGAAATTTGGATTGCCACACACTCAACAATTATATCAATTCAACGTAAAACGAGAAAATAAACAATGCATGCAAGAGACAGATTTTACATGGAAAACCCTTGAATGGGAAAAAACCACGGCGCCCCAGAGGGCAGAAAAATAATACTAGGCTTATTGCTTTGTTTACGCACTTAGATCTCTCATACAATTGCTCTCTTCTCTCTGTTTTCGAACCCCTTCCTCGTTGGATAGGTGGTTCTATTTATACATAATAATTAGGGTTTTCCCTTTGGTCTTTACTGTTTTGGTAGTAGGATTCCCTCTTGGACTTGTATTGGGAATCCCACGTTGCTTCGGGTTAGGATTTCCTGTATTTTCGCCGAGTCGGTTCGTGCCCAGTACAATGATTCAGCGAACACCCCCGCTTCTGGGTATTACCCTTCGGCGACCATGTTTCTGACTTTGGCGAGTACATATCTTGGCTCTGGCGACTACACCTTTGACTTGGCGACTTAAGACTGATATACTGACTGGTCCACGTTTTTTCCTTTGACCTGGTCAACGAGTGACGTGGCAACCTTTTCCTCAACATTTATTGACTCCCTTAATGACGTGTTTGCTTGGCGGAATTATACATACAACACATATTTTGACAACTTTTTAAATACTTGAAAGAAAACCAATCAGTTGGTTTTCTACTTTTCCACAAAAATATTTTGACAACGTTTTTATCACTACAATCTCTCTCCCGCCCAGTCTCACTTTGATTTTGATTTTTTCTTTATTGTTTCCACTACTTGAGTACTGAGTAGTTGAGTGTGTTTACATAATTACATATTCTTGGAGCAGACTTTGTTCTATATCACAAATTGAAATGCTTGCTTATTTATATTATGTTCTTAACTTAATATCTCTCATTACAAATTTAAAATAATACATATCTCCATTAAATCTAACTAGCAAATTACAAGGCATACCAGATTACCAAAATACCAGAGATTCAGAGAACAAGAGTATGTACAAAATTACAATTTGTCAAAAATTACAAAAAATAAAATAAAAACAAAATTACCTGAGCAGTGGCCAGTGAGCACAGACACAGTGAGAGAGTGAGAACTGAGACTCGAAGACTAAAGACTTGATGCTTGAATCAGTTGAATGGAATCAATGGATGAGAATGAGAATATGAGATCGGCAACAGTGCATTTGGTATTTGGTGGAGGAAAAAGAAAAAGAAAGTGGGTTAAAGGGTCTGATGAATTGAATCGATGCCCTAGAAAAATAGAAAAGGAAAGTGGATTAAAGCCTAAAGGCTAAAGTGTGGGCCAAAGTGGGTCAAATAATATGGACCTATTTAATTCTCTACAACATATTTTTTGGGCCCATATACATGTAACTCTTTACATGTAAATGGCCCTTTAAATGGGCCCTGGGTAGCTGCCCCTCTTGTCCAGGCTCAGGGCCGGCCTTAATATATATATATATATATTCAAGTCAGTGCGCACTGATATAACTTCATCACTGTATTAGATGTGGACCATTAGATTTACATACTTTAACTCAAAGTGTATGCACTTGTCAAAGCTTCTCCATAATCAGTGGTTCACGTGCATTGGTACTAATGTAGTTACATCAGTGTGCACTTACCAGAACGTATTCATTTCAAAAAAAACAAAAGAAAATTGATTTCCAAAAAAATCTAAAATAAATTAATGTCATCCCCTTATTTATCAAAATGCCACTCATTGGATGGAATTAGATGGAAATGGATGGAATGACCATTAGTGTTACCCCTTTTGCCAAAAATGGTCATTTTGAAACCAATTCTCAATCTAGTGGCCATTTTAATAGTGTGTAATCAAATTGATGGCTGCTGAGGTAATTAGCCCTAAAATTAACTATCATAACACTAAACAGGTAAATTAATAATTAACAAATGGATATATGTCAACATGTGTGGGTGGGTGGGGTGGGGTGGGGTGGGGCGGGGTAATGCCATAAGTTGATTTAAATGTTATTTGATATTTATTATACTGTTTTATATGTTTGACAAATCTCTGTGTGATAAGTATTTTATTGAGTTAATTACACATTACCAATTGTTCGTTTGTAGTTCATGATTATTGCAAAGTAACATCTTCATAAGGTAGTTAATTTCATGATTTATTAAACTGTCTTGTGTTGCTGCGTGAACTTACATATCAAGTTGATAGCTCACCCATTGTTGTTATTGTTTTGCAGAGTAAATTTCAGTATTATCAAGAAGATGAGTTATTAGGGTTTTGGTGTTGCTCCAATTAAAGATGTGATAGTTATTCTCATTTTATTAGTCTTTAGAACAGAATACTCAAGTTTATCATTTGTTAGAGCATCAGATTGTGATGATTGGATTATGTTATCCGTTAGTTATTATGGATTTTTATGAGGATTTTTAATTGTTGAGATGTTTTTATATCAAATTTAAATCAAATTTATATTTTTAAGCGAAGAAAAACCAACTTAAGATTTTGATTAATGTTCCTATTGTTAAATTTATGGGTTGATAATAAATTGATTTTTAATTGTCACTCTAATTTAGGGAATTAATAAATTAATAATTGGTGGCAATGGTGAGAAATGTCACCTTTTTGACCGGGTTGTGTAAGAAAGTCACCAGTTTAATAACTTAAGTTTAAAATGAACTAAAGTAAGTGATTTCCAAAAATGCCCTTACTTTACACATTCTCTTTCTTATTTTGAAGTTTTCTGAGATTTTATTCTTTCATCTTCCTTTATAACAGACCTCCAATGGAGGTTGAACATCATAACATTATCAATGCATTTTCATTGGATAATTAGTTTTGTAGCGCTACGCAGAAGCATTCAGGGGTTGAGCTTCGGATTGGGTTCCTTTTCATTTATTCTCCGAGTCTTTTGTAAACCTTAAGGTGGTTGTGTGAATTTTGAATCTAATTGAAAAGACTCGGAGAACAAATGAAAAGGCTCGGAGACTATTTACAAAGTCTCACAGACTAATTGAAAAGGTTCGGGGAACAATTGAAAAGGCTCGAGCCTTTTCATTTAGTCTCGGTAATGTATTGACCTACTTTATACACTTAGATAGAGTATATATAAAGTTTGGATGTTTAATCTATTCAAATCTAGTCAATTTTTCCTTATAAGAGGTGGTAGGTTATATGGCCATCCTATTGAAACTACAACGGTAAAACAAGCTCCCATTCCAAATGATCAGATATAGAGCACTTATTTGTGAAACCCTAAAACAACAAGACAGATAGTTGACAAACTGAAAGTCTGCAATGCCATGCCATGCAGATAATAAAGGAGTCAATTTTGTGGCACTCAAATTTCCCCAAATAACCAATTTGACCAAAAAAGAAAAAAAAAAAAAAAACCTCTACATTAGAGAATGCTTCTTTCAAGCTCTAGCAGATCAAGAATAAATAAACACACAAGGTGAAAACATGAAAAAGTCACATGAACACAGGCATAGCAAATTTTAGTATTTTCTTCCCGTCTATTCTGCCTGATTTAACATCTCACCCCTGGGCCATGTCAGGTTAATTTTATAGATGAAATAAGTAGACTGTGAATGGTGAAACATATTACATCAAAATATTGTTGAGAAGGTGAGAAAAGAGAATCAACTTGATAAACATTTTTGGTTTGAGAATAGCCTGTAAAACTGCTTGTTAGTTAATAGTTTTCATTGTGAAAGCTGATATTCTTCTGGTTAGATCAATATGTTGCATGTTTTCACTTATTTATGTCTTGGTTCTTTATCTGCTGAGTAATATAAAATATACACCTTTTTGTTAGCATTTTTGTCATAAATCGAATCTGAAAATCCTTTTGAATGATTTTTCTATCTCTTCACTTTTTTTTTTTTCCCTTTCTCTAGCCGTACATCGATTCTGAACTTATTCTATGTTATCCTGCAGCTCCTGCATCCCAACCACTGCTAAGCGAACAAAGGTAATCATAGGTATGCTTCATGAACTTATATATAAAGTTGGAAGGATTGAGAATGAGAATGGATGCTTAAGATGTAAGTGATATGATAAGTTAATACGTAGAAATAAAAAGATGTATTTCCCAAATTTTGATAGCATTGGCTTGGTTTACATTGCCAACCTCTGTTGATTTTTTGTAATATAAATATCTTGTAAGCAATATGTAGAATTTGTTCATTTTGAGTTGGACTCTCATGCTAGTTAATTCAGTAAGGAACTTGGCTACTTGTAAAACAACATCTTTAGTTGGAAAGTTTTAGTAAATTTAATTAAAATCTCTGTGAACTGGTCAGATGCAGTAAGACTTATACATTGAAACCACGTACGTCTTCAGTTGTGTAGGCAGGCCATGATAATTTTGGAGGTGTGCATTTAATCTTACGTTAGGGAGCTGGCAACTCTTGGTTTTGTCTCACTTTCCATTACGAGCCGATTTATGTGGTATGTCTTAATTGTTTACAAATATTAGCTATTCAGCTTTGACTTTGGGATTGCCTGAACACTAAGGAGGAAGGTGTGGACAAATTAGGGGTAGGTTAGTAAATGTGGAAATGTGATGCGACTATGCGAGGATTGTCTGTCTGGGAGTGGCCATGGCTTTTCTCATCATCGATGTCACACAATTTACAGTTGGCGCGAATAGCTGTACTGAAAAGACAAGGGTATCCCTTCCATTTCTGGCTTAAAATATTCGCCAAATAATAATAATAATAATAATAATAAGTATCCGATGTTCTTGGGAAAAAAAGTGGACCACGTGTTCACTGTTCTTTCTTCTAGACCCTTCTGAGCAGGGTTCTTTTTTTGCTCATCTTTTAAAAGGGGTGAGCTTTACCTCCATCTTCGATAAAATTAACTATCATACCAGTAAATTAATAATTAACAAATAGATATATATCAATATATGAGAAGGGGGTAATGCTCACCCCCTTTCAAAGAGTGGAGCAAAAATAAACTCTTCCAAATGCATGCTTTCAGGTTAAGATTCCTTGAATTTCCTCACTTTACCATGAAATATTTGTTTCCGGCAATTTTTTATATAAGAAACTAAGAAAATCATCCCTCTTTCAGTCTTTTATTATTATTATATAATTTAAGATATAAAAATATACATGAAAAGAAAAGTGATCTCAAACAAAATAATTTTGTATAAAACAGTTAATTTTTTTTTTTGTTGATGTTTACACATTATTTTTTTAATATAAAACTGAAAAACAGAATGAGGTAATCGAGGCTTGGTTTTATAAAGTTAATTATAATTTATTTTCATAAAATTGGATACATATGAAAAATAAATTATTTTCATATAATTTATATTTTTAAGCGAAGAAAAACCAACTTAAGATTTTGATTAATGTTCTTATTGTTAAATTTATGGGTAGATAATAAATTGATTTTTAATTGTCACTTTAATTTAGGGAATTAATAAATTAATAATCGTAACTCTTGACGGCCGTTAACTAACGGTATGAGAGGTAAATGTCAATTTTCAATAAATTTATTTATGGATGTAAAAGGACAAAACTAGAGAGTTCAGCTAATTTGCCCTAAAATAAAAGTTGTTCTATCTCTAGAAGAAAGATTAATCGATAGAACAACTATAAAAGAGAACTATCCTACCTTAAGTTTTTATTTGTAGTTGACTCATAATTGAGAAATATCAACAAAATTCATTTGCTACAACCCCATTAACGACTCTCAAGTCAATGTTGAAAGTTCAAAGACAAGCACCACCACAAAACTTTCCCTAGATGTTTTCCTGCATCTTTCTTTCTTTGATATATATATATGATTATGCCCTTCTCAAGTCTCAACTACTTAATTGGTGCATCCAATTTCTATGCTTCCACTACTCAAAACCATGCATGTATACATCATATTTTTACAAAAACGTGTGTGTATTCTTGATTGATTGTGATGTATAATGTATTGTAACGTGTCGACCGTAGAATTTGGAAAGCATAAAACGTGTGTACACTCGCATGTGAATTTATTCTCCAAACTTTGTAGCGCTTGCCTTTCTGATCTATATATCAATCTTAGTACTCTCATATTCTTCTACGCCTCACAAAAAACTACTACTACTTCTCTTATCTTTGTCTTTCAAGTTTCAACTACTCTTGCTCAAACATGGCTCTCTCACGTGCCATGCTCGTGTCCATCTTCTCTCTTGCTCTTGTAGCATCATCTTCCATCGCTCAAGGTCCCATGTCATCACCCAGCCCAATGTCCGCCACCCCTCCACCCACCACCATGACACCACCGCCGATGATGTCCACTCCTCCTCCCTCAATGACCCCAACAATGGGTCCATCGACAAGCCCACCACCGCAGATGATGTCCACTCCTCCTCCCTCAATGACCCCAACAATGGGTCCAACTACAAGCCCACCATCGCCGATGATGTCCACTCCTCCCTCTATGACCCCAACAATGGGTCCATCGACAAGCCCACCATCGCCGATGATGTCCACTCCTCCCTCAATGGCCCCAACAATGGTTCCATCGACAAGCCCACCATCGCCGATGATGTCCCCTCCTCCTCCCTCAATGCCAACAATGGCGCCAACACCCAGCAGTACGGTGCCACCTCCATCGCCTGGTTCTGGAGCTTTTGTTCATGGAAGTAGCATGGCCTTGTTGGCATTGCTCGGAGGAGTTACATTACTCTTTGCTTAGAATAATTTATTTACAGTGTCTTTTATTATTATTATTATTATTATTTTTTTATGGTGTATTATGTAGATCATTAATTTATTAGATATTTATTAGTGTATTCTTTATGTCATTATTGTCTTTTTTGTTTTTTTTTTTTATTCTTGTGATTTGTGAGGATGATTTGGAGATTAGAATCGGATGTTACAGCTCTTGTGTAGCATTTTGACTTGACTGAATAAGAGAGACTTTGTGTTTTACTGTTTTCAAGTGTTTTCAGTAATATATCACATTATAATTATGTGTTTTACTTTATTAATATATTCCATTAGAAAAATGAGAAAATTAAAAAATATTTGAGTATGTATTCCATGACCATGGCACAATTAAGATAGTATTAATTTTGGTAAATTAATAAAAATGTAAAAGCAAATATAAAAAGGTTAGGTGGGCTGGAGCCTTATAGGATTTGGAGGAGGAAGTGGTGGGAGATGAAAAGGAAAAACAAAATAAAAAGTTAGGTAGTGGCAGCTGATGAATCTAATAATAATAATGTGTGGAAGAAAAAAACAAAAAGGAAAGGAGGAGGTGAGTGAAGGAGGGAGATCCTTTTGGTGTTTTGTGGAGTGGTGGCCTGGTGGGACTCTTCTCTCTTATCAACATGACTCTTATGAAAGTGATATTCACATGCTCTGTTTGCCCTCCCCACTGAGTCACTAACATCACTCTGTGAAAGATATTTTCTCTAGTTTCAAAAGGGTATCTTGTAATATGATTATGCCTCCTTTGACCTTTCACCATTCTTAAATTCTTCATGGTTCACTAACAGTCCAACTGGATTTCTCTGTTATAAACCAATATCTTTGTTAATAAATCACAAACAAGTCATCACTGCTAACATTTCTTGTGAGAATCTCCATCAGGAAATGATATCATCAATTCAAAGCTTTTCTTGTGAGAATCTCTACCAACATTTCTTTTAACTTACTGAAAATTTATTTAGTCAACCAATTACTCATTTTTATTTTTTTTATTTTCATTATTGTTGTTTTTATTGAAAATATATTTGTAAACTTTTGTTTGATAAATCTGTTTTGGCAGAAAAGTTTGATGCTTATTAAAAAAAAAAAACCCGTAAGGATGAGATTACTAATCCAGAATGAAAATCAAAAGGAATCGAATTCAATTGTAAAGAGAACTTAATTCAATGGGTAGGGAGAGGGAATTAAGTTCCATTTTCAGTAGGAACTTAATTCTTAATCCGCGTAGAGTAGAGTTTACGTAATTTGATTTCTAATCATTTTTAGTTGACACTATAATCACAAATCTAAAAGACGGCAAAAGATGCTTCAAAGAATAGCTTCCCTAACACAAAAAACCCAATTGTCAGATTGCTGGGCCACCAAAACCAGGGTGGATGAGCTAAATGACTTTATGTTCCGAGCCTTGTTTTTGTTTCCTTCTATACTTGTCATTATCTAGTTCTCTACCTGATTTTTTTATTTTTTTTTAATTACAACTATTACCGGAACATGGTGAGATTAAACCCTATAAGCACGGCCCGAAATACTACTCCTACTATCCGGGAGAGATTACATATGGACTACAACTCTCACGTCCGAAGAGAGAGCTGCTCCCATTTTTGGGAGATAGTTTCCCACACTTTAGGATTTTATGGCCAAAGGGGATAAATATTTACAAGTATCAAGGCTTGAACCTTGATGGTGAAACTTCCACTTGAAGACTCCAACCACTAGGGCAAAAGGCCATCGGTAGTTCTCTACCTGATTGTCTTGCATATTTTTTAAACAAATTATCATAACACTCGGATTGCAGTATTATAAAGCTTGCCATACCGAAATGGACTAAGCAGCAAAGCACACTGGCATGATCAACACATCGGGAATTAAGAGTTAACTAGTTAAGACACAGCAAATCGTCATTGCAGAGAAAACATGATCCAACGAAAGAGTTATTATTACAGTCAATTCGAATGCAGTCTGCATGCTTCGCTAGGTTAAATTGTGAAAAGAAAAAAAAAAAAAAAAAAAAAAATGGTAAATAAGGAACCTCAAATCATAAGGTTAGATAACGGCCTGAAGCTATTTCTGTATCTCTTCAAACAGTTCGTATATTTAGTATCTACTTAGCCTAATAAAGTGTCTTTGGGATGGTATTAGTTACCTCTGAAAGCTCTTCCTTAAGTAAGCTTCCCCATGAACCTTGGAAGAAATCCCGCATTCTTGAGTTTCAAAGCCAACCAGCAGTCCAACATCCACGGTCAAAAAGGGTATTAATTAAGATCCAGGAAACCAATTGGCTGGTGTTTCCTATACTTATTATACACATCTGCATCTCTACCTTTTCCTCTGTTTTCTTCGACACTCGAAACAATCAGCGCACGCAGATTTGTCTCTACTTGAGTAACTAGCTTGCAGCTTGCTGGGAGGTACTTTCAGGTCTTCGACAAGGATTTGGCGAAGCTTGTCATTCTCCTCCAAAAGTTCTTCGATAACTTTCTGGTGTTTCAGCACCTGGATGCAAAGGTACTTTAATGAAAATCCTCAAGTAGATGGTAAATGAACCGAATAATGAGCAATGTTTTATTGGTCAGAAAGCTCATAAAAACTACACAAATTGAGAAAAATCACTCTGGAGAAAAGTTTGGAGCAGATAGCCTAGTACAAAATTCCGGACTTTGTTACTAAACTGGGTTAATGCTGCATGGGGATCTTAAAACTGCTTTCTACAAGCAACTTGTGAAGTTTCTCCATTGGAAAAATTCTCAAAGGGAAACACATCACTCAAGCAAGTTCAATTCAATATCAGTTGATTAAAAAAAAAAAAATCAGAACTTGAACATTACCATTTGAAGCACGTTGTTTTCAGAACGCAAACGTCCAGCCTACAAAAGTAAACCCAATGAATCAGAACCCGGTCTCACATGCAAGCATGTGAATTTAATATCTAGTAAACCAAAAATCAATTGCATGACCAAGTTCTGTGATGCTTATGACAGTGCTTCATTACGTCAAGGAGAGAATTTTCAAGAGTCTTCAGTTGGTATAGTTGCATAAAGGCAGTTCAAGAAATTAAATTTACACTTAAATATCTTTGAGAATTCTTATTTACCGGTATACTGGAAAATGAGTAATTGCACACACACTTTTCAAAGTGAGACAATATTATGTCTTTTAGCAGACTGGAGATCAATGAAAACACTTCAATAAACTTGAATTGTAGACATTAACCAATAAGAAATGAACTTGCAGAATACTAAATCCAATAAAAGACAGAAGAACAGTCAACAAAATTTGAATGTAATGTTCATAGTTGATAAAGTACAATGCTCAAGCGGTATGGGGAAGGCTTTTCATAGTTGATATAGTAACCTAATCCTAAATCTAGCAAACAAGCATAGAAACATATATATTGTAAGATTTGTATCTATACATACCACTTCATTTAGGTCAGTGCCCTCCTGCTTTAAGATTGGATTTTGTAAAAAATTACTGAGGACCTTCTCTGTTCTCCCAAAAGATGTGTCAACTGCAGTTGAAGTGCTTTTATGTGCAAATTCTTCATATGTTGAACCTGTAGTTTGATTTCCGGTTGCAGGCAGGACTTGAGATGTGTAGTCTGGTACTTTGGTTGCCAACTGCATAAGATTTGCCATTGGGCTCTGGTTCGATGGTTCATTTGTCAATCCCATGCCACTTTGTAAAGACATTGGGAGGGTCCCTTGACCGATTGATAGATTGGGACCCATTCCAAACTTCAGCATCAATTTCATCATTGCTTGCTAGTAAATTTGGAATTCAAATATCAGATACAATAATAGGAAACCATAACAAGTACAATATACATCATCAACAAAGAATGCATACCATAAGACTGGATTGAATTTTATGCACCACCCCAGGCTTCACAGCAAGGCCTACCATGCAAACAACAATTTCAGGAAAAATGTTTATTTGTACATTTAATGAGAGTCAAGACCAAGCAACACAATCTGTACAGTGTGCAAATAGACTTAAATACTCCTCAGGTCTCTCAAAGGACTTTATGATAAGTGCGAGGCCTTCCTGGCCTTCCCATTATAAAAACACTCTCTTCAGAAAAGTGATCAAAATTTTCATTTATAAATTCTGGACATATTAGGAGTATGACTTATATGTGACCGTGACAGTCAAAAGTGCATTGACCCCGACAAAGACACTGCTTCCTCTCAAAATCTCTCTATTTATCTCTGTTTTTCACTCTTTACATTACAACTTTTGGCCCACCAGCATCCCACAGCTTACATTTTGAGCTGATTGTTTCTTCATATCAGTCCAGAATCCCAAAACTGGAAGAATGATGGAAACTAGAATGAGCCTCAAGTCCTTGACCTTTGTGTTTTATTTATACTTACAGTTTCATCCATGTTAGTGGAGAGTTATTTTTTCAGAACAAATCATCATTATCAACTCCCTAGCACCCCTGGGCCCCGACAGACACACACCTCTTTGCCTATTTTCAGCTTCTTCTTTTTTTCTTTTTTTTTTTTCTTTTTTTTTTTTTTTCTTCATAGACAGTTAATATATTAAAAAATATATATATCAAACAATATATATTCAAAAACAGTGAAAAAGGTATGAGAGGAAAAAATCAAACAAAATGCTATAAACTATTTGTGTATAAATATTATCCACAAGATCAGTATCAATTTATGATGAAGCAGTTTCCAATGCCAATGCCAAAGACGTAGTCAAAACTTATTGATATGGCAAAAATACTACACATTTCGCAAGTTTAATTTAAAATTCAGCATTGGAAATCTCAATTCACAAGGCATGGCATGATTTTTGCAATGGGTACAATAACCATAAGAATTCACCCAGAATTCATAAAGTAGTGTGTCCACATTACAGCATTTATTTCTTGTGAATCCATAATAATTGATTAATTGACATACCAATTCCAAAGCCATGGCCAAAACCAACTCCACATCCAACACCCACTTCAATGTTCTTAGCACCCACCTTCCTTAACTGAAGATTGAGAAATAAGAGATAAGCAGACTATAAAATAGAAATAACCATAATAACAATATTAACAAGAAGCAAACCACATATTCTTGACTAATTGACTTACAGCATTATTTACATGTCTGCTAACCCCAGAAAATGCATCAGTTGCACCTCTTGTCGCACTCATAACTTGGTTCACCATTGGTATTGCACCTGGTACACGATGTAAATAAACATTTTCAAGATAGCAAAACCATCTACAGATAAAGGCAGAAAAAGATCCTTACTCAGTCTTATCAACTTTTCAAAAAAAGATTAAACAACTTGTGTCATCTAACACACATGCAATTTTACTCCATCAAGTACAGATGTTCATAAAACTAAAAATTTGTCTTTATCGCCTTTTATTCATTGTTCTAGTAATGGCATGAAACTTATAACTAGCAAACTTAGAATCAGCATGATATCTAAACGCATTCTGTTGACCGGAACAATGATAAGGGTCCACATTAATAAAAGTATGACATGACATGCAATTGGTTCTTAAAATGAGCACCGGCGATCAAACAGTTCTGGATTCAGACAATGCAGAAAAATATAGTTGTGACTTGTGTATGTACATGCGATGATTTATCTGCTTCTTAGCATTACTCAAAAAAAATAGTTAGTATATAAGGAGCAAATTTAGCTACAAGGAAAAATATTAATCTACAGCTATGGCATTATATGTTATATCAAACTAATGAGATAAATCCAAACAATAAGAAAATATTCAATTGATTAAGTAAGCATGACTGACGATGAGAACAGATACTCTAAAAGAAATGAGCAATTGAAGAATACCTGCCAACTAAATGGGAAAACATACAAGAGTATATTGAAACCAGATAAGCTTTATAATTCAAATTCCAAAGCACTTGGAGCGGGGAAACAAAAAAAGAAGATAGTTTAACCGAATTAAAGGTGTTAAGATTTATGACTGGCAATGTAAAAGACAAAAGAGGATGCATTGTTGAGAAGTAAAAGGCATCACCAACCGTGGGTTAGATAATGGAAAACTTATTACACTGGTTTGTCCTTTTGCTGTCAAGACTGATGATGCAGCAATAAGAACCAGTGATTTAGTTTAACAAAAGCATTACAAGAAATGCAAGGAGACTAAAACGTACAAGGGTTAGGATCAACAGAGAAGACATGGTAGCTATGGTTGTTAACAAACACAGTTTCGCATTGTCATTAATACACATTTTTATAGCCTAATGCAAGCAAGAAAAATTATCGTGCAAGGAAATGAGGAAAGTGGTCTCCATAGTCATCACAGTTTGACCATGTGGAAATGTCAACAAATGCCGTAAGGAAATCCTTGGACCATTTCAAGAATAAAACAACGATGAATTACTAATTTTGCAAATTTTTTATGCAAGCAGCAAAGACCGAGGAAGTTTACTAACTCAGTCCACTTCTACTGCAGCAGATGCCTACTGGATCACCTATCATATGCATTGACTCAGATATAAAATTTCATAACACCTTAAGTTTAAAATAGCATTTGAATTTGCAAGCTTATCAAAGCTACAAATGGGAGTAAATCAATGAAAATGAGAATCTCAGTTTCATAGTTACATCAAATGACCTATTTCCAATTCTTCAATTGCGGTACTCTTTGGCATCAAATGACCTATTTTTTCTCCCATCAGCATCTCTTTGGCTATGAATATTTTGAAGTTAAAAATACATGTAAATATGAAAGAATCAGAATATATAATACAAGTAACGATAGCACATTGTCTAATATGATGCTGTACTGATTACAAATTTATATATAAATCTCCACATCAGCACCTCAAAGATTCCTAATTTACAAAAATATAAAATTGAACAAACACAAACAGCTTAATTGCAGAGCAACATTAAATAAAGTGACAGAAAATAATGGATACATGGTTTCTTAGCAAGAGATTGTTGATGGGTTTCTCCATTTTTGGGCTTAAACAAATCTCCCAAGTTCATCTTTCAAATAAAAGCAGAAAAAAAAAAATACAAATACAGTGAATAATATTACAAAGAGAGAGAGTATGTGTGTGTGTGTGTGTGTGTATGTTTTTGGGTTGTACCGAGATTTATGGGACGACCAACACCGATACCAACCCCACAACCGAGGCCAAAGCCAGTAAATACTTGAAATGCTTTCAAAGTAAACGGATTCTCCATTTGAATTCCTTGAAAAGCTTTTCTCTGGGACACCATGCCACTTTCACTAATATTTCCACTAGTGCCCTCCATTTTCTTCAACAAGAAAGCTATCTCCCTCTCACTTTTTCTCACTTGTGTACATATTCTTTTCTCTCTAATAAAGCTGAAGAGAAAATTCTCCTTTACTCATTGCCAAGAACATTTTTGTTATCAGAGACACACATGAGGTTTGAAAAATTAGCTGCAGAGAACACGTAAGCAACTGATTGAGTTGAATATGGTGGTGTTGGTGTTTATGGCTAACTGAGAAGATTTACCTAAGTTTTCAACAGAATGTCAATTTGGGGCGGAGCAACCATCAAAGCTGGTAGATGGGTACTGGGTCGTATTTTTTTGTTAATGGGTTCGGGCTTGGGCCGATTCAGAGTTTTGAAATCGATAGTTGACTCTGCATGCGATGGGATAGGATAGAACTAATTTTATTCTAATCTACCATGTTTTTTGGTTGCATGGGAAGAGATTAAAATAATCCCATGCAACCGACTTATTCTAAATTGGTGGGACTAATTATATATATTTTTAATCTTTTCCATTTTTTTCATATTTTTTATGTAATTAAAATATAAATATATTTTAATAATTAATAAAATGGTTTATTTTAAACATTTTAAAAATAATAAATAAAAATAATTTAAATATTTTAATTTTTTTTTCAAACTTTAATTTAAATAATTTTTTAACCGGTCCAGTTCTATATAACTATTTTATCCGGGTGAGGTGGGGCTATTTAATCCCATGTTTTTTTTTTTTTTTTAATTATTCTTCTTTTATTTTTTTAATTTAATTCTAAAATTTTATATTTATTTAATATATCTTATTATAATATTTAAAAATATTTTTAAATATTAAATATTAATTTAAAAAATGTTAATTTCTTTAATATTAATTTTTAAATATTTTATTTAAAAATAAATAAATATTTAATTTATCTACAATTATTTAATTTTATTTTATGTTAATAAATTTCACACCGTATTAAATGTATGATAAACTTATTATTTTTTTTATCCAATTTCATACCACACCAAACAAGAGACAAGATTATTTTAATCCAATCTCATACAGCACCAAGCATATCACATCACTAAATTTAGTCTAATCATATTCCATCAAATCCAATCCAATCCTATGAAAATAATCCTATCATATCTTGCGTACCAAACGAACCCTAAACTTGTTATCTTAATCCAATTTAAACACATTTTTTGTACTCAAAATACGGGAACTAGGGTTTCAGTATTTCGACTGATTCGGTTTGAAATCAAATTGGTCTAAACTGTCATAATGGGTACTTATATGGGAATATGAGAGTATTGTATCATTTGATAGACTTATTTCTTATATTTACATTAAAATTGTGTTTATAGCATGTTTTATACTTATTTTTTTCGGTCCCCAGGACGTAGCTCAGTTAGTAGATGGACGAGTTTGGGGCTTAAGCAAATGACTCAGAAGTCGGCTGCTGTGAAACCATTTCATAGAAGTTTATTGATATCTTCTTTTATAAAGCAAATATTTTCATTTGAGGTCTTGTACTATACGTATACTGTAATTACAATTAGTTGTTGTATGCATTGAAAATCCAACTATTTTTTTGTTTTGTTTTTGTAATTATATATTTGGGATTTGGATAGGGGATATGATTTGGTATACTTACTACTAACACCATGCATAAACATGACACTGATAAGAAATAATTTGAGAAAGAGAAGAACAGAAGAAGAAACAAGAGAGAGAAACTGGTTTAATCAATCATAACCTTTTATTAATTCATTTGAATCCTTAAATATGATCATTAACAACTGCCCTCTAGAAAATAGGACTGCAATTACATTAAAGAATAGGAAGAAATAAGCATTAATTAGTTGTGTAACAACATATAAACCTTATCAAGACTCCTAGCTAATTTATTCCTCTCTAGCTAATTCAAATTCAAATAGGTAATCCTTAACCAAATCCAACCGATCACTTGCATGGTACAATACATGGCTTATGTGGACTTGGCCCACATGAATTGTCACTTATCAGGCCCATTCAGTGTCAGATTTCAATATCAGTATTTACATATGTGTAGTTTAAGCTTATCCTAATATCTTTTTTTTTTTTTTTTTTTTTTTTTTCTTTTGAAAAGACCAATTCATATCTCCATTATTGAATCTTCATAATGAAGAAAAAAGACATAATATATGTTCTCTTAATTTGAATCAAAGAAATGCTAATATTGAAAGCCACCCACTTCGATTGGCCTTTATTAATTCATTTGAATCCTTAAATAGGATCCTTAACATAAGCATCAGTTGTGCAACAACAGATAAACCTTATCAAGACTCCTAACTAATTTATTCTTCTCTAGCTAATTCAAATTCAAATGGAAATAGGTAATCCATTAATCAAATCCAACCGATCATTTGCATGGCACAATGCATGGTTTACGTGGACTTGGCTCACATGAATTGTCACATATCAGACCCATTAAGTGTCAAATTTCAATATCCGTATTTACATATGTGTAGTTTAAGCTTATCCTAATATCTATGATACGGTTGCTGGTTCCAGTGATTTAAATTTAATAAGGGAAAATTGTACAAACTTACCCTAACGTTTCCCATTATGGCATAATATTCAACTAATGCCTTTAATTGCACAAATAACCCCTCATGTTAGTCAACTTTGGTTAAAAATAGCCATTGACCATGATTTTTTTTTGAAAGGCCAAAATTGCCCCTGCACTTTATTACAAAAAAATCTTAATTGCCCTTTATTTAAAACATTATCTACTTTAAATTATTATAATATAAAAAATAAATACTAAACATAATCTTTTTTAAATAAATAAAAATTCAAAAATAATATATTAAAAATAAAACAATTTAGGGGAATTATCATTTTAGTCCCTATGTTTTGTCTGATGATGACTTTTTTAACTGTCTTTCCCTTTTTAGTTGAATGGTCCCTATGTTTTAAAAAAACCACTCAATTTGATCCCTCTGACTAAATTTTTGACGGTCAACCGTTACTGAAAAAGCAAAATGACATTATTACCCTTGATTTTAATTGAATGAGTTAAAAGTACAATTTTACCCTTAAATTTTTTAAAAATTAACAACTTTATCTAACTAATTACCTATAAAAAATTGACATGTGTCACCAATTTTATTTTCTTAAAATAAACTTAAAATAATAAATAAAACTAAATTTTTGTGGTCCAAAATCCACCACTATCAATTGACACAGTGACTTTTTTACCCTTTTCCCACACAACTTCATTTCATCTTCATCAACATATCATCATCATCAATTCATCTTCTCCTCTCCACGACCACATCATCTTCAATTCTTGACTTTTTTTCCCTTTTCCCACACAACTTCATTTCATCTTCATCAACATATCATCATCATCAATTCGTCTTCTCTCCACGGCCACATCATCTTCAATTCTTCTTCTCTCCATTTTATTTTTCTTTTAAAAAATTTAAACAAAAAATTCCAAATCATCATCATCTTCATCAACAATGGAAGAATCTTCTTTATCTCTCTTCTTCTTCTTCTTTTTCGACTCTCCACTCAACACAAGATCGATGGAAATCACCAAAAAGAGGATCTTCTTTTTGTTATTGTGTTGATTTGAATGAGGTTTTGGTGGTGTTGTGGCTGAATTTTTCTGGATTTTGTTCTTGGAATTGATGGTGTTTGGGGGCCAAGAAAATGCAACTACCATGTATTTTTTTTCTAGAGAAATATAGTCTTTGCTATTTTTTTTAATGAAGAGAAAACATAAAGAGAGCAATGGTTGATGCGAGAGAGAGTTTTGTTTGGGGAGAGAGAGAATGTCTGGAAAATAAGATGGAGATCCAATCTCCACCTGATGATTTCATTTTTTGTTTTTATTTTATTTTATTTTTAAAAATAAAAATATTTTAAAACTTTTTTATTTTTGTATCATATAAATATTTAAAAAATGACACGTGATCACATACACTACCAACACTACAAAATGACGAAAATAACCCTCTCTCCGTTATCTGTGGCTAACGGTAAACTAACGGAAGGACTATATTGATGGATTTTTTAAAATATAGGGACCACTCAGCGAAAACTGGAAAGACAGTTAAAAAAGTGTCACAAAAAAAAAAAAAAAAAAACATAGGGACTAAAATGATAATTCCCCAACAATTTAAGAAAACGTTATTTTGAGAAAATACAATTTAATAATATATTAAAAACAAAAAAAAAAGTTATTTTGAGAAAATATAATTTAAAATTATGCAAGTCCAATATGAATAGTGGTAATGCGTTACATATTTTTGAATTTTTTTTTGTTCTTATTATATTATTTTTGAATTTTTTTTATTTAAAAAGGATTATGTTTAGTATTCTAAACACAAATATAAATAAAATCATCAAGAGTTTGAAATAAAAATATAATCATTTGTCATAATAAAATACAATAGCACCAAAAATTTGTTCAATGTTCATCTCTATAAAACAAAATAATTTGACTCAATATAAATTACGCATTATATTTTGGTTCAAAATTTTTTAAAAAATATACTAAACATAATCTTTTTTAAATAAAAAGAATATGTTTTAAATTTTAAAAATATGTAGCACATTACCACTATTCATATTGGTCTTGCATAATTTTAAATTATATTTTCTCAAAATAATGTTTTTTTTTTGTTTTTTTTAATATATTATTAAATTGTATTTTCTCAAAATAACGTTTCTTAAATTGTTTTGTTTTTAATATATTATTTTTGAATTTTTTTTTATTTAAAAAGGATTATGTTAAGTATTTATTTTTTATATTATAATAATTTAAAGTAGATAATGTTTTAAATAAAGGGCAATTAAGATTTTTTTGTAATAAAGTGCAAGGGCAATTTTGGGCTTTCAAAAAAAAAAATTATGGTCAATGCCTATTTTTAACTGAAATTGACTAAAAGGAGGGGTTGTTTGTGCAATTAAAGGTATTAGTTGAATATTATGCCATAATGGGAAACGTTAGGGTAAGTTTGTGCAATTTTCCCATTTAATAATGATGTGGAATTATTGTACAAGTTCATTGGTGTAAGATAGCATCCAAGTGGCTGAGCATTAAAATGCAAGGTGGCGTCCAAGTGGCTGAGCATTAAAGCTTTTTATGGCTGAAAACTGAAGAGTCTTAGTTATTGCTATTTATATAATTTATTTATGGTTTGTTTTTAGTGTGTGGTGCATTAATGCTTGGGTTGGCTGCCGGCATGAATATTTAGGGGCCGTTTGGTAACGTTTTCGTTTTTTCGGTTTTCGTTTTCTTGTAATCTGAAGTTTTCGAAAAACTGATTTTTGGATTTTTTGAATTCGAAAACGCGTTGGGTAGCAATGGTTGAAAACGATATTCGGAGAATCAAAACATAAAAAACATGTTTGGTATAATATTTTTAAAATCATTTTTAAAAGATTAATATTATAAATAATGAAAAAGTGATATTAAAATAATTAAACATTAAAACTAAAAAAATTAAAATTAAATAATAAACAAATTTAATTTTCATCATCAAACCTATCGAAATCATCATCATCCTTTTGGTATAGATTCATGAAGATCCAAAAGATGGATTTGGTTTGAGTAAATTTTATTGCTAAATTTTTTTTTTCAAGAATACTGAGAACAACAAATTGTTGTTCTCAGTGTTCTCAATTTTTTGTTCATTAAAACTGAAAATTGTTCTCAATGTTTTATAAAACAGTTTTTTGAAATCGTCCCACCAAACGCGTTTTTCCAGTTTTTGTGACTCAAAAAACAAAAAACAGTTTTTGAAAACGTTAACAAACACGCCCTTACCTTTATTAGCTTGTTTTTTGTGCAAACAAATGTCTTTTGGAATTTCCTAGCGTGAAGGGTTGTTTCATGCTTATTTAGTTACGAATTTCTAATGAGATGGAGATTATCTTTGATATTAAAAAAAAACCATATTTTAAACCTTTTTTGGTTATCTCTTTCGAACTTCTTGGTGGATGCTAAGATAATTCGAAAATCAGAGTTTCTGTATCATTATGGTGGTGATTACTATATCCTTAATGTGGTGAGCTCTACTTGGGTGTCTTTTTGAGTGGTGGTGAATTTCTGTACCCACAAGAAAAGTTCCTAGTATCAGTTCAATTCCTATTTTCTGTTTTTAATTTCTTTTTTCCAACGTTAAAGATCCCGTATCATATCTCAAATTTTTTTGAAAGGACCAATTCATATCTCCATTATTGAATCTTCATAATGAAGAAAAAAGACATAATATATGTTCTCTTAATTTGAATCAAAGAAATGCTAATATTGAAAGCCACCCACTTCGATTAGCCTTTATTAATTCATTTGAATCCTTAACATAAGCATCAGTTGTGTAAAAACAGATAAACCTTATCAAGACTCCTAGCTAATTTATTCCTCTCTAATTAATTCAAACTCAAATAGATAATCCATTAGCCAAATCCAACCAATCACTTACATGGTACAATACATGGCTTATGTGGACTTGGCTCACATGAATTGGCACATATCAGACCCATTCAGTGTAAGATTTCAATATCCGTATTTACATATGTGTAGTTTAAGTTTATCCTAATATCTCTGTTATTTTTTATTTTTGAAAGGACCAATTCATATCTCCATTATTGAATCTTCATAATGAAGAAAAAAGACATAATATATGCTCTCTTAATTTTAATCAAAGAAATGCTAGAATTGAAAGCCACCCACTTCGATTGGCCATGTATCCATATATATATATATATATATATATATATATATACACAAAAATTCTATTATCAGTTCGAACTGACAAAAGTTATATCAGTTCATTGCATATGGGCCACTGGATTTAAATACTTTGACTTGGTTGTATGCACTTGTCAGTCAAATTATTTAAATCCAGTGGCCCACATACAAGGAACTGATATAATTTTTGTCAGTTCGAACTGATAATAGAAAGACTATATATATACATATACATATATATTTATATATATAGTACCTTCAGATACACAAACAAATATCCAGTTTATTTTAGATAGAGTAATGCAGATTTCCCAAATTTTTTCTTAAATTCCTTCCCAAATGATGTTGGCAAGTGAGGTGTCAACATCACATCACCCACTACATAATATCATGATTTACAAGATGTTGACATATCACGTGCCAACACCATTTGAGAAGAAATTTTGGAAAAAAATTTGGAAGCCTAACTTACTCTTTTAGATATTGAAGACTACTAGAATAATACAACCAGTGATTAATGTATAAGAGAATGAGATTCTTAAAACTCAAACCAACTTTCATTCATTTGAAAGCAACACTTCTTTATTATCTGTAAAATTTCAGTAGGAGTCCAAAATGAGAAAAAAGATACAACAAGTACTGTCACAATTGATGTCGACAATCATCATTCAAATGAGTCAAATTACACACAACACAACATTATTTATAATTTAGAAGAAATCCTGAAAGCATATAAATTATTAATTGTTTTTAAGTAGGAACCGAGACAATAATGTTGAGTCCAAAAGTAGATGGAATTGCCACCACAACTCCATCATCAGAAATTGACCCAATCCAGTATGTGACACGATCTGGTTTATTTCCTTGGCCAAAATCAACCTCACTGGCCCCTAAATCATCCCAGCTTCCTCTGCTCACTTCATGAGTACTCTTGTTGATCAATTCCAACTGTTAATCATGATCTACATTTTTTGTACAATACTCAATCTTGATCTTATTAGAGGACTTTCTCAAATAGACTGGAAATTTTGATGCCATCTTGCTACCAACCTCACGTTCGACCTCTTCAACATGGGCCAAGGTGAGTTTCTTGTCTGATTCCTTGTCCAAACTAAATAGATTCTCATCAGTAATCTTGAATATGACAGTGTGGTCATTGTTTTTTATTTGGTCAGAACTGTTAGGGATATCGGCAGTTTTGCAACCGCCTTTTTGAGATTGGGGAAGTAGAAAAAAGGATTTTTGGGTGAGTTGCTTTTAGAAACTATGTCTTTGTGTACAGTAGCCCATTTTTGGAAGAAGTTTTCCTTAAACAAAATGTCTGCTAGAAGCAGATTGCAGCTGATCCCAATTGAATATCCACCACACTCAAAGTTTGTCACCTGATCGAAAAACCAAACCAAACAAAACAAAGCAATCGAAAAGATGAGGTTGGTCAACCAATATACCCCTCACACCTATACCATGAGGTTGTGGGTTCGAGTCTTTCCCTCTCCAAACCCTGAAAGGACTCCCCCTCCTTGAAATTATGTAATAATTAAAATAAATATATTAAAAGAAACCGATTAGTGGGAAACCATTTGTGAAGTAAAAAACTTCACTAGAAAGATATATAATTATATACTTAATTACCTGAAGATAAAACAGTGGAGAGAACTGAGGATTTTGGTCATCACCAAAACACAAGCTGAGCTTCAGATTCTTCACTAGTTTCCTTCAACTGATGATCAAGAAAATGTGACAAAGTTATAGGAATCTTGGTTTCAATGAGCCTGACACCACTATCGTTAGACACAATTTCTAACTCATCACCAATATCTTCATTACTTGTTCTTCTCAGCCTTCCACTAAGCATAGGTTGATCTGCCAAAACTCTTCCTAGTGACTCCTTAATCCACCCGGCCACTATCCAACTAGAATCCTCCTCCACCACCTTATTGTGGTAGACAACTATGTTGAGACATCTACGGAAAATGTGGAATTGGTGGAAAATGTCACCTTTTTGAACTGATGTGGTGACAAAGTCACTGCTTTAATAAGTTAAGTTTAAAAAACACCTATTATGGTGAACTACCAATATTGCCCTTATTTTACACATTCTTTTTCTTACTTTGAAGTTTTCTGAGTTTTATTCTTTCATGTTTCTCTATAACAGACTTCCAATGGAGGTTGAACATCATAACATTATCAATACATTTTCATTGGATAATTAGTTTTGTGGTGCTACGCAGACGCATTCGGGGGTCGAAGGAGATTTTTTTGGTTTTGGTTTGATTTGTCAATCTGAGTATGGTTGTGAAAAGGCTCAGGTAGTGTATGAAAAGGCTCGAACACTTCATTAAAAGGCTCGAACTGTGTATTAAACCGATTAATCTATGAATTTTCCTTGAAAAGGCTCGGGTAACATTCTAAAAGGCTCGTGGGCAGTTCAAAAAGGCTCGAAATAAAGGTTCAAAAAAGCACGATTACAGTTCAAAAAGGCTCGAAATAAAGGTTCAAAAAGGCACGATTACAGTACAAAAAGGTTCGATTACAGTATAAAAAGGCTCGATTCATAAAGGTTCAAAAAGGCACGATTGCAGTACAAAAAGGCACGATTACTGTACAAAAAAGCACGATTACTGTACAAAAAGGCTTGATTCATGTACAAAAAGGCACGATTACAATACAATTCAAAAAGGCACGATTGCAGTATGTTGTATGTATAAATTCGCTAACTTGACACGTCATCAAAAGAGCTAACAAAAGAATGCCACGTCACTCATTGACCGGGTTAAAGAAGGAAGTCTGACAAGTCAGAATGATAGAATAGCTTAAACCAGAAGGAAGTCAAAGACATGGTCGCCGAAGCTAAATACCTACTCGCCGAATATAGAAGTGTGCTCGCCAAATACGCAATACCCAGAAAATAAAGGTACTCGCTGGACCAGCACACTAGGCTTGAACCGACTCGGCAGAAACACAGAAGTAAACCCCAAACTTTTAGAAGACCCAGAGCAACAAGGAATCATAAAAAGGAAAGTAGACCTAATCCGTGACAAGAAAGGATCCTAGTACAAATCAACAAGGGGAAACCCTAAGTAAACATGTATAAATAGAACCACCTATCCCACGAGGAAGGGGTTCAGAAATCTAGAGAGAGAGAAAAGAGAGCAATTGCGAGAGATCTGAGTGTGTAACAAAGCAACGAAAACCTAGTATTATTCTTCTGCCCCCAGGGGCACCGTGGTTTTTTCCCATTCAAGGGTTTTCCACGTAAAACTTGTCTTTTGCATGTGTTCTTAATTTTCTTGTTTTATATTTGTTGACGGTGATTTTTGGTGATCACCAAGTCAACGACTCGTTCTCGAATTACTGCAATTTATATTTGAGTATGGTCAAAGATTGTAAAGAAATAACAAGTGATTTACGTGGTAAAACTCCAAAAGATCGGAGAAACATCCACGGGATCGTTGCTTCTAGCAACAAAGCCAAATCCACTATGAATCACGATTACAAGATCAAGAATGACCAAGAATGATTACAAGCTTTTCAATATGATTCTCTATCTCCTGTTCTACTTTTTTACGTACCCCCCTGTTTGTGTATAGAGGGGGTATTTATACATGTAGTTTTTAGGGTTTTAAGGTGGCCGCTAGGGTTTGGTATTGTGGTGCCCAAGTCTTAAGCGGTTTTCTAGTCCTAATTAGATTATGTTTCCTCTTTTGGCTGAGTCTGATTCTGGACGAGATTCTTTCTCCTTTATTCGCGGGAGAACTGCTTGTTTCCTTGTTAAACTCTAATAGTCCACATCGTTGCTTATCGTGGATGTGCTGGTCGCTGATTATGATTGGCATACGAATGTTGGTGACTATCTCATTGATTCCCGAGTATGTATTCCCGAGTATGCCCGAATGTGCCCGAGTGAGATTCGCTACCCGAGTTGATCGTCTTCGTTTGTGGTCGGACTACTTACTCTTTTTTCCGAGTAGGTTATCGTGGGAGGTTTCTGCTCCATAAGTTGACTTATCTTGACTCTTGCTTTCCTGGCTTTTCGTGCTGATGATGTGTCCTTCACCACCAATTTTTACCTATAACAATACCCCCTTAAATATTTGAGCCGATCATGTTGAGCCAGGTCCTCTCGGGACGAATATTTAATTTCAATAATTTCTCACAACTGGTCCTCGCTTGTCGTTTTCCGCATTAATGTATCCTCGTTTGATTCGAAGCTTTAAATGACGTGTCTTAATTACGACCGCACGCATTCGATTCACCACTCATTTCAGAAATCTCTTGATGGTGACGTTTCTACTCTCTGGCGGCTCAAGGTGCTCTCCGGTTGCCACTTGTCTTTTCTTTGTTTGGCTGGGTCACGACTCATTTATGAGACACGACCTCTCTGTTTGCCTGCGTGTAGCCCACGTCATAGCCCACGCCCCTCTATTTTCCCGCTTTACTGTGCCTCTCCTAGGGTTTCGTTCGTTTTTGAAATCAATGTGCCGCCTATAATGTTGGTTATCCACCTCCCCTTCCCTTCTTATTTCTTTTCCGCCATTTTTGTATTTCTTCGAAACAAGTGTGCCTGTGTCCCTTGCGTTTCTGGGTATTTTGTTCTCTCCTCCAACTTGTTTTCTTAATCCTGCTTTGCCGAGATCGTCTGTTTCGACCCCCAGGCCTGTACTCGAAGGTTTCTCCTCTGTTGTCTGCATTTACCTGCCTTTCCCTAATCAAGGTTAGTTCTCATGGATCCTGAAGCTAGATACCGTCTTTTTACTGTTGGTATGATTGCTATTGAGCGAAATGATGCTTTCACTGCGTCGGTTGTTCACAGGTTATTAGACGAGCCTCTTTTCGATCAGCCGCGTTACACTGACGCCGACGTTTCTGGACTTTTTCCAGAAAGGCCTGCTACTTCTGAGGTTCCTCCTGCTTCAGAGATTCCTACTGCTTCTGCCAGTTCATCACCACCTTACTCATACCAACCTGAAGCTTGGTCGGATTCTTCTGCTTGTACTGATATTCGCCCGAGCAGAAGACCAGGAAAGAGGATGACTACTCGCAAAGTTTATAAAGACTCGCATTCTCGGGAAAGCCGAGTGGCGGCTCAAAGGATTATCGAAGATGATATTGAAGAGGAGCACAGGGCTGCTCGTATTCCCTTCTCCCCCGAGCGTATTTGCATTTACGATGTTGAGCCGAACGTGGTCGGCCCTGACGAGATAACGCGATATATGCGGCGGTTCGATTTGGACAGCAATGAGGTTTCGCTGATTCCAGCCGAAGGTCGGGCTGCATGGAACCCACCCCCCGGCCACGTAGCAATTTACGGGTCCATGCTTACCTGCGGCGTCACTCTTCCTCTTCAGCCTTTTATTACTTGGTTCTTGGCTGAAGCCCGACTCGCTCCGGCCCAGCTCACGCCGAACAGTTATCGCATCCTGATGTGCATGTGGCACATGTGGCATAGAATGAAGCGGCCACCTCCCACCCCTCGCGAGGTTCGCCATTTTTATTCGCTGAGGCCAGTGGGGAAAACCGGGATTTATTTTCTCCAGTCGACCCAGCCCGAGTTCTGGATTCCAAAGGATGTCGTGGTCAAGGGCTGTGTCGAACCGACCACGGACGAGAAGATGAAAGGGTTCGTTTGGGGCTTCCCGACCTCGAACAAGTTTTGGAAGAACAGCTGGTTCTTCGTGGGCAAAGACTGGGGCCAGTCGATTAGTTTCGATTTGGACGGCACTCAGATGACCTGCCGGGTTCCTCGGTACTTCTGCACGCCGCAGTGGAACCATCTAACTTCAGCTTTTACTGATGAGGAGCTGAAGACCTTGGCTCGGGCAGCAGTCCGCCCCCTAGAGAAAAGGGGAAAACCCTATCTCTATAGAGAGGGGAAAATGATCAAGGCCCGTCTCTTCCCTCAGATTTCCGCGTGCCGCAGACGCCGTAAGTTTACTTGTATGCATTTTTTATTTGCAACCTGACTTCTAAGCTTGCTTGCTAACTCGGATTCTTCTCTCTTTTTTTTTTTTTTGTTTTTAAAGTGTTTGATGTAGATATAGTCAGTGATGGTCTGGCACGCCGGATGAAAGGCATCGTCGAGGCGAGTCGAAAGGCAGCCCTTCGCCAGCGAGATGCTGGGATAGCCCCTCCTGAAGACGAATCTGACGAGGGTACTTCCGGGAACGTTCCCGAGGGAGGTGATGAAGAGGGAGTACCCGATTATGTGCCCGAGGAGGCTCACGATCAAGAGCCGACCGTGTGTTCGGCGGGAGCTGAGGGTACCTCGGGGAACTTTGGAGTAAGTAGGACCTCTGCTGACTCGGGCAATCCCGTAGGTCCTACTTACTCGGGCAATCCCGCAGGTCCTTCCTCCAAGGGGAAAGAAAAAGTAGGGGATCTCCCTGAGCCTGAGCAGGCAAATCCCCCCAGCGGATCTGGTTCTCCCCACTCTGCTGCTGATATGCAAAACGTTCCTTTTGAAGCAGTTGGGGGGCCTTCAGGTGCGGTAGCTCCGGAGTTTCCGACTTCAGTTGAACCGAACCGTTCTTCTTCGGAGATTCCTGCCTCTGTCGATCCGATTTCTACTCCAGGGGACAGCAACACTGAAGCTGGGCCGACTGGGAAAAGGAAGGCTTCGTTTTCTTCTGGTCGCCCTTTCCCAAAGATTCCCCGAGTAGTTGCGTATGTTAATTCCTCTTCGGAGGATGAGGGGGAGGATGATGCGAGCGTGACCCCGACGCGGGAGCAGGTCAGAGAGAGTGCTGGTGGCTCAGCCGGCCTTCCTCGGGCGGCCCCGTCCGCTGAACTCCCCGAAGGCGATGTGGGTGATATGGGCTCTTCTCCCCAAATCGATGATCCCACCCCCGAGACTATTTTCAGGGTCATGGCTTCAGGCCGAGCCTATATTGGGGAGGATCGTTGGAGTCGTCTCAGGACCGGGACTGTGTCTGACCGACTCCACAATTTCTTCAACAGCGCTTCCTACGTGAGTGACTCTCATATGCGTCATTTCGCATTCTTCCTCCTTTTTTTTTATTTATATTTGTTGATTTGTTTGTTGCAGATGGTGGCCGAGATGTCTGGGGCTTGCGAAGCTGGCGAAGCCCAAGCGGAAAAAATAAGAAGGCTAGAAGCCCAATTGAGGGAGAGCGAAGATCACTGTTCTCGGGCTGAGTTAGCTCGTCAGGAGGAGGCCAGGTCGAGTGAGATGCTCGTAAATCAGTGCTTAGCACGGCAAATGGAAGCCGAGCAACGGGCATCTTCTGCTGCGGAGGAGGTCAGGACTCTACAGGATCAACTGTCATCCACCCGGGAAGCCTTGCTTCGAGCCGAACAGAACGCCGAAGACGCCAAGTCTGCTTATGAACGTCGAATCAACGACTTGGAGTGTCAGGCCCTGACGGCCAAGGAACTGTCGAAGGGATCTAGGCTGGAAATGGAGCTACAAAGCGTTGACCGTTTTAAGAGATCTCCAGCCTATGATGCTCTGCTTCTTCGGGAGTTCCAGCGTGGAATGGTCTCGGCCGGCGAATTTTTTAAGCAAAGGAACAGGGCGACTGATCGGGCCCGGGCCAACTGGAGCCTGTCAATTAGGAAGCATGTGGATACATCCTTGGAGTCTCTCCGGATCCAAATGAAGGAGTGGCGGGCGTATTGTAGAAGTAAAGGAAAAACGCCACATCCCATGCACCTTGAGGTTCCGACCGCCGAGTCGTTCTCTACCTTTTACGCCAGTGAAAGGGCGAGTTTTAGCAACGAGATACCCGACTTGGGGCCCGTTCCTGGTACCGACTACAGTCACTGGATGGATGACGAAGAAGATGTGATCATATGGCCATCGGACGACAGTCTTCTGAGCGAGTATGTGATGGAGCCTGACCCTGATGTTGGCAGAAGCAGCTCACCACCCCCGGCGCCTTCCTCTTGATCTTCAAGCCTTTTTGTAACTTTTTGTAACTATACTTGTACATCTTTCATATATACATCGTACATTGTATCTTTCTATACACTATGAATATAAGACCAAATTTTACTCTTACATTCTACTTTTTGCCGAGTATCTTATGTAACTGGCTTATCAGTTTAGACCGAGTATCTTATTTAACCGGTAACTAATTTTCGACCGAGTATCTTATGTAACTGGCTTATTGATTTAGACCGAGTATCTTATTAAACTGGTAACTAATTTCGTGCCGAGTATCTTATGTAACTGGCTTATTGATTTAGACCGAGTATCTTATTAAACTGGTAACTAATTTTGTGCCGAGTATCTTATGTAACTGGCTTGTCAATTTAGACCGAGTATCTTATTTAACCGGTAATTAATTTTTTGGGGTTGTTTACCTTCACGTTGCGTCGGGGCTCGCCGCGACCATACGTTGAGGTCCTTGCACAAGTCACCTAGGACGTCTCCTGGTTTTATCTGCGCAAGGGTTCGTCGAATCGTTGGGGTACTTTGTACCGGCCAACACGACTGCGCATCTCACTAGTCTTTCTAGCGGCGCTCCGAGTATTTTCCCAGTTATCCTGGTGCCTCGGTTTTGCCTTTTTGCTAAGGGACGCGTTTGCATCGCTTTAACTAGGCGGGCATGCTACTACAGCTTTTCCGCCCTTCGAGCACCACTCGTCCGCTCTTTCGCGGCCTTATAGCGCTCGACTTTTTCGGCATTTATTCGGTCGCCTTGAGTGACCTCCATTGAAATATTGCTCATGGATTTTATTGATTCCGCCACATCGTATTTGCAACTGAACTTTATTAGATGATCATGAACATGAAATTAATAAATAAATCTGAAATTTCAACGCAGAAACTAAAAAATGAGCTAAAGCAGAATAAATAAACTGTAGAACCATAACCGGATTCTTTTAGGGATAGAAGATCTTCAGATATTGTGCGTTGCATGGTCGGGGTACCAGGCCACCTTCTGGTCGGGCTATCATGTAGGCCCCGTGCCCTACGATTCTCTTGATGATATATGGTCCTTCCCATTTGTCGGCGAGGGATCCTGATGATTTATCCTTGGTATTCGGTGATACTCTCCTTAGCACTAGATCCCCGAGTTGGAATCTCCGCTCCCGAACATGGGAGTTGTAGTACCTAGCGGCCCTTTGCTGGTATGCGGAATTTCTTACTTGTGCTGCGTCTCTGATTTCTTCAAGCTCGTCTAGGTTCTGCTGCAGCATGTCTATATTGTGCTCGGGACTGTATAGCTGGACCCTGGGGGATGTGAAAGTAGTTTCTGCTGGGATAACAGCTTCCGTCCCGAATGCCAGCGCGAAAGGAGTTTCCCCTGTGGAAGACCTCACAGTTGTTCGGTATGCCCATAGCACCTCAGGCAGTTTGTCTGCCCAGCCACCTTTCTTTGCCTCTAGCTTTGCCTTCAATGTGTGCTTGATTACTTTATTCACGGCCTCTGTTTGGCCATTGGTTTGAGGATGAGCAGGCGATGCGTAGTAGTTTGCGATCTTGAACTCTTCACACATTTCTCTGAACTTCTTATTATCGAATTGAGTCCCATTGTCTGTTATGATGATGCTCGGGATCCCAAACCGATATATTATATTCTTTTTAACGAAGCTGGTAGTGTTTGCCTCGGTGATGTGTACAAGTGCTTCTGCCTCTGCCCATTTGGTAAAATAATCCACTGCCACAATAGCATGTTTGGCTCCTCCCTTCGTTCCTGTGGGCATTGGTCCTATCAGGTCGAGTCCCCACATGGCAAAGGGCCAAGGCGAGGTTAAGCTTCTGAGCAACTCTGGGGGTCGCCGAATGTCATTTGCTACTCTTTGGCATGTTTCGCAACTTTCTGCGAATTGCTGCGCTTCCGCGAACAGAGTCGGCCAATAGAACCCTTGCCGGAGTATCTTGTGTGCTAAGCTTTTACCCCCAGTGTGGTTCCCACATACTCCACTGTGGATACTTCTCAGGATCTCTCCAGTCTTCTCACCGGAAATGCATCTCTGCAATACCTTCGAGAATCCTCTCCTATATAATTCTCCTCTCAGAATCGTGTACCGGGCTGACCTGTATCTGATGCGTTTAGCTTCCACAGCATCCTCCGGTAGTATGTTCTCCTCCAAGTACTTTCTGAGTTGGTATGTCCAGTCGCCCGGGCTAGGTCGGATCTCTGCTATTATGATTTCCTCGGGTTCCGCTGTACTTGGTTTAGTCAGGTGCGCCACTGGTATTGCTTTGGATCTGATGCTTGTGGTGGCTGAAGCTAATTTGGACAAAGCATCTGCCTTTTCGTTCTCTTCCCGAGGGATCTGAGAGATTCTGTATGCTTTGAACTTTTTAAGTAGTCTTTTTGCAATGTCCAAATAAGCTATCATGTGCTCTTCCCTGGCCTGGTATTCATTCAGTACCTGATGGACCACTACCTATGAATCACTGTAAACTTCCAGCTCATCTGCCCCTAGTGCTATGCAGACTCTCAGACCGGCCAGCAAGGCTTCATATTCTGCTTGGTTGTTGGTTGCCTTGAAATCGAACCTCATGGCACATTCTACAGTATCCCCCTCGGGGGTCGTTATGACTATTCCTGCCCCGCTGCCATGCGTGTTCGATGACCCATCTACATGTAATTTCCACTGGAATTTAGTAGTCTGTTCATCTTCCATTGCCCTCCTTACCTCGGCGTCTGGCTCGGTGAATTCTGCTATAAAGTCGGATACCGCCTGCCCTTTGATGGCCGTTTTTGGTGTGTATCTGATGTCATATTCGCTGAGCTCTACCGCCCACTTGGTCAGCCTTCCTGACACTTCTGGCTTTTGAAGAATGAGTTTCAGCGGGCAGTCTGTATATACCTCTATTGTATGTGCTTGGAAATATGGCCTTAGCTTCCTGGCCGATGTGATCAGAGCTAATGCTATTTTTTCTGCCGGCGAGTATCTGGTTTCCGCCGCTAACAACGCTTTGCTTGTATAGTACACTGGCTTTTGTATTCCTTCCTCCAGTCGGATCAACACCGAACTCGTCGCCACCTCGGTGACCGAGAGGTATAAGTATAATGTTTCTCCCACCACCGGTTTTGAAAGGATTGGTGCTCTCCCCAGATATTCTTTTAATTTTTGAAAGGCTTCTTCACACTCTGTACTCCATTCGAGCCCTTTCCCCTTTTTTATTGCTTTAAAGAATGGGGCGCATTTGTCTGTTGACTTGGCTATAAACCGATTGAGTGACGCGAGGCATCCCGTTAGCCTCTGCACATCTTTTAGCGTCCTGGGTGAAGCCATTCCTTCTAGTGCTTTGATCTTCTCAGGATTTACTTCGATTCCCCTCTGGTGCACCTGAAAACCTAGAAACCTTCCCGAAGGTACTCCGAACACACACTTGCTTGGGTTGAGCTTCATCTGATACTTTCTTAGGACGTCGAAGGTTTCCTTCAAATCCTCCGCGTGTTTTTCTGCAGTGGTGCTCTTAGTCAGCATATCATCCACATAAACCTCCATATTTTTTCCAATCTGCCGAGCAAACATCCTGTTTACTAGCCTCTGGTATGTTGCCCCGGCGTTTTTCAATCCGAATGGCATTACCTTGTAGCAATATAAACCCTGGTCCGTGGTAAACGACGTCTTTTCCTCATCTGCCTTATTCATCCGGATCTGATTGTATCCCGAGTATGCGTCCATGAAGCTTAACAATTCATGTCCCGCTGTCGCATCTACCAACTGGTCGATCCTCGGTAGTGGGAAACTATCTTTTGGGCAAGCTTTGTTCAAGTCTGTAAAGTCTACACACATCCTCCATTGCTTGTTCTTTTTCTTGACCAACACCACATTGGCCACCCACTCCGGATACTTGACTTCCCTTATCGACCCCGCGGAAAGTAGCTTTTCTACTTCCTTCTTGATTGCGACGCTTCTTTCTGGATTGAATAGTCTTCTTTTTTGTACCACGGGTCGGAACTCGGGGTCGGTGGAAAGATGATGTGAAATCACCTTCGGGTCTACCCCCAGCATATCTTCATGGCTCCAAGCGAAAACATCCTTGTAATTTCTCAGTAGCGCAATAAGTGCGGTTTTGACATGTACGCTCAAACTTGCCCCTACCTTCACTGTCCTACCTGGATCCTCCGGGTCTAGTGCCACCTCTTGGGTCGGCTCGTCTTCCCTATCCTCCGGTCCTTCTCTGGGATCCAACTCAAAATCTTTCGGCACTTCTACCTGTTCTTCAGGTTCTCTATCCTCTTGCTGGACTGTTACCATGTATACCTGGCGTACCTCCCTATCTCTATATACTGATAAGTTTGCTCTACGGGCCATCTCTTGTGACCCTTTGACCACTCCCACACCATATTCGGTCGGGAATTTCATCATGAGGGCATAAGTTGCTGTCACCGCCTTGGCTTTATTCAAAAATGGTCGGCCCAGTAAAGCATTATACGGCCAGTTTTCCGTATCTACCACCACAAAGTCGAGCAGCACTGTTTTCTGGCAAGGGGCTTTTCCGATCTTCACAGGTAGCTTAACCGTGCCGAGTGACCTCACTTCGACCCCTCCAAATCCTCTAAGGGGTGTGGGAAAAGGCTGTAGGTCTTTCCTGTCTAGCCTCAGCTGGTCATATACTTCTGCACTAAGAATGTCTGCCGAACTCCCATTGTCGATCAGAATTCGATGAACTTCTCTATGGCCGATCCGAGCGCTGACCACCAGTGTGTCATTTGGCCTAACATCCACTCCGTGTGAGTCGGCCTCTGTGAACACGATCGGGTCCCAGCCCTCCTTGATTCTTTTCGGGTCGGGCTCAATAGAATTGACGTCCAGGTCTCTCCGTGCCTCCATAGCTTCCCGAATCTCCTGGGTTCTTTCCCTGTTACTCTTGCCCGTTGCTGGACCTCCGAAGATGGTGTTAATTGCTCCTTCATCCTCAGCTTTCTTGGGACTAAGTTTTCTTGCCCGTCCGTCCTGTCGGCTGTCTTTCTGTCCATCTGCCCTGTCCGTCTTTTTGAAAACAATGTCCTTCAAATGCCCTTCCCTAATAAGAGTCTCGATATGATCCCTTAGCTGGAAACACTTGGATGTCTCGTGCCCATTCTCTTTGTGGAAACGGCAATATTTGGTGGTGTCCCTCCGAGCATATGTCGATTGCTTAGGTGGTTCTTTGGACATGTTCTTCTCTTCTAGGATTGCCAGGACTTCTTCTTGATCTTTCTTCAACGGGGTATAATTTGTATATCGGCCCTGGAACTTCTGCCGTGGTTGATCGGTTTTTGGGTCGTATGCTCGTCGTCCATCCCGACCATCCCGTGCCTTATTTTTCTGCTTGTCACCTTTGGTATCGGGCATCTTGATCTGGTCCTTGGTTTTGGATCCCTCTGGGCGACCGCCATGTACGAAGTAACCTCCTGTGGCAATTTCCTCTTCTTCGACCAAGGCGTAACCTCCTGCCATGTCCATCATATCGGCATAGCTGGTTAGTCGGGCTCTTCTGAGGTCAAAGGACAATTGGCCATTCTGAAGGTTGTTAATGAACGCGGCAATTATTGCTTCGTCGTTTGCACTTCCGATCTCGGACACTTCCTGACCGAACCTTCCCAGATATTTCTTCAGCGACTCGTCTTTTCCCTGTTTGAGTTGGGATAAATGAGCCACTGACTTTTTCCTGTGTACATTCCCGAGGAACTGCCTTGAGAAAGCCTTGCTCAGTTCGCCGAAGCTACTTATGCTTGCTGCTGGCAACCTTCCAAACCACCGGGAGCCTAGATCCCCAAGAGTTTGAGGAAAATTCAAACATAGTAGTGCATCATTATAGACATATTGCGCCATAGCGCTCCTATACCTCCGGACATGCTCTTTTGGGTCTGTATCCTTCTTGAACAGCTCGATGTGGGGCATTCTGAATCTTTCTGGGAAAGGCATCCTCAAAACCCCATTGGTAAAAGGGCTTCCGGATTCATCGTTTGACAGCTCATTACGCCCATACCGCCTGACCAAAGCATCCATTTGCCGACGATTATTTTGAACTTCCCGGGTGAGGCTCTGTATAAGTATGTCTCTGTCCCCTTCAGGTTCCCCTGACGCATCGAAGTTCTGGCTTATGGTCAGTTTTTGGCCCCTCTCCTCGGGATTCAACTCTCTATGTTCTCGGTTTAGGCCATGCAGTCGGACTGTACCCCTTTGGCGCTTGCGATGATGGTTCTGCTCACTTTCTTCAGAGGATGACCGGTCTCTCCGGTGGCCACGCCTCCTGGGGCGGTCTCGATCTCCGGCTACCCGATCTTGATAGTACTCTTTGTCGGAATCATTCCCCTCTCTGCGCTCCCTACTTCTCCTGGCTACTCTTTCAGATAGCATCTCTGGTCTGCCTGTAGGATCTTGCCTCGCCTTTGGGGGTGCATCAGGGGTTGGTATCACCACCGCGGAGCGCAGTCTTGCTGTCTGCTGGCTTGGGGCGGACAGTTCATGAGGTGACATCAATCCTTCTGTAACAGAGAGATCAATTCCCTGCCTTGCTGCGTCTGATATGAGTTGTTGTAGAGAAGCACGGAGTCGCTGCGCGATTTCTTCATTCGCTGTAGGTAAACGTTGAATTCCAGCCAGGGCAGCTGACTGGTTTACCGTCGTCAAAGTTGCATCCGCCGTATTGAGCGCGGTGTCATCTTCCAACTCGTTACTTGGCACGCCCTGACTGTACCTGGAATCGCTACCATCTCCGTCGCCAGCCATTGTTGTCACAAAGTTCTGGGTTCCCCTCCTTCTAGCGCCAATTGTTGACGGTGATTTTTGGTGATCACCAAGTCAACGACTCGTTCTCGAATTACTGCAATTTATATTTGAGTATGGTCAAAGATTGTAAAGAAATAACAAGTGATTTACGTGGTAAAACTCCAAAAGATCGGAGAAACATCCACGGGATCGTTGCCTCTAGCAACAAAGCCAAATCCACTATGAATCACGATTACAAGATCAAGAATGACCAAGAATGATTACAAGCTTTTCAATATGATTCTCTATCTCCTGTTCTACTTTTTTTACGTACCCCCCTGTTTGTGTATAGAGGGGGTATTTATACATGTAGTTTTTAGGGTTTTAAGGTGGCCGCTAGGGTTTGGTATTGTGGTGCCCAAGTCTTAAGCGGTTTTCTAGTCCTAATTAGATTATGTTTCCTCTTTTGGCTGAGTCTGATTCTGGACGAGATTCTTTCTCCTTTATTCGCGGGAGAACTGCTTGTTTCCTTGTTAAACTCTAATAGTCCACATCGTTGCTTATCGTGGATGTGCTGGTCGCTGATTATGATTGGCATACGAATGTTGGTGACTATCTCATTGATTCCCGAGTATGTATTCCCGAGTATGCCCGAATGTGCCCGAGTGAGATTCGCTGCCCGAGTTGATCGTCTTCGTTTGTGGTCGGACTACTTACTCTTTTTTCCGAGTAGGTTATCGTGGGAGGTTTCTGCTCCATAAGTTGACTTATCTTGACTCTTGCTTTCCTGGCTTTTCGTGCTGATGACGTGTCCTTCACCACTAATTTTTACCTATAACAATATTAAATTGATATAATTGTTGAGTGCGTGGCAATCCAAATTTCACCGTCAACAATTGGCGCTAGAAGGAGGGGGACTTTGAATAGAAAACTTCGAGGGACCCTTGCGAATTAGACAGCATGAACAACGACAGCGACAGCGACAGAGATGGTAACTCCAGCGGAGATTTAGTTGTTGAACCAACTGCGCCAACGGGAGACAGGGCAGTGACAGTCGGGGAACAATCAGCAGCAACGCCAGGAACTAGGGCGGCTGATCCCGGGATTCTGCAGCACTTCCAAGCTGCATTGGTAAACTTAATCAGCGAAGCCAGTAAAATAGGACTTTCGCTCCCCATAGGATTAGGAGTTTCATCTCCTTACGAGTTAACCACCCCTGGAATCCATCCACCCGGAAGGCTACGGTCAGAAGTTCACATCGCAATTCCCGATACTCAAGCAAGACAATCCACTGAGGAGACCCCCCAGGACCACACCGAGGATTTCGAGGGGAGAAAACAAAGGAAGGGAAAAGGTGTGATGAATGAAGAATCCAGGGAGGAACGAGACCAGGTGCGAACACATGGGGTCAATTCCAGCGACACATATCAACGAAACCGATGGAGACACCGTTCCATCTCATCTGAAGATAAGAGTCCTCGTCCACGAAGGGAGTTACGATCCAAAAGAGTGAAGCGAAGGAGATCCGAGAGCACTGAAGATCGAAGAAGCCCGGATGAGAGAGGCAATCATGGTAGAATGACAATCAAGAGTAGACTCGATCCAGCAGGAGAACCAACTGGTCAGCGAGATGTCACTCTGCAAGAGCTATCAAGAAAAGTTTCAGCAATGGCGCGAAGGTATGGTCGTAATGTATCCTCGGATGATGAGTCAGATAGCCCATTCATCGAAACTATCGCTCGCACCCAATTTCCAGACAGATTTAGAATGCCAACCATTGAGCAGTATAAGGAGAACAGGGATCCAAAGGAACATGTTCACCGATTCCGCAATATTATGGCCCAGTATTCATCCAATGATGGGCTGTTGTGCCTCACCTTCCCGTAAACATTCGACGACCTCGCCTCCAGATGGTTTGGAAGACTCCCGCCCGGAACCATAAGCAGCTTCTCAAACCTCAGTAAGGCATTCATAAGGCAATTCATGGGAAGTGTCCAAAGAAAAAGTCACTCGCTCATCTGTCAAACTTGAAGCAGGAACGTAATGAGTCAATCAAGAAGTATCTAGCCAGGTTCGGGAAGGAAGTAGCTCAAATTGAGGATGCCAGTGATGTAGCTGTAATCGCCGCTTTCACCAATAGGCTACAGAGTGGACGATTATCCTTTGACCTGCAAAGAGATAGACCTAAAACTTACGAGGAGATGATGGAAATAGCTGGCGACTATGCACTGGCAAAGGAAGAAGAAGTAGCGCAAGGGGGTAGCTACGTGCATGGGCACAAGCCTGACTTGAAAACAGACCATAAGGACGACAAAAAGATGCAATCACGTGATCGCCAGAAAGATGAGAAGGGCCAAAAGGGATATTCAAGAGAAAGCAGAGGAAACACTCGAGCCAATAAGTTTCGAGGAAGGTACAACCATTACACCCCTTTAACTGGCGACCAGGAGGAGATATTGTCTGTGGTAGAAGACAAAGGACTCGCCAAATACCCTCGACAGCAATCAGCAAATGCCAGGAGAGATACAACTAAGTATTGTCGATTCCATAAAGATCATGGACATGAAACTTCAAAGTGTTTTCAGTTGCGCGATCACATTGAAAGCCTGATCAGAGATGGGCACCTGAAGGACTTTGCCTTGTAAGGGGACAAGCACGGTGGTCGCTAAGATAGCCGCCAAGGAAATGGGTAGGACAGGAAGAGTCCAAGGAGGAATAGCCCTAACGCAACCATAAACACCATTTTCGGTGGACCTCACACTGGGAGGAGCAATCGAGAAAGGATGTCGGAGGTTCGAGAAGTAATGTATGAAGGCAGGAGCATGGAGATCAATTCTGTGCAGAGAAACCCCAAGAAAGGAAGAGAAGGACATGATCCCATAACATTTACAACAGAAGACTCAGACGGAATTGATGCAAAGCCTAACAATGCAATCGTCGTGGGGGTTCGAATAGCCCATAGGGATGTCCTTCGGGTGATGATTGACAATGGAAGTTCGGCTGATATTTTAAGTGCCAGAGTATATGATGAGTTGCGGCTGGACAGGAAAGATCTTGAACCATTCCATGTGCCATTAAAGGGATTCGGTGGCGCAGAAGTTAGGTCGTTAGGAACTGTGAAACTGCCAGTGAGATTTGGTACAGCACCATGCCAGCGAACAATCCTGTTGGACTTTGTCGTGGTTGACATCCATAATTGGCCGTATAATGCTTTACTTGGCCGATCGTTTCTTAACAAAGCTCGAGCTGTTACTTCAACCCATGCGTTGAAAATAAAGTTCCCTACAGAATTCGGCGACGGAGAATTGAGAGGGTCACAGGAGATGGCTCGCCGCGCCAACTTATCAATCTTCAAAGATAAAGCAGGGATGGAAACCTTGAACATATTCAAAGTAGACATGGAAGTGCAGGAAGATAATCCGGAAAACTTCAAACTGGACCCAAGAGACAAAACGAGCAGAGAGAAGGAAGAACCAACTGAGTCGATTATTCTAGATGAAACGGAACCAGATAAAACAGTAAAGATCGGAGCAAGGCTGACTGAACAAGTTAAGAAAGATGTGATAAACTTGTTGAAAGAATATAGGGGGATTTTCGCTTGGTGCCACGAAGACATGCCAGGGATTGATAGAAGCATAATTTCTCACAATCTGGCTGTGAATGAGAAATGCAAACCGGTGGTGCAAAAAAGGAGAAGCTTCAACCCAGAAAGAAGTGCAGCGATAAAAGAGGAAGTGTCAAAGTTGCTCGCCGCAGGGTCAATTAGAGAAGTTAAGTACCCGGAATGGGTGGCGAATGTGGTCTTAGTAAAAAAGAAAAACAATCAATGGAGGATGTGCGTCGACTTCACCGACCTGAATAAAGCTTGCCCCAAGGACAGCTTCCCGCTACCAAGGATTGACCAGTTAGTCGATGCAACAGCCGGACATGAGACGTTGAGCTTCATGGATGCATATTCAGGATATAACCAGATAAAGATGCACAAGCCTGACGAAGAGAAGACATCGTTCACCACAGATCAGGGGTTGTATTATTACACAGTCATGCCATTCGGCCTGAAGAACGCTGGGGCAACTTATCAGCGCTTGGTCAACAAAATGTTCGCCAGGCAAATAGGGAGAAATATGGAGGTCTACGTTGACGATATGCTGACAAAAAGTGTCACCGCAGATAGACATGCAGATGACCTGAGGGAAACGTTCGACGTACTGGTCAAGTATGGAATGAAGTTGAATCCAGCAAAATGTGTATTCGGCGTACCGTCTGGGAGGTTTCTCGGATATCAAGTACACCAAAGAGGAATAGAGGTGAACCTTGAAAAAATCCAAGCACTAGCGAGAATGGTCTCGCCAAAGACTCTGAAAGACGTCCAAAAACTCACGGGGTGCCTAGCATCGCTGAGCAGATTCATAGCCAAGTCAACAGACCGATGCCTACCATTTTTCAAAGCTTTAAAAAAAGGAAAGGGAATCGAGTGGAATGAGGATTACGAAAAAGCCTTTCAGGCCTTGAAAAATTACCTTGGACGGGCACCACTGCTATCAAAACCAGAAACAGGAGAGACATTGTACATGTACTTGTCCGTCTCTGAAGCAGCCACAAGTTCCGTGCTAGTACGACAGGAAGATGGAATCCAAAAGCCAGTATACTACACCAGCAAAGCACTATTACCAGCCGAAACAAGGTACTAGCCGGCAGAAAAAATGGCACTCGCCCTAATAACAGCAGCAAGGAAGCTAAGACCATATTTCCAGGCTCATAGAATTAGGGTATACACCAACTGCCCACTGAAGTTAATCCTGCAGAAACCAGAAGTATCCGGTCGATTAACAAAGTGGGCGATCGAATTAAGTGAATTCGATGTGGAGTACCTCCCAAGGACGGCAATTAAAGCCCAGGCAGTGGCAGACTTCGTAGTAGAGTTCACCGAACCAAGCATAGAGGTGGCGAGAATGATGGTGGAGCAAAATAAGAAAATATTCAAATGGCAACTTCGCGTTGATGGCTCATCAAACACGCACGGCAGCGGGGCAGGTGTAGTGCTGACAACCCCGGAAGGAGACTCAATCGAATGTGCCTTGCGTTTTGACTTCAAAGCCACCAACAATCAAGCTGAGTACGAGGCACTCATAGCAGGTTTAAAGATTAGCACAGTCTTAGGAGCAGACGAGGTGGAAATTTTCAGCGACTCTCAAGTTGTTGTCAATCAGGTACTAGATGAATACCAGGCGAGAGATGAAAGCATGATCACTTACCTCGAATTGGCAAAGGAGCTGTTAGAAAGATTTAAAGAGTACAGAATTGTTCATGTCCCCAAAGAAGAAAATGAAAAGGCTGATGCCTTAGCCAAATTGGCATCTGCCACGATCAACATCTGGCCCAACAATATCTCTATGATCCGCCTATTGCAGCCGAGTATAGTTAAAACAAAGGAAGTCGGGGCAGTCTTTGGAGAAAGGAACAGCTGGATCACACCAATTAAAGAATATCTCGTCAATGATATACTCCCAAGTGACCCATTAGAGGCAAAGCGGCTGAAATACAGAGCTACAAGATACTCAGTACTCAATGGAGAACTGTACAAGAGGGGATACTCGAGGGCACTGCAGAGATGTGTCGGACCTAAAGAAGCAGAAGGTATCCTGAGAAGCATACACAGTGGAAATTGTGGGAACCACGCTGGGGGTGCCAGCCTAGCCCACAAAACATTAAGACAGGGTTTTTACTGGCCAACTCTGTTCGCCGACTCCAAAAGGGTGGCAGCGAGATGTGAAGCGTGTCAGAAAATCGCCAATAACATTCGATAACCACCTGAGCTCCTGCAAAGTATTACCTCGCCTTGGCCATTCGCCATGTGGGGAATAGACTTGATCGGCCCAATGCCAACAGCAACTGGAGGAGCAAAGCATGCCATAGTAGCCGTGGATTATTTTACAAAATGGGTAGAAGCCGAGCCGTTGGTACATATAACAGAAGCAAACACCATAAGCTTTGTGAAGAAAAATATCCTATACAGATTCGGGATACCAAACACCATCATCACGGACAATGGGACCCAATTTGATGGCAGGAAATTCAGGGAACTATGTGATAAGTATGGCATCAACAACTACTACGCTTCTCCAGCACATCCACAGACGAATGGCCAGATTGAAGCAGTGAACAAGATCATAAAGCACAACCTGAAAGCTAAATTGGCAACCAAAAAGGGCAGCTGGGCGGATAAATTACCACAAGTGCTCTAGACATATCGAACAACAGAAAGGGGTTCAACAGGCGAAACCCCGTATTCCATGGCTTATGGAGCTGAAGCTGTTATTCCCGTGGAAACATCATTCTCTTCACCAAGGGTACAACTCTTTCAGCCAGAAATCAACATTGATATGCTAAAGTGCGGCCTAGATGAGTTAGAAGAAAAAAGGGAGCGCGCACAAATAAGGAATGCGGCGTATCAACAGAGGGTAGCCAGATATTACAACTCGCATGTGCGTGAAAGGAGGTTCACGCTTGGTGACTTAGTACTGAAGAGGGTGAATCCAGGAACAAGAGACAAGGCTGCAGGATCACTCGCAGACAAATGGGAAGGGCCTTATAAGATTACGGGGATAGCTGGCCACGGGGCATATCGCATTACTCGAGAAGGATTTGGCGAGCTACCCCGTCCGTGCAATGCGCAGTACTTGAAGATATATTATCCTTAACATAAAGGTCAAGTCAGAATCTTTTGAATTCCTTTTATTTTTTCTTAGAGCAGTTGTTCGTTTTAGCATTTTTTCTTTATGACTATGTTAACAAAGTTGCAGGAAGTATTCAATAAAGAGTAATTTATTACTAAGAGATTCTCGATTCCACTCGCCAAACGCAAAAGGCATTCGCCATCACACATTGCTATCATCACATAAAAACGAGTTTTATGCTCGCTGCAGCGATGACTGGCGAGAAATAAAAGCCGAAACTCAGCAATGGCAGCTGAACAAACAAAAAGCATGTTAAAAACTCGGTGCATGGTCGGATAAATCCTGACAAAACACTGAGTACGCCAAAATACAGCAACGGCAGCTGAATAAAAGATATAAGACATGCTAAAAAACTTGGTGCATGGTCGGATACGTCCTGACAAACACTAAGTATGCCGAAAATACAGCAAAGGCAGCTGAACAAAGCTATAAAATATGCTAAAAAGAACTTGAATAAAAGTTTATAACTTGAATAAAAAGTTATTTACAAATCAAAGAATTACAAATAAAGGTACAAAAAAAAGTAAAGTATACAGTCCTAGACAAAAATACTTAACCGGCTGCAGGAGGGCCCTTGCTGTCCTCTTCATCCTCAATCTCCTCTTCTGAAGGCCAGATGACCTCCTCATCCTCTTCTGGCATGAAAGGCTCATAATCCCTTCCAGCAACAGGGCCTAAGTCAGGCTCAGTACCAGAACCAGAGAAACTGCCTTTCTGACCTGAATAGTAAGTGTTAAAAGCACGCTTGCTGGGGATCTCCAGATGCATAGGATGAGGTTCAGTCCTATTATAACGGCAGTGGGCTCTCCATCGTTTTGTCTGCTCTTTAATCGAGCCCACCCCATCGGCCATGTGTTGTTGAAGAGACCTATCGAAACGCCTCAAAGCTTTATCGTTGGAGTGATCCTTCATAGCGAAGAACTTTTTCGCTTGCCTCATGCCCTTCTCAAACTCGCGCAACAACAGGGCGTCATAGGCAGGGGACCGCTTGAAGCGATCAACCGCTTCAACCTCCAACACAGCCTTTAGATCGTTCAAAATAACTTCTTGCGAGGTTAACTGGTTGCGCAAGTCCAACGCCTCGCGTTCAGCTCTCTCTTTCGCCTCCTCAGCCAGGCGCTCAGTCTCAAAACGTGCTGCGAGTGATTCTTGACTAGCAGAGAGTTGCTCTCGCAGCAAACGAACTTCTTCCTCAGCAGCACCTAATTTCTCTTCAGCGGCCATCTGAGCTGAAAGATAACCATCCGCGGACTCTCTCAGCTGAGCAAGCTGCTGAGTATGGTTTTCCTCCATAGAAAGCTTTTCAGCTGCTAAAGTAGAGGTTTGTTCCTGCAGGCGCCTCACGTCCTTTGACAAAAAATTTCCCCGCCTGTAATTATCAGCCAACTCGGACAGCAACTGAAAAGAAAAAAGCAGAAGTCAGGAAACGCAAGAACAAAAAAATTTTAAAAGCATAGCAAGAAACTCACCAGCGAATGGCAGTTGAAGAAAAATTCCATTTTTCTGTTGCAGGATCTTTTCTTCAGCTCCTCCCAATCCTCACCAACATAAACATTATTGTTCATTATATATGTACAAATCTCAGCAGCTGTAAAATCCGAAAGGGAGACAGTCTCTACTCCCTCACCAGCCTCAGTTGGATCAACGGGAGGAGCTTCATGAGCAACGCCTGAACCAGACGCAGTAGCCTCATCCTGTCTCGACGACCCCGGTTTCTCAGTGGGCTCCCTTCGACCAGGTGGTCCAGGCTGACCAATAAAAGAGGCACCCGGCCCATCCGCGGTTGCTGGAGGAGGAGTCGCACCAGCTTGGGGAATGGTGGAAGCATCAAGATTATTTGCCCCCTCTGAAAGGGGAGACTCCGTCGGATCTGGTTTTTCAACAAAAGCCCCAGGAACAGTCGTCTCAGCAGAAGGAGCCTCGGCGAGCACAGGCTCTTCAGCGACCTTCTCATCTGAAGAAACAACGTACTGCACGACCCTTGACGCCCGTTTTAGAGGTCGAGCAGTGTGGTCAGGGGCACCCTCTGCCGGACGTTTGCCTCTACTAGCTCTGGGGATCAGGTCGCTTGAAGGGTCTGGAGGGATTTCAGGAACATTTATGTCAAAAATGGGGATGTCGCTAGCCACCCCTGAAACCCTCACCTTCTCTTTTCCTTTACGATTGGGGGCTGTGGCAGCAGGAAAAGTCGCAGCAGTACTCGCAGCAGGAGTAGAAGTAGAAGTAGAAGCAGCAGCAGGAGTACTCGCGACAACCTTCGGGCGAACAGGCGATGGCCCTGACTCGACACGCCTCCCTTCAACACTACCAACCCCCCTTGAGGCACCTACTTTCTCCTTGCCTTTACGGCTGGGGGTAGCAGCAGCAGGTGCAGCAGGAGTATTCACAGCACTCTCTGCATGCATAGGGGGTCGCCCAGACTCAGCACCTCCCCTAGAAATATCACCAGCCTCCTCGCCGTCTGAGTGATCATCGCCATCAGGACCAGCAATTCCATCCTTAGCTAAACCAGCAGCATGCCTCTTGCTGGCAGCCTCGGAATTCTTCACTGCCCAGGCTTGCAAGTCACAAACGGTGTCAAAATCACACACTGCAAGGAAAATAAAACCAAGTGTCAACTAAAAGAATAAAATGAAGCAATAAAACAAAGGAGGAACAGAGCAAGACTTACAGCGAGGAAGCCTTGCATGTAGCCGTGTGAAAATTTCTGAAGAAATCATTTTCTCCTCATCCAAGAGGAAGGATCTACCCCTCGAATCCAAAGGAAGGACAGCCGCCGCGGCCAGGTGAGAAACCTCCCTATCCATCAAAGCAGGGGCCGCTTTCGACCAGGTTTTAGGAGATGTGAAATGCCTAGGAACCTTCCTCGCCAAAAGATTACGGTGACTGAGAGCGGGTACATCTCGACCCCATTCACCGTCGGTGAAAAACCAACTGTTTTTCCACCTTTTGTTTGAAGTAGGGAAGCCCCAGATGAAACCCTTCTTCTTCTCATCACTGGAGACCTCAACTTGACCAGGGTTCACCACACCCTCAGGAATCCAGTTCTCCACCGGCGAGGAGAGAAGAAAGTATGTGCCACCATTGCCCGCCTGTCTTAGAGTATAGAAATGGCGGATCTCGCGGGGTGTAGGAGGCCCATAACCTTTCAGCTTCCACATAAGGCACAGGCACATCAATATCCTGTAGCTGTTTGGAGCAAGTTATGCCGGTACGATCTGAGCCTCGGCGAGAAACCTCGCGATAAAAGGCTGAAGAGGGAGGGTAACCCCACAGCTGAGCATGGCTCCGTATATGGCGACTGCGTTTTCAGGAGGATTCCACACAGCCCGATCGTCGGGTAACATAAGAGTCACCGAGTCTGGAATGTCGAAGCGACTCTTGTATTTTCGAAGCTCGCCCTCGCCGACTACATTTACTTCCGTGTCAAAAGAACACGGGCGAGTTGGCGAGAAAAGCAGCCTATCCCTCTGATGGTTTTCAATATCAGAGTCAACAACCGTCTGCACATCCAGCAGAGATTCACGAGGAGCCCTAGAGGCGCGTCGTTTACTGCTTGTGGTTTTAGGAGATCTCGGCATTGCTGGAGAATCACTGTCAAAAGACGGAGGAGAGATGTCAGGATTAAAAGTATCCTCAAAAGATGGAATATAAACAGAAATCGGGAACGGAGAATCCGGACGAAAATTGCGAATCAGAGACTCAATTTTGTCCGCAGTACACTTATCACCAAGCTCCATAGCTTGTATCATCCGATTAAAAAGAAAAGAGCGTAAGGAGGGATCCATAAGAACTCACCAGGAAACCCTAAGATCGGAGGATGAGCAGAAGGTTAGGGGAATGCTGAGAAATCACCACGATCGATTTCGAAACGAGCTGTCTGACAAGAAGATAAATAAAAAAAAGACTTTTAGCAGAAACCTCTGAGGAAGAAAAAAAGAGAGACGATGAAGGAGCTCTGTGTTTCTGAGAAAAGAAATTAATGGAGATATGAGGAGATAAAGGAGAAGAAGAAACGTTTAGGCGTCAAAAGGGGGAACTTCGAAATTCAAAAACAAAAAAGAAATCAAGTAAATGATATGCAATTAATGAGAATGACGGCTACAGTGACCAGCCACAACAACCACCACCAAGTAAGGGACACGTGGCATCTCGGGGACAACCAAGCAGTCAGAATGTCTCTTCGTCTGCCAAAACAAATGGAAGCACTAGAAATCGTGTGGCTCAAATTGAAAGCTTGCACCAGAAGAATCAATTAAATATAACAACGCGTGGTAAAAAAGGAAAGAGTGAGTTATTACACAAATGCGCTGAAGTCTTATAAATACTACTCGCAAAGGCAAATGTAGTGGGAAGAACAAGTCATTCGCCCAGCTCGAAGTATTTATGGGGGTATTGTTGTATGTATAAATTCGCTAACTTGACACGTCATCAAAAGAGCTAACAAAAGAATGCCACGTCACTCATTGACCGGGTTAAAGAAGGAAGTCTGACAAGTCAGAATGATAGAATAGCTTAAACCAGAAGGAAGTCAAAGACATGGTCGCCGAAGCTAAATACCTACTCGCCGAATATAGAAGTGTGCTCGCCAAATACGCAATACCCAGAAAATAAAGGTACTCGCTAGACCAGCACACTGGGCTTGAACCGACTCGGCAGAAACACAGAAGTAAACCCTAAACTTTTAGAAGACCCAGAGCAACAAGGAATCATAAAAAGGAAAGTAGACCTAATCCGTGACAAGAAAGGATCCTAGTACAAATCAACAAGGGGAAACCCTAAGTAAACATGTATAAATAGAACCACCTATCCCACGAGGAAGGGGTTCAGAAATCTAGAGAGAGAGAAAAGAGAGCAATTGCGAAGATCTGAGTGTGTAACAAAGCAACGAAAACCTAGTATTATTCTTCTGCCCCCAGGGGCGCCGTGGTTTTTTCCCATTCAAGGGTTTTCCACGTAAAACTTGTCTTTTGCATGTGTTCTTAATTTTCTTGTTTTATATTAAATTGATATAATTGTTGAGTGCGTGGCAATCCAAATTTCACCGTCAACACAGTACAAAAAGGATTACTGTACAAAAAGGCTCGATTCATGTACAAAAATGTTCGATTCATGTACAAAAAGACACGATTACAATACGATTCAAAAAGGCACGATTACTGTACAAAAAGACTCGATTCATGTACAAAAAGACTCGATTCATATACAAAAAGGCACGATTACAATACGGTTCAAAAAGACACGATTGCAGTACAAAAAGGCACGATTACCGTACAAAAAAGCTTGATTCATGTACAAAAAGGCTCGACAAAGTTCAAAAAGGCTCGGATAACTGTTTAAAAAACTCGAAATATGTATTAAAAGGCTTGAACAATGTAAAAAGGCTCGAAAATACACAAAAATGTTCAAAAAGGTTTTCTCTCAACGTTTGAAAAGACACAAAGTGACAAAAATAGGTATTTTTGTCCGGTCACCTAAACAGGTGCCTTTTAAACTTAAATTAGTAATGTGGTGTTTGTCTTACAAAAAGTGCCCCAAATAGTGAAAAAAAAATTTAAAACCCTACGGAAAATCCCCAAACCAACGGGGTCAATCGCCAACACTCAACGTGTCTGCCATGGATCCGTCGGCTTGACTGGTGTCACAGTTTGCACGGCTTCAATTTCTACCTTGGGGACCAAATTTTTATCACCATATGCCATTTCTAGCTTCTTGTGTACAAGTTAAATGCTTAATTGGTATGGTATTACTATATATTTATAGTTAATTAATGTTTCATGCCACCGTCAATGATTCATTTAATGTGTATATATATATATCACATTTAATTATGAGTAATGCTACTTTGCCTAAATCTGGTGCCCAAATGATGTGGCAACACTCTCGTCCATTCATTTAAATCAAGCAAATCTAATACAATATAAATGAATGGAACACTCTCGTCCATTCATTTAAATCAAGCAAATCTAATACAATCTAAATGAATGGACGAGAGTGTTGCCACGTCATTTGGGCACCAGATTTGGACATTAAATTTGGACAAAGTAGCATTACTCTTTAATTATTGGTAGGTTTGTACTGTCAAAAAAAATATATCTATATATATTGTTAGGCTCGTCACAATCACATTAATGAAGTTGTGGCCTGGTTTATAGATCATATTTTCCTCGGATTTTCAAAATTTTATAGTAATATTAAAAATTTAAAAAAATAGAATTCAATGAAATTGCCAACCTAGACGTTTTCCTTGGACGAGAGTGTTGAATTTTCTATTTGTTGTGTTAAACTTGTTTGCAAACGATTATTGTGCTTTGGTATATCTAATGTCAGTTTTTCTCTAATAGATATATAACTGTGACTCTGTGAGCATATTTATAGGCTTATAGCACACTTATCCACCTCATCATTTTTTACCATATAAGTATTATTTGACGCTCACAGTTATATGTCTACTAGAGAAAAACTCTACCTAATATACCTGGAGGGGTTGTAAATTCTTGCATGAAATTTGGTAATCAGACAAGATCTAATCTCTCTCTCTCTCTTTTTTCCTTTTAAAGACAACAAATTTTTGGTATCCTTTTGAAGCACCCAAAGCAACTTTTCAAAGGGTAGCTTAATTGGTAGAAAAGGGTAGCTTAATTGGTAGTGAAGGTCACTTTTCAGTTTAGAGGCCACCACCGGAGGCATATAAAAAAAAATAAAAAACAAAAATAGCAACTTTTCAAGCAATTAAAACATTGATAAGTATATTTCCCAAATAGAACATATAAGTCCATGCCAGGGATCCAGCATGAGGAATGTAAAATGTGGGGTGGGTTTTGGTTCACTTTATTCTTCTCTCTTTGAAGTTTGAATACTTTAATATAATGGGGAATATAAAACGTGGGAAAATAAACGGAGAAAAAAATAGTCTTTCAAAACATTACACTTTTATTTTTAACCACATATAAAAATTTAATAGTTAATAACCATGTTTTTAATAAATTACCTATATACCTCCAAACAAAAACACTCCTCTCTTTTCCCAACCTTCGGCCGACCATGCTTCTCCTCCTAACTTCGCTGGCTGACAATGCTGCCCGAAGACGGTGTCGCTTGGGTGCACTACAGGTAGTGTGCGTCCTGGCAAAACCGCCTGGGTGCCTCACTAGCAATATATAGCGTGCTGTTGTCGATGGCGCTGTTCGTTTTTCAAGAAAAAAAAAACGTTTTGGTACTTTTCTTATACAAAAAAGTTAAAAACAAGGTTTTTGAGGATACATGTTTTCTTAGTAATTTTCTGTTTTAAAAAAGATTAAGATGTCATATTTTTCTCCAATATTTCATATTTTTTTTTGTAAAAAAAATAAAATAAAAAATAGAAAAGATGTTGTATGTGGTATTTTCATAATTTGTGGTTATAGTCTTATGGACCAAAAAAAATTTATACACCAACACAGCAAGCATTCAGGCAACAACTCCTTGGCCTGTAGAAACAGATGAGATATGCACGATGATGGTATTAACGGGTAGCAATTCATTTATGACTCGTATGCCATTTGCCAACCCAAGTCAAACTCATAGGTGGGGGGATCATTACCATATATTAATTAACATGAAGCTAATTTTATATAATTATTCACCCAAACATAAGAGAAACACGTAGTCTCAGAAGTGTAGTTCAGCTAGTAAATGGACAAGTTTGGGGTTTAGGTAATTGACTTCCAAATCAGTGGCTCAAATTCTACTAAGGGTAAAAAGCTTCAAAAACAAAAAGAGAAACACCGGTTAAACAAAAAAAAAAAAAAAAAAAAAAAAACACCAAATTTTAACATGTAAATGTGTAATTAAATGACTTGTAATTGTACTCTTATTATTATTATTGTTTGTGGTTGGTCAGTCATAACCGTTGCTCTTATTATAGTGGCCCATATTAATATGACATGCAAAAAATAGTGACAATCAACAACAACATTAACCGATATAAGCTGGCAATAATTCAAAAGATGTCCTAACCAACTAACAATTATTTGAAGAAAAAATTCTATTAACTGAGCGGTGAGAATCAACCACTACAAGTACGGTTTGAAAAGTAATTTCTAATTACTGGAAGGAGAGGTCTACTCTCCCCATACTTTCTTATTTTATAGACAAATACGGAATTAACTCTCAAACTTTTATCAATTATGTAAAGGAAAAATACATAACACTTAGACTTGAAATTAGTTCATAAATATGTTACTGTGAAAGTTCAGTAAAAAAAAACTTTATGCTGACCCTATATTTATTTTTCAGATATATAGGTACTAACTTTCAAGTGAGGAATCTCTTACTTTAATTTCGGTCCACACCTTAATGAAATCACATCGACTTGTATGAATTTTGATATGAATCTTTTTGTGGATGAAAAGTTCATTGAAATCTACCTATAAATAAAATTTGAGAAATTTTCAAACATTATAACTATTTTTCCCAATTTTGTTAAATATAAAGGCATCAAAAAAATGGGAGATAAATAGGAAAATTCAAAAAAAATAGTTCTAGTGTTTGAAAAATTGGTAAATTTTATTTATAAATAGATTTCAATGAACTTATCATCTACAAAAAAATTCATATCGAAATTCATACAAATCGATGTGATTTTATCATGGTGTGGACTGAAATTAAAGTAAGAGATCCCTCACTTGAAAGTTATTATTATTATTATATATATATATAGTGAGTCTCTTATAAGGGATCCCTTATTTTAATTTCGGTAAAGATCAGTATGAAATCATATCGATTTGAATGAATTTTAATCTGAATTTTTTTGTAAATGATGAGTTCATGTAAATATAACTATGAATAAAATTTGAGAATTTTTCAAGCATTAAAATTATTTTCTTGAATTTCCTATTTCCCCCATTTTTTTGATGCCTTCATATTTAATGCATCAAAAAAATCAGTAAAAATAGTTTAAGCACTTGAAATTTTTTCAAATTTTATACATAAGTAGATTTCAATGAACTTATTATCCACAAAAATAAGTTCAATTAATCATGTGATTAGGCGTGCAGTTAATCATATGATAAACATATGGGTACGGATATTGATACTCATAAAACTTATTAATACACCCATTTTGATAAGTACACCTATGTCTAAAATTTAAAAAATAAATATTACTATAAGCACATATCATAATGTCAATAGTACCTTCATTGAAATAAATATATTCATTTTAATATATATTATTTATAAACACTCTTAAATTATTATCACACCCAATTTATTAAAAAAAATCATATTATTTTTGGAATCAAATCCTCTTTTAATGATGGTCCAATTTACTTTTTGAAATATCTTAAATGTAGGAGTCTTATAAAAGTGAATATGTGGAACATTATATTTTCAATTTGGAATTCTCTTATTTATATAGCTATCTAAAAAAAAAAAAAAAAAAAAAAAAAAAAAAAAAAAAAAAACTTACTGATATCTACTACTATCTTAAAAAAAAAAAAAAAAAAAAAAAAAAAAAAAAATTGTTAATATCTATAGCTATGTTAAAAAAAATTATCCTTCGTGCTCCCCTAGCATATTGTGCTAATTGTGATTAGCATTCATGCAGGAAATCAACACAGTGACCTTGACAAAATCATTTGGGGGTGGAACAATTCTGATGATTTTTCTGTCAATTCGGCTTATCTGGGTTGCATTGAGGCAGCTAATTTTCCTCTGTGGCCTTTGAAATTTATTTGGAGTCTTAAAATTCCTCATAGAGTTCTTCATTTCCTATGGAGTCTTTTGCATGGTAAGATTCTCACCAATCATCAGAGGGCTATTCGTGGTTTGTCTGTTGATGTTTCTTGTCCTAGGTGTGACTCTGGTATTGAAAACATTGACCACCTCTTGCGTGGGTGCTGCTATTCAGTGGCTGTTTGGGAGAATTTTTCGACAGGTATCACCTCCTCTATCTCCTTTAGAGGTAATTTAGAAGACTGGTTTATGGATAATCTTAAGAGCAATAAGATGGTGGCCGGTAACATCCCTAACTATCTTTATTTCTCTTGTGTGTTGTGGTTCTTGTGGAAATGGTGATGTAAAAAGGTTTTTGGTACAAGTTTTCACACTTCTCCAACCCCTCACCTGATCATCAATGATTTTGCTAAGAGTTGGCTGGATGCTAACTTTGTTGCAATCGGTAGAGATAGTATCCCCTTGCAGATTGTCTGGATGGCTCCTACTGATAATTGGGTTAAGTTGAATATTGATGGCAGTTGTGATATTGATTCAGGTCGCATCACTACAGGTGGTGTTTTACGCAATCATCAGAAAAAATGGCTGAGAAGTTTTGTGTTGAACAGGGGTATTGGTGGCATTCTTGAAGCTGAACTTTGGGGTATTCTGGAAGGCTTAAGAATGTCTTGGAATTCTGGTTTTAGAAGAATCATTGTTGAATCTGATTCCCTCTCAGCTGTCCGATTGATCTGTAATGATATCAGCTCTAATCACCCTTTGTCCAATCTCATTATGAGCTGCAAGAGGCTGGAGGCTGGTGGCTGCTGATTGGTGTTGTATTGTCAAGCATGTGTATAGAGAAGGGAATCTGCTCGTTGATGGGTTAGCTCGGATGGGGCATAGCATGGGCATCGGCATCATGTTCCTTGAAGAACCCCCAACACAAATTCAGTCTTATTTTGACGCTGACTTCAGAGGTGCTGCCTGTATCAAGCAGTGCTCTGTCTTTTTCCCTTCTGCTTCTTAGTTTTTGTTTCTGGGCAATGGCCTCCTCTGTACCAAATATATATATATATATATATATATATATATATAGTTTTCTCTTATTTATACAGCTATCTTTAAAATAAAAAATAGAAAATTACTATATCTACGGCTATTTAAAAAAAAAAAAAAAAAAAAAAAAAAAAAAAAAAAAAAAAAACTTATTGATATCTATAGCTATCGTCAAAATAATATATTTTCTTTATTGATAAAATTCATAACAATACATAAAAGAAAGACAAAAACAATAAGATGATCATATGATATGGTAAGTTTTTTTAAAAAAAAAAAAAAAAAACTTACCTTTAGAGTTTAAAGGTAAGTTTTTTTTTTTTAATAAAGAAATATAGTTGAAAATATGGGTGTAATTAATGAGTGTATATAATATTTGGTTTATTTTTAATAAATGTTATTTGTCCTTATTAGTAAATTTCTATTGAGATATTTTTGTAATTCAATTTTTTTTTATAAAATATGGGTGTACTAATAAGTTTTATGGTGTTAATATTGACACTCTAAACATATTTAAGTTTCTAGCAATAAATAAAAGGTGCTAGTGGATATGATGTGATTAGTTTGTGCAGTTAATTATAAGATAAACACATTTAAGTTTCTAGCAATAAATAAAGGACAATGCTTGGGTATTGACTGGTCAGTACCTAAGGTACTGACCAACCAATGGGCATTTGCCACGTAGCCCATTTATTAAGAATACAAGGAGATAAATGTAAAAAACTAAAAGAAAAAAGCCACGTGGCAACACCCTATTGGTGGGGTCAACACCTCTGGTACCCAAGCAATTTCCATAAATAAAAGGTGCCTGGTAACCTCCATGAGAGCAACTTATATCTAATTAATGTTTACAAGTATGACTCTTTTTTTTTTGGAAATCATAATCACATATTAACATAATGCAATATTTCTCATAAAAATATGTGGGTGAGTGATACGAACACAAAAATTCTAAAACTAGAATTTTAGATAAATTGAAAAGAAAGATGGTTAATTCGAGAGAACTACTATCCACTGACTTTCCAAAGAAAATCAATTACTCAATTGAGCAAAAATTATATTCTGATCCTTTCATTGAACGTTCAATCAACAATAAATAGGAAAAGATACTGATAACTTCCAACTACAATTTAGGCACTAACTATCCACTAACTAAAAACTAGGGATCTGCCATTCACATAACGAACCACATTTATTAACTACTAATGGTGGTTAATACACATCTAAATTAAAATAAATTAATTAATAAAAATATAACCATAACACTCCTTCCCCCTTAAATCAATCCTTGTCCATAAGGATTTTTAAAATGAGATTAATTTGAAGTTGAATTCTTTGTGTGTTTCTTGTGGAGAGGATTGTGGCAACTGCCTGAATCAAGAAACACTTTTTACTGCAATGCTTTGGTACAATTTCTTTTGTCATCATCCTTTTTATAGGCATAAAAAAGAAACCCTTTTTAAAATGATATTAATTTGAAGTTGAATTCTTGGTGTGTTTCTTGTGGAGAGGATTGCAGCAATCGCCTAAATCAAGAAACACTTTTACTGCAATGTTTTGGTACAATTTCTTTTGTCATCATCCTTTTTACAGGCATAAAAAAGAAACCCTTAGAAACTGCAATTTTGTTCTGCTGAGGAGTATCTGCACCAATGTGTTCTCCATCGACCTGAGAAGGTTGAATAAAATCTGTTGTAGCTGCAACCCCATCAACTTGAGAAGGTTGAATATAATTTGCAGTAGCTACAACCCCATTTTCAACATGAAAATAGGTCTCAACCCCATAATTTTTCTTGTCAATAGAAAGCCTAGGGATGTTTGACTCTTTTGACCCCTCATCTTGTGCACTTATCTTCTCAATGAATTCTGTCATCTTCTGTAAGATTTGTTGCTGACACAGCCTTTTTTTTATTTTCTCCAAAAGCTGCTCCAAATCCGTTGCCATTCCTAGGCTCTGATACCAATTGATACGAACACAAAATTCGAAAACTAGAATTTTAGATAAATTGAAAAGAAAGATGGTTAATTCGAGAAAACCACTCTCCAATGACTTTCCAAAGAAAATCAATTACTCAATTGAGCAAAAATTATATTATGATCCTTTCATTGAACGTTCAATCAACAATAAATAGGAAAAGATACTGATAACTTCCAACTACAATTTAGGCACTAACTATCCACTAACTAACAGTGTTAAGAACATTACCATTATTTCTAATTCGAGTTTCGGTGGTTTCTTGGGTGAATGATGCCGGTTTGGTTAACCTTTGCCACCTATACTACATCTTGGAGATTAGACATTGGTTGAGTACTTTGGGCAACGTGATGGTCATCTTCAATTCCAGAGTTACGAACTCCTTGGCGGATAGTTTAGTTAAGAGGGCTGTTGATTTTCAGGCGGATTCGTTAGATTGGTGTTTAGGCTGATTTTCTGTTTTGGTTGTTTCGGGGTTGTTGTTTTTTGTCTTTTCTTTTGCCATGCTTGTGGCCTTGCCCTTTGGTTTTGGTGCTGTGGTCTGTTGTGGTGTGTTGTTTGGTTTTCTGCTCTCCTGGGCGTTCTTGTCTGTCTTGGGAGTGTGGTTTGGCTGCTGGCAGCCTATTTGTTGCGTTTCCTGGCCTTTTGGCTCTTTTGAATATACTATCTTTTCAAAAAAAACTATCTACTAACTAAAAACTAAGGATCCACCACTCACATAACAAAGCACATTTATTAACGGCTAATGGTGGTTAATACACATCTAAATAATAATAATAAAAAAATAATAAAAATATAACCATAACATTGGTGAGATGCTTCCAAAAGCATAGTACACATCGAACCCTCCATCTAGATCAAATTTGAAAAAGAAAAAAAAAAGCTACAAATAACCAAGAAAAAAAAAAATGATCCGTCCTGCGCCACGCCGCCCCCGCCCCCCCCCCACAAGACACACACACACAAAGGTATTCTTGTCAGTTTTTACAACTGAAGTGACACAAATATCCTTTTATTTTATTTTATTTTTCTGATTTTGGTTTTCAAACACCGGAAATTCATAAGTGAAATTTCTTTAGAATAAATAAAATGGAAACCCTTGCTTTGTTTCATTGATATTGCATATGTTATATACAAAATATAGGGCATCCTATATGGAACTTACATGATTCAGGAATCAGAATAAAAAGTAAAACAATTAAGCAAAGAATGCTAGCTGTTTTGATTTGATAAAGATTGGTGTTGACCACCGTTTCAGATGTTGGTAATAACATCATTATTCCTCCCATGATTCTTGTCATTTTGTTCCTTAAAATCCTCCTCATCAATTTCTTTAATTTTGACAGCATTATTAGTTGCTGCATTGCCATGTTTTGCACCAACAATGTGATCCACAATCACAGGAAAATTATTTCCTTTAACAATAAGGGGCAATTTTGTATATAAAAAAAAAATGAAAAGAGTTAACAAAAATAATAATTTTTTTTGGAAATTGATAGATTTTAATATTTTCTAAAATTTTTTTAGCTACAGTATTTTCAAATAGACGATTAAAAGGAATTCAAAAAATCTCTACTAATTGATTAACATTGCAAATCTCTATACATGTTATGCGAGTATATTTTCTGAAAGTACATGCAATGTTTGATCTTAGCAAGACATGACTTTCGATAGACCCTTGACTCATCTGATGTCATATTTCAAAAAATAAAAAGGTATAAATAATCATCGAATATTGCATAAAAATATGATGAAATGCAACTCAACAATCTCTAATATCTACTACGACGTATAGATGACCACGGTTTGGTTACGATTTGGTTCCAATTTTGAACCGTCGGTTTCGATTTTAGGGGGATCTGGAACCAGAATCAGAACAGCCTAACCGGAATCGAAACCGCCTAGTAGGCGGTTCCGGTTCCGGTTCCATAGTTCCGATCCGGTTTTCTGATTTCAACATTTCCGATTCCAATTATATATATATATATATATATATATATATATATTATATACTCTTTATTGTATTTATCACTTAATCAACATCTACTCTTTATTTATTTATGAAAAATGTTAACATGTGCTCTGCATGACCATTTATTTATTTATAGTATTGTGTGATATTATGAGTATTACTGTATTAGTTTAGTTTATTACAATCCCCCTTTACAATAGTATTTGATATACTTTATAGGTATCAACAAACAAAAGTTTCAAAATCAAAGAAAATACATCACTCTCGTCAATTGATCTGTAACCATACAAATCCTATATAGTAATTAAATCTCAAAAAAAAAAAAAAAAAAAAAAAAGTCTCTAGTAACTACTGTGTAATTGTATAAATTCTAGTAGCTATGATGAATAAATCATTGAAAAAAAAAAAAAAAAAATTATTCTAAGTTCCATCACCTTGCTGTATCTTTACTTATCATTAGATATTGAGTACAACCAATGGGTTGATAAGGATTTGGCCCATCAATATAAAAATTGAAAAAAAAAATTGAAAAAGAAAAAAAAAATAGAGAAAAACTAGGTGGAACCGGCGGTTTCAGAACTGGAATCGAACCGTCGGTTCCAATCTAGTTTTTTTTTTTTTTGGAACTGAAACCGGAACTTTAAACCTCACGGTTACGGTCCGGTTCTAGAACCGAAATCAACATTTCGGTTCAGGTTTTGGTTTTTTTTCCTACGGTTACGGTTCAGTTCCATGGTTTGAACCGAACCGCAGTCATGTCTACTACTATATAGTACTGGTAAAATTAATATACCAATAACATTGCAAAAAGATCTAATAAACACATGCTTAATTCACTTTAGAAAATGCTTATAGTTGATCTCACTATGTTCCTGCAAAACCCTAATCCGATCTGTCTCAAACTTCACAAACAAATGATAAATATATTTCAGTTCAGCAAGAAATCAATTATTAGAATTTAGAACAAATGCTACTACTAAAAAATTCAACACATGAACTAAATAAATGTAAGGATTAATGGCACTAGTCTCCTCTGAACTTTATACGAGTTTACATTTTACCCTTTGAACTTTTTTTTTAGGCATTAAAAACCATGAACTTTCATCAAACATGGCGTTCATGAGATAACCCTAAAGGTAAAGTTGAAAAGGTTGCAGAGTATAATAGTATATATTCATGGTCATGCTATAACTGTTCAAAGAAGTTCAATTATCTGAAAATTATGAAAGAAGTAATTTAGTATTCAAGTTTCAACGTACAGGCTCAAATGTCTGCAGGCTTCAGGCCCGCAACTTTAATTTCCCGGGAAAATGAAAAGATGTACATGAACATCAATCAACCGTTGTATTTCCACCACTTGTTTTCATACACGTCTGACGTCTCTATTGTATTCTACTACACAATCACAAGCTTCCATTAGACATCACTAAGCACCACCGATACTACAGCCTCTCTCTCACCTCTGTTCTTGAACTCTTCATTGTTTCCACTTTCCACACACAAACTTCGTAGCAGTTGTTGGTCTGACTATCGGACCAGAACCAAACCCATTTGTGCATCGATCACCAAATCTGAAGTGGGTGTCATCAGAATTCAGAAAAGAGGATATTGTGATTGTGGGTGCTGGGATTGCAGAGCTTGCTACAGCAGTGTCTCTTCACAGGTCCGATTAAATAAACCCTCAAAATAGTCTTGTATAATTTCAACTAATTTTATAATTAGCAACTGTTTCTAAATCAATTCACAAAGTTTGAATCAATTAGGCTTGGTGTTGGGTCACTGGTGCTGGAACAGGCAGATTCGCTTCGAATCGGTGGAACTTCACTTACCCTTTTCAAGAATGGGTGGCGAGTATTGGATGCAATTGGGTTGGAAATGAACTCAGGACCCAATTCCTTGAAATTCAAGGGTACATTTTGTTTAAATTACTCCTTAAAATGTGTTCCTTTGAATTTGTTCATGCGATCAGATGTGCAGGATGTCAATAAAGTCAGAAGATGGAAAGGAACTGCGCTCCTTCAAGTTCAAGGATGAAGATGAAAGGTATCGAGTTCGATTCGTGTCACTTCTCCTAGTTTGTATATTTGAATGTGTGAAAACACAGATTCAACTCAGTCAATCGGTATAGCGCAGCCAAGAAGTCCGTGCTGTAGAGAGGAGAATTCTTTTGGAGACTCTTGCCAATCAGTTGCCACCAGAATCAGTCCATTTTTCTTCCAAACTGGCAAACATAGAAACAACTGAAGACGGTGAAACTATTTTGGAACTTACCAACGGGACTCGGTTACATGCAAAGGTTTAGTTAAATTATCAGACTGAAATGGTGGACTATCTCAGAATTTCTCCCTATGATCAGTAATTTTTAAATTGGTTTTAAATATTTAAATTATTTTTAAATGAACAATTTAAATTTTTAAATTTTTTTTTTTCAAACCTTAGTTTAAATAATTTTTTTAACTGGTCCAATTCTATTCCACTATTTTATCTTGGTGAGGTGGGGCTATTTAGTCCCACGTTTTGTTTTGTTTTTTTTTTTTTTTTTTTTTTTTTTTTTTTATTCTTGTTCTTTTATTTTTTTTAATTTAATTCTAAAATTTTATATTTATTTAATATATCTTATTATAATATTTAAAAATATTTTTTAAATATTAAATATTAATTAAAAAATATTTTTTAAATATTAAATATTAATTAAAAAATGTTATTTTCTTTAATATTAATTTTTAAACCTTTTATTTATTTAAAAAAATTAAATAATTAATTTATCTAAAATTATTTATTTTAATTTTATATTAATAAATTTCGCACCGTATAAAATATATGATAAACTTTTCTCTTTTTTTTTAATCTAATTTCATACCACACGACAAGATTATTTTAATCCAATCTCATACAGTATAAAACACATCACATCACTAAATTTCATTCAATCCTATTCCATCCAATCCTATGAAAACAATCCTATCATATCTTGCGCACCAAACGAACCCTAAACTTGTTATCTTAATCCAATTTAAACACATTTTTTGTACTTAAAATATGGGAACCAGGGTTTCGGTATTTTGATTGATTCGGTTTGAAATCAAATCAGTCTAAACTGTCCTAATGGGTACTTATATGGGAATATGAGAGTATTGTATCATTTGATAGACTTATTTCTTATATTTACATTAAAATTGTGTTTATAGCATGTTTTATACTTATTTTTTTCAGTCCTTAGGGCGTAACTCAGCTAGTAGATGGATGAGCTTGGGGCTTAAGCAAATGACTCAGAAGTCGACTGCTGTGAAACCATTTCATAGAAGTTTATTGATATCTTCTTTTTATAAAGCAAATATTTTCATTTGAGGTCTTTTACTATACATATACTGTAATTACAATTAGTTGTTGTATGCGCTGAAAATCCAACTGTTTTTTTGTTTTTGTAATTATAAATTTGGGATTTGGATAGGGTATATGATTTGGTATGTGAATGACTTACTACTAAAACCATGCATAAACATGACACTGATAAGAAATAATTTGAGAAAGAGAAGAACAGAAGAAGAAACAAGAGAGAGAAACTGGTTTAATCAATCATAACCTTTTATTAATGGATTGAGATCCCCTTCCCATCTTTTTTTTCTCATCTTTTACAGATCTATGTACATGTGGCAACCTAACAAATAAATGGTCCAGATTAGATTTCTATTTTTTTTTCATCTCTCTCCTCCAAACAACAACACATCAGACTCTACTTTCACTCTCTCTCCTCCAAACAACTATTAGACTCTACTTTTTCTCATCTTCATTTGGGATTCTATCTGATTCCACTCTCTCTCTCCTCAAAACTATTCGTCTCCATCTTCTTTCTTTTGACAGAGGTTTGGGTGTTATTGGGTTGTGGGATGATGGTGGACCGGTGGTTTCTGGATTTTGGTGGTTGGGTGGGTTGCCGGCGAGATCGTGGGATGGTGGTGGTGGTTTCTGGGTGGTTTTGGTTGTTGAATCTGATGGTGGCTATGGTGGATGGTTTTGAATCTGTGGTGGCTTGGTTAGGTTGTGAAGCTGTTGGTGATTGGGTTTGGTGGTGTAGTTCTGGGTTATGAACTTGATAAACTAGTGAATTATAGTTGGTTGTAAATTCTGGAATTTGGTGAATTTTCTAATGATGATTGTCGATAAACTAGTGAACTTGATTAATTATATGAATTCTGGAACTAGTGAATTTTCTGATGATGAATTTTGTGAAGATGAGAGAAAAAAAATGACAGGATCATCCACCATCAAGATCATCCCGATACAAATATATTAATTAATTATAGGTAATAAAAGAATCAAAAGAATCATCGATGTTCATTGTCTATCAATGAGGAGCTCCAATAAATGACGGGATCAATGAGTAAACAAGTACAAGAGATGAGGGTTAATTTTTTGGTTTGAAAGAAACATACAGTGTCGTTTAGTAGATGGAGAGAAAAAAATAAAATAAACTAATCTCAACCATTCTTTTGCTTGTTTGCCACATGGCAGCGGATGCTTGAAAGATGAGCATAAATAAGATAGGTAGGGGATCTTGATCAACCATAACCTTTTATTAATTCATTCGAATCCTTAAATAGGATCCTTAACAACTGCCCTCTAGAAAATAGGACTGCAATTACATTAAATAATAGGAAGAGATAAGCATTAATTAGTTGTGTAACAACATATAAACCTTATCAAGACTCCTAGCTAATTTATTCCTCTCTAGCTAATTCAAATTCAAATAGGTAATCCATCAACCAAATCCAACCTATCACTTGCAAGGCACAATGTATGGCTTACGTGGACTTGGCTCACATGAATTGTCACATATCAGATGTCAGTTTAAGCTTATCCTAATATCTCCATTATTATTATTTTTTTGAAAGGACCAATTCATATCTCCATTATTGAATCTTCATAATGAAGAAAAAAGACATAATATATGTTCTCTTAATTTGAATCAAATAAATGCTAAAATTGAAAGCCACTTCGATTGGCCATTTATCCATATATATATATATATATATATATATATATATATGTAAGAAATGATGCAGAGTATCTTCAAATACACAAAAACAAATATCTAGTTTATTTTTAATAGAGTAATGCTAGGCTTCTCAAACGTTTTCTCAAATTCCTTCCCAAATAGTGTTGGCACATGAGGTGTCAACATCACATCACCCACCACATAATCTCATGATTTATAAGACGTTGACAACTCACGTACCGACACCATTTAGGATGAAATTTGGGAAAAAAAAATTGGGAAGCCTAGCATTACTCTTTTAAATATTGAAAACTACGAGCGAATGATATTCTTAAAACTCAAACCAACTTTCATTCATTTCAAAGCAACACTTCTTTATTATTTGTAAAATTTCAGTAGGAGGCCAAAATGAGATAAAAAATACAACAAGTACTGTCACAATTGATGTCGACAATCATCATTCAAATAAGTCAAATTACACACAACACAACATTATTTATAATTTAGAAGAAATCCTGAAAGCATATAAATTATTAATTGTTTTTAAGTAGGAACCGAGACAATAATGTTGAGTCCAGAAGTAGATGGAATTGCCACCACAACTCCATTATCAGAAATTGACCCAATCCAGTATGTGACACGATCTGGTTTATTTCCTTGGCCAAAATCAACCTCACTGGCCCCTGAATCATCCCAGCTTCCTCAACTCACTTCATGAGTACTCTTGTTGATCAACTCCAACTGTTGATCATGATCTACATTTTCTACAATACTCAATCTTGATCTTATTAGAGGACTCTCTCAAATAGACTGGAAATTTTGATGCCATCTTGCTACCAACCTCGCGTTCGACCTCTTCAACATGGGCCAAGGTGAGTTTCTATTCTGATTCCTTGTCCAAACTACATAGATTCTCATCAGTAATCTTGAATATGACAATGTGGTCATTGGTTTTGATTTGGTTGGAACTGTTAGGGATATCGGCAGTTTTGCAACCTCCTTTTTGAGATTGGGGAAGTAGAAAAAAGGATTTTTGGGTGAGTTGCTTTTAGAAACTATGTCTTTGTGCACATTAGCCCGTTTTTGGAAGAAGTTTTCCTTAAACAAAATGTCTGCTAGAAGCAGATTGCAGCTGATCCCAATTGAATATCCACCACACTCAAAGTTTGTCACCTGAAAAACCAAACAAAACAAAACAAATCAATTGAAAAGATGAGATTGGTCAACTAATATACCCCTCACACCTACACCATGATGTTGTGGATTCGAGTCCTTCCCTCTCTAAACCCTGAAAGGACTCCCCCTCCCCGAAATTATGTAATAATTAAAATAAATATATTAAAAAAAACCAATTAGTGGGAAACCATTTGTGAAGTAAATAACTTCACTAGAAAGATATATAATTATATACTTAATTACTTGAAGATAAAACAGTGGAGAGAACTGAGGATTTTGGTCATCAACATCATTCCAAATCACAAGCTGAGCTTCAGATTCTTCACTAGTTTCCTTCGACTGATGATCAAGAAATTGTGACAAAGTTATAGGAATCTTGGCTTCAATGAGCCTGACACCACTATCATTAGACACAATTTCTAACTCACCAATATCTTCACTGCTTGTTCCTCTCAGTCTTCCACTAAGTATAGGTTGATCTGCCAAAACTCTCCCTAGTGACTCCTTAATCCACCGGGCCACTATTCAACCGGAATCCTCCTCCACCACCTTGTAGTAGACAACTATGTTGAGACATCTATGGAAAATCCCCGAACCAACGGGGTCTGTCGCCAACACTCGACGTGTCTGCCATGGATCTGTCTGCTTGATTGTTGTCACAGTTTGCACGGCTTCAATTTCTACCTTTGGGACCAAATTTTTATCACCTATGCCATTTTTAGCTTCTTGTGTACAAGTTGAATGCTTGGTATAGTATTACTATATATTTATAGTTAATTAATGTTTCATGCCACCATCAATGATTCATTTAATATATATATATATATATATATATATATATATATATATATACGGATTTTCTATTATCAGTTCGAACTGACAATAAATATATATCAGGACGAAGAATGTGGACCACTAGATTTACATACTTTGACTCAAAGTGTATGCACTTGTCAAAACTTCTCTATAATCTGTGGTCCACATTCTTCGTCATGATATATTTATTGTCAGTTCGAACTGATAATAGAAAAACTGTATATATATATATATATATATACAGAAATTCTATTATCAGTTCGAACTGACAAAAGTTATATCAGTTCCTTGCATGTGGACCACTGGATTTAAATACTTTGACTTGGCTGTATGCACTTGTCAGTCAAAGTATTTAAATCTAGTGGCCCACATACAAGGAACTGATATAACTTTTGTCAGTTCGAACTGATAATAGAAATACTGTATATATATATATATATATCACATATTAATTATTGGTAGGTTCGTATTGTCAAATATATATATATATATATATATATATATATATATATCAGTCTTTCTATTATCAGTTCGAATTGACAAAAGTTATATCAGTTCCTTGTATGTGGGCCATTGGATTTAAATACTTTGACTGATAAGTGCATACAGCCAAGTCAAAATATTTAAATCCAGTGGCCCACATGCAAAGAACTGATATAACTTTTGTTAGTTCGAACTGATAATAGAATTTCTGTATATATATATATATATATATATATATATATATATAGTTTTTTGGTAGGCTCGTCACAATCACATTAATGAAGTTGTGGCCTGGTTTATAGATCATATTTTCCTTGGATTTTCAAAATTTTATAGTAATATTAAAAAAAAAAAGTTAGAATTCAAAGAAATTGCCAACCTAGACGTTTTTTATTAAAAAGAATATGGTTGAATTTTCTATTTGTTGTGTTAAAAGTGTTTGCAAACGATTATTGTGTTTTGGTATACCTAATGTCAGTTTTTCTCTAATAGACATATAATTGTGATTCTGTGAATATACTTATAGCACACTTATCCACCTTATCATTTTTTACCATAGAAGCATTATTTTGACCAAATTTCATTGCTTTTTCTAGTAAAAAATGATGAGATGGATAAGTGTGCTCATAGTTATATACTCACAAATATATGTCTATCAGAGAAAAACTCTACCTAATATACCTGGAGGGGTTGTAAATTCTTGCATGAAATTTGGTAATCAGACAAGATCTAATCTCTCTCTCTCTCTTTTTTTTTTTCTTTTTAAAGACAACAAATTTTGGGAGGAATTGGTGAGAAATGTCACATTTTTAAACTGAGTTGGTGAGAATGCCAGTGACTTAATAAGTTAAGTTTAAAATGCACCAATTATGGTGAACTACCAATATTGCCCTTAGTTTAATCATTTATGTAATTCTTTTTGTACTTTTCCCTCTCCACACTTTAAAAAAAAAAACGAGTGACTCTCTCTCTCAAGGTTTCCAGACTTTCATCTTCAACTTTCATCTTCAACTTTCTTCTTCAGATTCAGTACAACAAGGTAATATTTCTTGCATATACTTCTTTTAATTTATTCACATTTTCATTTCTTGCAAATTCTCCCAGTCTAGACTTATGAATAAGTCTTGGAAAAGTCTTTTGAAGTCTTCTCCGAGACAAAACCTTATGTCTCTTTCGAGACTTGTCATGTCTCCACCGAGAGATTTAATGTCTCCTCCGAGACTTTTCAAGTCCCCACCGAGATTTTTCAATAAGTGGTCTTCCGAGACTTTTCAAGTCTCCACCGAGACTTTTGAAGTCTTTTCCGAGAGTTGTCAAGTCTCCACCGAGACTTTTCAATAAGTAGTCTTCCGAGACTTTTCAAGTCTCCACCGAGACTTTTGAAGTCTTGTCCAAGAGTTTTCAAGTCTCCACCGAGACTTTTCAATAAGTAGTCTTCCGAGACTTTTCAAGTCTCCACCAAGACTTTTGAAGTCTTTTCCGAGAGTTTTCAAGTCTCCACCGAGACTTTTCATTAAAATTCGTCTGAGAGTTTTCAAGTCTCCATCGAGACTTTTCAAGGATTTTCTGAGACTTCTAATGTTTCCTCCGAGACTTTTCAATAAAAGTCGCCCGAGACTTTTCAATAAAAGTCGCCCGAGACTTTTGAAAAGAGTTATTGAGACTTTTACAATGAATCACTATCCGAGCCTTTTTATGTCTTTTCTGAGACTTTTCATGTCTCCTCCGAGACTCATCAATTCGTCTCCGAGAGTTTTCAATAAATAAATTTTTGAGCCTTTTCATGTCTGTTTCGAAACTGTTGAAATCGATCTTCTCCGAGACTCTTTTTAAATGTAATATGTGAAATTATTTCGTAGTCCTGGGTTCGCCGTCGATTTTGCAGCCGGATTTGTTGCACTGAAACTGTTCTCTCTCTACTGTTCTCTCTCTCTTGTCTCTCTCAAAGTTTTTTCTTTCCACGTTTGAAACACACAAACTCACAAAAATGGGAGTATTTTTGTCTGGACACAACAATAGGTGCCTTTTAAACTTAGATTATTAAGTCATTGACATTCTCCCAAAAACAAGCCTAAATAGTGCCATTTAAATTTTGACCTCCAAATTTTGGGTATCCTTTTGAAGCACCCAAAGCAACTTTTCAAAGGGTAGCTTAATTGGTAGTGAAGGTCACTTTTCAGTTTAGTAATGTTTTAGCTCCAAGTGGCCACCACCGGAGGTATATAAGAAAAATAAAAAACAAAAATAGCAACTTTTCAAGCAATTAAAACATTGATAAGTCTATTTCCCAAATAGAACATAGATAAGTCCATGCCAGGGATCCAGCATGTGGAATGTAAAATGTGGGGGTGGGTTTTGGTTGATCACTTTATTCTTCTCTCTTTGAAGTTTGTATACTTTAATATAATGGGGAATATAAAATGTGGGAAAATAAACGGAGAAAAAAATAATCTTTCAAAACATTACACTTTTATTTTTAACCACATATAAAAATTTATTAGTTAATAACCATGTTCTTAAAAATTACCTATATACCTCCAAATAAAAACACTCCTCTCTTTTCCCAACCTTCGGCCGACCATGCTTCTCCTCCTAACTTTGCTGGCCGGCAATGCTGCCCGAAGACAGTGTCGCTTGGGTGCACTACAAGTAGTGCGCATCTCAGCAAAACCGCCTGGGTGCCTCCCTAGCAATATATAGCGTGCTGTTGTTGATGGAGCTGTTCGTTTTTCAAGAAAAAAAATAACGTTTCGGTACTTTTCTTATACAAAAAAGTTAAAAACAAGGTTTTTGAGGATACATGTTTTCTTAGTAATTTTCTGTTTTAAAAAAGGTTAACATGTCATATTTTTCTCCAATATTTCACTTTTTTTTTTTTTTTGTAAAAAAATAAAATAAAAATAGAAAAGATGTTGTATGGGGTATTTTCATAATTTGTGGTTATAGTCTTATGGACCAAAAAAAATTTATACACCAACACAGCAAGCATTCAGGCAACAACTCCTTGGCCTGTAGAAACAGATGAGATATGCACGATGATGGTATTAACGGGTAGCAATTCATTTATGACTCGTATGCCATTTGCCAACCCAAGTCAAACTCGTAGGTGGGGGGATCATCACTCTATATTAATTAACATCAGGCTAATTTTATATAATTAAATCATAATATTTCACCCAAACATAAGAGAAACACGTTCCTAGAGTCTCAGGGATGTAGTTCAGCTGGTAAATGGATGAGTTTGGGGTTTAGGTAATTGACTCCCAAATCAGTGGCTCGAATTCTACCGAGGGTAAAAAGCTTCAAAAACAAAAAGAGAAACACCGGTTAAACCAAAAAAAAAAAAAAAAAAAAAAAAAACACACCAAATTTTAACATGTAAATGTGTAATTAAATGACTTGTAATTGTACTCTTATTATTATTATTGTTTGTGGTTGGTCAGTCATAACCGTTGCTCTTATTATAGTGGCCCATATTAATATGACATGCAAAAAATAGTGACAATCAACAACAACATTAAACGATATAAGCTGGCAATAATTCAAAAGATGTCCTAATTACCAACTAACAATTATTTGAATAAAAAAATTCTATTAACCGAGCGGCGAGAATTAACAGCTACAAGTACGGTTTGAAAAGTAATTTTTAATTACTGGAAGGAGAGGTCTACTCTCCCCATACTTTCTTATTTTATAGACAAATACGGAACTCTCAAACTTTTATCAATTATGTAAAGGAAAAATACATAACACTAGACATGCAATTAGTTCATAAATATGTTCGTGAAATTTCAGTAAAAACAAACTTTATGTTGATCCTATATTTATTTTTCAGAGATATATATATATATATATATATAGTAACTTTCAAGTGAGGGATCCCTTACTTTAATTTCGGTCCACACCTTAATGAAATCACATCGATTTGTATGAATTTTAATATTAATCTTTTTGTGGATGATAAATTGATTTCAATGAGGAATCCCTTACTTTAATTTCAATCCACACCTTGATGAAATCACATCGATTTGTATGAATTTTGATATGAATTTTTTTGTGGATGATAAGTTCATTGAAATCCATCTATAAATAAAATTTAAGATTTTTTCAAACACTATAACTATTTTCCCCGATTTTGTTAATTACAAAGGCATCGAAAAGATGGGAGATATATAGGAAAATTCAAAAAAAAAAAAAAAAAAAAATAGTTCTAGTATTTGAAAAATTCTTAAATTTTATTTATATGTAGATTTTAATAAACTTATCATCTACAAAAAAAAATTCATATCAAAATTCATACAAATCGATATGATTTCATCAATGTGTGGACCAAAATTAAAGTAAGAGATCCCTCACTTGAAAGTTATTATATATATATATATATATATATATATATATATATATTGAGTCTCTCATGAGGGATCCCTTATTTTAATTTCGGTAAGGACCAACATGAAATCACATCGATTTGAATGAATTTTAGTCTAATTTTTTTTGTAAATGATAAGTTCATGTAAATCTAGCTACGAATAAAATTTGAGAATTTTTCAAACACTAAAATTATTTTTCTTGAATTTCCTATATATTTTTTATGCCTTCATATTTAAAAAAATTGGTAAAAATAGTTTAAGCACTTGAAATTTTTTCAAATTTTTTCAAATTTTATCCATAAGTAGATTTCAATGAACTTATTATGCACAAAAAAAAAAAAAAATTCAAATCAAAATTCATTCAAATTGATGTGATTTCATGATGTTCATTACCGAAATTAAAATAAGGGAATATATCATGTGATTAGGCATGCAGTTAATTATATGATAAACATATGGGTACGGATATTGACACCCATAAAACTTATTAGTACACCCATTTTGATAAGTACACTCATGTCTAAAATTTAAAAAATAAATATTTCTATAAGCACCTATCATAATGCCAATAGTACCTTCATTGAAATAAATATATTCATTTTATTATATATTATTTATAAACACTCTTAAATTATTATCACACCCAATTTATTAAAAAAAATCATATTATTTTTGGAATCAAATCCTCTTTTATTGATGGTCCAATTTACTTTTGGAAATATCTCAAATGTAGGAGCCTTATAAAAAGGAATATGTGGAACAGTGTATTTTCAATATGGAATTCTCTTATTTATATAGCTATCTAAAAAAAAAAAAAAAAAAAAAAATCTTACTGATATCTACTGCTATCTTAAAAAAAAAAAAAAAAAAAAAAAAAAAAAAAAAAATTGTTAATATCTATAGCTATGTTAAAAAAATATATTTTGTTTATTAATAGAGTTCATAACAATATATAAAAAGAAAGACAAAAACAATAGGATAATCATATGATAATGAGACAGTTTGAAACTTGAAATAAAATTAGAGTTTAATTAGAGTTTATCATAAAAATTAGGTTTTATCATAATTTTTTTTTTTTTTTTTTTAAAGGTAAGTTTTTAATAAAAATATATAGTTGAAGATATGAGTGTAATTAATAAGTGTATATAGTGTTTGGTTTATTTTTAATTAAAGTAATTTGTCCTTATTGGTAAATTTCTATTGGGATATTTTTATACTTTAATTTTTTTATAAAATATAGGTGTACTAATAAATTTATAACTGTTAATATCGGCACCCTATACATATTTAAGTTTCTAGCAATAAATAAAAGGTGTTAGCAGATATGATGTGATTAGGCGTGCAGTTAATTATAAGATAAACACATTTAAGTTTCTTAAATCAATTCACAAAGTTTGAATCAATTAGGCTTGGTGTTGGGTCACTGGTGCTGGAACAGGCAGATTCGCTTCGAACCGGTGGAACTTCACTTATCCTTTTCAAGAATGGGTGGCGAGTATTGGATGCAATCGGCGTTGGAAGTGAACTCAGGACTCAATTCCTTGAAATTCAAGGGTACATTTTGTTTATTTTACTCCTTAAAATGTGTTACTTAGAATTTGTTCATGCGATCAGATGTGCAGGATGTCAATCAAGTCAGAAGATGGAAGGGAACTGCGCTCCTTCAAGTTCAAGGATGAAGATGAAAGGTATCGAGTTCGATTAGTGTCACTTCTCCTAGTTTGTATATTTGAATGTGTGAAAACACAGATTCAACTCAGTCAATCGGTATAGCGCAGCCAAGAAGTCCGTGCTGTAGAGAGGAGAATTCTTTTGGAGACTCTTGCCAATCAGTTGCCACCAGAATCAATCCATTTTTCTTCCAAACTGGCAAACATAGAAACAACTGAAGACGGTGAAACGATTTTGGAACTTACCAACGGGACTCGGTTGCATGCAAAGGTTAGTTAAATTATCAGACTGAAATGGTGGACTATCTCAGAATTTCTCCCTAATTTCAGTAATTTTTAAATTGGTTTTAAATATTTAAATTATTTTTAAATGAACAATTTAAATATTTTAATTTTTTTTTCAAACTTTAATTTAAATAATTTTTTTATCCGAGTGAGGGGGGGCTATTTAGTCCCACGTTTTTTTTAAAAAAAAAAATTCTTGTTCTTTTATTTTTTTTAATTTAATTCTAAAATTTTATATTTATTTAATATATCTTATTATAATATTTAAAATATTTTTTAAATATTAAATATTAATTAAAAAATGTTATTTTCTATATCTAAAAGAGTAATGCTAGGCTTTCTAATTTTTTTCCCAAATTTCGTCCCAAATGGTGTTGGCACGTGAGTTGTCAACATCTTGTAAATTATGAGATTATGTGGTGAGTGATGTGATGTTGACACCTCATGTGCCAACACTATTTGAGAAGGAATTTGAGAAAAAAATTTGAAAAGCTTAGCATTACTCTTTTAGATATTGAAAACTACGAGAGAATGAGAATCTTAAAACTCAAACCAACTTTCATTCATTTCAAAGCAACACCTCTTTATTATCCGTAAAATTTCAGTAGGAGGCCAAAATGAGAAAAAAGATACAACAAGTACTGTCACAATTGATGTCAACAATCATCATTCAAATGAGTCAAATTACACCCAAGTCCCAACACAACATTATTTATAATTTAGAAGAAATCATGAAAGCATATAAATTATTAATTGTTTTTAAGTAGGAATCGAGACAATAATGTTGAGTCCAGAAGTAGACGGAATTGCCACCACAACTCCATCATCAGAAATTGACCCAATCCAGTATGTGACACGATCTGGTTTATTTCCTTGGCCAAAATCAACCTCACTTGCCCCTAAATCATCCCAGCTTCCTCTGCTCACTTCATGAGTACTCTTGTTGATCAACTCCAACTGTTGATCATGATCTACATTTTTTGTACAATACTCAATCTTGATCTTATTAGAGAACTCTCTCAAATAAACTAGAAATTTTGATGCCATCTTGCTACCAACCTCGCGTTCGACCTCTTCAACATGGGCCAAGATGAGTTTCTTTTCTGATTCCTTATCCAAACTACATAGATTCTCATCAGTAATCTTGATTATGACAGTGTGGTCATTGTTTTTGATTTGGTCAGAACTGTTAGGGATATCGGCAGTTTTACAACCGCCTTTTTTGAGATTGGGGAAGTAGAAAACAGGATTTTTGGGTGAGTTGCTTTTAGAAACCATGTCTTTGTGTACATTAGCCCATTTTTGGAAGAAGTTTTCCTTAAACAAAATGTCTGCTAGAAGCAGATTGCAGCTGATCCCAATTGAATATCCACCACACTCAAAGTTTGTCACCTGATAAATCAAACAAACCAAAACAAAGCAATGGAAAAGATGAGATTGGTCAACTGATATACCCCTCACACCTATAGATAAGGATCCTCTACAGAATCACTTCCATGTTGAACTGTGCTGAGCTTCAAAGGATCCGATGACATGTGGCAATTAAAAAATTGTATGGTCAAGATTAGGGTTGCACATTTTCCCCGCATCCCCATCCCTATTTGGGGGGGTGGGATGAAAATCATCCCCAAATTGAAATTGGGGATGGGGGGAGGTACCCTCATCTCTATTTCCCCATTTCCCCTAAAATATTATAAAAATAATTATATATATATATATATATATATTTACAATGTATTTTCTTTGATATTATTTTGTAATGTATATATATATTTGACATTATTTTGTAATGTGTTTTCTTTTGCATTTGTAAAAGAATGTTTTTTTTTTTTTAGTTTAATTTGTAATTTTCAACCAAATTGGGAAATGGGGGAATGGGGTAAACGGGGCAACAGGAAAAAACGGGAAAAATGGGGAAATGGGGATAGTGATGTGGGAACCTCCCCTCAAAACTCCCAATTTTGTTAAAGACCCAAAAAAAAAAAAAAAAAAAAACGAATTTCTCTTCTTCGTTTTGACCTACCCATCTCTTCTCCGTTGACTTCAACCTAGAAACCTCATCCTTCTCTTCAACAATTTGAAGAACTCCGGCGAAGCAATCAAGGAAGGAAAAATTGAGATTTGTTTTGAAATTTTAGCTAAAGCAACTGGTTTACAGATTTATATCCACATTAACCGTAAGTATTAATGATAAAAAAAAAATTCTATGGGAAAGTGACCTTTGCCAAAGATTTGGCAATTTATAAATATATTTTCTCTAGTGTTGCCATTTTTTTTTTAGAATTAGTGAATTGATTCAGTTGAAATTTGGTTCCGTACTCTACTGTCGCCGAAGTTTGGTTGGTCATCGAAGAGCAAGGATGGAGATGGAGTTAGTATTTTCTGTCCATAGCTACTCTACCGTCGTCGAAATTTGGTTGTTCGTCGAACAACAAGGACAGAAATGGAGTTAGTGGTGGCTGTTTGTAAGGTGAGAGAAGAAAAAAAAAAACGTAAACTACTTTAGGGATTGATTGTTAGTTGGGCCCTATCTGTAAGTTGGAGAGAAAAGAAAAAGTAATCTACTTAAATAAATCCTAGCCTTCTATTTATTTTTTAGCCACGTGTAAACAGATCTTAGAAAGCTCAGCAAAGTTCAGCACATATTAAGTTCAGCGAAAGGTTATTGTCCTACATCTACACCATAAGGTTGTGAGTTTGAATCCTTCCCTCTCCAAACCCGGAAAGGACTACCCCTACCCGAAATTAATTATGTAATACTTAAAATAAAATAAAACAATTAATGAGAAACCATTTGTGAAGTAAAAAACTTGACTAGCAAGATATATATAATTATATACTTAATTACCTGAAGATAAAACAGTGGAGAGAACTGAGGATTTTGGTCATCAACATCATTCCAAAACACAAGCTGAGCTTCAGATTCTTCACTAGTTTCCTTCAAATGATGATCAAGAAACTGTGACAAAGTTATAGGAATCTTGGTTTCAATGAGCCTGACACCACTATCGTTAGACACAATTTCTAACTCATCACCAATATCTTCACTACTTGTTCTTCTCAGCCTTCCACTAAGCATAGGTTGATCTACCAAAACTCTCCCTAGTGACTCCTTAATCCACCCGGCCACAATCCAACCGGAATCCTCCTCCACCACCTTCTTGTAGTAGACAACTATGTTGAGACATCTACGGAAAATCCCCGAACCAACAGGGTCTGTCGCCAACACTTGACGTGTCTGCCGTGGATCCGTCGGCTTGACTGGTGTCACAGTTTGCACGGCTTCAATTTCTACCTTGGGGACCAAATTTTTATCACCATATGCCATTTTTAGCTTCTTCTGTACAAGTTTTTTTTTTTTTTTTTGAAACACTTCTTGTTTATAAGTTGAATGCTTGGTACGGTATTACTACATATTTATAGTTAATTTATGTTTCATACATTTAATATAAATCCAATATATATATCACTTATTAAATATTAACTATTGGTAGGCTCGTCACAATCACATTAATGAAGTTGTGGCCTGGTTTATAGATAATATTTTCCTCTGATTTTCAAAATATATCACTTATTAATTATTGGTAGGCTTGTCACAATCACATTAATGAAGTTGTAGCCTGGTTTATAGATAGTTGAAGATATTAAAAAAAAAGAAAAGCAATTTTTCAAGCAATTAAAACATTGATAAGTCTATTTCCAAAATAGAACATTGATAAGTCCATTCCAGAGATCCAGCATGTGGAATGTACAATGTGGCCATGTGGGGGTGGGTTTTGGTTTGAAGTTTGAATACTTTAATGTAATGGGGAATGTTAAACATGGGAAAATAAACGGAGAAAAGAATACTCTTTCAAAATATTACACTTTTATTTTTAACCACATACAAAAATTTAATGGTTAATAACCATGTTTTAAGAAAATTACCTATATACCTCCAAATAAAAACAATCCTCTCTTTTACCCCACCTTCGACTGACTATGCTTATCCTCCTAACTTCGTCGGCCAACAACGCTGCCCAAAGACAGTGCTGCTTGGGTGCACTACAGGTAGTGCGCGTCCCATCGAAGCCGCATGGGTGCCTCACTAGCAATAGCGTGCCATTGCTGGTGGTGCTGTTTGTTTTTCAAGAAAAAAAAATAACGTTACGTTACTTTTCTTGTACAAATTTTTTTTTTAAAAAAAAAACAAGGTTTTTTGAGAATATATGTTTTCTTAGTATTTTGAAGCTTTTGTTATTGATAGGATTTGAACTGTTGATTTGAGAGTCATTTGCCCAAATCCCAAATTCGTCCTTATTTTGTATAATTAAATCATAATATTTCACCCAAACAAAAGAGAAACACCAGTAACACTTCCAAAAAAAAAAAAAAAACACCAAATTTCAACATGTAAATTTCTAATTAAATGACTTGTAACTGTACTCTTATTGTCTTATTAATATTATTGTTTGTGGTTGGTCAGTGATAACCGCTGCTCTTATTATATTGGTCCATATTAATATGACATGCAAAAAATAGCGACAATCAACAACAACATTAAACAATATAAGCTGGCAAAAATTAAAAAGATGTCCTCCAACCAACCAACAATTATTTGAATCAAAAATTCTATTATAAAAGAAGTTAGTACAACTAACTGAACGGTGAGATTAGGGGTGAATCCAGGATTTTCTATCCGGCAGGGCTAAACAAAATGCTAGTTATAAATTTTTTAAACAACCTTAATATGAAGATGAATTTCATTAATAAAATGTAAATACAGAACGAGTCATGAGATATAATACATTTAACCCCGTAAAATGTATATTCCAACAAAATAAATAAAGTCAAGAAAGAAAGAAACATATAAATACAATCAAAGAATTCTTGCAAATGTTGTTTTGAGATTGTTGAAAAAAACTTCAGGGTGGAATAGAGTAAGATTGAAGAATTAAGAAAAATATTAGAGAGAAGAAGAAAAAAAAAAAAAACCTAAGTACGAATGTCTGATAGAGAAGAGTGGTAATGCAGTGGGATCTGTTAATAAAAATTTAAGGGACGTGTATAAGTCAATACTTGCACAATTGCACTTGGGTTTGTATAAATTTAATATACTATTGGGTCATGACTCATGATAATGTCTACATTGGATCACTTGTATTGGGCACTTGGGTTTGTATAAATTTAATATACTATTATAAAGTTGCATTTTTTTTAAAAAAAAAAAAAGACAAACGGGGCTACAGCCCCGTGTGGTCTCTCCAAGAAGATTCATCCCTTGGCGAGAATCAACAGCTATAAGTACAGTTTGAAAAGTAATTTATAATTACCGGAAGGAGAGGTCTACTCTCCCCATACTTTCTTATTTTATAGACAAATACAGAACTCTCAAACTTTTATTAATGATGTAAAAAGAAAACACAACATTTGACGTGCAATTAGTTCATAAATATGTTACCGTGAAAGTTCGGTAAAAACAAACTTTATGTTGACCCTATATTTATTTTTTAGATATAATATATATACATATTTCCTATTATCAGTTCATCCTGACAATAAATATATCAGAATGAAGAATGTGGACCACTAGATGTCTAGATTTACATACTTTGACTCAAAGTGTATGCACTTATCAAAACTTCTTCATAATTTGTGGTTCACATTCTTCGTCCTGATATATTTATTGTCAGGACGAACTGACAATAGAAAAACCGATAATATATATATATATATTGGCTAGTCTCTTTTATGATTCTCGCAATAAGACGAGGTCGGAGAGTAGTGTAATGATGAAGTGAAGTTCGTTCCACAGGGATCGAGTGACCGATTACCAAAATTGATTAGTTTGCATGCTATTCAAACAATCATTAATGAGGATTTCTAAATTAAACAAAATAAACTAAAGCAACCTAATTGATTTATGCATACAGCCAAATCAAAGTATTTAAATCCAGTTGCCCACATGTAAGGAACTGATATAACTTTTGTCAGTTAGAACTGATAATAGAATTTCTGTATATATATATAATATAGAGTGAGTCTCTCATGAGGGATCCCTTATTTTAATTTTGGTAAGGACTTTGATGAAAATACATTTATTTTAATGAATTTTGATCTGAAATTTTTTATGGATGGTGAGTTCATTGAAATCTACCTATGAACAAAATTTGAGAATTTTTCGAATACTATAATTATTTTTCTTTAATTTTTCTATATTTCGTCTATTTTCCGATACCTTCATATTTAAGAAAATTTAGAATAGTTCTAGTAGTCGGAAAATTCTCAAATTTTGTTCATATATAGATTTCATTGAACTCATCATCCATAAAAAGATTTAAATTAAAATTCATTAAAATCGATGTGTTTTTATCGTGATCCTTACCGAAATTAAAATAAAGAATCCCTCCTATTTATCTTTGCAAACCTTTGAATTTACATGGTGGTTGAGTCCTTAACTTTCTAAGAAAAGACGAGGGTTCGAAGGTTGGTAAACATAAACATATTTAAATGCAATAAATAAAAGGTGTTAGCGGGTGTTCTTGCCAACCTGGCAACCTCCATGAGAGCAACTTATATCTAAATATCTAATTAATGTTTACAACTTACAAGTACGACTTTTTTTTCTCTTTTTTTTTTTGGAAATCATAATCACGTATTCACACTGAGATGTTTCCAAAAGCACAGTACACATCGAACCCTCCTTCTAAATCAAATTTGATAAGGAAAAAAAAAAGCTACAAATAACCAAGAAAAAAAAATATATGATTTTCTATTTTTATTCTTCCCAAAAAAAAATAATATTCTTGCTAGTTTTTACAACTGAAGTGACACAAACATCCTTTTATTTTATTTTAAATTCTTTTACTTTTAGTTTTTAATAAATTTATTAATATGAAAAGTTGTTTTATTTTATTTTATTTTTCTGATTTTGGTTTTCAAACACTGGAAATTCATAAGGGGCAATTTTGAAAAAAGTTAACAAAAATAATAATTGTTTTGGAAATTGATAGATTTTAATATTTTCTAAAATTGTTTAGCTATTTTCAAATAGACGTTTAAAAAGAATTCAAAAAATCTCTTTTAATAGATTAACATTGCAAATCTCTATACTTGTTATGAGAGTATATTTTCCGAAAACACATGCAGTGATTGATCTTAGCAAGCCACGACTTTCGATAGACCCTTGACTCATCTGATGTCAGATTTCAAAAAAGAAAAAGGTATAAATAATAATCATTGAATATTGCATAAACATATGATGAAATGCAACTCAACAATCTCTAATATCTACTAATATGTAGTACTGGTAAAATTAATATACCAATAACATTGCAAATAGATCTAATAAATACATGCTTAATTTACTTTAGAAAATGCTTATAGTTGATCTTGCTGTGTTTCTGCAAAACTCTAATCCGATCTGGCCCAAATTTCAGTATTCAAGTTTCAAAGTACAGGCCCAAATGTCTGCAGGCTTCAAGCCCGTAACTTTAATTTCCCAGGAAAATGAAAAGATGCACTTGAACATCAATCAACCGTTGTATTTCCACCACTTGTTTTCATAGACGTCTCTCTTGTATTCTACTTCACAATCACAAACTTCCATTAGACATCACTAAGCACCACCAATGGCTATTACAGCCTCTCTATCTCCTCTGTTCTTGAACTCTTCATTGTTACCACCTTCCACACACAAACTTCATAGCAGTTCTTGGTCTGACAATCGGACCCGAACCAAACCCATTTGTGTTTGTGTATCGATCACCAAAGCTGAAGTGGGTGTCAGAAAAGAGGATATTGTGATTGTGGGTGCTGGGATTGCAGGGCTTGCTACAGCAGTGTCTCTGCACAGGTCTGATTAAATAAACCCTCTAAAAAGTCTTGTATAATTTCAACTAATTTTGTAATTAGCAACTGTTTCTAAATCAATTCACAAAGTTTGAATCAATTAGGCTTGGTGTTGGGTCACTGGTGCTGGAACAGGCAGATTCGCTTCGAACCGGTGGAACTTCACTTACCCTTTTCAAGAATGGGTGGCGAGTATTGGATGCAATCGGGGTTGGAAGTGAACTCAGGACCCAATTCCTTGAAATTCAAGGGTACATTTTGTTTATTTTGCTCCTTAAAATGTGTTTACTTCGAATTGGTGGGGCATTATTTTCAATACTCGTCCCTGAATTTGTTCATGGGATCAGCTGTGCAGGATGTCAATAAAGTCAGAAGATGGAAGGGAACTGCGCTCTTTCAAGTTCAAAGATGAAGATGAAAGGTATCTAATTCGATTAGTGTCACTTCTCCTAGTTTGTATATTTGAATGTGTGAAAACACAGATTCAACTCAGTCAATTTGTATAGCGCAGCCAAGAAGTCCGCGCTGTAGAGAGGAGAATTCTTTTGGAGACTCTTGCCAATCAGTTGCCACCAGAATCAGTCCATTTTTCTTCCAAACTGGCAAACATAGAAACAACTGCTGATGGTGAAACTATTTTGGAACTTACCAACGGGACTCGGTTACATGCAAAGGTTAGTTAAATTATCAGACTGAAATGGTGGATTATCTCAGAATTTCTCCCTAAGTTCAGTAATTTTCTACAGATTGTTATTGGCTGCGATGGGATTCGGTCTCCGGTAGCCAAGTGGATGGGGTTCTCTGATCCTAAATATGTAGGCCATTGCGCTTACCGCGGGCTAGGATATTATCCCGACGGACAGCCATTTGAACCTAAAGTTAATTATATCTATGGAAGAGGGTTGCGTGCTGGTTATGTTCCTGTTTCTCCTACTAGAGTTTACTGGTTTATCTGCTTCAACAACCCGTCACCAGGTCTGTCTGGAACATTCTTTATATGTTGCTAAAAGACACAATCTTTCTAGTGATGTGAAGTTTTTTCGACAATCTGAGACATGTCTATTACAGGTCCTAAAATTACTGATTCGGTCCTGTTGAAGAAGCATGCTAAAGACCTAGTGAGGAACTGGCCAGCTGAGATACTGAACATTATAGATCTTACACCAGATGACACAATCATCAGAACTCCCCTGGTAGATCGTTGGCTGTGGCCAGCAGTAAGCCCTCCGGCTTCAACAGGAAGAGTTGTGCTGGTCGGAGATGCCTGGCACCCGATGACCCCAAATCTGGGGCAAGGTGCTTGTTGTGCATTGGAGGATGCAGTAGTTCTTGCAAGAAAGCTTGCAAATGCAACCAAGTCTGGAAATGCATCCGTGTTAGATGCACTAAGATCATATGAAAGTGAGAGATGGCCTCGTATCTTTCCATTGACCATCCGTGCAAATCTTGTTGGATCACTTTTGCAATGGGAAAATCCGGTTGTGTGTTCAGTTCGGAACAATGTTGTCATACCAAAGCTGGTTAGGCTTGGTCCAGTGCTGGAACACACCAACTTTGACTGTGAACCTCTAATACAAGGCATAAAAGTTTAAGACTTCACTCTTCCGGCCAACAAAATCTGCTTTCAGAGAAAAATATCAGAAACAAATCATCATACTAGCAGAAGACCTTCATGAAAAGAAATTTCTTCTTTGTACTCCTCTGTAAAAGCTTCTATACATTCATATATACTACAAATGAATTAATGTATGCATGAGTGACAACGAATTGAAATTTAGTTTTATGTATACCCTTTTTTGTTTATCATCACTGTGACAAGTAATGCTTCCAGTCGAGAAGCAACTCAAAGGAGAATGATATTGACATAGGAGAGGTAAATGAAGCTTATAGCCATTTCTAGAAAGTCATTTGTAGCATTTGGATGAGTTTATCAAAGCACGAAAATCCGTCAAAAGTCAAACTATCAAAATTGAGTTGCTGCCATGACAATCTACGGACCAAGGAAAATTGGAAACATGAATGAATATGTGCGCATTATGATAGGGGAAGATAAATCGGTGCAATGACTCATTAGTATTCAACTCTGCAACATCAATGAGGATTGACAAGCAGGAATAGAAACCAACCACCAAAGATGGTGTTTAAAGTTTAAACTTACCCACTAACATTACCTGAACCACCAGCCACACTAAAAGATAAACCTCTGCACAAGACAGAGTCAGCCAGAGTTCATCCATATTGACATAAACAATAAAACAATTCTGTCAATATCAGCAGGAAATCAATTCGGCATCAGAATTTCATTAACAATTCTTAGGGCAAAGAAACTTTTGTCATAAAAGGATACAATAAACGAATGAGTGTGCATTGTTCACAAGGAAAAAAAAAAAAAAAAAAGGAGTTTTCTTCTACATTTTAAAGCTATGAAACTGTTGTCAATGAATCAAATTGAAGGTAATAGACCAATCAAGGTATGAATAGACTCTTATATGACATTCAATTCTATAATACAAATAATCAACATAAATTCCTTTTCTGCATATGAAGGTGACTCTTTGACAAGAACGAAAAACCTCTATTAAACTTATATTTCCATAATCATCGGTTCTTTTGTCGGGTCAAAACCTTCCACCTTCAAGTTTGTTAACAAACCATTCCACAAACCAGCAGCATTGATGTCAATATTAATCTTCCAGTCCTTGATTCTGCCAACAGTTCAATCACCTTCTATTACTATATTAACTACAACACGAAACATAATCACTATATTATATTTATTTAGTACTAATCATATAAAATTTTAATCTGCATAGTCTTAAGAACAAATACAAGAGAGACAAAATTCACTTCCTCCTTTCAAAGAAAGCCTAGCCAAACAATCAGAAACAATGACTTCTGTCAACAAAAACAGTTTCAAGCAATCAGTCAACCGAAATCTGAACAAGTAAAGCTGATGGGTTGGCAGGATTTGTCAAGAAGAAATTCCTAAATAATAAAAAACAAGAAAGCTCATATTATAAATAGACCTTTAAATCCAGTACACCAAAGAAGAGATTGTTCATACCAAACACGTTCAAGCAATCAATAAGCTAAAAACAAACAAAAAAGCACAAGTAAAATTGATATGATAGGATTCAGTACTATCAGTAAACAAGAAAAATGAACAAAAATTGTAAAGTCTGAAGAAAAATCAGAAGCTATAGAGCAAATAATCATAGTTGGTTAGGGTGTCATACAGCAGGATTGGAGAAAAACCAGAGGATGACGGCGCAGATAAGCACGACGAGAGGGATGACGTGGATTGCGTTCTGGGCGAGCCTGAGACGAGAACGCTGTTTCTCGGCCGAGTGGGAGAGCGGATCGTATGTGGGCAGCTCTTTGTCTCTCCAGCTATCACTATCACTATCAGACCACTTTACCAGCAACTCCTGCGATCTCGACCTGCTCCTTGATCGCTCCATCTTTAGTCAACTAATACAAATGGATGCACAGATTACAAATTTGCATTTCGTGGGTTTATAACTTGATATTGATTAAGTGGACCAAACTCAATATGGTTTTTCCATTCTTCGATTATTATCATCAGCCCATTATTATTATTATTATTTTTTTTTTTGAGGCATCATCAGCCCATTGTTGTTGAGGTTTAATTATATATACCAATTCATATTTTCAATTATATACCCCATTAATATATAAACACATGTTTTCAAGTTTCCTCTTATGTTTTTTTTTTTTTTTTTAAATACATTTTTTTTTAATGATAACTATCTATCCATCTATTTCAACCAGGTATTTTTTTTTTTTTTAAGTTTTTACCATTGGTAGGATTCGAGTCGTTGACTTCGAAGTCATTTACCTAAACGCAAGCTTGTCCATCTATCAACTTAGTTACGTCCCCGGGGGCTTGAAGTACATTTATGATTTTATGTATATCTATATATAAGAAATGGATAAACAAATTAGAATATGTTTTTGCACTTGGATTGATATTTGATTAAGCGGGCGAACTCAATATGGTTTTCCATTCTTTCATCTTTGAATTTTTTTTTTTTTTTTTTTAAAGATTATTATATATTATTGGTTGCTGGTATTGCCATCATATTAATATGATTCACAATTTTATCATTAAATTTTTTTTTTTAAAAAAAATTGACCCTTTAGCCCATTACTATCAGATGCATAAATACCTTATCAAAACGAATTAACTTGCCTTTAAAAATAAAAAATAAAAAAAATAAAAAAAAGCTAAAAAAAAAACGGATTAGCTTTTTTTTTCTTTTTTCTTTTTTCTTTTTAGAAAGTTATTTTTAAATTATTAGAATATGGGATTTTGTTTCTATCTTCTTGTTAAATCCAGAAAAAAGAAAAAAGAAAAAAAAAAGTGTAACATTTTTAAGGGTCAATTTTAACCTAGAGTAGTGAGTGATATGATTTGTGCTAATCTTTTTAAAAAATACAATTAGGGATAAGGTGGCTTTTGTGAGATGAAAAAAAATCAAATCTTGTCCACTCATTTGGTTAATTGCATCTTGAGTCATGTTGCATGATCTTTAAAAGACAAGCATATATGCAAGGTCACTGCAACTTGTGACTAGTGATATTTCTAAGTACCATCCTCTTTACAACATCGTGCGTGCTTGTAAGTCGTTTATGGAGAAGGACTGGAGCTGTTCTATGCATCATATTTACAGGGAATGCAACAGGGTTGCTGACTACCTTGCCAATTTAGGACATTCTTTGATGCTGGGTATATCTGTGTTTGAAGATCCTCCCCCCCAGGTTTCGGCTATTCTGGAGGATGATTATAATGGTGTCACCATCTCTAGGATGGTTCTTTGTTCTTAGTTTCTTAGTTTTTTTTTTTTCGGGCTGTGTAGCCCTCTTTCTTACCAAAAAAAAAAAGACAAGCATATATGATATATCAAATTAGCATTGGATTTATGATCCCAAATTAACTAAATAAATTAAAGATTCAAAAACTTAATTAATAAATAAATAAATATGTGTCAAGGACTCAAGGTATCCTTAAAGACAAATTTGAAACGAAATTTAGAAGATCTAAATAAATGGTGTTGGGCTCAGATGTTTTTTACAAGATTTTCGTGCGGGTCAAGTTAGCAATACGACTGCTAGTATGGGTGGCAACCTCCAAATGAAGGTGCTTTACAAAATAAATGTAGATGTTTCCATCGACTCTACAGGTCTGGTGGGCGTGGGACTTGCAAGTGGTAATTTGAGATAACATGGGCTGTGTCATGGCTAAACGGTTCTCTGCTTCTTTTTCTATTGAATTTACAGAACTTTGGGTGTGTTAAAAGGTTTGGAGCTGGTAAGAGACTCCGGTCTTGTTCCGATTTGCTTCGACTCTTGAGTCAGATTATTTAGTTGTCATTAATCTTATTAATCAAGTCTAATTTGAGACTAATTTTGTAGCTCATTAGTTAGCTCAATTGGCTCTTTGTAAAAATCAGGAATTAGTCTGGATGGATGAAGTCCCTCAGCCTATTATTAAGTTTGTTTAAGATAATATCCGGTGTGATTTATAATTCCTTTCGATTATTTATTTATTTATGAATCCAATTCTTAAAAAAATAAATAAATAAAATGTATTATTTATAAGATGCATGGAAATCATTCTTCTTGATTCGTTGTCATTTAAACCACACGAGCGGCAAAAACAAAGTTACTTTTTTCATTGGCCTATGATGAGGAGGTATATTAATTGCCGTATGCCGTGTCATCCCAGCCGTACATAATTTAGTTTTATTCTTCTAGAACTCCTCCAGGCCACCCTTTTTGACTCCCTTTGATAAGAAACCTTTGCGCACGCGCCTCCGTTAAGCGTCTTCAAAAATTTATTCAAACGCGCCTATATACACGTATAAGAAGCCACTAGGAAACTACTGCCATTTCTTCTTCAACACCCAACTCTGCGCGTGCATTTATAATTTGGCTTACAATGTGACTAAAACACCCCACCTTCAAAATCACTCGGGTCATATTTGATATCGTGAGCTTGAAATCTTTATAGGAAAAAAAAAATTGAATTAGGTTGGAGATCTAGGAGAGACCTCATTTTCAACCTTTCCAAGGTCATTAGTCGAAGAAAATCTTCGATGCATTCAACCATCGAAGACAGTATATATGATACACTTAACCATCAAAGACAATATATGTAACTGTAACATAAGATATGTATCGACTACATATTACTTCTTCATTATCCCGTTACCATTTATTAATGTAACAATAATCATGCGAGTTTCTCCCTTACTTATAATCTATCTCTTATAAAAAAAAAAATTGAAAGCAAAATCTTCTTTAGATTTTTATACAATAAATTAGAATATTAGAATAAGAAAAAACAAAGGAAAGATTAAGAAAGTTAGAATATGGTGGTTGTACAACTAATGGAACACCCACTATAGCAATAACTTAAAGACATTATCTGTTTCCATTGTTAATAAATTAGTGTCATGGTGCACTATATAAATATATATATATATATATATATATATATATTGTCGTTATTCTTTTATTTCGGTTTTTGGTTGTGACATCCATTAGTATATACTATTCTCTTATCATATGTGTTTTCAATGTAGGATTCATTCCATCTTCTTAAACTTCATATGTGGATTCTCTATCTCATATATATATATATATATATATATATTTAAAATCTAAACATAATTTAATAAAATATGTTTAGACATTAATTATAAAAAAAAAACATGCTTCATAATTTTATTTTCTTTTTTAATACTTACAGTAAATTTGAAATTTAGATAGGAAGACTCGCCTCGAATCTACAACCTCCTAATGTAAACATGAAGGTATACATACAATTAAATAGGGGTGGGCGTTTTCGGGTTGGGTTGGGTTGGGTTGAAAATTTTTCAACCCAATCCAACCCAACGTAAATTTTAACTCAACCCAACCCAACCCAATATTTGTCGGGTTGGGTTGGGTTGGGTTGATCGGGTTGGGCTTTTTAAGCCCGATAGAAAGTATATATTTGAATTCAAATTTAAAATAATTTTTCACCCTAATATCATATCACATAGAGTTTAGATTTCTTAAAAGCATCAAAATATATACTTTGAATATCTATTGCATAATAAAAATATAATCATTTATCCAACTTGGAAAGTCTCCATCTAAGTCTCCCATCCATTTTACAAATATAATAACTTCGTCAAATATCTTATGGTTGGATAATCTATTATTTATTTCAACCAACATAATAGTTTGTGTTTATATACAATTATTAGACTTTTTTCTACCAAATTCTTAATCAAATCCTAAGGGAAAAAAAAAAGCATTTTAAAGTATAATCAAGATGTGCCAATTAATACAAAAGATGAAGACAATATAATTGCATATTTTTAATAAATGCATTGTATATTATGGTATAAAATATTTAAAATTATGTATTTATATTTTTCATTTATAATATTATAAATGGTGCATGAGTAAAAATTTTAAATATTAAAAAAAAAATGAGATTTCATAATAAATCTAATAATAAATAAAATTATTTAATTTTTTATTTATTAATGTCGGGTTGTCGGGTTGGGTTGGGTTATATTTTCTTAACCCAACCCAACCCAATCTTAAAAGCAACCCAACCCAATCTAGTCGGGTTAGGTCGGGTTGGTCGGGTTGGGTTGGGTTGGCGGGTTGGTGCCCACCCCTACAATTAAAGCAATATCATCTCGTAGTTTCGTAATTTATTAAAACTATTAAAAATGTAATTTATTAAAACTATCAAGATATAAAGAATGTCGGCTCACAAATCAACCAAGCAAGCAAATATGTAGTTATGGACAATTTCGTCATTGGAGAAGAAGTGCACGACACGTGGCATCGTTTGGCAATTTGTACCACGTCGCCCCATAAACAGGAATTCTCCTTTCGGCCTTCCTGTAACAAATTTATTATACAAAATAACAAATTTTGGCATCCCTTTTTGCCTTTTATAACACCAACAAGCACTCTACGTCTCTCTCTCTCGTCTTCCTCTCCTAATTAATTTCACATTCTCTCAATAATCTCTCTCTCTCTCTCTCTCTCTGCCTTTTTTATTTTAACATCCCAAACCCAAACCGCTGTCTGTTTCAATTTCTCTTCCAATATATCGCGATTCACTCGATCCAAACACGCGACTCAGCCATGAATAACGAATAGTAAGATCTTGTTTCGTTTCGTTTTCAATTTGATCTGTCTGTTGAATTCATTTCTGGTTTGTCTGGATCTGTCGTTAATTCATATGCCTTTTATGTTTCGTTTGTTGTTAAATCAATTGTTTTGTTTTCGTACGTTTTTGTTTTGTGTTTCCATGATTATGATAAATTCGTCTGGTCCTAATTGGATGCTTGATTCAGATCTTGTAGATTTCGTTTCAGATCCGTTGATCGTTTTGTTTTTTGGTGATTTGTTACGTATATGATTTGAAAACTTAATTATAGGAACAATTTTGGTTTATGTAATGAATTTGTTACTTGAACTTAGAATTTGAACATGAATTCGGGATATTATTGAAATTTGTTAAATAATGAAACTTAGCAAAATTTAATTGGATTATTCATCGAATTACGGACGGTAGTTGGTTATACGAGCTGTTACTAATTTTTTATTTATCTTTATTGCAGTGATTATTTGTTTAAGCTTTTGCTCATTGGAGATTCCGGTGTCGGAAAATCTTGTTTACTTCTGAGGTTTGCTGTAAGTACTTTTGTCCTTTGTTTCCACTCCTGTTATTTAAGTTGAAGTTCCTTTTTCATTTTTTTTTTTTATCCATGCTAATTGCAATTATTTTGATGTTTACTCGAGTGAGTCCAAAAAGATCATGCATTTTAGTGATTTCCAGGCTAAAAGTTGTATTAAAAATTGGACACTTTGGACCAAATTCCAGTATAGGTGGTTCTGATGTAATGATGTTTACTTGTAGAATTTTGAGATTCTTGAACAATGACTATCAACTTTAACAGTACTATAAAAGTAAATAAATAAGAACATAACCATACTTGAGACTATTTGGTTAAGAAGGGTTTATTTCTCTTTCGGATGGATACATCATACATTTGTATGTATTTATAGTATTAATGGACGAATAGGATTTTTACAACTTATGGCGCATTTTATTTTGTTTGTTGTGGTTTTCAAGTTGTGGCAATGCACCTTATAACATACATGCCACCTTATGACACTCAAAACATTATTATGCCATGTTATGACACTTAAAACATTCTATGCCACCAAGCAACAGGTGTGGTGAAATAGTCCACCTCTCCTCCTGACAACATGTGGAATGCAAAAACTGTCAATGATTTTGACATTTGAAAACCACAGTGACACGTTCCCTAAGTTGTCAAAATGTTTGTTGTACATTAACACTTTAAATATGTATTTACCCAAGTTCATTACGATGTAGACCGTCAAGGATGGAGGAAAAATAAACTAATAAACAAGAGTAGAAATAAGAATTTCGGTTTTTATATGGTATTATTAAAAAATGCTGTTATATTAAAAAAAAAAAAAAAAAAAATTAAATGCACACTATTCTTAATTAATTTTGTTGTGTCAAACAGGACGATTCATACCTGGAGAGCTACATTAGCACCATTGGCGTTGACTTTGTAAGTAATTAGATCCTTTATGTTGGCCTTGATCTCTTCATCTTGTCAAAAATCCTTGAAACTAATTTACAATCTTGCACTGTTGTGCAGAAAATACGCACTGTGGAACAGGATGGGAAGACCATTAAGCTCCAAATTGTAAGTTCCTTGCCTTGTTATATTTGCTTTGTTTTTCAAGATTTTAATACAAGTCCAAGCTTCTGCATTGGTTATATTATGATTGAATCTATATTTCAAATTCTGCATCCAACTAGAGTAGGTATAATAATAAGATATAATTTATTCCAATATATATACGACTGAGGTACTTTATTGATAGGGTTTTATTTATTCTGGAATTGCATTTGTAATTTGCTTAAGTTTCTCAGCTGGAATGTGAACTTGCATTGATTTAATTTTCCTTTCTTTAGAATGATCTGAAAACTTGTTGTTTGTTAGATTTTTCCTTTTAAGAAACTTTTAAAACATTCTATCATGTGGTTTTGGCTTTCGTTACTTTCTGATTGTTGCTTTTGGGCCTTTTCCTAAAATGCAGTGGGACACTGCTGGCCAAGAGCGTTTTAGGACAATCACTAGCAGCTACTATCGTGGGGCTCACGGTATCATTGTAAGTGATATATATTCCTCTTATCTTATCTTTCATTGTGCTCTACATAAGAGTTGGCCTTATTTTGGTTGCTTTTCTGTCAGGTTGTTTATGATGTTACAGACCAAGAGAGCTTTAACAATGTTAAGCAATGGTTGAATGAAATTGACCGCTATGCAAGTGAAAATGTGAACAAGCTTTTGGTTGGCAACAAGTGTGATCTCACAGCAAACAAAGTTGTGTCCTATGAGACAGGAAAGGTAAGTAGTAGTTTTAGTGTAATTCTACATGTTTGTGGAAAGTAGATTCCTTTAACTTGATAAAAGATTTCATGTTTTTATGTTTAGGCATTTGCGGATGAAATTGGGATCCCTTTCATGGAAACTAGTGCTAAGAACGCCACCAATGTCGAGCAGGCTTTCATGGCCATGGCTGCTTCAATCAAGAACAGGTATTACTTTTTTTATGGTTTAATCTTAGATTGTGTATTAAGTAAACACATAAATAGAAATATCCTTGTAATTTGGAGCATCTACTGCTCGTGCTTGCTTACGTTCTGGTTTGTATTCTCAGGATGGCAAGCCAACCGGCAATGAACAATGCTAGGCCTCCAACTGTGCAGATTCGAGGACAGCCGGTGAACCAGAAATCCGGTTGCTGCTCTTCTTAGAAAGGGGAATTAGTGAGCATATGATGGTCATTTTGTGTTCCTAGTGGAATGTAAAACTAGTTCTCTTCTAAATGATTTGATATGAAAGATTATTTGCCCTGATTTCCCTTTTTTTTTTTTTCTTGTCAGTTCCAACAACTCTTATTAAAATTTCTATTCTTTTCAATGTATTTGATTTTCGGTAAACATTTGTACAAATTAGGAATATTGATGAATAGCAGTTTTCTTCTGTCCTATCTGTTTTTTCCATCTTGAATATTGTTAATAATGACAGCCATTCTTCTTCTATATATTGAGTATTGACTGTAGAATTGTATTTTAGAGTAAAATACAGCCTGGCCTAACCAATCTATCTTTAAATATTTGAAAGAAAGCTACCCACTTGGTACTTATTATTTTTCATTACAATGAATATAAACTAGAAGGAAAATATAGTATCCTTAACCAAAATTGTCAAAGCGTTGCAACTCCTACCTTTGCAGAGATTGAACACTAAAATGGTGTATGCAATCACCTATTTATGCTCCCTATCCTCTCCAACTACAATAATCATGCCTCACAAATTCAAGATTCATGGTACAACATTCTTCGTCGTCTTATTACCAGTAGTCACCGCAGGAGCAAACCCCATCCTTGAAGTGGTGAAACCTTGTGGTGTCTCTCACAATGATCTCTCTTCCTTCTATGGCTGATATGTACTTGGTGGCACGATGGCAATCTCCACATACTCTCAAGTTTTTAAACACTCGAATCGGAGTCCCTGATGCCACTTTGAGTAAACCAAAAGCAATTGCAAGTTTTTCGCTATGACAAAGCAGAAGCTGCTCTTTTACTTCTTCCCCTACATCATGTAATGCAAATTCAAGGTCTGGCACATAGCCGGCCAACTTCATTTTCTGCTCCAACTCTTTCAGTTTTTCATGAATAGCAATTAACTCTGGGTGCAATCTATCACCTGATCTAAACTCGTGGACAATGGTTCCCACTTCGATCCAACTATACCCAGGTGTCTTTATCACCTTGTTTTCTTTCATTGATCTTCTAACCCTGGCAACATGATCCCATTTGTTCATTGCAGCATAAACATTAGCCAGTTGAACATAACCAGCTGCACTCCTTGGATCGAGATTTAGCAAGTTCGTGGCTGCAAATTCAGCCAGTTCCAGGTTTTTGTGGATCCTACAAGCACCCAACAGAGTTCCAAAAACGGCAGAATGTGGTTTGAAAGGCATTTTCTTAATCAAATCTACAGCTTCAACTAGCCTCCCAGCTCGACTAAGAAGGTCAACCATACATGTATAGTGATCCGGTTTAGCTTCGATTCCATACTCCTTTACCATTGAATCAAAATATCGAATTCCAAGATCTACCAATCCAGCATGGTTGCAAGCTAGTAACACTGCAACAAAAGTGATCCAATCTGGCTTCATTCCCTCAACTCTCATCTCATCAAACAAATGAAGAGCTTTCTTACCCGCTCCATGTTGAGCATAACCGGATATCATAGCATTCCAAGTCACAACATCTTTTCGTGGTATCCAAAGAAACAACTTCCGTGCATCTTCCAAATCCCCACACTTAGAATACATACTAATCAATGAAGTTGCAGCTGTTGTATCATTGCACAATGGAGACTTAAAAACTAGCTGATGGATTTGTTTACCCAACTGCAACGCAGATAATTCGCTGCAACCCAACAAAACACTAGTCAGACTCGAGGCATTCGGCTTAATCCCAAATCTTACCATCATCCTAAACAGCTTTAAACCATCCTCAGCTCTACAATTCTCAACATAACCTGCGATCATAGCATTCCACGTGACCAAATTCTTCACGGGCATTTCATTAAATAATGTCTCTGCTAAGCTAACATTTCCAAACTTCATGCACCCACTAATCGTTGCAGTCCAAGCCACCACACTCTTAACTGGTGCAGCCCGAAACAACTGCAAAGCCTTATCCAAATCTCCACATTCCACGTAACCAGAAACCATAGCACTCCAAGAAACACTATTCTTCTCCGGCATTGCCAAAAACAACTCCTGGGCTTTGACCATATTCTTGTTCTGGGCGAAACCAGATATCATTGTATTCCAAGAAGCTATATCTTTGAAGGGAAATCGATTAAAGAAATCAAAAGCGGTTTCTATATCATCAGAATTCAGTAAAATACAAGATAACATGATGTTATAAGAAACCGTGTCTGGTTGAGGAATTTTATCAAACAGTTGTTGAGCATCCTTAAGGTTCCCGTGGTTTTTAGAATACCCGGCTAACATAGAATTCCAAGTAACTGTAGTCTTAATTCTCATGTTGTCAAACACTCTAAGGGCAGAATGTAAGTCACCTGATCTAATGTAGCTAGTGATAATCTTATTTGATGAGACGATTTCATGGCAACTTTGAGGATTGGATATTGTGGTAGTAGTGGGTTTTGGAGTCATGTTATTGGAGGGAACCAAGCTGGTTTTAGGTGGAAAATTGGAAGGAATTGATTCTTGGTTTGGGTTGGCATGCGGATTGCGGATAGTGAAGGTAGATAGAGGACAATTTTTGTGGTGTTTGATGGGTGAGAAAGTTTTGAAAATAGGGAATGAAGGTAGTTGGTTTCTTGTGATTTTCAGGAAATGCATTTGTTATTTGTTAATATGTTGTCATTCCGGTAAGAAACAAGAGATGTGCAGATAACAGGAATGACCTCATTTGTTGGTCTTCAAAATTTGGAGGGATATAAGATTCTCTTATCTTATATTAGTAGCATTTTATCATACGATGTGTATATGTGGGATTTGGATCATCTACTGATCTAATCTTTTTCCTGATCTTTTTAAAGCATGTGATTGGTTGTTAATATAGTGGTTGTTGAAATCAATCACATCTTAACCATATATTCATTGTAATGCTTACGTGCCATAAGATTAGATGAGATCAGGAAAAATGGTCAGTTCAGTAGATGATCCAAATTCGTATATGTGACTGTGTACCGTTGTCATATCAAAACAAGACAAATTTTTAATGTAATCGGTTGCATGTGATCATTTCATTAAAATTAACGTTAAAAGTATAATTCCAAATACGTACAATTACTTCGATTATGTTAAGGTTTGGACTCATAGTTGGTTCATCAAGATAGTGATTAGCCATAAGGATGTTTCAAGACAACCGCTTCCTTGTTGGTTCCAAAAGTGGCTACTCTCACATAGCCTAGTTGGAGACGCACTCCTAGAAGTCCTAACAGCTACAAATAAAGTATACCATAAAAATAAAGATAAGATTCAGCTTGACATATCCTATCTTTATTTTTTAACCTTATACCAGGTTCTGTGGATCTTACGATGGGAGTATCAATTCAATGATGAATCTTCTTCCAGAGGTTCAGTTCCTAAGCTAATCGGGATAATTTTTACTAAATGGCAGAACAAAGCATTCGGTGAGCAATTTTATGCTCGAGAATTTTATGCTTAGGAAACGGTTAAGCTCGCCGTACCCAAAAATTAAGGCTGAGATGTTTAGCCCTTGTCTGACTAGTGGCTTAATTGCTGCTTGCACTAGTCCAAGACGGACAAATTTAAACTCTCTCTTGTATAGTTGTATATGGACAATACATTATTGCTTGATACCATTATTCTGCCCATGATACGAATACTATCAATTTACACACCATTATTATTCTGCACAACATTATATTTATACGCTTGGAGATATATTTATTGAAGTTTTTTTTTTTTTTTCTTTAATTATTAAATATTGTTATTGACTTTAGAATTGCAAACTTTCTATAAAGGCTCTCACATGGAGCGTTTGTTATCGTTTTAAAAATGACGTTTTTAAAAACTATTTTTGAAAATGAAAAACATATTTTAAAAGTAGTTTTCAAAAACAGAAAACGATATTAATGTGTTTAGTGTTGTTTTTAAAATAGTTGTTTGAAGGAAAAAAAATTATATTTTGTTTTGAAAAGATGTATTGATTGGATTTGAATCCTCTCATCATCTCTCTTTGTCCTCACCTAAATCAATGGTTTGGGTTAATTCTATCATTTAATTGAGTAAAACATAAAAATTAATGGAAATCATCCAAACCATTGATTTGTTATATTAGACACGTGTCAATAGATTATAAAGGTAAGGACAATTTGAGGAGAGAAAAGATAAGGAGAGGATCCAAATCCATATTAAAAATAGTGAAAAATAATAAAAAGTTGTTTTTAACTTTTTAGTTCTATGTTGTTTTTTATTTTCAAAAACACATTTATAAAACACCTAAGGCTAGTTTGGTAATGCTGTAATTTTTATAATAATCACCGTTAGCTATGCTGAAGGAATAATCAGTAGATGTTTGGTTAATTATATTTTTAAAACTAATGTATAACTCAAAAGCAGTATACATATATTTGGTAATTTTATTACAAAAGTGCTGAGATTATTTACAATGACTAAAATATACATGAGTTTAAGACCCTATTTCATTTTTTTTTTTCATTAATTATATATATGGTTAATATTAAAAATCTCCTCTCACATTTGAACTATTATTGGATGTATAGTTATAAATGCTTTTATTTTAGAAACCTCTCATATGGACTAACACCGTTATCATTCTGTTTGTATTGACTGAGTTTGACCGTTAAAAGTCTAAAATGTCTATATTTAAGCTTCAATTGTATGAATTGACAATTATACCCTCATACGTTTATCAAATAAAAATGAATAAAATCATCATACAAAATGTGGGAATGTTAACTTGCAAAGGAGAAGTTATTTTGTAAACAATTTTATCCCTAAAAATAACAAAAACATTGAAAATAAAAATACAATTTTTTTTTTAATAAATCTAAGCAAATACACATTTTCAATGCTTTTGATTAATTTGTAATTTTTTTATTTTTAGGGATAAAATTATCCACAAAATAACTTTTTCTTTACAAGTTAACATTCCCGTATTTTGCTTAATTTTATTAATTTATTTGGTAAAAGTATGAGGGTATAATGGTCAATTCATACAATTGAAGATTAGATAGAGACATTTTAGACTTTTTAATAGTTAAACTCAGTCAACAAACGGAATGCTCTGCTAACGCCTAACGGTGTTAGTTCATAGAGGAGATTTATAAAATAAAAGCATTTATAACTATTCATCCAATAATAGTTCAAAGGTAAGTGGAAGTTTTTAATATTAACCCTTATATATATTAAATCAATATTTAAGTATAATATTTAAATTAGAAAAAAAATAAATTCCATACGAACAATAAAAATATTTTAAAAAGATTTTATAAATCAAATCAATATTTAAGTAAAATATTTAATTTTGAAATAAAATAAGGTATATAAATGATTTTAAGTTGATTTCATAAGGATAACAAAGATACTTTAAGAGATAAATTAAATGCTGAAATAGATTTTTCTAAAATCACTTAAAAAACCTAACCTTCTACCTACTTCTCAAAATCACCATCAAAACTTAACAGATTATCAATTAATCACTTTTGGAACTTATACCGAACATCATTTTATGTCAAAAATATAAAATAATCTAATTTTAACTTTTCAAAAACAATACCAAACTGGCCTTTAATTAGCCAAACAACTTTAAAGAAGTTTTTTGTTTTTGAAAACAGTTTTAAAAAATACATCCAAACACCACCTAATAATGTCTAGATTCTCCTTATATTGATACGATCAAGGCTTTCAACATCTATATGGTAAGAATGAAAAAAGATGTACCTGTAACCTGTTCTTTGATAAAAATGAAGTTTTATGTCACGACCATAGCAGGCGAAAACTATATTAATTACAAGAAAGCTACAAGAGTAACTCATTGGCAAAATTGCAGTTAATTAGGGTTAAGTTTAGAAAGAAAGAAAAGGACCAAAACTCATTGATTTCTATTGATGCATAAATCAAAAATATAAAAACCCATTAGAACAACAGAAATGCCGCGATTCAAATTCAAACTAAAAAACCTAGTACAATAACCAAAACTGATGCCACTACTAAGTTCAAGAAAATTAATAATAACGACCCATGTAATGTAAAGTGATGTGCCCTAAGGTATGCATGCATGTCAATGACCGACTTAAACATCAATAAAAAAAGTATCTTCTAAGATTTACACTCAAAAGGACTTGACTTAGACATCAAATATGGTTCTTTAAAAAGGAAGTCATCGTTCCTTATAATAACCTTTGACCCGACTCGTAAAATAGATCACAAGGAATTCCCACACGGCTGGAAAAACCAATGAGTTCGCCAACAGATGCTTTCTCACTTGCCACCCAAGGTGGGGAACTGCCCAGGATCTTCAATGGAAGGGGCTGCTACATTAGGGGCTGCTGCTACATTGCCGCTTGAGTTGCCTCCATGTCCACCTCTTGATCCTGAACCCGAACCACGACCACCGCGCCCACGGCCTCGTCCACGACCCCCATAGTACCTCTCTCCTTCAGCAGGCTTCAGGAACTCACTTATCATGACAGACTGCAATCATCAAATAACAATCAAAGTTAAACCTTATATCCAAGATAAAAAAACAACACCGAGTAACATGATGGGGATTTCAATAATAGAAATGATGATAGACCATCATCAGCTGATGTAAACTAATCAATTTTATAACAAGTTCACAACTTCACAAAACTATATATATATATATATATATATATAGGCTATAGCAATGATAATGAATTGTGATACACTAAACAGTCAACAAGGCTGCTTATTAACACATAGAAGTACAAAACGCAAACGCCGACACAAATTGTAGGAAAAATGGCAGGCACTAGAAGAGTGCAGTAATTTATAAAATTATGACTACACATTAACTGGTCACCGAGCATCCAACGCTCATGAACATGAAGCATGGGAGATTTCTAAAAAAAACTGTAAATATATCATCAAAGAATAAGCGACACAATTCAAGTAAACAACTTCAGTTGCATAAAAAAACATAGCAGACTGAAAAATCATCTAAGACAAGCAACTTTGCAAACAGGAAGTTCTAGATGTACAACAAAACAGATAAAAAATCAACATATACTTCAATAAATGAAAAAAAAAAATGATGCTTCTGCTGCCATGAAGAAGTCACTACCACAAGCAGGCAGCAGCATCACTAGCAAAGATATAGCAATAAAAAATTAAAATACTTACTCAATTACTAGTAAGTTTAATTTCAACACAGATTCTTCTCAAAAAACAATAAAGAATTATCTTCCATTCTTGAAAAAATGTTATGCATGAAAATGAGGCATACCTTCCTGGCTTTCTCTTCTTTATCAGCTGCATCTTTGCGTTTGTCCTTTTCAGCACCCTAACAATCAGAAGATATTAAGTCAATAGACTAGCTTAACTTTGTTAAAGTGAAATAATATGAATATGGAGTTGTTACTTGTTAGTAAAGTCTTACCAGTTTGATAAAGATTTCATGATTGCTCTTCTTATTTGAAATCTGTTGCATGGACTGGAACTCTTTGTCATCAACCTTCCTTGTCTCAGTCTTCACTGCAAGCAAAGCTTTTCTCTTCTCTTCAAGTACCTTCTCATACTCCTCCAAAGTCATCTCCTGTCGAAAATGAATAAATGAGAATTAAGATGATACAACAAAGCAGAACTGTCAAGATTGAACATGAAGTCAAACAAAACAAAATTTTTAGAAACATTGTACAGTTCAAACCAAATTATGGCAAAGTATGGTTTTGTAGTATCACGTTATTTGCATCAATTAAGATAATGAAAATGGACATAGATTCCAGAGTCGATTTTTATTTTTGGTGTTCTTGTCATTTAATAAAAAAATTGATTCATGTATGTAATAAACTGTTCATATCACTGGGATTGCTTGTAATTAACAGCAGTTGATGCCTTCAGAGTTATTCCACAATTTAAGATATCCAACCATATGTTTTAATATAATATGCACTAGACAAAAACTAAACTTTCCAAGTGCAAGATGACCCCTTGGTTAAGACACCAAAAGTTTTAAAAATAGACAACAATCATCAAAAGAAATTAAAAGCAGCTAACATTCTTAAACCAATTAAGCACAACCAAGTAAACAGTGAAAAAGATACATGGTAAGAGAAAGAGGCTGTCAAGTGCGAAAATAAAAGTATTTGAGGCAGATTCAGTATTTCATCAGGCCACTGCATACAATTAACAGTTACAAGACGGCGGGTAAAGGTTGTGGAAATCTTCAGTAACAAAAAATTGCACAATTATTATGGTTTACACAGAAGATAACACAATTAATTCTGAAATAAATATGCATTCACCTTTATCATATAACTAATTTGCCCATTCAATTAATGTGCAATTATGCTACTATCAAATGTAAGTATGCGCAAAATACAAAAGAAAATTTCATTGAACAGTATTTATCTAAGTTTTACTTCCAAATGCTGAAGAAGGTTACTATATATGTTTTCACTCATTCAAAAAGCACCGGTAACAATTGCCAAAATCCTAACAAATACTAGAGTATGAAACTTAAATAATTCCAAAAAATTAAATATAGATAAGTATTTTAAAAATTCTTATTAAATCATGGACCTACACATGGATTTTGCATGAAACAGAAAGTGCAAAGTCAACACAGCAGGAGTTCATATAAGCTATAATCTTTATTATATTTCTTTAGTTTAAATATTGATTCAGCAGGCACTGGATTATATTACAGCGCAGAGAGAGATTAAGGGAATCACAAACAATTTCATTTTTAAGAGACTAAACTTCCTGAAAAATTAATTGTTGACATTTAACTAACAAGGATGCTTAAATAAGACTGTGTACCTTATCCTCAGGCTCCTTCTCTTCTTGTTCATTCACAGGACTCTCCTTGTTGGCATCCACAGTTTCTTCCTCTCCAGAAGGCTTTTCAGTACTCACATTCTTCTCGTTTTCAACAACAGGTTCCTCAGTCTCCCTAACATAGGCAAAAAGAGGCAATATAAATATAAAAAAGAATACTCCCATTAAAACAAAATACCAAATTACCACACTAAAAAATATACAAATATCTATATAGCTTGTAGAAGCAAAATACTCACGGAGCAATTTCATCAGTAGGAGTTCCCCAATTACCGCGACCAGACCCATCACGTTTAAACTCATTCCTAAAAATACATAAAATCAATAAATAGAATAGCAAAATAGATCATTAACATATCAATCCATCAGGTAGCTGATGATGAACATCTCAAATTAATAGAAAACCAACCCACGCCCAGTCCCACTTCGGCGTTCGAATTGCCTACGTTGACCTCCTTCCCTCGATTCTCCATCGCTGAAGCCACCACGGCGACCCCCACGGAAAGATCCACGAATTGAACCATAGTTTCGCTTTTCAGAGGACTTCCCAGATTCTCCCTCTTCAGAGGGTCTGTACCCTCCAGAAAATCCATTGTTGCTGCCAAATGTGTCATTGTTGCTTAAATCTCGGTCAAAGCCACGGCCCCCTCCACGGCCACCTCCACGTCCACCACCACGGCCCCCTCCACGTCCAGTTTCATTCCTCGACTCCCTCACTATTCAAAAAAATGCCACTGAATTAGTAACCATGTGAGATATACAACATGTAAGCACATTAGATATATTGTCATGCATACCAGGCAATATACAGGTAGATACAAGCAAATGGAATAAATTAGGAAATCTTGTAATGCTCAGTTTGACTTAAAAGGAAGGCGAAAAGGCTACAGAGATTGTAATTTTGTCATTGTTTCATTAATTTGGAAATTCAGACCACACAACTTTGAATAGAAAACCAACAGTCCCGATATGTACCTATACAAAAACATACCATATTTTGAACAGCAAATAAATGAAATGTAATTAATACGCAACACTGCACTCCACTAACACCAAAATAAAAGGCAATAGAATCCACAAATATAGAATCCATATTTTCTTGCCTTGCACAAAAGAAAATATTCCCTTTCTTTTGTCATCGAACTCAACTGACAACAATATACTAATCAAATAACCATTATTTAATAAAAATAACGTAAAACATTAAAAAAAATTCTTTGGTTTTCCTCCACTTTCCTCTACTTTCTCCGCAACCAAACAAACTGAGCATTAACGAAAACACAATAATAAAAAACTACGAATCAAATACAAAAAAATGAATCGAAAACGAGTAACTTATGCATGTAAGAAGCGCTCACCAGCTTGAGTGGGAGGAGCCGTCTTGGAGGGAAACTTAGCAGCGGCCGCAGTCTTGTTGGCTGCTTGAGGCTGAGCAGGACCCGAGGCGGGTTTCTTCGGCTTCTCAGCCGGCTTAATCGGCTGAGCACCGACGAGCTGAGTCAGGTCTTCGTTATCATTGTCACCGAGAAGATCGAAGGGATTCATGGACGCCATCTCTTTGGATAAATCTCTTGAAGATTTTACTGAGACAAGACTTTCACTTTAGTTTTCACAATACAAGACACTTTTACTGATTGCAGAGAGCCATGAATAAATCGATCTGAGATGCTTTAGGAGAGGAGGTTAAGAGAGACGATTGTGTTTGGAAGCAAAGAAAATGAAAGACAAAATTGAGAGAAAATAGTGAGAGGGAAAACCCTAGCCAATGCGGCAGAGAAGAGAGAGTGTGACCAAACCTAATCTTAAAAACCCTACTTGTTAGTGTGCGCCTGCGGCTGGTTTCATTTTAACCTCCTAAGCTCGGTGATGTCAAGTTTTTATAGTATAATCTTTTCGGTGATTTGCAAAAGAATAATGCTAAACATTCCACTAGAATCCTACTTTTTTTCAAAAACGTCCTCTCAACTTTCACCCATATTCTAAAATATCCTTGTCGTTTTGGATTTAGACGAAAACCCTCTATGGTTTTTATTTTATTTTTAAAAAAAAAACCCTGTAGTTATTTGATTTATGGTTGAATTCTCTTACATATAGTAAAATGTAAATATTTCAATAATTAATATAATTTCAAAATAGAAATTATAAAATAAAAATCCCATTAAAAAGACTTGTCTCCGGGTTGACAATGGTTGAAGTTTGTGCCTTATTCGGTTCACGCTTTCACCGTATAAATTCAAATCTAAAGGGGACACATGTCTCCTTCATACACCTTTCCGTAAATGAGACTCTCCTTTATGAGCGCATTTATTAATTGGGAATGATTAATAAAGGGGAATTTTAATCAACTTCTATTAGAAAAGGAAATTGAGGGGAATCGGAATTAAGTTACTAAATTTCATTTTAGTGTTAACTAAGTTTCTAGAAATTACAAATAAAATCAAAATTACTTTCTTGCTTAGTGTTTACTAAACTATGAATAAGAATGCTAGAAGGTTTATTATAAAAATACCCTTGTGCATATAACCAATTGGAATATTCTTTTAATATGAATAAATATATTTTATATTGCTCATAACAGTACATAAACATAATAATTAATATCTTTGTATTGTAACATTTGAACTAATTAGTTCAACATTACTTACAAATTAAGATATTATTTAGATTTTAAAACATATTAATTTTATATCGGATCTTAGTAAGTGTATTAGCATAATCAATAGTTAATTTGACCAATACAAATTCAGTCACTCTTCCATTTATAAATTTTCAACTAATATATGTCAGCCGGTCATAATCACAAAACTTCAATGTCTTAAAGAAATTTATTTTAAAAAGTGTACTACTTTTTTTCACCTAAGAATTACGACGTAAGGAGACTAATCCTTAGAAAATTTTTCAAGTTCAGGTGCACTTTTATTATATGAACAAATAGAATTATATAAATTTTAATTATGTAACTCGGTAATCAATATGAATTACATGAGTTAAATACAAATATTTTTCTACTTTTTATGATGAATTTCAAATGCGGAAATGTATAATCACCATATACGTGTGGAATGGAGATAATAATAAAAAAGTGTAGCGGAATTGACATTTACTTATTGGGAATGAAAGGGAATTGAAATCAACTTCCACCGAAAAGGAAATTAAGGGGAATCAAAATCAAGTTACTAAATTTCATTATAGTGTTTACTAACTTTTCAGAAATTAGAAATGAAATCAAATTTATTCCCTTTATAGTGTTAGGATTAAGAACGCCAGAACAATGTTAGGATTAAGAACGCCAGAACAGTACAAAATTAGTTTTAAAAAATGATATAAAGTTAATTATAAAATTATCATTATGTATATTGCAAGTTAAAATACTTTTTTTAATATAAAAAATACATATTTTATATTGCTCGTAACAATAGAAACATAATAATTAATATCTTTATATCGTAACAATTGAACTAAATAATTAAACATTACTAAAAATTTGAGAAATTATTAAAATGTGTGATCTTTTCTGTGATTTGTAAACCCTATGTAGTGTTTACAAATCACAGAAATATCCACATAGTTTTGCATTTTGACAAAAACCCTATGTAGTGTTTTTTTAATAATAATTTTAAAAAAAAAAAAAAAAACCCTCAAAAGTTAATTGATTTATGGTTGAATTCTCTCACGTATACTAAAATATAAATATTTCAATAATTAATGTAATTATAAAATAAAAATTCCATTAAAAAGACTTGTCTCCTACACGAGGTTGTTAATGGTTGAAGTTTGCGCCTTCGAAGCGTGAATTCAAATCAAAAGATAACACATGCCTCCTTCATACACCTTTCTGTAGATGAGACTCTCTTTTACGAGTACATTTACTAATCGAGAAAAATTAATGAAGGGGAATAGAATCAACTTCCACTTGAAAATGAGTGAACGAGAATCAAAATTAAGTGGCTAGTTTCCATTTTAGTGTTTACTAACTTTTTAGAAATTATAAATGAAACCAAATTTATTCACTTGCTAGTGTTCACTAAACTATGAATAAGAATGGTACAAAGTTGATTATAAAAATACCCTTATATATATATATATATATATATATATATATATAACAAGTTGAAATATTATTTAAAATGAAAAAAAAAAAATCTATTATATATTGCTTAGAGCATCTCTAATGCAAGCGTGGCTTATGAAAAAAAAAAAAAAAAAGATGCCACGTAGGATAAATAGATTTTATATTAATAATTGTGTCTCCAATGCAACCGTGCATATTCAACCTCAAGTTGACATGGTAAAAAAAATATTAGACATTGTCAACATGACCGTCCACTTTCAAACAGTCTGTGTTGCACAGCTATTTTTTAGGTTGACTCATCAAACATTTAAAACTGACATTAATTTTTCATATATTTTTGGTAAGGAAATAAAATATAAAATAAAACAGGAAAAAAAGATGGACACGTCATTAAAAAAAAATTGTGTTTTATACGGAAGCATTGGAGACCAAGTTTTGAGTTGATTATTTATCAAGTACTTGAAATTGTTGCCATGTCAACAATTATTAGTATGCAAGCCACTTTTGTAATGGAGATGCTCATCTCCAATGGTATCCTCAAAAGTAGGAGAGTAATCAAAATTTGATTATTTATCAAAAAAACACTGTCCAATGGAGTCACTAAAATTTAGCAATAACAATTATCAATAATCAAATTGCCTCCTTAGTAATCAAATTTGAAGATTGACTTTCAATCATCAAATACAAACTTAACCCAAACTAACTGTTGTAATTTTATTTTTTCTCTCTCTTCTGTGGCTTTTTTTTTCTCTGATCATCTATATATTTCATCATTATTTCAACCCCAAAAATTTCAATCAATTAAAATTCGTCTTTTCATTACAAATGGATCAATACCCATATCATGTACCTTCTCTTGTCTTTTATAATATATATATATATTTTTTTAGCAAAAAAAACTAATATACCATTGTGGTATAATTATAAGTGTACCATTGTGGACTATACAATCATCAAATTTAACAATCACTGAAAACAATCTTCAAATGATGAGGTGGTAACTTTTGAGGATCCAAATTTGCTTATACTATCGGAGATGCTCTTATAACATTATAAACCTGATAATTAACATCTTTATATTGTAACATTTGAACTAATTAGTTAGATATTACTTACAAATTGATAAATTATTCAGATTTGAAAACATATTAACTTTATACCGGATCTTAGTTTATGTATTAGTTTGAACAATACAAATACAGTCACCCTACCATTTTAAATTTTTCAACTAATATATGCCAATGATCATGGTCACAAAAATTCAATGTTTTAAAGAAATTTATTTAAAATATATATTACTTTATTTAAAAATTCAATGCTTTAAAGAAATTTATTTTTGCATAAAAAAATAAAGAAATTTATTTAAAATATAGAGTTTTTAGATTTTTACACGTAATTTCATGGAATTGGATGGTTTTTTTTTTTTTTTTTTAATTTGATATTATAAAAAAAAAATAAAAAATTTACTTGTAATGGCAGCTACTCGAATTTTGGACATCGTCAATTTTTTATTTATTATGAAATTTTATTATCTAGGCCAATCGTTGGATATTTTTGTTGTTGTTAATTTCAGTACATTATAAAAGTCAAATGACTCAAATCCATGAAAATATACAAGCTGACCAAGTGATTTGTTATAGGCATTTTTGTTTATAAATTCAATTTTAAAATTAGTAGATTGGGCAAGATTTGTTATAGGCATATTTTTTTTTATAAATTTAATTTTATAATCCACCCAAATCCGTCCAATATCCCAAATATGCAAAATTAATGACTTTTTGAATACATCTAGATTTATTTGGATTTGTTAAAAGTGTGAGTTGAATACACCTATATTTATTTAGATTTGTTAAGGTGTGAATTGAATATACCTAGATTTATTTGGATTTTAATGGAATCTTTACAAATTTGAATTGAATACACACCCAAACTTTGAGAGACTCCTTACAAATTTGAATCAAATATACTTAGGGGGTGTTTGTTTTTTTGTCTTAAATCTATTTAGGACTTAATTTAAGTTCAATTCAATAAAGACTTAATAAATAAGTGATGAAGACTTTGTTTTTTTTTTTTTTTTTTTTAAATATCTTAAAATAAGATTTAAGTGTTTGTTTTTGTTATCATATAACATCTTAAGATTAATAGTTTGACAATTTTATCCTTATAGCTTTTCCTTGCCTATAAATCTAACAAAATAGAAACAATTTACAAATAACAATCCAAAAACACTTCTTAAAGATTGAAAATATTCAATAATTTTTTTAAAAGGAAATAATTTAATTTTTATGTGCACATTTATAAAGGGAAGAAATACAAATTTAACATATATAAAATTGAGTAAATATTAAATTTAAAATATTAATTGACCAACCATGAATTCCAACTAAAAAATTAATGTTTTTTTTTTTTTTTCTGACTAGTAAGCAACAAAACTAATTATGCATTCAAAAAGAGTTGATTCGCAATTTGTTCTCGAAGCTCTTGCATAAATAGCTGGTCTGAAGCTCTAAAAGAATTATCCAAGCTTGGTGTTTGATTTTGGGTTGAATTCTCCAACTGAACTTCTTCATCATCATATTGAGAAAATAATTCATCATTAATTGATGTCTTTCGAAGAAAGTTGTGTAGTGTAAAGCATGCCAACATTATCCTTCTCTGGGCGTCAAATGAGTACGATGGCATCCTTTTTAATATTGGAAAACGTGATTTTAACACGCCAAAAGCACGCTCAATAATATTCCTCAGTCTTGAATGACATTGATTGAAAACCTCCTCTTTAGTGTTAGCACGACCACCACTACGAAAGTCATTTAACCAATAACGGACATTGCGATATGGTGCCATAAATCCTCTAGTATGTGTATATGCTGCATCCACTAAATAATATTTATCTGAAAAATAATGTCATTTCGAATAAATAACAATAATAGAAAAAACTTCAATGAGGAATTATAATAAATAATATAAGATAGTAATAAATAATATACCGGGTGGTGGCATGGGAAAATTATGTCTTGAATCATGGATTGTTTCTTTCAAGACTGAATCGTGTGCTGTTCCTTCCCATCCGACAACAACATACTTAAAGATCATATCAAAATCACAAATTGCCATGACATTTTGAAAACATTCCCCTTTCCCTCGACCCCTATATGGCACTTGTTTATCACTCGGAATGCATGCATGAACTAAAGTTCCATTAATTGCACCGACGACATCCTATGTAAAAATAATATTGTTACCGTAAAAAATAACATAAGTATGAGATAAAGTAATTGTATTAAAATAATAAAATAATATATATACCTTAAAAACTTGTTTGAGTCGGCGATTAGAAATGCCACTCAATTTATCATTAAATGAAGGAGGAGTAATCATTTCTTTAGAAAACTTCATCATGGCATCCAAAACCTGATGAAAGTACTTGTGTACTGTCTGACCCGAGTGTTGGAACCTATTTTTAACAAGCCTATTTCGAAGATTATGACTAATCGTCATCAAAAACATTGCCATTTTCTCCTCAACAATCAAATGTTTACTATCGACAAGCCATCCCCTTTCTCGAAACATTTGACATAAAGAAATAAAACAATTCTTCTCCATCCGCATTAGTTCATAACATACAGTAGATGAACCTACTAAAAGCTTTTGAATATAACGTGAACCTGAAAGTGATGATGTACTAACAGGTACCTTACTAGTAGTTAATAATGTCGATAATTGTAGAATCAATCGTTCCCGTAATATGCTTTTAAGCTTCACATTCACATCATCGTCTTCACTTGATGACGATTACGTAGAACTACTTGAGTAATCGGAAGGACTTTCCATAGAAATCTATTATACAAATAAAAAATAAATAAAACAATATTGTCATTATCAACATTTCATCACACAATATACTAGACAAGTAATCAGTGAATATATAATAAACCTCAAACAACTCATAATAATTCTTTTAGAGTATCGACCACACTAGTCAGCAAATATATAATAAACCCCACTAAGGGTATCAATTATTACGTGACCATTAAATCCAACATAATAAGCAAAAACTTAATCCAAATCAACACATACACCTCAAATATAGTCGGTAATTACAAAACAAAGTACATTAATGTTTTTTGTTAAACTACTAATCCATGCAATTCGTTCTTCATCACTTGGCATACCCATCCATAAGATTTGATACTCCTTCCACTTACATAAAGCATTAGTTGCGACAAAATATTGTGGATCCTCATATGTTAATAGCCTTCGTAAAATTTCCATACAATCATCCACCAATGATCCTCTATCTTTCTCCAAAACCTCTATGATTTTACACACTTCTTCATGGGTTTGATCCAATTTCCTTTTCTTTTGTTTCTTCCCCTTAGGACAATCATCACACTCATTGGACTTATTTAAATTGGCATCCTCATTTTCCTTCATTTGTCTAACAAAACCTGTTGAATGTGTTGATGTTGAATAAGTTGAAGATGTGGAGCCAATTTCAGGTATCTCTTCCATACCGGAACTCAAATTATCAATTTCTGTCGCTAACACTTCATCAAATAATTGTTCTAACTCTTCACAATTTGGTAAAGGCTTATAGCGAAATTGTTTAGCATCTGGATGACTCTGTTTTACAAAATAAACATCTAATTAGCTAAATATATCGATAGATAGCTTAAATAATTTAAAAGAAAGTTAAAGAATATTTGTCTTAAGGTATTCTTCCCATCTCTCATCTGGCCAATTAATAGTACAAGTCACTGAGTTATAACCATGTCCCGTAGTGTTTGTCAATTTAGTCCATATTTGATATTGCTTTTTCATGTAGTCCCACCCATTTTTAAGTTGCTTTTGGTTTAAACGTTTTCCGATCGTCTTTTCCAATCCTTCAGCAATACGAGTCTAAGCACTAGGTTTCAATGTTGCTCCAGATCTAAAATCACTATTTGCCTCATGAAGACAAAGATCAATGAAATGTTTCCTTGGAAGGGTATCACTCCAATTCGCCCTACTAGATTGAGCCATTTATACCTAAATGTTGTTAACATATTATTAGATGCATGCCATTTTATTTCAAAATAATACGTAACACTCAAAATATATATAAACTAACACAAATCATAACATATAATATTAAAGGAAAAGCAATGATTCATAGTTGCTCTCTAGTCTCTTCTAATCTTCTTCTCTCTCAAGTAGTCAAGTCTCATCCTAGGCTTACCTTATTTTAAAATTTAAATAAATGAAATGAAACTACAGGGTCAATCATTTCTCAGGAACAATCTCAGACAACACAAACAATATTGTTTGAATTATAACACAGAATAATTACTTCAGTTGTGATGAGAAATTATAGCACAGAATAATTATACCTAACAATCTCATTCACACGCACCACCAAGACAATATTGTGTGCATTGAACAACCAAAGAAACAAAACAGAGCACAGAGCAGGGGCTGCAAACAAGGCCAACACTCAACAAAACAGGCCACATAAAAGCACCAATCACCCACAACCCAGACAACACAAAAGACTACTCTCTCAGTCAACTACAAAACTTCAAAGTCCCTAAAGATAAGCCACAACAAAATCTGTGATAGACAATTACATCAATAAATTACATATCAAATACACCCATGTTAGACATCATTGAACATACTACTTATTTTATAAATATTTTGTTTTGCGAAGCAGTGAAAGCCAATTTAAGCATGAAATAAAAATAAATTAAAAGAAATTAATAAAATGCATCACAGGAATGTAAGAAAGAACGTCCATATAGTCAAATTTAGAAAAAAAAAAAAGAACAATCCACAATGAAATAGTAATTAAAACTAAAGAAATTAAAAAAAAAATGAATCGAAAATATAGAAGTAAATTAGAACAAGTAAATCGATGGAAGCAAAAACTAACAAATAAAAACTAAACAAACAATATATTCGAAGAAAATATTTCAAATAAAGCCCAAATATTTCAAATCAGAGAATCGAAGAAAATAAACTTTCAAATAAACCGAACCCGAAAAAAATATATTCGAAGATACAAATGTACCGATTTTGCTCACAGGTGGTCGGAAAATAGATTCCGGCGAGTAATGGAGGATTTGATTGGCTCTGCAAGTCCACTGCGGCTGCAAGAAGAAGTTGTCGATAGAGAGGATAGAGAGATTTTGACAGAAAGGTGAATTTTTAGGGTTTAATTTTGGTTGTATAAAATTGTAAATGTATGAGTTATTAGAGGGCATTTGTGGAAATACATCTTGAGACTTTAATCCAGTGCTTTTTAAATAAGATAAAAGCCAAAAAATTTGACTTTTTCTAATAGACATATAAATCTTAAAATAAGATTTAAGTAAAAAAAACTAACAAAACTAATTATCTTAATTTAAGATAAAAGAGCTAATAAGACTTACTTAAAAAAAAACAAACAGCCCCTTAGACTTTTAAAATCTTTTAAATTCCAATGAATTCTCGATTGAACACACCCCCTCTTAATTCCCTTTCCTAACTAGGATTTATGATTAGTAAATGTACACCATATATGTTTGAACCTGTGGATGAGGCGTCCACAATTTGAATATGGCAAATGCCTAGGTGCACAAATTCACTGTGAAGGATGCAAGAAATAAATATCAATAATATCTTCAATACCTCGGTAATTTAAGGACATATATTGAAATTGGTGAAAAATATTTTGTATTATATTTTGGGATATTTCGGTAATATTGTGTATATATTGGGATATTTCATAATACATCCCCGATATTTACATAATCTTTTTATATATTTAACCTAAGAAATATATATTTTATTATAACAATTTATTAATGGGAGCCGATATTGACACCCATAAATATGATTAGCATACCCATATTTTAATAAAAATTTTAATTACAAAAATATCTCAATAAGAATTTACCAATAAGGACAAATTAGTTTAATTAAAAATAAACAAATACTATTTACACTCATTAATTACACCCATATCTTTAACTATATCACTTTATTAAAAAAAAAAAAAAAAAAAAAACCTAATTCAACCTTAATTATATTTGTTTTAATTATTTTATTTTTTTAAGAACGAGAAGAATAGAAGCCCAACGGAGCCAAAATCTCCCATTATCATATAACAAAGTAATGGAACAATAATTGTCAGAGGACTCCGATCATATAGAGGTACGTATTTCTTTATTTATTTATTTTCGTTATGAACTCTATCAATGAAAAAAAGTGAGAAGTAATTTTTATTTTATTTTTAAATATAGCACTACATATCCCATTGTTGGAACAATTATCGAATTTTTGTGAATTCTCAACAGAGCATGAATAATGTTGGAGTCGAATGTACTATGGACTACAGCCGTGAATTTACAAATTACAAGGTATAGTTATGCTTATACATTATATCAAAATTTTAGTTTTTATAGAAGAGAAAATAGACTTAAATTATTTTTTACTTGAAAACTGAATTTTGGGTGTTCTCTCTGGATTCGAAAGAATCAAAGTTAGGTTTCAAATTGTTGTTTTAGTGGGTGTTTGTTGTTTGGGTTCGTTGTGGCTTGTTGGTTTGTTATTCCTTTGTTCCTTATTTTGGTTGTTAATAAATCTTGCTATTTAAAAAAAAAAAAAAAAAAAAAAAAGGGTTATTGTCATAGAAGAAAGTTTGTATTGGGTACAAATTTGATCACGTAGTATTTGCTTGTTACTCTATTTTTATTTTATTTTTTTGTTGGAAGAGTAATCGTTATTTTCCAATCATTATTTTCCCTGTCATAATCGTTGTTAAAATTTCTCACATGTCGCACATGAACAACTTGACATTGCACTAGATGATAATGGAACCATTGATGGCCAGGGATCGGTTTGGTGGAATTGGTTCAGCTCTAAATCCTTAAATTACAGCCGTCCTCATCTAGTGGAACTTGTATCATCAGAACACATAGTTGTTTCAAACCTTACTTTCTTGAATTCTCTTGCATATAATATCCATCCAGTCTATTGCATGTATGTTGGCTAAAGCCACTAAGACTTCAATGTTACATTCTTTAAATAATTAGACCTTTTTTTTATTGGGTGTATTAATAACTTATGAGGGTTTATAAATAAATTGTATTAAAATGAAAACATTCATTTAAATAAGGGTATTATTGGCATTAAGATGGGTGTTTATAGTAATGTTTTAATTTTAAATTTTAGACATTAGTGTACTTATAAATATGGTTGTGCTTATCATATTTATGGGTGTCAATATCCATACCCTTTATTCATTTATATTTTTATCTAATGTTAAAGAGTTATCGTTACTTTCACCATTATTCGTATAAATTTCAAATGCCAATATATCTATCAATATTGATATTTACTTCCTTGGAAAGAGGCGACTTGTCCGAACTGATTATTTTATAAAGGGATATTATTATTTTCCACCCTCTAATTCAGTTAATAGTCAAAATACACCCTACCGTTACTGTTTCATTAAAATGTTTAATTTTCTGTTAGGTCAGTAAGGGTATAATGGTAAATGCACAAGGAAAAGCTAACAAAAATTAAAAAAAAAGAATTAAAAAAATCATTTAATATAAAACTAAATAAGAAAATAAAAATAACAATAATAAATAAATATTTAAATAAACTTTAAAAAAAAATACTATCATTTCTTTCTCCTCTCTCCTTAACACTATCTGACTCACCTCCCTCATTTCTCTCCTCTCTCGATCTCATCTCCAGTTCTCCACAGTCAACTCTTATATTATTTTTTTTTATTTTACAAATCTCCAACTTTATCACAAACTCTCATCCTCATCTCCAACTCAATCTCAGTCTCTCTCACCCTCACTCACTCTCTTCTAAATATCTCTCGATTTCTCTGGATTTCTCACTCTCAGGTGGGGCCGGCGGCTTGTGGTTGATTTGTGGGTGGTGGCTGGAATTCGGGGTTGGTAGGTGGGTTTTTTCGATTCCTTTTTTTTTTTTTTTTTTTTTTTTTTTTTTTTTTTTTTTTTTTTTTTTTGATTTTATGGGTTTCGATTTTTGATTGATGGTTCCATGGTTAAAAAAATTCCTCTAAAATATAAAAGGTAAATATTTCAAAAAAATAGAAAGGGTAAAATGGTGCTGAAGATTTTGGTGTTTGGGGGCTCAATTTGTGTTTGGTTGTTGAAATCGGTTTGTTTTTTTTTTTTTTTTTTTTTTTTTTTTTTTTTTTTTTTTTTTTTTGGAGAAGATTTGTGTTTGTGTTTGTGGGTGTTGAAATCGGTTTGGTTGGAGAATAGATGATGTTTATCTCCTTTTTATTTTGTTAAAAGATACGGATTTGGAGAAGATGATGTTTATCTCTTTTTTTCAATTTTGTTTTTGATGGATCTTGTTTTGGATTTGTTGGAGATCCTATCTAGATCTCCATTTTTTCTGAAATATTTTTTTTTTCTAGGTTTGGACCGGGTTTGGAATAACAAGCTTTTTTATTTTTTATTTTTTTCATGTATGGGTTTATGATGATGATGATGAACTGGGTTTGGAATTTTGAGGTTTGGTGTTGATCTTCGATTTGGTTGAGGTTTGGATTATCCAGAATCTTTTTTAGTTTTTTTTTTTCTGGTTGAATGTTGATATTTTTTCTCGGTTTGGACGAGGTTTGGACGAGGATAGTGATGAAGATGATTTTTTTATAAAAAAATTAAAAATTGAAAAAGAGAGGGTGCAAGGGCAACAACGTCATTTTACATTATGAAGAACACTTTTCCATCCAAAACTAACAGCAGGGTGGAAAATGGCCAATACCTAAACTAGAGGGTGCACAATGACCAATACCTCATAAGTGAGGGTGGAAAATAATAATATCCCTTTTACAAAAGATATTATATATACTTTTTCTTTGTTTTTGATTGATTTTATGTCACATTAGCACTTTATTGATACATACCTAAAAGGCTAAAATTGAGGGTGGTTTCTTTAATATCCAAAACTAAATAGTTATTTTTAGAGATGAGTCAAACTTCAAGGGTTTTTGTAAATATCTCCTAACCTTTTTTGTTTTTTGAAGTATAACGTTATTACATAAATTCGGGTTTTTTTTTTTTTTTTTTTTTTTTTTTTAGAAATGGGGAAGGACTCGAACCCGTAACCCTGTGGTGCAGATATGAGGGATTTCCTACCGGACCAACCTCATCTCATCATATCCCCTCATCTTCTTAATTAATTAATTTACTTATTTTTGTATGTTGCAGTAACTTTATAAGTTAGAATAACGATTTGTCTTTTAATTAATGTGCTCGGTTATTCTTTGTTTTTTATTTTTTATGATTATGTTTGATTTATGCCTATTAACAAAATTTGAATTACTTTATTATTAGAAATTAATAGAATTTAAAAAAAAAAAAAATTGATCAATCGATTGATGGCTCCTTTGTTGGTATTTTAGTTTTATTTTTTATTTTATTTACATTTGTTATTAATATTTATTCTAGCACCCGGTAAATTTTTATACGATCTTTCGACACAACTAAAACAAAAATCAATTTTAGCTAGAACACAATATTAATATGAAACAATTTAATAGATTTAAATTGTAAATTTTAGACGAGACAAGTTCAAATTGACACAAACATGACATGACAATACAAATGTAATACATGGTTAAAACAATGTAAACGTGATATATGCTTAAAAAAAATAAAATGTGATACAACTTTTACGTTGTTTGATTTTGTAACGTTATAAAGAGTTATTATTTTAATTTTTTATTTAAAATAAAAACAAGAAAAGAGAATCCATATTCACTCAATATTTTTAAAGAATTCGGAATAGAGACCAATTTAAGAATTTTGTATTCCAAGAAATTTTTTTTTTATGTGGGACAATAGACTTACAATTTTATGAACTATTTGTTAAATTTATGAGTGATATCGGTGCAAACTAAATAGTAAAAATATAATTTTCCTTTGTAGTTATTGGTGTCATAACGCCTGATACTGTATTTTTAATCACTGAATATGTTGATTTAGGAAAAAAGATTTTTCAGTTTTATGAAATATTAGCTAAATTTATGGAGAAACTGATGGAAATAAAATCATGAAAGTATAATTTATCTGTGTAATGGATCTGGAATTCTAGATTCTCTTCTCATCTTAACTGTCATCACCTTGTCCATAACTCCACAATCTATTGACATGTGTCTAATATAACAAATCAATTGTCTGGACTCTGGATTATGAACAATGATTGGGTATTGACCGGTCACCTAACAATGGGATATAACATTTAGCCTTTTTGTGAAAAATGTAAGAAGATAAAAGTAAAAAGTAAAAGAGAAAATGTCACGTGCTACACCCCTATTGATGAGGTCAATATCTTAGGTACTGAATGGTTAGTACCCAAGCAATTTTCCTAGATTATTTCTATTAATTTTACTCAATTAAAGATAGAATTGATCAAAATCATATAGAATTGATCAAAATCATTGATTTAGGTGAGGACAAAGTGAGGTGAAGTGAGGAGATGATTGTAATGGAAAAAAAAATATAGATAGGAAATAATCTCTTCAAAAAAAAAAAAAAGGGTTTGAAATAGTGGAGTATCCAAAACAAGTAAACTGTATATGTAGTCGGTGGCGAAACCACATTGAGGCCCGTAAGGCCCATATCCCCAAGGCCCAATTTTTTTTTTTTTTTTTTTTTTTGAAAGTATATATATATATATATATATATATATATATAATATTATATATACTAAGGGTATGTTTGGTTGGGCTTTTGAAAATCCTCTACTCGTAAAAGGTCTACTTGTTGTAGATCTAATTGAAATAGAGCTTTTGAAAAAAAAAAATATAGTTGTTTGGTTGGTAATTACAAAAGCACTTTTATAGCAGTAGACCGTTTGGTTGTAAACTCTCAAAAGTCTAATGAGATATTAAATTACTAAAAAAGACATATTATTTATTCACTCTAAAAAAAATTGAACTTAAAAGATTTTCTACATGTTAACTACATTTTCTACTGCACAATAATAATAAAATTCAAAACTTTCACCATATAAACTTAAAAGATTAAATAGATAAATAAATAATAAAAAACTGAAAAGGAAATTCAAAGCTCAAAACTTCATGGGACAATAATCAAACAAGTTGGTAATGAATATACAAAAATGTGACAGTATTGTAAAACTTTTGACAAAAAATAAAGTAATCAAAAGCATTAAAAAGAAATAAAAAAAAATTGAATCAAATCCAGTAGAACAAACATAAAGATAAACATATAAACAAATAAACAATATATATATATATATACGGAAATTATCTTATCAGTGCATCCTGATAGAATTATATAAGGATATTGAATGTGAGCCACTCGTTTTACATACTTTGACTTGGTATGTATGCACTTGTCAAATCACTGTTATAAATGAGTGGCTCACATTCAATATCCTGATAAAGTTATATCAGAATGCACTGATAGGAACGGGACTGTATCTATATATATATATATATTGAACAACAAATAATATTGAAAGAAGAACAGAGCCACAAAACAGGGCAAAAGGCCACCAAGAGCCAACAGAAAAACAACGCAGCAGCACAATAAAAATATTAATGAAGAAAAACTATACATACTGTTCTTTTGTATGTGTAGAGCAAAATTATAGACTATATGTAGAGATTAGAGAGCAAAGAATAAAGAATATAAATAGGTTCCAGGGTTTTATTTTAATAAGGGTATTCCATGTCAATAATAAAAAATCAGGGATATATAGGTTAAATATATATATATTTTTTAAAAGGTCTATTTTGAAAAGCTTCTAAGGAGATGCTTTTGTCTAGTAGAGGTTTAAACTCTATTAGCCTCTACTGAATTAAAAATAGACAATTTTAAAAGCCCAATCAAACAACTCTAAAAACTCAAGTAGAGGTTTGTAGACCTTTTGAGCCAGTAGAAAGCCCAACCAAATAAGCACTAACTCTTACTTCTTAAAGTTTTCGCAACAAAGCTGTCTGTAGTGATGATGCTTGATGAGATGTCATGTTGAATGCATTTAAACTTAGATTGTAATATAAATTTGTAAGCATAAACATATAATGATATTTGAATATACAGTATGTCGATAAATAGCGCATGTACTAGTGTGTCTCCTCTTGTATGTAATAGTGGAGGGTTCGAGTCCATTAGGGGTGAACCTAAAAAATATTTACCGTTTGGACTAAATTATATATATTTAAATAGTTTTTTTTTTTTTTTTTTTTTTTTTCCTTGGGGCACACTAACATTATATAGTTAGCTCATTAGCTATTAATAGTTTGATTTATCTACTTTTCTTTAATCGATATATTATAATGCTTAATTAATGACTCATAAACTCTCACAAGAAATTTATTAAATTCGGTGTGCAATGTGGAGACAACTTTTGTAATTTTCTTCATCAATGCACACTAATATAATAGGAAAATGCTTGGGTACTTACTGGTCAGTATCCAAGATACTGACCCACCAATGAGGTGTTGGCACGTGGCATTTTTTCTTTTACTTTTTACATTTATCTTCTTATATTCTTTCAAAATGGGCCACGTGCCAATACCCCATTGGTGGGGTCAGTACCTTGGGTACTGATTAGTCAATACCCAAGCATTGTCCAGTATAATAAAATCAGTGCAAGACATGCGAACCATTGATTAAGAATAAAATACCTTTTATATAATTCTTGATGAACGTATTTGTTTTTTTAATGATAAGATGACACCAACTCAATAATCGACTAATAAAAAATGAGTAATGCTACTTTGTTCAAATGATGTGTTATCACTTTGATCCATTCATTCATATTGTATTAGATTTGCTTGATTTAAATGAATGGATCAAAGCAATGTCATATCATTTGGACACCAGATTTGTACATCAGATTTAGGTAAAGCAGCATTACTCATTAAAAAAAAAAAAACATTGTAAAATTTATACATAAAAAATTATTTAAACTTGTAGTTCAATAAAAATATATTTAAACTTGCAAATGACTTAATTCTATAATGTTAGAAGCCATAATATATAACATGCATTTTTTACAATTTACTTTGAAATACAAAATATTTACATTTCATTTAGATAAAAATATCATATTTCTATAATATTATCAAACTTTACAGACTGTTTGTATAATTAACCCTTTGTATATTGAATTTTTTTTTTTTAGAGGGCTGCCCCGGGCTACTCATTCATTCCGCCAATGACTCCATGAGTCTCACTATACGTATTTTACAAGTTTATGAGGAATTCCAACCATTACGTGTCAATGTGTCATAAATATGATTAATAATACTTAAAAATTAAAAAAAAAAAAAAAAAAAAAAAAAAAAAAAAAAAGCGAAAATTAACAAGATTTTAATTTAATTTTCAAAAGTATATAACCGACAGCAACAACTAAAGCAAACAAGTTTGATCAAACAGTTGTCATCAACAAAACCTAACCTCAAATTGTCGGTGGTCTTTCTTTAGTCTTTACTGAAAGATGCTATACATATATATAGAGCTTTGACGGATTCACGTGTAGTGCCTTGTTCAAAGTAACTTAATTACACGAGACCATTTCCAATCAACATTAGACTTGTAATAAAATATGATGGCATATTTTTTTTTTTTTTTTTTTTTTTTTTTTCTTTCTCGATTTTGCGGTGCCTAATATTGGATGATTTTGCAGATTGATATGTCAATATTTTAAATTAATTTTTATTAAGATGGACTAGGTAGGCAAGTAGGGGAAGGCATTTGCATGGACATGGACATAGATCTGCCTTCCCTTTCTAGTTTCAATTTAGTCAAGGCGTTTGCCTTGCTTGTATACAACTTTTTAACATTTGATCCTTGCTCATTCACCAACTTCAATAGACTTCTCTTTGCATTTGCTCTAAACGGACAATTTGATGCCATGAACCCATCCACCAAGTGCAGGTATGCCTCCAGGTCATGACAGCACGCCACGTCAGCGTCCGGCTTTAAATAAGGTGACATTTTGGTGTCCACACGTAGCTCCGTCCCCACGTGAGAGTATGCCCACGGATTGTTTTTGTTCAGCATTTCCAACACTCTTGTAATGTTTGTATTTGTCGCCTTATGTTCGTGATGTGCCCCTTCTTCGCCCATGAAAATGCCTGGAACTCTAGTGATCAAATCTTGATTGTTCACGATTCTCAACACCTTGACGTTATTGGCATTAATTCGACTAGAGAAGCCTCGGTTGCCTACACGTGGACCGCCAAAGGAAAATACGGCGACCGGTGGCGCTTGAGGTGCACATGTGCTCAATTCATCTGCTACTAGTAAGGCCAGTGCAGCACCAAGACTGTGGCCTGTAACAGTAATGCTCAACGTCCTCTCCTTTGTAAAGTTCAATCAACCTTCGCACTTCTTCCACTACTGATTCGGCTAGGCTGGGCACGTGAGCTCCACGTGTCTTGTACAAATTCAAGAATCCGCATTCAACTTTGGATTGTTCGTGGACCGGGTCGTCATTTCCTGCCATGTCAATCAAATTGGCCTTCATATTCTCAGCCCATTCAAGACACGTGGCAGTCCCTCGTAAAGAGATGACGATATCTCTCCTTCCCATCCGTTGGATCTCCCTCTTGTCCTCACAGACGGCTACATAGCCAATCCAGCTGGACCGTTGGGTCATCCACCCGAGATCCGGCGCCACGTCATCAACCCACTTCAGCAAACCGACTGATGACGTGGCGTAAAGACTCTTGGTCACCTTGTACGACCGGTCAGGCAACGCCACGTATCTCGGGTAAGGAGGCTCTTCGGATGACATGGCAGGATTTGAATGGAAAGAATGATAAGCTGCTTGTACAAACTCTCCATATCTCACAACCTCTCGTCTGAGATTCTCGTCAAGTGGGTCAAGTAACCCGACCCAGTCATTGCTACCATGGTATTCGCGCCACCGTGAACCGAGATTGTTCCTCGGAGAATACTCCTCTGTTTTTGACAACAAGCGTTTAAGCCTGTTCAAGTTTCTCGGTGACATTTCCTCTGCCGCTTTCATTTCAGGCCAAATTCTTGCCAAGTTCAGGCCTTCCAAAAGAATCCGACCCTTATTTTCCAACCCATTATTCGAATTCTTTTGATCAAATGGCTGTTCTTTGTGAAGTAACTGGCTCTGTTCTGGGGCTGGTTTTTGAAGTAATTGGCTCTGTTCTGGGGCTGGTTTTTGGAGGAGTTTGTCAAGGTTTGATAAGTGTAGCCGAGTCAACTCAGTAGAGGAAGAAGATGAATTTGGTTTAAGAGACTGAGTTGATGAGGCCGTTGTTATAAACGGGTTTAATGGAGACGTTTGGCATTTGAAGCTTTCACGTCTGGCCTGAAAGAGTTGGATGTTGTGGGCAGGTATTGTAGAGCCAATCTGCATAGATAACATAACACCGTGTTTGAGGCAGAGATGGAGAGAGGAGAGAGGAGAGAGTCAGTCAATCAGATGCTTGTGAAACTGAAGCAACTTGAAGACAAACATGAGATTGTAAAAATAATACACATACACATATATATATAGAGGAAGTGCCTTGCGTTTTCACCGAGTACCATATTGTAGTCATATACCAAATGGAAGGGTATAATTGGTAAAAGAAATTACGTCGAACGTTCCCAAATCCTAAACTTGTCAACGCCAAGATGTGCGTGTTTGTCTTTGTATTTATTCGCTTCAAGAAAAGTCTGCTATCAGACGCTCTCTCTTTTAGTCTTTTAGTTTTGGAAGTGGAATTGTCTGGAATGCCCCTTTTTGTTAATTTTGAATTACGACTGTGCCCCGATTAGTTGACATGATCTTCCATCGTATTGAATTTCAACCAGGAGAGTTATGGCCTATGGGGTCCTAAGCAATAGGACGTACGGGTTAGAGCGTGTGAACACAGAATGCTGTTTTTTTATATATATATAACTCATTGACATTCTAATAGAATGTTAAAACTTACGACTTTCGATGTTGGTTTTTGTAAAGTGATGTGTTAGAATCTTGATATTTTTATGGAAAGTTGTTGGCTAGGTGGGATACCATCACTAATCTGGGGGTTTGTATTTTTTTTTTTTTAAGCTTTCGCCATCGATAGGATTCGAGTCACTAACATGAGAGTCATTTACCCAAGTCCTAAACTTGTCTATCTACCAGCTGAGCTACGCCTCTGTTGGCTGTGGCATACCATCACAATTTCACAAACAACCTTGTTTTTATCTGCATTTTTTTAATGATCAAAAGGAATCTAAAAGTTTGCTATATAATATTTGTAAGTTATGGAAAATATAGTCTAGATTTGTGTTTTTTATTTTTATTTTTTGAAAATATGGTACCATTTGGGTCAGAGATTTTGATCTTGTCAAGAGTAATCGTTCAGATTTGAGTGTTTTTGTATCTTGCTGCATGTATAAGTTACATGACATATGCATATGAGTTTAAAACTTTGTCTCCACATTAATCAATTTTTATTTTATTTTTAATCTAATTTTTCTTCACCATCAAGTTAGACGAACTCTTCAAATTTGATGAAATTCTTGTCCTAAAAAGAAAAAACAGAATTTGTATTGCAAGAGACTAGGTCTTGATTTTGATATGTTGAAGATTAATGTCAAGTTCTCCAAAGCGGTGGGAGATATTTCAACATAAATTAAGACTGCTTCCAGCTGCTTCATGTTGTACATACTGTATATCATATTTATGTCAAGTCCACTGTTAGATTTCTCTCCAAGACATTTGAAATTACAATTGCAGTCTAAATATCTTGCTATGGAAGTTTTGTGACGTCGATGATCAAATTCAATACATGATCTCATTTTGTGTCAAAAACCTGTAAGCAATTAGATCACATACAGCGTTGGGTGTCATGCAGGGCAGGATTGATGTAGTAAAAGGTGGAACAAAAAAATAAAAAATTGAATTTGGAACAGGTTTTCTACTTGACGCTACGTAATTCAAGTCAAATACTTGTGTTGTGTTCTACCTTCTAATTAGACCATATCTATATATGTCTATCTATATATTTCAATAAAGCTACAGTGTAAGCTTACTGCGATACCTTTCTTAGCTTAACATGATATCCACATGGACTGCTTATTATTTCCAACATTAATATCATATTCTAAATTAATATATTTTTATCGATCGTTTTTATGTACAACTAGACATGCTTTGCATGCATCTTGATTTTTAACAATTATAAATCATTATATTGTAACTTTTAGTTTCTTTTCTATATATATATATATATATATATATATATATATTGTAATATTGTAACTTTTCGATGTTAGTATAATATAAAAGAAGAAATATAGCTAAACAAAGTTTGGAATCCTAAAAGCTTGAGAAGATGACCTCAACTCGAACCTAGGAGCAGTATGCATTCAAATTCAATCATATATTGTCTCAACTGTTGGATTAAGAGTATGAATTCAAAAAATTGAAATAATTGAACGTACCTCAAAAAGAATATATATAAATAATATAATTATTTAATATACACATTTTGAACAAATCTTCCCAAGATCTCGAAACTCTTTCCAATCCATATCATGTAATTGTGCTCCGGGAGTAGGGATGGCAACGGGTTTTTTATTTCCGCTCCAAACACGACCTGAACTGATCTATTACATTTTTTTTTTTTAAAATATTCAAACAATTAAATATACAAATTTAAAAATACACTTAAATTTAAAAATATGTTTAAATTTAAACATCCATACACTTAAATTTAAACATAAATGGAAAATAAATATAAAAATTTAAATTTTAACGTATACTTAAAATTCATATATAAACTTAAATTTAATAGAATATAACATCTAAATTATATAAACATTAAATTCAAAGATAAAATACAATTAGACAAAAAGATAAAAATATTAGAGTTTTGTTTTTCCTTCTATATTTTTAAAATATTAAGAATAATTATATAAATACTAGGTCAACGAGGGTGGGTCGGGTCATAAAGGTTTGCCCTATACCTGATCCGGTTACAAACTAGGTCAATAACGTCTGACCCATACCCAACCGAGCCCCGTTTTAAGTGCTCCAAACCCGCCCAAGCGGATCGGATCCCCACTGATTTGGGACAGGTTGGGGATTTTGCCATCCCAATCTGGGAGTATATAATATCAACAATGTTTGACATTACACATTTTGTATTTAATACCATTTACATCACAATCAATGATATAATAATTGATAAATTTTATATGAAAATATTTAAATATTACTAATGTATTATAATAAAAAACTGTTAACCAAAAAAGTTGACAACTTCTCCAAGGAAGAACCTTTCTTGCTGTAAAGACCCAACCCAACGTCGATACCGGGCACGGAGATGGATCCTGTCCATAGGAGGATCTGATACAAAAAGGGATCACCAACCGCCTCAAGCTCCTGATACGAGGAAGGACCCGATCTTCCCCGTACAGGAGGGGACTCAGTCAATTAGAGACCCGGTCCCCCCACCAAGCTCCTGATGCAGGAGGAGACCTTGTCCACCATAAACCCAGTCCTTTCTTATACAGAAAGGGACCCGATCCATCAGGGACCTGGTCCCTCCCCTAAAGCGACTGACACAGAAAGGGACCTAGTCTCTCCCCCAAGCTTTCAATATTAAGACAAGGCTCGACCCTCGAAATGGCACCAGGAACCACTGCCACCCAGACCAAGACGAGCTAGATATGCCCACCGGACCAACATCAATAACCACAAGCAGTTAGGATTAAACCTTTAAGCGCCATAGAGAACATTCTGGAATAACCTACAAAGCTCCCAGCTAGTAACAACTCCCACTAAGGGCTGACGCTAGCCCTAATGCTAAACCACATGGGAAGGGAGAAAGAGCCGGGGTAACCTGCAAGAGCCCGATGTTGCCCAATTAATACGAGGTGGCAAGCATGGAAGGGGAAAGATAAGGAATCAACGGTTGGGATCCCCCAGTAACCGCGCCTTATCAATGGTCCTCCCTTACTCCACCTAAGCCCTACCCAATGTCAACTACCCTATGCATGAATAGCGAAGCTATGCTTCCTTGGAAATCGCTTGTAGAAGATCAGTAAACACGAAGAAGGAAATGGTGGAGAAGGGTGCCTGACAGCGCGCAGCGGGATAGGTGTTGACGTTGTCCCCTGCCAACCTAAACCATGACAGTGACTTTCCACGATAGCTAGGACCGTCTCCGACCAATCCTAGTGCCTTGAATCACCACCAAAGCGCCATGTCAGCCCTACTAAAGTGCCTAAAGTGGCCTAGGGCATAGGTCGAGCAATTGTGGCCCTCCAAGGCGTGTGCCAACCACTGATCCGGTCCAAAGCAACGATAAGGATTAGTTATACACCTTTTAGCCTAGGGACTAGGGCTCCCACTTACCCAGACTGGAACCACACCAAAAGGCACACCCCGGTGGCACAATCCTAGCCAACCAACTCTTGCCACCTTAGCACCTAATTTAAGGGGACCGTGAGGATCAAACAGAGAAGTTCCCGCCTAAACGAGCGTCCCTCACCTACCTTCCCAAGACACATTATAAATACCCCAACTCTCAAAGAGTAAATGATTTGGCATTTGAAACCTCAAGTGACCCCTTTAGTTCAAGCTCATTTGTGTAAGTTTTACTTAGCTACTGCCCCGCCTAGTTCAAGCTTTATTGTGTCGTTTTACTTGGCTACTACCCCGCCTAGTTCAAGCTTTATTGTGTTGGTTCTACTTGGCCACTACCTCGCTTAGTTCAAAACCCTATTGTGTCAGTCCAACCCATCCTACACCTACTTAAAATCAGCTACTAACTGCTCCCTAATCCCCCCTGTTATGTATCTTAATTGAACTATTGTCTACTGTTCGAAGAGCCGCACTTAATGCATGTCTTTGACAATTAATAAAAAGTGCTACATTCATTCATAGTATCTCTCCGTCCTAATCTCTAAAGGACCCATCTCAACCTCGTAATCCCTCAGGACCAAGCCTACATCAGAACATTGGTCTCTGGTAATCGGATCAAAGGGCTTTCCCTGATACCCATCCCGACAGAATTTGGACGACGCCCTACTCAATCCAGGGCAAACGTGGTACACCAGTACACCATGGTCAACTGTTGTCTCAGTGGTCCCCGATGGATTTTTTAGGATAACAGTTTGGCACCGTCTGTGGGAAACACTACACTAGCGTGGTTCTCTCTCAAAGCATCTTTGCTACTTCCAGAAAAATAAAAATGAGGTTGAGATCATCACAAAATTAGGTCAATCCATCCGGGCCCCGCTCTTATGTGGCTACTCATGGGGCTGAATTTTCAGAGAGTACTCCAACCCAAGGCAATCCGCCACGAGCAGAAAGACCAGCATCGAACCATCCAAACCTTGCTAGAGGCCTCCCCCTACCTGGGCCGACCCAGCAGAGAATTTTCAGCTAACATGTCTCAAATTTCCTAGAAGGACTGTGGCAAGAACTACTTGGTTCACGTCCCAACGAGGCAGGACCTAGCAATATAGCACTTGTCTCTGACAGGTTGGGCCTCGCCAGAGCCATTTTCGACAGACTAGGCCCTAGGAATCTTACCAGGTGCAATAACACCGGAACCCCAGAGAGTTTGGTTAGAAGTAGGAGCGCCTAGAGTCCCATCACCTTCTATGGCCCACCAGGGCCGTCGCGCCACAACCGGAGTGAAAGAGAGATCTAAAATCGAAAGTCGGATTGAGGCGACCTAAAACCAGAGTAGGAACCAGGCCCTTCCTAGGCTAGATGAAGAAGCTAGGCGCGACGCATTAGATGCATCCAAAACCATAGCAAGAGAAGGGGAAGCTGAGACTTAGTCCTACGAAAGGGAGCCCAGACGCATAGAGGAACAGATGAGAAAGATGGCAAAGTGCCTAGCAGAGTTGGAGAAAGACAAGGTCAAGTATCGAGGCTTGAACAAGGACCCCCTCGGGGAGATGAATGCCCCGCTTTCAAGGGAAGTGCGAAACGTAGCCCTCCCTCCTAAGTTCAAGATGCTAGAAAAGGTCTACTCTGGTGTGGAAGACCCGTTAAGCCACCTAGAGTCCTTCGTGTAGTAGATGAAGGTATAGAATGCCACCAGGAGGGCCATGTGTCGGATGTTCTCTTGTACCCTTACTGACTTCGCCAATACATGGTTCAGGAAGCTTCCCTCGGGGAGCGTCAACTTTTTTACCAAGTTATCAAGGGACTTCTGCGCCTAGTTTCAAGGAGTGAAGCCACCTCCTAAGGACCCGATCCTGCTACAATACGATGGTCTAGGACCGGGGAGGGGGGGAACTCAAGTCCTATGTGAAGCGCTTCCACAAGGAGGTGATCCAAATGGGGGTATTCGCTGAAAAGGAAACCCTTACCAACTTTCAAAAAAATTTATAGGTAGGAAAGCTATGGCAATCCTTCAACAAGGACAAGTCAGAGACGTACCAGGAGGCTTACAGCCGGGCCTTAGAGCAGATACAACTTGACGAGCATCACCACATCAAAATGGAGCATGACGAATCACGCTTGAGCAAGTGCTTCAAGGGGGATAACTATTAGAGAAAGGAGAGAGAACCAATTCCTAAGCGTAGAGATAACCCCCCGAGTCGGTCTACTTTCTACCTACCCCCGCTTCCCCCTGGCATGGTCCAGCCCTTGAGAAGGATATCCCCACCAAGAAAGATTCGATGGACACCTTCCCCGGTTAGAGAGGTCACCAGGATAAGCCAAACCGAAGAAGATGAGTACACCAACTACACCCCTTTAATGCCCCTAGAGAGACAATCTACCAGCCATAAGGGACAATGGGTTCTTGAAGAAGTAAGACCCATGAACCTCCCAGCGGATCGAAGGAACAAATATAAGTACTGCGACTTCCATGAGGACGTAGGCCACAACACTTTGGAGTGCTTCAGTCTCCGTAACCAAATTGAGGGCCTGGTAAGGGGTGGCTTGCTGATCGAATTCCTTTAACAGGTGAGGGATGGAATTAAGACCGAAAAGAAAGTCCAAAGAGAGCTACGGGAACCGAAAGAAAGAAGGAAATGACCTGATGGAGTAGTACATGTTATCAACACCATCAGCAGAGGCCCAACTCTCGCTAGTACATCAAACAACTCAAGAAATAACCATACCAGAAAGGTACTGGGCACGCTGCAAAAGGCTAAGTGCTGAGAGTCAGCAAAGGAACCTTGGAGCAACCTCGCTCTAGTAAAATCATATTCATAAAAGATGACGTCTACAACACGGTCCAGCCCCAAGATGATCCTATGGTAGTCACTGTCCATGTAGCCTGGGTCATGATCGATACTGGCAGCAGTGTCGATATACTCTTCAAGGACGCACTGGACCATTTCCAATTAAAGCACCCGTGCTACTATAGCTGCACCACTCCACTATACGGGTTCACTAAGGACTCTCTGATGCCTGCCGAGTCCATCATACTCCCGGTAGTCATTTTTCTAGTGAAGAAGGTTTAAAGAGGGTTTGGAGTGGAGGTTCTTGCTCAATTTCAAACAGTATTTTTCGTATTTTTCAATGACAACCATATTTTAATCCATATAATCAACAATTATCGCATGCTCAAGTTTGGGTGAGGTTTTACATTCTATGCTTGGAATACTAGCATCCAACTACAATCATGGAGATTGCATGAGGAGTTGGCATCCCTTTGCAACTAGATCAAGCTACAAGGGATCAAGCATATGGGTTTTATGCCCGAGTTCTTGTGGACATTGATTTAACTTCGAATTAGCCATCCTTTTTTTATGTGGAGAGAGATGACCATAGAGGTTTCTCTGTAGATGTTATATATGAAAATCTTTAAAAGATGTACGAACTGTAAAGCTTTTGGTCATGACTCTGCGAAATGCTACCAAAATAACAAAGAGATTAATTCTAACAGAGGTCGATCGCGATCAAGAAATCCAAGGCAAACCTATTGGCCTATCACGAAAAACAACACCACTGACCACCATAATGGGCAGGTTGCCGTGGCGGAATGCAAAACAGTCCCACAAAATCAGGAGACGATAGAGGAAGAGGAAATTGTGCAGATTCAAAATTTTAGAAACCCTGTAATTAATGTGGAAGACAAAAATGGTAGCATCCAATTATCTCTACATTTATTTGAATTAAATGTGATTGATACTCAGAAAGTGAATCGAGAAACAATGGCCAAGTTTGATGTTGATAGATTTGGGTTTCAAGAAGTTGACCCAAACCGTGTAGGGCAATTTCTAGTTACGATTGGCACATTTAATGCACTTGCGGAAGATCAGGATCAAATTGAGAGTTTTTCTCCAATTCAAATTTAAACAACTGAACAATTTCCTAATCAAGATGCGGGAATTAATGTTAATATCTCCAATGATTTGAATACAAAGTATTTAAATCTAGAAGATAATAATGAGAATCCTAAATGTTCTCTAGAGAATATTTGCATTAATAACATGGTGACTCTTGACAATCAAAGGATTGATCAGCAAGTTTTGGATGAGATTTCAAGAGATAAAAGAGAAAATACTAATTTGAAGAATATATAAGAAGACCAAGATATTCATGCTTCAAATTTTAATCATGGTCCAGTAGATCCCGTGTTTGACAATACTTGGATTCCCGTGGTAACCAAATCAAAAAGAAAAGTAAAGCCAATTTTTAAGATTTTATCTAATTCCAAGTCTCAAATGAGTAAGAGAAGTTCTAAGCGTCTCCATGTAGCTGAGACTAAGATTCACTTTGATTTTGCGGTTTCAGCGGCCCAAGCAGAATTAAGCCTTGTCGCTAATTGGGCTGCACAGGTTGAGGCAGAAATGAATGATTCCGCTGATCTGGTTAATTAAGTTCAAATTTTTTTTAGGCCTGCATGCCTTTTAAGATTAATGTGTCTTAGGGCCTGCGGCCCTGTGCGCCCCTCCTGTTTTCATTTTTCTTTTCCCTTTTCCCTTTTTATTTTTATTAATAAGGTTTTGTTTAGAAAAAAAAAATAATAATAAAAAAACTTTTTGTTTAATGGATTTTAGTTTGTTTTCAGTTTTTCTATCATCTAAAAATGATAATAATCAGAATCACGTGTAATTGATGTGATAAAATGTTTAAGCACTCGAAACTGTCGTTTATAATATTGGGTTAAATAAACGTTTAAGCACTATTAAGCACTCCCATAGGCCACAACTTTCAATTAGTTATTCTTAATTTCCACTAAATTAGTTGTGGGAGTAGCTATATTCTATCAAAAGATCCATAATTCCACTGCATGATCTTTAATTTTTTCAACTTGCAGAAATGGGGAAACTGTAGCACACTAAAAAGATTTGGTGTCCCAGATAATATATATATATATATATATATATATATATATATATATATATACTCAATCCACTTATGTTATACTTATGTTATAATATCACTTAATATGATTTGAATACGTAGGATAAGTTGAAACTAGCATCTCGTATACGTAATAAAACATATTTAAAGTTTCTGATAATATATGTGTAAAATTTCTATAATTGTTGTATTTTTTTTTTTTAATATTTATGAAAAATAATATATACATTATAGATAGTCTTACAATTCTTATGTCAAAACTAGTTTATTAACTTGTGTCATTTATTGATATATATATATATATATATATATATATATATATATATATATACACCATATTTTAAATTTAATGTTTTCAATGTAAAATGCCAATAGGGGTGTAGCTTTGGTAGATAGACAATCTTGGGATTTGGATAAATGACTCCCATATCAACAGTTCGAATCCTACTAATGATAAAAGCTTTCAAAAAAATATCAGGTCCATAATTAATAGATATTGTCAATGTTTTCAATGTAAAATTTATGTAATAATTCTTTCTCTAGTTTTATAATCGGGTCTAACAAAATGGATAAAACGTGATTGGGTTGATCTTCAAATTGAATTCATTTGAACCATTGATCAATCTATGGCTGCATTTTAGTGTGCAGACTTAATAAGTCTCAACTAAAATTATAATTCACTGTTAGAGGCATGTAAATGTGTAATTAATGTCTGGATTCTTGTTATCCTTTCGAGAATAATTACGGCACTATGATCATGTAGTGCTTTTCAACTTTTGATTATTTAATTGCTAAATATGACGTGGTTTGCACTAATCAATACTAATTAAGATGTGATTAATTATTGAATAAAGCTCTACTATATTTGTGGAGATTGGAGGATTAAGTCGATCACCATATAATTAACCCTGTATAGACATCACGTTTAAAATGTCTTCTTTAATTTTCTTGTTGTAATAGTTCAAAATCATGATTTAAGGTCCGGTTGGTAGTGTATCACTTCACTTTATTAAATCACTGGCACTAATTTCCTGTTTGTTTGTTTTGTTTTTTAAGTAACAGTGGATGAGTTATGTGTCTGCCGGGATCTATTGAGATCTTTTACGAAATATACAAACCAACAACAATCAAAACAATGACACATGAAAACAAATTAAGGATAATAAAAAAAAAGATACATGATTTGATGATTGAAGTAAGCGTACCAACACTCAATTCTACTATCAAACTGATGTTTATAATGTACACACTGATACACACAAACATACTCGGCTCTCTAAATTTCTATTCTCTCTTTGTCATTGATCAAATCCCTTAGAATACAAGAGTTTAAATAATAAGACCAACACTCAATTCTACTATCAAACTGATGTTTATAATGTACACACTGATACACACAAACATACTCGGCTCTCTAAATTTCTATTCTCTCTTTGTCATTGATCAAATCCCTTAGAATACAAGAGTTTAAATAATAAGACCTTAGTGGTAAAAGCTGTCACTTTACCGTATAACAAATAATTAAAATTTTGCTTTAGGGAAACCCCACGAGTATTACCAACCCAACACTTTGTGATTCAGTTGACAATACGGTGGAAGTAAAACCCGTATAAGAGATGTGAAGGACAAATTAAACCCCTAATATACTCATTTAATTAAATTCAAAGTTATAAAAAGTTGCCATCTATTTAAGCTAACAAAACAAATTAAACGTAACAAGAAAACACACACATACATTAGTTATATGAAGGCAAGGCATGAATCAAAGGGTTATGTTAGTAATTTCTCAACATTATCTATTTCCTTGGTGGATCTCTCAAAAAGGAAATTAAAGCGCAGGAATGGGTAGACATTAAAAGACCTTTATACGCATGAAGTCACCAATTGTAACAATCACAACCAAACCGTCCAAACTTTGTATCAGAGGAAAAATACAATAGCACTACCTCTCCCTCAGTGCTATCTGCCAGGCACCATGCATCTCACGTGTCTCTCGCATACACTTGACTCCGCAATTAACTTGTTTAGTGTATAGAGATTAGAGAAGCATAATTCACACACGGCCAGGAATATATATAATCACCTAATTCTAATAAAAATGAATATTATAGTGAGCTTAGTACACCAATTATTTTGTATTAATAATATAATATTATAGTTAGCTATAGGTTGATGGAGGGAATATGACAATTGACAAAACGAAAAGGTCATGTTAAATTAAATGAAAACGAATGAAGATCGAGACCGCCGACCATACTTTGTGTTTACTTTTAGAAATGTGGTAGGAAAGAGAGACGCGTAGTACTGTTCCTCTGATAAATTAATAACCACAACAAAAAAAAAAAAACAATAATGCAGACACGAATTTGACAGGTGACACTGAAAAATGAAAATGAAATGAAATGGCTAATATATATAATATATTGTAGTAGTTGTATATATAAACAAATTTAATTGGTGTATGTAATGTAAAAGGCTAAAAGCATGATTCACACGAGCAGTACCCAACTACCAACAACCGATAAAGACTGTACAGTGGATAAAATTGAATTAATGAGCTGAAAATGTCATTGTGCTCGATCACATCGATCAGCACAAGCGTGATCCATGATCACTAAGGTATGTGTCCAAGTCAATGGACTTGCATACAGAAGAGAGATGATGCCTTCCTTGATTGTTATATGTATATGATACGTCAAAACTACTTAAATTTTCACTAAACACCTTGTTTTTTTGCAATATTTTCACGGAGGGAGACAAACTCGAACCCAAAACTTCATGGTATAAGTGTGAAGGGTAAATCCGCGCTGATTGGGGAAACATATGTTTCTCACCTTGCATCCATCAAAGTCTTGGCATATATGCTTCTGTTCTTCTGCTTTTATTTTCTTCCCTATAGCATGTTCCTATTGGACTTAGATACTAGATCCAACTACCCTATTAATAATATTTTTTCTAACATCCACTCTTAGCAAAGTAGTTACGCAGTTTCCGATCTCTTCACTATTGTGATAGCCCTAGGTTCAAGTACTCCCACTTTTACCGATTAAATCGTAAAATGTGGGAAGACCCCTTATCTTGTAGTGGTTGCAAGTCTCGACATGCTCTAACCTGATAATAAATAAATATATTTTCTTAGAGTTTCCATAAAAGTAATAATCATATACATATCATGACTATTAAAAGTTTGATTATATCAAAGTTGGGTGTAAAATATTAAGGCCTTTGCTTAGGAATTATCTATCTCCTCATACTTAGGGATGTTCAATTTTTGGGCATGCTAGCTCCTGCATTCTTTTGTGGCTTTTGTGGATAAAATTGAATACCAAATGGTTTGTTAAACAATACTACTTGCGGGGTTGTTCTCATAAATTTAAAGGAGATTTTGTTGGTTGTTTGCTATAAAATTAGAGCCCGTCCGAAAGATGTGTTCTAAAAATGAAAACGGAAAAAACGTATCTGGTAGGTTATCCAAAAAACATAAAAAATTGTGATAATTCTCCAATTATTTTTTCTATTGCAATTTTTTAATTTAAATAAAATCAAATCATGTACTTATGTGCTAATAGATGATTGGTCCAATTGGGTTTGAAATTGTAGATAATATCCATATTTTTTTTTTCTTCAATAAAATAGATAATATTAATATGAAAATAATTATTTCTTCCAATCCACCGGATTTTTCACGTCAACACAACACAACTTGCTAATAGATGATTGCTCCAATCTTAAACTGTGTTTGAATTTGTAGATAATATCATTTTTTTTTTTTTTTTTTGACAATAAGATAGATAATATAAATATGGCAACAATTATTTCTTCACCAATCCACCTGATTTTTTTTATGTCAACACAACACAACCTGTATCTTTTTGTCACTGGACTTTTTATGTCAACACAACTTAAAATCTTTCAATTTAAAAAAATGTATATAAAGGAGAGTCACCGATTTGGAGCTCCGACGCCAGAGGAGGTGAGATCCTCCTCTGGTGACGTCGATCTGGCTAGATCGGCTTCGCTGAAGGAGAATGTGGCATCAGCAACTCCATTTTCTTTCATGTAGAAGAAGAAGAATTGTGCAACAACAAGAGGAGAAGAAGAAGAAGAACAAGAAGATCTGTGTAGAACAAAAGGAGAAGCAGAAGAAGAGAAGAAGATGAATTTGAGTCCGACCTTGACGAATAAATGAAGTGAAACAAAAGTGAGATATTTTAAATAAATAAAAAATCAAAATGAAAAAAAAAAAAAAAAAACGAAAACAAAATGAAAAACATGTTTAAATTGTTTTTTGTGTTTTTTAATTTTAACACTGGTTTTGTTTTCCATTTTTTTTTTTTTTTGTTTTTTTTTTAAACAAAATAAAAAACGGTTACAAGACATGTTTTCAAAATTGTTTTTTAAAAATAAAAACAAAAACACCTTATTTTGTGTCTACCGGACTGCCCCTTAGGTTACCAAAGTACCAAACCAAACCCTTTTTTTTTATATATAAAAAAATAATAATTAATGGCCGATGACCTTACTGTGAATTTGCTTTTAATAAAGACCGATAGTATATATACATTAGGACAAATTGCACAAACTTATCCTAAACATATGCATAATTGCACTAAAACCGGAAAACTATCATAATAATACAAACATATCCTCCGACTGTTGACTAACGGTTGATCACCGTCATTTAACATCAGCTAAGGGACAATTTAGTCTTTGTCTTAGTGCTAGTAAATAAATAAACAATAGAAATTATGTTGTCCAATTAAATATTGTAACATCAACCCTAATTTTAAAAAAAAAAATTAAAAAAAAAAAAACAAATCAATTTGGTTTCTAAAAAAACAAATCATTTTTTTCATAGTTGATGTTGTGGTGGTGGTGGGTTGCGGTTGGTTAAGGATCGAAATCAAGCTAGTCCATCTTAGATAAAGGCCAATGCTCCATGCTCCATCTATGTCCTTTGATGGAGTTTGGAGGAGATCTTGAATTTTTAGATCTCTTCCCAATTTTTTCTTTTGTTTTTCAGAATTTTTTTTTATAATATTAATTTACAAAAAGAAAATATTAATTATATATAAGATTTTTTTTTGCAATCTGAATGTGGTATTGGATTTTCTTTTCAGATTTTTTAAAATAATTTTTCTTTTTTAATTATTATATTTTTTTATTTTTCATTATATTTAATTAATTAATGTAGTTGTTAAGGGTAAAAGTGTAATTGCCCATCTGATGTTGCTAACTAAATGTGGTCAACTGTTAGTCAATAGTCAGAGGGTATGTTTATAATATTATGACAGTTTTTCTGATTTTATTACAATTATACCTATATTTAGGGTAATTTTTGCAATTTGCCCTATAAATTAAAAGTGTTTTTCGATTTAGCTATTTACTATCTTTCCCATCTAGATTTAACTCTTGAGCCTCAAGGGAAAACAATATTGTTGTTGACAACAAATTAATAAATTAGTCAACTTGGGTTTGCCTTTATCTCTCTCTTTTTGAATTATTATTTGTTGACTCTTCGCCACAGGAAATTGCCAAGCTCCTCCTTGAAGTTGAAGAAGACTTGCGGGGCTGACTCATTTAATTTTGATTTTCACAATTGGAGATTTTTATTATTAGCTATTGATATTCTTGTATATATTTTCTTTCTTTCTTCTCTTTTATTATATATCCTTTCATTGAATTAAATTCCTCTTTGGGTGTTATAGCATCTAAAGAATTTTATAATAAAGGTTTGATTTTCAAATAGAAGAATTAGATTTTAGGTAAAAAGTTTGTCAAAGGTTCTGTGTTCAAATAGAGGAATTTGATTTTCAGCCAGCTGGATATATAGACATTTCAAATACTATATTGAATAAAATCAAAATTTCAATATTTATATATCTTCTCCATTCAGATAGTATTGTTGAGAATATATAGTTTTAAATTAAATTGACCATGCAAGTATGCCACTTTGTATTTGCTTACACATTATAAAATATGAACTCACATAGTAGCTACAAGCTAGTACTGTTGATTGAATAAACCAAATGAAACTAATATTGTATCATATATACAGGAGGATCACAAAACCAGTTGCGAGTGCTCCAATGTTGCACTAGGAGGATCACAAAATCTTTTTTTATTAAATTTACTTTAAAATTTTTAAAATTCTTTATTTAATCCTTCCATAATTATAAAATATGTATTCCAAAAAAATATACCGTTATAAAGATATTGTTGAGGTCTTTAAAATGACACAAATATTGATATACATATTTAATTTATTTAATTTACTTATTAATTATACATTTAACTAATGTTAAATTAATTAGTCTTATATAAATATTTATTGGGAGAATATTTTTAAAGATACCATTTACACCAAATTGGTGAGAATACATTGGAGTGAAAAAAAAAATAAAAATTGTTGTAAGTATATTATGCTCTTTTAACACCAAATTGATGTAAAATTTGGTGTGGAGTATTGGAGTTGCTTTCACACACGTTCCAACAACTCCCAATTCTTTCTCTCTCTTACGTCCCAAATGTAAATTCTTTCTCTCTCACGCACGTCCCAAATCAATTATCTCGATCCCTCCAAGAAAAGATAATCAATTATGAGGTGATAGTGAATCAGGTTTTCCATGTAATGTCAGGGACAGAGGTTTAAGTTTATTTTATTCATCTCAATGAAATAAAAACAATGTTATTTATATAATATAGTTTTGTTTTAGTCCACCCTAGTAAAAAATCCTTGGTACACCCGTGTTGGTTGGTAACAACGATTTCTTTATCTCAATATTATTTTAATTTTGTTATTGAATATTTTTTTTAATTTATAATTGTTGACTAAATAGTATTACTCAACTAACAATACATGTGTTTTTCTAATAATAAATAACTAAATAAAAGGTGAATAAAAGATTAAAAAAAATTGTTGTTAAAAATAAAATTAAAATAGGGAAAATTGCACAAACTTACCCTAACATTTCCCATTATGGCATAATATTCAACTAATGCATTTAACTGCACAAACAACCCCTCATGTTAGTCAACTTCGGTTAAAGATAACCATTGACCATTATTTTTTTTGAAAGCCCAAAATTGCCCCTGCACTTTATTACAAAAAAATCTTAATTGTCCTTTATTTAAAACATTATCTACTTTAAATTATTAGAATATAAAAAATAAATACTAAACATAATCCTTTTTAAATAAAAAAAAATTCAAAAATAATATATTAAAAACAAAACAATTTAAGAAAACGTTATTTTGAGAAAATAAAATTTAATAATATATTAAAAAAAAACAAAAAAAAATTATTTTGAGAAAATATAATTTAAAATTATGCAAGTCCAATATGAATAATGGTAATGTGCTACATATTTTTGAAATTTAAAACATATTTTTTTTTATTTAAAAAGGATTATGTTTAGTATTTTTTTTTTTTTGAATCAAAATATAATGCGTAATTTATATTGAGTCAAATTATTTTGTCTTATAGAGATGAACATTGAACAAATTTTCGGTGCTACTGTATTTTATTATAATAAATGATTATATTTTTATTTCAAACTTTTGATGATTTTATTTATATTTGTGTTTAGAATACTAAATATAATCCTTTTTTAAAAAAAATTAAAAAATAATATAATAAAAACAAAAAAAAATTCAAAAATATGTAACATGTTACCACTATTCATATTGGACTTGCATAATTTTAAATTATATTTTCTCAAAATAACATTTTTTTTGTTTTGTTTTAATATATTATTAAATTGTATTTTCTCAAAATAACGTTTTCTTAAATTGTTTTGTTTTTAATATATTATTTTTGAATTTTTTTATTTAAAAAGGATTATGTTTAGTGTTTAATTTTATATTCTAATAATTTAAAGTAGATAATGTTTTAAACAAAGGGAATTAAGATTTGTTTTGTAATAAAGTGCAAGGGCAATTTTGGGCTTTCAAAAAAAATCATGGTCAATGGTTATCTTTAATCGAAGTTGACTAACAGGAGGGGTTGTTTGTGCAATTAAAGGCATTAGTTGAATATTATACCATAATGGGAAACGTTAGGGTAAGTTTGTGCAATTTTCCCATTAAAATAAAAATTAACTAACAGTTAATTGGTAAATTTAAAGTGGCCTTAAATATTCTTTTTAGGAATTTTATTTCCTTGCTTAATTTTTTTATATATTTTTAATCATTTTAATGAATTATTTGTGAAACTTTGACTTTCTTTAAAAATATTTTTGACAATTTCAATTTTTAATGTACTTTTATATTTAATATTTTTAAACTTTTAATTTTATTTTTAAACCTTTACTTTTTTATATGGTAAAAAGTTAAACTTTTAATTTAAAAGTATTAAATATGTTTTATTTTAATCCATGTGCCAACCAGTGATAAGTGGTTGCACCATTTTACTATAGAATCATTTGTATGTTATCCTAAGTCTAAGTAACTTCCAAAACAAATCCTAGCACTCATTTCACACCTACTACCACCTAATTTCACAAAGGAATGCTATACAACCCAAATAATTAACCCAAATAATGTGATAAGTGATCATTTGTCATCACTTCACAAATCATGGGATGATGTGTTTAATGAACAAATCACTTACCATATCATTTGGGTTGAGTTTTTGAACTAATTTTTTGGATTGTCACCCAAATGCCGCCCCTGCTGTTTCCCCTCTCTCATTCAATTTCCTTCATCCATTGTACGACCATGACTCTTCGATTATTTGTCGTCAACCAATTGCCCTTGTCTCTTCTTCCTCAACCCTTGCTGCCATTTTTCTTCGTCATTGGTAATTTGTGACAGGGATTTGAGTTCGATTTTGACCAATGAAATCGCAAAGTGTGGGGAAACTCGTATATCATAGTGGGAGTTGCATTCTAAGTTGTGACCATACTTGTAGCGGTTGGATTGATCTCGTCAGGTCCTGGATTAAATGTTTTGGCTTTGCTCACGAGATTTAAAAGTTTTGGTCTTTAAACCAAGAGATCAATGAACTCAATGAATAATCAAGACGAGACTATAACATACGGGTTTATTAGAGTTCATTTAGCATGAATGGAGTTTCCTTTTATAGATAAAATTTGAAAAATAGCCATTTGATTATTATAATTCATTTAGCTTGAATGAAGCTTCCTTTTATAGATAAAATTTGAAAAATGGATGTTTGAGACACAATAAATGCACCAACCAATTGTTCGAAACAAAGGCATAACATTGGGGAAATAAGACACATGATCATGAAAACTAAATGTTACAACCTTTCTTAAGCTTAGTGGCTTTGTGGACCGGAACAAAGAGTATACATGTTCACTATCAAGTGGAATATGAGGCAGAATATGTACAATAAATTCAACTAATTCAGTACTTTCTTACATGACATTTGAAATTTAAAGTTGCAACATTTGGTGTGTAAGCACTACAAAAAAAAAAAGTGATATATAATGACACATTTTTTTTGTGACAAATTTCAAATGTATCACAGTAGGTATTATTTGTGACAAATTTTTTTATTTGTCATTATGTTTTGTTTATTTGAGACTTTTAAAAAATAATTGTCACAATTAGTTAAAAAACTTGATAATTTATGATAAATAATATAATTAGTGATATGTAGTGATATTTTAGTTTGTGACTTTTTAAAAATTCACCACTAATGGTAATATACTGTGACACTTGTTAATATTTGTCATTTTGTACAAATTGCCACTAAATTTCCCTCCAAGCCCGCCCTTTTTTTTTTTTTTTTTTTTGTTCATTTAGAAATGTAAATCCCCAAATTTTTCATAGAAAATCCTAAAATTTTCTTATTCCTTATTTGATTACCCAGAGTTTTCCTGTTTTCCTATACCTTTCCTAATTACTGTCAAATAATTTCTCCAATCTTCTCTAGGTTTTTTTTTTTTTTTTTTTTTTTTTTTTTTTTTTTTTTTTTTAATACGGTTTTGGTTCATGTCTGGATTAATAGAATTTCTTGAGCTTCTTTCGAAATCAAGGTGACATTCAATTGGGTAAGTCTCCACCTAAAACCTTTCTTTTTTTCAATTGTTCTTATGGTCTGCAATGGTAAATTTTAGTTAACAGGTTATTTCGTCTGGGATTTTGAAGTAACTAGTGAGATTAGCTTAAAATTCGAGTACCGTACGACGACGCCCACAGAATCCAATTCGTAAACCTCCCCTTTTCTGAAAAACCAAAAACAAACCCTAATCAAAATCTCTCTCAACTCTCCCAATTTTGGTCTGCTTTCGTTTTGTATCAAATGTGTTAACATATCATCTCCCATCTTTTCCCATATTTCCCTCTGTGTCCCTCCTCAACTTCAAAACAATCAATTTCTTCCCAAAGTTTGCACCTGATTAGATTTCGATTTCATTTCAATTTTGAGTCTTTCTTAAGTCTGTAATTGAATCTTTTTCTTTCTTTTAATTTGAATGTCATGAATTTGTTAACCTTAGCTGTTAATGATGTGGGTTTTGACTGTAATCAATTTGTATAGATATCTCTGGGTGAAATTCGATTATATGCATGCTATTTTTCAAATTTGTCTCCTTTTTAGGTTTTTTTGTTTCTGGATTTATTATTTTGTTTCATTCTCTATCAAAACAAAGTTGAATCGTTGATACGTGTTACTTCTCTATAATCATGTTATATTGGACCAGGGTTTGGTTTATGCATATATACGTATTATTACTTCTATAAGTAATATTTTATAAACAGATAATGAAATGAAGGTTTCCTTTAAAGAAATTCAAAGTGTTTGATACTAGTCGAAAGGCGTTCGACGAAAGTCTTCAATGAAAATTGTAACTAGAAACAGAGATGAGAAACAGAGTTTTGTTTGAGCTCCATTAATGGAGTCTCCTTGAATATTTCTCTGTATTTTATTTCATGAGAAAAACATTACATTGTTTGTGTACAGACTCGATTATATATTCTGTTTGACTAGAAGGTTTTTGCTATGTTTAGGCGTGTTTGTTGGCCTCGCTTGTAGTGTTAGAGGTGGCCTTGTTATTGTAGGTGCCTGTTGCATTGTTGTTTTCTTGGGCTTTTGTTTTGTTCCTTGGCTATGTCGGCCGTTGTAGTTCTTGGTGACAGAGGTGGTCCTGTCCTTTGGCTACAGATCAGTATGCTTCTGATACAATCTCTCTACAAATATAGTGCAGAATATCTATAAGGATGTGGAATCAAAGCCATTGACAATAGCTCTAGGAGGATTCTTCGATGCAAATTTGTTCAAAGAATTCTAAGATAAATCAAGCAAATCTGTAGAAGTGGTCACCCACCACATTTACAATCTCGGACTAGGTAACATTGGTTGGAAAAACATGATTTTGGAAATTTTTGTAGTCCCACAGTGTAGTTCTAATTTGACATTTTTTTTTAGTAGGAGTTGATCAGTACCTTGTGGATAAGATTATCAATCCATCCTATCTCAATTGTGAGATTAATACGTTTAGGCAGCTTGAGAACATCGTTAAGAGTTCTGCAACTTCAGTAGTTGCCTGGGTTAGTGAGTCAGGAGGGGTTATAACATTGCCATGAGGCCATCACCTTGTTACTAATGCATTTTTGTTTAGCTTTTGGTAAGGTGGCTAGTAGCTTATGACCAAAATCTTTGGCTTTCTATGGTTAATTTCTAATTGATCATGATGTTTTGGACATGACAAACATGGATGGATCAACTTGGCATGACGTCAGCCCATGATACGAAATCATACTGAAGACAGACATTAATTGGAGGAAATTACTGTTTACTTAACAAGTACTACCAGAGGCGAATGTAAGGGGGGCCAATTGGGGCCATGGCCCTCTGACTAGTGAAATTGTTTTATTTCTTTTCTTTAACACTTGTGTCTATAATATAATGATATGTACAATGCATACAATTATAACCTCTAACCCCTCCCATTATTTTAAGGGTTCAAATCAGTTGTCCAAAAATGATGTCTCAATTTGTATCTAATCAACCAAATTGAGATATGTGTCTACGTTTATGGAAAAAGTAAAAAAAGAATAATAATTAAATGTAGACACATGTCCCAATTTGGTTGGTTAGACACAAGTCGAGACATTATTTATTTTTTATTTGTTTTGAAAAGGAATAACTAACAGTCAACAGAAAAGGATTATAACTGAGTTGGACAGTCGCCCAGAACAATCGGAGCCACACAAGACGGGGTCTCCTCCTTCCAGAATAAAGCATTATTTAAAGGAGGCCCGAATTTTGCAAGAATATGAGCAGACATATTGGCTTGCCTAGGAGCAAAAACAACTTTACTACTAGGATGGTGATCCAGAAAAGAGATGATATCCTTAATGATAATACCAATATCAGAGAGGGGGATACTTGCGTCATTAATCAGCTTGACCACCAGTTGGGCGTCGGACTCCATTGTACAAGGAAGGATCCCTTGGACACTATTTTTGGACGGCTAATTTGAGTCCTTATTTTAATATATAAAATATATATATATATATATATATATACGGTCCCGTTTACATCAATGCGCAATGATATAACTATATCAGTACCAATACTATATATACGGTCCCGTTTACATCAATGCGCACTGATATAACTACATCAGTACCAATACATGTGGACCACTGATTATAGAGAAGCTTTGACAAATGCATACGCTTTGAGTCAAAGTATGTAAATCTAATGGTCTACATCCAATGCACTGATAAAGTTATATCAATACGCACTGACTTGAACATTTATGTATATATATATATAAGAGTGAGTCTCTCTCATAAAGGATCCCTCATTTTAATTTTGGTAAGGACCACCCTAAAATCACGTAGATTTGAATGAATTTTGATCTGAATTTTTGTGTGGATGATAAGTTCATTGAAATCTACCTATGAATAAAATTTAAAATTTTTTCAAGTACTAGAACTATTTATCCCGATTATTTCAAATATGAAGGCATCGGAAAAATGTGCGAAATATAGAAAATTCAAGAAAAATAGTTTTAGTGCTTGAAAAATTATTTAATTTTATTCATAGGTAGATTTCGATGAACTAATCATCCATAAAAAAATTTAGATCAAAGTTCATTCAAATCAATGTGATTTCATCGTAGTCCTTACCGAAATTAAAATAAGAGATCTTTTATGAGAGACTTATATATATATATTATTTCAATTAATTTATTTCAATTTGTTGGTTGCTATTATAATTTGAGAGCTTCTCCTTACAATCCACAAATTATCTATTCACACTCCATTTTAATTTTTTTTATTAATGAAATTTTAACCTAAATTAAAATTACTAAACAAGACAAATAATTTAAAGACACCCCAAACTAATTAAATTATTACAAAAAAAAAAAAATAAAAAAAATTCTCTCTCCTAAATTATTATATTAAATATTATGTATTAAATTCTCTCTCCTAAATCTGTTATTACCATATTAAACACTTTCTCCTAATTAATCTCTCTCCATTTTTCAAAAAATAAAAATAAAAATCATATTTCCATACTTTCTCAATCAATCTCTGATTAATAGTTAAAGAAATAAAAACTTATGAATATTTTGGTTTTTTACTAATAGTAATATATATATATATATATATATATATATATATATATTAAAATGTCAATTTAAAAAAAAAAAAAGAAGATATATGAAAACTTGAATTGTTGCAACTAGATTCGATTAAACTCATAATTTCTAAGACTAATGAAAGAATTAAAGTTCTCTAGGCAATCACATACCTACAAGAGTTACAAAAAGCATTTTCATATTTCGATTTAAAAAAATAAGATTCTTTTTTTTTTTAATTTTTTTTTTAATATATACATACATACGGTTCCTAAAAATCAAGCTTATTAGTAAGTTTTTTTTCTTCTTAATTGTTAATCTTACTTGAGAAAGAATGGGGATAGAAAATTAGAGATATGTATTGGAGGAGAGAGAGTTAAATATGGTAATTAAAAATTTAGGATAGAGTATTTAATATGTAATAATTAATCTAATGATTTAGGAGATATAATTTTTTTTAATAATTTAATTCAAAAAGGATAAAAAGGGTAATCTTGTAACAAAATGAAATGTCCTTAGAATTTTTTAAATTTAAATTTTGAGAATAAAGTGTTTTTAGAAAAGAAGTGTAAAAAGAAAAAATCGGATTGTCAAAAGAAGCTCTCTTATAATTTAATTTTGCTTGATAAGTGTAATGAAAAATTTAAATTATAAGAAAAACATGTGAATAATTGTTATTTGACAAACATCGTCTCTTAACACAGGTGGCAATATACCTCCCTTCCACATTAGTAGTAAGGGATTCAAATCCCACCATGCACATTTTACAATAATGCATTGTAATGCTTAAAAAAAAATAAAAATTGTTATTTGACTTTATCAATGGTATAAAGGCATTTTGAATATTTTTATTAAATCATATTTGTTTATTATTATTATTATTATTGTTAATTGTAGTTTTTTTTTTTTTTTTTTTTACCATTACATTTATATATTACATTTGGTTTTTTAATGAAAATTAAATTTGAATATTTAATCTTATTTTTTGTAAACTTGATAATTTTATTTTTTGGAAAATCTTATTTACAAAACTATTATAAAATGGTAATTTTTTTTTTTTTTTTTTTTACTGGGGATAAAAATACAAGAAAAGGTTAATCTAAACACCCAAAAAGTATCAAAGAAACATAAAAACGGTACGTAACTTGGTAATTCATAAACATTTATAAGACTATAGTGGATAATTTCAACTTCATGCTATTACTTCCTCAACATATATTATAGGGATATATTCACTACAAAAAAATGGTCTTTTCCGACAGTTAAATGTCATTGGAAAAGATCATTTCCTGTCGGGAATACTTTTTTCCGATGGGAAAAAGCCATCGGAGGCCGTCATAAATACGCTTGTCAGAAATAACCATTCATTGACGAGCCGTCACAAATACTACCATTTTCGACGGCCAGATATAAAGTTATAGCAAAATGACGCAACTCGACTTGATAGGCGCTACCTCACCCAACAACTTTAACTCTATGAAATTCATTTGGTTCAAACCCTTGACTTGGATGACAGTAAGGGGTTACCCTTACCATTTTGCTATAACTTTATATCTGATATGTTTTGCATACTATTTATATATAAGCTATTGATATGTTTGTATAATAACTAATTAATTTTTTTGTTTGTATACTATTTAAATATGACTATTGAGATATTGTTTTTTAAAATAATATTTTATTAAAATTATTAGAGTTTGTTTAAAAAAATCTGATATAGTAGTGTCACTAAATATAATTAAAAAAGTAATGCTACATTGCCCAAATTTGGTGCCCAAATCCGGTTCCCAAATGATGTGGCTACACCGTAGACTATTCATTTAAATCATGCAAATCTAATACAATTTAAAAGAATGGTCTACAGTGTTGCCATATCATTTTAGCACCGGATTTGAACACCAAATTTGGGCAATGTACATTACTCTAATTAAAAATAACTAAATGTTCTTGTGATTACTAATAATTTTGCTATATTTTATATTTAGTTAATTTAGTAAGATGTGTCCATAAAGTAATTCGAATTAAATTTTAGCATTTCCTATGACACTTTTTATGTTGTTAGAAAAGTGGATAATATTGACAGCTTATTTGACTATTTTCGGACGGCCCAAAAGCTGTCGGAAATGCGGTACTATTTTTTTTTTTTTTTCCGACGGCACAAAAAGTCCCACAAGTCATCGGCATAACTCGGCAACTTGACACAATCCAAATCAGTCTTACAGATGTCATGTACGAGGGCGTCGTAATGTTCCTTGACATCCCTACGTGACTTTCCCTGCAGTTGACTGACGATATTTTGTCATCGGGCAATTTCTCAAGATAAAAATGCTTATAATAAGAGGGAGTTCCTAAAGAATTACGTCAATATCTCACAAATCCCTTCATGATAATCCTGACAAATGTTTTGTGTATTTCTATTGCATCAAAGTGTTCACTCATGATTTTTGCACATATATGTCATTGTCTAGATAGCAATTTAGGGAAAATCAGGTGTATAAATGCTTACTATGAAATAGAGTTTATAGAATTATTTTATCTAACTTTTTATTTTCAAGAAAAAATAAATCATTAAATTTTTATTTATACAAATTATTTGAAGAAACTTTATATAAAAATATGTTTTTGACACTACAATAAAGAATTGGTCTTTTCTAACGGCTAAATGCCGTCGAAAAAGACCATTTACCATTGGAAATGTGGACTATTTCTGACAGCAATTAAGCCGTTGGAAATGTTGGATTACTTTTTCCTCATTTCCATTGGAACAAAGACTATTTCCAACTGCCATTGGGCCATTGGAAATGTGGTATTACATTTTTACTCATTTCCGATGGCACTTTTTGTGTCGTCGGAAATAGGAACAACATTGATGGCACAAAGACTATTTTCGACGGTCATTTGGCCGTAATAACCATTGGAAATGTCGTATCAAATTTTTACTTATTTCCAACGGCATTGATATGGCTGTCGGAAAATGTATTATTACTGACAGCAATTAGCGTCGTCGGAAATAGTTCGTCACTGATAGACTTTTTTTTTTTTTTTTTTGTTTTTTTTTTTTTTTTTTTTGTAGTGTAATATTCCCCCTCGACACTTATGAGGTCTTGATCATTTTGCACCCTCTAGTTTGAGTAATGGCCAAAATCCACCCTTTAATTTCAGTTAATAGTCAAAATACACCCTACCGTTACTATTCCGTTAAATTTTTTTATTTTTCCTGTTAAGTCAGTAAGGGCATAATGGTAAATAAAGTGGTAAATATTAAAAGATATCAGAAGATAATATTCAAAAACAATAAAAAATTAAAAAGAAAACATTTCAAAATACAAACCCTAATTCTCTCTCCTGTTTTCTCTTGATTCTTTTCTCTCCCTGCCACTCTCCTCTTCTCCTTCTCTCTTCCCACCGTTCTCTTCTCTTTCCCTGCCACCTTTTCTTCTCTTTCTCTCTTTCTCTATTGTCTCTCTCATTCCGATTTAGGGTTTGAGATTGTTGATTTTGTGGCTGGCAATGAGTGATATTTGGGCAGTTGGTGGTGTTGGAGATGGAGGTGGCGGCGGTTTGTGGTTGATTTGGGGTGGTGGCCGGAGATATGGGATTAATGGGTGGGTTTTTGTGGCGAACGACGGAGCATCCTTTGTTATGGGTTTTGTGGTGATGATGATGTTGGTTTGATGTTGATTTCAATCTTTTGTTTTAATTTTTTTTGATTTTTTTTGTTTGTGAATCAGTGGTGTGCGGTGATGGTGGTTCAGTGTGGAGGTGATAATGATGATGATGATGGTTTTTGGATCAAATTGCTGGTGGTATATTTTTTTTCTTTCCATATTTCAGGTTTGAGTTTTTTTTTTTCTTTTTTTTTTTTCTGGGTTTCTGTTTTAGTGACAATGATTTCTTGATTTTTTTTTTCAGCTTCAGCTTCTTCAGTTCAGTTCCAATCAACCGGCCACTGGAGCAACGATAGGCTTCACCTTCGGCGGTTGTCCTCTGCCTCTGAATGGGCCAGTGAGAGCAATAGCCGGAGCCGAAGTGGGTTCTGGGCTTTATTTGGTTCGGTTCTAGGTTGATGTGGATGTTAATTTTTAAAAAAAAAATTTTTTTTATTTTTTTATTTTATAAAAAAAAAACAAAATTAAAAACTAAAAAAGAGAGATAGAAGGGTATAATAGTATTTTTGTTAAAAGGTTAACAGAAGGTGGTAAATAACCATTATTCAAACTAGAGGGTGTAAAATGATTAATACCTAATAAGTGAGGGGGGGAAATAATAATATCCCTATATTATAAGTTTATAACACCTAAAAACTCGGTATACAAAGGTGAATGAAAATTAAGCTCAATTGCAAAACAACTAATGAAACTTAATAAATATTTTTATTCGGTTCCCCATAATTAAAGTCCTGGCTTTGCCCCTGAGTACAACGACCTTCATACCAAACCATCCAATGACGTTTTTAATCAATCAAATTTGTTCAAAAACAACAACTATACTCGTTTCAGAAGAAAAAAAAAAGGGGGTTTTTACAATTTGGTCCCAACTTAATTGGAAACCATCACTTTTTTACTCCTTAACTCAAATTTCATCAATTTGATCCTTATATAATTGAAAATAAATCAAATTAGTCCTAACATTAGTCAAAACCGTCACTTTGACTAACGGTATAACTAATTTGATTGATTTTCAATTATATAAGGACCAAATTGATGAAATTTGAATTAAGGAATAAAAAAGTGATGTTTCCCAATTTAGTTGGAACCAAATTGTAAAAACCCCTTATTATTATGGGTGCTGATATTAACACCCATAAATATGATAAGTACACCTATATTTTAATACAAATTTTAATTACAAAAATATCCCAATAAGAATTTACCAATAAAGACAAATTAGCTTAATTAAAAATAAATCAATACTATGTACACCCATATCTTCTACTATATCACTTTATTAAAATAAAAATAAAAAACTAAACCCTAATTAATCCCTAATTCTATTTCAAGTATCAAAATCTCCCATTATCATATAACAAAAGTGATGCAAATTAGGTGACACCCAGATCACAAATAACTAAATAAAGAAAATCAAGATCACGTAAAGAAGAAAGAACCCCAGATGATAAAACAAAAATTACATCAAAAGTCAATAATGGAAGATAAATTATAGAGAGAATAGAAAAAAGAAAAAGGAAACTCACTAGTGTGGGGACACTCGGATATGGTTGTGGCATCACTCATCAGTAAAGTTTTAAGTTTTTTTTTTTTTCATCATGTGCTACGAATTCGAAGTACAGGATCTTGATGGACCAATATAAAATATCGATTTTTTTTTCTTTTATATCGATACCAATAGAAATCGTGTATAAAAATTATGAGGTATAAAATCGTGTATAAGGGTACTATGACATTAAGATGGGTGTTTGTAGTAATGTTTAAACTTTAAATTTTAGACATGGGTGTACTTATAAATATAGGCGTGCTTATCACATTTATGGGTGTCAATATCCGTACCCTATTATTATATGTTATATGAAAAAAAAATTAAAAAAATAATAATATCATTTATTTAGTAATAATAATAATAATAATAAATATTTGAAAGTCATGGTTATTTAGTCACAACTATTCCAATTCCATCCCATTAGTAAGTACGTGTGTTTTGGGGTTGTAGTTTATAATGTAACACATATAGCGGAGGTTCATAACATATATTAATAACCAATTTCTTTAAATATGAAAATTTTCATATTTGAAGTGATCTAGAAAATTAAAAAAAAATTAAAAATTATATTTCCCAATTTTCAGATTGAATCTCCACCATCCATTATTATTATAATTATTTGTTAGGAAATGGGAAATTTAAAAATATATACGATTGTTATTATATATATGATTATTATTAACAGTATCATTTAATGTGTATCTTGATGACTTTGTGAACTCCAAAAGTTCAAACTATTATATATATCATAAATTGGAAATATAACATTTTTTTTTAATAAATATTATTAGTATTATATGTTATGTTGTATAATTAGATATATTAGAATAAGAAAAAAAAACTCCTAAAAAAAATTCTTAAGAATATATATAGTATCATTTTTTATATAATATGTGTCACGGCCACAACAAAAGTAACTATTTTTATGTTATATGAATATATATATAGTATCATTAATATAGGCATATCTACTGATAAGGGGTTTTTACAATTTGATCCCAACTTAATTGAGTTTTGACTAACGGTGGGACTAATTTGATTGATTTTCAATTGTATAAGGACCAAATTGATGAAATTTGAATTAAGGAGTAAAAAAGTGATGTTTCCCAATTAAGTTGGGACCAATTGTAAACCCCCCCCCCCAAAAAAAAAAAAAAAAGCAACTATATTTTGTCGTTTGACCAAAGCTGACCTCATAAGTCGTAAGTAATTGTAAAATAAAATTGTGTCAGGAGGGCTGCTAGTCGGTTTTGTCCCGCCCGTTTTACAAACCGAACCGTGGTCCCCAGTCTCAAAGTGAAACCTGACACAACACCGACAAGTCTTAAAAACATTTTTTTTTTTTTTTAATAAAGAATTGTTTGACCATTTTGTCAAACAACACGTGCTCTAATTTGTTTGACCACTTATGGATCATGCAAAGGTGAAAAGGTGATAGACCACCTTTGCATTTATCAATAATTCAGGAAAAATGGATGGGAGTCAGGGACGTAACCAAGATTAAACACTAGGGGTGGGTTAGAATAATTTTTTTTTTCTCGATCATTAACATTATGAGAAAATTGTATTAATTAAAAATAAAGATATACTCAGTTAAGAAGACAAAGCGAGGATTACTCTATAAATGTATATTCTAAATAAATACATTAAAAAAAATTAATAAAAAAATTAAGTCAAAACAAATTATAAAATAAACATGCAAATACAATCAAATACTAATTAAATTGTATTCTATGATGGAGCATTCACGTCATATAGAAAAATAAATATTTACTTATATTACTATTTGCTAACAAATTTAAAAACAAAAGTATAATGAAAAAAAAATTAACAAGCATGTATTTAAATTTCAACCAAAAAAAAAGAATTTATTAAACATTAATGTTAATTTGTAAATTAAAATTAGAATAATTAATAATTAGACTAATCCTAAAATTTAATTACAAAACAAAATATTTAAATTTATAATATTCATAAAAATATACCTAATTGGAAGATGAATTATTGATGTTGATAAAGAGGTTGGATTAAAATTTAGAGAAAGATGAGAGAGAAAAGAATTATTAAAGAAAAAGAAAAAATTATTAAAAAAAATTGCTTGTTGCTGGCTTGCTGCAGTATGCAGTTGTAAAAAAAAATAAAAAATAAAAATTGAAACCTTATTGTTGCCTTTAAGCCGCCTCGAGACTCGTGAAAGTGATAGGTAAAAGTCTTAAGCACATGCACAGTATATATAGGCATATATCTGTTGGCTGTTCTAGACAATCATAGTCCTCTAAGGTATAGGTTTCACTGATAGTCAGGTGGTTTTTTTTTTACAATTTTTTTTCAAAATGGCTAGGGTGGGCTTACCACCCTAGCCCAGCCCAAGGTCCATCCCTGATGTGAGTGCAGGGGTCGAAGCAAGGATGTTATTGTAGGGTGAGCTACTCATAAAAAATATATATATATTGACAATACGAGGAAATTATATTAATTGAAAATTAAATATACACTTAGATAAGAGGGGACATAATGACACGTTACTCCTCAAAATTCATATTCTAAACAAAATACATAAACTTTTTAAAAAGATAAAGATTAAATAAGAAATAAACATGCAATTCAAATATACTTACAGACTATCTCAATTTTTTCTTATGAGGTTTTATAGCATTGAACTCATCTATTATGGAATCTAAGTCAATGGTATCCATAATATCTTTTTCCATATAGACAACCTTGCAATTTGTAAGAAATTTTGAGAGAGGTGAAATTTTGTCTGCTTGGAACGTGTGTTGTATTTTGTTTGTGTTTGATACTCATATGTGTTTTACTTTTTGTGTTTAGTTAGGTTAGTTTGTAAATAGAATTGTAAATTAAGGGTAGCAGTAAATATAATTATTACACTCTAATATAAGGGAAATAACTGTAATTATATATGCATTAACTTTAAAAAAATTTCAAAAAAGCTAGCCCAGGCTAATTATCAAATGCCTCCGCCCCTGTGTGAGTGTCAGGATCTACATGGTATCTTCTATATATGAAATCATTTTTAAATAGTTTGTTTCAATTCTTTGCTTCCTGGACTCTTTTTGCTTGTGTTTTCTGCTTTCAATAATTTAAAAAAAAAAAAAAAAAAAAAAAATCAGGGCTTATTTGTTCCTCATCATGTATGCAACCTCAAGTTTATTCCCACATCCTTTAAAAAAACTTTGGTCAAATCCCTCGAAGGAATTGAACAACAACAAGGACAAATATTATGTGATATGGAGAAGATGATAATGATAATTTAAAGGGGTAATTACCCTAGTGGCCATCGACTTTTGCCACCACTATCAAAATGGCTACCAAATGGGAAAATGGCCGGAAAATGGCCATTTTTGGCAAACATTGTTACACTAATGGCCATTCCATCCACTTCCATCCATTTCCATCCAATTCCATCAATAAGTGGCATTTTGGTAAATAAGGGGATGACATTAATTTATTTTAGATGTTTTTTGGAAATCAATTTTTTCTTTTGTTTTATGAAACAAATAATTATATTTAGTGTGTACATATACATATAACATATCTCAAACATATATATATATATATATATATATATATATTTATTATTTATTTTCAACTTATCTCAAATATATTTTTTAGAATTTTTAGATTTTGTAACCTTAATCTTTTCAAAAAAGAATATGTATATATATATATATATATATATATCTTTTCAACTTATCTCGAATATGTTTTTTTAGAATTTTTTGATTTTATAGCCTTAATCTTCTCAAAAAAGAATATATATATATATATATATATTTCTTTTCAACTTATCTCAAATATATTTTTTAGAATTTTTAGATTTTGATAGTCTTAATCTTCTCAAAAAAGAAATACATATATATATATATATATATATATATATGTTTGAGATATACTATACGTATATACACACTAAATATAATTATTTGTTTCAAAAAACAAAGAAAAAATTAATTTCCAAAAAACATCTAAAATAAATTAATATCATCCCTTTATTTACCAAAATGCCATTTATTGGATGGAATTGGATAGAAATGAATGGAATTGGATGGAATGGCCATTATTATAACAATGTTTGCCAAAAATGGCCATTTTCCATCCATTTTCCCATTTGATGGCCATTTTGATAGTGGTGGCAAAAGTCGATGGCCACTAGGGTAATTACTTCTAATTTAAAATTAACCTAATCATAATAATCATATACACATTTTATTTGTTGTTTTGAAAACCCCATTTTGTCCCACTCTATGGTTCTTATTGGGCACTAGAAGGAGACAGGACAGCCAATCCAATGAATCCATGACATTGACTTTAACCAATTAAAACTTAATACATTTAACTTAAGATACACATCATTATAATTATTGCATTATTAGGCTTTATACTAGCCACTGCCACATCTCGAAGACAACATTTGAGAAATCTACATTGATTTGAATCTAGAAGAATATCCGACACTTGCCTGAAATGGTTTAGCTAACTTATTGAATACTTCCATTACCATAATACTTGGTATCAATTGAACCTATTAAGTTATCAATCATGTATATTTATGTATCTATATTCAATTAAGAATTTGATTGATTAGTACTAAAGAAGGATTGATATTAAGAAAACAATATTGACATTGTAATTAACTAAAAGCAATCTGTTGCATTTAAGGGATTAGTTTAGATAAGGAGATTGATGTGGTGAGTGCAGCAATTGACAACTAAAAGAATGAAAAATGTCAAAATTAAAAAGGTATTAGTGTCTGTTTGGGAGAGCTTGTCTACCAGCAAAAAAAACTTTTTTCAATTTTTTTTGTATCGTTTAGTTGTCACCCAATAGAGCTTTTAGAGGATTAAAAAAGTTGTTTTACGTTTACTTGGAGAAGCCCAAATTTAAAGCTTTTCCAAGTAGATCTTTTGGAGTTTTTTTAATAACACTAAAATCTCCGATATAACCGTATAATATAATATTTGCTAGAGTATTTTGGTAATTCTATCATTAAAAAGCTCACTTTTAATTGATAACCAAACGACCAATGACTTTTATTTAAAAGCTCTACCTCTAAAAGATCTACTTCTAAAAGATCTACTTGAGAAGCTCTCTCAAACGTACTAATTAAGTTGAGATACAACTAAGTTCCACCATACAAATGACTTTCTTCCGCCACTTTCTCTCTTGTAGTCTTGTTTCCTGGTCCAACACATAATCAATTGGATTAATTAATAGATTTTGATGGATCCATCTTTCAAACAGAAACTCAATTTGAGGTGGAGGACAGAGGATACTTAAAAAAAGTATGGAGTCTATTTTGAAAGCTAGAAACCTTTGTTTGCACTCAATAAAGTATTCGTTAGGCCGTTGCCACATCGGTTTTTCTAAGCCTTCTCTAATCCTGAAAATTTCCAAACTGTTCTTTTTAATGGGTGGAGGGAAGAGTGGATTGAATGGGAGGAATTACCGGATATTTCTTGTTAACCTATTTTTGGGTCATGTTTACCAATCTATAATTGATTCTGCGTATTATTAGGAATTGACAGTTTCCCTTTTTTGTTTGTACACGACTAGGGCTATGTATATACTAGGGGAATGTAAATGAATAAAATATATATGTTTTTGATTTCTACAAATTCAATTCACTTTGACAGTAAAATGGATATGGGATTGACTTTAAAAAGTTTTCTTGTGATTCTTGTGATGACATCTATTTGTAAGGTAACAATGGTTGCAGGGTGGATTTGGACGGATAAGAACATGATCGTCATCAAGAACGGTTTCCACTCGAATGCGAAATCCTTATACATTCATTGTAGTTCCAAGGACAATGATATTGGCGAATATTGGCTCACCGTAGGCTAGACAATTACATGGTCATTCCGCATTAATGTATTTAGTACAACCCTTTTTCATTGCTATGCTCAATGGGGAAACAAGAAGAAACGTTTCAATGCATTTGAGTGGGAAGGTCAAACAGGGGAATGTTGTGAAGATAAAGGAAGAGTTACTTGGGTTCTCCAAGAAGATGGTCTGCATGCAATCGTCAATGATATAGGTAGGAAATACTATAATCAAGAAATTGCAAAACTTAATTGGGATTAATATGTTATTGATGAAATGGGTTTGGCTAAATTGCTATTATTGCTTGGGCTATAAGTTGTCAAAAACATATATTTTCTTTAGTTATGTCTAATTTTCACTACAGTAACTATAAAACTTACTGTATTATAGCTAGACCATGATAAAAAATTTTGTATTGTCAAATATTTGTAAGCAATAAAATATTATTATTATTATTACAGATTAAACAGCTGTTTAATGTTAGTGGTGAGGCAGGCCCCAATGTTTAAGACGGATCCATCTAAGATTTTCTCTACAATGAGATATAATTTTATGTTTGAGAGTTTACATGTGAGAACTTTTATATAACATGACCAGGGTTGTTTGAAAGACTTGATGACACATTGACCCAAATTTATGAACGTCTGTAAATTTTGAGATCAACAAGACAAGTTTTTGTTTTTGTTTTTTTGTTTTTGAATTATTACTATATTTTGGGATTAGGGATAGGGTATGACTCGAACCCTCAATTTCTTAAATGTTGATGTAATGTGCTTACCACTGAACCAAACTCATCTTGTATGGTGTCATTTATATATAAATTTGTAATATTTAAATAGTTTAATAGGAAAAGATAGTAGCCTCTAGGGGCGTAGCAGCTGGTAGATGAACGAGCTTGGAGCTTGGACAAATGATTCCAAAGTCAGCGGCTCGAAGACAAAAACTTCAAAAAATAATAATTGATCTAAATAGGTAGATAGACAGATATTGTCAAAAAAAAAAAAAAAATAGCAAAAGATAGTTGACACTTGACATATAATGTTTTACCAAACATCATTATATGTCAAAATTATAAAATAATTTAATATTAACTTTTCAAAAGTAATACCAAACCGGCCATAAATCATGGATCTTATAAAAAGAAGTACTAATTTATTTGGTTTTTTCAAACGGTGAAAAGTTAAAAAGTTGACAACATAAACAAAAAAAAAATTAAAAATCCTTTTGTCCCATTATTTCAAACATAAAAAATTATATCAACACATTACCAACATAAATGGATTAAACACAAACTTAACAACAATAATTTTTTAATTGGAAGTAACTAATTTAATATAAAAGTTGGTGTAGAAAAAACACATATAAGCTAGAATTTGATGAAATTTAAAACCAAATCATGAAAAGAAAAAACCCATGTAACTTAGAAAAGAGATCGATATATGTTTGACTTAATATGTTCGCATAAATTCTCATAATATTTTTAGCAAATATTGTACGAGATTCAAAATATTTTAAATCCCCATATATGTTTTAACAAATTCAAAATAATGTACGAGATTTTTCATAATAATAATAATAATAATAATAATAATAATAATAATAACAACGTATGAGATTTCTAACAAATTTGGAATTACTTAAATTGATTTGTAAAGATATATATATATATTTTATGGCAAGATCAACCAATATGCACCTCCCACTACGAAGAGGAGTCTCTTCACCCTTTGCAGTTTGATACATAAGTGTGATACTCAAAGGTCAAACCCTATCACATGAGTGTAGGGGAATACCAAACCACTTTGCAACTGTATATTTGTATTTTACATCAAAACAAAATTATAACTTTAATTTATACTTAAATAGATAAGAATTTCATTTACTTGCATGCACAAGTCTTTATAGTACTAGTTTAATTGAGTAAATGCAGTGATACAAAATATAAAACACCACTTGAGTTGAATTTCTATTTTTTAATTTAATTTGTTGATTCAAAAGAGAAAAATAACAAAAACTAAACTGCCTACTAAAGAGGTCCTAGAATATAATTGAAAAAGCAAAATAACCTAATCTGATCCGATGATACAACATAAAAAGAAATTCCTAATTATAATATATGATGAGATTGAGATTGAGAATGATCAAGTGGTGTGATTGATCTTATGCAGAATAGAGACGAGTTTCGCTTTTGTCAATGGCTTCTCTTGGTAATCATCCAAACCTGCTTCCATAAATTCTTGCTTCTCTTGGTTTAGAGAGCGAGTTGAGACGCCTGCAATCATGCAACGGATCCCCATTGCTCGTAGTGTCCTCGTTGCCTGTCACACACAAAATCTAACTTATTAGACGCTTATAATTTTTTTTTTTTTGAGCTATTATAATATTTCAGGATTGGAGGAGGGGATTAGACACATATAATTAAACAATATATATAATATAATGGAAAAACAGTTTTGTATATGATATGAGTGTACGTTACCTCGATGCCATTCATGATAGACATATCCATGTCCATCAAAATAAGGTCAAAATACTTTCCAGAAGAATGGACATCAACAGCTTCCTTGCCATTCTTCACCACCTGATTCTCTATGCCCAGATTTTCTAACAGTCTGTGGTGCATGGTTTGGTTCACAATGTTATCATCCACAACCAGAGCTCTTATTTTATTCATCTTTCGATCAGATGCTCGAAAACTCAGAAAAAAAAAGGAAGAAGAAAACAATAAGTTTCGATTGGAAGGTTATGTTGTTGATGCATATTTTCTGGTTTAAAAAGCTGTAATTAAGAGGGAAAAAGGACAAGTTTGGATGCTGAGATATCTCCAGTATCTCTTGGATTGTGTTTCAAAATCACGAAGATCTATTGTATGTGATTTTTTCCATATTTGATTGATATCATATTGAACAAACTTTCCTTTTATTGCAGGATGGATTGGAAGCTTGTTTTACATTCGAGGTTTCTTAGAGCATCTCCAATGCAAAAGTGGCTTGCATACCAATAATTGTTGACATGACAACAATGTCAAGAGACTTGCTTCCTATGTGGCATAAAAATAGACTTGATAGACAATCAATTCAAAATTTGGTCTCCAATGCTTCCGTCTAAAACACAATTTTTTTTAATGACGTGTCCATCTTTTTTTCCTATTTTATGTTTTTATTTTATTTCCTTACCAAAAATATATGAAAAATTAATATTAATTTTAAATATTTGCTGAGTCAACCTAAAAAATAGCTGTGCAACAAACCGTCTGAAAGTGGACGGTCATGTTGACAATGTCTAACATTTTTTTGCCACGTCAGCTTGAGGTTGAATATGAATATGCACGGTTGCATTGGAGACACAATTATTAACATAACGTCTATTTATCTTACGTGTTATCTCTTTTTTTCACAAGCCACGCTTGCATTGGAGATGCTCTTATCAGTGGTTGATTTATTTATCCTTGCGAGTTGGGCTATTACATATACTTTTTCTCGTACGAATGAGTTGACAATTTTGCTAGTTTCAATATATACAATATGTAAATCTAACTATATATAAATCAGTTTTCATTTCATTTTATTTATTTTATAAGAAACTATATATATATATATATATATATCAGTCTTTCTACTGTCAGTTTGTCTGGATATGAAATATATCAGGACGAAGAATGTTGACTATAGATTATGGAGAAGTTTTGACAAGTGCATATACTTTAAGTCAAAGAATGTAAATCAAATGGTCCACATTCTTCGTTATGATATATTCAGTGTGCGCATATGGACCATTGATTATGGAGAAGTTTTGACAAGTGTATAAACTTTTAGTCAAAGTATGTAAATCTAATGGTCCACATCCAATGCACTGATGAAGTTATATCAATGCGCATATAATATATGAGGTTTTAAGTTATAAGTTATAACAGATATTAATGTTTTCTAAGTTGAAATGGTGACATTTATAGAGTTTTTCTCTAGTAGGAATATAACAGTGAGCATACTTATACATATTTATCCACCTTATCACTTTTTTGCCAAATAAAAACAATAAAATTGAGTCAAATAATGCTTATATGGAAAAAAGTGATAAGGTGGATAAATGTGATATAAATATGCTCACTCACGGTTATATGCCTACCAGACAAAAAACTCGACATTTACATTCATCGAAATTATTATTATTATTTTTCAATTATATTGTGGTCCAAGATTGAAAAAGAATGGGCCGCAGCCTATTCCATGAAGAAAGCCCACTGGTTTCTGTTAAGCGACCGACCTAAGAGCATCCACAATGGTGCCAAAAATTAGACCCACTTTTTGAAGACCCACTTTGGAACCCAATCATTCTTCCACAATGGTGTAAAATGAGACCCAAAAAATGAGACCCAAATGTGGGGCCCACCCAAGTAGACCCAAATTGGGTTCCACATTTGGAACTCAATTTTGGGTTTTGCCCAATGATTGGGTTGGGCCCCTAAATATATATATATATATATATATATATTTATTTATATAATTTAAATTAAAATATATAACTATTAATTTTAATAATTATATATAATGAAAAAATATAAATAAATTTAATATATATATATATATATTTCAATTATTTAAATTTAAATATATTATTATTAACTTCAATAATTATATATATAATGAAAAAAATATAAATAAATTTAATTTCAATTATAAAATTTTAGTTCAATGAAATTAAAATAATTTAAATGAAAACATTAATTTTTTTAAGGTTTGGAATCGGAACCAAACCTTCAAAACCGGAATCGAAACCGAACCTTCAAAACCGGAACCAAAACCGGTTTTGAAGGTTCGGTTTCAAAACCGGTCTGGAACTGAAACCGAAACCGAACAGTCAAAACATCTAGAACCGAACCGAACCGAACCGAACCGAACCGAACCGAACTGAACTGGAACCGAGGAACTGGAATCTCTCCGAGGGAGGTTCCGATTTCATTTTCGGTTTCGGTTTCGGTTTCGAAACCGCCACTTTCGAAACGGAGCAGGAACCGGAACCGACGCCATGTCTAATCGTAGACAATATTTTGTTTTAATTATTTATTTTTATTGTTAATGAAAAAATATAAATAAATTTAATATATATATATTTCAATTAATTAAATTTAAATATATTATTATTAACTTCAATAATTATATATATAATGAAAAAATTATAAATAAATTTAATTTCAATTATAAAATTTTAGTTCAATGAAATTAAAAATATTTAAATGAAAACATTAATTTTTTGAAGGTTTGGAATCGGAACCAAACCTTCAAAACCGGAATCGAAACCAAACCTTTAAAACTGGAACCAAAACCTGTTTTGAAGGTTCGGAATCAAAACCGGTCTGGAACTGAAACTGAAACCGAACAGTCAAAACATCCGAAACCGAAACCGAAACCGAAACCGAAACCGAAACCGAGGAACCATAACCGAAATCCGAATCGGAATCTCTCCGAGGGAGGTTCCGGTTCCGGTTCCGATATAAATAAATTTAATATATATATTTCAATTATTTAAATTTAAATATAGTATTATTAATTTCAATAATTATATATATAATGACAAAATATATATAAATTTATTAATTTAATATATATTTCAATTATTTAAATTTAAATATAGTATTGCAAATTTCAATAATTATATATATAATGACAAAATATAAATAAATTTAATATATATTTTAAAATTATTATAATTTAAATATATTATTATTAATTTAAGTTATTATATAATTAATGGTGGTGGTGGTTGTAGTGATAGTCGATCATAAACACTGTTTTGTTTTAAATATTTATTTTTGTTGATGTAATTCGGTTGTGCTAATTTTAAATGAATAAATTGTTTTATTTTAAATTAATTATAATTTGTTAAATAATTATTGATAGTGTTGATATTTTAAAACATTAATTTTTGAAGGTCTAGAACTGAAACCGAACAACCAAAACCGAAACCGAAACCGAAACCGAAACCGAAACCGAAATCGAAACCGAAACCGAAACCACCATCGAAACCAAAACCGAAACCGAACCATCGAAACCGAAACCGAAACCGAAATCGAAACCGAACCATCGAAACCGAAACCGAAACCGAAACCGAAACCGAAATTTGAAACCGAAACCGAAACCGAAACCGAAACCGAAGCCGAATCCGAAGCCGAATCCGAAGCCGAATCCGAAGCCAGAATCGAAATCGGAATCGGAATCAAAATCCAAATGGAAACCGGAGCCGAAACCAAAACCGAAACCGAACCATCGGAACCGAAACCGGACCGGAACCCAACCGAACTGAAACCGGTGCCATGTTTAATCTTATACAATATTTTGTTTTAAATATTTATTTTTATTGTTGATGTAATTCGGTTGTGAAAAAATTATTTTAAATTAATCATAATTTGTTAAATAATTATTGAATATATATATATATATATATATATATATATATATATAAAATATTTTAAAGAAGAGTAATGATTGTTTGGAAAAAAGTTAAAAAAGTGGATCCACTTTTACTTTTTCAATTGAACACCATTGTGGGAAAATGAGACCCAAATGAGAAGACCCATTTTTTACTATTTAAGAGCCATTTTGGTGATGTGGCAATAAATGGGTCTTGAATAGTGCCACCACCATTGTGGATGCTCTAACGGATTGAGTTTGACCAGCTTTGGCCTTTTTGCAGCAGCTGGCCGGTCTACTCCCCCCAATCTCCAGCGTCGTTTTCACCGGCCAATTTCTCGTTTCTGGTAACTCTTTCCATTTTCTTTATGCTAAAGCTTATGCAATCATTAATACAACCACTTTATTTCGTTAATTCAGTTACGCTTCTTGTTGATCAAACTGGTCTCAAATTTTGTACACTTTTTAGGGTAATTGCGGATTGTTCGTTATAATTCGTTTTATCAAAATCTTCTTTTTTTAGTTATATTCAAATTTATCTAGCTGAAACAAGCGAGATTGTGTTCAAATATTCTTTTCTTTGTTTTTTGTTTTTTGTTTTTTCTCGGTTTGTTCTGCTTGTTTTGTGTTGACTTTCCTTTTTAGGATGCTTGTTTTGATGTTTTTTTTTTCTTAATTTGTTTTTTATCCAAAACGTGACAGTGGATTCCTGGTAGGGCCGTCTCCAGACATTTTGGGTCCCAAGCAATTTTATGATATTAACAAAAATCGGGCCTCAAAATGTCTCTATTAACCATGATATGTCATTTAACCCTTCCATTTTATGTTTGGTTAAAACATTTTATAATCTTTTTCTTTTCAAACAATGATATTTTTTTTGAAAAACAATAATAATTCATTTATACTGAAGTAATATATATATATATTTATATTTATATATATATATTTAGAAATTTACGAGAAACAAATAAAAACAACAAATAAAACTGAAAAAAATTTGTTAAATAAAAAAAAAAAAATGAAAGGAGTGGATCTCCAATCTCCATCAATCCAAACAGCTGGCTCAAACATCACCACCACCAGACCACCACCAAGATCAAACCTCACCAAGATTAAAAAATAAAAATGAAAGGAGTGTTTTAGGACTCTTCCTTTCCCTTTTGGCAATTGCCCTGTGTATTTTGAATGAGGAAGGTGTTGTTTTATTCTGGGTTTTAATGAAGTTGCTTCTTTTCAACAAAAAAAAAAAAAAACACCAGTATACACCACCAAGATCAAACATGGATTTCATCAAGGTATACATCTAGCAGCTTAAAATCTCATTATCTTTATCAATCTCATGGAGTTCATTATCGACGGCGATGAATGACCCATTTGGGTCTCCAATCTTCATTGTCGATGGTCAAAAATGGAGACCCAGATGTGTCTCCATCTTCGATGATGGTGAACCAGTTCCATCATCGATGATGGCTACGGGTCTGCTTCCGATTGTTGGCATGATTTGAAGGAAAAGCTAGCTTCATCATCTGGTCTGCTCCAGATCCAACTCCATTATCAATCTTTGGTCTGGTTTTTAGGTAGACTAGTTAGGGTTGTAAAAGGGGGAAAACATGATAGAGTGAATGAGAGAGGGAAGGATACAATTGGGATTATAATTTTGTTGTTCATTAAAATAAGGTTAAAAGGGTCAATAAAAAAATTTCATTAAACCAAATTTGGCTCCTCAGAAGCTCTTCTAGAGAAAGTAAGTTAGGCATGGCTTCTAGTAAAAGAGCTTTGGAGATCCATAAGCTCTTTTCCAAAATAACCCAAACATTCCTAAAAGCCACTTTTGGGCTCTAAAAGCTCTTTTAAACCTTCCAAAAGCTTAACCAAACAGGCATAATATGCTAAATTGACTTGTTGGGCCTAATGTTTAAAATAAAATAAATGTTTGAGATTGGGCCTCTTTACACATAAATAGACTGGGTCATGAGGCCCCAAATAGATTGGATGTGGAGGCCCCAGATTTTACAAAATATGAAGAAGTTGATTGGGCTAATCAGGGGCCCCAGCAAATGGCTGGGTTTGCTGGGCCCATGGGCCGGCCCTGATTCCTGGTTGCAGCTTTAATTGAAATTGAAGAGTGAATCAAATGTGCCATCAAAATTCTTGTATGCATGTAGAAGAGACGGCTGCTGGTGAAGAGAGTCTCTTACTTTTTTGCAAGTTGAATTATACAATATTCTGCGTTCCCGAGCTTGGCATAATGTAATGTTGTGCATCTTATTGCAGAATTTATGATTTGATATTATATAGAAGTTATTTTATGATTACTGTTGAGTAGAGCTTATTGTTATTATTTATGATTTTGTGTTCTAATCAAGTAAGTTTGTGTTGCAGCCTTCACATCTTCGAAGATGTCTGCGTTACAAAATACAAGCAAGGCGCAAAAGGAGGTATTAACTTCCATCCTGATATGTCTTTACTCTTTCCCATATTTCTCAAGGTACAACATTGAATTGATTAGCTTTACCTCGATATAGCTATCGTTTAATTGTACAAATGTGCATACATTGTATATGTGTGACAACTAATTTCTTCTTGTTGAGGTGTGTTTTTATATTGTTACATTTACTGTGATCATTCACAATCATGTGAAAATGAGGATAACTGGGAGAGCCTGGAATAAAAAGAAAGATATAAGAACAGTCCTTGATTCATGATGTGCTTGCTGGCTTTATATAAGCGTCAAAGATTACTAGCAAATGTTGCATCTTTTGTTTACCATTGATATTTTGTCACCATGTCAATTATTGAATTAATGTGCTAGAACCACTGAGATTATTTATTGTATTTGAAAGATTGCTTAATGATTATTGTACCGGCCTTTTATCTACAAGCTTTACTTGTAGTCTAGTGATTATTGAACATGGTATTAGAGCTAGACAACCAGTTTAACCAGGAGTGTTTGTGTTCGAGTCCCCTCACATGATTATATTTAATTATGTTATTTGAATTTTATTATATGTTTGTGTTTAGGATTGAGTCACATGGAAAGCCTATTGGTCTTGCATGTGAGAGGGTGTATTATAGTGTTTAAATACTATTGTATGAGTCCTTACCTACAAACTTAAACCTTTTGGTCTAGTGGTTACCTAACAGTATTAATAACTTACTTTCATTGATTTTCATGCCAATCATTCAATTGCTATTTCTCTTGCACTTCTAAGATGGGGTTGGTTATTGTTTAAACAATGTAGCACTTCAATTTTTTTATGCAAATGAATGTCCTGTTCATTTCAAAATTTCTTTTTATAGACAAAGAAAGAAAGTTGTGGAGGATGCCAGATGTAAGGTCTCTTGGTAGTGATGTCATCAGTTGGGTTGTTTTCATTGTCAATGCTTACGTCTAACATCTAATAATCATGCTTGCCTACCAAAAATGAGAAAGATTTTTGCGTTGCATGCCTTCGTACTTATATTTCTAAGAATCTATGGTTTTTTCCATATAGCATAGTTTTTAGTTGGCATAATCTTTGTAGGTTGAGGGCTGGAGTCGTAGCTTTCAACTATTAGGACTATAGCAACATGCTACAAAAGACAGAAGGTATTATTAATTTCCCTGGCTTTTGTATTATAGTTCATTGTCAATTATACATTCTTTATTACTTATTCGAGAAATGCCATCAAACTTGTTAGTTGTCTTATTAAAATCCTTTATTATTATCCTTTTCTTCCTCGCTTCATTGCTTCTGGAATTAACCCTATATTCATTACGTACTTTCATGCTATTAAAGGTTCTGTTGTGTCAAATTTCAACAAATTTTAGTCCTAAAAGAAAAAGTGCTCAAAAAAGCAATCTTTCTTTATCGATGTATTTGTGTGTGTGTAAGTTATCTGATTAACATTCCCTCATTTTAACAACTTAAGCACGTTTCTCTTTTAAGCCAAAAGAGGGTTAATTGCACAAACATACCCTCTATTTATCTAATAAAGTAAATTTTCAAACAAATGCCATATTCAAACACAAACGTCCCCATTGGAATGTGCTTGGGGTATGGAAAGTCAATAGTGCCCTTGGGTAAAAGGGAGAGGTTATTTTGGTGGGTAAATTTCACAAACAACCCTGAATTTAGGTGTAATTGTATAAATATATATTTTTTCTAATAATTATATAAATATACCCTATCGTCAGTTGACTTTTGTTAACTATAACCTTTAACCACATTTGTATCTCGAAATGACTAAACTACCCTTGAAAACTTATTTATCTTTTCTTTTATTATTTAAATATATTAAAAAATATTTACTTAAAAAATTGAAAAAATCGGTACAATTTTTTGTTGCTTTCTTTCTGTCATTTTTTAAACACAATTAGAACCCACAAAATTGGAAAATGGCTCTATTTAGTTGGTTTTGATTGTGTTTAGTGAGTTTTGTGGGTTTTGATTTTGTTGATTAAATGTAATTGTTGGTGGGTTTTGATTGTATTAATGAAATGGAATTGTTTGTGGGTTGATGAGTATCAAATTGAATGTTTTGGTGATAGAGTTGGTTTTTGAAATCTGAAAATTTGGTGTTTAGGGACATGGAAAATGTAAAAAAAAAAAAAAAAAAAAAAAAAAATGACATAAAGAAAAAGAAAAAGGAAATAAAAGCAACAAAAAAAAATTATACTGATTTTTTTTAATTTTTTAAGTAAATAATTTTTAATATTTTTAAATAATAAAAGAAAAGATAAATAAGTTTTCAAGGGTAGTTTAGTCATTTTTGGATGCAAATGTGGTTAAAGGTTAAAATTAACAAAAGTCAAATGACAATAGGGTATATTTATGTAATTATCAGAAAAAATTAATATTTATACAATTACACATAAATTCAGGGTTGTTTGTGAAATTTACCTACCAAAATAACCTCTTCCTTTTACTCGAGGGCACTATTGACTTTCCATACCCCAAGCACATTCCAATTGGGATGTTTGTGTTTGAATAGGGTATTTGTTTGAAAATTTGCTTTATTAGATAAATAGAGGGTATGTTTGTGCAATTAACCCGCCAAAAGACAAACCAATTCCATATTTTCAAATTGGGTATGGCTACATTGTTGGGAGATTAAATCTCAATAACGTTATTGAAATTTTATTACAAAATTCTTTCAATACTTTGCTGACATGTGGTAACCAAACATTTAAAAAAAAAATGAGTAACTGGTTATAATCAGTTAACCCGTTATTTCAAATTATTTTATTATAAAAATGTAATAATCTAATTTAATTTAAATAATTGTGTTAAATAATAATTAGATAAGGATTATACATATCTTCATAATAATCTTCTGTGATTTAAATAAATATATGATATTTTTTTATTATTTGTATTTAATTTAATTATACATTTATAATATAACAGATTTAAAATAGTCAAAATTAATTTTTTTTTTATTTTAATCTATTATTATTTTCGGAAAATAAAAAAAATGCTTTGTTTAATTTTTTAAGTATTTTGTATGTATTATATTTTAAAATTAATATTTATTACCAATCATATGTTGGTGTGAGTGGTTCGGCGTTCTCATTTCTTAAGCAAGGTCGTGGGTTCAACTCCCCTTGTGAACGGAACTACACATATTGAGAGCACTTTACCCCTTAGTGGGCCGACCCGGTGTGAGTCCGGATTAGTCGGGGTGTGGTCTGGGCTGATTGCACCGTATGGTGGATCCGTCTCACCAGGAAACCAGATGGTGTAAACCAAAAAAAAATAAAAAATAATAATATTTATTTGGTTTAATTATATAAAATATTTGTAACATAATAATTTTTGAATAAAAATTTCATTTTAAATATTTATATTTATTTTTATTATTTTTTATATGATAAATTACATGTGACATAATTTTTGTACAATCTAACAAATTTTGGATAAAAAATTTGTAATTTAGATGTGTGTGTGGTAACAATTTAAAAAAAAAAAATTTCCAATTTTGTAACAAATTTTAAGTGATATGTAATAATAAATTCGTAGCTCGTAACAATTTTACTATAGCATGTAACAACTTGGTTTATATGGGTAATAAAATATATGTGTTTTGTAATAAGTTTCATGTAGAAAGTTGTAGTTAAAATGTTTGTGGTAACGATTTCTCGTTAGTTTGATGTGTAACGAAAAAGTTGTAAGTTTTAACAACGTTGACGTATCATATAATAACTGATTTTATATGGGTAACAAAATATTCGTACTATGTAACAAGTTTTACATAAAATTTTTAAGTAAGATATATGTGGTAATGATTTAACGTTGTAACAAATCTAACATGATGTGTAACAATAAAGTTATAAGTTGTAACAACTTTGATGTAGCATGTAACAATTCAGTTTATATGGGTAACAAAATATATGTGTTTTGTAACAAGTTTCACATAGAAAGTTGTAGTTAAAATGTTTTTGGTAACAATTTCACGTTGGTTTGATGTGTAATGGAAAAGTTGTAAGTTGTAACAACGTTGTCGTATCATGTAACAACTCATTTTATATGGGTAACAAAATATTCGTACTATGTAACAAGTTTTACATAAAAATAAAATAAAAAAATTATGTAAAATGTATGTGGTAACGATTTAACGTTGTAACAAATCTAACATGATGTGTAACAATAAAGTTGTAAGTCGTAACAACTTTGACGTAGCATATAACAACTCGATTTATATGAGTAACAAAATATATGTGTTTTGTAACAAGTTTCACATAGAAAGTTGTAGTTAAAATATGTGTTGACGGTGATTTTTCGTGGTCACGTGGTCAACGGTTGTTTGAAGTTTATGCTATTAATTGAATAAGAAGGATTGAAACAAAACGAGAAGAATGACAAACACAATTACGTGGTAAAACTCCAGTGATAGGAGAAACATCCACGGGCTGTTGCTAGGAGCAACGAAGTCAAATCCACTGTCAAGAATTGTTACAAAATAATGCACTCTTATCTCTCTCACTCTTTCTCGTGTGCCTCCTATTTTGTGTATTAAGGGGTTATTTATACATGCTATTATTAGGGTTTGGGGTCGCCGCTAGGGTTTGGTGTCGTGGTGCCCAAGTTTTGGGCGAGTGTTTCCATCCTAGACGGGTTCTGTTTCCTTTCTTATTGTATATTTCTGGATTTGGCTGAGTTTGAGTTTGAGTTTGGTTTTGATTCCTCCTCCTTTATTTACGGGAAAATTATTTGTTTCCTCGTTTGAACTCTGAGCAGCCACACCATTGCTTATCGTGGAGATACTGGTCGTTGATTTCGTCTTGCGTGTGGAATATGAACACTGGTGACTATCTCTTTTATTGAATCCTGAGTATGCACGAGTATGCGCTCGAGTAGGGTTTACTGCCCGAGCTGATCGTCTTCGTCTGTGGTCGGGCTAACTCACTCTTTTTCCGAGTAAGTTATCGTGGGGAATTTCTGCTCCAGCTGTTGACTTATCTTGACTCCTGCTTACGTGGCCTTTTAAGGTGATGACGTATCATTCATGACTATTTTCACCTATAACAGTACTCCCTTAAATATTTGAGCCAATTGTGCCGAGTTAGGTCCTCTTAGGACAAATATTTAACTTCATACTTTTCTATTGTAACTTATCTTCGTTTGTCATTTTCTTCATTAATACATCCTTGTTTGATTCGAAGCTTTTAATGACGTGTCTTAATTGCGACCGCACACATTCGATTTGTCACTTATTTTAGAAATCTCTTGATGGTGACGCTTCTGCTCTCTGGTGGCTCAATATGCTCTCCGGTTGCCACTTGTCTCTTTTTGTTTGGCCGTGGCTCAATGCATTTATGAGACATAACCTCTCTGCTCATCTGCGTGCAGCCCACGTCACGGCCCACGCCCCTCTGTTTTCCCGCTTCTCTGCGTTTCTCCTAGGGTTTTGGTCTTTTTTGAAATCGATGTGTTGCCTATATATACTGGCTATGCATTCACTCTTCCATTTTTATTTCTTTTTCCACTATCTTCGTGTTTTCTTCGAGAGAAATTCGCCTGTGTCCCTTGTGTTTCTGGGTATTTTGTTCTGTTCTTCAACTTGTCTTCTTAATCCTGCTTCATCGAGATAATCTGCTTCGACCCCCGGACCTTTTCTTGAAGATTCTTCCTTTGTAGTCTGCATCACCTCAGTTTTTCGCTATACTAAGGTTAGTTCTCATGGATCCTGAAGCTAGGTATCGTCTTTTTACTGTTGGTATGATTTCTATTGAACGAAATGATGCTCTTACTGCATCGGTTGTCAACAGGTTACTTGAAGAACCTCTCTTTGATCAATCGCGTTTTACTAACGCTGATGTTTCTGGAATTTATCGTGACAGCCCTTCTACTTCCGGAGTTCCTCCCACTCCCGAAGTTCATTCTGTTTCTTCGAATTCATTGCAGCCTGACTCTTATCAGCTTGAAGCTCGGTCAGATTCTTCTGCTTCCGCTTGAGTTGATACTCGGCCTTGGAGACGACAGGGGAAGAGGATGAGCAATTGTAAAATTTACAAGGATTCTCACTCCTTGGAAAGCCGAGTCGAGACCCAGAGGATTGTTGAGAACGACATTGAAGAGAAGCATATGGCCGCTCGCATTCCTTTCTCTCCCGAGCGGATATGTGCCTATGACATCGAGCCGAACGTGGTCGGCCCTGAAGAGATAACAAAGTATATGCGGCGGTTCGATCTGGACAGCAACGTGATTTCGCTGATTCCTGCTGACGGTCGGGCTGCATGGAACCCCCCACCTGGCCACGTGGCAGTCTATGGGGCAATGCTCACTTGTGGTGTTACTCTTCCTCTCCAGCCTTTCATCACCTGGTTTTTAGCTGAGGCCCGACTTGCTCCGGCGCAGCTAACTCCGAATAGCTACCGGATTTTGATGTGCATGTGGCACATGTGGCATAGGATGAAGCGGCCACCTCCCACGCCTCGCGAAATCCGGCACTTTTATACGCTGAGGCCCGTGGGGAAGACTGGGGTTTACTTTCTTCAATCGAACCAGCCCGAGTTCTGGATCCCAAAAGACGTGGTGGTTAAGGGTGAAATCGAGCCGACCACAAACGAGAAGATGAAGGGATTTGTTTGGGGCTTCTCTACTTCAAACAAAATTTGGAAGAACAGCTGGTTCTTTGTGGGTAAACGCTGGGGCCAATCAATCAGTTTTAACCTTGACGGTACTCGGATGACTTGCAGGGTTCCTCGGTACTTTTGTTCGCCCCAATGGAACCATATGACTTCAGCCTTTACTGACGATGAGCTAAAGACTTTGGCTCGGGCGGGCGGCCGTCTGCCCTTTGGAGAAGAGGGGCAGACCTTATCTCTATAATGAGAGGAAAATGATTAAAGCTTGCCTTTTTCCCCAGGTTTCTGCATGCCGCAAACGCCGTAAGTTGTTTTTGTTTTTGTTTTTGTTTTTCTTGGTTACTCTTGCATTCTTGTTCTTAAATCAGTCTACTGACTCGGACCCCCTCCATTTTTATTTTTATTTTTAAAGTGTTCGATGTAGACATAGTCTGCGATGCTCAAGCACGCCGGATGAAAGACATCGTGGAGGCGAGCCGAAAAGCAGCTCTTTGCCAGCGAGGTGCTGGGATAGCCCCTCTCGAAGATGACTCTGATGGGAGCGCTCCCGAGAATCCTCCCGAGGGAGATGATGAAGAGGGAGTACCCGATTATGTGCCCGAGGAAACCCATGGTCAAGAAATGACCGCATGTTTAGTAGGGATGGTAATGGATCGGATCGGGGATGGATACCCCATTATCCATCCCCGTATCCGTTTGATATATGTATATCCATCCCCGCATCCATCCCCGCATCTAAATGAGCGGGGCGGATTCGGATAATCCGTGAATTTAGATAACGATATCCATCCCCGCTCCGTCTATATCCGTATCCAATGACATATATATATATATATTGTTATAATTTATAAAAGAAAAGTGTAACTAACGTGTATAATGGTACCTTTTATCCTATTTAAAAGGGAGAAACAAGTACATCCAATCTAATAAAGTTCAAATAACATAAATTCAACAAACGAAAAAAAAAATCACATAAAACTTTACAATTTAATTTTCTCCAACAACTTAATAAAAAACCATAAATATTCTCATTCTTCCATCACCACGGTCCATACGACAATCAAGGTAGTCTCAACTCTTTAGGTTTTCGGCCGCTTACTTTAGAAAAATAGCTTTTAGGGTTTTGATGATAAAAAAATTAATAATAACTTATATAATTAAAATTAATAATTATATAATAATTTTTTATATTTTTAAAATATTAAAATATTAAAATATACAATGGATCCGGATGGGGATGGATATCCATAGACGATATCCATCCCCATATCCGAAAATTAAATGGATATTAGAATCATATCCATCCCCGCTCCATCCCCGTAATAATAGTATCCATCCCCATTATAAATGGAGCTGATTCTTTCTGATATCCATATCCGTGGATAATTTTGCCATCCCTAATGTTCAGCGGGGGCTGTGGGCAACCCGGAGGGCTTTGGAGCAAGTAGGACCGCTGTTGGGCAGGACAATCAAGTGGGTCCTTCTTCTTCTAAGGGGAAAGAGAAAACTAGGCACCCCTTTGAGCCTGAGCAGCGGCTTTCTCCTGTGGAATTAATTCTCCCCACTTTGCTGCAAACTTGCCAAGTGCTACATTCCAGGGTGCTGAAGCAGTTGGGGAACATTCGGGTGTGATGGCTCCGGAGATTTCGACTCCTGCCGAACCAATTCCTACTCCAGCTCTAGAGATTCCGACTCCTGTCGAGCCAATTTCTACTCCAGCTCCAGAGATTCCGACTCCTATCGAGCCAATTTCTACTCCTCCCAGGGATAGTGGTTTTGAAATGAGGCATTCCGATCTGGATTCTGAAGATCCTACGGTTGACTTGAATTCTCGCGGGAGGCAATCTGGAAAGAGAAAAGCCTCGTTTTCTCCTGGTCGCCCTACCCCTAAGATTCTCCGAGTAGTTGCATATGTTGATTCATCTTCAGGTGATGAGGGGGGAGGAGAGGCTGGAAAAGACGCGAGTATGATCCCTCCACGGGACTAGATCAAAGACAGTGTTGGCGGCTCCGCTGGCTCTCCTCGGGTGTCCTCGTCTGCCGGGCTCCCTGAAACTTGCGTTAGTGGTTCGGACCCCTCAACCCAAACAGACGATCCTGCCCCCAAGACTATGCTTCGGGCCATGGCTTCAGGCCGAGCCTATATTGGGGTGGATCATTGGAGTTACCTTAGGGCTGGAACCGTATCCGACCGGCTCTGTAACTTCTTCAACAGTGCTTCCTACATGAGTAACGCCTCGGTTATGCGTAATTTTGTCTTATTTTTTTCTTATTATTATTTTTTTTTACTTCACTCCCGTTTGCTGTTCGCAGATGGTGGTTGAGATGTCCGGGGCTTGCCAGGCTGGTGAAGCTCAAGCAGAAAGAATAAGGCGGCTAGAAGCCCAACTGAAGGAGAGTGAGGACCATCGCTCTCGGGCTGAGTTAGCTTGTCAAGAGGGGGCTAGATCAAGTCAGGTGCTTCTGGACCAATGCTTGGCACGGCAAATGGAGGCTGCGAAAAAAGCATCTTTCATTGCTGAGGAAGTCAAAACTCTGCAGGAGCAGTTGTCATCCATCCAGGATGCTTTGCTCCAGGCCGAGCAGAATGTTGAGGACGCCAAGTCATCTTATGAACGCCGAATCGAACACTTGGAGCGTCAAGCCTTGACATTCAAGTCCCTATCGAAGGAAGCTAGGCCGGAACTGGAGATACAGGGTGTTGACCGTTTCAAGAGGTCTCCAGCCTATGATGCTTTGCATCTCCGGGAGTTCCAGCGGGGAATGGTCTCTGCTGGAGAATTCTTCAAACAGAAAAATAGATCGACTGATCGGGCCAGGGCCAATTGGAGTCTTTCAATCAAAAAGCATGTGGATACATCTCTGGAGTTCCTTTGGATCCAGATGAAAGAGTGGCAGGCATATTGCAAAAGTAAAGGTAAAGCGCCACATCCCATGCACCTTGAGGTTCCTACAGCCGATTCTTTCTCCACTTTTTATGCCTGTGAGAAGGCGGGGATCGACAATGAGAAACCTGACTTGGGGCCCGTCCCCGGGACCGACTATAGCGCCTGGATGGATGAAGAGGAGGATGTGATTGTGTGGCCCTCGGATGACAACCTTTTGAGTGAATATGTAATGGAACTTGATCCGAGTGTCGGCGGAAGCAGCTCACAGCCCCCAGCGCCACCTTCTTGATCTTTTTAATTGTTTAGTCTTTTTGTAATACTCTTTGTATTCACCTTTTCCCAGATATACATACAGATTTTTATTTTTATTTTGTTCCTCTGTTGCTAATTTCCTGCATGACAAACGTTCAAATGGGATGAACTAAATAAGCACAATTTGTTTTTTTGCCAGCCCGTACTCGGCTATTTTTGAACTCATGGATCTTTTGGAAATCCCTAGCTTTTCTTTGGCCGAGTATCTTATTTACTGGCAGTTTAATTAATTAAACCGATTGTCTTATTTAACTGGTAACTAATTTTAGCCGAGTATCTTATGTAACTGGCTTTTATCTTGCGATTTTAAGTTTGCGTCACCTCAACTTTACGTCGAGGCTCGCCACGACCATACGTTAAGGTCCTTGCACAAGTCACCTAGGACGTCTCCCGGTTTTATCTGTGCAAGGTTTCACCGAATCGTTGGGGTAATTTGTACCGGCCAACACGGCTGCGCATCTCACTAGTCTTTCTAGCGACGCTCCGAGCAGTTTTCCAGTTACTCTGGTGCCTCGGCTTTGCCTTTTTGCTAAGGAATGCGTTCGTATCGCCTTAACTAGGCGGGCACGCTATTACAGCTTTTTCACCTTTCGAGCACTACTCGTCCGCTCTTTCGCGGCTTTATAGCGCCCAAATCTTTTTTGGTGTTTATTTGGTCTGTCTTTGAGTGGCCGCTGTTGGAAGTATTTGCTCTTTTACCATCTCCACTGAATAACTTTTATTAGCAACTGAACTTTATTAGATAATCAACCTGACTTACGAAATCAACGAATAAATCTAAAAAAATCAATGCGAAGCTAAAACTGAACTAAAACGGAATAAATTAATATAAAAACATGGATGTTTTCCTTAAGGATAGAAGATCTTGAGATATTGAGTGTTGCATGGTCGGGGCACCAAGCTACCCTCTGGTCGGGCTATTATGTAGGCACCGTGCCCCGCGATTCCTTTGATGATGTACGGCCCCTCCCATTTGTCGGCAATGGATCTTGTCGATTTGTCTTTGGTGTTCGGGGATACTCTCCTTAGCACTAAATCTCCGAGTTGAAATCTACGCTCCCGAACATGGGAATTATAATACCTTGAGGCCCTTTGCTGGTACGCGGCATTTCTTACTTGCGCTGTATCTCTGACTTCCTCAAGCTCATCTAGGTTTTGATGCAGCATGTTCACATTGTGCTCGGGGCTGTATAGCTGAACCCTGGGGGATGTAAAAGTTATTTCTGCTGGGATAACGGCCTATGTTCCAAATGCCAATGCAAAAGGAGTTTCCCCTGTGGATGACCTGACAGTTGTTCGGTATGCCCATAGTACCTCGGGTAGTTTGTCCGCCCAGCTGCCTTTCTTTGCTTCCAATTTTGCTTTTAGTGTGTGTTTGATCACTTTGTTTACAGCTTCGGTCTGGCCATTGGTCTGCGGGTGAGCAGGCGATGCGTAATAGTTTGCAATCTTATATTCTTCGCACATTTCTCTGAACTTGATGCTGTCGAATTGGGTCCCATTGTCCATTATGATGATGCTCGGGATCCTGAACCTATATATTATGTTCTTTCTGACAAAGCTGGTGGTGTTTGCCTCAGTGATGTGTACGAGTGCCTCTACTTCTGCCCACTTGGTGAAGTAGTCTACTGCCACAGTAGCGTGCTTTGCACCTCCCTTTGTTCCTGTGGGCATTGGTCCTATTAGATCGAGGCCCCACATGGCAAAAGGCCACGGTGAGGTTAAGCTTCTGAGTAACTCTGGGGGTTGCCGAATGTCATTTACTATTCTTTGGCATGTTTCGTAACTTTCCGCGAATCACTGTGCCTCTGCGAACAGAGTCGACCAGTAGAATCCTTGTCTGAGTACCTTATGTGCTAGGCTCTTACCCCCAGTATGGTTCCCGCATACTCCACTGTGCACATCCTTCAGGATCTTTCTAGTTTCTTCGCCGGTAATACACCTCTGTAGTACTTTTGAGAACCCTCTCTTGTATAATTCTCCCCTTAGAATTGTGTACCGGGTGGACCTGTATTTGATGCGTCTAGCTTCCACAGCATCTTCTGGTAATATGTTTTTCTCCAAGTATTTTCTGAGCTGTGATGTCTAGTCACCTGAGCCTGGTCGGATCTCTGCTATCATGACTTCCTCAGATTCTGCTGTACTCGGCTTAGCCAGGTGCGCCACCGGTATTACTTTGGACTTGATACTCATTGTGGCTGAAGTTAATTTGGACAAGGCATCTGCTTTTTCGTTCTCTTCCCGAGGGATCTGGAAGATTTTGTACATCTTGAATTTTCTGAGCAATCTTTTTGCAATATCCAAGTAAGCTATCATGTGCTCCTCCCTCGCCTGATATTCGTCCAGTACTTGGTTAACCACAACCTGTGAATCACTGTAAATTTCCAGCTCATTTGCTCCCAAAGCTATACAGACCCTCAAGCCAGCCAACAAAGCTTCATACTCTGCTTGATTGTTGGTGGCTTTGAAATCGAACCTTATGGCACACTCCACAGCGTCTCCCTCCGGGGTTGTTATGACTATTCCTGCCCCGCTGCCATGTGTGTTTGATGATCCGTCTACATGTAACTTCCATTGGAACTTACTCGTCTGTTCGTCTTCCATTATCCTTCTTACCTCGGCATCCGGCTCAGTGAATTCTGCTATAAAATCTGTAGTACTTTTGAGAACCCTCTCTTGTATAATTCTCCCCTTAGAATTGTGTACCGGGTGGACCTGTATTTGATGCGTCTAGCTTCCACAGCATCTTCTGGTAATATGTTTTTCTCCAAGTATTTTCTGAGCTGTGATGTCTAGTCACCTGAGCCTGGTCGGATCTCTACTATCATGACTTCCTCAGATTCTGCTGTACTCGGCTTAGCCAGGTGCGCCACCGGTATTACTTTGGACTTGATACTCATTGTGGCTGAAGTTAATTTGGACAAGGCATCTGCTTTTTCGTTCTCTTCCCGAGGGATCTGGAAGATTTTGTACATCTTGAATTTTCTGAGCAATCTTTTTGCAATATCCAAGTAAGCTATCATGTGCTCCTCCCTCGCCTGATATTCGTCCAGTACTTGGTTAACCACAACCTGTGAATCACTGTAAATTTCCAGCTCATTTGCTCCCAAAGCTATACAGACCCTCAAGCCAGCCAACAAAGCTTCATACTCTGCTTGATTGTTGGTGGCTTTGAAATCGAACCTTATGGCACACTCCACAGCGTCTCTCTCCGGGGTTGTTATGACTATTCCTGCCCCGCTGCCATGTGTGTTTGATGATCCGTCTACATGCAACTTCCATTGGAACTTACTCGTCTGTTCGTCTTCCATTATCCTTCTTACCTCGGCATCCGGCTCAGTGAATTCTGCTATAAAATCTGACACCGCCTGCCCCTTGATTGTCGCTTTTGGGGTGTATTTGATGTCGAATTCGCTCAACTCTACCGCCCATTTAGTCAGCCTACCTGACAGTTCTGGTTTTTGCAAAATGAGCTTCAGCGGACAATCAGTGTACACCTCTATCGCATGTGCTTGGAAATAGGGTCTTAGCTTCCTGGCTGCCGTGATCAGGGCGAACGCTATCTTTTCTGCCGGTGAATACCTAGTCTCTGCGGGCAGTAACGCCTTGCTGGTGTAATATATCGGTCTCTGTATTCCTTCCTCCATTCGGATCAACACCGAGCTTGTTGCCACTTCTGTGACCGAGAGGTATAGGTACAATGTCTCCCCAACCACTGGCTTTGAGAGGATGGGTGCTCGCCCTAAGTACTCTTTCAACTTCTGAAAGTCTGCTTCACATTCTTTGTTCCACTCGAGCCCTTTTCCTTTCTTTATTGCTTTAAAAAATGGGGCGCATCTGTCTGTTGATTTTGCTATAAATCGGTTAAGTGATGCAAGACATCCCGTCAGTCTCTAGACGTCCTTCAGCGTTCTTGGGGAAGCCATCTCTTCTAATGCTTTGATTTTTTGGGGGATCACTTCGATGCCCCTCTGATGTACCTGGAAACCTAGAAACCTACCTGATGGTACCTCGAACACACATTTGTTCGGGTTAAGTTTCATCTTATACCTTCTTAGAACCCTAAAGGTTTCTTTTAGATCTTCCGCGTGACTCTCTGCCGTGACACTCTTGGTCAGTATGTCATCTACATAGACCTCCATGTTCCTCCCAATCTGTTGAGCAAATATCCTGTTTACCAACCTCTGGTACATTGCCCCGGCATTCTTCAATCCGAATGGCATCACCTTATAGCAATACAACCCCTGGTCTGTGGTGAATGCTGTTTTCTCTTCGTCGGCTTTATTCATTCAGATCTGGTTGTACCCCGAGTATGCATCCATGAAGCTTAACAATTCGTGCCCTGCTGTTGCGTCCACTGGCTGGTCGATCCTTGGCAGTAGGAAGCTGTCTTTTGGGCAAGTCTTGTTTAAATCTGTAAAATCCACACACATTCTCCACTGGTTGTTCTTTTTCTTGACTAGCACCACATTGGCCACCCATTCCGGGTACTTGACTTCCCTTATTGATCCTGCGGAAAGTAAATTTCTTACTTCATTTTTAATAGCTGTACTCCTTTCGGGGTTGAACAATCGTCTTTTCTGTTTTACTGGGCGGAACTCCAGGTTGATGGAGAGGCAATGTGACATCACCTTCGGGTCTATCCCCGGCATATCTTCGTGACTCCAAGCAAAAATATCCTTGTAGTCTCTTAGTAGCGTGACAAGTTGGGCTTTGACATGTACATTCAAACTTGCCCCTTCCTTTACTGTCCTACTCGGATCCTCTAGATCCAGCGCCACTTCTTCGGTTGGCTCGTCTTTCTTAGCCTCGGGTTCTTCTCTGGGATCCAACTCAAATTCTGTAGGTATTTCTGCCTGCTCTTCAGGTTCACCAACCTCTTGCTCGGTTGTTACCGCGTATACTTGGTGCACTTCCCTATCTTTATATACTGACAAATTTGCTCTTCGGGCCATTTCTTGTGACCCCTTGACCACTCCTACCCCATATTCTGTCGGGAATTTCATCATGAGGGCGTAGGTAGCTGTCACCGCCTTGGCTTTATTCAAGAATGGTCGACCCAATAAGGCGTTGTATGGCCAATTTTCTGTATCCACCACCACAAAGTCGAGTAGCACTATTTTTTGGCAAGGAGCCTTCCCGACCTTCACGGGTAATTTCACCGTACCAAGCGACCTTACTTCGACTCCTCCAAATCCTCTAAGGGGTGTGGGAAATGGCTGTAGGTCTTTTCTATCTAGCCTCAGCTGGTCATATACTTCCGCACTCAGAATATCTGCTGAGCTCCCATTGTCAATCAAAATCCGATGAACCTCTCTATGACCAATCCGTGCACTGATCACTAGCGCGTCATTTGGCCTTACATCTACTCCATGTGAATCGGCTTCTGTGAATATGATTGGGTCCCAACCCTCCTTGATTCTCTTCGGGTCAGGTTCAATAGAATTGACGTCCAGGTCTCTCCGTGCCTCCACGGCGTCCCGGATTTCCTGGGTCCTTTCCCTGTTACTCTTGCCAGTCGCTGGTCCCCCAAAGATGATGCTAATTGCTCCTTCATCCTCGGCTTTCTTGGGACTAGGCTTTCTTTCCCGTCCATCCTATCGGCTATCCTTCTGTCCATCCGTCATATCAACCTTTTTTAAGACGATATCTTTCAAATGTCCTTCCTTAATGAGGGTTTCGATGTGGTCCCTTAGCTGGAAACACTTAGATGTCTCGTGCCTATTTTCCTTGTGGAACCTGTAATACTTTGTGGTGTCCCTCCGAGCATACGTTGACTGCTTAGGCGGCTCTTTAGACATGTTCTTTTCTTCTAGGATTGCTAGAATTTCCTCTTGATCTTTCTTCAATTGAGTATAGTTTGTATATTTGCCCTGGAACCTTTGCCGTGGCTGATCGGTTTTTGGATCGTATGCTCGACGTCCATCCCGTCCATCCCACGCCTTATTCTTCTATTTGTCACCTTTGGTATCGAGCGCCTTTGCTTGGTCTTTGGTTTTAGATCCTTTTGGGCGACCATCATGCACGAAGTAACCTCCTGTGGCAATTTCTTCCTCCTCAGCTAGGGCGTAACCCCCAGCCATGTCCATCATATCGGCATAACTGGTTAGTCGGGCTCTTCGGAGGTCAAATGACAATTGGCCGTTCTGAAGGTTGTTGATGAACGCGGCAATTATGGCCTCGTCATTTGCACTCCCAATCTCGGACACTTCCTGATCGAATCTCCCTAAATTTTTCTTCAACGACTCGTCTTTCCCCTGTTTTAGCTGGGACAAGTGGGCCACCGACTTCTTTCTATGTACATTACCGAGGAATTGCCTTGAGAAAGCTTTACTCAGCTCGCTGAAATTGCCTATACTCGCTGCTGGTAGCCTGCCGAACCACCTAGAGCCTAAATCCCCGAGAGTTTGAGGGAAATTCAAAAATAGCAAGGCATCATTGTAGACATACTGGGCCATGGCACTCTTATACCTTCTGACGTGTTCCTTCGGATCAGTGTCTTTTTTGAATTGCTCTAAGTGAGGCATCCTGAATCTCTCCGGGAAAGGTGTTCTTAGGACTTCGTTGGTGAAAGGGCTTCCGGACTCGTCGTCCGACAATTCATTACGCCCGTATCGCCTGACTAGAGCGTCCATCTGTCGACGGTTATTTTGAACTTCCCGGGTCAAACTCTGTATGAGTATGTCCCTGTCTCCTTCCGGCTCTCCCATCGTATTGAAATTCTGACTTACGGTCAGCTTTTGGCCCCTTTCCTCTGGGTTCAACTCCCTATGTCCTCGGTGCAGGCCATGTAGCCGAACTGTGCCCCTTTGGCGTTTGCGATGATCACTCTGCTCTCTCTCTCCTGAGGACGACGATCGGGCTCTCCGATGGGTATGTCTTCTAGGGCGATCCCGATCCCGATCCCTGGCCATCCGATCCTGCTCATGCCTTCTGTCAGAATCATTATCCTCTCTATTCTCCCCGCTATCTCTGGCTTGCCTTTCAGACAAAATTGCTAGCCTATCTGTAGGACCTCGGCCCGCCTTTACGGGTGCATTCGGCGTTGGTACCACTACCGTGGAATGCAATCTTGCTGTCTGCTAATTTGGAATGGAAAGATTGTGAGGTGACATCAAACCCTTCGTGGTGGAAAGGTCAACTCCCTGCCTTGCTGCATCTGATATGAGTTGCTGTAAAGAAGCACGGAATCTTTGCACAATTTCTTCATTAGTTGGGGGGAAGCGCTGGAGGCCAGCCAGAGCAGTTGACTGATCTGCCGTTGCTAAAACTGCATCCGTAGTGTTGGGAGCGGTGTCCTCCCCCAATTCGTTAATAGGTAGTCCGTGACTGTACCTGGAATCGCTACCATCTCCTTCGCCAGCCATTGCCTCACAAGTGCTTTGATCCCCCTCCTTCTAGCGCCAATTGTTGACGGTGATTTTTTGTGGTCACGTGGTCAACGGTTGTTTGAAGTTTATGCTATTAATTGAATAAGAATGATTGAAACAAAACGAGAAGAATGATAAACACAATTACGTGGTAAAACTCCAGTGATAGGAGAAACATCCATGGGCTGTTGCTAGGAGCAACGAAGTCAAATCCACTATCAAGAATCGTTACAAAATAATGTACTCTGATCTCTCTCACTCTTTCTCGCGTGCCCCCTATTTTGTGTATTAAGGGGGTATTTATACATGCTATTATTAGGGTTTGGGGTCACCGCTAGGGTTTGGGGTCGTGGTGCCCAAGTTTTGGGCGAGTGTTTCCATCCTAGATGGGTTCTGTTTCCTTTCTTGTTGTATATTTCCGGATTTGGCTGAGGTTGAGTTTGGTTCTGATTCCTCCTCCTTTATTTACGGGAAAACTATTTGTTTCCTCGTTTGAACTCTGAGCAGCCACACCATTGCTTATCGTGGAGATGCTGGTCGTTTATTCCGTCCTGCGTGTGGAATATGAATACTGGTGACTATCTCTTTTCTTGAATCCTGAGTATGCCCGAGTATGAGCCCGAGTAGGGTTTACTGCCCGAGCTGATCGTCTTCGTCTGTGGTCGGGCAAACTCACTCTTTTTCCGAGTAAGTTATCGTGGGGAATTTTTGCTCCAGCTGTTGACTTATCTTGACTCCTGCTTACGTGGCCTTTTAAGGTGATAACGTATCCTTCATGACTATTTTCACCTATAACAAGTTTCACATAGAAAGTTGTAGTTAAAATATTTGTGGTAACAATTTCACGTTGGTTTGACGTGTAACAAAAAGTTGTAAGTTGTAACAACATTGTCGTATCATGTAACAACTCATTTTATATGGGTAACAAAATATTCGTACTATGTAACAAGTTTTATATAATTTTTTTTTAATTAAGATGTATGTGGTAACGATTTAATGTTGTAACAAATCTGACATAATGTGTAATAATAAAGTTGTAAGCTGTAACATCTTTGACGTAGCATGTAACAGCTTGATTTATATAGGTAACAAAATATGTGTTTTGTAATAAGTTTCACGTAGAAAGTTGTAGTTAAAATATTTGTGGTAACAATTTCACGTTGGTTTGATGTGTAACGAAAAAGTTGTAAGTTGTAACAATGTTGTCGTATCATATAACAACTCATTTTATATGGGTAATAAAATATTCGTATTATGTATCAAGTTTTATATAAATTTTTTTAATTAAGATGTATGTGGTAACGATTTAATGTTGTAACAAATTTGACATAATGTGTAACAATAAAGTTGTAAGTTGTAACAACTTTGACGTAACATGTAACAACTCTATTTATATGGGTAACAAAATATATGTGTATTGTAATAAGTTTCACATAGAAAGTTGTAGTTAAAAACTATTACATGATTTCTATTATCAAAAAAAAAAAAAAAAAAAAAAAAAAAAAAAAATCCATTATAATTTTAGAACTTATATATTTTGAAACAGAGATGGACAAAATACCTTTTTTTTTTAAAGCCATATATAGCGAGAGAAAAATAATGAATATTCTCTAATAAAGCTATGAACAAACACAACCTTCATAAATCATAACTCTCTTTAGGGTTCCTTTAAAATGATAATAATAAATAAAAATAAATTTGCATCTTCACCCTTGTTTAGTATCGTGAAGACAATCTGATTTAGGGTTCCATTAATTTGACCCTTTTTTTTTAATTTTAATTTTTTTATAATGTTAAAATCGGATATATATATTTTAGAGAAAATCTGTTTTATTTTAATATAAAAAAAATTAAATCCTTTTCCTTTTCTTTTTTAAGTAAATTAAATCCTTTTTCAAAAAAAAAAAAAAAAAAAAAAAATCCTTTATCACTTTATATACTTTCTTATCTCATACTATTATTAATTATTTGAAAAATAAAAGAAAAGAAACCGGTTGAAAAGGTTTTAAGTTTTTACTATAATAAAAGACATTTTTTCAAATTTTAATAACATTCATTGGATTTGCTTTTATCCAATCTAATGGTAGTTATTAAGTCCAATAAGGTAGTATGATCCTTTCAAATTTGAGATCGTGTTGTCTTCTATCCCCAAAGAGAAAGGTGATCAACTTATTTTACATATATTAGCAACCCCATTTTTTTTTATCCAAAATCTGATACACTTTTGTTCCCATTAGATCCAGGTTGTTTGAATGGTCCAAATGTAATGTTTTCTCATTTCTTGACTTGGACTCTTAATCTTAACTATCAACTGATTTTCATGTCGTTTATTTTTGCATGTCATTCGGATGTGTATTTTTGCAGACACGAATTTGACAGTTGACACTTGAAATGAAATGGCTAATAATTGTGGTAGCCAGAAATGGTCCATGGGCCCAAAGCGTAACGAAGCCCAAACCTTATAATCAAAAAGACCCAACCCATGCCCGTTGGGTTGGTCGATCCAACAAGTATCAGCAGCACGACTTGGTCTTCGAATGACCAAGTCAAGTCTTCAGTTAGGTTAGGTGGGTAACTGGAAGAGAGAATCTCTCCCAGTATCCCCCGAAATCTCGCCCACGATCATCACATGACCAGTGAACGTTGGAGTCACTTCCACTACTATAAATAAGAGGGCTTCTCTACTAAAATGCCCTCTGAACTCTCCCAAGAAAATAGATATTACAATCTTGATCTTAAACTCCGATCACCGGAACCTATTTTTCAGTCACCTAACTGCTTTGCTCAGCCCAAGCATACCTAAGGCTAAATTCAAGCCCCAACCTTTCTTGTTTCTTTATATTATATTACTGTTTCAAGTTCTTTTGCAGGTTCAGCTAATCCCAGACGACCATTCGTAGACGACAGCCGAGGTCATTCATCCACTTTCCGGATCAGTTGCTTTGGGCCTAATTCAACCCGACCCACTCGACATACCAAGTCGATCGACCACCTACAATAATATATATATTATAAACAAATATTAATCGGTGTATGTAATGTAAAAGGCTAAAAGCATGATTCACACGAGTACTACCCAACTACCAACAACCGATAAAGACAGTGTAGTGGATCAAATTGAATTAATGAGCTGAAAATGTCATTGTGCTCACATCAGCACAAGTGTGATCCATGATGATCACTAGGGCATGTGTCCAGTCCAAGTCAATGGACTTGCAAACAAAAGAGAGATGATGCCTTCGTTGGTTGTTATATGCTCCGTCAAAACTTCTTAAATTTTTACTAACAGCCTTGTTTTTTCGCAATATTTTAATAATTGAGAAGGAGACAGACTCGAACCCACAACTTCATGATGTAAATGTGAAGGATAAACCAAACGTTCAAATTTAAGTTTGCAATACACGTATATGAATCCGGGGCGCACTGATTGGTGAAACATATGTTTCTCTTTGCATCCACCAAAGTCTTGGCATATATGCTCCTGTTCTTCTGCATTTATTTTCTTCCCTATAGCATTTTCCTATTGGACTTTGATACTAGTTCCAAGTTCCAACTACCCTATTAATAATATTTTTTCTAACATCCATTTTTAGTAAAGTAGTTATGCACTTCCCAATCTCTTCACTATTGTGATAGCCCTAGGTCCGAATAATCTCACTTTTACCGATTAAATCGCAAAATGTGAGGAGACCTCTCACCTTTGTAGTGGTTGCAAGTCTCGACATACTCTGACCCGATAAAAAAAAAATATATATATATATATATAGGGTTTCCATAAAAGTAATAATCATATACATATCATGACTATTAAAAGTTTGATTATATTAAAGTTGGGTGTAAAATATTAACGCCGTTGCTTAGGAATTATCTATCTCCTCATACTTAGGGATGTTTAATGTTTTTGGGCATGCTAGCTCCTGCAATCTTTTGTGGCTTTTGTGGATAAAAGTAATTACCAAATGGTTTGTTAAACAGTACTACCTTGCGGAGTTGTTCTCATAAATTTAAAGGAGATTTTGTTGGTTGTTTGCTATAAACTTAGGTTACCAAAGTACCAAACCAAACCTAAAAAAATAAATAATAATAATAAAAAAATAAAAAATAAATATTGTTGAGCCTGAAGGGAGTACATCTAGATTTGACTCTTGAGCCTCAAGGGAAAACAATATTGTTGTTGACAACAAATTAATAAATTAGTTAACTTGGGTTTGCCTTTCTCTCTCTTTTTGAATTATTATTTGTTGACTCTTCGCCACAGGAAATTGCCAAGCTCCTCCTTGAAGTTGAAGAAGACTTGCGGGGCTGACTCATTTAATTTTGATTTTCACAATTGGAGATTTTTATTATTAGCTATTGATATTCTTGTATATATTTTCTTTCTTTCTTCTCTTTTATTATATATCCTTTCATTGAATTAAATTCCTCTTTGGGTGTTGTTGTACCCGATTGTGAACTTCACCTATATTCGATTACTCCCCTCGTCCTCAGAATGATAACTTCGACTACTTAAGCTAGGAGTTAACCCCCGAATACTGTTTTCATTCGGACGTTAATTCTACCAACAGTTGAATACCGAATATATAATCTGATGTCATCATTCATGGCAGAATCGTACCTGACCACGCAGAGACAGCTGTCGGACCTTACCACTGAGCTCTCGACACGTGCCTGAGATGTCAGAGGATGGGCTATATAAACCCTCATTTTTACCATTAGGGACAATTTTTTCAACTTTCATTTCTCATTCCTAAAAAGTATAGAATATTGTGTAAACCCTTTGGAAGTGGGAAGTTACTTCTACTCCATTTAATAAAAATCACAGTTCAACTTCATCATTCTGCTGTTGGTAATTTTTGAGTGTTTTAACTCCGTAAGTATCGTATCCCGGAGGTTCATTTTCGACCCCAACATTTGGCGCTAGAAGAAGGGGGTGAATCTAGCACCTTCGCGGGAGTAATGAATCCACAACCGGAAGATCAGTATCCGGACGTGAATCCGGAACTGAGGCCGCCCGGAACTCAGAATCATGCGCAAGTTCCGCATCCACAGCATGTCTCGCCCTATCCGGGTCCTGCGGGAGGGCAGCAACCTCAGCAGCAGAATTACGGGTACTACCCTTATCAGGCGCAATACCCGTTTCAAGGTCAATTTTACGGGTATCAGGGGCCGCCACAACAATTTCCCCAGTAGGGGGCGCCGCAACAATATCCTCCGATACCGATGAACCCATTCTACCCACAAATGTCGAACCAAGCTTATTACCCTCAGGGATATCCGCCGATGTATGCACAACAACAGCCACAGCAACTCTATTCTCAGGCCGAAGACCCGATCATCCGGGGAATTACCAGCAGATTGGACACTTTAGCCCAGAATGTTACTCGGGTGATAAATGTTGTGGACGGCGGAGGACAACAAGGAGAATCGGAGGAAGCTAATTCTCGAGCCGAAGGTAATCCGGCTGGGAATAGACCGAGAGAGAGAAGAAGAAGACAGCACACGGCTCAGTTTGTCGAGCCCAAGCTAGAAGAGAATGCTAACCAAGAGCCACCGCGAAGATTCGGAGGTACGACCCGTAGTCGGGAAGAGCGCGACGGGGTGGTCCAGGAGAAGGTTCCTCGGAGGACGCGCCACCGACAGGACAACGCGGGTGTATCATATCCCCAGCAGGGAGATACAGAAAGGAATACCCTTGCGGACCCAGAAGCCTTCCGCGAGCTACAAGACCAACTTGCAGACATTCAGGACTAGATACATTATGGCCATCGTAGGTCGGTCACTCATAGACAGAGCCCGTTTGTTGAAGGGATCACCACCGCAGAAATCCCCGCTAATTTCAAAATGCCACGGAAAGATATGTGTGGATTTAGCGGTGTAGAGGATCCGAACGACCACTTGGACTCCTACCTGGATTGGATGAATATGCAGGGGGCATCCGATGCCGTGAAGTGTAGAGCTTTCCCACTCACACTTTCTAGAGATGCCCGGACTTGGTATGGGAGTCTGAAAAGGCAGAGCATCTCTTCGTTCAATGAACTTTCTAAGGAATTTCGTAGTGGGTTTGCCGCAAGTAGGAGAAGACGGAGGCACATGGTCCATCTCACCTCCATTAAGCAACTTGAAACTGAGACGATCAGAGACTATCTGAAAAGATTCACGGAAGCTGCTAGGCAAGTCCAAGACTTCAGTGAAGCCGGGGCGGTCATGGCTTTCATACAAGGCCTCCATAAAGGAAATCTGAGTTGGTCCCTCTCAAAGAAAGGCCCAACGACCTACATGGAGCTAATAGAAAGAGCAGAAAAGTATGCTACAGCCGAAGATATCAGTGACTCCAAAAGTCATGCGACTTCTGCAGAACCCTACGAGGCACCGAAAAGGTGGGGCAGACAAGCAAGAGACAAGGGTAAGGAACCTCAAGTATCTAGGCAAGTGAATACCGGGAGTACATCCAGAAACACCCGATTTCCTCCGAGAGATAAGTTTGAAGAGTATACCCCTTTGAAGTACCCCCTCGATAGGATACTTGAAATTGCAAATAAAGAGAAGTTGCTACGGAAGCCTGAACCCCTGTACACGGCACCCCAGAGGAGAGACCGAAGGATTCACTGCAAGTTCCATAACGACCATGGCCATGAAACGAGAAGGTGCCGAGATCTAAGGGACCAGGTAGAGAAGTTAGTCCGGAGTGGAAAACTCCGAGATTGTGTAAAACCACAGGAATCAAGTGAGAAGGCCACAAAAGCCCCACAGCACCAGAGCCACCAAACTCCGATTAGTGTGCAAGATTCAGATGATGAGGAGCCCATCAACTTTATTGATGCCATCCCCGTGACGGGAGACTTCGGATCGACTTCTTTCGGGAAGGCAGCTGCATCCGTCTGCTTAACGACTACACCGGAAGATGCCTCAAGACATTGGGTCCCGTTGTCATTTTCTACTGAAGGCTCATACGGAATAAGATATCCCCATTGTGATGCCCTTGTTATCTCTGTGAAGGTTGGGAATCGTACGGTCAAGAGAACTCTGATTGACCATGGTAGTTCATTAGACATCATCCACTGGGACCCACTTCAGAAACTTGGATACACCATCCCGCAGCTTCAAGCCTCCAGATATTGCATTAGGGGTATTGGTGGGCATCGTACTAGGCCGGTCGGACAGATCGACCTGCTTGTCCGATTCGGTACTAGACCCCGAATACGTACTGTATGGGTCAGCTTCCAAGTGATAGACATCCCCTTCCCTTTCAACATTCTCATCGGAAGACCAACACTTTACAACCTGAGAGCAGCCACCAGCATTTACTCTCTGAAGCTGAAGTTCCCGACCGAATTAGGCCCGGGGGAAATAACCGGAGATCAAGAGGAATACAAGAGGTGTATTCAGATTGGATCCAACCCCGTGCTTACCATCGGAAATTACAATGCAATGCCCACGTCATGGAGAAGCACACCGAAACAACGAAGGCCGAAAAAGAAACGAATTGGAGATGTAGCAACCGCACAGATGTCAGACGCCACCCCACTCGATGAAATCCATGTCACTAGTTTTGACCCCCGGGAGGTTGGGTCACAACCAACAGGAGAACCCACTGAACCATTGTTGAAAGTAATACTCCGTTCAGAAGACCTAGGAAAAACTGTCCTCATCGGAGCAAACCTGGACTCCCAAATCAGAAATGAACTCGTCAAACTCCTGAAGGAATTCTCAGATGTCTTCGCATGGAGTCATACGGACATGCCAGGCATAGATCCCTCAGTTATATCTCATTCCCTGGGCGTTGATCCAACTTTCAAACCAGTATCACAGAAGAGAAGATCCTTCAACAGTGAAAGATATGAAGCAATAGCCACCGAAGTAGACAAGCTCTTGAAAGCAGGTTTCATTCGGAACCTGGACTATAACGAATGGTTATCGAATGTTGTTTTGGTACAGAAGAAAGATGGGAGGTGGAGGATGTGTGTTGACTTCACCGATTTGAATAAGGCTTGCCCGAAAGACAGTTTCCCACTGCCCAGAATCGATCAGCTAGTGGATGCAACATCCGGACATGAATTGCTTTGTTTTATGGATGCATATTCCGGATATAACCAAATCCGGATGGATGAGTTAGATGAGGCCAAAACCGCCTTCATCACGGATCGCGGAGTATACTGTTACCGGGTGATGCCTTTCGGCCTCAAGAATGCCGGGGCAACATACCAGAGATTGGTGAATCGGATATTCGCAAATGAAATCGGAAGAACGATGGAGGTATACGTGGATGACATGCTGACTAAATCTGTGACCGCTGAGGAGCATGTACCGAACCTCCGTAACATGTTCTTGCTGTTAAGACAATACCAGATGAGGCTCAACCCCACAAAATGTGTTTTCGGAGTGTCCTCCGAAAAATTTCTTGGCTTCATGGTCCACCAGAGGGGGATTGAAGCTAACCCCAATAAGATCGGAGCGGTAATTGACCTCCTTCCACCCAGAAGGGCTAAAGACATACAAAAACTTAATGGCATGATAGTGGCCCTGTCCAGATTCATATCGAAGCTAACGGATAGGTGTCTCCCATTTTTTAAAGCTTTGAAGCACAAGGGGGATTTCTGTTGGACATCCGAGTGCCAAGCCGCTTTTGACGACCTAAAGATCTACCTCCAGAAGCCTCCGGTATTAGCCAAGCCAACCCCCGGAGAGACGTTGCTCCTTTATCTTGCATTCTCGGAGGCAGCGGTAAGCTCGGTATTAATCAAGGAAGAAGGGTCTATCCAAAGGGTAGTCTACTATGTAAGCAAAAGTATGACCGAGGCCGAAACCAGGTACCTCGATATGGAGAAGTTGGCATTAAGCTTGATAGTGGCCTCTCGAAAACTCCGACCATACTTTCAGTCACACCCTATTGTCGTTCTCACAAATCAACCGCTTCGCCAAGTCCTCCAGAAACCAGAACTTACCGGAAGGCTCACCAAATGGGCGATGGAGATCAGTGAGTTTGACATCCAATTCAGACCAAGGACTTCCGTAAAGGGCCAAGCTGTGGCCGATTTCATTGCGGAACACTCAAACCCGGATGTGTTCAATCTATCCACCGAGCGTGTATGTCGGTGGGAAATGTTTGTTGACGGATCCTCCAACCGTCATGGAAGTGGCACTGGGATAATCATCATAACCCCCGACGGAATTCTCACTCAGACGGCACTCCGATTTGACTTCAGGGCGACTAACAATGTCGCGGAGTATGAAGCCATTGTCACCGGTTTACAGATCATCTTGAGCATGGGCACCGAACATGTCACGGTATATAGTAACTCCCAGCTGGTTGTCAACCAAGTAAACCAGGACTACCAAGCTAGAGACCCTGAAATGATCAGATACCTTAAGGAAGTTAAAAGTCTGATGTCCAAGTTTATCCGGTGTGAGCTCATCTGGATCTCAAGGGACCACAATTCACAAGCTGATGCATTTGCTAAGCTTACATCGACCTCCGATATGAAGTTACCTCGGACCATCACCGTATTCCGTTTGTCGACTCCTAGCCTCCCAGAAGACCATCCAATCAATGTGCTGATCCCGGATCCCGTAGGAGAATCCTGGATGACACCGATCATGAACTATCTCCGTCATGGGACCCTCCCTGAGACAAGATCACGGCACAGAGGATAAGGAGACAAGCACCCCGTTATCTTATCATCAATGGGTCGCTCTTTCAGAGAGGATTCTCTTTACCATACCTTAGGTGTGTCAGCCCCCCACAGACGGAACAAATCCTCTGAGAAGTCCACAGTGGGTCCCGAGGAAGCCATTCTGCAGGAAGAAATCTAGGCCACCGAATAACAAGGTAAGGTTATTATTGGCCAACTCTCTTCAAAGAATTTAAGGCACATTCTGAGTCATGTGACCGTTGCCAAAGAACAGGCCCAATCCCTCGGTTGCCCGCCGAGACATTAACCCCTATGTCTTCACCTTGGCCCTTCTCTAGAATCGGGGTTGATATTATCGGACCCCTCCCTCGGGGGACGGCCGATACAAGATATGCCGTCGTGGCAATCGATTATTTCACCAAGTGGGTCGAGGCGGAAGCCTTGAAGCATATTACTGAAGCCAACACAACAAATTTCATCAAGCACTCTGTAATTTTCAGGTTCGGAGTACCTCATACCATAGTGGCCGACCATGGAACACAGTTCGACAACAACAAACTCCGTAAAGTGTGTTCGGACTTCAACATCAGCTTAAAGTTGGCCTCACCGTCCCATCCCCAAAGTAATGGCCAAGTTGAAGCCGTTAACAAGACAATAAAAACCCTTCTCAAAAGAAAACTGCAAGCCCGAAAGGGAGGCTGGGTGGAGAAACTCCCGGAAGTCTTGTGGGCAATTCGTACAACCTCGCATTCAGCCACGGGAGAAATCCCATATTCATTAACGTTCGGTACCGAAGCAGTCATACCCACCGAAACGAACATTCCTACGAGAAGGGTGTCAGCTTACACTCCGAGCGATAATGAGACTGAACTCAGAGCATGCCTCGAAGAATTGGAAGAAAGAAGAGATGCAGCCAGGATCCGAACCGCTCACCATCAACAGAAGATAGCAAAATACCACGACAGAAGGGTTCGAATCCGGAGGTTTAATCCGGGAGACCTTGTCCTAAAGAAAGTCCTACCATCGATAAAAACTTCCTCAGCTAGTCTGGGGGACAAATGGGAAGGGCCATACATTGTAGACTCGGTATCTATGAAGGGTGCCTACAAACTAAAGAAGGAAGATGGGACGCCCCTAAGGAACCCATGGAACGCAGACCACCTGAAGAAGTATTACCAATGATATACCACCGAATCAATTGTCGGATACTGTTAAAGAAACCTATGTAAATTCTTCATGTTATCAGTCTCGGTATGTAAATTCTTATTGTCATCAGTCTCGGTTTTATTTTCTCAAATTATCATTACTACCTTTATTTGATTTTGTTTTTATTTTCTCAAATTATCATTACTGCCTTTATTTGATTTTGTTTTTCAAAGTCTCCGACAATGGAGCACGAAAGTCTCTGAAAGAGGAGCACGAAAGTCTCCTAATCGGAGCACGAAACAAAACTGGTATTGAGTATTTAAGTTAACGTTAACACGTGAAGTTATATTATGGATTTCGACAAAATATTTAAGACAGACTCCGAATTATTACAGTTGTACAATAAATAAACGCATCTGTGAGCATAACCGCGAAAATATAAACCCAGAAAACATATATATATATATATATATATATATATATTAACAACTTCACCTTTACAAAATACGGCCTAAGGCCGACAAAATCATCGGGACACCTCCCGTATGATGAATTCAGAAATAGATAAACAAAATCTTTGGAGAAATATATCAAACGCTCAGCTGCGCCTGATCCTCTTTCCATCTCCGCGACTGGCTACGAACCTCTCGTCATCCGAAGACACCGCCTCAGGTTCATCCTCCGATATCGGTTCCTCGGTGAAATCCGTGAATCTGTCAGCAATCGGAGCGTTCTTCTTCCTGACCCGAGATTCGGTAGCCTTCTTGATGTCCGCATCGAAAGCGAAAAAGTCAAAATCGGGATATGAACGGAGAAGTAGAGTCCGAACATCTTTGACCGCCTTGTCAAAGGTTTCCTCTTGAATCTCGGAGAACTCGTCAGAGTTCAAGAATATATTAACAGCGTTATCTCCGAGCTCATCCTTCATCTCCCGAATTGAGCTATTCGCCTTCTTCAAACGGCCACAGTAGTCGCACAACTTGGTCCACTTCTCCCTGCAGACAGCCTTTGTCTTCTTGTATGCGGTGGACATCTCACTGATGATAAGCCTCTGAGAATCCACGATGGCCTTGGACTCCCGGAGTCTCTCCTCCACCTTCTCCTTCTCTTTAAGCACCCCATCGTACTTGTTCTTGGCGCCCTCGTACCTCTTCTCCATGTGAAGGAGATTACCGATGGCCTGATAACCAATAACGGATTAGTCATCCGAGATAACCTACTTGAGAAAATATATACTAAAAATCTATAGGGGTGTTACCTGCAGCAGGTTCGCCTGCCCATGTCGGATTCTGTCGACATTGGACATCTTCCCATACCCCGACATCTCTCCACTCCGCAAGAGATCCTTCCTGTGAACACACAGGTAATCCACGCCAGTTTCGGGTTTATTGGCTTCGCAACCGAACTGGACCCCGACTCCGGAGGATCCTGATAGCGATTTGGGGGGGAGATCACCGTGTCCCGAATATTTGCACGGGGGGTCCCTGCTGGCACGTCCTTGTCGGAATCTAAGATTTCGACGTTCTTAGTCGGGTCCCCGCCTTGGTCACGCACCACCGAAGTTAGAGGGATGGCTTCGGCAATCTCTGCCGTGGTTCCAGCAGCGGCAACCGACACCGAGGACCTCACGGTCCTATTGGTCCTCAGAGGAGGAATGCTTTCGGATGCTTCCTCCTCATCGATTAGACTGGGGGTCTGGGGAAGCATCCTCTTCTTCCTCTTTTCCTCCTTTCCCTCCCTTTGCTTGTCAACACCGCTCCTCATCTTATCGGCCATCCTCTCCTTTGCCGTCTCGGTTATCTTTCCTGCTCCTATAAAAAACCATGAACAGATGTCAGCTTGGGAATCAGAAGCTGAAATATAAATGAGGATAACACCGAAATAGTACTTACTTTTCTTTGATAAGGTTTTTACTATCTTTCGCTTCTTGGACTCCGTAAGGCTTACAATAAAACCAAGCTCGTGAAGCCTCCGATCGTCTAGCAGGAAATCGACGTGCCTTCTCTTCGGGGACACGCTCCAAGCATCCGAAATGTGCTTTCGCTCGGTTTTGGACAAGTCCTCAAAAGCGACACGTTCCCACGGAGCTGCAAAAAGAACACACTAATGAACACAATAAAACAAGGTATAACTAACAAATACCGAAAATAAACCTAAGGAGGCCCCAAACACCTTGGATATTGAACACTGAGCGAACCCTCTGAGGACGACCACCGAGCTGCAAGTCTTTGCCCCAGTCGCCTCGACAGACGAACCAAGTCTTCTTCCACTCCTTGTTGGAAGATGGAAGCCCGGTGATCAGAGGTTCGCCGCTTTGCTTGTCACGGCAAGCAAGAGCCCACCAGCCATCTCCCCTGGATTTATGGGAGTATAGGCTATAGCAGTGTCCAATCTCCCTGAATGTGGATGCGGGAAACTTCATACTCCGCCATAAGGAGTACATCCCGATTATTATCCTCCAAGCATTCGGATTTAACTGAGCTGGAGCAATTCCTATCTCCCGCAACACCCTCCGAATGTAGGGCTGCAACAGCAATCTAGCCCCAATCTCTAGAAATGCGGGGTGGAAAGCCATAGAGCCCCTTTCGGGATTACTCGCCCTTTCCCCCTCACTGGGAACTCTGACGCGCACTGATCGAGGAATCGAGAACTCCGTCACTAGCTTGTTAAGCTTCGCCGCATCAATCTTATTTTCCCGTACAAGGTTTATTGCAAACCTCGAGTGATCTATCTCATCCCGAACGAAGTCCTCGGAGTTGTACCCCTCCCAGCACTCGCCCGAGCCAGGACCAACTACAGGACCATGGGTGCGATCACCTCCCGGTATTTGTTGGACCTCCGGGCTCCCCGCGTCCTGTGTATCTACATCACCGAAAGCACTCCTGGTGCTACTCCCTACAGAAACTCTACCCGATGTAGACTCTGAAGATCCAGATTCAGAACTTGACGACATTATGGGGCTAGAAGTCCTGACTTTGCGAACCATCGGAGGAAGTTGGCAGATACCTATTAAGTACGTAGTAAGGTAGTTGTATTCGGAGACTAACCTGTTCCTTCCTTCTTCTTGAATTCTTGCAGATACCGAAAATGCTCTGATCAATTGAGAAAACACAAATGGGGAGTCATGTGTGACCCTACATCACTATTTATAAGGATCCTCAGCGCGGGAAACGAAGCGACGCGAATCACAGTCTCACCGAGCGACACCTGTCCGCCGCCATTTCTCCTCAACCCACGCGTCATCCACTCATTAGCCACGGCATGGGCCAACCTCGAATGAAATGGCCCTAAACGAACGTCCGACATTGGCGGCTGACTCCGTTTTCGAACCCACAACCGGTCTTGCATACCGACTTCTGTGTTCGAGGGGGAACTGTTGTACCCGATTGTGAACTTCACCTATATCCGATTACTCCCCTCGTCCTCAGAATGATAACTCCGACTACTTAAGCTCGGAGTTAACCCCCGAATACTGTTTTCATTCGGACGTTAATTCTACCGACAGTTGAATACCGAATATATAATCTGATGTCATCATTCATGGCAGAATCGTACCTGATCACGCAGAGACAGCTGTCGGACCTTACCATTGAGCCCTCGACACGTGCCTGAGATGTCAGAGGATGGGCTATATAAACCCTCATTTTTACCATTAGGGACAATTTTTTCAACTTTCATTTCTCATTCCTAAAAAGTATAGAATATTGTGTAAACCCTTTGGAAGTGGGAAGTTACTTCTACTCCATTTAATAAAAATCACAGTTCAACTTCATCATTCTGCTGTTGGTAATTTTTGAGTGTTTTAACTCCGTAAGTATCGTATCCCGGAGGTTCATTTTCGACCCCAACAGGTGTTATAGCATCTAAAGAATTTTATAATAAAGGTTTGATTTTCAAATAGAAGAATTAGATTTTAGGTAAAAAGTTTGTCAAAGGTTCTGTGTTCAAATAGAGGAATTTGATTTTCAGCCAGCTGGATATATATAGACATTTCAAATACTATATTGAATAAAATCAAAATTTCAATATGTATATATCTTCTCCACTTTGAATGAATATATAGTTTTAAATTAAATTGACCATGCAAGTATGCCACTTTGTATTTCCTTTTACACATTATAAAGTATGAACTCACATAGAAGCTACAAGCTAGTACTGTTGATTGAATAAACCAAATGAAAATAATATTATACAGCCTTACCTAATATTATATACTGTATAATGAATATAAAAGTTTCCTGCAGTTTCCAACCCGAACCCATCATGTAAACAACTATGATCTTTGTAGACACTACTACGAAATTGTTCGAAGATATCACTAGGTTTAGTAAAAACTGATTTAAAATTAATATAAAAGACATCAATTTATAAGAAACATATGTCTTAAATTTGTGAGATAAAAAAGACATTGAATTTTTAAAAAGATGTGGATTTGTTTTAGCTTTACAATTAGTAATTAAGATATTGATTTAATTAGATTCCAATATATATAGCTTTTCTTTACGACATTGATTGGCAGACACGGATGTCAATGGGGGCTGACCCAGCCTATAGCCAGGTCAACATTTTAAAAAAACAAAATTTATAATGTATTATTATTTTAATTAGATTAGCAGTCTTGTCACTTTACCTCACCTCTTATCTCAAGTGAAATCATCTATTCTCTCTCTCTCTCATATCAACTCCAATGTACCAAATTTGTGAGTTGCGAGTGCTCCCATGTTGCACTATTCGAAGGATCCCAAAATCTTTATTTTTATTAAATTTACTTTAAAATTCTTTATTTAATCCTTTCATACTTAATTATAATAATGTGTATTCCAAAAAAATATACTGTTTTAAAGAGAACGTTGAGGTTTTTAAAATAACATAAATATTGATTAACATATTTAATTTACTTATTAATTATACATTTAACTAATGTTAAATTAATTAGTATTGTATAAATATTTATTGGGAGAATATTTTTAAAGATGCTATTTACACCAAATTGGTGATAATACATCAGAGTGGAAAAAAAAATTGTTGTAAGCATATTATGCTCTTTCAACACCAAATTGATGTAAATTTTGGTGTGGAACATTAAAGTTGCTCTCACACACGTTTTAACAACTCCCAATTCTTTCTCTCTCTTGTGTCCCGAATGTAAATTATTTCTCTCTTACACACGTCCCAAATCAGTTCTCTCTCCAGGATTAATAATAATCTTTATCCCTCCAAGAAAAAATAATCAATTATAAGGTAAGAGTGAATCAAGTTTTCCATGTAATGTCAAGGACGGAGATTTAAGTTTGTCGTATTCATCTCAATGAATTAAAAACAATATTGTCTTATTGAAAGTTATATATATATATATATATATATAAATATTTTGTTTTAGCCTACCCTAATAAAAAATCCTAGGTACGCGGTACGCCCCTGTTGGTTGGTAACAACCGATTTCTTTACCTCAATATTATTTTAATTTTGTTATTGAATATTTCTTTTTAATTTATAATTGTTGACTAAATAGTATTACTCAACTAACAATACATGTGTTTTTCTAATAATAAATAACTAAATAAAAGGTGAATAAAAAGATTAAAAAAAATTAACTAACAGTTAATTGTTAAATTTAAAGTAGTCTTAAATATTCTTTTTAGGAATTTTTATTTCCTTGCTTAATTTTTATATATTTTTAATCATTTTATTGAATTATTTGTGAAACTTTGACTTTCTTTTAAAAAAAAATTCTGACAATTTCAATTTTTAATGTACTTTTTAAATTTTATTTTTAAACCTTTAATTTAATATTTAAAATTTTTAAACTTTTAATTTTTATTTTTTTGGGTAAAAAGTTAAACTTTTAATATAAAAGTATTAAATATGTTTTATTTTAATCCATGTGCCAACCAGTGATAAGTGGTTGTACAATTTTACTATAGAATCATTTGTATGTTATCCTAAGCATAAGTAACTACCAAAACAAATCCTAGCACTCATTTCACACCTACCACCACCAAATTTCATAGAGTAATACTATACAACCCAAATAATTAACTTAAATGATGTGGCAAGTGATTAGTTGTCATCACCACACAAATCATGGGATGATGTGTTCAATGAATAAATCACTTGCCACATCATTTGTGTTGAGTTTTTAGACTAATTTTTTGGTTTGTCTAGCATTAATGAATTTCACAACCCAAATGCCGCCCCCGCTATTTCACCTCTCTCATTCAATTTCCTTTATCCCTTGTACGACCATGGCTCTTCGATGTTTGGTCTTCGGTTCTTTGTCGACAACCAACTGCCCTTGTCTCTTCTTCATCAACCCTTGCCGCCATTGTTCTTCGTCATTAGTAATTTGTGACAGGGATTTGAGTTCGACTTTGACTAATGAAATCGCAAAGTGTGGGGAAACTCGTATATCATAGTGGGAGTTGTGAAAATAAATAAGATGTGTCTAAAATAACCTAAATGGGGGTGAATAGGTTTTAATTTAATTTATTACCAAATTTTTCGGATTAGTCAAGATTATAAAAATTACCCAACACAATGCAAAAAAACAATCAACGATATTAAGGTGAGGGAAAAAAAAAAACACGTTGATTTGTTTTACGTGAGAAACCCTCTAACTAAGCAAAACTCACGAGCTAGCCACTTAGCCACTCCGGTCCTCAAATCCATTATTTGAATACTTGTTTACAACCTAAGTTGACAACCTAGTTACACTATTCTCGAAAGCATCACAAGCTATTCTACCCGCGGGCTTTTAATAGTGATTCTAGACCAATTGCTTGCCAATCAACCCATTGATAGCAAGACTTGCTTGCTTGTACAACTTCACCTAGAAGCCACAAGAATTTGACTCTAAGAAGAGATTAAGTCTAAGTGAATATGTATAAATATTCAAAATGCAATATAGTGCAAGACCACACACAATATGTTTAACTACAAATTAAAGATGCAAATCTAAACAATCCTAGTTATTAAAGTGTCTACATGAACATACATGCAAACTTTGATAACAAGAAAGTGAAAACTAGTCACTAAGCAATTAAACAAACCTCAATCAAGTCATGACAACATAGATATGCAAACAAGAAGATGTATCATGCAATTAATCAACACCTAAGCAATCTATATGCCAAAAAGAACCAATCTTGGAAACATAGAACAAGAGATAAGACTAGAGATGAGTTTTACTTACCAAGTCATGAAATAAACAAGACCCATGAGTGAATAATGCCTGATGATGTTTATCAAGTCATGGATTGAGGTTTGGTAAGACAAAGATGAAGTTTTTAAGGCTTCTCTCACAAGGAACTCTATATCTCTCATAAGAGAGTCAAAAAGCCAGAGTTCGTAATGAATATGAAAACATGGGCTATATATTGAGGATGTCAAAATTACAGCGTTTTGGGCAAAAAGAACTGCCGCAGTCCTAACTATCATGGTTGACCAAGATGGCAGTCGGCTGCAGCAAAGGCAAACGAAACGTCGCCAACATGCCGCAGTCCCTTAATTCGCAGTGGTCCAAGACGACACTACAACCGCGAATACTTCGGAAAGGCATGCCGTGGTTTATATGCCACGATTTCCCAAGACGACACTAGGATCGTGAGAGATGCTGTCGCTGGCTTACTGCTGTTTACCACACGATACTAGGACCATGGAAGTTGCTGTCGCTAGATTGCCGCGGTCTACCTCGACGACACAATGACCACGACAATGAGAAGTAAGGCCTTCTCATGCCGTCTAAAACACTAACATGTATGCAATGTGTACAAGTGTGTGAGTGGTGACAATGCGCATAAAGAGAGGCAATAAAGGACACAAATGAATGTCATGCAAGTGTGTGTGTGTGTGCACGCCTAAAACTCTTCAAGAATCAAAGTCAAGAAATATACATTTAAGCACTTAATTCTAAAGCTCTGGGAATTTCAAGGGAAACTTGATCGCGAACACTTCAAGCACATAATCTACCCTTACATTAAAATCCCCAATTATGGTATGTCACTGAAATAAGCCAATCATGAAAAGGTGGCACTTACAAGTTGCATTCTAGGTCGTGACCATACTTGTAGCGGTTGGATTGATCTCGTCGGGTCCTGGATTAAATGTCTTGGCTTTGCTCAAGAGATTTAAAAGTTTTGGTTTTGTAACCAATAGATCAATGAACTCAATGAATAATCAAGAAGAGACTTTAAAACAATACGGGTTGTTAGAGTTCATTTAGCTTGAATGGAGTTTCCTTTTATAGATAAAATTTGAAAAATAGCCGTTTGATTGTTATAATTCATTTAGCATGAATAAAGCTTCCTTTCATAGATAAAATTTGAAAAATGGCTGTTTAAGACACAATAAATGCACCAACAAATTGTTCTAAACAAAGGCATAACATTGGGGAAATAAGACACATGATCATGAAAACTAAATGTTACAAACTTTTTGAAGCTCAGTGGCTTTGTGGACCGGAACAAAAGGGGAACATAAGCTTCACGATTCACCAAAGAGTATGCATGTTTCACTATCAAGTGGAATATGAGGTCGAACATGTACAATAAATTCAACTAATTCAGTACTTTGTTACATGCCATTTGAAATTTAAAGTTGCAACATTTAGTGTGCAAGTGATGTAGGACAGTTGGCTTTAGAGTTTGAAGAAGAGATGGACAGGAAATTGTCCAAAAGAGGTGCTCCAAAGAAACGGGCGTAACTTTTGACTCGGTTGTCAGATTTCCTATTATAATATGTTTTCGGAAAGGGTTTTTAGAAATCTAGAGCGTGGCAACCCGGGTTCCCCCAGTTGACGTCATTTGCATCCTCATCGGAGCAGTTTAAGTTAGGCTGTCGGGCAACCGAAGATTTTTGTTTTTTTTTTCTTATTTTCCGTTTTTAGTTGTTTTTATTTAGTTGGGGGATATTTTAGTCTTTTGCTTATTTTAGGGTTTCGAGAGGCTATTTAAGGCCCTTTGTTATCAGTTTCAGAATTCATTCAATAAAATTATTAATTTTCAGTTACATACATTCTCTTTGCTGGTGGATTCCAGTTTTGTTACTTTGGGGATTACGCTGGTAAACCCTAGAACTTCCGTTCTGCGTCAAGTGGTATCAGAGCATAAGGACTTGCCTTATACGATGGTCAACAATGAAGCCGGAAGAGCTAACCCTAGCGACGCTGGTCATATGGATGGCGATGTGTGGGCGGCAATTGATGAGCAGCGACAGTCGATGGAGAGGTTGGAGGCTATGGTTCGGCAACTGATGGAGCGGCTGCCTACTCCCAACACCCCTATGGACCAGGCTCCTGCTCCTGTTCCTGCCCCTGCCAACAGAGTTAGAGTCGAGGGATTGGCCCTAGACCGCCCTGAAGGTAGACGTCTGCCTAGAGCCGCGAGACATGTGCAGCATCAAGATTTCAGTGATGAGGATTCTGAAGAGGATTTCGTGGGTTACCAAGGAGATCGTCAACTGAACCGAAATCAACCTGATTATCGGATTCGCGCAGACATACCATTGTTCCATGGAAAACTACAGATTGAAGAGTTTCTGGACTGGATTTCAGAGGTTGAGAGATTCTTTGAGTTTACTGAGGTTGCGGAAGAACGTCAAGTCAAATTGGTAGCGTATAAGTTGAGAAGCGGGGCTGCTGTTTGGTGGGAAAAATTACAGATGGATAGACGGCGACAAGGCAAGGTTCCTATACGATCTTGGAGGCGAATGAAACAACTTATGATGAGCAGGTTTTTACCTCCTGATTATGAACAATTTATTTTTCAGAGTTATCAGAATTGTGTGCAGGGTAACAAAACCGTTGCGGATTATACTGAGGAGTGGTCCAGGCTGTCAGTTCATAACAACCTCAACGAGACTGATGGACAGCAGGTTTCGAGATATTTGGGGGGATTGAAGTCAACCATTCGAGACAAAATTGGACTGCAAGTTGTGTGGACAGTAGATGAGGCGCAAAACATGGCCTTAAAGGCGGAGTTAATGGAGAAATCATCCAATCGTTTTTCTCACTACAAGAAAGACATGGGTGAGTCGTCCAATGCAACTGCGAATAGGAGTAGATTTTCACCAAGTGATGGACAGGGTCAGGCTAAAACTACTGCAGACCAGGTTCAAAGGGGTTCGGGTCCAAGTAATAATTTTGGTGGGTCACGTCCGACGGCAGCAGCAGCAGCAGTTACGAAGGAGACCCCACGAGTGGCGTCAAACCCGTACAGTAGACCAGGCGGTATGAAGTGTTATAGGTGCGGCCAACCAGGCCACCATTCGAATGAATGCCCAGCTAGAAAACCGATGAACTTCGTGGATGCTGAAGAAGAAGAGGATCAGAATTTTGAAGAAGAGGAAAACATGGATGAATTCTTAGAGGGAGCAGAAATTGCGGAGGAACAAGGAGAGCACGTAAATTGTGTGATTCAGAGAGTCATGTGTTCAATGAAACTAGAGGACTCTACTCAGAAAAATAATATTTTCAAGACTTGCTGCAGTATCCAAGGAAAGGTTTGTGATTTAATAGTTGACAGTGGGAGTTGTGAGAATTTTGTGTCCAGGAAACTGGTGGAGCATCTGAAGCTACGGGCAGAAAAACATCCCAAGCCTTATGCAATTGGGTGGATTCAGAAAGGACCTAAGGCGAACGTGACAGAAGTATGTAAGGTTCCTGTTTCGATCGGGCAGTACTACCGGGATGAGGTGACATGTGATGTAGTCGAGATGGATCCTGGACACGTGTTATTGGGTCGCCCATGGCAGTTTGATGTAGATATCACCTACAGAGGACGCGACAATGTTTGTGTTTTCAATTGGAATGGCAGAAAGATTGCAATGGTTCCAAAACGGTGTTCAAACGGTAGCTCAACCAAGAACACAGTAAAAGAGCAATCCTTAGTCTCCCTAGTCACGTCAATAATTGATTTAGAAGCTGAAATTAAGGAGGCACAGGAGGTACATGTTGTAGTTGTGCGAGCTTTGGTGATAGAAGACAAGGAGGAGCAGAAAATTATGGTGTCCGAAAAGGTGCAGCCCCTGCTAGCCGAATTCAGTGAATTGGTGTCAGAAGACTTACCAGATGCCCTTCCACCAATGAGAGAGATTCAGCACCATATTGACTTAGTTCCAGGAGCAAGCTTACCAAATTTGCCTCACTACCGGATGAGTCCCAAGGAGAATCAGATTTTACAAGAAAAGGTGGAGGAATTAATGAAAAAGGGGTTTATTCGAGAGAGCATGAGTCCGTTCGCAGTACCCACATTATTGGTCCCAAAGAAAGATGGCAGTTGGAGGATGTGCGTCGATAGTCGGGCGATTAACAGGATAACTGTTAGGTATAGCTTTCCGATTCCGAGGCTAGATGACATGCTAGATATGCTGGAGGGTTCGAAAGTGTTCTCTAAGATCGATCTGCGAAGTGGGTACCATCAGATTCGTGTTAAGCCTGGTGACGAATGGAAGACGGCTTTCAAGACAAAGGATGGGCTTTACGAGTGGTTGGTTATGCCTTTTGGGTTATCCAATGCTCCTAGTACTTTTATGCGACTCATGAACCAGGTATTGCGTCCCTTCATTGGAAAATATGTGGTTGTCTATTTTGACGACATTTTAATTTACAGTAGGACTGAGGAAGACCATATGGAGCATCTTAGGGCTGTGCTAGAGGTGTTGAATGAAAACAAATTGTTTATTAACCTGAAGAAGTGCAGCTGGCTGACAGAGAGATTATTATTCCTAGGATATGTGGTCAGTTCAGAGGGAATTTTAGTGGATGAAGAAAAGGTTCGAGCCATTCGTGATTGGCCTAAACCGAAGACGGTAGGAGAGGTAAGGAGTTTCCATGGGTTGGCGACATTTTATCGTCGATTTGTGAGAGATTTCAGCAGTGTTGTGGCTCCCATTACTGAGTGCTTGAAGAAAGGAAAGTTTCAATGGGGTGAGGCAGCCGACACAGCCTTTGCAGTCATTAAAGAGAAATTGTGCACCACGCCTGTTCTTGCTTTACCCAGTTTTGAGAAGTTATTCGAGGTGGAATGTGATGCTAGTGGCATCGGTATTGGAGCAGTGTTGTCACAAAAGAAGAAACCAGTGGCGTTTTTTAGTGAAAAGCTAAGTGATGCACGTCGAAAGTGGAGCACCTATGACCAAGAATTCTATGCAATTGTTCGTGCACTAAAGAACTGGGAGCATTATCTGATTCAGCGGGAATTTATCCTTTACACTGATCATCAAGCGCTGAAGTACCTGAACAGCCAGAGGAGCTTAAGTAATATGCATGCACGGTGGGCAACCTATTTGTAGAAGTTTCCTTTCGTTCTGAAACACAAGTCTGGTGTCCTAAATAAAGTGGCAGATGCGTTGAGTAGACGCGCAAATCTACTGGTTACTATGCAGCAAGAGATTGTTGGGTTCGAGTTCCTGAAGGAATTGTATCCAGAAGATGAGGATTTAGGAGAGGTATGGAAAAAGTGCGTTCTGAAACAGTCCGCAGGGGAATTTCATATAAGTGAAGGATACCTTTTCTTTGGCAATCAGTTATGTATTCCACGAAGCTCGTGGAGAGAGAAACTGATTCGAGAGTTGCATGGTGGAAGTTTAAGTGGGCACCTAGGGCGTGACAAGACTATCAGTGGGGTAGCCGAGCGGTATTATTGGCCTCAGCTGAAACGTGACGTGGGTAATTTTGTGCGTAAGTGCTATGTTTGTCAGACTTCCAAAGGGCAGGCTCAAAATACGGGACTTTACATGCCTCTACCTGTACCGAATGCAATATGGGAGGATTTGTCGATGGACTTTGTTTTGGGACTTCCACGAACTCAACGTGGGGTCGATTCTGTGTTTGTTGTGATTGACAGGTTTTCCAAGATGGGACATTTCATTCCTTGTCGGAAGACATCTGATGCATCACATGTGGCTCAGCTGTTCTTTCGGGAGGTGGTTCGTTTACATGGTGTACCCCAGTCTATCACATCTGATAGGGATTCGAAGTTTCTTAGCCATTTCTGGGTTACCTTGTGGCGGCGGATGGATACTACTCTGAAGTTCAGTAGCACTGCACACCCACAGACTGACGGACAGACGGAGAACCTAAACCGAACACTAGGGAATTTAATTCGGAGCATCTGTGGAGACAAGCCAAAACAGTGGGACGTGGCTCTGGCACAAGCTGAATTTGCGTATAACAATGCTGTTCATACTGCTACAGGTAAATCTCCTTTCGCTTTAGTGTATCGGCAACCTCCTAAGCATGCGTTGGATCTGGCAAGGCTTCCCAAGGTCACTGGTATGAGTGTTGCTGCTGAGACCATGGCTGAGCAGGTTCATGATGTTCAAGCTGAGGTGAAGGCGCGGTTAGAGGAGAAGAATGTGAAATATAAGGCTGCAGCAGATGTTAAAAGGCGTGAGAAATTGTTTGCTGAGGGTGACCAGGTTATGGTGTTTCTGCGTAAGGAGAGGTTCCCAGTAGGTTCCTACAACAAGTTGAAGCCAAGGAAGTATGGTCCGTACAAGGTGATTAAGAAGATTAACAACAATGCCTATGTGATCGACTTGCCTGCTGATATGAACATATCTCGTACTTTCAATGTGGCTGACCTTTATGAGTTTTGTGATGATGTTCCACTTTATCCTGATTATAACTCGAGGTCGAGTTCTTCACAGGTGGGAGAGACTGATGTAGGACAGTTGGCTTTAGAGTTTGAAGAAGAGATTGACAGGAAATTGTCCAAAAGAGGTGCTCCAAAGAAACGGGCGTAACTTTTGACTCGGTTGTCAGATTTCCTATTATAATATGTTTTCGGAAAGGGTTTTCAGAGATCTAGAGCGTGGCAACCAGGGTTCCCCTGGTTGCAACCAGGGTTCCCCTGGTTGACGTCATTTGCATCCTCATCGGAGCAGTTTAAGTTAGGCTGTCGGGCAACCGAAGATTTTTGTTTTTTTTTTCTTATTTTCCGTTTTTAGTTGTTTTTATTTAGTTGGGGGATATTTTAGTCTTTTGCTTATTTTAGGGTTTCGAGAGGCTATTTAAGGCCCTTTGTTATCAGTTTCAGAATTCATTCAATAAAATTATCAATTTTCAGTTACATACAGGGGCGTGCCTTCTTGGGGGGCTAACCCGGCTTTAGCCGGGTAAGCTTTTTGGAAAAAAAAAATTATAATTGATTTAATACTATTTTAATTAATCAACATCTATTCTAATTATTAGACTATTAGTACAAATAGAGTAGCAATGTCAGAGTTATAGTATAGTCTATTAGTACAGTTAGAGAGTTTAGAGTAGCATCATGAATCAAGATTCCCTTCTTTCTATGGACAGTCACATCAACATCTTCTATTTCTACTAACTCTCGCCAAGCCAATTCTCTATATCTCAAGTCTCAATTCTCCATATCTTCTAATTTGTAATTCACACCGCCCCTTCTCCAAACTCTCATCTAAATTACAAAGTTAAATATAATATATATTCATCTTCATTTTAACTAATTAACAAGCTTGTTATTCATAATTTTAAGTTAATATTTTGTTTTTTTTTTTTAATTTATTTTCCAACTACAATCTATTATTTATAGTGTTATATTATAATTTATAAAGTATCACTTTAATCAAATGTTTGATAATTTTAGTTTACAATATCAAACAACCATACATCATTGGTAAGAAAAATTATGCTTTCATAATTTAGAAAAAATCAGTCAATAATTAGGTGGGAGTGGTTTGACTCATTATGTACCTTGTTTAATATATGCATTTTTAACGGTATGACTCATTATGTTCTTTTATCTAGTTGTATTTTTGTTTCGATTAATGAAATTTTATGTAATTTCTTTAATATATACATTTTTAAGGGTAAGACTTGTTATATCCCTTTTATGTAGTGTATTTTTGTTTTTCGATTGAAGTTTTGTTTTAGCCCACCCAAGTGAAAAATCCTAGGTACGCCCCTGGTTACATACATTCTCTTTGCTGGTGGATTCCAGTTTTGTTACTTTGGGGATTACGCTGGTAAACCCTAGAACTTCCGTTCTGCGTCAGCAAGTTTTATCGAGTAATTTTTTCAAACATTTGGTATGCAAGTTCATCCATATAAATTAATTAAATTTATATTTACATGAACTATGAAAAAGTAACCCAAAAAAAAAATCCCATAAACAAAGTAGAAGAAATTGTTTGGTAAAATAAAAAAATAAAAAAATAATTTAATATGTCATTAAAAAAAATGTTTTGAACGTGAAGCATTGGAGACCGAATTTTGATTTGATTGTCTATCAAGTTCAAGAAACAAATCAGACTAATTAAATATATAATCAAACTTATAACATTGTTTTCATTCAAAGATATTATGAAAAAAAGAAGAAGAGAGAGAATGGAAACAGGGGTTCAATAAATAAATTAAAATAATGAAATATAAAATTAAAGTTACAAGATGAGTTTGATTGAAAGAAAAGAATGCGAATGCTTTTGTATTATGGAATTTGAAAGTGGTCGATGTTTTTATTAAAATAAGAAAATTCTTTGTTAAAGAAACAAAATAAAAAAGAAAGCAGAAGACAAAAAACAAAAAAAAAAAAAAAAGGGTATGGACATTTCATTAAAAAGATGTGTTTTATAGAGATACATTGGAGGCCAAATATTGATTTGACTGTCTATCTATCTGATGTACATTTATGACACATAGAAAACAAAAGTTTTGACATTGCTATAATGTCAACAATTTTTGACAGACAATTCACTCTTACATCGGAGATACTATTAAAAATGTTTGATTGGCCCGAATTAATCCACTTATAAACTTTCTTAAATGAATTGATTTGTTTTTCTCTCATCTCTCATCAATTAATGCTTTTAAATATTTTAACCTTCTCTCTCCTTTATGGATCGTTTCTTTCCTCTCTAGTTACATTTCATGGCTTTATTCTCTCTAATCACTTTCTTCTCATCTCCTCTAAATTTTGGTTGATTTGGCTTTCGTTTTTCATAGATAGGCTAAATAAAATTTCAAAAACAAAAAGTGGTTCTAATAAAAGAAATTTGTTTTTGTGCGATCATTAGTCCCATTACAATTATATATCTTAAATATTTGATAGACTGCTGATGTATTTCCTTATGTTTCTTCTTAATGAAGTTAGTTGTTTTTCAAAAAATATATCGATAGAATTTACTTTACAATTTGCTTGCATAATTGAATGTTCAATGGTCAGATTACCCAAATAATTTTAGGTTTTGGTGCAATTGAGGTTTGGGGTCTCCATGGAATAGATGTTAAAATTTTATATTATCCTAATTTGTTATTTTTGTTTTTTTTTTTATCTTTTGCAATTATATTTATACTTGATATGCATGTGATGTATTTAAGAAAAAAAATATATGAGAAAGAGGGGAGAGAATTATACTGCAGATGTGGTGGTGGGGAGAAGATGAAATATAAATTAAAAGCAATAATTGATTATTATTATTTTTTGTTGAAAACAACATTAATTAATTAATTGATGAGAGATGAGAGATGAGAGAAAACAAATAAATCCATTTAAGAAAAGTTTACAAATTCATTTAAGAAGAGTTTACAAATGGATTAATCCAAACCATTCAAACATTGCTAATCCAAAGGAAATAAAGTTGTTTCAAAACTTGTGTAAAAAATTGGAACCATGGATCTACCACTATATATATATATATAATAATTTAATGGAGACTTTTTACAATGCACACTTTAAGGCTGTGTTTGGTTCATTGGAATGGAATGGAAAGGAAAGGAATGGAAACCATTCCATTCCAAATGTTTGGTTTACAAAAATTCAATAGAATGAGAATTCCAATGGAATTGGGTTTCCACCAAAATGGTGGAATGGGCTTTCCTTCCACAACCCAGTGGAAAGGCCATTCCATTCCTAACAACATTTTCACTTCCAAAAATGACCCTTTGGAAAAAAAATTCAAAACTTTGGAAAAAAATTGAAACTTTTGTTGAATCTTGATAGAGAGGAGAAAAAAAATGGTGAATCAGAATCTAGGACAATTGCTGTCGAAGAAGGAGAAAAATCTCCTGTGAAAAAAAAAAAAAAAACGAATATAAAAACTAAACATAGATCAAAGAATTACTATTTATTGAATTCAAAGAAGAACAAAACCTAGATCAATTTAAAAGAGGCCAACAGGTCTGGTCTGACGGAGGCGCGAGAAGGTTGGTGGCGCACGGTGGTCAGGAAGAAGAGACGATGAATCGTTGGTGAAGAAGAAGCGACATGGGTCGCTGTTGAAGGAAAAACGATCTGTGACAACTGCTGTGGTGAGTCGGTGGCCTGCGGTGCGTGACGGCAAATCTGCGACAACTGTTGTGGAATCTCCGGTGGTCGTGTGGTGCGCGACGGACAACCTGGTGCTCTACTAGGAGTGCGACTGGACGCGCACGACAGCTGTTCGTCCGCCTCGCACGATCGGGTCCCAATCGACGGCTTCTCCGGTTGTCCGTCGGCGTTGGAGTTGCTGTCGTCATCGTCGTCGTTCTGGGTTTCGATCTCAAAGACAATATATATATATTATTTTCTTTTTGAGGAGAACAAAGACAATAATTGAAAAATATAAATTTTATTATTAATTAGATTAATTTATATATATAATAATTATATATACTTTCATATTTTATTATTATTTTCATAACATATCATATTATTATAATTGTTATGTAATTAGGGGCTTCCATTCCATTGAGTTGTTAACCAAACAAAATAATACTGATTTAGATGCTAATTCTAAAGTCCCAACCAAACAAAGAAATCAGCTTTCCATTTCATTCCATTCCCATTACCATTCCGATTACCATTCCGCCATTTAACCAAAACATGACCTAAGTACCTTTGATGAAATTTAATAGAATACACTGAATCTTGATGTGATTTTTTGTATGGATGATAAAAACATTGAACATTTGTGGAAAAAAACTGATTTTTTTTCCTGTACAAGAACTAATTTTTTCCTAACTTTTTTAAAGATAAAACATTTAAAAATAGGGAAATATAAGAAAAAATACAGTAGAACCCCTCTAAATTAATATTCTTGGGACCTACCCTTGAGTATTAATTTAGAGGGGTTATTAATTTGAAGGGTTTGATATTGTAAAGTGTTATTTTGTCTTTAAAAAAACGTGTAGAAGTAGGTTTTCTTGTTTAGGGAAGGTTCCTTTTCGGAATTCCTTGTTTAATCGGTTTTCTTCTTCAGGAGAAGTTCCTTTTTTTTAAGGATTTCTAATCGCAAAGGCACTGCCCATGGTAAATCAAAAGGTTTGCTTCTCCTTGACAATTGCACTTCCCATACCAATTATAGAGCTACCTAATCACATCTAACATAGGAACATCACAGTGCATTATCTACCACAAAATTTGAAGAAGTGTGTTACACTCCAACTGAAGAGGTTACCATCAATGATATCACAAGGCAGAATAATGATAATGTGGTTGACATAGATAACGATGACAATAGTCATAAGGTATCTAAAATCTCTACAAGTAAGGTTATGTTGTTGAAATGCTAAATTTAATTGAAACCTTTTGACTACAACAAGAAGATGATGATAATAGCTTGTTTAGAACAATTCAAAAGATGAAGGATGAAGTCAAAAATATCAAACATAGTGACCTAGTGCAAACTAGCATCTTGAAATACTTTTCTAGTTCTTGAATAATTTATAATATATTTTGTACTTTTATGAAATTATTAATTTATACGACATTCGGGACTGAAATTTTACACTAGATTTTAAAAAGAAATTATTAATTATTACGATAGAGGGGTTTATTAATTTTTTACACTGGCCCGAGTCGGGACCTAGATTTTTTATTAATTTAGAGAGTATATTAATTAATAGGAGATTAATTTACAGGGGTTCTACTGTAGTTTGCAAATCCAAAACATTTCCAAATTTTTAGTAATGTGTATTTTAATTTTTTAAAGATAATACAAAAAAATCTCATAAAAAAACATTCAATTACATGTAATTTTATTAAAGGTGCTCATTATATTAAAATAAGGGGATGCTGAAAGGAAAAGTTCCCATATATAAATTAATAATAATTCTATACTCATAGAAAGTCTAGTTACTTAACCTTAAATTCAGTCCTTAAACATGATCAATGATCAGGGATTCAGGGAATGACATTCTTAATTAAATGGTCAAAGAATCATAAAAACCTAAATCGATAAAGCTATAAAACAAATCCCCTTGAATTGAGTAGTAGCTCGTGACTCATCATCTTGTATTAATTAGTATTTAGTAGCTCGTGTCTCATCATCACATTTTTAGATTTAAATTTTTTAATTGATTTATAATCTCTTGTGATCATTAATTGAGTCTAAATTTTTCAAAAAGAAATAAATACAACTAAAACTTAAAGTTCGAAACAATAAATAACAAGTTTATCAATCAACTTTCACCATCATTATCATTTTTTTTTTTTTTTTTTGCCATAAATGATATGCAAATTTTATAACTAAATCATCATTTTCCAATATATATATATATATATATATATATATATATATATATATATATATACCTTGTCATTTTTTAAATTTTGTGTAGCATGTCTTAGTTTAATAATCAATTTTTATGTTATGGAAAAATAAATTGTTTCAATTATATTTTCAAATACGAGATTAATGGATGAATGATAACCCATTTGTAAACGTAGAGAAAATTATATTCAATAAATTTTTAGAGGTTAATATTATAATTTTTTTTGAAAACTATAACATTTTCAATTATGTGTACATTGTTTTTGTTGTACATAAACTTCTTTGGGGATATAATTCAAAAACAAGAAAAAAAAAAAAAACCATATTAATTGTAATTGTTATTATATTTAATGGATTTTTTTTTTTTTAAAAGTGTCTTGCCAGTATAACTTTCTAATCCTCAACAAATATTGAAGTTCAATTTCTAATCTCTTCTCCCCGAGTCAAAAAAAGAAATAAATTGTTTCTATTATTATAATTGTTATATATATATTTTTACATATATTATTATTATTATTTATATTTTTAACTTTTAATATATCCAGCCCTTGTTGAATGAAATTTCTAACTTCGCCACTGACCGAGAGTAGCAAGAATTTATGGAGGCATGTTTGGATGATTGCTAAGAGAAACCATTGACAAAAGCTAAACTTGTCTCTTATTCTGCACAAGATTAACCACACAACTTGATCAATCTGAATCTGAATCTCATCATATATTATTATTAGGAATTTCTTTTTATGTTGTATCATCGGATCAGTTTAGGGTATGTTGCTTTTTCAATTATATTCTAAGACCCCATTAGTATGCAGTTTTGTTTTTGGTTATTTTTCTCTTTTGAATTAACAAATTAAATTAAAGAATTGAAATTCAACTCTAGTGGCCTTTTATATTTTGATTCACCGCATTTACTCAATTAAACTAGTACTATAAAGACTTGTGCGTGCAAGTAAACGAAATTATTTTCTATTTTAAATATAAATTAAATTTATAATTTTGTTTGTACATTATTATTATTATTATTATTATTATTAGTAGTAGTTTGAAGAATCACATTATTTATGGAACATTTAACTTCATTCAAGCATAGTTAAATGTCTTGGATATATATTTTTTGAGAGATTTGGTCTACGCGCCGTCACTCTGCTTGCCGATTTGCGAAGGATGGAAGATGTCTTCATGTTCGCCACTCAACCGGAAAGTGATACGACTGAGATGAGGAAAGAGAAACCACCGGATTTTAGAAATACCGCTAAGCGAGCCCGTTCACAGGAGGTTGAAGAAGGTCTGCCTCTGCGCAAACCGGCAGCTGAAAGCTTCAAGTCAAAATTGATTGGTGCCTCTAGCCCGAATACCTGGAATGGTTTTGGTACTGGTAAGGAGAAACTGAAAATTGAAGACGGAGACATCTCAATTTTGGAAGAACCGTCTGGTCTAAGGATGAAGTTATCTGACGAACTGAAACTGAAATTGTACAAACCATGGGAGAATGCGTTAATTCTGAAGATTATGGGAAGGCCTCACACGCTTAATTTCATGATCTCAAAGTTGAGGCAAAAATGGGCTCTTATTGGAAATTGGCAGTTGACTGATATGGAGGATGGGTATTTTGTGGTTCGTTTTCAGATGCCTGAGGATTTAAACTTTGTGTTGACAGGGGGACCGTGGGTGATTACGAACCAATATGTTGTTGTGCAGAGATGGAGGCCCAATTTTGTACCTGGAGAAGAGGAAATCACCAAGATGCCAGTTTGGGTGAGACTATCCAAGCTGCCAATGGAGTGGATTGATGTGAATTTGTTGTGGCAAATAGGTGGGATGTTGGGTACTACCTTTAAAGTCGATCCTGTCACAGAATCTCAGGCAAGAGGCAGGTTTGCGCGGATTTTTGTAGAGATTGACACAACGAAGCCGTTAAAGAGCAACATTCAGGTTGAGGACAGAGCAATCAAAGTTGAGTACGAAAATCTGGGTTTGATTTGCTTTAAGTGTGGAAGAGTAGGACACAGTAAGGAATTTTGCAAGGATGGTGTTGAGGAAAAGGAGGAAGTGGTTAATCAGGCAGAGGTTAATCCCAAAGGTGGGAATGTTGAAAGTGAACCGTTTGGGCCATGGATGCAGGTTTCTTATGGAAGAAATTACAGAACTAATATGTGATACAGAGCTGGTAATAGGGGATATGGTGATGGGAAAAAGTCTGGGAATTATGGTACTGATGGGAAAACAGGGGCAGGTCCTCAACAGAGATATGAAACTCCAGGTGCTAGAGAGGATGTTAGTAGACAGGTTATGGAACAGAGCAACTCAATGGGAAAAGTTAGAGCAGTTAGAAGTGTTGAGACTAGTGTGATGACTAGTAATATTAGCAAATTGAAGGCCAAGAAACCGGTAGGTTCCAGATTCGAAATTCTTAGTGAATATAATGATGGTGAGTCATCGGGTATGGATAATCAAAGGCATACAGTTTCACCAGTTGCCGATACACACAAAATTCTTTCTGAAATTTCTAACATGAGCTCCACTAATAACAGGCAGTTGGAGAAATGTGCCACCAAGTATTTGGTTGACACAAACACTGCTAAGAATATCAGTAAACCTTCCAAAGAAAACTTCATTGAGAAGGGACCCAGGAAGAATGGTAAAGCTGTCAAAAAGAAATATCAGCAGACAGTCAGTGGGCAACAGGGGGGCATGGAGGACAATTTAGATGATTCTGAAGTCCTTCAAAGTCTTCACAAGGATTTGGTAGAGGTAGAAAGAATTGAAAAGCCACATACCGATATCACAAATACAGTTCCTTTAAGTAATGATAATCAAGTTGATGTGGCGGGTGATTTGCCTTTTAATGATATTGCCTCCAATCTCAAGGAGGCAATGGCGATGACAGTGGAGTAACTGGTCTTTGGTGTTTTTTTTTTTTTTTTTTTTCTCCAAGCTTTTCTGATGTTTTGCTCTTGGAATGTTAGGGGTGCTGGTAAAAAGGGTTTTGTGAAGATTGTTTCTGACCTTAGAAAGTATAGTCATTTTGATGTGATTGCGATTTTAGAACCAAGGATTAGTGGGAGTAAGGCTATTAGTATTGTTGACAGACTTGGCTTTCGGAAAAATTTTATTGTTGAAGCTTCTGGTTTCTCAGGGGGTATTTGGCTTCTATGGAATGATAATAATGTGAAGCTTCAAGTGGTTGCGAGTTCTAAACACACTGTCACTGCTATAGTGGCTGAGGGAAATAAACATTGGGTTCTTACAGTTGTCTATGCCAATCCTAATGCTGGCATTAGGAAAAGTTTATGGGGATATCTTAATGCTATCAGGAGTTGTTTCAAGGGTCCCTGGGTAGTCATGGGGGATTTTAATGAAATTACTGGTAGTGATGAGAAAAGGGGTGGTAGATGTGGTTTCTCCAAGATAGGTTTTGTGGATTGGATTAATGATAACCAGATGGTAGATTTGGGTTTTATTGGTCAGAAGTTCACTTGGACAGCTAAGAGGGGTGTCAATGAGAGTATATGGGAGAGACTGGATAGAGCTCTTTGTTCTAAGGAATGAAGAATTGGTTTCGCGGAAGGATTTCTTAGGCATCTTCCTAGAGTGGCATCTGATCATTGCCCTATTGTGCTAAATCTTCATAGTCACCATATTCCGAGAAGTAATTTTAAACCTTTTAGATTCGAAGCTATGTGGTTGAAACATAGGGATTTTAATTGTATGGCACATCAATTCTGGAACAACTGTAGTTCCAATATTGTGGACAAAATTCAGGCCTTCACTAGTATGCTGAGAGATTGGAACAAAAATAATTTCGGATGCATTTTTCAGACAAAAAGACGTCTTTTAGCTAGATTGCAGGGAATTCAGAAAAGTCTTGGTGTCAGTTTCCAGGCTGGGCTAAGCAAGCTTGAGACCAAATTGCAAGAGAAGTATAACCAAATTTTAGAGCAGGAGGAATTATTCTGGCTTCAGAAATCTAGAATAACTTGGCTCAAGGAAGGGGACAGAAATACTAAATTCTTCCATCTTGCTACCATGGTTAGAATGAGGTATAATAAGCTGGAGGGTTTAAAAGATGAAGAGGGTGTCTGGCAATCTAATAGAGAAATCATGAAGAAAATTGCCACTGACTATTTTATAAAAATTTTTGCTACCCAATCTCTATTGAGCTATTATGATTTTTTACCAAGAGGTTTTCCTGATATTGATGCTGAGGCATTACAGAACATCTCCAGAGATGTTAATGAGGAGGAAATTAAGGCTGCTCTTTTTAGTATTGGTGGTCTCAAAGCTCCTGGGCCGGATGGTCTCCCTGCCACCTTTTTCCAAAGTCATTGGGAAGTCTGTAAATTGGATTTGATTAAGCTTGTAAGGGATAGCTTTAGGTCTGGTTCTTTCCTTGCAGTTTTAAACCACACTAGTATTGCTATGTCCCAAATGAGACCCATAAGTCTCTGTAACACAACCTATAAGATCATTAGCAAAATCATTGTTCAGAGACTTCGAACCCTTCTCCCTGAGATCATCAGTCCCAACCAGGTAGCCTTTATTTCGGGGAGACAAATCCAGGATAACATTGTGGTTGCTCAAGAGGTCCTACATAAGTTTAAAATTATGAAAGGCAAGAAAGGTTATGTTGCCTGGAAGATTGATCTTGCCAAAGCCTACGACAAACTGCAATGGAGTTTTATTCGAGATGTCTGCATGGAGGTTGGTATTGGCGGTAAACTTCTGGATTTAATTATGTGGTGCATCACTAGTGTCAGGTATAGGGTCATTCTGAATGGGGAGGCCACTGATTCCTTTACTCCTGGTGCTGGTATCAGACAAGGAGACCCGCTTTCTCCTTATCTTTTTGTTCTCTGCATGGACAAACTCTCACATCTGATTAGGCATAGGTTATCTCTAGGGTCCTGGAAGTGTGTTAAAATCTCTAGAGATGGCCCTGAGATTTCGCATCTGTTTTTTGCTGATGACTTGATTCTCTTTGGGCAAGCTACTCCAACCCAGGCGAACATTATGAGAAGTTGTCTGGCCACTTTCTGTGAGCTTTCTGGTCAACAAATTAGCTTCTCAAAGTCAAGAGCGTTTTGCTCTAGTAATATGAGAAATTGTGATGCTACTGAAATTGCCAGAGTGTGTGGTTCTCCGCTCACTAAGGACCTGGGCAACTACCTGGGAGTTCCTCTAATACATGACAGAGTAAATAAATACACTTATAGAAATCTTGTGGAGAAATCTCAGAAAAGATTGGCGGTTTGGAAGAGTGAGTCTCTGTCGCTTGCTGGGCGTGCCACTCTAATTAAAGCAGTCACTTCTGCCCTTCCCATTTATACTATGCAATCAGTGAAGCTCCCTAGCGAAATTTGCACAGATTTGGATCGAATCAACAAGAATTTCCTTTGGGGAAGTACTGCTACTAAGAGTGCGGTCCATCTTATCAAGTGGGACACAGTTTGTCAACCTAACCGTCTTGGTGGTTTGGGGCTCAAGAGAACCAAAAACATGAATCAAGCTCTCCTAGCTAAACTGGGCTGGCGGCTTCTGCAAGAGGAATCTGGTATGTGGTCTGAGATCCTTCAACATAAGTACCTTAAAAATCAAACCATCCTCGCTGCCGAGTTGAAAAAAGGAGTGAGTTCCTCTAGAATCTGGAAAGGTGTTATGTTTGGAGCTCAACTTCTTAAGAAAGGGATTCAATGTAGAGTTGGAATGGGTAATGGTATCAGGTTCTGGACTGATGTTTGGCTTCCAGATATTGGTCGGCTGGAGGATCACGCTACCAATGAGATCTCTGTGGCCGAGTTGCAGCAAAATGTGAGTAGTTTTTTATCGAATGAAGGATGGAATTTTGACAAGCTCATGACAGTCCTTCCCGAGAGCATTGTCCTCAAAATCTGTAGCATTCAAGCTGGTATAAATCAAAGTGGGCATGATAAACTCATATGGAGATGGAATAATTGTGGGGAGTTCTCAGTCAAATCAGCTTATAATGGGCTTCTTGATGACGATGGGAGCTTGGAGTGGAAATGGAGGTTTATTTGGAGACTTAAAATCCCCCTCAGAGTAAAACATTTTCTTTGGATTATGTTGCATGACAAAATTCTCACTAATTACCAGAGGGCCAAACTTGGGTTAACAACTGAGATTTCTTGCCCAAGATGTGGTGTTGGCATTGAAGATGTTGATCATTTGATTCGCAGATGTTCTAGTTCAAGAAATGTTTGGGAGAAGTTTTTTGGAGACAACTGTAATACTGAAGGGAATTTTGAAGATTGGCTGAACCGCAATTTGCATGATACCAAGATAGTTTCTGGTGATATTCCTTTCTTTTTGGTCTTTGCTGTAACTCTTTGGTGGTTGTGGAAATGGAGGTGCAAAAAGGTTTTTGACATAAATTTTGTTTTCCCTCACTCCCCTCATCTGATCATTAATAACTTTGCCAAAGAGTGGTGGTCGGCGAACTACTCTGACCCCGATAGAGCTACCTGTATGCTGCCGATGTCTTGGAACCAGCCTGTTGATGATTGGGTGAAGCTGAACATTGATGGGAGTTGCTGCCCCGAATCTGGTACTATAACTGCTGGAGGAGTTCTTCGCAATGCGCAGAAGGAGTGGATTCATGGTTTTGTGGTGAATAAAGGGTTGGGGAATGCTCTTGAAGCTGAGCTATGGGGCATGTTTGAAGGTTTAAAAATGGCCTGGAAGTTGGGTTTTAAAAAGGTTGTTGCTGAAACTGATGCTACTAATATTGTGCAACTCCTATGCACTGCCACCAACCCAAATCACCCTCTTTTCAGCCTTATTCAAAGCTGCAAAGAGATCATAAATGGTGATTGGAGCTGTGTTGTGAAACATGTCTACAGAGAGGGTAATTCCCTTGCAGATGGTCTTGCTCACTTGGGGTACAAGATGAATTTGGGTATCAGGTTTTTTAACAACCCTCCTGCTGATATTTTAAGTATTTTTAATGCTGATTGTAGAGGCACTTTCTGTATGAGACAGTGTCTTGAGACCAATATGGTCCTTCCTTAGTTTTTCTTTTGTTTTCTGGGCTCTGCCCTCCCATGTACCAAAAAAAAAAAAAAGAATCACATTATTTTGAATTTGTTAAACATATATGGGGATTTATAATATTTTGAATATCGTATAAAATTTGCTAAAATATTATGGGGATTTATGCGGACATATAAAGCTAATCATATATAGATCTCTTTTCAAGTTTCACTGCTACAAAAAAGTTGAAAGACATCGTTTTTTGTTTTTTGTTTTTTTGTTTTTTTTCATACTTAACATCGTTTTATTGGTTTTATAACTGTCGTCTATTTGAACGATGTAAAAAAAAAAAAAAATGATAAAGTCATCGTGTGTATAATTCTATTTTGTCCAAATTTGGTGCCCAAATCTGGTGCCCAAATGATGTGTCAACACTTTCATCCATTCATTTATATTGTACTAGATTTGCTTGATTTAAATGAATGGTTGAGAGTGTTGCCACGTCATTTGGGCACCAGATTTGGGCACCAAATTTAGGCAAAGTAGCATTACTCTATTTTAAAACATGTCAGTTACATGGAAAAGTGATGTCATATACGAGATAACATATATCTGTTTTTTGTTTAAAGTGATATATTTTATATAAATAAAAGAAATCACTTCTTGATTAAAATTGATTTATTTATTTATTTATTCAGTTTGTTTATTATTTATTTTATATATTTCCTATGATTATGTGATTACTAAAATTTATCAGCTTGTTTAATGTAATCACAAATATTCAAAAATTCAAAATAATAAAACAACAATATGTTTATTTTTAATTAGAACAATAACATGTGTCCAACTACAACAAAACTAGTTTACAAATACACAATAAGCTAGTTAGTATACATATACAGTAGTTTCCAAAACAAATGAAATTACAATAAAAAATGTATATAATTATAGTTTACAAAAATTCTTCAATCAGCCAAACCCAATGATCTGTACAAAATCACTGTCTTCTTAATTGTATTCCTAATCAACCGTATGATTTTTTTTTTATATAAAATCATATCAAATCTAGATATTGTCATAAAAAATATATATATATATATATATCAAATCTATTGAACATTGTCAAATAATAATAATAATAATAACCTCATCTAAAACCTACACAATAAATGAGAAAATTCAAGTGCCTAGATAACAAAAATACAAGAATCAAATAATGAGAAAAATATCTCAAACTTGCAAAAATTCATATTATTTAAATAAACTAATACAAATAAATACACTGACATGATAAATAGATGATGAATGATGTGTAACAGCAACAAATATATTGTAACATTCCTTTAAGGCAAAAAATTGGGCAGTCTATATATGTTGCACCAAAGTTCCACAATTTTTCTTTCCAACAACTTTAATTGTTTGGTCCCGAATTAATAGATATTGTAAAAAAAAAAAAAAAAAAAAAAAAACTTTAATTGTGTCTTTATAAAAAGAAGTATCAATTGATTTGGTTTTTTTTTTTAATGGTGGAAAGTTAAAAGAGTTGACAATATAAATAAAAAAATTAAAAAATTTAAAACCCTTTTGTCCCATTATTTCAAACATAAAAATTATATCAACACATTACCAACATAAATGGATTAAACACAAACTTAACAACAATATTTTCTTAATTAGAAGTAACTAATTTAATATAAAAGTTGGTTAGTAAAACGGAGCACATATAAGAATTTGATGAAATTTAAAAACCAAATCATGAAAAGAAAATCCTCATGTAACTTGAAAAGAGATCGATATATGTTTGACTTAATGTGTTCGCATAAATTCCCATAATATTTTAGCAAATATTATACGAGATTCAAAATATTTTAAATCCCCATATATGTTTTAACAAAATCAAAATAATGTACGAGATTTTTCATAATAATAATAATAATAATAATGTAAGAGATTTCTAACAAATTTGGAATTACTTAAATTGATTTGTAGGATATATATTTTTGAATGGCAAGATCAACCAATATCACCTCCCACTACGGAGAGGAGTCTCTCCACCCTTTGCAATTAGATAAGGTAAATGTGAAACTCAAACCTTATCACATGAGTGAAGGCCGAATGGGAAGTACCAAACCACTTTACAACTGTATAATTGTATTTTACATCAAAACAAAATTATAAATTTAATTTATATTTAAAATAGATAAGAATTTTATTTACTATATGCACAAGTCTTTATAGTACTAGTTTACTTGAGTAAACGCAGTGATTCAAAATATAAAAAGACTACTTTAGTTGAATTTTTATTCTTTAATTTAATTTGTTGATTCAAAAGAGAAAAATAACAAAAACAAAACTGCCTACTAAAGAGGTCCTAGATTATAATTGAAAAAGCAAAATAACCTAAACTGATCCGATGATACAACATAAAAAGAAATTCCTAATAATAATATATGATAAGATTGAGATTGAGATTGAGATTGATCAAGTGGAGTGATTGATCTTATGCAGAATAGAGACGAGTTTAGTTTTTGTCAATGGCTTCTCTTGGTAATCATCCAAGCCCGCCTCCATAAATTCTTGCTTCTCTTGGTCTAGAGAGCGAGTTGAGACGCCTGCAATCATGCAACGGATCCCCATTGCTCGTAGTGTCCTCGTTGCCTGTTACACACAAAATCTAACTCATCAAACACATATAATTTTTTTTTTTTTGAACTATTATTATATTTCAGGATTTGAGGAGGGGATTAGACGCATATAATTAAACAATATATATAATATAATGGAACAACAGTTTTATATATGATATGAGTGTACGTTACCTCAATGCCATTCATGATAGGCATATCCATGTCCATCAAAATAAGGTCAAAATACTTTCCAGAAGAATGGACATCAACAGCTTCCTTGCCATTCTTCACCACCTGATTCTCTATGCCAAGATTTTCTAACAGTCTGTGGTGCATGGTTTGGTTCACCGTGTTATCATCCACAACCAGGGCTGTTATTTTATTCATCTTTCGATCGGATGCACGAAAACTCAGAAGAAGAAAAAAAGGAAGAAGAAAAAAAGAAGAAGTTTCGATTGGAAGGTTATGTTGTTGATGCATATTTGCTGGTTTAAAAAGCTATAATTAAGAGGGAAAAGGGGCAAGTTTGGATGCTGAGATATCTCCGATATCACTTGGATTGTGTTTCAAAATCACAAAGATCTATTGTATATGATTTTTTCCATATTTGATTAATATAATATAGAACCAACTTTCCTTTTAATGCAGGATGGATTGGAAGCATGTTATACATTAGAAATTTAGAGGTTTCTTATCAATAGTTGATTTATTTCTCCTTGTGAGTTGGGGTTATTACATATACTTTTCCTCTTACGAATGAGTTGACAATTTTACTAGTTTCAGTATATACAATTTGTAAATCTAACTATATATATAAATCAGTATTTTATTTTATTTTTTTAATAAAAAACTATATATAATATAAACAAATTTTCTATTATCAGTTCGAACTAACAATAAATATATCAGGACGAAGAATGTTGTAGGTGGTCGGATTGCATGGTACGTCAAATGGGTCGGGTTGTTTCGGGCCTAAAGCAACTTTTTCTGGGACAGTATTGATCGACGTCGACTGCTTGTCTGGAAGTGGTCGGCTGAGCTTGGACAAACCTGCAAAACAGAAACTATAAAGAGAAACAAAACGTAAGAGAACGGAGATGTGGGGGTTGGATTATTGGCCTTAGGTGTGCTTGGGCTGAGCAATGTAGTTAGATGACTGATGAGTGAGTTCCGATGGCCGGAGTGTGGTGGAATCAGAGTTTCAGTACGCTAGTTATAAGCTTTAGTTGAGAGAGTTCAGAGAGACTTCAAGTGAATGAGCCCTTCTTTTTATAGGAGGAGGTATAGCTCCAATGTCCACTTTCAGAGACTTGATTGTGGGCGAGATTCGTGGAGCAATATCCTCTCCTTAAATGGACAGTTATCTGCGATTACCAAGTCAATTTGTAACCGATGCTTTGAACAAGTCTGATACTGTTGGCAGCTATGTTGGGTCGACCCAACCCAATGAGTCTGGGTAGGATTTTATATCGCGAAGATTGGGCCTTAGCATATTGGGCCATTGGGCCAGTTTTGGCTACCACAAATGTGGATTACTAGATTTATATATTTTAACTCAAAGTGTATGCACTTGTCAAAACTTCTCTATAATCTGTGGTCCACATTCTTCGTCATGATATATTTATTGTCAGTTCGAACTGATAATAGAAAGATTGATAATATAAATATATATTATATGAGGTTTTAAGTTTTAACAGCTATTAATGTTATCTTTTTTAAGTTGAAACTTGAAAGGGTGAGATTTCCATTCCTCGAAATTATTATTATTATGGAATTACTAAAACGGTATTGTGGTCCAAGATTGAAAAAGAATGGGCCGCAGCCTACCCCATGAAGAAAGCCCACTGGTTTCCGTTAAGCGACCGACCTAACGGATTGAGTTTGACCAGCTTTGGTCTTTGTGCAGCAGCTGGCCGGTCTACTCCTCCCAATCTCCAGGCTCCAGCATCGTTTTCACCGGCCAATTTCCCGTTTCTGGTAGCTCTTTCCATTTTCTTTATGCTAAAGCTTCTGCAATCATTAATACAACCACTTTATTTCGTTAATTCAGTTACGTTTCTTGTTGATCAAACTGGTCTCAAATTTTGTACACTTTTTAGGGTAATTGCGGATTTGTTCGTTATAATTCGTTGCATCAAAATCTTCTTTTTTAGTTATATTCAAATTTATTAGCTGAAACTAGCGAGATTGTGTTCGAATATTCTTTTCTTTGTTTTTTGTTTTTTCTCGGTTTGTTCTGCTTGTTTTGTGTTGACTTTCCTTTTTAGGATGCTTGTTTTGATGTTTTTTTTCCTTAATTTTTTTTTATATCCGAAACGTGACAGTGGATTCCTGGTTGCAGCTATAATTGAAATTGAAGAGTGAATCAAATGTGCCATCAAAATTCTTGTATGCATGTAGAAGAGACGGCTGCTGGTGAAGAGAGTCTCTTACTTTTTTGCAAGCCTGTTGAATTATACAATATTCTGCGTTCCCGAGCTCGGCATAATGTAATGTTGTGCATCTTATTGCAGAACTTATGATTTGATATTATATAGAAGTTATTTTCTGATTACTATTGAGTAGAGCTTATTGTTATTATTTATGATTTTGTATTCTAATCAAGTAAGTTTGTGTTGCAGCCTTCACATCTTCGAAGATGTCTGCGTTACAAAATACAAGCAAGGCGCAAAAGGAGGTATTAACTTCCATCCTGATATGTCTTTACTCTTTTCCATATTTCTCAATGTACAACATTGAATTGATTAGCTTTACCTCGATATAGATATCGTTTAATTGTATAAATGTGCATACATTGTATATGTGTGACAACTAATTTCTTGTTGTTGAGGTGTGTTTTTATATTGTTACATTTACTGTGATCATTCACAATCATGTGAAAATTAGGATAACTGGGAGAGCCTGTAATAAAAAGAAACATATAAGAACAGTCCTTGATTCATGATGTGCTTGCTGGCTTTATATAAGCATCAAAGATTACTAGTAAAAGTAGTCAATCACCAGCAAATGTTGAATCTTTTGTTTACCATTGATATTTTGTCACCATGTCAATTATTGAATTAATGTGCTAGAACCACTGAGATTATTTATTGTATTTGAGAGATTGCTTAATGATTATTGTACCGGCCTTTTATCTACAAGCTTTACTTGTAGTCTAGTGATTATTGAACATGGTATTAGAGCACAACCAGTTTTACCAGGAGTGTTTGTGTTCGAGTCCCCTCACATGATTATATTTAATTATGTTATTTGAATTTTATTATATGTTTGTGTTTAGGATTGAGTCACATGGAAAACCTATTGGTCTTGCATGTGAGAGGGTGTATTATAGTGTTTAAATACTATTGTATGAGTCCTTACCTACAAACTTAAACCTTTTGGTCTAGTGGTTACCTAACAGTATTAATAACTTACTTTCATTGATTTTCATGCCAATCATTCAATTGCTATTTCTCTTGCACTTCTAAGATGGGGTTGGTTATTGTTTAAACAATGTAGCACTTCAAATTTTTTATGCAAATGAATGTCCTGTTCATTTCAAAATTTCTTTTTATAGACAAAGAAAGTTGTGGAGGATGCCAGATGTAAGGTCTCTTGGTAGTGATGCCATCAGTTGGGTTGTTTTCATTGTCAATGCTTATGTCTAACATCTAATCATGCTTGCCTACCAAAAATGAGAAAGATTTATGCGTGCCTTCGTACTTCTATTTCTAAGAATCTATGGTTTTTTTCCACATAGCATATTTTTTAGTTGGCATAATCTTTGTAGGTTGAGGGCTGGAGTCGTAGCTTTCAACTATAAGGACTATAGCAACATGCTACAAAAGACAGAAGGTATTATTAATTTCCCTGGCTTTTGTATTATAGTTCATTGTCAATTATACATTCTTTATTACTTATTCGAGAAACGCCATCAAACTTGTTAGTTGTCTTATCAAAATCCTTTATTATTATCCTTTTCTTCCTCACTTGCTTCATTGCTTCATTGCTTCTGGAATTAACCCTATATTCATTAAGTACTCACTTTCATGCTATTAAAGGTTTTGTTGTATCAAATTTCAACAAATTTCAGTCCTAAAAGAAAAAGTGCTCAAAACATCAATCTTTCTTTATTGATGTATTTGTGTGTGTATAAGTTATCTGATTAACATTCCCTCATTTTAACAACTTAAGCACGTTTCTCTTTAAGCCAAAAGACAAAACAATTTCATATTTTCAAATTTGAAATTGTGTTGTCTTTTAGCCCCAAAGAGAAAGGTGCTCAACTTATTTTACATATATTATCAACCCCATTTTTTTATCCAAGATTTGACACACTTTTATGCCCGTTAGATCCAGGTTGTTTGAATGGTCCAAATTTAATTTTTTCTCATTTCTTGACTTGGACTCTTAATGTTAAGTATCAATTGATTTTCATGTCGTTTATTTTTGCATGTCATTCAGATGTGTGTTTAACTAGTGACATAACATAATTTAAATCTGCTTGTGTGCCTCTCACTCACTCTCTAAAGTTTCTTATGAGTACATGTACACTATAATCATTGAAAGGTTAATAATATAATTTATTCTATTGAGTTGTTAATTATGATTTCTTTTTTAATGTGCAGTAACTGAAAACTTCTCTTGTCCATTTTGTTTGATGCAATGTGCAAGCTTCAAGGTGAATATTTGTTTGATATCAGTGCTTATTCTTGTTATTCCATTCATAATTTAGGTATTTAACAAATGATGAAGTGAGAATTCCAAAAAGTGCCTGTCAGAAGGGACCAAAATCGAAGAACCTTGCTGTTTTGAAGTTTAAACCCTCTGCTGTCAGTATGGGTGGGCATTGGTTGGTTTGGTTTGAATTGAACCAAAGTGATCAATGACCGGTCCTGAAAATTGGAATTGTACAAAATATTATTGGGACCAGGAACCTAACCGAACCAATCCGATTTGGATGAGTTTGGGTTTTTTGGGCTGGATAATGGACCTTGGACGAATTGGGTTTGATTCACTAATGTCGATGGGTCAGTCCAATCACGTAAAAGAAATGTAGAAAAAAAGAAGAAATATTAGACTAATCAATTAAAGATAACTAGACACATTACAGAAAATTACAAAATATAAATGAAATTAAAAGAAAAAACCAAAATTTTAGAATAAGTAAAGAACCTGTAACTATAACAGTTTGGAAGATTTAAAGAGGCAAATATTGATAAATCGAAGATCTCAAGTTGTAATTAGAATTGAGCATTTCATTGGCTGAAGGGCAACCTGAGAACCATGTTTTGAGGTCTGTGATAATGAAATATTGAAAACAAAAGCAGAACAAGTTGAGGGTTTGTGGGTCTGGGTTTTGGTAGATAAAGTTCAAAACACAAGAAAAAAAACCCCAACAAAATAATCACTAATCTTTTAAGAGAGACGATCTGGGTGTGCCGTAGGGTGCATCAGATGTAGATGATCGGAGAGTGCAGCAAGAGGCTTGGATTTATTCAGTGAGAGTTTAGTGAGAGAGGGGTGTGGTGGTGCAGTCCCATAAATGAAATAAAATAAGATTAGAGTTTTTCTCTTTTCCTCTTTATATACTAGTTCATCGGTTTGGTTTTTCGGTCCAGAAAACAGAACTGAAAATATTCAGTTTTTAAAAATAGAAACCAGCCGAGCCAAATGAACATACAAAACCGAACCAAACCAACTAGATTGGTTTTATGCCCACTCCTAGTTGTGAACAAAAAATCCCCTTTCTATGAAGTAAAAACTAAACCCTTATAGGGGCTTTTATGTAATTCCAAAACCGTAAGGTTGGCTGTCGATTTTGATTAAACCTTAAAGGAGGTTTTTTGAATTCCCCCAATTGTGAAATTCTCAATTTTCTGTCATTTTTTTGTGTATTGATAACATTTTGGAACAAGAAAGATAGCCACATCAAAATTTTGTTATTAATCTTTAATTTCTTTTAATAATCCACTAATTAAATCTTATGCTTTTGGTAAACTATTCAAAAGTTATTGATTTGATCTTAGACATGTAATTCTAAATGAGACGATGAGCTGTTTGTGACATAATCATTCATAAGTGTTAGCCCGAGTGTCAACTTTCATGTTAAAATTTTGATCCCAAACCCACCCCCCCACACACCCCCCCCCCCCCCCCCCCCCCCCCCCCCCCCCCACCACCACCACCACCACCCAAAAAGATGAAAAATAATGATATGCACTTTATTTACTGGTCACAAAGTATCTCAAGTTATTTCTGTCATAATTTTATTTTACTATGGTGCTACTCCCACAATAGTGTTATCTGCAGCTTTGTTTTGCAACTATAGAGTATAGATGAACGTGTAATCTTTTTTAGGAAATTTTTAGTCAACTAATTACTTTGACATCACAAATGTAACTTCTATATTTATTTGCAGGGTCTGCGGTCTCACCTGTGCTCATCACATGACTTATTCAAGTTTGAGTTCTGGGTTGGTAATTTACAATATCAAGTCGCTACTCATAGAGCCCATCTGGAAAAGCTAGTAAAAAAAAACATTTATTTTGTAGGTAACGGAAGATTATCAGGCAGTGAACATCTCTGTGAAAATTGATACACTGAGATCTGAGGTTGGAATTTTTGTCCATTCTGAAGTATTTAAGACTTTTTTTCTTCTTTCAGGTTGAAAGTTACTTTGTCTTGTGCACAATTAACTTGTTGAACAAAATCAACTTAAAGGGCACTAGATAGCTATTATCATATTTTTACTTTGTATCATCAGGGAAGGTTTTGTCTTCCCCAGGAACCCCTTAGATTGCAGGCCCAATACATATTTGTAGCAGATAGCTCTCTGACTTGGGGAGGATTATTTTTGCTAGAACATATGATGCTCTTCATCTTCGCAAATTCTTTTATAAATAGCTGTGACCACTAATATCTTATTGCTTGCAACTGAAAATACATAGTTAACAGTATGTCAGTGGCACAAAAATATAGTTTTCTGATATGCCAAAAAATAGTTTACTAATAAGGACTGATCCCATGGGAAAGTGAATTAGGAAAGGCAACTTGATTCCTTAGGTGAGAGAGGGGAATCAAGTTCTCTTTCCAACAGGAACTTAGTTCCTGATTTGTGTGTGGAACCCACGTAATCTGATTCTCAATTGATTTTATTTAACACAGGAATCACAAATTAGTAATTAAGTTCCCTTACCCTTATTAGGACTCCTGATTAGTAAACGCACCCTTAATTATATGTAGTGCCCTTTCACTAGCACTTAGGTCTAGCTATGGGGCATGTTTAGATCTTTTAGCTTTGCGGATAACATTTCTCCAACCAGTAAGCATGAATAAATCACATACTTATAATATGTTCTTGTTACAGATCGTAGCTGGTGGATTAGACCCACGACTGCAAACTTTCTTCTTTTGGTGGGTTTCATATCTATGGGTACAATGACAGCTTTGGGTAATATCTTGTTTATTTGTTAGGCTTAATACTGAAAATTGAAAAGGTGAAGTGGATTTTATGTGCAGCTCAAAGACACGAAGACGTAGACCAAAGAACCTTACTCAAAAGCATGTCAACGTACAATTCTTGGAGTTGGACTCACCCAAATTACCCACAGAAGATCAACACCCGGAATTTACTGAGAAGGATGATGGTACATTTTCTTTTCTCAATTCCTCACAGTAATTTTAACGGGTTGTTTTTTCTCTCTTCAATTTACTGTTCTTGAATGATGCAAAATGGTGCGAAGATCCATCTGCAGAAACTATTTCACAGTCTGTCAGTATTTGTTTTCTCTCCATTTGGTTGGTAGCTTAGGACAAGAAACATTTCATACATCACCACTTAAGACCAAGCCATTTTTTAATAAATTTAAGGCCCCAATCTAGGCTCTTTCAGTTATCAATATTCTTTTCCTGACAAACTTTTTTTCTTCTTAAAAAGTATTTTTATTGGCACCTTCTCTCTCTCTCTCTCTCTCTCTCTCTCAATGTTGAACTTTTTTGGTGAACAGATGCTACCACCATTTAAGGAATCTATAATGATCAACTACTTCCTTGGTAGAAGAAAAATAAATGCTATGTTGCAATTGAGTATTCAACTTTTTGATGTAGGCAATTCAGCAAATAATTCATGATTTTTATTCTCTTTCATGTAATAGTGAAGTGAAGGGAAGTGCAATTTTTAAGTTGGTCCTCCCATCCCATGCTTCTGGATTCTCTACTCAAATTAGGCTATTTTTGGATATTTTAAGGCATGTGTTTTACAACATTCTTGACCTAGAATAAGTTTACCTGATGAAGGCCAGGGTCAAATTACATATCAGTATTTCCTACACTTCTCGACAAAAAGGAAGAAACAAAGTGCTTTAAGGATTTAGAACTTATGGGAAACCTTAAAAGCAAATACCCATAAAGGAATACAAATTCAAGCATTTAAGATACAGTTTGTTTGAGTAGCAATAAATTGAAAAAAAATGTGATGAGAATGAGGTTGCGGCAGTGAGGTTGGGAGTGTTGGTGGTAGTGTAATTTGTAATCTGTAACTAACTTGTTGAATGTGCTTCACTGGGAACTTTCTGAATGATGCTTTCTCATCCATATAAATAAAAATAGTAACAATATGGATCTGCTGAAATTATTTGACTTATTTCTTGTAATCTTTTTAGTATAACTTATGCTTGCCCACATACACTATTTGGTTGATGAAAGATTATAGCATTTTGTGTGTGTGTTTGTTTATGTTTGTATTGGTTTATGGATCATTATTTGCTAAATGACCAATTCTAGATTTTGTTGAGAATGAATATCAAAGGCACAGTAAGTTTGAGCACAAATCCAATTATGTAGATTCCATTCCATTTGTTGATGTTTGAACCGTGTTGAGCTTTTGGTCCTAATAACTCCACACCAAGTTTGGAATATTGATTCCCTCACAAATTATGGGGAAGGAATTTGCTGGGTGAGACACTTGTCTTGGTGAATTTAAATTGAACCCCCATTCAGGAGTAACCGGTTGCTAGCAAACAAAGGATTTAATTTTTAATGTTTTCCTTTAACGGAATGGTTGTGAGGGTTGGGTTAATTATATTTCATAAACTAATTTTGCTATAAATATCAGGATAAAGATTAGTTTAATTGTTTTCCTCTTCTTCCATGCTTTTGTGTAAGTTAGAAAACTAACATCATGATTTGGATGTTTAATTCTGTAAAGCTGTGAATGCTTCCAAGTCATTTCACAGTGAGAAAAGGTTGCAGAATGGAAGGGACGTAACCAAAAACCATGGATTTGATACAGCGGAATGCATAGAACGTGTTGCATCCAGTTTCAATGTTCCTGGTGTTTCAATTGCCATGGCTCAGTCTTCTGTTGAACCTGAATGTGTTAAATTAGTTGCTGGAAGTGATGCTGCAGTCCCTGCTTTGCAACATATCGGAAAATCTAGAAAGTTAACCACGGAACGGTCAGACCCAAGAAAGTATGTACATTATGTTTCACCAGTTTATTTCCTTATGGTTTGCAAAGTCTTTTATCACTTATCATAGTTTCTTCTATTTTTGTTTTTTAATCCTTACTTTCCAAGGAAGAATGTAACCATGCACATATCACAGCAGTATCACATGAGTATGCACATTTAGTACTCTTCTTAAATAGGAGGTCATACTTTTTTATTATGGCATCAAATCTTGTTCTTTGCTTTCATCTCATTATTCTAGTGGCTACATTGATTTATACTAACCCTCGACATCGTAAAATTTTATGTTTAATGCACATGATCTCTTCTAGCTAACTCCTTTTCTTCACATTTTCCTTTTCTAATGAATGCCATCTCTATCCTAGCTTCCAGTACACTTGACACTGTCAAATATTTAATCTTTCCTTCTCTGTTTAGCTGCTGCTCTTATAGACATTTGATAATTTAGCTGTCTGGCAATCTATAGTAGTGATCTTATCTTATCCTGAAAAGTTGGAACCCTGCATCCATGGTTCTTATTATTTTCCGGTATAAACTATAAATGTTGTCTTTGATTGACTTGCATAGCAAAGATTCTCTTTTAAACCTAGCTATGGGCTATGGCATTCCACTTATTTATTTGTGAACTCCTGGTATGTGATTTTGCAGTATGAAAACTTCAAACTTGCATCTATTTTGCTAATTTGAAGATACTTAGAGATGGAATTTTCCAGTTCTTTGTGCATTCTTATTCATTATGTGCTTTCAAAAATTATTGCAGTCGGGCACTTTTGCACAGACGCCAGTTCTATCATTCTCATCGAGTTCAGGTGAACAGCAATATCGAACTGTTTGAAAAATTTCTCTGGTGTTTTACAGTTTCATCAGTAATTTGAGCTATTGCTCTTGTCATGCATGTTCCTGTTGATATCTGGTTTAATTTTCTTAGGTTTTCTGTATGGAAAATAGAAAATGTTTTTATATACGCAGGTTTATCCGTTTATGAGAAACTATGGCTTGTATTGAGAATCTCAAGAGAAGTAGATACAAATTAGTTGCACAAGCGGTCTGCCAAATTTCAGGAAAACATTAAAAGAAAGAGAAAAATTAGTTTTAGAGGAACAAAATTGTAAAAAGTTAACCCAAGTTTGCAGTGAGGTGGGAACATAAAATGTATGTTTTTCTCAATATTTGCACAAATATGATAACCATTTTTTTTAAGATTACCTTGGCCTTCATGTAGGTCAACCTCTGCCTAAGAACTTATTAATATTTTGTAGTGAGCATTTTGTACTACAATATTTATCTAATTATTTATGTTTCTCTTGACTCTTTACTAACTTTTCAAAACAATTTTCTTTTTTGTGTTTGAAGCCTATGGCAATGGAACAAGTAATGTCAGATCAAGATAGTGAGGATGAAATTGATGATGACATTGCAGATTTTGAAGATCGAAGGGTATACCTGACAATTCTGTTATCTTTCTGTTGCTTCTTATTTTTAGTTGAGTCTTGTTTCACTGATAAAAATTTGCTCCCCTTGCCATTCAACTTATGTGCTGATAGTAATATGTACTCCAGCAGGAGGAGTTTATTATGTGACTGTTACCTTACGTCCCATGCATGGATTCATTATGGTTTAATTTTACTCTCCTGGAATTACTATGGATGAATCATGATTACATGAGTGGATTTCTCTTCTTTCGATCCACCCTTGTACGAATTTGGGTCTGTCTGCTTTTGATGAATTGACATTCTCTATGCCTATTTATATGTATAATTGTTTATCACCTTTACAATTTACCATAGTTAAATGGCATTTATATTCAACTGCAATTGTGCTTGGTTGTCCTTGGTTTGGTTCTCTTGAGAGGTCAGTGGAACAAGGTTTCAGCTCCCTTCCCTGCCTTCTCTGATTTCTCTCTCTTGATCTCTCTCTCTCTCTTGATCTCTCTGCTAGCTCTTGAACTATTGACTGGTGCTTTCATATATACTTTTAGGAACTCTTAAAATAATTTGATATTGACTTCTGATATTGACATTAGTGCAGATGCTTGATGATTTTGTTGATGTTAGCAAAGATGAGAAGCAGCTGATGCATCTTTGGAACTCTTTTGTGAGAAAGCAAAGGTAGTTACCACATAAAGCTTTCTATTTATTCTTCAGTTCTTTTGTCTTCTTTATCGTTTCTCCTTTCTCCTTTACTTTATTCCTTTGTAGTTGTATGCCAAGATGTTGAGGAAACTAATAGCATTTGAGATGCACCACTCAATGCAGTTTTCTGGTGTTCTATTATTTATTTTTTTGCTTAAAAGGGCTTATCTTGACTTTGGCAGGGTGCTAGCAGACGGTCATGTTCCTTGGGCATGTGAAGCATTTTCCAAACTTCATGGGAAGGAGCTGGTCCTTTCACCGGCTCTATTTTGGTATAGTCTTTGCATTATTTTTCCCCTTGTGCTTGCTCTTGCTTCTGTTCAAGTTCATGTAACTTGTGAACATGTATTGAATAACAAATTAAACTTTGCTCAATATGTCTAGGCCAACAATTAAATGATTAGGACAACCATGTCCTGCAAAACTAAGCCAAGTATGACTCTAATATTATAAAACTGAACATTTCTAGGCTATGAAAAAGCAAGTAGCAAACTGCATCATTCATCATACGCTTTGTGTATTTCAAGAGAATCAAAGATATTGTAAACATTATCCTAGATGATATAACAAGTTTCTTATTTTTTTCTTTGGGTAGAGGTTCTTATCATCTCATGGTCATGCTATGGCCATCTTGTACTCCTTTTATAGAATATAAAATTAAGCGATTTAAGGTATACAGCATTTTAATACTGTTTCTGTTAAAGTGATGGTTTAAATGTGTTGCCACTTTTATCTATTTGGTTTTTGCTCAGCTGCATTATAATTCTCTGCTGTTTTCTGTACACGTATATCCATTCTTGGACTATCTCAAATGTTCATGGACTCAGGTGTTGGAGGCTATTTATGATCAAACTTTGGAATCATGGCCTTCTTGATGGAAGCACAATGAACAACTGTAATATGATTCTTGAAAGATGTCGTGATGAGGAATCAGATGTTGCGAAAAGCTGTGGAGGACATGACTAATTGCTTTCGCTTGAAAGATTAGAGAAGCATAAATAATACAAGTAACATCGATTTACTCCTGTAACCCATTCGTTTTTAGTTTTTACTCCGTTATGTATCTGTCTTAATATAATTTAGGCCTGAAATGTTGTAGCTATTCATTCACATACAAAGAATGTAGCTGAGAGCTTCCTTCTCAACGTTGTAATTTTATTCACTGAGACAATTCATGTCATTTACCACTCTTGAGGCATGTAGGTGTAAAACTTGACCAAAAAAAAAAAAAGAAAAAACAAAAGATAAGAAAGGAAAGCATTACTTTGATAGCATGTTTCGTAATATTGATTTGATCTAACATGAACTCGGGCTTGTTCTTTTCGCAGCTGACCACGAATTTCGTTTCTCCTTATACTAGTATATATACGAGAGCAAATTCGAATCAAGAACAAGAATTAGCAGAGAATCCCTCTTCGGAACATGATTTTAACATAAGAACAAATATCTGGCCGTTCAAGACTACACAAAATCTGCAAATTACATCGACATATATATATATATATATATATATATATATATTAACAAGAGCTTGTTCAAATTAAGGAGGATCATCCAACAATGACAAAGAGATGTAGAGAAGAAACTCACAAAGATGTAGAGAAGAAACTTACAGATTACTCGATAATTGTCCCTCTTCTTTTGGTACATCTTGCAATTCAAAATCCAATAATTCCTAAAAACAAATCAAGATGATAGTCTTGAAATTTTTCATCTCCCTAATCCCGTCGTTGTCACCATTTTCTAATTGTATGGCTTTCAATAAGCTTGTCTCAAAAAAATTTATGAACATCAAAAACTTGGTTACAACAATTGCACAACACACCTCCATTGTGAATAATTCCCTTTGCAACTTTACAATTCGTATAAATTACTACTTCATTTTCTATAAGTATCCCTATATCTATATATCATCCATGTCATGATGATCTTATTTTTTGTATCAGCCACCGGCGGTGATCAGGTGCAGTGTTTCTATTAGAAAGTGTCTTTAACAAACAAACAAACTATTATAGAGATTAACAGAGAGAGAAAAAAAAGAAGATTTTTGAATACTAAGAACAACAATGATCATTTTGATTCATTTCTATATTTTTGAATCTTTTAGTGTTCATGTCAAAAGGTCAAACAAATTTGGTGCTAGATCATGACCCGCCCAATTTTGGTGCCAATAGGTCCAACAATGTTGCTAGATCATGTCCAACTTTATGTCCAATTACTAATAATCTACTCATTATTTCAGCCCAGTTTCTAGAATGTCCCAAGATATTTTGTAAGAAAATTCTAGATTGTAGTAACTATAATAAAAGTTATATTGTTGGAATATTCTAGATAGTAGTAGTTGGGGTAGGTACGAGTATTTATGGACGTAAATATCTACCACTAGATCAAATAAATCCAAACCCTCCATTGAGGAGATGGCTTCCTATAAATAAGTAGGCTCTCTTGTTGTATAGCATTCAAGTCAAACATTATTGTAAAGGCTTTTTAAGAGCAATTTTACACTTTTTTTTTTTTTTTTTTTTGTTAAATTCCTTTAAGTCAGGGACAAAGGGAGGGTTAGCAATATGGAATCTAGGAATCGACTCCACCGTCAGCTATTTGTCTTTTTTGTGGTATTAAAGGTCATATTAGACCTCATTGTCATAAGTATGTTAGCATGAGAAACAAATCTTTGAAAAATTAATATCATGCTACGCATACTCATGATAGGTCTAGAACTTTGATTCCTAAGAATCAAGTTCAACCTTCCAAATTCATTCCCACTTGTCATCATTGTGGAGTGAAAGGGCATATCAAGCCCCAATGCCATAAGTTTATTGGCATGTGCAAGACCAAAGCTAAATCTCAATCTCATGAGAAAAGTAGCAATGGTAAACCTAAGATCAAAAAGATTTTTGCACCCACTCCACGAGGGAATGTAACCCGAAAAGCCCCTAAAAAGGTTTGGGTTAGAAAGGATGTGATTAAGAGCTCCACCTCTCTTGAACCATCAAAGAGTGTTGTGTGTGACTATTATTTGCATATGGGGAGTGCAAAGAAAGAGCTCATTAAGGATAACCATATTGATCAATCCACCTTGGCGTTAGGGTCAAATGATTGCAAGATCGATCAAAATGGTCATGCACTTACACTTGCTTTACTTCCTGCACATGTATGTGATATGATTAAGAATGAGCAAGTTGTGTATGGCATCAATATGCTTGTTGACCGTGTGATGGTCAAAGCTTATATATAGGCATTATAGATATTTTGTTGTTCTTTATTGTCTTAGTTCCTATATTTATGTACAACTTTTAGCATTGTGTTTGGTTTTTTTAGTACCATTCAAATCCCAAGGTTTTCCTTGTCACCATGGTCTAACAAGTCATTTGATTTGTGTTTGGAACCTTTATTTATGGAATTTGGTACTTGTGTGATATTAATTCCAGTTGAGTTGGTTTTAGTTATGCAACTGGACAAGTGCTTTGTTGACCGAGAAAGCATATCCAGAAGGTGTTTCCATGTGGGAATGACCAAATGATGGGGCTGAACAAGGAGCGATCCTTGATCTTTATGTCCACTGAGAAGAAGGATTACATAACCGTGAGGAGCACATGCACACAACTCCTATAAATGCATCATGTGTTTGCAAATGATGGCTTGGATGAAGGTACTCCTATTTTGTTAATGACATCTTGAATGCACAACAATTTCATGAAATTCATGCTTAGCATTCTAAAACATGTTATTATCATTTATAACCATTTCAATAGGGAACTAGTTGAGAATATGTTCATTGATCTTGAGCATGATGAAATTGCATATCAACTAGCTAACCTTTTACAACCCTTTTGGATTCATCTAGGTTTAAACACTTAGTTAGTCTATTGGGTTTTGTGATTTTCCATGATTTGGTTGGATTGATCCTATAAGGGGAGCTCAAGCAAAGAGAGCAAGCTTGCATGATTCTTATATGCAAAAAGTTGATTAATTTTATGCTATTTTTTGATTGCTTGATATTGCATGGTGAATAACATTGAATAATGTTGAATAATGTTTTATATAAAACTGTGCATAGTTTCCTAGCTTGTAAATGCATGATTTCTATGTTTGCTTGAGTATGCTTATCTTTTTAAGGAATGTTCTTCTTGTTAGTACATTTGATTGACCTCAAATTGTTCTCCATGTTCATGATTTTTATGATATGCATTCTCAAGCTCTCTTGAAAAGGGCTATTGGCAATATGATATGCAGTCGCCCAATATATGAAAAAGCTACTTATTTGAAACTGAGTGTAAGCTATCAAGAGAGTTACATTTGCATGATAAACATAAATACATGCTTTCTAGGCTTATAATGGAGAAAAACAAAATTGGTTGAAAAATCACTGTTGATGATGTGTTGTGGTGCATTGCTTGATAAGACCTCAACTTTTGATAAATAATGATGCGTCTTACAATGAATAAATTTGATATATATATTTGATGTGATTAGATCACTTTGCACACAAATGCTTGGATATATCTTCTAACAAAATGGTTTAAATTGGTATGACTTCATTTGGAAATCATTTTTTATTGTTGCTTTGATTGATTCTCATGCATGAGCTTGATAGTACTTGTATTACATACCGAGCAACATTTCCACACACACACACACCTTTTCTGAATATATTCTCCTTAAGTCTCTCTCAATCACTTGAGCTACATAAAGTCTGTTTATATGATTATGTATCTTGGCTTGCTAAGTAGCTTTCTTTGCCGAGGCATCCTGAGTTGGGGAGCTCCTTTGCTTATCTCATGACAAAAAGAAGGAGAAGTGTCTTGAGAAATTTTAGGGGAGTAGATATATTTCCTTGTGCCAAAGGGGGGTTAGCTACATATTGAGGGGGAGTAACCCATTTAGGGGGAGCATTGCATATTTGTACATTGTTTTGAATATATCACATGTGCTTGTTATTTTGGAAAAGTTTTTTGTATTTATTTCTCATAGGTGTGCTTACAAGAGATTGAAGACCTTTAAGATTAGTTTTGAATTGGTATCTCTTTGTAATGTGAGGATATGATACATGTATATAGAAATAGCTTTTTCTTTATTTCTGTGAGATTTGGGTTTTGTCACGAAATAGCCAAAAGGGGAAATTGTAAGTGCAATTATTTTGTGATTGACTTATTTCTGTGTCAAAACCATTGGGGTGTTTTGGTAAGGGTGGCTTAAGTTCTTCATGTGGTCATCAAGTTCGTGATCGTATTTGGAAAGCTTCCTAGCATTCCAAGATCTTCAAAAGTTGAGCTTCAAAGGTATAATTACTTGACTTATTCTCTTGATAAGACTAGGTGCACACACACTTGCATGACAATCACTTGTGTCTTTTATTGCCTTTTTATGTGTGCGTTGTCACCACTCACACACTTATACACATTGCATATATATTAGTGTATTAGACCGCATGAGAAGGCCTCATTTCTCACTGTCGCGGTCATGGTGTTGTTGTGATCAACCACAAATTGCTTTTCGGTGATTGTCGCAGTCCATGTGTTGTCTTGGGCCGTCGCGGCAATTGGTACGACACTACCTCTAGAGGTTTTCATGGTCATTGTGCCGTCTTGGCCAACTGTGTCAATCGACCGTGGCATCCCTTTCAGAGGTTTTCACGGTTGATGTGTCGTCATGGAGAACCGTGACATTGGCGCGTTGTTTGTCTTCAGTGGTTTTCGTGGTCTATGTGTAGTCATGAATCACCACGAAAAAGGGGATCGCAACATGTTGGCGACGCTTTGGTTGCCTTTGCTGTGGCCGATTGCTGTCTTGGTTGACCACGTCATACGAGACTGTGGTAGTCTGTTTTTTGTTCAAAATGATGCAATTTTGATTGGGCTCTATATATATCTCACTTTGCCCTTTCAGCTATATGTAATGAACCCTAAATCAAGAAAATACATCTTCTAGAGAGAGAAGCAAGGGTTTCAAGAGAGAGAAGCTTCAAGCTTCATTAATTGACTCTCCAATCCTCTCCCATGTGCATGCGATATCATCTTCTTTCATGGGTCTTCATTAGACATCTCCATTGTTAGGTAAGAATAAACTTCCCTTTTCATTAATTGTTCTTAACTTGTTTAAACTTCATTAATTGCGTATCTTTGAAGGTGTGGAGATTGTTTAAGGGTTTAGATAATAACTAGGATTGTTGGGTATTTATATTCACATCTAGTTAAGCCTTTATGCATGTTCATTTAGGCATTTTTGATAACTAGGATTGTTAGGTATTTAATATCTACATCTAGTTAAGCATTGTATGTTTGTCTAGCATATTTTGCATTGAGCATTCATTGATTGTTCACTTAGAAATACTTAACTCTCTTCATTGAATTCAAGACTTGTAACCACAAGTGGTGGTTGACAAGCAATTGGAAAGTCTTGTGGCCAAAGTGTTTGGTTACACAAGCATTGTTAAGTGCCTCTGTAAAAGGCCTACGGGTAAATTAGGAGGTGCTCACACCAAGAATAGTGGATAAGAGGATATCATTAGGATTGAACTAAGACTGGTGAGTGGTAGTGTCTATAACCTGAAGTTATCAAGAGTGTGTGTCTGTGTATCACTTGAGGGTATAACTTTCTTTTCATATAGTGGATTTTTATGGCTCAAGTGGCTAGCAATGCTAGTCCCGTGGTTTTTCCCAGTTGGAGGGTTTCCACAAAAAAAATCAAGTGTTCTTTAATTTCCGCACTTTTAATACTTGATTTTATTATAGTGTTGTTTGGCATTAAAATTGACTAATAAAAAAAAAGTTGGTAACATAATCGATTAATTGGTAAATAACCTATTCACCCCCTCCCCAAATCAAGTATTCTTTAATTTTTGCACTTTTAATACTTGATTTTATTACAATGTTGTTTGGCATTAAAATTGACTAATAAAAAACAAGTTGGTAACATAATCGATTAATTGGTAAATAACCTATTCACCCCCTCTAGTTTATATTAGACACACTTCGTATATTTTCACTTTTGGATCTATGGAGTCTTTGGGGTTACAAGCATCTAACTCTTTGCTTTTGGGGATTCGAGCACACCTACTTTTGGGGCAGCTAGCTCTGCAGCTCTTTTAATGCCAGTTTCATCATTAGTAACTTTTGGGGATACACGTCATATACACCAAAAAGCAAAAGCTACAGGTGAACCATTCGTTTTTGGGCAAACATTAACTTCATCTGTTGGGAAGTAGGTTAACCTAGAAAAGACTTTTTATAGACAAGCGATGAAAAGGTTGAACCGATTTTTTTAGCCTAAGGATGAGCTAGATGAACCAAATAAGGGTGCTTTTGGATCTAGGATAGCCTTTGGGGCTTCAAGCACCTAACTTTATACTTTTAAGGATTCGAGCACACTCACTTTTAGGGCAACTAACTTTGCAGCTTTTTCAATGCCAGTTCCATCACAAGCAGCTAACAATACAGCTCTTTCAATGCCAGTTCCATCATTAGCAGCTTTTGGGGATACACGTCATATATTTAAAAAAAAAAAAACAACAAAAGTTGTTGGTGGACCATCCGTCTTTGGGCAAATATCAACTTCATCTATCGGGGAGCATGTTGACCTAGAAAGGACTCTTTATACACAAACGGTGAAAAAGCTGAACCCATTTTTGTGGCCTGAGGATGAGCTGGATCAACTACATGAGGGTGCTTTTAGATATGGGGGAGCCTTTAGGGCTTAAAGCATCCAACTCTTTGCTTTTGAGGATTCTAGCACACCCTTTTTAGGGTAGCTAGCTCTACAACTCTTTCAATACCAGTTCCATCACATTTAGCTAGCTATGCAGCTCTTTCAATGTTAGTTCCATCATCAGCAACTTTTTTGGAATACACGTCATATTCATAAAAAACCAAAAGTTGCAGGTGGACCATTAGTCTTTAGGCAAACATCGATTTCATCCGTCAGGGAGAAAGTTGACCTAGATATGACTCTTTATAGATAGACGGAGAAAAGGCTGAACCCATTTTTGTGGCCTGAGGATGAGATGGATGAATCACATGAGCGTGCTTTTGGATCTAGGGGAACCTTTCGGGCTTCAAGCATCCAACTCTCTATTTTTGGGGATTCAAGCACACCCACTTTTGGGGCAAATAGCTTTTCATCTCTTTCAATGCCAGTTCCATCATTAGCTACTTTTGGGGATAAATGTCATAACATTAAAAAAAAAAAAAAAAAACGCCATAGGTGGACCATCCGTCTTTTGGCAAGCATCGACTTCATTCGTCGGGGAGCAGGTTGACTTGGAAAGTTCTCTATATAGATAGACAGTGAAAAGGGTGAACCCATTTTTATGGCCTGAGGATAAGTCGGATGAACCACATGAGGGTTCTTTTAGATCTTAAGGAGCCTTTGGGGTTTAAAGCACCCAACTTTATGTTTTTGGAAATTCGAGCATACCAACTTTTGGGGCATGTAGCTCTGCAGCTCTTTCAATACCAGTTCCATCATCAACAACTTTTGGGGATACATATCATATACACAAAAAAACAAAAGTTACAAGTGAACCATCCGTCTTTGGGCAAGCATCTACTTCATTCGTCGAGGAGTAGGTTGACCTAGAAAGGACTCTTTATATATCGACGGTGAAAAGGCTGAACCCATTTTTATAGCCTAAGGATAAGCTAGATGAACCACATGAGGTTGCTTTTGGATCTAGGAGAGCCTTTGGGGCTTAAAGCACTCAACTCTCTACTTTTGGGGATTCGAGTACACCTAATTTTGGGGCAACTAGCTTTGCAACTCTTTCAGTGCCAATTACGTGACAAATAACTATCTCTGTAGCTCTTTCAATACCAGTTCCATCATTAGCAGCTTTTGGGGATACACCTCATATACATAAAAAAGCAAAAGTTGCAGGTGGACCATCCGTCTTTGAGCAAACATCGACTTCATCCGTCGGGGAGTAGGTTCACCTAGAAAAGACTCTTTATAGAAAGACAGTGAAAAGGCTGAACCCATTTTTATGGCATGAGGATGAGATGGATTAACCATATAAGGGTGCTTTTAGATCTGGGGAGCTTTTAAGGCTTAAAGCACCCATTTATATGCTTTTTGGGATTCGAGCACACCCTCTTTTTGGGCCACTAGCTATGCAGCTCTTTGAATGCTAGTTCCATCACAAGTAGCTAGCTCTGCATCTCTTTCAATTATAGTTCCATCATCAACAACTTTTGAGGATACACGTCATATACAAAAAAAAAAAAAAAAAAAAAAAAAAGTTACAAGTGGACCATCCATCTTTGGGCAAGCAATGACTTCATTCGTCGGGGAGCATGTTGACCTAGAAAGGACTCTTTATAGACATATTGTGAAAAGCTTGAACCTATTTTTGTAGCCTGAGGATAAGCTGGATAAACCACATAAGGGTGCTTTTGGATCTAGGAGAGCCTTTGGGGCTTTCGACACTCAACTCTCTACTTTTGGGGATTCAAGCACACCCACTTTTGGGGCTTCCAATACACTCGCTTTTGGGGCAATTTGGAAGTAGCAAAGAAGTGTCCAATGATGGAAGGAGACGACGTGTACATGACAGGGACGGAGAACAACGAAGCTATAATGTTTCTCTCATTTGATATTTGTTTTACATTTTAACCAATGATTATATTCATGTTTTCGTTTTAGGGTTTTGTTGTAAGTTGTAACTATATCTGTATGTTCTAATTATAGAATGAACTCGGCGTTGTGAAGAAAAGGTCTCAGAAGATGGAAGACGAAGCTGTTGGGTTTTAGGAGATGGAAGGCGAAGCTGTCGCTCTCAAAGAGATTCAAGCCAATGTTAAAAAAGAGATGGATCCTCTACATGGTATCTCCTTTTTCATGGCTTTTCTTTACCTAATCTTTTACTTTATTATGTAATTTTATTATATACAAAGTACTTGATATTTACTAATATATTTCTATGTGCTTTTGAGATTTTCCATCCTGTTTAGGGCTGGATTTCACTGTAATATTTTGTTATGATTCAACAATTTTCCTACGATGTTAATGTTGATTTTAATTTTAATTTTGATTTTGAGCATTAGATGTTAATTTAGTGGTCTTTCAATACAAAGTAATATGCAAATTTCAATTTGCTCGTTAACTCTATTGTTAAATTACGTCTATTGTAAAAAAAATGTATAGAGAATTCATACTTTCATACAAGGGCGGACCCTTATGGAGGGTTGACCCAGTTGTAGCCGAGTCAACCTTTTTAAAAAAAATTATAAAAAAAAAAAAATTAATATCATTTCACCTTAAACCTCACCTCTTACCTCAGTAGTCAATATTCATTCTCTCTCTTTCTCACATCACACGTCCCAACACAACTCCCAATATCTCTCTCACACTATATATATATATATATATATATATATGTTTTAGCCCACTATTACAAAAAAATCCAAGGTACGCCCATGCTTTTATATAGATTTTAATAAGATTTGAAGATAGTGTTTGATGAAAGATATAGAACAAACAAAGAAGAAAAGCAAGAGCTTGAAGCTCTGTTAATGGCAATAAAGAGAGAGAGAGTTTCTCATATTTTTATTGCCTTTTTCTTATATTTTAGTAAAGTGATCAGAAGCTGATTTATATACATCAGTCTAAACGCATGTTCCTAACAAACTTCTTACAAATGCGGTTATCCAACCATTTTGCCATTTGGCAATTGGTTGTTACAGAAACTTTAGATTTTCCGCCAATTCTTGTAGGACTCTATTTTGTTGATGATCATGATGATTATGACTTACTCATCATGATATGTGGTAGAGATGTAATCATAGTTCCCTTTAGCTGGATAGGCAAGCATTGTAGCATAGCCTGAATTAGGTGTGACAGCTTTGTAGTCTTTTGCTTGAGAGTTGCAGAGATAGGCTTGAGATTTATCTAAGCTAGATTGATTTGTATCTCTAACATTCCCCCACAAATTGAACATGCGAGAGACATCCAAGTTCAGTTTGGAGCGAAGATAAACAAAGCGAGAGGAAGGTAGAGCCGTTGTAAGGATGTCTGCACATTGATGTTCAGTAGGAACATACTGAACTTTGAGCAAACCTAAGGCAATCTTCTCACGCACGAAATGAACATCAATTTCGATGTGTTTCGTACGAGCATGAAACACAAGATTTTGAGCAAGTGACCCGGCTCCTTGATTATCACACCATAGAATGGGACAATGAGGCAACCGAATACCAAGTTCAGCAAAGAGTGAAGACAACCACATTATTTCAGCAGCAGCTTGAGAGAGAGCCCTATACTCAGCTTCACAGCTGGAACGAGCCACAACATTTTGCTTCTTAGAGCTCCATGTGATCAGGTTGCCTCCCATGTAAACACAACATCCACTTGTGGATCTACGGTTATCAATACAGGATGCCCAATCTGCATCAGAAAACACTTCAATAGAGAGGGAGGTTGATGGCTTGAAGTGCAAGCCTAGACCTGCTGATCCTTTTAGATACCTGAGAAGATGTTTGCAGGCCTTCCAATGGTCATCAGTAGGAGAGGCCAAAAACTGACTGAGTTTGTTTACACTAAAAGAGATGTCAGGCCGTGTGTATGCTAAATATTGGAGAGCACCAATGGTGCTTCGATACAGCGAAGGATCAGAGAATTGTGAATCAGCCTTGGTGAGCTTGTTACCTGCAGACAGAGGTGTAGAACAAGGGCTGTAATTGGACATATTGGTTTTGCCAAGCAAATCCAGTACGTACTTCGTTTGAGTCAGAAATAGGCCCTCTGAAGATCTGAAAGCTTCGAAACCAAGGAAGTAGCTCACCGATCCAAGAGACTTTAAGGCAAAAGTGGCATGAAGAGTATCAATTGTTTGATGAATTAGAGACTTATCATTACCTGAAAGTAGGATATCGTCAACATATACCAGTAAAAACACAACTTTGGAGCCCTCTTGTTTGATGAATAGAGAGACATCAGATTGAGATGACACAAAGCCCCAACCAAGTAAAGCATCACGTAGCTTAGTGAACCAGGCCCTTAGCGCCTGTTTAAGGCCATAAAGAGCCTTATTTAGCTTGCACACATGATGAGGGAATTGAGCATTCACAAAGCCAGGAGGCTGAACCATGTAGACAGCCTCTAATAAGTCACCATTGAGGAATGCGTTATTGATGTCAACCTGTTGAATATCCCATCCATAACTGACTGCCAAGCTGAAAATTACACGGATTGCTGAGGCCTTAATGACCGGGCTGAAGGTGTCATGAAAATCCACACCGGGAGTTTAATGGAATCCCTTCGCAACTAAGCGAGCCTTGTGCTTTAAGACCGAACCATTAGGTCTATATTTTGTCCTATATACCCATTTGCAACCTACTTGGTTCATAGAAGGTGAATGAGGAACCAAGGTCCAAGTGTTGTTTCGTAGGAGAGCTGAATGCTTCTCAGTCATTGCATCATGCCAATGAGGGCTAGTAAGAGCCTCTGTAACATTTTTGGGCTTACTGATAGGAAGTGGAACTTTGGCAGCTTGACAAGCTAATGGATAGCTACGAGGCTTGAGAGTTCCTGACTTGAACCGAGTAACCATGGGATGTATTGGTTGCATTGGTAACTCCTTGTTCGAAGATAAGTCAATGTGGAATGGATGAGCAGGGATGTTACCAAGAGAAGCAGCCGAGGGATTTTGTTCAAGAGACCTGGATGGAGTTATATTGAGAGTGGCATGATCACTGAAGTCAGATGGTGGTGAAGCAGATGTAGTTTTGAAAGAAGCAGTTGACAAAACAGAGGTGGGAAGGCTGCCTTGAGTTTGAGCAGAGGCAGTTGTTGGAGGGAAAAGAATATGATATGGATATTCAAATTCATTGAACATAACATTTCTTGAAACGTAAATCCTTCCGGAGGGATGAAGACATTTATAACCTTTTTGACTAAGACTATACCCAATGAAGATGCATTTAGATGTAAGAAAGTTGAGTTTTTGATGTGAATAAGGTCTAAGGTATGGAAAGGCTGAGCATCCAAAGATTTTGAAGAAATTGTAGTTGGGTTTTCTGTGATACAATACCTCATAAGGATATTTTAGCTTGAGAACATGTGTAGGTAGATTGTTAACAAGGAGAGCAGCCGTTTGAAATGCCTCAGCCCAAAAAATCAGTGGCATGTTGGCCTGAGCAAGGAGAGCAAGGCCTGTCTCCACAACATGGCGATGCTTTCTCTCGGGTACACCGTTTTGTTGGTGTGTATAAGCACAAAAGGTCCTGAAATGTATACCATTGTTTCTCAAGAAAGGGATCAATGGTTTGTACTCAGCTCCAAGATCAGCTTGCAAACATTTCAGTTTGCTGTTGAATTGAAGTTCAACATGCTTTTTGAACTGAAAGAACACATTTGAGACCTCTTATTTGAGCTTTAGTGGATATAACAAGCTATACCGTGAGTATGAGTCCATAAATATGACATAGTATTTGTAACCTTCTAATGAGGGTAGGGGAGATGGACCCTAAACATCTGTGAATACCAAATCAAGAGGACCTGATGCTTTATAAGATGAATGCTGAAATGGTAGTTGATGCAATTTACCTAACTTGCAGGCATCACAAAAACTGAAATGAGAGTCATTATATTTCAGATGTAAGCTGTTCATAACTGTTCTTAGAACAAGTGGAGCTGGATGACCGAGTTTTAGATGCCACATGTTTTCATTCAAGAGAGATTTATTACATGTATTGCTAGCATTCAAGCTGTATGTACATGGTGAGCTGAAGTTAGTTGTTTTATTTTTTGAAATTGAAAAGGCAGAATGAGAGTTGTTCTTCAAAGAGTGAGCATCTCCTGATCTTTTGTGCATTTCTCCCAGATGCATCTTGTATAGCCCGTTTTCAAGCTTGCCTTGAAGCAAAATATCCTTGGTACTCTTGTCCTTGATTACACAAGAATCACAAGTAAACTCAACATATGCATTGTTATCTTTGGTAATTCTAGAGATGCTCAGCAAGTTTTGGCTATCTTAGGTACACAAAAAATATGATTTAGATGCAGCATCTTAGAAGATAATCCATTTGGAGATAGGACTGTCTTACCAGTGTGCGAAATTGGTAGTTGCTGTCCATTGCCAATAGCTAGACGATCAGTGCCTTGATATTCTAAGTGTAAAGAGAGGTTGGATAGATCTGCTGTGACATGATTTGTTGCTCCACTGTCTGCATACCAGGCTGAATCATAAAGTGTCTCAGGTGTTGCATAGTAGGCAGTGGATTGATGAAAATTTGCCTGATGAGGAGAATTTGTGAGTGCTGGAATATTGTGTCCAAGAAATTGATTATTGTGTGGAATAGTGTTTGATGAAAGATATAGAACATAAAGAAGAAAATCAAGAGCTTGAAGCTCTGTTAATGGCGATAAAGAGAGAGAGAGTTCTCATATTTTTATTGCCTTTTTTTTATATTTTAGTAAAGTGATCAGAAGTTGATTTATATACATTAGTCTAAACGCATGTTCCTAACAAACTTCCTACAAATGCAGTCATCCAACCATTTTGCCATCTGGCAATTGGTTGTTACAGAAACTTTAGATTTCCCGCCAATTCTTGTAGGACTCTGTTTTGTTGATGATCATGATGATTATGACTTACTCGTCATGATCTGTGGTAGAGATGTAATCATAGTTCCCTTTAGCTGGATAGGCAAGCATTGTAGCATAGCCTGAATTAGGTGTGATAACTCTGTAGTCTTTTGCTTGAGAGCTGCAAAGATAGGCTTGTGTTAGGATTATGCTCAATAGCAAGAGTGTAATATTGTAATTGACAATCTTTTCATATTAATAAAGTGATTTCTGGTTTAACAAATCTTATAGCATTTATAGTTTAATATTATAATTGTCAAAGTAAATAATCATAAGGTCAAAAGACTATGAGAAAAGAAGAATTGTTCGTACATCTAGATATGTATGAGGTAGACACAATTCTTTAGTTAGTCTTGAATAATGTTCACAACTTAAGTTAAAGGTTGGGCACCTTTATCTTGTTAAAGTTGTAGAATTCTTTTGCTAGCATTTGAGTAGGATCAAATGAGTTATAATGAGTCTGAAATCATCGAAGGGTCTTCGATTAAAAGAATTTAGTGCATTGGGTGTATTGAATAGGATCACAATGAAATACTTTATTTAGAATCGTCAGTAAATAAAAGTTTTTTTCATTATCAGGACAATCAGAGAGTCTATCTTAATCCTGAGATAAATGATGGACTTATGGTTGCAAGTGTTATCATTTGAGTTATCAATGAGTATGATTATATAGCATAGTCTATCCTCAATAGTTTTGTGGTATTCATTTGTTAATCGATAGAGGACTTCATTTATGGATATGGACATCGTGGCTCCATTTATTAAATGAGAGTAGAATATCATCATATGGACGTTTTGAGGTATTGGATATTGAATCTTAACGTTAAGTTTTCGATAGAGTCTATTGAAACATGGCTTCTGGAAAAGTCAAAATATCCAAGTTCAAAATGTGGTCATATGAGTAAATATGGTAACTTGGAGAGCTATAGGCGGTCTATGAGCTCTTGGCGATTACTGATATTCTTCACGAGGATACACCATCTCCAATAAGATTGTCTAGGGTATGAATGAGAAATATTTACTTATTCTATCTTTATTTAAGAGTTCAATTTTAGCTCTTTAGTTAAATGAGTTAAAATTAATAGATCGGACCTAAGTGAATCATTTGTTGATTGTGATTAGGTTATGTCTATTGAAACTTAAATTTAGATAGCCCGCCAAGATCCCCAATCCACACGGACTTGCATGGATCACTTGATATATTCTACCGGACCAATTTATGGGTCCATCTAGAATTGTATTTAATATATTAAGAATATAATTTTGCACATTATTTATTTAATGGGCTAATCAATTATATTAATATATTAATGAAAGGCATGTGGGCTTGTTTCTTTTAGTAAGAATGGGTCTAGTTCACATGTTGGCTTTTTAATTAAAGTTTAATGGATTAAATAAAATAAGAAAATAATATTAGGCCCATGTATATGGTGTGGGCGGCAAGACTAGAATAATAGTCTAAAATATTATTTTATTTTATTGATTGATTAAATGGAAATTAATTAATTTATTAGTTAATCATTTAATTAAGAATCAAAATCTTTTTCTGATCAAGAAATATGTTTCCTAGAGTTATACTATTGGTAGTAGTATATTAAAGATAAAAGACTTATTTGGTAAGAAGATAAATAATAATGTTTATTTATTTAATCAAATAAGGAAGTCTTTTAATAAGTCATAATAGGATTAAACTCTTATGAGTTGTATTAGGGTTAGGATTTTAAGGTTGATAGGAATTAGGGTAAAGCACAAATCCTCTTTGGGAGAGAATTCGGCCAACCCTAAATCCTAACACAAGAAGAATTCGGCAACCCTAATAATAAAAGGAGAAGAATTCGGCCACCCTATATAATTCATAGCATTCGGCCACTTCTTCTTCTCTGAGCTTGAGTGAATTATTTCTTTTGCTTAGAAAAATAATTCATACTCTAGACAAGTGTTTAATTTCAGCCAAGAGAGAAATAGAGAAAGAGAGTTCTAATTTCGATAGTGCACTTGTAAGCTTGAATATCAAAAGGCTTTGTGCACAACTTCGAATTAGGTTCACGCGAGTTTCAATCTTAACGGTTGTTAAATTCAAAAGTGACCGGAACATACTTTTTAGTTTCTTGGATTTTATTGTGACTAACGATCAGGAGGAGATATTTTGTTTTCCATCTTTAGGTATGCAATTCAAAGAAATGGAGACCACGCTCCTAGGTGATTCACGTTTGTGATAGGATTGGAAGATCTTGCAGATTACCATCGACGCAAAGTCAATCGGATCACGCGACAAAAGGTATTCTACTTTTTAGTGTATATATATATATATATATATATATATATATATGTTTAATTAATTTAAGGGTTAAGGTTCAAATTATGGAAAAATTTTAAACTATACTAAACCTATTTTAGTCTCGCTTCCGCTGCGTGACCGTATTTTTCCCTACAGCTTGAGCTTTATCTAAGCTAGATTGATTTATATCTCTAACAGATTTTAAATGTGATTTTGACAAAGTTGTTAAAGTAAGATATATATATGTTTAGCCTACCATAACAAAAAATTATGGGTACATCTCGGTTTTCATATAGATTTTAAATGTGATTTTGACAAAGTTGTTACAGTTGGTTAGTCATACATGAATGAAACACAGTTGAATGCATATCTAATGTATTATCTATCACTTAGTGATAGCAAAAATGTTAGTATCCAACAGTGGATGTGGCTCACAAATTTTGGAATTTAGATGGTTTGCACATTGATAGTCATGTTTGATCAACTTTTTGTTAGGAAGGAAATGTTGAATACAGTTTCATATCCTTTTTATCTCAGCTTTTTGGCAACTCAAGCAAGAACACAATGAATAAATCTCTGTTTTGATGGTAAACGGTATTTTATGATTCTAATCACTCTATCTGATTTTCTTTTTTGGCCAATTGCCTGGTGCATCTTTTGTTATTGATAAATCCAAATACTAATTAAGAGTAACAATCAACATCATGGATGTTTGTCTATTGATATCTTTTTTCATTCTGTCCTTCATATTAGTTTCTCGTGTGCAACCAGATCCTGCTGCTGGAGGTTCATCCCAGCTGAATTGAGATGAAGTAGATTCTTGATCAATTTTTGTTAGCTTCCAACCCTTGGGCTGATCTATCAAACCCTTGGACTGCTCTATCAACCAGCACTCCTGCTTTTGGTGCAACAAACATCCTTGCCTTTGGGGCTTCAATCAGCACAAGAACTGCATTTGGCGCATTGAGTGCCCTAACATTTAGATCCAGTGGAGCCTTTGAGGCTTCAAGCACCCAACTATTTAGATAATCAACAACCTCCGCTTTTTGGGGCATCATCAAGTACCTCATTGTTCAGTTCTCCACCATTTGGCCAATCGATTTCTGGTAGGTTTCTTATATCAGTTTTTTATAAGCATTTGATATACTAGTGGTTGTACATTATGACATTGGCTTCACATGATACCGGTGGACCACTTCCAACACCAGCAGCCTTTCGCCCGCGGCACTACTTATCCTTGCATGATTATATGCATTTCTTGCTAACCCTTGTACGGTTAATGGAAACCTAGCGGTTGATTAGGTATTATACCTGGTCCGAGTCCGACACAGAGGATGAAGATGAGTAAGAATTGTGTGGAGGCATAGATTTTCAATCGGAAAGAGTATGCAGAACAAACAGTAGTATGACCATTTTTGTTACCTTACTCTCAGGTTAAGTACTAACCATATGTGTTTAGTATTTTTAGAAATACTAGATCATCCTTCTTTAAATTGCCAAATAGTTACAACCATATTGTTATAAGGTTTTTAAATGTGATAAAAAGAGTTAGTGATGTTAAAAGATATTTGAGAGAGTTGATGGCATTTTTAACATGGCCTGGCCAAATAACCTCTCACTACTGTGTATCAGAACAAAATCCCATGTTAGCTTTGAATGAGATGTTGAAGCTTCATATTTGTTTATAATTTTCTTTGTTAGATTTTGGCTCAACAAACATCAATCAGCATAATATACATGTTGTTTTGTCGTTTTTTGCTCATGTCTTTGAAGTATTATGTTGCTTCATTTTAGACAAAACCCATCTTCTTTTGTCTCACTTCTCTTAAACAAAATCAACATAATATACATGTTTTGACATTTTGGACTATTTCTAAGTCAATAAATATTGTTTTTATTCATTGCTATATCATGTGCTCAATAGTCAATACTATTAAAAACAGACTTTTGAGACATCTCTGTTATGTCGTGGGAATAATTATCAGAACTATGCACGCTACTAGTCAGAGAGTTGAAATTCTCAAAGATCAATGTTATTAGGAGAATTTTAGATGTGTGTGATATTTTGCAATCCAAGTCATTCATATTTCTATTATTAGTTAACTTCTTTTGTAATTGTGAATGGTTACTTATATGTCATGCTATACATGAAAAGACAATGTACACATTGAAACATTTTTCTAAAAGTGCATTTCGGAGAACATTAGAAGAGAAAGTTGGTCAAGATTAAAGCTTAAAATATTAAAAAAAATAAATAAATAAATAATCAACGATGTTACATATAATGTTTTAGGTCATGGTACTGACAAAGGAATCTCAAAAATCTCTTACATACCCGATCTAACGTTTCTATATATACCGTAAGGCCTTGGAAGGAATCACTTTTTGATAGCTCGATCGAGCTCTCTACTTGATCACCATCTCTCTCACTTTATAGTGATAATAATCATTAGCAACAAAAAATATGGTCACTAAAAGGGGAAAATTTCATCACTACTTCATTTTGGTGACCAAAAACGTTGTCGTTTCCATTCGACACTAAAAGTTCGTTTCTAAAAATAATTAGTTACCACCCAAAAATTGGTTACTAATTGTCTATAATATTAGTGACTACAAATTTACTTGCTAATTGTAATCACAATTAGTGACCAATATTTCATCACTTATAAGTAAACATTGTGGTTACTAAATCTAGTAATTGGTTCCAAAAAGCAATAAGTATTAGTGACTTACAGTTGGTCTCTAAAGATAATTAGCTAGCACACAAAATATTGGTTACTAATTGTACGAAACATTAGTAACTAAATATTTAGTAACTGATTGAGATCACAATTAGTGACCAATATTTTTATTACTTATAGGTAAAAGATATAGTTACTAAATAATGTAATTGGTCTTAAAAACTAATAGTATTAGTGAGGAATTTGTCACTCACGATCCTCTTTTAGAAATAAAAATCTGGTCACAAATATATTGTTATCGGTCACTAATTAGATTTTTATTAGTAATGTAATGTTGGTCACTAACTATTTATTTATTCATTACTAAAGAGCTCTATAATTAGTAATGAAGATTTTGTGACTAAAAAAATATTACAATTAGTAATTAATATCTTGAGCACTGAAAATTAACAAATTTTGTTACTAAATCCATTCATTAGTCTTTAAGTCTTTTTTTGCCGTAACATATAATGTCAAAAATATACTCCATTTGGTCACTAATATTTATTTTTTAGTAGTGAAAATTTTGTAACTAACTATAATATATATACATATATCACTAAATATGACAATTAATAATGAAAGTTTAAGTCACTAAAATAATTTAAATTGGTCACCGAAGACATTTAATCGTATATTTTGATCACTAAATTGTCACTATAATAATTACAATAAATAATTGAAAAAAGAAAAGAAAAAGGAAATTGAATAACAAATTTAACCTCTAATTTCTTAAAATAGAAATGCATAATTAAAGTTTAAAATCAGTTATGAATCTTAAAACAATACAATCTCAAAAATCAATTAATATTTAGTCAAGTGATATACATTTCGCTCTTGCTCTTAAAGTCACATAGATGTTTGAAAGCTTACCATTGAGAACCTAAGCTACCCATTACAAAATCATTCTCAATGTGATTTGTCATTAAATAAGTCAATCATAAATGGAGGTCCTTACAGTGTTAATATTGTTGGTACATTTTCTGAGTGTGCAACCGATGAACAATTATATCCTTGCATTGATGTTATAAAAGCAAAATGGTTAGACTATTATAAAGACTTAAAGAGTTTCCATCTATTTATTTGTTTGCATTGTGTTTTGATCAACGTAGTAAAGTAGATAGTTTGAATGAGTATTTAAATTGTTATTATGAATGTTTAGGATCAGAAGAAGAAATTGATATTAATAGTTATTGTACTAAAATCAAGGTATTATTTTATGAATTATATGACGAATATCTTAGAATTTATGGTCCATCATTGAACATTAATATTCCACAAACTGAAACTACATCTCATGCTCCTCCATCCTCCACCTTAAAGGGGTTAGGGTCTCGACTCTTATCCCAAAGAACAAAAAAATTACGAACTAATTCTTCATTAGGGTCAGGCTTGTATTTCAAGGTTAAAACGTATCTGAAAACCTCTTCTGAGTTTACGGAAGACGAAAAATTTGAAATCTAGCAATGGTGGAAGAAGCATGAAAGACATTTTCTAATTTTTGCTACTATAGCCAAACAAATTCTTAGAACGCCGGTTTCTACCGTGGCTGTGGAACAAGAGTTTAGCGCCGGTGGAAATATTTTGGACGAAAGACGTTCGGTTGTAAGTTCAAAATCAATTCAAGTCCAAGTTTGTATTGATGATTGGACTAAGGCGCAACACAGACAACAAGATATCGATCAAGATTTAGTTTACGATTTCTTCGACAATGACCAAACCATGAGAACGGAAGGCACTGGCAGTGATTAATTACGGTTATGGGTTCTAACTTCCAACACCAAACCTTGAATAAAAGGTAAGAGAAGTATGTGGCCTTTGATTCCTCTAAATCGAGGATACGTAGGCAACGTAATTGTGGTAAAAATTAAGTGCAATGCCATCCTAATTTTTTTTTTTTTTTTTTTTGTTTTATTTCAATTTTCATTTTAGTTTATCATATATATATATATATATATATATTAATTTTTGGTTACCCAATAAACTAATTTAATATGTTTTTTAATTTTTCTAATAATTATTTTTTAAATTAAAAAAAAAAAAAAAAAAAAAAAAAAAAAGGAACTGAACCGACTAGAACCAAGAACTAGAACCGGTCCCCCCTAGTTTTGGTTCCAATCGGAACCGAAACTAGAACTACCGGTTCCAGACTAGAACTGTACCCAACCGGAACCACCTCTAATATAATTGAAGGTTTATTTCCATTTTTGTTTTAAATTCATTAAAAAAATGAAAAAGCAAAATAATTTAAAATAATATAGAGGGGTATTTTTGTCACGTAAGGTGATAGAGTTGAATTTTAGAGATGTAAGGAGAATAAATGAAAATGGTTACATACCCAGAGTTGTAGATCACCCGCTTGAGTGCATTGATTCCGGTGTGCGGTCGATGTTTTGATTGAAACATCTGTCCATGGTAGTAAATGCTACTGCAATCTTGCAGTTGCGTTCTACCCTGCCTGCTTCTCAAGCTCTAAGATAGTCATCAGTGGCACCTGATATTGGAGGAGTGTCCAAGACAGTCCATCTTCTATCATGTTTTTTACTCCAACTAGACTGTTTAGTTCTTTGAGTATCTTTTACAAAAGCTCATTAATGTCAGTAATTATCCTCACATTTATACCTTTTCACATGAAGAGCCACAAAGATGACTCTTCTTGTTATCAAAAACACAATACGAGTGAACTGTATAACAAGAACACAAGTCATGTCAGGGGTTCAATTGTATCTAAGAATAGAATTTTATCTCTCATTTAATAATAAAATAAAGTATCGGAAGTGGAAGAACTTATATTTCTTTTTGCATTGCATGCAGGTGTGTGCAATTTAGTGCTCATTGTGTTACAGAACTTGCAAATGCAGTGGTGACACATCCACTCTCCTTTTGGAACCTCCTAATTCAAAATCTATTGATTCCCAAAAACAAATGATGATAATTAATAACAAAAAAAACAAAAATACTGAATACAATGACCAGCAGTAGAGAATCTGAACTATCAGTTAAAAAGAAAAAAAAAAATGTTACCTTCATGTGCATGCAAGAATAATGGAAAGTCGAAGCACATTTCTGGCAACAGATCAATTCTCCACCATCACCGTAAACCATACATGCATCGTCACTCCAGTCAGCAGAGCCACGGGTTCTTGGACACTCAACTATAAAACAACGGTGGTGAGCAGCTTCGACTCTACTAAGCCAAGCATTAGTGGTCAGTAGATCCAACAGTGATCCCTGTAACCTCTTTATAAACATTTTTTGGTATGGCATGTTCAGGCTGCAGCTCGATGCATGTTCCTCAATTCATGCACATCGAACACCTCATTGCAGCAATCGCATAGCACGCCTCCCTTGTGAATGTGTCCCTTCACACAACCTTTACAAATCCTATAGATTACTGCATTGTTTTCTTTGATCATCTTCTTTTCTATCGTCCATGAAAAGATGGTCTTGTTTTTCGTCTCAGATGCCAACTTTCGTTTTTTACTTCTTCTCTTTGTAAGCACATTATTTGTACGGGTTTAAAAATTAAATGACACTATTTGGAGTTGGCTTTTCAAAACTATCTCCACTTATGTTTAAAAACACCTATTATGGTGAACGGATAAAAATGCCCTCAAAAGTACTTCCACGTCAACTATTTTGAAAACTTATATTTCATTTTAGTTTTTTACTTTTCATTTAACATAAAGAGTAGAGAGAGAAGTTACGTGATTTGATTGTGTTTTGTTGGGTTATACATTCGTTTTGTATTTTTGTATTGTTAGATCTTGTTTCTTAGTTATAGACCTGGTTTCTGGTTTCTGGGGTAAGATTGGGGAAGACGATGAACAGTAAATAGGCTAGTGAAAGTCTTAGAGCATGTTCTAAAGTCTCGACAGAAGTCTCAGAGAGTGTTACACAAGTCTAGGATAAAAGTCTCGGGCAGAAGTCTCGGAAAACATACAAAAGTCTCAGAAAGCATTTAAAAGTCTCGGATAAAAGTTTCGGAAGGTTTTTGAAAAGTCTCGGAAAGCATACAAAATTCTAGAAAGGTTTATGAAAAGTCTCGGAAACTAACGACCCCCCGAGTGCGTCAGCGTAGCGCCACTAAACTAATCCAATTAAGATTCATTGATAATGTTATGAAGTTGGTTTTGTTTGAGTTTGAGTTGGAAAAAACTATACAGAGCTTCAACTTAAATGTTAGAGAGAGAAGTAGATCTTAGACAAAGAGAAAAGTTAAAGTCAAAATAATAATTAAAAAATGTGTAAAGTAAGGGCATTTTTGGAAATCACTTACTTTGGTGCCTTTTAAACATAAGTTATTGAAGTGGTGATAGTCTTAAAACACCAACTCAAAAAAGTGATAAAACCCCCTATTTTCTCTTATTTGTGCTAGAACTTTCAGTAGCAACCACATTTTTCATGTTCATGTTTTCCTGAAACTAACAAAGAAAGCATTATAGAGATAACATAGAAATTACAAAATGAACATTTTTGAATACTAATAATTAATAAACAACAAAGATCATTATGATTCATTTCCATTTTAACTGGTATAATAGCTTTTTATTTGTATTGATTTATAAATGTACAAGGTTTTATTTATTTATTTATTTATTTATATATAATAGTGAAATTAATGCCCACCTACCCCTTTGACCTCCATGGGGTTCCTTCCTTATTTGAACTGGTCTCTCTGCTAGGGCTTGCATCAGCCCTTCACGGGTTCACATGGTGGCTTTGGCGATGGTTCTAGGTGGTTTTGGTGTACTTAGGGCAACTTTATCACGATAGGGGACTTAAGGAGCCCAAGTGTCCCTCCTCCCGTTCGACTTGGCGGGCCGTGGCGTCCAATCGAGTTGGTTGCTCCCGGCGGCGCTGAGGGGGTCCTGGTTCCTTTCTGGAATCAAAACCAGGGAGTGTAGCGAGGTTACGCTAGATCTCACCATCATGGCACCGGGGTGGTCCCGGTTGTATCGAGACCGGGTTCCTCAAATGGCAGGTTTTAAAGGCAAAGATGGGGTCGTGCTGGGCCTGGTTATATCGGGGCCGGGATATGCTTTGATGATCTATGAGAGGTTTGCTCTGGTTCCCAACCCCGCTGCGATATACCAAGGAAAGTACTACTTTGATTTCCTAGGCCATTTTTGGCAATTAACAACATCATCTTAGATTCAATCACAAAAAACAAACAAACACACCAACGTCAATAGCAACACCATCGCCAACATTAACACCAAACCACAAACCAAAATCAGAACCCAAACCCAAACCCAAACCCGAACCAAGAACCATTTACCACTACCACAACCACAACTAGATTCAACAAACCCAACCACTGAAGCAAGCCTAACCCAGCATTGAACTCATCGGCGGCCAACCCAAATGATTCTCATTCTTTAAAACTTAGCAGCCTATCTTTCTCTCCCATTCTCTAACCCAAATCCATCGGTGAGAAGATCAACGCTCTTTCTTTCTCTCCCATTGTGTGGTGATGGTTGGAGGAGATCCATGGACTGTCACGCGTCCTAGGAGGAGATCGATAGACAGTCACTCGGCCTTGGATGAGATCGGCACAAACAATCATGAGTTCTGGATTGATGGGTTTTTGAGGTTTCTGATTTGGTTTGGTTTATGGGTGGTGAGGTGGTGGTGTATTTCTGGGTTGATGGTGGGAAGGTTCTGGATTGATGTGTTTGGAGTTGTTGAATGCGTTTGGTGTATTTTTGGATTTTTTGACACTATGTTTGGATTGATAGAATAGAAATAAAAGGAAATGATAAGTTAAAGAGGAAATGAAAATAAATGTGAGGAAAGGATAGTGTTTTTAGTGATGATTGTTTTGTTGGTTATGAATGGAATGGAAGGGGAAGGGAAAGGGAAAGGGAAAGGAAACAAATGTAGTATTAATAGGGTTAGTTTTGGAATATTGAAAATTTTCATTAACTTATAATTTATTTCCCTCCTTTTCCGTCCAATTTTGGAGAGAAAACAAATTGGATGAAACAAGAAGAAATTATTCCTTCTCTTTCCCTCATTTTCCTTTCTTTTCTTTCTCATTTAACTATCCAAACAAAAGGTATGAAATTCTCCCATTTCCTTTCTTTTCCTTACTCTCATATTCCATCAATGATCAAACCAAACATAGTGTGAATGTTAGTTGATGTGTTTTTGGGTGGATTTTTTTTTATTTTGGACGGGGGTGGTGTGTTTTTTATTTTATTATTATTTTTTTTTTTTATAGATGATGATGATGATGATGGATGGATGGTGTTGTTGAATGATTTTGATTGATAATGATAATGATGAAATGGGAATGGATTTTTAGTGTTTGTGGATGAATTTTGATGAATGGTTTCTAGAATTTTGATGTAGAAGATGATGTTTTTTTATATAATTTTTTAATTTCTAAATATTAATTTTTTATTTTAATAATAAGTTAAATAATTTTAATTTTTAATCTTCCCAAGATGGACAATTTGCCATCATTTTTTTTTTATACTTTTTTTTTTGTTTTTTGTTTTTTTCATTTTTGTTTTTTAAATTATCTTTTAATCTATACCATCGCCCATCCATCTCAAAGATGGATGGTGGAGATCCATTTAAGAAAATTATATTTTTTCCAATTATTTTTTTAAAAAACCCATTTATTCACAATTATCGAAGGGCAAAATGTCTTTTAACTTGAAAATTATTTTTTTAATGGAAAAACTTACGGAAATGGGGAATATGGCGAATAAGTTTGGTTTTAGGGGGAAGATCGGCCATTAATGAAAATACAGGTGGCAGATTGTCTAATAGGTCAAAATATAGGGAGGGAAATGATACTTTCCCCATTTTTAATCATTTTTTTTTTTTTTGGTACAGAGGAGGGCAAAGCCCAGAAAATGAAAGAAAAACTAAGGCAAAAAGGAACCAGAGCACTGTCTAGTGCTCACAAAACCTCTGAAATCAACAGCCAAATTATCCTTAATATCAGAAGGAGGAGCTTCAAAAAACAAGATACCAATCTCCTTATCATAACCTAACCGAGCCAAAGCATCAGCCACACCATTGCCTTCTTTAAAAACATGATTCACAGTGCATTCCCAATCTCCAGCAATCATTAATTTGCAGCTTTGAATAAGACTAAACAGAGGGTGATTGATGCTGAAATTCTGGCTAACCAGCTGCACAATAGACAGAGAATCAGACTCAACAGCCACTCTCCTAAATCCTAACTTCCAGGCCATGGAAAGACCTTCAAATAAACCCCAAGCTTCAGCCTCAAGCACATTGCCAACACCAATATTCATAACAAAGCCATTAATCCACTCTTTCTTATGGTTCCGCAAGACACCACCAACAGTGATAATACCAGAATCCTTATTACAGCTACCATCCACATTGAGCTTCACCCATCCTTCAAGGGGATGCATCCAAGCAACCGAAATAGAGGAGACATTTCTAGAAGGGCCAATCACATTAGTATTCAACCAGTCTTTACAGAACCTAGTGATAATTAAGTCAGGGGAGTGGGGAATGGAAAAATCATGCTCAAAAACCTTCTTACATCTCCACTTCCAAAGAAACCAAATCACACTGGAAAATAGAAGGTAATTGGGGATATTGCTAGGGCCCAAACTCTCACTTCTAAGGTTCTTATCAAACCAAACATTAATCTCATCTTTAAAAGAAATAGAAGAAGTGATACCTATACAAAAACTCTCCCACACATGGATAGAAAATCTACAGTTACGAAACAAATGGTTAACATCCTCAATACCATCGCTACATCGGGGACACGAAGTATCAACATCCAGCCCACGAACTGCTCTTTGAAGGTTGGTAAGGATTTTGCCATGAAGCACAATCCAAAGAAAATGTTGGACTCTAGGGGGAATTTTAAGATTCCAAATAAACTTCCAAGACCATATAGGCAGCCCATCCTCCTCTAAAATCCCCTTATAGGCAGAGTTCATAGTAAAATTGTCATCTTGATTCCAACCCCAAACATGTCTATCAGTGCCACTGTGAGTCCTTCCAGCATGTAAGCTAGCCATCCTATGAACAATTGGCCAAGGAATGACAAAAGCAAGAAGAGGAAGCTACCACACACCATTAACTATGTAGTAGTCAATAGTTTGAGACAAAAGATCACCCTCCAAACTGGTAGTAGTGTGATCTTTGAGAATTCCCACACCTGGAACCCAATCATCATTCCAAAAAAGAATTTGATCCCCTTTACCAATTCTCCATTTCAAACCTTTAGAAAGTAACTTGGTACCATGTATGATGCCTTTCCAAGTGCTAGAATAAGGAACACCTTTAGCATGAACACTGTCAAGCAGAGATTTATTATGAAAGTACTTATGCTTAAAAAGATTACACCAAAAATCATCCTCATTTTGCAGCAGCCGCCACCCTATCTTGGCAAGTAAGGCTTGATTATATATTTTTAATCATTTTTTTTTTTTTTTTTTGGTGAGAAAGAAGGCTTAACAGCCCAGAAACAAAACTAAGTGGGGGGAACCAGCCTAGCAGTAGCTAGACCAAGGAAATCGTCCTCCAACAACTTTACAATTTGAATAGGGGGGTCACCAAAGGAAGTGGTACCCAACTCAAGCGAATGACCAAACTTAGCCAAACCATCAGCTGCTCTGTTTCCTTCTCTATACACATGCTGTATGCTGCAGCACCAGTTGTAGCCCATGAAATCTTTGCAAGCCTGAATGATGCTGAATAGGGGATGATTAACAGGGGTGGGGCTATTCAGCAAACACACAACAGTCTGAGAATCAGATTCAACCACAACTTTCTTGAACCCTGCCTTCCAAATGAGTTGTAAACCTTCAAAAATGCCCCAAAGTTCATCTTCTAAAATACTGGTTTTTAATCATATTTGACTATCAATATATATATATATATATATATATATATATTTAGAAGGACCAAAATGATGTATTTCAATTAATTTAGTCAAAGAGTGATAAATTGAAATCTCCGAGCGACCAAAATAATTTTCGCCCAAAAAAAAGAAAAAAAAAAACTTACATCCAAAGTCCAAATGCGAAGAGTGGCGCCAATTTACAGCCGCGAAATTCAAATAAAATAAAATAAAATCTAAAAGTAAAATCCTTGTCGCTCTAGATTTCTCATAGTGAAAGAAATACAGAGATCTGACTTCTGATGGAAAATTCAAGACGTCTCGGCTCTCAGGTACGAATCTTTCCTTTTTCACGATTCTGTTTAATTCACTAGAAAAAAGAAATGGCATTACTCATATTTCTGTATTCTCAAGATTTTCCCTTCTCATTTTTATTAAATTTCAACTATTCTAGGTTTCCGATTCTATGTGCTCGCAATCGCTCCCTTCTGGTTTGTATTTTTTATTATATTTTTCAGATTTTACTAAACTGTGTAACATTTCTTAGTTGTTTAATTGATATATTTTTTGTTGGGGTTTTATTAGAGCCTCCTGATATTGGAAACTGGTTTTCAAGCTATGGTTATGAGTCTCCCGTAGATAGTGAGGGGTTTGTTATCCGAGAAAGCATCGAAGAAGAAAACGAAAAGAATTGTGATGAATTTGGGAAAACTAGATGCAAAGTTGAATTGGATTTTGTAATTGAAAATACAAACTCAAATGTGTTAGCTAATGATCATGAAAACCAGTCTTCAAGTGAGGTACTATATTCAATTTTTGTGAAAATTCGGTCAAGGCCGTACTTAATGTCCTATAAGCTTAGGGTTTGTTGTATCTAACATATATTTTGTTGTCACAGATTCCGGATTCTTCGTACTCACCCTCGGGAGTTTCTGGTTTGTATCACTAATTTCTAATTTACATTGAAGACTATGTCGAATTTTTTTATGATTGGAGTGAAAAGTGATTTTCTTTATTTGTGATTATTGGTCTATCAGAGCCTCCTAACATCAGAAATTGGTTCTCAAGCTATGTTTACGATTCTTTTGTGTTGGACACTAATGATGATGTTAAAGATTCCATTTCTCATGAAAATGAATGTGAGAAAGAAGAAGAAGCAAATTTGGGTGCATTTATTGAAAGCAGAAGCTGTGATCAAATGGGTGTTGGCCAGGGCATTAGCTCAAATGGCTCTTTTGAAGATGATGACCAGAATAAGAAGTCCTTATGCAAGGTACAGTCTATCTATTGATGTTTTTTTTTATTATTTGGTTTCATAACCACTCATATCTAAATCAATTTTTATTGCTGCAGATATCAGATTCTATGGACTCACCCTCTCTCTTTACTGGTTAGTATTGATGCTCTTAGAAAGTCATATATGTTAAACAAAATTTCAATATCTACTTGGCTGATAAATATTTGATAAAAGATTTGAGAACTTGGGATTTTTTAAGAAGTCACAGAGAGGACTTGACATTTAAACAATGCCGAAAAGTAGTTATCTTTTGTTTTTATTTCTTGTTGCATCAGAGCCTCCTGATGTCAAAAATTGGTTCTCAAGCTATGCCTATGAGTCTCTTGTATTGGATACAAGCAATGAATTTGGAGATTCTCTTCATTTAGAAAGAGAACCAAAGGAAGATGAGTTAGTCGCTGAAGATAGTGAGGGAGAGAAAGAAGAAAAAATGGACATAATTCAACTAGTTAGAAGTAGATATGAAGAGGTTGATGTTGAGAATGTGCACTCAAAGGGAATTCTAGAGTCTATAAACAAGGTACTCGTCTCTCTCTTCTTCTATATCGTCCCCTTATATTTGAAGAGCACTGATACTTTGAATTAAATAGCATAAGCAATAGTTGTGATTCTTTAGCAAAGTTTATCCTTTTGTTTCAAAGGGTTTTAAATTGATTTTTAGGAGGGAAAAGTATTTGATTAGTTGTGTGTAAGTCATTTTCTACTATCTTCATGTTGCAGGACATTGAAAGGATTGAAAGGATTGAAAGGAAGGAAAGCACATCTTCTCAGAATAATTTGTGTTCTGTTAAGTCTAAACCAATACAAAAAATTTCTCAAGAAGTCTGCTCTGTCTCATTGAATGTCACAAGTTCAGCCAACAACAAGAAATCCCCAACGATGGAGGAGAGCTCAGAATCCAATATCCGAATTGAAGGTTTTGCTTCAGGTAGTAGTGGAGCAAGAAAGCGGATCCATAAAAGTAATGACAAAGAAAATGAGAATACAGAAAATGGTTTTGTTACAACAAGGAAAAAAGGGTGTGCGAGAACAGAAAAAGAAGATTTGGAGGGAAGACCACAAGGGATTTTATTGGAGTGTACAAGGAATTTTGGGACAGTTTGTGTAGCTGGTGAAAAGGATGTCACTGTTAATAGAAAGGTGTTGACAGAAACAACCAATTTGCAACTCTCAGAAGCTATAGGGGTCACTGGAAAATGGAGATGTCCTCTGAAGAGTAAGCCAAATCGTGGTCCTCCTTTGAAACAGCTTCGACTTGAGCGATGGATTCATAAAGTCTAGTATAGAGGCTTCCATAGGACCAAATCTTGGCCTAAATTAACTGTTAATCAGGCAATTCCAATTAAGATAAGATACTCCAACTTTTGTATTGATATGTTTATAACATTTTGAAATAACTAGAAGATGATTCCCAAGGTCCTTTGATTAATTGCACATCCTCGGCTGTTCAAAGTAATTGTGAACTTTCTCTTTTCTATCTAGAACATGCAATGTTCGTAAAGGTCTTAGACACTAGTCAGGTGGTGGCTCGGCTCCTAGCACCTAGGGTGCCTGGGCTGCCTTGGCAGAGCCACGGCCACCCTTAAGTGGAGAACATGTGTGGAGATGGTCGAAGACGAAACAGAGACATTGCTTTCGTATTTTTCTTTTAAAAAAAATAAAAAACCTAGGTGAGCCAACGTCTTTTGATTTTTTTTATTTTTTTTATTTTTTTTATGATTTAGTTTATAAAATCATGAAGTGTGAGCATAAATGCATGACTCCCCTATGGAATTGTTAAAATGATATGCTAAATATATCATTTTTACTATTTTTTATACAAAATTTAATATTGACATTGGAATATGGACCAAAGATGGTATAGTCTTATTTCATCATACGTCATATTAATAATAGTAAGAGTCCTTAGATTAATTGGCTTATCAAGAAAATTGGCAAAAGCAAGTAGATAGCAGAAGATAAACAAAACGTAGCGTTTTATATTCCAGCCAACGGTGTCGTTTTTAGGATAATAAGAACCGTACTCAATTTTAGAGTACAAACTCTAAAATACAGTACCATATCCTCAAATTGTACTCTAAAACTCGTTTTCAAGAAATTTTTTTTAGAGTTTCTTTCTTGGTTTGGTACTCTAAATTTAGAGTACCAAATATAAAACTCTAAATTCACTTTTTGTATTTTCTATACCACTTTTACCCTCATGTCTATAATTATAAATAAATATTTAACATGAGGAAATACCCCTTTTTAGTCAAAAATTTAGGGGGTTTATTATTTTTACCCAACATTAGTGTTTTTATTGTTTCTACCAATTCATTGGCTGTGAAGACCTAAATGCCCCTCATTTTCCCATTTTTTAATTCCTCTCCTCTCTCTCCTCTCATCAGATTCATTTTCTTTCTCTCTTTCTCTCCTCTCTCTCTCTCCGCCGCCGCCACTAAACCCCAAAACCTAGTGCCACCGTCGGTGGGTTTTTCGCTCGAAACTCGTGCGATTTGCGGTGAGGAGGCAGATCGACGGTTGTCAATCACGATCTGGTCCATATCAAGCGACCCGAATCCATCTCTGTCGCCGTTCATTCGATCTATGAAACTCGATCGTTGATCTTCGTTTGGGACCCGCGTATGTGGTTCGATTTGCAGCGAGGAGGTAGATCAACGGTCGTCGATCACAATCTGGTCCAGATCGAGCGACCCAAACCCATCTTTGTCGTCGTTCGTTCGATCGATTTTGGGTCGACCCCGTGGTGGTGTGTGCGTGAGAGTGAGAGAGATGGAGGTGGTGATGAGATGGTGGTCGATTCTGAGCTTGTGTTTGTGGTGATGATGTTTCTGGGTTGTGGTGGAGCTGATGAGTTATGGTGAATATTTAAAAAAAAAAAAAAAATTGTTTTTTGTTAAATTTATGAAGATTAGGATGGATGTTGTTTAATGATTGAGGTGTTTGATTTTGTTGTGGATGGAAAGATTAGGACAGGTTTTGTTTAATGAGAGTTGTTTAAAAATTTGTTTTGGGTTTGTGATTTCTGGAAATTTTGGTGTTTGAATTCGGTGTTTGATTGGTGTCTAGAAATTTTGGTGTTTGAATTTGGTTTGATTTCTGGAAAGTCTTAATTTGGTTTATTATTATTATTATTATTATTATTTATTAAATTCAGATTTTGTTTTTTCCAGATTTCTTTAAACACACCAAGCCACCAATTAAACACACCACGGCAACCCAATTAAATACACCAAGCCACCAATTAAACACATCACGGCAACCCAGTTAAACACACCAGGTGTAAATTAATTAAACACACCACGACAACTCAATTAAACACATCAAGGCAACCCAATTAAACACGTCATGGAAAATCAATTAAACACATCCGGGAAGAAGAAGAAGAAGAAAAAGAAAAAAAATAGACAATTGTTTTTGGGGGTTTTTACAATTTGGTCCCAACTTAATTGGGAAACATCATTTTTTTACTCCTTAATTCAAATTTCATTGATTTGGTCCTTATATAATTGAAAATCAATCAAATTAATCATACCGTTAGTCAAACCATCACTTTGACTAACGGTATGACTAATTTGATTGATTTTCAATTATATAATGACCAACTTGATGAAATTTGAATTAAAAAGTAAAAAAGTGATGTTTCCCAATTAAGTTGGGACTAAATTGTAAAAACCCCTTATTATTAGATATGCCTATATTAAATGATACTATATATATATATATATTTTTTTTTTTCATATAACATAAAAAAAAAAAAAAAAAAATAGTTACTTTTGTTGTGGCCGCGAAACATGGTATACAATAAATGATACTATATTCTTAAGAATTTTTTTTTTTTTTTTTTTTTTTAAAGAATTTTTTCCATTTTCTAATATATCTAAGTATACAACATAACATATATTATTAATACTATTTATTAAATTTTTTTTAATAATAATCTTATATTTCCAATTTATGACATATATAATAGTTTGAACTTCTGGAGTTCACAAAGTCATCAACATATGCATTAAATGATACTTTTAATAATAATCATATATGTAATAACAATCATATATATATATATTTTTAAATTTCCCATATTCTAATAAATAATTATAATTATAATGGATGGTGGAGATTCAATCTGAAAATTTGAAAATATAATTTTAATTTTTTTTTTTTAATTTACCAGATCTTTTCGAATCTGAAAATTTCCATACTTATAGAAATTGGTTATTAATATATGTCATGAACCTCCGCCATATGTGTTACGTTATAAACTACAACCCCAAAACACACGTAATAACTAATGTGGATAGAATTGGAATAGTTGTGACTAAATAACCATAACTTTCAAATATTTATTATTATTATTATTATTATTACTAAATAAATGATAATTTTTTTAAAAAAAAAAATTCATATAACATATAATAATAAGGGGTTTTTACAATTTGGTCTCAACTTAAATGGGAAACATCACTTTTTTACTCCTTAATTCAAATTTCATCAATTTGGTCCTTATATAATTGAAAATCAATCAAATTAGTCCTATCGTTAGTCAAAATCGTCACTTTGATTAATAGTAGGACTAATTTGATTGATTTTATATTATATAAGGATCAAATTGATGAAATTTGAATTAAGGAGTAAAAAAGTGATGTTTTCCAATTAAGTTGAGACCAAATTGTAAAAACATTTTATTTTTTTTAATAAAGAAGGGCAATTTTGTCCAAAAAGTGGATATTTTAGTAAAAACAATAAAAATGATAATCTTGGTAAAAACAATAAACCCACTAATTTTATGGCTAGTTTTAAAGTTCTCCCTATTTAACATTTATATATATATATATATATATATATATATATATATATATATAACTTTTTAATTAAATTCAATTAATACATAATAAGTTTTAATTTATAAATTTTATTATCACAAAAATTATACCATTTCTCATCTAGATCCTTAAAATGAAACAAATATTGAATATTTATTAATAATTTTTCATTTATCAATACATACATATTCTTATTATACTTTTATTATTTACATATTAATAATTATAAGTTAGCAACAAAATAAGGACCGAAACATAGTAACATTAAAACTTCAAAATGAAAATAATTCACATTGTAATTGGGAATCACGAGTGCTTTTTTTTTTTTTTCTTCAAGAATGTTTATATTTTTTGTTCGAAAGAATTCACGCTCGTTGAGATTTTTTATGGAATCCAAATTAGTATCACAGTTTTGTTTGATGAAAAAAATTAGATAAAAATATGAGAGAATATTTTGTTTATTAGTGTATGAACGTGAGCAAATTTGGTATGCAAGAATGCAAGATCATGTGAGAAAATTTGTCTAAAATTTAAAACTAAATAAATAAAAAAATTATAACAAATTCATGTACTAATAGAAATGTTATATTTTTATAAAAAGTAAAAAAAAAATGTTTTAAAAATAATATTTGTTAAAATTTAATTGAAAAATAAAATTATATCAAAATAATTTATTGAAGAAAAAATAATAATGAAAATATAAATTATTTGAAGATAAAACTAAAATCAGAGATAGACAATTAGATATATAGATAGGGATAGAGTATGTAGTTGCGGTTTAAAAAATGGATAATTACCCGGTGGCCATCAACTTGGGTCACCACTATCAAAATGACCATTAGATGGAGAATTGGTTTCAAAATGACTATTTTTGGCAAAACACTAAAGGTCATTCTATCCAATTCCATCAAATGAGTAGCATTTTGATAAATAAAGGGATGACATTAATTAATTTTAGATGTTTTTTGGAAATCAAAATTTTCTTTTGTTTTTTGAAACGAATAATTATATTTAGGGTGTGTATATACGTATAGCATATTTCAAACACACACACACACACACACACACACACACACACACAAATATATATATATATATATATATATATATATATATTGTAGTCGATCGGGTCTATAATTGATTCTGATCGTCGAAGTGGGCACTGACAACATGTAAAACAGCAAATAAATAAAGTTGTGGTGAACCATAGGAGGGGGTGATCCTTTTGGGGGACTCTCCGACGCTCAAGTCAGTATCTTGTTCGATATTAATAAAATAAAGGGTAGAGATTGGCAAACCGTAGTAGTTCGATATAGTCGAATCGACCAATCGGTCGATCAGGGATTTGGTCAATGTCAATAGTTGAGCAATTTGGTAGTTCGAAGGATCTGATGAATCCCTTTGTTTGACTGGTATTGATGGATGGTTGAGGTCGTCTTTGTTCGATGTTGGGGATCTCGAATCAACCAAGTAATGTATTAGCAATCGATGCCGGAGGAGAACCACCGCGATAAATGCAAGAAATGAGTTTTTGAAGAGTCTTGAGAGATTTTGAGAGCTTCCACCTCAAAATTCGGTTTAAATCGTAGAGTTCGGGGCACCGACAATCTATAAATAGTGCTTTGTCAAATGCTTTGGATTCCTTGTAGAACAAAACCAAAGGAAAGGGTGTCTTGTAGGAGTCTACTCAACACCCAAGTTAGACAATTTATGAACAAATTGATAATTCAAATTAAGAAATAAACAATGTAGATTCTAAAGCAACTGTAGATAAGGCTTGTCGAGCCTTTGGTGGTGTTGTTCAAATAACCTTATTTTCGCTTGGGCTGAGCGTGGAGATTACTTGAGATGAGGTTCCAGTGGTTGGAACCATGGATTGAGAGAGTGATGATTTATCAAGCGAATTTTCTTGAGTCAGGAATGATGGGCCGAATTCTCCTCCTTCTATTGGAGAGAAGGGTGCTATTTATAGTGTTCTAGTCTAAAACCTCAAGTGGGGCCTCTCTAGTCGATTACATGCAATTACTCTCCATGATTCTTTCTTGGTTTTATGGGATTCCATAAATGTCATTTAGAGCCAATTTGAATTGGCAGTTACATTTGCTTTATAACTGAAAGACTTAAGGGTTGTTTTTTTTTTTTTTTCACTTAAGACTTAATGGGTCTGAATCGAACTCATTAAGTTGTTTTGTTTGTTTTTTTAAGTGGTCAAACAACTTAAAAATATCGAAAAACAACTTAAAAAAAAAAAAAAAAAAGTAAGAAATCCTGACTTTTAACTTAATTCCAAATCACTGAATTATAATTAAAATATTTTCTTCCAAATCTATCCTCCAAAAAAAGATGTATTTCTAAATTTATCCTAATTTGATATGGTATAAAATTCTTTCTTTTAACGTATTTATTATTTTAAAAGGCTTTTAGAAAGAAAGAAAGAAAGAAAAAAAAAAAAAAAAAAAAAAAAAACCTTAATCATTTCTCATATTGAAATCTTTCTGGGATTAAACAATTAAATTTTTCTCCTACCAAATCCTTGTACGAACTCTTTAATTTTTTTTGTTATCTACATGTAGTGGCCGTTATAAAACTCTTTAAACATAATCTAGAATGATAATTTGTTATGATTGTCATAGTTGTAGTTATATAATTTATCAAAGATTCTTTTTATGGTTGCATTCGATATTGAGTAGATTTCGTGGCTTGAAGAAGTTATAGAATAATTGTATATATATATATATATGTACCGGTGTATATAATTTAGGGACCTATTTAAAAAAAAAAAAAAAAAAATTGGTTTCTGGTTGCATATAATCCAGGAAAAAAAAAAAAAAAAAGGGTTTCTAGAATTATATATTGGATATTTGGACAATATGTAAAATTGAACTTGAACTTTTTTTTTTTTTTTTTTTTTACAATATTGAACTTGAACTTTGTTTGCAGAATAACATGGAAAATTATATTCCTGGATGAATTTTTTGTTTTGTTAAATTAATTTTTTTGCGGAAGAACATGCAAAATCTTATAAAGAGTGTTGCATCTTAAATTACTTCTTTTAATTAGTATGGGTATAGATGTACAATTACTTCTTTTCAGACAATTTTATTTTTAAAAAACAAACATGTTGACAGTACATTCAGACGTGGAAAAAAAAAAAAAAAACATGTCATTCAGATACAGGTTTCAATCACTATTTAGTCTTCAATAAAATTCAGGACTATTCAGTCTTCAGACAAAAAAACAAACGACCCCTTAGTCAACTAGCAATTAAGTCAGCTGGTGACATGAGTTTGGGTCATGGGTCGAACCCTTGGGCTTGGGCTTTCGTATTGGGCCTAGAGCCTATTTTAATTATGCTATTTTTGGCTACCACAGTTAGCCCCCCACTCATTGAGTTGAAGCCTCCAACTTTAGAGAGTGGACTCTTGCATCAAGCGGTCTACAAGACAATTGTTGGTACTTTCCAATGTTGTATATGAGAGCGTCGAACGAAGTCGATAGAACCAATGACAACTTACAATAGTGATTTAGCCAGGTATTTTTTCACGATTGTTCCTTTGAATCTTTGTTTGCGTGCTTCGAAACGTGAGAAATAGTGTCGCTCGACGTAGATCGATTTTATACATCACTTTATTATTTCAACGAATGGTAGCTAGACATGGAGCACTGTAAAATAATTAAAGATCAGCTTGGTGTAGAGCTTTGATACATGATACTTCCTAGAATAGTGTGGCTCGACTTAGAGCTATGACATCATATTCAAGGTATTGACTTAGAGTAGAACAATATAGTTCGATCCCTATAATTTCATATCATAGCCCGAAATAAGTAATTCATTAATAATGTATTTGTAGGTTGATAAAGTGCAATTTGATCCACAAAGGATGTCGATCGACACAAGGGTAGACCTTGTAGATAATTGTTTTGCAGGCCATGTAGGGCACCAAATTCAATTTTTATAGACTAAAGCACGCAACTTGATTTGGAGAATTTGGAGTACTAGATTCAAACTTTTCTTTTTCTTTTACATCTGATCTAGAATTTGTAGGGCTAACATTTGTAGATTTGTAAGATCTGGCCTATGGTTGTAGAACTTTTAACACTTGTCGCTCGCATTGGTTCGTCATGGTTGTTCGTCTTATGACTATAGTTGAGCATCGAGATGCAATGGAGAGGATGTTTGAGCCATTTTGTCTGGCATTTAACACCTGCAAATTCGTTAGTTTTGCAAAAATAATTGCTCGAGCCCTACGATGGGCGCCAAATTGTAGTCGATCGGGTCTACAATTGATTTTGATCGTCGAGGTGGGCATTGACAACCTATAAAACAACAAATAAATAGAGCGGTGGCAAACCACATGAGGGGGTGTTCCCTTTGGGGGACTCTTCGACGCTCAAGTCAGTATCTTGTTCGATATTAATAAAATAAAGGGTAGAGATTGGCAAACCGTAGTTGTTCAATATAGTTGAATCGACCAATCGGTCGATCAGGGATTTGGTCAATGTCGATAGTTGAGCAATTTGGTAGTTCGAAGGATCTAATGAATCCCGTTGTTCGACTGGTATCGATGGATGGTTGAGGTCGTTTTTGTTCGATGTTAGGGATCACGAATCGACCAAATAATGTATCAGCAATCGATGCCGGATGAGAACCACCGTGATAAATGCAAGAAATGATATAAGGACATTGAATGTGAGCCACTTAAAGCATGGAAAATGAGTGACTCACATTCAATGTTCTCATATATTTACATCAGTGCATACTGACTTGAACATTTATATATATATATATATGGTCCCGTTCACATCGGTGCACACTGATATAAATATATAAGGACATTGAATGTGAGCCACTCATTATGTAGAAGTTTTGACAAGTGCGTACACACTAAGTCAAAGCATAGAAAATGAGTGGCTCATATTCAATGTTCTCATATATTTAAACAATAATGCTAAACATCCCACCTACAATCCCACTATTTTCATCCCAACACACGTGGCAGCTGATGTGTCACTTAGTGAGTGGACACACATTAATTTGATACTTATCTCTCTTATCTATGTATTCACTCACCAATTAATGTTTGTCCACTCATTAAGTGACACGTCAACTGCCACGTGTATTATGATGAAAATGGTGGGATTATAGGTGGGATTATAGGTGGGATGTGTAGCATTACTGATATTTAAATCGGTGCGCATTAGAATATTTCTATATATATTTATGAGAAAATAACACTAGATACCATTAATTGGTGGTTGGAGTCCCAACAAGGTCATTGACAATTTAAATTGTTCCAAAATCACCATTTTGATGAAACATTGTTCATTGATAGCCATTATGTTAAATCTAACAGAAAGCTACCGTTATCTATGACAAGACACTCATAAAGAAAAAAATAGCACTAGACACTATTAATTGGTGGGTGGAGTCTCAAAAATGTCATTATTTCCATCTCTGCAAACTATTCTCTAATGGGCAAAGCTTTTGGAGGCAGCAGTTGCTTGTGTGGCGATAATGGGAGGAGGAGATATGATTGAGATAGAAAAAGTTAGAAAATATGCAAGGTGTATAGGGCTGTTGTTTCAAGTGGTGGATGATATCTTGGATATGACCAAGTCTTCAAAAGAATTGGGCAAAACAGCTGGGAAGGACTTGGTGAGTGATAAGGCTACATATCCAAAGCCGATGGGGATTAAGAAATTTGCTGGAGAATTGCCAAGTCAAGCCATTCAAGAGCTCGCCTACTTTGAGATTGAAAAGGCTGCTCCTTTGAACCACCTAGCTGCTTATATTGCAAGTAGAAAAAATTGATTGACATTGGATGGTTGTTGACATAAACAAACGGTTTATGACATAAGCAAACTGAGTTCAAACAATTAATGGGTAAAATGACAACAATTGATACTTTCTTCCAATAAAATAGCTAATTTGAGCCATTTTAAAAAATTAATGTCCATTTTGGGACCGTCTCACCAAATTAGTGGCTCCAGATATCACTGACCCTATATTTATTTATTTATTTATCTATCAAGTATGAACTCTGAACATTTTTACAAAAATCCACCTAATGTTCTCTGGTCTATCCATTTGAGCTGACAAAATTGTCCAAAAAAATTGTTCGAGTTGGAGTCGGAGAATGGGCGCGTTATCGACCCTAACTAAATCTTTGTCACACCATTGCATCAAAACATCCAAAACCCATTTGCAGAAACCACTCCTAAACTTGTCAAACTTTGAAAATTTCAATAACGCTACCAATTCTCAATATCATCACTACCAGAGTCGCCGAACTCTCATATTGGATTCCGTTTCCTCCGAATCAGTCAAACTTAATCGTCTCTCCGACTCTGATTCCGGTAACTGGTACTTGTAGTTTTGGTCTGACGATTGTTTTTTTTTTTTTTTTTTTTCAATATAGTTGTTGATTGGATGCTGTGAAATTGCCATTGATAGGTATAGTGGAGGTTAATTTGAACAGGCCTGGAGCGAGAAATGCGATCGGGAAGGATTTACTGAGAGGGTTAAAGGATTCATTTGAAGTTATCAGTAAGGATTCGACTGCTAATGTTGTCTTGATCACAAGTTCGGTTCCTAAAGTCTTCTGTGCTGGCGCTGATTTGAAGGTATGTATGTAATTATGTTGGTACTCTTTCGATTTTTGAAATTGCATTGACTATGTTTTGTTTGTTTTTACTTTTATTATTTTTATCAATGTATGTTTAATTGAGAAGTTTATCAACAGATCATCAATAAAATGTACTTTAGTCGTGATATCATGCTTGTGAGAAGCTCAATATAAGTGAGGATTGTAAATTCTTATATCAAGATATTTTTTTTGCCTATGAATATCTCACTATAGTTACATTCTTTTATTAAGGGCCATAATATATTTGTGGAATTATATTTCAAAAGGTTCAAAATAAGGGTTGTAAATTGGAGAAAAATTAGCTTGCACAGTTGCACCATTGGAAATTAAAGATTAGATAATTGCTAATATGCTGTTGAGAAAGACATTGTCTCTGCCACTTCTATTTTGTTTAATGATATTGTGGGTATTGATTTTTATTTTATTTTTTTCTGTTAACCATTCATTGTTGAATAGCAGGTTGAGGCATGTAATAAGATCTTTAATGTCTTTTTGGTCATTTTTCTGATTTTTACATGTTTATCTTGTGCTTATTGTCGAGTTCGTGTGTGTTGTATTCTCTGTCAAGGAGTGCACTATTATAGTGGTTGATCAAGATGCTTAACCTTTCTGTTCTTTGTTGGATTGGCAGGAACGCAGGATGATGAGTGCATCTGAGATTCATTTCTTTGTCAACTCGTTGCGATCCACATTCTCATTCTTAGAGGTTGTTAGACTTGACTCTTTATCACCCAAAATCATATAAGGTTTCTTTGTGCGTTTGTATGTGTTGTGTTAGTGTCTGCAAGAATTATGTAAGCATACCCACACACAATATTCTTTGTAACTTGAATGTCTTCTTAAAACTAATGGGGCTCCACTCTTGTTCACTAGAGACCGGTATACATGCTTCTAATTTATCTTATGCTATTTCATTTTTCATAAATGAATTTTTTGTTTTGAATTTTTATCTTAGTTTGAGCACTTATATCCCTTGTATTTGTTTGTACAGACACTTGGGATTCCCACCATTGCTGTTATTGAAGGAGCAGCATTGGGTGGTGGACTTGAAATGGCACTAGCATGTGATCTTCGCATTTGTGGTAGTTACAATTTATTCCTTTTTTTTTTTACTAATGAAAGAAAAAATTGTAACAGAAATTACTGTCTTATAATTCAGGAGAGGATGCAGTGTTGGGCTTGCCAGAAACAGGACTTGCTATAATTCCTGGGTATGAAAGGAATCTTGTTTCACATTTGATAAAGTTATCATTACATTTCTTGTGGGTTGCAGCTTTTCTGCATTTGTTTGTTGGCAAGGGTTAGATCATTTCAATTAATCAATTCTCGTTAGTACTTTTGCTTGCAATTAAAGATGGAGACTTGTAGGGCACTGGTAGATCAGTAGTTTAGCTAAGGAGAGTGGCTTTCTTGTTATTGTTTGACAATTTTAGATGGCCAAATTTCTGCTTGTAATACTCTCTCTTTTTTGAAAAGTTACTTTAGTGTTAGATCCCTCTCTCTCATGTAATCCTGGCTTTTGACAGAGCAGGTGGGACACAGCGGCTTCCTAGATTGGTAGGAAATTCAGTAGCTAAGGAACTAATATTTACTGGCCGTAAAATTGGTGGCAGAGAGGCAATGTCTATAGGTATGTTTAACTGTAACTGCTATATATATATATTTTTTTTTGTGTGTATCATATAGCAATAAAAAATTGCCATGCTCCAGGACTTGTCAATTATTGTGTTCCTGCTAGCGAAGCTCAGTTGAAGGCACTCAAAGTTGCTCGAGAAATAAATCAGAAGGTACAAATCTATGTCTTCAAAAATTTCTAATAGGTAGAATTATGTTGTGTGGAATTCGAATGCAATTGTGTGAAAAATTCTTGACAGCCAGATATAAATAAGCACATTTATTGTGTTTTCATGTGATATGGTGTTCATACATTGGGAAGTTCATGCGTATTTGAAAATTAATCTACATTTAAACAATTTTTAAAGACAAGGATCAGAACTATGCCTGCGGGATTGCATTGATGTCTTCCTATTCTTTTGGGTCAGTCACTGAGTTGTCAGTTAACTTTTCACCTTCAAAATAGTACTTGAGGCAATGAATTAGATTTAACCATACATATTTTTACTGGACAAGACAAATTATGGCATTTCATTTTTTAAAATTCAAATTAACATTTATTATTACCAGGGTCCAATAGCAATTCGGATGGCAAAAAAGGCCATTAGCGAGGGATTTGAGATTGATAAGGCATCAGCTTTTGAGCTGGAAGAAGAGTGCTACATACAGACCTTACATACAAATGACCGATTAGAGGGCTTGGCTGCATTTGCTGAGAAGCGGAAACCTAAGTATACTGGCGCATAGAAAGAAAAAGAATGGTGTTAACAACCGGTTTCTGTACAAGTGTATAACTTGCCTAGTTGCCTCAGGATGGGCTACAAATGTAATAAGAATAATGTTGTTCTTGATAGTTTTCATTCATCTTTATAAGATAGTTCGTTCATGGTTGGAATGTTTTTAATGGTTGGCAAAGTATGCCTGAAGATATCCGTGATTAGAATTTCAAATTCTCAGTTTGTTTTATGGTAGGACAGAGAATTATCGCATTGAAATAATAGGCAGGATTGATTTATATGGCAAAGTTATACAGATAGGTCCTTAATTTTTTTTTTTTTTTTTTTTTTTTGGAAAACTAGATAGGTCCTTAATTGGTATAGCTTTCAAATTCTCATTTTTTTACAGATCGGCAGATATTCATCTTTCCTTGCCTTATCTATGAAAATATTTTTTGAGGCAAGGATAAGAGAACTCACTAGCTAAACTAATTACTGTGGTGTGTGCTTGTGGCAACTCAAATTTGATATATTGTTGGGGTGAATGAGCGTTCAGTATTCACCTATATTATTTAACCGATAAAATGTGTTGAATGCAGACTCAAACTCAAGAATTAAATATAAATTAAGGTTAAAATGTAACAATGAAAATTAATTAACTACTCTTGAATCTTGATATGATCCTTTCATTTATACTTTTAAAAAGTAATTTAATTTCGATGTCCACAAAAAATGTAAATTATTATTGGGCTGAAAGGGAATCAAAGAGGGGTGGATTGAGTCATATCCAAGTCTCTAATGCGATGGACTTTTGAATTAAATGGGCTTCAATTTGGCCCAAACAAATTAACCGACTATCTTCATTTTTTTTTCCTTTATTTAACACTTTACGGTGGTTTACAAAATTAGAATTTGAAAACCCAACTCGAAACCTATATATAAAGCGAAGCAAAGAAGACGAAGAAACATTTCCAATATTCGATTCTCCTTCGAAACCAAGAAAAAGAAAATAAAGCAAAAGAAAGCGAAATGGCAACTGAGAATTCTTCCGCTAAGAGGTGGCTTCCTCTTGAAGCTAACCCTGATGTCATGAACCAGGTATTCATCCAATTTTTAATTTTTTTTTTTTTAATTTTTAATTTTGTTCCTTTTTCTGTTTATCAATCGCTTACTGTTTTGTTACTGAGAAAAAAAAATCATGCAAAATAGGAAAAAAAAAAAAAATTACTGAACTTAGTAACTCGTACACGGCCGAGTAATCATTTGATTTTTATTTTTTTTATGAGATCTTTTTGAGGAGAGATATGGTTTTGTGAGTAGCTGAAGTGGAAGATCTTGGTCATATTTATTTTTGGTGATAAACTGAATAACTTAGGATGTTAATAGTTTTATTATTATTATTATTATTATTATTATATTGTTTGCTGCTGATTGGAGTTTTGAATTTTGTTTGTATTGAACCAGAGACAGCTAACTAACAAAATTGTGTAAAAAAAAATAAAATTAATCGAGTAACACTTCTTAAAACTAATGATTTTGATTTTTGTATTGGTACTGGTAGTAAATTAAGTAGGGGAGTTCTTGTACGGGAATTCTTCATTAAAAAATAATTAATATCTTGAATAAACTATGATAATCTTTTTATGAATAGAATCTGACTTCATAATATCAGTTTAGGCGACTATATGGTGTTTTCATTATTTTCTAAGCTGTATGGGATTTCTGAAACAGTCAAAAATATGCTTTGCTTAAGTTTATTTTGTTTTATATTGGAATTTTGTAGTTCCTTTGGGGCCTTGGCCTTTCTGAGAATGAAGCAGAGTGCTATGATGTGTATGGCTTGGATGAAGAACTCTTGGCAATGGTTCCGCAACCTGTTCTTGCTGTACTATTTCTCTATCCCATTACTGCACAGGTTTGTCAAACTGAATTTGTTTCTCTCCAGCTGTTGTTCATGGGTTCAATTTTGATTTTGAATTCAGATGTGACCATGTCTTCTACTTATAAGAGCCTTTTAATAATTAAATTGTTGCTAACTGGTTTAAATTTTCATTTTTTTTTTTTTTTTGTTTTCTAGAGTGAACAAGAAAGAATGTTGCAGGATAAGGACAAACAGGTGGGTGCAATGGTAGAATGAAATTTTTTTATGTTGTTAAATATTCTGTTCTTGATTTTATGATGTCACTTTGTTAATTATGAATATTTTTCTGTAAATAAACTGTGCCTTATAAATGGTTGGCAATATGATATACTCTTTTGCATCGTGCATCTAGAGGTAGACTAAAGGAAGATTGAGTGGATTGCATGGAAATTGATGTTAGTTTCATAATTTATCGAATGGCCAAAAATCAACCAGTCGATTGCTTTCTGTTGTTGAACAGTGGAATGGAAGTCGATATATTTTATATAGTGTCCACTCCGATTACTATGGCATTCGTGCATATATCTATTAGAAGCATCTTAAAAATTGAGGCTTTGCCGCATCTATCTAATTAGAAACATCACAGACTATCTAAAACCAATGCATCCGATAATGAAATGATCATTTGTGACATGATTTTGTATTCTAATACTGGAATAACTTTAATTAATGCCGGGCATAATTTAAGTAAATGGTATGTTTTTGGATAGACTCTGTCCTCAATATTGGGTTTGAGGTTTAGCCTGATGGGTTGGGGCTTCACACCCTTGTTAATGGTACCATACATGACACTCTTGCATCATACAGCTCTATCCCAGAATCAGGTGTATATCTATGTTTTAAGTAATAACAATAATTCATTGTCTATAACCAGTAGTCCCAATCCATAGGCATTGTGTGATCTCTTTCTTATTTTTTTCCTCTCCTTACAGTGTCATGAATGTTTTTTGTTTTACTTAATAGGGCAAGTGCCCCTATTTTTTTTTTCATAGATCATTAAACATTTTTCTGATTGTAGGAATCTAGCAGTAAAGTTTATTTCATGAAACAAACTGTTGGAAATGCTTGTGGAACAATTGGACTTCTTCATGCTGTTGGGAACGTCACCTCAGAAGTCAAGCTTCGTAAGTTGTGTCTACTTTTCCTTTAATTGACAAATCGTGATTTCTATTTTGCATGGTTACCCCTTAGGTCCAAATAATTTTGAGTGAGGATGAGTGGAAGTAATAACAATAATTTATTATCCGTGCACCCACTAGTGAATTAGTTGCTGCTAATTTTCTTACAGAGTGCATTAACAGACAGCCTAGTAGATAAATGATACACTTTTAATTTTAAAACTGCAGAATGAATAAAAACTGTCTATGTGTGATTTGGAAGTATTTAGACCGGCTATACTATGATCTTAGGATCTACTAGGCTTCTATTATAACTACTGCAAAAACTAATTGCAGATTTTATAGTGCAGCAAATTAACAAGAGTTTCATCATCCTGGAGTGAGACATCTGAAGAGTATTATTGGCATGACCCTAGCCCCTAGGATTTAGTGCTCGTTTTATTTAGCATTTTCCTTTAGCCCAAAAAAGATAAATAAAGTAAGAAAAAAAAAAAAAAGGACAAAAGCCAACAAATGTTAAAAAATTTAGAACTTCCTCATCTGTCATCCTCTAGAATTTGCATTAGAAAGCAATGGGAAATTTGATGTGAAAAAGGGTTAAAAAGACTAGGTGCCTTGTACAGATTTTTCATCCAGGTGACTGTCATGCAATTTTCAACCTACGCAACCATGTGGATTGTTGTGCCGAGTCCTGGAAATTGATGTTCCAGGCACATATGCTATAGCTGTGGTGTTGGGTATGCAAGTGCTTTGCTAAAGCATGCAGTTTTTTTTCTTGCATTCAGCGTTCCTTTGAATGCAAAGAGTTTTAGACCAGATGCTTGTTTGTATTTTTAAATGTTACAGGGTCTACTTCTTACTCTTTCCTTTTTTTTGGTGTTTCCTTGTTATTTCAGTTGATGGATCATTCTTGGATAGGTTTTACAAATCCACAGCGAGCTTGAATCCACTAGAGGTTCCATTTATGTTCCTCCATTTTTCCTACACAGGCTCATCTGTTGGCATTGGATATAACATGGTTTCCTCATTTCGTCCTTCCAGCTTTTTAATGTTTTTTCATATGCTTGTATAGCGTGCAGTGTTTCTTGAGAAGGACAGTGAAATGGAAGTTGCTCATTCAGTAGCAGCTACAGCTGGTGAAACAGAGGTATGTTTTCATTGTTGTTTGCAATTTTATGTGAATAAAAACGTGATTTCTAGTTTCATAAATAGGGTAATGTGAATTTGGTAAATATATAACTTGCATACATTGGGTGGTATCTCTGTTTGACTAACCATTCTTTTTGGTGACAAATTGGTTAAAGTATAAAATTATTCTAAAACATAGATGAATTTATATTTAATTGTGAGAATTTGATCTTGTCATGTCAAATTACCACCCCAAGGGGTTGGTCTAGTGGTTGAAGGGTGGGGCTTTCAACCTAAAAGTCAAGGATTCAAATCCACGTACCTAGGATATTAAAAATCCTTTTGAGTTTTGTGACCACCAAAGTTGTAGAGTCTGGCACTAGTCCCCAATTCAGAACTCAGGGAACGGGTGAAAGGTTTGGGGAGTTGTCATAAAAAAAATGTCAAATTACTTTCTGAAGAAGCCCAAATGATAGTAAGAAATATGAATATTATAAAGAAAAGTAGGGGGAGAGGTGATCTTTATATGTTTTCGAGGAGGAAAAATCATCTTCTTCATCAAGAAGTTGCATATTGTACTAAAAACAATCTGTTGGGTATGAATGCTCCAGAAAGGAGCACAAGAATATATGAACTTTCTTAGAGGATCTAGAATCATTGATTTCGAAGAATGCAAATTTAAGAGTTCCATCAATGTTCTTTCTTTCACATTTTTATAAAATGAACATCATTATCGAAAGTTGTATTGTTTTTTGTTTGTGTAGCTTGGATTTTTCTTCTCTCGTCTTACCTTTTCTTCCTCTTCTTTTATTCACTTACAGGCTTCAGATAATGTGGATACTCATTTTATCTGCTTCGCTTGTGTCGATGGTACATACATACTCATTTTATCTGCTGTTTATTCTGTGATTTCTATTCAATCCCTTTTTATTTTTAATATCAAATCTCCAATCATGTTATATGCAGGGCAACTTTATGAACTTGATGGAAGGAAGTCGGCACCAATATGTCACGGTACTTCTTCACCAAGCAGCTTATTGCAGGTATAATAATTGACATGTTAAAACCATATCAATCTTGCAGCTCTTTATCTGGCATGTTTTCTTTTAACATAGAATTACACATGGTACCAAACAACCTGATTGTAAATGCTATTGCATGGCAGGATGCGGCTAAAGTCATTCAGGGCATGATCCAGAAAAATCCTGGGTCGCTCAATTTCAATGTGATTGCCCTTTCGAAAAAAGATGGAGGTGCATTCTAAGGTTGGCTATTTAAGTTCATTGATGTCCGTTGTGATGTTAACTTGCAATCGTGCACTTTGGTGCCTTTGATAGTTTGCGCCCCTGCATAAAATAGGGCAATGAAAGCTGATTGTAGGCTGTACTTGTCTTCTTTTCAGATGGTACATTTCTAAATTTTGGTTGCTATATTCTAGTTTTAAGTCAGTTTGGTTTACATCTCTATGCTACTGATCTCGGCCTGATGTTAAATAAATATAAGAATTTCGACGTAGAAAAATATTTGGTTGAGACCATTTCCAATTCCATATCATATGAATCATGCAATTTATTTCCATGTTAACATCGTCGTTGGAAAGAGAGATAAATAAAATAGCTAATAAGTAAAAATTTAAAACTTATAAAGATGATATAGAACGCACTCATAATCTACCTAGTGGCTTCAGTATTCAACTTAAACGCTGAAGGAGGAAGTAGGGAATGATGGGGGCTGAGGAACCTCCAAAACACCTTCTAACATTTGCATGACCATCTTCATTGTAGGTCTTTCTGATGGATCATCTTGAATGCACCAGATTGCTATCATCAACCATTTGTGTAGCCTGGCTTTATCAGCCATTGCTGTCTCGTCGTCGTCCACCAAAACATCTAATCTTCTTTCGACATAACACTTACAAGCCCAGTCTGTTAGTATTGCTCTATTTTCTTCCTCACATTCCATCTCCACACTTCTTCTACAGCAAATAATCTCTAGTAGCATCACACCAAAACTATAGACATCCACCTTTTCAGTCACAGGTACATTCTTGAACCATTCTGATGCCACATATCCGCGAGTTCCTCTCATCATCGTAAGAGTTCGAGACTGATTGGAGAGTAGCAATTTCGTTAATCCAAAGTCTGAAATCTTTGCGATAAAATGTTGGTCTAGAAGTATATTCTGAGGCTTTATATCACAGTGGATGATAGGGACATTGCATTCTTCATGTAAGTAGACAAGCCCTTTCGCAATTTCCAGGGCAATCCTGACTCTCAGATACCAATCAGGTTTTGGAATTGCGAAAAGGAAATTTGCCAAAGTACCTTTGCTCATGAATTCGTATACCAAAACCCGATGAACTCCTTCGTCGCAGATTCCAAGCAAATGGACTAGATTCTTATGATGAGTTCTACCAATTGCACTCAGTTCAGTTTTGAATTCCCTCTCCCTTTCGTGAGCCAACTTATACAATTTCTTGACTGCTATGGCATTTCTAGAACCTGATGTGATAACACCTTTGTACACAACGCCAAAAGAACCCCTCCCTAGTTCCTCCTTGAACCCATCGGTTGCTTCTTCGAGTTCTTTGTAAGTAAAGCAACGTATATTCGTATCAGAAACATTCGAATCTTGGGCATTGTTTCCAGCTCCTCTCTTATGCCACACAAAAACAATTAGAGATATGGCTACGAGCAAAATGACATTGAAGAACACAGAACCACCTAACAGAAGTGATCCTAATAGAATTGGTACTCTTCTTCTACTGCTAGAATTATCATCAAAACCTGAAGAAGAATCTCCTTTCCTCACTTTGAAAAGAACTTTTGTAGACCCTGGTTCTCCATCTCTCCCATTAGAGAGTGGCAGTTTCTTCTTCCAACATGTGGTATTACCATCGTAAATGGCAACCGCACAGGAGCAATCGTAGATGCAAGACTGTTCACAGTCTTTCTGACTATAAGGTGCCAATCTTTCATAATCCCCCAGAGGCCAATTTACATGACTGAACTCCCTGATTTCGTACAACTCTCCAGGATCTCTTGAACCATTATCCCCTCCACAACCTTGTCGGAAATTTGGCCTGCAACCCATAAATATGTTACTCGGATCCACAAACACATACCCTGGTGGGCAGTCACAAGAAGGTCTCTCATTTTGGATTGAGCAGTAGCTGTTGAAACCACAGGGTCCGCTACCGATTTCATTGAATATAGCTATACACATGTTTTCTGGAAGGATTCTGACAACCCACCAACTCTGGTTTGTAGGAGAGTTCTTTTGATAAGCATATTGAGTGAAAACTCCATCAGAGTCTAATGTTGCTCGATAATAAAGATCTACTCTAGGAGTTATTGTATCCCAGGGAGACAATTGGGCAATTTCACCATTAGTTTTTACAATGTAAATGTTGCCTGATGCATTGAAAACAAACTTATTACCAGACTCGGAAGAATTTATGCTGGAAGTTCCACTACTGTAATAGCTATCATAAACGAATTGACTCGGCCAAGCTACAAGATTGAGATGAACATTTCCATTAACAAAATGGAGCTCAAACCTGCCCTTGGAGAAGTTGGTTGGTGTCAGCTTGGAAAACAACATGCTATCCAAATCCAACGTCTGAGTTGGCAGGATGGTGTCTGTAGGATTCTTGAAACTCTCCCAAACAAAATCAGAACCGCTACCTATAGAGGCGAAATAAGAATTTCAAATTTAATCAAGTTTGGAAGGACCAACCAATAAAATTATCATTTTATAAGAAACAAATATTTTAAAAAATAAAAATAAACAAAGCCATGGCCCCTTCAGACCCCTTCATAGCTTCGTCCCTAATTACCTGTAAGCACGAAGTTTCCTGTGTCAAGCATTGCAGCCTCAGTTACACTGGCACTGGAAGGACTTGCACTCCATACCATTTGGCCTCCGGGATTTTTCAAAACAAGGCCATTTGTTGTGAGCTCTAGTGTCGATCCTCTTGGAGCTGGTCTGTCTCCATTGGCATACCAAACAATGGTTCTCTCTGGTATCTTGTTGAACCAAATGGCCAGCAAGAAAAGGTCTGAATTGTTGAGTTGGCGAAACCCGAAAGCAAACTCCTCAGAAGGTGAAAGCCATGAAGAGTTGTTAGTTGCTGAGGACAGAGATAAGCCCAAAGTTATGTTGACAGCAGAAGAATAACAAGGAAGCTGTGAAAGGCAGAGAAAGATAAGAGAAGAGAGTGCAGCCAAAGTAGCCATTGGAAATTGCCTCTACAATTGCAAACAAATATCTATTAGAGTTTTACAAATGTTGCTTGTTTTCCAGAGTTTTTATATTTAAAAACATGAATAAAAGTCCTTAAAAATGGTGTCTAGTTAGTTCCAGGAAACCTGACAAAACTATAAAAAGTGAAGACTTGTGTTGAGTAAAGAACAATTTATTCCGTGATTAATTGGACTACCACTATTCAACCTGACAAAACTATAAAAAGTGAAGACTTGTGTTGAGTAAAGAACAAGTTATTCCGTGATTAATTGGATTACCACTATTCACCAACCACCTGTACATAGAAAATGAAAATTTTGCAAGTCAAATACGTGTGTCAGGAGTCCATTTTTACTGACCCCTCAAGGGGGTAATGCTCACCCCACTTGAAGGGGGGGTGAGTAAAAGTAAACTCGTGTGTTAGAGCCAGAATTAAAATTCTCACTTCGATGAACAATTCAAAACGAAAAAGACTGATTTCCTTGTTTTAGTTTTATTTAATAATACAGTATATAACTATAATTATATACTGTCACTTCCATGACGAAGTCTTCACTGCGTCAATTGTCAAATTAGTTCCTGTTTAAGTACTTTTGTCTTTTTCTTTTTTCAAATTATTATTATTATTATTATTTATAATTTAGATATATTATTGTGTAATAAATAATACACAATAATAATAGTTTAAAATAAAAAAAATAAAAAAATTGACTATTTTAAATCTGTTATATTATAAATGTTCGGTCTTTCTATTATCAGTTCGAATTGACAATAAATATATCAGGACGAAGAACCCGGACCACAAATTATGGAGAAGTTTTGACAAGTGCATACACTTTGAGTCAAAGTATGTAAATCTAGTGGTCTACATTTTTCGTCCTGATATATTTATTGTCAGTTCGATCTGATAATAGAAAATATGTATAAATGTTTAATTAAATTAAATACAAATTCAAATAATAAAAAATATCATATATTTATTTAAAATCAAAGAAGATTATTATGAGGATATGTATAATCTTTATCTAATTATTATTTAAAATTATTTAACACAATTATTTAAATAAAATTAAATTAAATTATTATATTTTTATAATAAAATAATCACAGTAAAAACTTGAAACCTTTTCAATCGGTTTCTTTTCTTTTATTTTTCAAATAATTAATAATACATTAGTAAGAGATAAGAAAGTATACCAGGTGATAAATGATTAATTTTTTTTTATTTTTAAAAAAGGATTTAAATTACTAAAAAAAGAAAAGAAAAAGGATTTAATTTTTTTTATAAAAAAAATGGATTTCTTAAAAAAATATATGTATATATCCGATTTTAACATTATGAAAAAAGATAATAAAAAAAAAAGGAGCCAATATTGACACTCATAAATGTGATAAGCACACCCATATTTTAATAAAAAATTTAATTACAAAAATATCCCAATAAGAATTTACCAATAAAGACAAATTAGTTTAATTAAAAATAAACAAAATACTATTTACACCCATTAATTACACCCATATCTTCAACTATTTCACTTTATTAAAAAAATAAAAATAAAAAAACCGAACTCTAATTCAACCTTAATGCTATTGCTCTACATGTATTTTTTTATTTTTTTTTTCGAAGGTGAGGAATTGGAGAACAAATTTTCACAAATAATGAATTCCTCAAATCACAGTATCATCTACGTTTAATACAGATTGAACCCAATAACATCCCAATCCCCGGTGAAAAGAATAGTTGTACAAAGAAATATGTTTACATTGTTAAAATAAAGCAACTCATCATCAGAAGGCATTAAAATCTCAAGTCATGTTTGATTTTGAGACGACTTGAGAAGAGCCATCCTCTGAGACCTCGAATGACCTTGCCGGTTATTAAGGATATTGATGTAAGTTCGGAGCCTATACCGATCTGAGTTGTGAGAGAAAACGGTGGGTTGAGAATGAGGGACGGTGCTTCAACTAAAAGGAAGACTATTAACCACACTGCTTTTGAATACAACAAAGCTGCGCTTTCCATATCACCCACCATGAGCTCATCAACTACCCCATGTCTGCCCAGACCAAGCGCATGTTGAAATATCGTCTCCATTGCCTCATGCATCTCTGTATTTCCAGGCTCAATATTGTTGTCCAACCAATGTACTTGTGAGTTAAAATCTAACATTAGCAAAATGAAATCAAATAACTGTTATAATGGATTATTTATTATGGTTGCTGATCTTCACGTAAGAGCATTCATTAGAACCCAGATTAGTGAATCAAGGACCTGTGCTTTCATCATACAAAACTTGAGTTCCACGATTTGAATTTCTTTCTACATTTTTTCATACTTGTTTTTGACTTTTCATCTACCGTTATTAAAACCTTTTTGGAAAAAATAGAAGGAGATAGATGAAAGAGAAAATAGAATAGAGTCTTGAGAGAGTTTGAGAGATACGGTTGGGAAAGTAAATAACAAGCAAAAAAAAAAAAAAAAAAAAAATTGAGGCTAGCTGATGCTATGTGTTGGCAATTAAGGAGATCAGATGTGCCCTAGACTTTCTCCAAAATTAGAGTTTATATAATTTATACTCTTTGCGATTTTTTATTTTTCTGCATAATTGTAGATTCTAAAACAGGGTTGTGTTTATGAAAAATTTATCATTTATAAAATTGGGTGTATTAATAACTTATGCGGGTTTATAAATAAATTTTATTAAAATGAAAACATTCATTTAAATAAGAGTACTGTTGGCATTAAATTGGGTGTTTATAGTAATGTTTTAATTTTAAATTTTAGATATGGGTGTATTTATAAATATTGGTGCGCTTATCATATTTATGGGTGTCAATATCCGTACCCTAAAAAAAAGGTCAAATTAATGGAACCCTGAATTAGATTGTCTTCACGATTCTTTCATCTTCATCTTTTATTTATTTATTTATTTTTAATTATTATTCTAAAGGAACCCTAAGCCAAATTTGCATCTTCACCCTCGTTTAGTATCCTAAAGAGAGTTATGAAGGTTGTGTTTGCTCATAGCTTTATTAGAGGATATTCATTATTTTTCTCTTACTATATGTGGCTTAAAAAAAAAAGGTACATTGTCCATCTCTATTTCAAAATATATGAGGTCTAAATTTATAATGTATATTTTTTTTTTTTAATTTTTTGATAATGGAAATTATGTGATAGTTTTTAACTATAACTTTTTATGTGAAACTTGTTACAAAACACATATATTTTATTGCCCATATAAATAGAGTTGTTACATATTACGTTAAAATTGTTACAACTTACAATTTTATTGTTACACATAATGTCAAATTTGTTACAACATTAAATCGTTACCACATACATCTTAATTAAAAAAAAATATGTAAAACTTGTTACATAGTACGAATATTTTATTGCCCATATAAAATGAGTTGTTACATGATACGACAACGTTGTTACAACTTACAACTTTTTCGTTACACATCAAACCAACGTGAAATTGTTACCACAAATATTTTAACTACAACTTTCTATGTGAAACTTGTTACAAAACACATATTTTATTACCCATATAAATCAAGTTGTTACATGCTACGTCAAAGTTGTTTCAATTTACAACTTTATTGTTACACCATGTCAGATTTGTTACAATATTAAATCGTTACCACATACATCTTAATTAAAAAAAATTTATGTAAAACTGGTTACATAGTACGAATATTTTATTATCCATATAAAATGAGTTGTTACATGATACGACAACGTTGTTACAACTTACAAATTACAACTTTTTCGTTACACGTCAAACCAACGTGAAATTGTTACCACAAATATTTTAACTACAACTTTCTATGTAAAACTTTTTACAAAACACATATATTTTGTTACTCATATAAATCGAGTTATTACATGATACGTCAAAGTTGTTACAATTTACAACTTTATTATTACATATCATGTCAGATTTGTTACAATATTAAATCGTTACCATATAGATCTTAATTAAATTTTTTTATGTAAAACTTGTTACATAGTACAAATATTTTGTTATGCATATAAAATGAGTTGTTACATGATACGACAACGTTGTTATAACTTACAACTATTTCATTACACGTCAAACCAACGTGAAATTATTACCATAAATATTTTAACTACAACTTTCTATGTGAAACTTGTTACAAAACACATATATTTTGTTACTCATATAAATTGAGTTATTACATGCTACGTTAAAGTTGTTACAATTTACAATTTACAACTTTATCGTTATCTATCATGTCAGATTTGTTACAACGTTAAATCGTTACTACATACATCTTACTTAAATTTTTTTTATGTAAAATTTGTTACATAGTATGGATATTTTGTTACCCATATAAAATGAGTTGTTACATGATACAACAACGTTGTTACAACTTATAACTTTTTCGTTACACATCAAACTAACGAGAAATTGTTACCACAAACATTTTAACTACAACTTTCTAAGTGAAAGTTGTTACAAGATACATATATTTTGTTACTCATATAAACTGAGTTGTTACATTCTATGGTAAAGTTGTTACGAGCTACGAATTTATTGTTATATATCACTTAAAATTTGTTACAAATTTGGATTATTATTTTTTTAAATTGTTACCACACACATCTAAATTACAATTTTTTATCCAAAATTTGTTAGATTGTACATAAATTATGTTACACGTAATTTATCATATAAAAAATAATAAAAATAATTATAAATATTTAAAATGAAATTTTAATTCAAAAATTATTATGTTACAAATATTTTATATAATTAAACCAAATAAATATTAATTTTAAAATATAATACATTAAAAATATTTTAAAAATTAAACAATTTTTTTTTTATTTTCTGAAAATAATAATAGTTTAAAATTAAAAAAAAATTTGTCTATTTTAAATATGTTATATTATAAATATTTAATTAAATTAAATACAAATTCAAATAATAAAAAATATCATATATTTATTTAAAATCACAGAAGATTATTGTGAGGATATGTATAATCCTTATCTAATTATTATTTAAAATTATTTAACACAATTATTTAAATTAAATTAAATTATTACATTTTTATAATAAAATTATTTGAAAGTAACGGGTTAACTGGTTATTAACAGTTACTCATCTTTTTAAAAATGTTTGGTTGTCACATGTTAACAAAGTATTGGAAGAATCTTGTAATAAAATTCCAATAACGTTATTGGGATTTAATTTCCCAACAATGTAGCCATACCCATATATATATATATATATATATATATATATATGTGTGTGTGTGTGTGTGTGTGTGTGTGTGTGTGTGTGTGTGTGTGTAAATGTTGAAAAGTGACCGGTAATCTTGAAATGTAAGATTAGTTGCACACTACAAAAAAAAGGTGGATTTTGCCGCACCTGTTCTGCCACTGATGTCCATCCGCGGAGAATATTGTATAAAAAGAAGTAAAAATATAAAATATTTGATAAGTGTGCTTCATATTTGTGGTAGCCAAATATAGCACAACCTAAACACTGATGCCCAATTTTAGAAATTCGCATGAAGGACAAATCCATGCATAGGCCTATCCGAGTTAACGGCCCAAATTATCATAAAGAGTTGATTTTTATCGGCTTGGATCAAGTTAAGACTTAACAAACTGAAACCCATGACCAAGTCTACAAAGACCAAGTCAAGATAGTTATTCAATTGATTGGCTCAAACTCAAATCAAATATCTCGTACATGATCTCAAAGAGAGATTAATGGAAAGATATCAACTTACTCACCTTTAAGTGGAATCTCTAGCTATAAAGAAAGACCCCCCTTTCATTCAAAAGGAAGGTTTTTTCTCCTTACTCAGATAGAAAGAGGCAACAAACGCATGCAATTCACTCAGGTGGCATAAGTTGACTTATTTCCTCACACATTCAAGGTCTTCAACTATTATATGTCTTACATTTATTGCTTTATTCGGTTAGCTCACGTTGATCCACAAACATCCAAGTATCCAACACAATTAATCTCTTCTTCTACACATACCATTCGACTTCTACAAGATCACTAGATTAGCACCTATTTTCTACATCATATTAAATTCATTCGACAACGATCTTATCTTGTCTACCCTACGTTCAACCCAAGCGAAACTAAGGCCCTCCGAACGACACCACCCAGGACTCAACCAGTTTTATTTACAGTTTGATTATGATTTTATTCAATTTAGATTTTATTCAGTTTAATTGTTAATTTGAAATTATTTCATTTATTGATAAATTGCCTAACTCGAGCATCAGAGAATCTCCAACGGGACACCCCCCCTCCTGCTCCGTTCTACTTTCTTATTTTTTACAGGATCTCGTAATGCACAACCTACTAATTTTTGCCCTACCATTGTCAGTGCCCACCGACTTATGAAAATTCAACTGGAGATTTTCGGGCTCTTCAGTTCGGCGCCCACCGTGGGGCGTTGACAATCGTTTTTGCAGAACTAACCTATTTTGTAGGATTGGATCTCGAGGTTCAACTAGCACTCATCAGACTACCTTCATGCAACCATCAAGTAATCGGTAAATTAGATAAGTATTTTAATTATTTGTGATTGTGAGACCGATTAATAAGTGCTTTTAATCCTTCATGCATCGTTTTTTCTCTTTGCTCCTTAAAAATCAAAAGTCAGCTGAATTATTGTTTGTTCTTGTGAGAGTAAATGTTCCAGTACAACAACAGTCTTCAGCTTACTCTGGACTAGCAATCTATAAACCATTTGATGGAGGATCATCAAGACTGCCGAAGAGTTTCTCTAACTAGGCACTGCCAGCTGGAGGACATGAGCTGGCATCAAGGCAGTCTAAATTATTTCCCGCCAATGTAGGAATTCAGTTAGGATTGGCGGGAAAACTTGTTTTGCTGAAAGTGTGATGTCATTCTTTATATAAATTGACTGACTCTCTCTTTGTATATTCACTGAATCAATTTCTGTAAATCTCTCTCTCAATGAAGATATTTTTCTTCCATTGAAATACCTCCATAGAATTCTCTCAAGTTTCATTTTAGTTCTTCTCATAAACATTAGATCAAACACCTGTAGTGTAGATCTTCATCTTCTCTGTTTTCTGAAACTTTACATGGTATCAGAGCCATAGACAGACGTCAATGGCAACCACGAATTCTGCTGATTTAGACACCACAAGGCAATCAAATAGATCGACCTCGATCTATTCTGGTATGGATCTAAATTCACTAGCAAAAACTTTAAGCTTTAATATCACATTAAAGCTAGATCGGAGCAACTATCTCTACTGGAAGACGCAGCTCTTACCAGTGATTCGTGCTTTGGATCTGGAGAATCTCATCACAAGAACAACGCCTATTCCAGAGAGATTCGTTGAAACTCGAACTCAAAATGATAAAGGAGAAGATGTTGTTGAACAACAACTAAATTGCGAATACGAAAAATGGAGGAAAGCTGATCAACTCCTACTCAGCTGGTTGATCTCCACAATCAGTCCTAGTCTCATTGGACAGGTAACTCAGTGCAAAACTTCTCTTGAACTGTGGACAAAAGTGGAGAAACTTTATTCACAACAATCATTAGCCAGAGTCTTGCAACTCAGACAACAGCTGCAATCAATCAAGAAAGGAGGAGATTCCATCAGTGATTTTGTGATGAAAATAAAAAATGTTGGTGATGCATTAATGGCAGCCGGAGATACTGTGACAGATCGTGATTTGATTATCAGCCTGATGCAAGGTGTTAGACAGGAATACGATTCTGTTGTGGTGCTGATCTCTTCACAACAGCACACAATGTCAGTGGAAGATGCTCAATTCCTTTTCCTAATGCATGAGCAAAGGATAGAACAACAAAATTCGATTACTCAAATCAACACATCTGGAATCTCAGCCAACTTTGCCTCTGGTGGATATGGAAATACTGATAAGAGGTATCAAAAGAATGTAAACAACTATGGAAACAATTTTGGAAATAACAGAGGAGGAAGTGCTAGAGGCCGTGGTCAGAGTGGTAGATTTACCAAATCAAATCAGATGATTCACTGCCAGGTGTGTGGCAAACCAGGCCATAGAGCTCTTAAATGCTTCAAACGTTTTGACCAGAATTTTCAGGGATCAAACCAGGGATCAAATCAGGTGAATCAGGCCCACTTTGTTCAACAACAGCAAGGACATCAGATTGCTGCAGATCCATCCTGGTATCATCAGCAGATCTCTATGCAGCAAGGGAACAATCAGAATCAATCACATTATCAACAACAATCCACGCATTTTGCTACACCAGAAACTGTCAATGATCAGACTTGGTATATGGATAGTGGAGCAACTAATCACATAACTTTAGAACTTGGTAATCTCTCTCTGCAATCTGAATACAAAGGTAATGATACAGTTATGGTTGGTAATGGTAGTCGGTTAGCCATAGCACATGTTGGAAATGCTTTAGTCAGGTCACACACTTCACCTACTAGAGATTTGCATCTCAAACACATACTGCATGTGCCTGAAATATCTAAGAATTTACTAAGCATTTCTAAATTGACCAAGGATAATAATGCTAGTGCTGAATTCTATGCTGAAAATTGTGATTAATGACTTGAACACCAAGAGGGTGCTTCTTCAAGGTTCACTTAGAGATGGGCTATATCAAATGAAGCTTGCTGAGAGAAGACCTTGCTCTCTTAACAAGACCAGCAGACTGCCTACAAGGAGTTTTTCCCCTTTCAATAAACTTGCTTGTAATAAAACAAATGTTAGTCAATCACACTTGTATAGTGCTGATGTTGCTACTAAGACTAATTCTGTGATTTGGCATGCCAAACTTGGGCATCCATCACCAATTGTACTTCATAAAGCATTAAAGAATGTCAAATTTCCCTTTAAACTAGATACATTGGATTTTTGTGATTCCTGTCAATTAGGGAAGTTGCATAAATTGCCTTTTCAAAGGCATAACATCACAGCTCAAAAATCCCTTGAATTGCTGTACTCTAACATTTGGGGGGCCAGCTCCGATGTCTTCTACTGAAGGTTTCAGATATTATATCATTTTTGTGGATGCTTGCACTAGATTTACTTGGTGTTTTCCATTGAAACTGAAATCAGAGGCTCTATCGTGTTTCCTAACACTCAAAAGGCAAGTTGAAAATCAATTTGGTGTGTCAATTAAGTGTTTGCAGATTGATATGGGCAAGGAGTATCAAGCTTTTGCTTCTACGTTGAAAGAAATGGGCATTCAGCTGAGATTTTCATGTCCATATATTCACCAATAGAATGGAGTCCCTGAACGCAAACATAGGCATTTAGTAGAGCTTGGACTGACTCTTCTTGCTCATGCACAAATGCCACTTCGGTTCTGGTATGAAGCTTTCTCTACTACTACCTTTTTGGTCAATAACTTGCCTTCAGCTGTGCTTAATTTTGTTTCCCCATATGAGAAGTTGTTTGCTAGGAAACAAAACTATAATTTTTTAAAAACTTTTGGGTGCACTTGCTTTCCATACTTGAGAGATTACTCTAAGCATAAATTGGACTTCCACACTAGTAAGTGTGTGTTAATTAGTTATAGTATTAACCACAAAGGTTACAAATGCTTGCACTCAAATGGGAAAGTGTTTATCTCACGAAATGTGATTTTCAATGAGTTGGAGTTCCCATTCAAGAACTTATTTGGTGCCAAACTTGTTGAAGAACCTGTCAACAACACTCGGGTATCTTTGTCTCTTCCAGTTCCCATTTTACATGATTATAATAATGGTCCAGTTGGTCAGCCTAGAGCTAATACTACACATGTCCCAACTCCACGAGCTGCTGCTGCAGTTGATCTGATGTCTCCAAATAGACAAGCTGATTTTCCTATGCCATCCTATCAGCCTGCTATCTGTGTGTCACGCCATGAGCAATCCTCTGAAGATACAAGTTCTAGACACCAAATGGTTACTCGATCCAAGACTGGATCTCTCAAACCAAAAGTTTTCTTGTCCACTTCAACTGCCTCCTCAGCAGTTTCTTCTAAACCCAAGACTGTGAAACAAGCACTGTCTGATCCCAAGTGGTATTCTGCAATGCAAGAAGAATTTAAAGCTTTACAATCCAACAATACATGGTCATTGGTGCCTCATTCTCCTGATAAGAGTATAGTTGGATGCAAGTGGGTCTTCAGGATAAAATACAAATAGGATGGGACTCTTCTCAAGCACAAGGCAAGGTTAGTGGCCAAAGGATTTCATCAAGTTCCAGGTTTGGATTTTACTTACACATATAGTCCGGTTGTTAAGTCATCCACAATTAGGGTCATTTTCACCTTGGCTGTGCAGTATAATTGGGACATTCAACAAATAGATATTAATAATGTATTTTTGAATGAAGATTTGCAAGAGTTAGTATACATGGAGCAGCCTCCTGGTTTCGTTGATAACAACTTTCCATCACATGTGTGTAAGCTCAACAAAGCCCTATATGGCCTGAAACAAGCTCCACGTTCCTGGTTCAATAAACTCAAGACTGCTCTCCTTGCTTGGGGTTTCAAGAATGCTGGCTTTGATGTTTCTCTCTTCATTCAACACCATGGTTCAGATGTCATCTATCTTCTTGTGTATGTTGATGACATATTGATCACAAGAAATCAGTCATTAAAGGTTCTTCAGCTCATTGACAAACTCAATACTGTGTTTGCCCTCAAGAACCTTGGCTCTGTAAACTTCTTTCTTGGGTTTGAAGCATTTCGGGATTCTACAGGACTCTACTTAACTCAGTCCAAATACATAAATGATTTACTTCACAAAATGAACATGGCTGACTGCAAGCCATGTGATACTCCTTTGAGCTCTTGTTTGAAGCTCTCCAAGTCTGGTGATGATCCTTTTGATGACCCTTCCAAATATAGAAGCATGATTGGGGCGTTGCAATACCTGACTCACACTCGGCCAGACATTGCCTTTGTGGTGAACCGATTGAGTCAGTTTCTGGTATCTCCTTCCCAAGTTCATTGGCAGGTCTGTAAGAAGGTCATGAGATACCTAAAAGGGACTATGCATACTGGTCTTTGGTTCAAACCTGCAGCCTCTCTCTCTTTAGAGGCCTATTATGATGCTGATTGGGCCAGTGATGTTGATGATCGAAGATCAACAAATGGTTCTTGTGTCTTTCTTGTTGGAAATCTGATTTCATGGTCCTCTAAAAAGCAGCAGGTAGTGGCCCGATCTAACACCGAAGCTGAATATAGATCAATGGCCAACACAACTACTGAATTGCTATGGCTCCAATCTCTTTTTAGTGAACTTCAAATTCCATTACCTAAGTCTGCTGTGTTGTGGTGTGACAACATTGGTGCGAATTCACTGGCTAGGAATCATGTCTTTCACACTCGGACCAAACATATTGAGCTTGATGCTCATTTCTTGCGGGAGAAGGTGGAAGCAGGGTTCATTGACCCTAGATATGTTCCCACTGATTGTCAACCTACTGATATATTCACAAAAGGGTTGGCACGGGATCGGTTCTTGACTCTTCGTTCCAAACTGAATATGGTGTCATCCCCACAGTTCAGTTTGCGGGGGGATGTGAGAGTAAATGTTCCAGTACAACAACAGTCTTCAGCTTACTCTGGACTAGCAATCTATAAACCATTTGATGGAGGATCATCAAGACTGCCGAAGAGTTTCTCTAACTAGGCACTGCCAGCTGGAGGACATGAGCTGGCATCAAGGCAGTCTAGATTATTTCCCGCCAATATAGGAATTTAGTTAGGATTGGAGGGAAAACTTGTTTTGCTGAAAGTGTGATGTCATTCTTTATATAAATTGACTCTCTCTCTCTCTTTGTATATTCACTAAATCATTTTCTGTAAATCTCTCTCTCAATGAAGATATTTTTCCTCCATTGAAATACCTCCATAGAATTCTCTCAAGTTTCATTTTAGTTCTTCTCATAAACATTAGATCAAACACCTGTAGTGTAAATCTTCATCTTCTCTGTTTTCTGAAACTTTACAGTTCTAACAAATTATTTCGCGTACAATTTTTGTCAAAGTCTTTTTGATGTAAATACACAGAAAAAATTGACTAAACCAAAAAGCAATTTAGATATTAGCACATCAGGATACAGGCAGCGATCTAACCTGGATTCAATGCAAGCCATGATCAGTACACTGCTTTAAACTACATAGTCAAGGTTGCATGTCCAATAAATGCTTTTACGAGACTAGTAATGCTGATGGTTCCTTCAGTAAAGGAAAACGGGAAAAGACAAAAAAAAAAAGGGGTGAAATTCATTTTAGTCCCTCTAATTTGACCTAATTAACGAACTAGTCCCCCGGTTTCCAGTATTATCCCGTTAAGTCCTTCTGTTAAAAATTCCGTTAAAAAAATGATTTCTGACAGGTCAGAGGGTCAAATGACCCTGCTGCCCCTGAATAAAAAATAAAGCAATAAAAATTAAAAATTAAATCCAAACAAACAGAAGAAATTAAAAATTAAATTAATGATATATTAATAATTTAAAACTAAATTAGAAAATTAAAAAATTGATTTACTAAATTAAAAAATTAAAAAAGTCAATTTCTTGTTTAAACAACAAACATCATCATCTTCATCATCATCTTCAACAAACAATTTCACTCGTCCATTTCATTGATTCAACACCCACACAAGTCCAAAAAAAAAAAAAAAAAAACCAAACATCATCAACCCACCGCCACAACCATCTCTTTAATTTAATTATAAATTTAAAAACAAAAACAGAAATTAAAAAAAAAATTGAAGTTCAAAGAGATGGATCTGGAAAACAATAAGAGATGGGTTTCCAGATCCATCAACCATCAACCATCATCACCCATCGCCACAATCACCACTACCCACACCTCCACCACCAAACACCCAACATACTAAAAACAAGACTTCATCAACCCAAAAAATCAACCCAAATACAACACCGAAAACACCCAGATCAAGAATCGAACCCAGTTCTGGGTTCGAACCAAACATGACTGAAAAAATTGAAAAAAACAAACAACAATCCTACAGAAAGAATCACCACTAGATCTTGGCCAAAAATCCAATCTCAGCCAAAAATCCAACCACAACCTCCAAACAATACACCCCAACAACCCACAAAAATCACCACCACACAAAACACCCAAACACATAGCCTCCACCTCCAAAATCTAGTCACAACCCTAATTCGAAACCTAGTCACCTCCTAACACCAACACCCAAACCCAAAAAATAAGCATCCAAACTCATCAATCAAGCCACCCCACCTCCAAACATCTACCAAACAAAACCACCAGAAATTTGAGAAGGGGAAGGAGAGAGCAGCGGGGAGAGAAAAGAGAAGGGAATCGAGGCGAGAGTAAGAGAAGAAGAGAACGTTGGAAGAGAGGAAGCGAAAGAAGATAATTAGCGAGAGAGAGATCAGTGAAGGAGAAAGAAGAGAAGAAGAGAAAGAAGCCAAGGAGAGAGAGATCGGTGGACATAGAAGTTAGAAGAGAGGAAGAGAGAGAAAGAGATAATTAAAGTTTGAAACTTTCAATGTTTTAATTTTTTAATATTATTTTTTAATATCTTTTGATAATTATTGGGTTTGATGTTGGTGTTCGTGATAAATTTAATAAGTAATTTAGTAAGTAATTTAATTTGTTTTATTTTTAAATTTAATTATTTATAAATTTAATTTATTATACAGTAAACTTAATTAGTTTTATTTATATTAAAATAAATAATTAAAAAAATTAATTATTAAATATAAATTAAAATTAATATAATTTATTATAATTAGTTTTAATATTAATTATATTAGTTTTTTTTTAATGTTTATTTTTTAATTAAATTAATTAATAATAATTTTTTAATCAGATTTTTATATTTGTTGCGTAAGTTACGATTTTACCCTCACCACTTGGACGGAATTTTGGAAAACCCTAACGGAATTGGACGGTAGGGACTGAAATACTGATTTTTGGAAACTAGCAGGACCTGTCAAGATAAAGCTGAAAACTGGGGGACCAGTTTGTCTATTAGGTCAAACTAGAGGGACTAACATGAATTTCACCCAAAAAAAAAAATAAAAAATCCCTTCCCAAATCTCCCAAGTGCTGATAAAATAAATCACAAAAATCGGGAAAGGACAGTAAATTTCGAATCCGTTCAGAAATGTTCTCTTTTTATTGTTGTGAAGTGAAAATTTAGAATATTGTATTAAAAGAAGTAAAAATATAAAATATTTGATAAGTGTGCTTCATATTGACGGTCTAATTTTTGCCACAGTTGTTAACCGCAGATGTACGTGCGGTAATTAAAAAAATAAATAAATAAAAATTTCGGCGCTCGCTGCTTGTCGTTCGACGTCATCTTTCGGCGCTCGTCGGTCGTCGTTCGACACCGTCTTTCGGCTCTCGCTGCTCGTCACTCATAGCTCCCTGCTCATCGCTCCTTGCTCGTTGTTCACCGCTTTTTGCTTTGTCATTCAACGTTCGCTGTTTAGCTGTCGATTGGTGATTTTCTCGAGTGAGTCAACTCAGTTGAATGTATTGCTTGGTTCGTTCTACACTGACTCAGTATTATCATATTGATTTTTGAACTTAATTTGGTTCTTTTAGAAGTTTTTGAACTGCTTTGGTTGTGTTGTTTCTAATCTAAGTTTCTATTTTTATTTAGTTAAATTTTAGCGTGCCTGAGAGTGAAATAGTTTGATTTCTATGTGTACTTTAAAGGAGGCTTATTGTTATCGGCATCCAGGGTGAAAGGTAAGTGGTAGTATATGAACTTTTTTTTATCAAAATTTGATATTCACAATTTCTTATTTCAGATGATTCGCAAATCATATTTGATGGGGTATAAACTACAATTAGGCTGAAATATTAGTGTAATTATTTCAACTTCCTCTTAAAAGTTTTGTTTCTGCACAGTGATGTTGCTTGGCTATGTGATTTATAGACGGGTTCCATGCTATATTATTCAGGAGAGGAAGATGAGCTAGTTGAGTTATCATGGCCCAGTCGGTTTTCTGATTTGTTTTATACTATGTACACTGTCACTCATGGTTCATGATAGGTTTGTTTTTAGATATGAGAAAAGCATTATCTCGATAAGTTGAAAAGAAGTCCATCATGCCCCTCAAACAACCTGTGACACCTGATGAATTGGAATATAATTATCTCCACCTTCCATGTGTTCTGCTAATGTGACTTTTGGATGTGCAGTGGTTAGGCATGTTATAGACCATAATTTGGGAAGTAAGTTCAAATTTCAATTTATTTTTTTTCCTTCTGAAATTTCAATTCCCGCTGCAATGGCCTGAGAAAAATGCTTATTTTATATGATCAGGTGCTTCCTTATCGATAATTAATATTTGATCACATAATTTAGCTGATATGCCTTTGAATATATATATAATGGTAGTCATTAAGTTATATTCCCTAAGCTCTCACTAAGCTCTCTTTTTATTTTTATCTTGTTTGTTTGTGTTTAAGTATCTTTGAATACATTTTCAAAGAAGTGACCGGATCCTTATGCAGGTGACTACAAGTACTTGAGGTTTGTACTTATCTTTCGCTTATCTTAAATTTGTGGTTAGTATTTGCTTGTTAGCAGTTGCTTTAAATATAGGATTTTCATGTTTTTCTTAAATATAGGAACTTAGTGGGTTCACAGGAAACAATTTAAGTTTGAGAGGCTCAATCTATTATCACTATCTTTCATTGCATCCTATCTTTCATTGACTTGAAATGTTTACGTTTGGTCCATATTTGATATCTCAATGCTTATTTGGATTCTATGAAGATCTCTGGTACTTCACAAACAAGGTGAGAGTTTCTTAGGTTCATTTTGTACTTCGGTTCATTTTCACAAACAAGTCGGATATTGATGGTTGAGTTCTATTATCTTGGTTTGAATTGTGAGCATTTCAAGATTCTCCTGTGTCATGCAAGAGTTATGATTTCTCACAAAGTTTTGATTAATTCTTGCATTCGGTTTTGGCAGTGATGGAGTTTGCCATTTAGTTTCTGCTTTAGATATTTTATGTTTATGTCTATATTATGAACCGATAATGATCTACATACTCCATACCTAGCTGGAATTCTTGCCTGAAATCTTTGGAATTGAATATAAGTGATTTGGGTTTTTGAGTTTTATATAATCTTACAATCATGATGTTGCTTATATAGGCTTTGCTCTTCCCCACCAAGACGGATCGTAGTATGTCAAAATAAAATTGATGGCATACTAGAGTAAACAGTAAACTTAGTTCGATTAAACTTTGGATTGATTTACTTTAGTAACTCACTCTGGATTCAATTATATTTTTAATGATTCTTGTCATGTGAATTTGGTGAACTTTTTACTTAATAATTTTTGGAACTCACTTCGTAGGTTCTGACGGATCTAAAAACTGAGATCATAATAGCTACAATTCTTTGATTATAACTAAATTAAATTTGTATTAACAGGAAGTTGAATTGATGATGCAATTGGGTACAAGCAGTTTTCAATTGGCCCAAGCAGTTTTCTTTTACATTTTTAATTTCAGATTTTGTTTATAAAACATTGAATTTATCCTTATTTAGTTTTAGTTTATTTAAGCTTGGTTGAGGTTTGTGATTAATATATATATTGTAGAGGGTTGAAGAACCGAGTGTTTTGAACATTATTGTCGGACCATTGTAATTGTGTTCACTTGGACTTTTTTGTTTTAGAATTTTATTTATATTTTTTTACTTTACTTTTTTTAAACTTTATTTGTATTTTTATTTATTAATTTAATGAAATCCACTTGATCAAATATTATATATTGTCAGGATTTCTCCCTATTTTATGACATGGTTTCATTTTTTTAATTTTTTTGGGAAATTCTATATTTAAAAAAATAGCATAAAAAATTGGCAACAGCTAAATATTAAAAACATGCAACAGCCCAATTGCCGTTGAGGTTTTTTGCCATGGGTAACTTGCCACGGTAAATATAAAAAGGTTTGCAACAGACTTTTGCCACAGCAACATCTGTGGCAAAAACTTTTGGTAACAGAATGATGTTTTCTGTGGCAACATCTGTGTAGCTGGCATGATATTTTCCAAACAAAATAAATGTTACCGAGCTCTATGTCAGTTAATCTTTTGGTTTCTCAAGCACTTGTATTTAAACTGTAAGTGTCTTAAATATTTTTCTTGAATGATCCTTGCTTCATATAAAATTGTTGATGTACTCTGTAATGTTTAAGGATTATCAAAAAAAAATACAGCAAGTATAAACATGCAGTTGCAGTTCTGCAAATTACAATTTTCTCTACCTAAGTTTTTCATTTTCTTCTGATTTCTCAAATTTGCACCCAACAATAAACATCTTCGTAGGAAAGTAGTTCAACAAATTAAGTAGAAGGATGAATAAAAGAGCTAATAAGTAAAGATTAAAAACTATAAAGATGATATAGAACGCACTCATAATCTACCTAGTGGCTTCAGTATTCAACTGAAACGTTGAAGCAGGAAGAAGGGAATGATGGGGGCTGAGGAACCTCCAAAACACCTTCTAACATTTGCACGACCATCTTCATTGTAGGTCTTTTTGATGGATCATCTTGAATGCACCAGATTGCTATCATCAACCATTTGTGTAGCCTGGCTTTATCAGCCATTGCTGTCTCGTCGTCGTCCACCAAAACATCTAATCTTCTTTCAACATAACACTCACAAGCCCAGTCTGTTAGTATTGCTCTATTTTCTTCCTCACATTCCATCTCCACGCTTCTTCTACAGCAAATAATCTCTAGTAGCATCACACCAAAACTATAGACATCCACCTTTGCAGTCACAGGTACATTCTTGAACCATTCTGGAGCCACGTATCCGCGAGTTCCTCTTATCATCGTAAGAGTTCGAGACTGATTGGAGAGTAGCAATTTCGACAATCCAAAGTCGGAAATCTTTGCGATAAAATGTTGGTCTAGAAGTATATTTTGAGGCTTTATATCACAGTGGATGATAGGGATATTGCACTCTTCATGTAAATAGACAAGCCCTTTCGCAATTTCCAGCGCAATCCTGACTCTCAGATACCAGTCAGGTTTTGGAATTGTGAAAAGGAGATTTGCCAAAGTTCCATTGCTCATGAATTCGTATACCAAAACCCGATGAACTCCTTCGTCACAGAATCCAAGCAACTGGACTAGATTCTTATGATGAGTTCTACCAATTGCACCCAGTTCAGTTTTGAATTCCCTCTCCCTTTCCTGAGCCAACTTATCCAATTTCTTGACTGCTATGGCATTTCTAGAACCTGATTTGAGAACACCTTTGTACACAATGCCAAAAGAACCCCTCCCTAGTTCTTCCTTGAACCCATTGGTTGCTTCTTCAAGTTCCTTGTAAATAAAGCAACGCAGATTCGTATCAGAAACGCTCGAATCTTGGGCATTGTTTCCAGCTTCTCTCTTATGCCACATAAAAACAGCTAGAGATATGGTGACGAGCAAAATGACAACAGAACCACCTAACAGAAGTGCTCCTAATAGAATTGGTCCTCTTCTTCTACTGCCAGAATTATCACCAAAACCTGAAGAAGAATCTCCTTTCCTCACTTTGAAAAGACCTTTAGAAAACCCGTCATATCTCCCATTAGAGAGTGGCAGTTTCTTCTTCCAACATCTGGTACCATCGTAAATGGCAACCGCACAGGAGCAATCATAGATGCAAGACTGTTCACAGTCTTTCTGACTATAAGGTTCCAATCTTTCATAATCCCCCAGAGGCCAATTTACATTATCGACCTCCCTGATTTCGTATAACTCTCCAGGATCTTTAGCACCATCATCTTCTCCTCCACACCCTAGTCGGAAAGTTGGCCTGCAACCCATAAATCTGTTACCCGGATCCACTAACACATACCCTTGTGGGCAGTCACAAGAAGGTCTCTCGTTTGAGATTGAGCAGTAGCTGTTGAAGCCACAGGGTCCGCTACCGATTTCATTGAATATAGCTGTACACATGTTTTCTGGAAGGATTCTGAGAACCTGCCAACTCTGGTTTGTAGGAGCGTTTTTTCGATATTCATATTGAGTGAAAACTCCATCAGAGTCTAATGTTGCTCGATAATAACGATCTACTCTAGGAGTTATTGTATCCCAGGGAGACAATTGGGCAATTTCACCATTAGTTTTTACAATGTAAATGTTGCCTGATGCATTGAAAACAAACTTATTACCAAACTCGGAAGAATTTATGCTACTACTGTAATAGCTATCATAAACGAATTGACTCGGCCAAGCAACAAGATTGAGCTGAACATTTCCATTAACAAAATGGAGCTCAAACCTGCCCTTGGAGAAGTTGGTTGGTGTCAGCTTGGAAAACAACATGCTATCCAAATCCAACGTCTGAGTTGGCAGGATGGTGTCTGTAGGATTCTTGAAACTCTCCCAAACAAAATCAGAACCGCTACCTGCAGAGGCGAAACAAGAATTTCAAATTTAATCAAGTTTGAAAGGACCGACCAGTAAAATTATCATTTTAAAAGAAACAAATATAAAAAATAATAATAATAATAAACAAAGCCATGGCCCCTCTAGACCCCTTCATATCTTCGTCCCTGATTACCTGTAAGCACAAAGTTTCCCATGTCAAGCATTGCAGCCTCAGTTACACTGGCACTGGCAGGACTTGCAGTTGCATTCCATACCATTTGGCCTCCAGGATTTTTCAAAACAAGGCCATTTGTCGTGAGCTCTAGTGTCGATCCTCTTGGAGCCGGTCTGTCTCCATTGGCATACCAAACAATGGTTCTCTCAGGTATCTTGTTGAACCAAATGGCTAGCAAGAAAAGGTCTGAATTGTTGAGTTGGTGAAACCCGAAAGCGAACTCCTCAGAAGGTGAAAGCCATGAAGAGTTGTTGTCAGTTGCTGAGGACAGAGATGAGCCCAAAGTTATGTTGACAGCAGAAGAATAACAAGGAAGCTGTGAAAGGCAGAGAAAGATAAGAGAAGAGAGTGCAGCCAAAGTAGCCATTGGAAATTGCCTCTACAATTGCAAACAAATATCTATTAGAGTTTTACAAATGTTGCTTGTTTTCCAGAGTTTTTATATTTAAAAACATGAATAAAAGTCCTTAAAAATGGTGTCTAGTTAGTTCCAGGAAACCTGACAAAACTATAAAAAGTGAAGACTTGTGTTGAGTTAAGAACAAGTTATTCCGTGATTAATTGGACTACCACTATTCAACCTGACAAAACTTTAAAAAGTGAAGACTTGTGTTGAGTAAAGAACAAGTTATTCCGTGATTAATTGGACTACCACTATTCACCAACGACCTGTACATAGAAAATGAAAATTTTCAAGTCAAAGACGTGTGTTAGAGCCAGAATTGAAATTTTCACTTTGCTGAACAATTCAAAACCAAAAAAAAGACTGATTTCTGGCGGGATTTTATGGATTTTTAGGATTTTTAAGATTATTAGAATTGTATGGACTAGACTTTCAGGATTTTGGAATTTTTAAAAAGAGTCTCTGGACTTTATTTATAGAATATTATGATTATCTAGACTTTTTGGACTTTTTGGACTTTTTTTTTTTTTTTTTTAATATGGGCCTTATAAATTTGCTAGCTAACATACATACCGAGTTGAGAAACCCAAACTAGTTAGCTGGTCCGAGTTGAAAAAACCCAAACAAAATGTACTCTTTTAGAACAGACATCCACACGATGAAAATGTACATAAACAAATACCACATCAACACATTCGAAATTTTAAAAAACAAGCACAAGAATTATTTTATGGGCATCATATTATTTAGTATCTTTCAAGCCATATAATTATTGAAAAAAAAAATTGCTGGATCTAGTAATCCTCCCATGGCTTAATATTGCTCTCTCCACATAATCGGATTTCGGAAAAAAAAAAAAAGAGAAAAAAAAGCTACCTAACACAGTTATACTGTGCAGATATGTAGCTGTCTAGTGATGAATGACAATCTCTCTTGCTTATCATTTTTTTTTCTTCTAGAAATGCAATTAATTTTACACAACACATAACGATGAATCAAAACCCAATGATCGCCTTTTGATTTGGTTGAAAATCAAATTGGGGACGATTTCTTCGGTTCACATTTGAGCATTTGACAGATACTTTATTTCAACAAAATAAAAAAAAATAAAAAGAGAGAGAGATACTTTTCCTTTTAAGGCAAATTAAATTGCTAGGAAGCTTCTGTTCATCCTGTCCTGGGTCACCTCTTAAATTGAGTTCATATAATCTAATAATAATTCCTTCTATATTTTCATATATAACCTTCGTATTTTTGTATTATGTTATCTACTCAAATGTACTGCAACTCAACAAGATTATGTTTCTTCACCGCCTTGTTGCTATTTTCTAAAAAGTCTTGAGCGAGCGTGAAAAGTCTAATGGGAAATGGCAAGACAATTTTGGGGTCTTGGTATTTATATTTATCACTAAAAAGTCTAGACAATCCATATTGTCATGAAATCCTATAAATTTTGATCTCAATCCAATACCACCAGACAATTTGTTACCTCTTAAAAGTCTAGATCCAATACCACAAAATATTATGGACTTTTTTAAAAATCTTAAAAGTCTGGATCTAATAGCACAAGATATTATGGATTTTTTAAAAAGATCTTAAAAGTCCTAATCGAATACCTCCAGACTTATCTAACTTATTAAAAAGTCTCAATCCAATACCACCAGACTTTTACTTTCCAAAATTGTCAATTAAAATCTCAATCCAATACATCCCCTTAGTTTTACATATTTGACTTACGTGGCATGATTGACTTGAAAAAAATAATACAGTATATAACAATAATAATGGAATGCCCAATAATTTATGTAATCATGAATTCATGATAAGTTATAATATACCACCCAATATGGCATGGCTAGGTGATTAGAGTGCTTCTTCAATCGAGCATTGTTCAGGTTCAAGCCATTGAAAGTGATATATTAAAAACAAAAAGAGTCATAGCATGAATAGGAGTAACTGCGATTTATGTTTACGTTCAAATAAAGTTTTAGCCACTCAAGAATATTAAAAAAAAAAAAAAAATTAACCATAAAATTTTTAGAATTAGGGAAAATATTATAACTCAAACTCACAATGAAATTGATATAAATGCTTTAACAATTCCATTTTTTTCTGAAAGTTCTTTTTCTTTTTTTATAAAAAGGTCGGTGAAATTTTTTTTATTTTTTATTTTTTAATCTGACACCAAATGAGTCGGAAGTTGTTGGGACCTACCGAGATCTAACACTATAACAAGGTCCGTATGTTTACTTATTGGATGAGTTAAGTTTGGAAGATAATTATAACATGGTTCGTATGTTTACTTATGGGATGAGTTAAGTTTGGAAGATAATTAAAAAGGGCAGTTTAGAAAATAAATCAAGTAATTTTTTGAATTTTAAGAACTACAACATTATTAGATGATTAGTGGGTTGTGAATAGCACCACTCATTGAAAATTTAACTTAAAGGGCATAACGCACTACAAAAAAAATGTCTATTAGTGACGAACTATTTCCGACGGTGCTAATTGCCGTCAATAATGGCACCTTTTCCGACGGCAATATTAGTGTCGTCGAAAATGAGTAAAAATGGGATACCATATTTCTGACATCTCAATGACCGTCGGAAATAGTCGAATAAGCCATCAATGTTGTTTCCACTTCCGATGGAACAAAAAGTGCCGTCGGAAATGAGTAAATTTCTGACGGCCCAATAACCGTCAGAAATAGTCCTTTTTCTGTTGGAAATGAGGAAAAGGTCATACAACATTTTTGACCGCCTAATGGCCGTCAAAAATAGTCCACATTTCCGACGGCACTTTTTGGGCCATCGGCAATAGTCGCCAATATTACACACTTTTTTATCAACATATAAAGTGTCATCGGAAATGCTAAAATTTAATTCAAATTAATTTTAAGGGCTATTATCCTATCGAAATGTAGTACTATTTTCTACATTTTTTGCCGCACCTGTTTTGCCACTGATGTCCATCCGCAGAGAATATTGTATAAAAATAAGTAAAAATATAAAATATTTGATAAGTGTGCTTCATATTTGTGGTAGCCAAATATAGCACAACCCAAACACTGATGCCCAATTTTAGAAATTCGCATGAAGGATAAATCCATGCATAGGCCTATCCGAGTTAACGGCCCAAATTATCATAAAGAGTTGATTTTTATCGGCTTGGATCAAGTCAAGACTTAACAAACTGAAACCCATGACCAAGTCTACAAAGACCAAGGCAAGATAGTTATTCAATTGATTGGCTCAAACTCAAATCAAATATCTCGTACATGATCTCAAAGAGAGATTAATGGAAAGATATCAACTTACTCATCTCAAATAGAAAATGATCTATTTATTGACATAATCATTATACAACAAAGGAATACAAAATCCTGGGGCATATTCTCACATAATAGAATACAACAGGGTCCAGGAAATAATTTATATGCACATACATGAATAACATGATACAACATCCACCAAGAATATTTCAGTTCATTGTCAAGCTCTTGCTCCTCACCATTGAGGCATTGATAGGACCTTTCTCAGGTTCTCGCTTCTAACCTAACTGAATATATATCAGGTCTCAGTGAATTAAACATAAATTAATGAGAAGGAAAACATACACACATAAGTCAAGAATTGCATCTGCAGTGCAACGGTCATATGATTATGGATGTTGCTGTGTGAGAAATACATATTTGCCTGATGAATTATATAGATAAACAAACACAGTACAGACGATAACTTTAGTAGTCAGACGAATGGCCATTCTGTTTCAGGCTTCGTTTTTTGAATAAAATGACGTAATGAAAATGCTTGAAAATGACTTGATAACTAGCTGTTTATTTCGAATTATTATTCCATGTAAACTTGTATATGATTTTGCAGCAGTTTAAGACACAGATGTATCACATGAACAACCATTTTCTTGAAGGTAAAATAATTGACATAGCATCATCACACACACTCATCAAGCAATTACCTCTGGCAAATCGTGCTTCTTAGCTTCAATTACTTCTGGTACTCAACATTTTCCCAGTCTTCACAGATTGTGATTGTATTCTCAGTTTCCCAAGTTTGAAAAATCCGATCTGGTCCAGGTTGCCACAGCATGTTGCCAGTGCTATCTTTTAGTACAAACTTGAACTGGATCGACTTTCCAACCGGAATATACTAATAATCGACACAAAAACATAGCACCAAATCAAAATTCGTCAAAATCAACAAGATTGGAATAACATGAAGTTGAGGGAATTCGGCAAAATTTAAAATCATATACCCTAACTTGTTGGGACAAAACACTCAATCAAAAATCAGAAACTTTGAGGTTGCCACAAGTATCCAAAATCAAAATTGAGACTTAATTTTGCTTTGCAAAATTCGACAGTTCTACGGTCAACCAAAAATTTCAAATTCGGACAAAACCAAAAATAAGATCATCAAACTTGAAAAAAGATATGAGATTTCATTGATACAAACAAACACCAAATACATGAAATTGAAAACCCTAAAATCATTCCCTAAATCAAACCAATCTAACTCAAAAATTGAAAACCCTAAAATCAATTTCAAATTCAAAACATAAACCTGAAATGTTAGGGTTCCAAACACCAAATACCTGAAATTGGACCCAAAAGGACGAAATATTGCCGCTTTGGAACGAAGAGGCTGATTCGGAAGGAGAAGACGGCAAGTTGACAACGTCGGCGTGGACCGAGAAGAATCGAAGACTCGACGTCGGCGTGCAAGTTGACGACGTCGGATGTCGTCGACGGTGGCTGGATATCGTCTACGGCATCGACATCGCGACGAAGAAGTTACGGTTGGGCCGGAATGGACGTCGGCAACGGAAGACGGGTTCGATCGGGAGGGGTGGCCAGAGGAATTGGGAATTTAGGGCAAACATAGTGAAATTGATTTCGATCGTTGAAAAGGGTAGGAAAGTCATTTCATAGCAGTTTTGCAATTTATTTGGGTTTTAGGGTAGATTTGCAATTTAGTCCCTAAAATATGGCAGTTTTTGCTAAAAACCCTATATTCATCTTAATACATTTTATTTATAAACTCTTTTAAATTATTAGCACATCCAATTTATAAAAAAATAAATAAAAATAAATCATATTATTCTTGGAATCAAATCCTCTCCTAATGATGGTCCAATTTACTTTTGGTAATGTCTTGAATGTAGGAGCCTTATGAAAAGGAAGATATAGAACTGGATTGTATATGAGGTCAAAAAAATTTCAATATGAAATTCTCTTATATATACAATATCTTAAAAAAAAAAACAAAAAACAAAAAACAAAAAAAAACTCATTGATATCTACAGGTTTTTTTTTTTTTATATATATATAAAAAAAAATGTTTATTGATAAAGTTCATAACTAGACATAAAAGAAAGACAAAAAAATAAATAAATAAATACCTACTTCTGAATGATGATCAAAGTCCTCTGAAAATTCTTTTTTCATTAGTTTGTTATATGATAATCATGTGATGATGAGAAAGTTTGATACTTGAAATAAAATTAGAGTTTAATTATGGTTTATCATAAAAATTACTGAAAAAAAAAAGAAAAAAAAAAGATAGTTGTGTAATTAATGAGTGTACATAGTATTTGATTTATTTTTAATTAAAGTAATTTATCTTTATTAGTAAATTTATATTGGGATATTTTTATAATTAAATTTTTTAATAAAATATGGGTGTACTAATTAGTTTTATGAGTGGAAATATTGGCACCGTGTATATATATATATATATATATATATATATATATATATACAGATTTTATATTATTAGTTCGAACTGACAATAAATATATCAGGACAAGGAATATGGACCACTAGATTTACATACTTTGACTCAGAGTGTATGCACTTGTCAAAACTTCTCTATAATCCGTGGTCCACATTCTTCGTCCTGATATATTTATTGTCAGTTCGAACTGATAATAGAAAGACTATATATATATATATATATATATATATATATGGTAGTTCTCTAGTAAGGACATCTTGAAATTATAAGATAAGGACTTCCAACTACAACCACACATTCATATTGGGTGTGAGTATTTGTTAATATAGGGATGTGGACCCATTGTGAATATTTGGTTGTAGTTGAACGTTCTGAAATTATAAAGTCAGAAAGGTCCTGATTAGAGAAATATTATATATATATATATATATATGGGCGGACTGTAATTAAGGGTCAGCTTTTTGTAAAAATAAATAAATAAATAAATAAATAAAATTACATCAGTTCCCCAGTCCCAAAACATCAATTCGTAGCAGTGTTCTAGTAGGCGCTAGACAGTAGTCGGGCAGAGACCCGACGCCTAGCGCCTAGGCTGATTTGTCGGCGATTAATCGGTTGGTGAATTTGTTTTTTTTTTTTTTTTTTTTTTCATAAAAATCCAATCACAGACAAAATCCTTTCCAAATCCATAAATACCAATCAAAATGATAAAATCCAATCACAAACCAATCCTAATCCACAAACACCTATCCAAAATCCAATCACAAACCAATCCAAATCCACAAACACCTATCCAAAATCCAAAATCCAAAATCCAATCACAAAGACAAAAACCCTAGATGGAGGAATAGTAGACAAGTGACGACGGTGGTGATGGGGGACGGCGGCTTTGGACGACGAGATGGGGGACTAAAACTTGAATGGGCTAGTCAAGAGGTTTGCTGGTATGGTCATGATCGAGATAGGGGACTGAAACTATTTTGGCTTCACTTAAATGAAGACCAAAATGGCAGCGTTTTGTCTTCATTAAAATGAAACGGAAGAGGGCGATGTTTTGGGGTGTAAAATCCCCCAAAACAACACAGTTTTAATATTATTATTTTCTTTAAAAAAATAAAAAATAGGTCTCAGCGGAGTCAATGTCTTTGACTCCGCTAAGACCGCCTAAGGCAACTAGCGCCGACTAGTCGCCTATCACCTAATACAACCGATTAGGCTGTTTTCATCGACCCTTCTTTACTTTAACTTTAACTTTAACTTTATTATATAGTTTATGTATATTTTATATTGTATTATACATATGGATACAACTTTTATCAGTAATTCCATTTTTTTATTTCTATAAAATTAAAATAAAGAATGGTCTCAAAAGAGATATCTCGAATCAAAATAGAAAAAAATAAAGAATATCTCTTCACAAAATTACAAAAGGCCGTTTTTTTTTTCACAGCCTAGTCTCTAGACGGCGAGGCTAATTTTTTGAACACTAGTTCGTGGACTAGCAACTATTATAATTTTTCCCAAGTCCTTGCACATCAAAGCCTTTCCAACTCTCACGTCAACTTCCACTCTCTCTCTCTCTCTCTCTCTCTCTCACTCTCACACATCTTCTCACCTCAACATCCATTCTCTCTCACATCGTCACACTTCCCAACTCTCTCTCTCCTCTATTTCTCTCTTTCACAATTTCATGTCCCAAATCTTAGTACTTTCTTGGTCTTACACGTCTCAAATCCCAATTCTCTCCATGTATTCCTAATTAATAATTATCTTCGTCTCTTGGAATCCTTGATTACAAAATTTAAATATAAAAAATATTCATATTCGGTTCTTAAACTTAGATATTTTCCTTAGTTAAAATTTTTGTTTGATAGTTTTAGGTTGTAATGTCAAACAACATACTTTGGGGAGAAAAAAAAAATCAATTTTTGGGTAGGAGTGGATCAAGTTCTCTATGTAATGTCGGGGACGAGATTCAAGTTTGCCTTCTTCATCTCAGTGGAATAAAAACAATGTTGTCTTATTAAAAATTTATATATATATATAGTAATCATTAAGTCAAGTATAATTTACTTTAATTCCGGTAGGATCTTGATGAAATTATATCGATTTTTATGAATTTTGATATGAATTTTTTTATGGATGATAAGTTTAATACTTTAATGAAATCTACTTATAAATAAAATTTCAGAATTTTTCAAGTACCAAAACTATTTATCCCGAATTTTTAAATATAAAGGCATCTGAAAAATGAGATAAATATAAGAAATTCAAAAAAAATAGTTCTAGTACTTGAAAAATTCTCAAATTTTATTCATATGTAAATTTTAATGAACTTATCATCCACAAAAAAAATTCAGATCAAAATTCATAAAAATAGATGTGATTTTATCAAAATCCTTACCGAAATTAAAGTAAGGTATACCTCACTTTATATATATATATATATATATATATATATACAAATTTTCTATTATCAGTTCGTTCTGACAATAAATATATCAAGACGAAGAATGTGTATCACTAGATTTACATACTTTGACTCAAAGTGTATGCACTTGTCAAAACTTCTCCATAATCTGTGATCTACATTCTTCGTTTTGATATATTTATTGTCAGGATGAACTAACAAAAGAAAGACTGTATATATATAAGACATAACATGAATAGAAGTAACTGTGATTTATGTTTATGTTCAAATAAAGTTTTAGGCACTCAAGACTATTTTTAAAAAATATTAACCATAAAAATTTGAGAATTAGGGAAAATATTATAACTCAAACATAAAGTTTTAGCCACTCAAGAATATTTTTTTAAAATTATTATCCATAAAAATTTGAGAATTAGGGAAAATATTATAACTCAAACTGACAATGAAATTGATATAAATGTTTTAAACTTTTAACAATTCCATATTTGTGAAAGTTCTTTTTCTTTATTTTATGGGTTAAATTCATTTTAGTCCCTCTAGTTTGATCTAATAGCCAAACTGATCCCTTAGTTTTCAGAATTGTTTAGTTTAGTCCTTCTGATAAGATTTCCGTTAGAAAAGTTGAATATGACAAGGTTAGAGGGTCAAATGACCATACTACCCCTTATAACTGTTGAAATGAAATGACCCTCTATAATTAAATTAAATAATAAAAATTAAAAACAATTTTAAAATAAAATAATTAATTAAAAATATTAACAAACCCTAATCTCCTTTCTTTCTATCTCTCTCTAACTCCTGCCTCTCTCTTTGTCTCTTCTTCTTCATCTCCCATCTTCTTCAACCCAAAACAACTCATCAAACCCTAACCCTAGCCGCCACCGCCATCGCCGCCCAAACACCACACCCTTGCCCGCTGAAACACCACCGACACCATTCTTTCTCTTCTTTCTCGATCCCTCTCTTCTCTCTCTCTCTCGATTTCTCTCTCAAACTAATTTTCAAACAACCCCTAACCAATATCTTCAAACAACACAAATCGTCAACACCCAACCCAACCCAAATCATCAAACATCGCCCAAACCCACAAAGTTAGATCATTAAACACCATCATCTTCAAAACATCAACCAAACCCACAAAGTCTTCCTCAACCAGATTAAAAAAAAAAAAATGAAAAAAAAATAAAAATTGAAAGAGTGGCTGGGTTGGATTTGCCATCACCAACTCACCACCACTTTCCTTTTCCTCTTGCCACGCGTCCCTCCTTCCTTCAATCTGCTTCTAGGTTGATGTGATGAAGAAGAAAAAGCTGATGAGTCTAGGATCTTCATTTTGGAAGTCATTTTGTGCGGGTGATGGGGAAAGAGAGAGAGAGATGGGGAAAGAGAGACCGGTGAGAGAGAGACCGAATCCGAATCTCCTCCTAATTGTGCAGGTTTGGGCAACGGCGCCGGTGGTTAGAGGGCGGCGGCGGGTTTGGGTGGCTAGGGTTTGATGATGATGATGAGGAGGAGGAGGAGATGTTGGAGGTGAGTCTGATGGTGGTGGTAGTTTTGGTAGTTTTGTTCATATTTGGTTTTGTTCAAAATGTTTTTGTTTTTGTTCAAAAATGTGGGAGGTGGGTCTAATCACTGATAGATATTAAAATCTGGTTTTGTTCAAAAAAAATCTTTTGTTAAGACATTGTAATTTGTTTTTAAAATGTTCAATTATTAATTTTTATTTTAACAAATAATTTTGGTTTATTTTGTTTTTTGTTTGCTTTGTAAATATTTTTAAATTTTTTTTAATATTCTTTTTAAAAAAAATTCTATTTTTTAATTTTAATTTATGTAAATATTTATTATTTAATATTTTAATATTTTTTTATTTTATTATTTAATAATATTTATTACTAAATATTGTTTTTTTAAATTAATTTGTAGAATATCATTATACCCTTTGGTCAGATAAGGTTCTAGAACCTCTAATGTTGTTTTACCCTTTTACCTTCGTTGACCTAATGGAATTTTGAAAAATCCTAACGGAATTGGACAGTAGGGACTAAAATACATATTTTTGGAAACTAGAGGGATCTATCAAGATAATTCTCAAAACCAGGGGATCAGTTTGGCTATTAGGTCAAACTATAGGGACTAAAATGAATTTAACCCTTATTTTTTATATATATAAACAGGTAAGTGAATTTTTTATTTTTTTTTTAAATATAACACCAAATGGGTCAGAGGTTGTCAGGACCGGGACCTATCGAGATCTAATACTACAGCGTGGTCGGGTGTTTATTTCCATAATTAGAAAAAGTCAACTTCAAACACTAAGAGAGGTCTCCCCACACTTATGTAGTACAGATACGGACACGAGTACAGGGATGCAATATGGAGATACAGTAAATCTTCAAAACTAGAATACGGATATGGTAGGATATGTCAATTAAAATAATATTTATTTATATTTAAAAAATAATATATATATATATATATGAAAACATAATTGATAATTCATTCAAAACATATTTAGAATCCAAATAAAACATGTTACATAAGTCATAACATACTACAAAATCCAAATAAAAACATGTCACTTAAGTTATAATATATTACAAAATCCAAATAAAATATATGTCACATAAGACATGACATATTACAAAATACAAAATACAAAAAAATAAAATTTAAAAAAATCATTAAACATATTCTTAATTCCTAACTAACTTCATTATCATCATTCAAATAATCACATTGTCAAAGGATCTAAATAATTCAACCTTTAATTCTGGTTCAGTAAGAGAAAGGTCTACAATCTCGAGTATCCAAGCATTCTCTATATCCATGAAATCAAAACCAACATATTTTTTTCTACAAAAATCATTTTGACCTTTAAACTTTTAAAATTATAATCTAACCCCGTGATTTACTAAAATAATTGTAATATTACCCCCAAACGTATGAGTTTTTATCCTATAAGCACATAAGTGTGAGTATACTTATAGCACACTTATCTACCTTATTATTTTTTGTCAGAAAAAACAATACAATTGGGTCAAATAATACTTATATTGCAAAAAGTGATGATGTGGATAAATATGTTCACACTTATGTGTCTACAGGAGAAAAACTCCCAAACATATACTATATGTATCTGGCCGTATAGACAGGTTTTAGTAGACTTTCGATAGGTGAGTCGTGTGAAATAAAAAAAGAAAAAAAAATCGGTGTATAGTCATATCGTCATATACAGTAATTGGGTCCGGATTTTAGGCCCGTAAATGAAATCCCGGTCACGTATAGACTAGAGTGGGCCTCAAAGCCCAAGCAAAAGTGTACAAATGGCGGACGACGCGTAACAATTAACAAACCATATATAAATACATAAAAAAAACGTACATAGCAAAGCAAAGCAAACACTCTCTCTCGGTCTTTGAAGAAAATGGAAGCGATGGAGATAGAAGAGAAACAAGCGCCATTGATAGAGCAGTACGTGATGGAAGCTTCCACTCTCACAGACGAATCCTCTTTGTCCAACCTCATCGTCGATGCCACCTCACACCCTTCTCTCTTCGCCTTCTCCGAGATTTTAGCCGTCCCCAACCTCCTCCAGGTTTTTTTTTTTTTTTTTTTGCCTTTTTTGAGAAATATTTTTCGTGTTGAATTTTATATTGATTGATTATCAAACCTAAACGGAGTCGCTGTAATAATTGACAGTTTTTGTTTTTCGCTAGAAAATAAGAAATCGCTTTGTTTTGTTGTGTTTCTAACTAAAATTAACCTAAATACAGCTCCAGGGAACGCAGAAATCTGTGTACATTGATTTGCTTCGTCTTTTTGCTCATGGTACATGGACTGATTACAAGAGTAAGATACATTTATGCCTTTTCTCTTTTGCCTTCAATATATATATATATATTTTAAATTGTTTTTGTCTTTTTAACTTTAATTCTGTTGAAGATATTAAAATATGCATTATTTGCTAACATAGTAATATGACTAGAAATAAAACTCAAAATGTCAAATACATAAATCGCCTTTTCAACTTTCAACTTTCAGTTCTCTTTAGAATTTGGTATTTTGGCTTGCCGATGTCCAATGTGAGCCAACATGTGTTAGTTATGAATTTAAATTGTTTGAATGTTTATATAGGTAATGCTGCAGATCTTCCACAGCTGCTACCTGCTCAAGTGCTCAAGCTTAAACAACTTAGTGTGCTTACTCTTGCCGAAGCGAACAAGGTATCCAGTTTAACTCTTGTTGAGATCTTTGTTCTTGTTGCTTGACATTACGTTTTCTGACAATTAGGATTATTGATTTATGTTCCCCGGATAATGTTTTCTAGAGATAATTTTCATTAATAAAACAAAAAACAAATAAATAAATACTGTGATTTTTAAAATTGTTCACAGTCCAGTGAAAAAAAGAAGGTTTTATCAAACGTGACAGAATTGTGATAAATATGATATCATGAAAATGCCACAGCTGCCATTGATCAAGAAGGAAATCCAAAAGAAAGTGTTAGCATCTATACTTTCATAGTAGTTATTTCAGTTTGGATTGTCATTTGATTAAATGAAAATCCATGGAACCAATTTTTTTCTGGGATTATTTTATCATTCTTTAAGCATCCGGCATTAGTTTTTGAAGCTTAATTTGCATCTTGGTTGTCGCCATAGCTGAAAAACGAGATTCAAATTGGAAGTTATTGAGCCCATTTACCCATCAAGACATTAAATGGTTTGGCCGGTTGCAGAAAGCATCATCCTTGATCAATTGTGTATTCTTTATTTCTTTTTGTAACCTACTTGGCTACTTCTTCGTCTTTCTATTTCCCGGATTCAGATGACATTTCTGACACCCTGTTATCAAGGAGGCACAGTTATAAAAGTAGAAGTCTGAACTCTGAACAACTAGCTGGAATTTGAATTTTGATTGAAATATATTATGTGACCACCAACCAGTATGTCCCCAATAAAATTTACCACATAATATCCCGTTAAAACCTTTATTATGGTGTTTTGAATTTGTTGTGGATTTTTTCTTCTAATTAGTGGGTTGACTTATACTATTTAATATCTTAGGTCTGTGAATTTAGGTACTGCCGTGAAGTTCCTTGGATTTTGTTGTGAATTTGATTTATGAATTTCTCATTGCATAAATGCCACAGCTACAAGTACATCTCTTAATGATTTATCTTTCCAACATATAGCTATTAATATGTTAGATTTCTTTCATTATGTCTCTATGAAATGATGTTTCTTTTGTGTAAATTTACAATAAAGCTGCAATTCTTTACTTGTTTAAGCTCTCTCCTAGGTTCTGCCCTATGATGAACTTCTTGAAGCACTTGAGGTTGCTAATGTGCGTGAACTTGAAGACTTCCTTATCAATGAATGCATGTATGTGGTAGGTCTTCTTACTTCTTTCCTAAGATTTTCTTGAACTTTTAGTCATCATGCAAGAAGTTACTGTCTTCATACTGTTTATGAGAAGATTTACAAACCATTGATTTAAGAATTAATATTCAAGATCTGCATATTTAAATCTGAAAATGTAAAAGGTTTCCAGCAGCATGAGAATTTGATTAACACTAAGCTGGTGTTCTGACATGAATGCAGAATCATTAACAATTAGTATACATATTGATACCATTAAGTGGGCTCCTTCATAAGCACAAATTTTAGGAGACAATTGTAAGCAGTCAGTTGATTAAGCCTTTAGATTTATTGAGATTTAGTTATATGAGGTTTATCACCTTAAGGTGTGTAAATTAGGTTCTTCTTCTTCATTTTTTCTTGGTTTATGAAGTACCAAAAAGAATCTTTCATTGCATTTGTGAAGAGAAAATTCTGATTATCTTGTAATGGTTTTTCCAGGGCATAGTCAAAGGAAAGTTGGATCAGTTGAGAAGATGCTTTGAGGTAGAATTCTTAGTGTAGATTATTTATTTTAGTTTATTTTTTGTTTTGAATATTGAATACATATCAATTACTTAGGACTCAATAGTTAGGTTTTGCTATTTGCAGGTTCAATTTGCAGCAGGGAGAGATCTGAGACATGGCCAACTCGAGAGCATGATACAGACCGTATCAAATTGGTATGTCTTGGTTCAATCATTTTTGAAATTTAAATATAATCTGTCCAACTTTCAGTTATAAAGTCTGTTATCTTAGTTCTTATGTTGTGAAAAATGACTCTTGGAAATGTCCTTCTGCCATATCCAAGTGCTTATTGCTTGTCAATATTCCTATTTTGTCTTAGCCAAGTAATTTTCTATTTATTGACACCAGGAATCCACGTATCTCTTTGCTAATTGGGTTGTGCAATGCAATTTTTTCAATAATAGATTTTCTCATGAGATGCTGTTGGTGTATCTGTTATTGATTTTTACCTATACCCTGTGATAGCTAACAGCCTAACACAACCCTTAATTAAATTGAAGGGGTAATGGTAAATCAAATATTTTGAACTTTCCATGTAAACAAGTAGCCACTTTTAAATGGTCGAAACTCAAGTTTTATACATACAAATTTCTATCCGTTTTTGCAATTTTTTCTTGGTGTGGCAGTTGGATGGCAGAACTTGTGATGCAATTAGTTTAACCACTATATACTACTGCAGGTGCTCTCTCTCTCTCTCTTTTTTTTTTTATTCCAGTAAATATAAACCAACAACAAAAAGTTGAAATTAAGACCTTTTGTACAACAACAAAAACCTTATCATCTAAGCTTTGTAGTACCCACAGGCCACAACTCATTTCATTAATATATTTTTGTATTTACCGTCATCTTCATCCATGCTTTAAAAAGTTGATAAATGACTGGGGAGCCAGAAATAGATTGAAGTAGAAAATCAATAACCCAAGTGGAACTGAGCAAATTAGGTGGAAAAAATAAACAATAATGATACTTTGCCCAAATTTGGTGTCCAAATCCGGTGCCCAAATGATGTGACGTCACTATAATCCATTCATTTAAATTTTATTAGTTTTAAATGATTTAAATGAATGGATTATAGTGATGCCACATCATTTGGGCACCAGATTTGGGCAATGTAGCATTACTCAAAAATAAAATATGAACCAGAGATACCAGCTCTAAGACGTGTTTTACTAATATGAGTAGACAGTAAATGCTATTGTTATTCACTCCCTTTTTCTGAAAGTACTAAACTAATTAAGAAATAAATGAGTATTCTTTATTTTGATCATCATATCATTAATGCACATCAATTCCAAGTTCTAACATGGAATTCTTTATTGATCTAGTCCTCAGTGCTTTAGCTGGTGGAAATGGTGAGTATCTTGTCGACATGTATGCCTTTTTCTTGTACCTACTTGTGCATTAAAGTTAGGTAGACAGAGAATGGGTATTTCTGGACAGATCCTATATTAATTTGTTTTACCTCTGATTCCAGTCATGGTAAATTGATTTTCAACAAAATATTGAAAATTTTATTCTTTCATGGGTTTCTCAATAGTATAATGTCTTGTGTTTTTATTTGTTGTATTTAAACCTGGATTAAAACTGTCAATTCCTATGGCTGTACAGTGGTTGTTTTCTTGTTAATTAATGAAGTGAACATCTTAGGTGTAGATTACAAGCTTTATTAATCTCATTTTCATATGAGTTGCAGATTCTACATTTTCTCACTGCTTACAACACATTTACCTTTATTTCTTGGATATTTCATTGGTTGCTGTGAGATCACCGGTCTAAGTGAGTTTTCAATGATAAATTTTAGGTTAGCCACTTCAGACAATGCGCTTCTCATGATTCAAGACAAGATTAAATGGGCTGAAACAATGTGTGAAGGGGATAGAAATCACCGTAAGGAAGTCAAAGATCGGATGGAAGAAGTGAAGAAATCTCTCCATTTCAAGGTCTATTGAATTGACTCTTTCATCTTTGAACCTTTTGTTAGTAAAGTAGGGTGCTATGTTTTGTGGCGTGCAGGTAACCACATAATTTATATGAAATTTAGGTTTTTCTTTGGTACACTCCTCACTCAGTTGCAGAAATTGTTTTTATTCTGTGAAGGAGTTAATTTTTTGGGCATTCACCATAAATGCAAGAGTCTGACAATGAATTATGTCTGCATGATAGGATTACAGTTATTTCATTCATCATACAGACTGTTGTTAAAACCTATTAAATAATAAACTTTCACACATGAATAAGAAGCCTTACTTTAAATGTGTAATATATTTGCCAGGCTGTGCATGTATGCTTGCAAGCGTGCGAACATACAAACTAGTATCAAGTCCTGCATAATTATGATAGTACAATAAGTTGCGTAAGTTGATGCTCTGGAGCCTCAGACTGTCTGATCATCCATAATAGGACATGGATAGCACAGAGGAAGTTACAAGGCTCGGGACTATCAAGAGTGAAGCTGTTACGATGAATGATAGGAAGCAACTGAAACTTGCTTAAGTGTGATTCTAAAGTACTTGTATTTCAACCTGTATTTCAAATGTGTATTGTGTAAAGGAGATCCATTTCAAAAGCTATATAAATTGCAATGGATTGTATTATTTTCATAAACTCACATCTGTGTTTACAGAATGGCCCTATGGTTTTTCTTGTCTGTCCTTTTGTTGTCCGATTCCAACTTTTTAAGATTAGTTCCCTGCATAGTTTGAGCTGTGTTTCTTCTCATTGTTTAAATGAAGAGAACTAATTCCTTTTCTACAGCAATATATTCATCAATGTGTTTTACTTGCATGCTGAGAAAAGTTTCACTGTAAGCAGGGTGGTAAACAGCATCAGCAGGGTGGTAAGCAATTCCGTGGGCATCAGGATTCTATTTACTGTGAATTTGATGGGGAAATGGACTATGAGGATGAACTAAGCCTATCAAAGAGGTACCTCAGTTAAATTTTCTTTTGGCAATTCTGAACACTCCTATTTTATGAGCTGATGTTTTACATTGTATGTATAGAATGTTTATTTCATGTGTCTCTTTAGGCATCCATCTTTAAGGAATTTAAAGACAAGTCTTTGTTCTTTATTCTCCTGAATGGGGATTTGGAAGGGGCTCTAAGTAGCCTTGTATTTCTGGGGTTTATGTAGGGGTGCATGTATATGTATTTTCTTTGAGATAGTTTTTGAAGATAAGTACAGCAGAATCAGACATTGATGATTGCTTCTTGAGATAGACTATGTGACTGCTTCTTCACTTGAGCACCTTCCTGTTTCAATATTTTAGTTCCCTTTTCTTCCAAAAGAAGTAAATTGATATCTTACTTGATCTGCGAAATTTGGGCAAAGGAGTGAAAATGACTTCTATTAACATTTTTGGCATATTAGTCAATACAAGATAAGAGTATTATCACATTCACTTCAACTTAATCTGTAGTTCCAGATGGGGGGTTGAATAGTCGATGATCAATGAGGTTTACTGTTTGTGCATCCCTACTCTCTGGTGTGGCTCTACATAACATGTTTCCTTGCCATGTCTCTCTAGTTCTTTCTCAATATAATCTCATTCATTGTTAAATTTGCAGGAGACGACCACCTAAATATCGTCCTTAATGATGGATTGTTTCAACGAAGATATTAGTATCAAGAAAGATAGGATGGATTGTTTCAAAGTTCTTTCAGGTTGCCTGCTTGATTCCCTTATCTGCATATTAGATTAGAATGATACATAGAAAGTTTTTTATTAGATTGCTATTATTCTTATTTGAATTATTGTTGGACAGATTCAAGTTGCTGGTTTAGCCAAAATCTGTTAGAAGATAATAGAGAATTGTAATTAAGTTATTAGTTATTGATTTCAACATGAAGTTTTCTCAGTTTGTAAATGCCATGAAAATATGATGCTATCTTTTGTCTTGCTTGGCAATTTCACCATAGCTTTTACCATTTTATTTCGCAGTTTGACACTCCGATCTTGCTGGGCCGAATAGCATCGCCATCCTCTTTACATCTTTATGTTTTCTTAGGAGCTCTCTTAACTTTGAGTTGAAACATTTTAAAACACAATTTAAATCAGATCGATTTAGTCACCGTTTCGGTTTTGAAAGTGGCCTTTGAATGATGTTTTCATTATATGTTTGTTTGTTCAGCCATTAACAGCGACAGCAGTCGAAAAGTCAGAAAAGAAAAAGAAAAAAAGGTTAATTGCATGTTGCAGGTACGTTTTTGTCAATGTGAACGTTGTAGTTTAATGCATTTGGTTTGCTTTAAAATGTGGAATGTCCTCTAGGCATTTGCTCTTAGAATTTTATGTTAAAAATAAATCAACTTGAATTTGAGCAGTCAAGTCAAATATTCAATGTTTATGGTACAAGTTATTGTTTGCTCGTGTGACATCACTGTTGTCTTTTTGCTATTAATTGTACCAGGGGTGGGCAAACATAACATATATAAAATTCAAAGTATGTGTTTGAATATGACTACTTTAAGGTATGAAATATATATTTTGACCTGAATTTTTGTGTGGATGGCAAGTTTAATGAAATCTACCTATAAAGAAAATTTGAAAATTTTTCAAGCACTGAAACTATTTATCCCGATTTTATTAAATATAAAGGCATCGAAAAAATGAGATAAATATAAGAAAATTCAAAAAAAATAAAAATAAATAGTTCTATAATTTGAAAAATTCTCAAATTTTATTCGTAAGTAAATTTCAATGAACTTATCATCCATAAAAAAAATTTAGAACAAAATTCATAAAAATAGATGTAATTTCATCAAGGTTCTTACTGAAATTAAAATAAGGTATACCTCACTTGATAACTAATATATATATATGAAAAAAAAAGGTATGAAAGATATTAATATTGAAATTTCAATTTATTTTTTAAAATAAAAAGTTTTTTTTTTCAGTCATTTCACTTCAGAATTTTCTTAGGAAACTTATAATTATTTTATTGACATTCAACTTTCCTATTTATGGATGCTCTGACTAAATAATGGATAAAGAAGAAAGTCTCACGACTTTTTGTGTATAGAAGTACAAATATGGAAAGTTTTCTTCTCATATGTTAAAAGCCGAAAGCCGACATAGGCAATGTTTATTGTTTTAATACTTGATTTACGGGGTAGGTTTGGATAGAAATAGTTGGGAAGGACTTTTATTTTTATTTTTTCTTTTATAACCTAAAAATCCTCCGAACCTACTTTGTCAACTTGTGTTCGAAACTAGGGCCCTGTGGAACTCTTCCATCTTTAGGGAATATAAAACTACAAACCCTAAAACTCGTGCCATAAGCTTGACCGACCTTGAGCGAAGAGGCTTTACATTAACATAACAATAATGCTATATTTCTTGATTATTATCCGGTTGCTATATCTCATATATCAAAATATGTTATTTCATTATAGAAAATACACTGAGTTGTTCCTATTAGCTAAAATCTAAAATATTCTTAAACGTTTAATATTTATTAATTCAATATATTTAAATACACTTTTTTATATCGTGAAAGAATAAATATAAATGTTTTATTGACTTTTTCAATATTTAACCTATGGTAAAGCTCACATTAACATAATCATTTACTTATTAAATTTGCAATGTATTCACAAGGTCAAGGATTGTTATATGTATAAATTCAACTGAATGACAAGTCAGCAAAGGTAGTAGATAATACATGCATATAATGGAGCCACGTCATCCAGAGTCAACTAAAGGGGCACTGACCAAAGACATGTCACCAAATCTGGACAAGTGTCAAGAAAGTTCGTATGGGTCAAGAATGTGTCTGCCAAGTGAAGTCACTCAATTTAGGAAGTCTTAATGAGCAAAGATTCTGCTTGTAGAGAATCTTAGGTGGTGTTTGGATCCGTTTTTAAAAACTGTTTTTTGTTTTTAAAAACAAAAAACAACTTTTTAAAAGTTATAACTAAAAAGTTAAAAACAATTTTTTTATTTTTTTTTATTGTTTTTAAAACAGGTTTTCAAAATAAACTTCAACTTTTCCCTCCAAACAACTATTTCACTCATTTTAAAAACAACAACCAAACACTTTTATATCGTTTTCCGTTTCAAAAAACTACTTTTAAAAAACACTACCAAACACATTACGTTTTTAAAAATATCATTTTTAAAACATGATTTCCATTTTTAAAAAAAGTTTTCAAAAACACCATTTTAAAAACGATACCAAACACGCCCTTAGAATCACACTCCAATAAAAAAATATCACTATTTCCTCTTAGGCATCCAAGAATTTTTATTGGGAAAGAATTCAAAGATTTTAGAAGGATAAACACCAAACAGGAAACAAGTCCTAAACGGGCTACTTGATTAAAATCCTACAAAGATCATAATTATGAATCTATTACTTACACATCAAGAATTAAGGCAACACCCTATCAACCCATATAAATACCGGTGGAAATCATTGTATTAGAGAGTGTGAGCTTTGAGTGTATAATTCTCAAGATTCATAGTGATATTCTCCCCACTGTCTCCAACAACCATGGTTTTTTTCCTTTTCCTAGGGTTTTCCACATAATTCTCGTGTTCTTATCTTTTATATTTCTTGTATGTTACTTTGCAAATCACCATTCTCATTGAACTAGCTATCCACAATGGGCTATTCAGCAATTGCTTCACATCCACGTGAAAGATAGGGGTTCTGGCTTTTTCATCTTGACTGGTCAAAACCTTGATCTACCTATGTGTTATTGTTTGACATGCAAACTTTTCAACGATCCAAAAATCACCGTCAACAATGATGAATTTAAAATTATCTTCAAAAAATAAAAATAAAAGATGAATTTAAAATTCGTCTATATGAGCTTGTTAGTACCACAATTTGCAACTCTTAATTGTCTTTCTAGTCTTATCGGATGACTTTAATAAGACAAATTTACTAAAACAATTTTTTTTTTTTTTTTTTTTTTATAAAAAATAAAATAAATAAGTCCAATGGTTTGCTCCTTGCCGTAGCTAATCTAGGGATGTCAAAATTACCAATTAGTCCGGGAACCTGTCCTGTTAGGGGCGGGTTTAGTACCTACCGTTTATGTTGTGGTATGAGTTTGGTAATTTTTTCAATCCCCAATTTAATTTCAGGATGGTTTTGGGATTTTCAATTCCCGCCCCTGATAGTTCCATTTCTACACTTGGTGTATCCCAAATCTTCTATTGTTTTCCTGCTCGTTTCTCGGGTAAAACCAAGTATTTAACTGCTAAATAAACTTGTGCAGGGTATTAAGGCTTTCTAGGGATGTTTGTGCAAAGTTAGAAGATTTTGAGGCTGAATTGAAGAAGGCCATGCGCGGTACATGTGCTGAAGTGTAACGCGCATCAACCGCGCAAACATTCCAAAGAAGTGTCGCAGTTCATGCGTTCTACTAAATTGCAACATGGGTACCGCAAAAAGCTTCTAGAGATATGATGCGGTACATGTGTTGAAGCGTACCGTGCAAAACGTACATCAAAAAGTTTCCAGTGAGTTGCCACGGTACGTTACGTCGAACTATGCTGCGTTCGTACCGCGATTTTGGCCTGCTAGCTTAGCATTTCTATGGGATTTGTGCCCTAATTTTGCACACCTATAAATAACCCATCTTCTCTCGTGCTCACCACCTCTACCACGACCTTTGAGTTCCAAACCACCCAAGACTTCATGTTTAAACACTTTCCTTCACCAAACCTTCAAATCCATCCACCTAAACACTAAACAACCACCAAATCCATTTACGAAAACACAAATCACTTCCCATCCCAACCTAAACCCATCATCAAACACTCATCTTGGAGCAAAGGAGGTTGAGAAGAGAAGAAGCCAAGAGAAGAGGAGATCTCTACACTTAGTTTTATTCTTTATACCTCTCTCTTTCATTATTGTATTTGCTATGACTAGAGCATATTTTACATCATATTTGGCTTACATTTGTAACATAAACTAAACATCTTCAACTAAGGCCAAGATGAAACCAAACCCATGATTGTCTAAATAAAAGACCACCAATTTTATCTATATGAGCTCGTGTTGTTGTATGAAATTTTTATGTGCTTAATGCTTTTGAGTGCATACTGCATAGCTATCACTTGATTGTTCTTTTGGTTGTTGTGTGATTGACCGAGAGGAGAAACACTCAACATATCGATGAAATGCTCAATACAAGTCTAGTAAGGTAGAAATACGCGAGGCTAGCTTGTAGGATTCATTTATGTGTGCCACTAAGCTTAATGAATTCATGCATATTTTCAGTAGTCGTCAAGAGATAGGTTATGGGTGTGTGTGGATGTAATCTTTGTTGCTCGAGAGAGAATAGAGCTTAATTGAGAGTCACACGAGTCTACAACAATTATTTGCATAATTGGATTTAGTTGATGGATCTATAACTAAGATAAGATTGGTTAGGTGGATTCTAAGCCTTAGCTATTTTCTCATATAAGTTACAATCATATTTTCTTGCATTTTTGTGTTTTAATTTATATCGTTTGCAATAGATAGTTGAATGAATTTAATTGTAGTATTTTAATTGAAAATCACCATTTTATCATTGTGCAAATATGAATTAATTTAATCAATTTTGATTTTCAACACCTAATTCTCATGGGAACGAATCTACATTTGCATTATACGACACTTTGCAGCCTCGTACGATTGCTAATAGCCATTTTTGTGTGGTCAACCCCGACCCATCCTTGTTCACATTATATATTTATATTTATATTTATATTGAAGAACGTCATCAAATTTTTAATAAAAAAAAAGAGTATATATAAAACTACAACTCTTAGTGTAATTTTCCCTCTCTTTTTAGAGTTTGTTAATGAGCTGTGTTATACTATAATTGATTTAAAGTTTATTAATTGTTACCGGTTTTGTATTATAATTTTTATATTATTTAATAATTTTGATATGATCTCTATTAAAAAAAAAAAAAATCATTAAAAAAATACATTAATGGGATGAGGATGGTATGGGACAAAAAACCGATCCTCTGATGGGAAATCCCCGTACCCGTACCATTTATTATATGGCGGGTATTTATCGGAGATGGTATTTCTCATACAAATTGGGATTGAGGATGGTAATGAAAAACCCATCTCCAACCGTACCATTGACATCCCTAGGCTAACCTGCTAACATAGGGTGAAGATTTCATTTCATCATCAACCTATTGAAAATGTAATCTTCAATTAGTTAGTTGAACCACTCCCAAGGTAGCATAGCCCTTGTTGTAAATTTAATAAACATTTTGACATTAACAATGAGCTGCCATTGGCTATAAAGTTTATAATACATCTAATTTATTATAGTAATTTTAGAGATCACACATTTTATATTTCGTTGGTATTCCAATTAAGGATATGACAATTGGACTCATATAACACGTAGTAGATTGGATAAATCATTATTGGACAAGGATCCTCTCCTCACCTCACCTCATTTAATCTTATGACACATAAGCATTGTAATGAATGAATAGTTAAGATATGATTGACACTTTAAAGAGGAAAAGATGAGGTGAGGAGAGGATCCTGGTACATCATTATTAATGTATATCCATTTACCAATTATATCATCATCGATTAAGATGCAAGTGAGATACATAAGTCGAATACATGATTTCATAAATATAAACGTGAAATGCATGGGTGAATGTTACTGGTTCAACTTCATCTTTTTGAGATGTATTCTCATGGATATAAATGTGAAGTGCATAAGTGCATGTCATTGATTCAACTTCATCTTCATCTTCATCTTCATCTTGTGAGATGTGTTCACATTCTTGTAGTTGGTGGCAATTTAAAGCCAGTAAGTTCATTCTCATGTCGGTATCAGTAAGTTCATTCTCATGTCGGACATTTTTTTTTTTTGTTTATTTTTTTTATATATAATTAGGTCCAAAATGAAAAGTGTTCACTCTTCAAACAAAATTTTCAATAAACAGTAATAAAACCTTGTATATTCACATACCACAAAACATCATTCGTTTTTCGTCTCACCAATTTTTTTTTTTTTTTTTTTTTTTTTTTTTTGGTTTCAATTATTTTTGTACCCTCTTATCTTCAAACTTCAAAAATTCTCTTGATCAGTTAAGTGTAATCTTGTATTACGTGTCTCAACTCAAGCGTCACCTACGTCAGCATTAGCTAACCAATAGCTGTCCGCCGTGTGTACACGATGCCACTTGTTTTACTCCTCCACTTCCCATTTCCAACCCGGATTGAGCCGCAGCCAAGCCGCCACTCGATTTTCTCCTTCTCTTCGGTGACTTTCCACCGTCCGACGAAGAGGACGGCTCGGGAGACGACCGCTTCGACGTTATCCGAACCGGGTCGGGCTCACCAGAGTTGATCCTCAACGGGAAATTTAACAAAGCCCTCGAGCCCCTCATTCTATAAGCGGCTCGGTCGTAAGCTAAAGCCGCATCCTCAGCCGTCTCGAACGTACCCAACCAGACCCGAGCCCCATTTTTGGCCGGGTCTCTGATCTCCGCCGCGAACTTTCCCCAAGGCCTCTGCCTAACTCCCCTGTAGTGCTTCCCCTTAGAAGGGACCACCGCCGGTACAACCCTCTCCTTCACCGGCGCCGGCGCCGGCGCAACCTCCGCCGAAACATCAGGCGAAGAGACGGCGTTCTGCTGATCCTGTGGGACCCATCCGACATTGAGAGCGTCTCGCAAGAAATCGAAAATCACCATGTCCTCCGAATCGTCCTCCTTTAACGGGAGGTCACCCCAGTTGTCTGTTAAACAAGGGTACAATCTGCTGAAACTTGAGCTCCTGCAATATACAGTACTGGTACCGGTATTGATACCGGTGGTCATCGGGACACTGAGTCCAGTCTCCGATTCACAGAGTAAGTGCCTGCGAACCGACTCTAAATAATCGGACTGATTCGTACTCTGTGCATACATTTTTTTTGCTAAATTCTACAAAGAAAGGATTGATTTCTCAATAAAAATATAAAATAATTAATAGAGTAGTAAGAACTAATTAGAGAGAAATAGATAAAATCTGAGATTTTGGATTGTGAGATTTGTGAGTCTGGAACTTTTTGGAGAATAGAGTAGGGAGAGGCTTATATAGAGAGATTAGATTCATGAACATGAGTAAAAGATTTAAAATATTATTATTTTATTACTGGTGGATGCTTTTTTTTTGTTGTGGATATTGGTCTTCGTCCAGAGCTTGGTTTCTTTGAAGGTTCTTTTAGGGGATTTTAAACACGTGATACATTTTGATAGAAAAGTAAAAAAGAAATGATGACGTCATGAGTGTTAGGACAGCAAACTTGTTGTTTGTCCTTTTATGTATCCAATTAATCGCCGAGTTACAATTCACGGTTTTGTGATTTTATTATATAATTTCAGGTATTAATGCGGAGACAGGATAAGGAAGGCAAAAAAACTTTGTGCAACCGGGGGCTGCGTAACCGTTGCGCCCCCGGTGTGCATTTTTTAAAAAAAAAGGTGGGTCCCATGCATTAAAAAAGCGGCCCCCACATGTTTTAAAAAAAAAATTGCATACCGGGGCCGCAAAGATTACGCTTGCAAAGGGTCTACGAGCAGCCTAATAGATGGCCAATGCCACACATATTAGACGCCTCATGTCTAGACCCGGTAATAAATCGTGTTATTATGTATTTATGTCGTTTCGTGTTAAAATCATCCCATTCGAACATGATCCGTTAATTTAATGAGTTTAAATATAAAATCTGAAACCATTTATTAAATTAATGGGTAACCAGACTTAACCCATTGTAAAATATTATATTTGAAATTTATTAAAAAGTTATAAATAAATAATACTAAAGCCAACGGCGAATGTGGGGGGGCCCGTAGGGGCCATGGTCCTCCAACCAATAAAAAAAATTTATATTTTACATAAAATTAAAATGCAAGCCAATCAAAATTATTTTAATTAACTAATATCTTATCCCTCTATTATTTTAATAATATAAATTATAATTCTATTGACCATGAAATGAAAATAGGAGATAAAATCAATCCATTTTAATATTTTAATTTCCTATTATTTCATATATTATTACCTAATCTAGTGTGTATTATATATAAAATTTTTTTTAATAGATTTCACTAGAATAAACTAAGTAAATATTAAACTCTTATGCCGACTATCTTTATTATTTATTTTGTTAGGTTAATTAGTAATCTGATTTTGATAAATTTGTTTTATTAGTTTATTATTTAAATTTTGTTCAAAATTATTATAAGTTAATTTGGTTTGACATGAATATTATAAAATTAAGTTATAAGTATGTAAATAATTATGATTTAAATATATCAATGGTATAATAATATTTTAAATTTATATTTTATAAGCGGGGAACTATTAAAATATTATATGCATATTGTTAAGAATAGGTATATGTTTTACAACAAAATAAAAGATGTTTTCTCAAACACTCTTTGATAATGTAATTAAAATGAAAATTATGAAGAAAATTATATTGATTTAGTTATAAATAATTTTCTAAATATAAAATAAACATGTTACATTTTAACTAGTTAATGTTTATTTTATTTATTTATTTGCATCATTACTTTTAATATCAAACGATAATACATTTGTTGAAAATTAAAATATCAGGTGTGGGATTCCGCACTTTTTCTTGTGCGGGATTCCTACTGATATTATTTGAAGATTACGTGACCTACGATATTAATTTTTATTTTGACACCCCTATAGCTAAAAATCTAAAATCTTGGCTTCGCCTCCGACTAAAGCATGATCAAACTCATGTATTGAGAAGGTATTCCAACTTGAAATCTCCTACTAGCAAAACTAGAAATATATAAAATAAAATTAAAAAAAAAAAAGTCAGCCAAATACAAAAAATCCACTATTGGTTCAACGATTAAAAAAAGCAAGTCATATAGACGAATCAACGAATCGTTAAGTAGAATTAATAATAAGATTGAAGACGTAATAAACAAGTCAGTTGATGGCTATGGTAATGTTTGATGTGATGTTAAGAGTATGGATGGAAAACAAGGATGAGGAAATATCGACGAGGAAACAAAGAGTGAAAAGATGAAAAGAAAATACAATGTTTCTGGACATTAGAATTTTAATTTTCCAACGGATAAGGCCAAAAAGGCTCTAAAAAGAAGTCAATCCTCACAAGTCACACAATTATTATTCTGATTTCTGAATTTGGACCCCACCATTTTGCATTTATCACACCTTCATGGAACCTCTGTTTCAATTTACCTTTTTATTATTATTTTAGTATAATTTCATTGGATTACATTTACACCCCTAATCTTATTGGTTGGTGAAACACCCACTTGTAAAGTTGTAACAAGTCAGCCTCAAATTATTTCATTACTTAATTGAATTAAGAGATGTGATCTTGCAGTTATTTTGATCTTCTTCTCATTATTGCTCATAATTCTGTATCCCACTCAATATAATATATTTTTTTTATAACCGCCAACTATTTTACAAGATCCTTGTTCAAAGTTTCAAACATGATAAAAGTAGTTGTTTAAATATGTTTTAAAAAACAAATCGACACCAAATGTGTCGAGACTATTATCAACAACTACAAATACGATTCAAAATACAACTCTCACTTCAGGGGAGGAGTCTCCCCATAGTTTGTAAGCTAATGAGTAAAGATAAAACTCAAACCCCTATAATAGAAGTAAAGAGGAAGTATCTAACCATTTTACTAAAAACATTTCCCATATATGCAAAAGTTACTTGTATTTCAATAAATATTGATATGTCGACAATATTAAGAAACTTATTTTCAACATGGCATAAAAGTATACCTCATATACAAAAAATAGATGAAAAATTAATGTCAATTTTAAATATTTGCTAAGTCAGCAAAAAAAAATAGTTATACAACAGATCGTCTAAAAGTAGATGGTCATGTTGACCGTGTCTAAGAATATCTCTAATACAAAAGTGGTTTGCATAGTAATAATCGTTGACATGTCAACAATGTAAAGAGATAAGCTTCTTAGGTGGCATAAAGATAAACTTGATAGAAAATCAACTCAAAATTGGTCTCCAATGCTGAGTTCATTTTGCTCACCTCCCCTTTAAAGGGGGTGCGCATGACCCCCTCCCCATATGTTGACATGTGTACAAAAGTTAACTTTTTTTTTTTTTTTTTTAAATGAACTCTTTTATATTTTAAATACTAATTTTACCGATTTTACAAAAGTTAACCAAGGATTGAAAAATATATATATTTATATATATATATATATATATATATATATATATCAAAAGCCCGCAATAAATCAAAACAAAAAATGTTAAAAAAAAAAAAAAAAAAAAACATTTCCAACACAAACATCCATATTAAACACAACCAAATAAATCAAAAATAGAAAAAAAGAAATCCTAAAAACCAAACATAAACACCCATTTTCACCAGAAAACTCAATAAAAACAAAAATCAAAATATAAGAACACAACAAAACACAAAAACACATCCAGAAAATCATCAGCATCCATCTCAAAACACAATCACCACCACTCATACCCTAACCCTAACCCAAACCCAAACCCACCCAACATAACTAACACCAACCACTACTCAAAATTTTTACAAAGGGGTGGCCACCGCTAAACAGCCAATAGCCACCTTTTTTTTTTTTTGGTTGTAAACACCTACCACACCTTGTGAGAAGATCAGCCATCACCCAAACCCCACCATCGACGGTCCCTTTTTCAACTTGGAGTTTGCTGTGCCGGATGGAACCGAAGAAGAAAAAGAAGAAGAAGACGACAAAAGATCGCCAAAGAGAGAAAACAATGAGAATAGATGAGAAGAGAGAATGAAAATTTGATTTAACCAATCATGTGTTGGTGTGAGTGGTTCGGCGCTCTCATCCCTTAAACAAGGTCGTGGGTTCAACTCCCCTTGTGAACGGAGCTACACATATTGGGAGCACTTTACCCCTTAGTGGGCTAACCCGGTGCGAGTCCAGATTAGTCAGGGTGTGGTCTGGGCTGATTACATCGTATGGTGAATCCATCTCACTCGGAAACCGGATGGTGTAAACCAAAAAAAAAAATTGATTTATGATCTCTGATTTTTTCTTAATTTTTTAATATTTGTTTAAAATTACCTATTTACCCTTATTTATTTAGGGAATTTATAACTGATGGAGGTTAATGTTAACCATTGGTTAACTTTTATACATATGTCAACGTGTAGGGAGGGGGGTAATGCTCGCCCCTTTAAAGGAGAGTGTGTAAAAATGAACTTTTCAATGCTTCTATTTAAAACACATTTATTTTTAATTACGTGTCCAATTTTCTTTTTTTCATGTTTTCTTTTTTATTTTATTTGCTTACCAGAAATAAAAGAAAAATTAATGTCAATTTTAAATACTTGCCGAATCAACCTAAAAATAGCAGTGCAACAGACTGTCTTAAAGTAAACGGTTATGTTGACAATGTCTAATATATATATATATATATATTTTTTTTTTTGCCATATTAGCTTTAGGTTAAATATGTACAATTGCATTGGAGATATATTTATTAACAACCTGTTTATTTATCCTACGTGGCATCTCTTTGTGGCATTTTTTTTTTTTTTTTCACATACCACTTTTACTTTAAAGATGCTCTAATATTTTTCCACCACATTAGCTTGAGATTGAATATACACGACTGTATTTGAGATACATTTTATTAATTCTATGGAGATGCTCTTAGCCTATTATAGAACATGATAGATATTAGATTTATTAGTGCTTGACCCCCCTGAATTGTACGTGAATTTACAATATGCTCCCTAAATGATTTTTTAGGCATTAAACCCCTTGAACTTTCATTTTTTGGCAAAATCTTTATGTAGATGCCCCTTCAAACAGGTGGTCAAGGGGCAATAAAACAAACTATTTGCCAAAAAAAAATAAGAGTTCAGTGGGTTTAACGCGTAAAAAAAAAACATTCAAGGGTACATTACAAAATTGCGTTCAATTCAAGGGGTCCAGTGTCCATAAGTCCAGATATTATTGGCCCAAGTGCATTGGACACAAGGAATATATTTACAGTAGTTTGAATAGATAAAGAAAACACATTTAATTGCAAGAATGGCACAGCTTACGAGGAGAAATGTTAGCAAAACAGAATCTTTGAAGTTGAAACATGACTTTGACCAAGAATCATCCGTGGTTCCCTACAAGCCTATATGACTATTATCCATAATCCATTTCCATATTTAACAAATCTGTTATCTATGTTTGGTCTCCACGACCACGAGCCAAGCTGCACGTGTACTGTAAGTCTGCAATGCAATCGCAGATGTAGATTGGTCTTTCGTTAAAAATTGGGTTAATTGTACTAACTTACCCTTAATTGTACTAACTTACCCTTAGTTTATTAAATCTAGCAAGATTTCAAAAAGATATCCTAAATTAATATAAACACCCCCTAACATCAAGTCAATCCATTAACTTTAACGGTTGACTAATTTTGACCATTAGAAAACCAAATATACCATTGCCACATCATTTCAAACATAAAATATTTTTTAATTAAAATTGAAATATCAATCATTTTTTTTTTTAAAAAGATAATCTACCGACGGTGAAACTTCACCGCTGAAAGAAACAAGATATTTTTAACAATCTCCTACTTATCGACCTCATGTAGTTCACAAAAGAAGCTCTTCCGTGAATTGAGGATGTTTCTGCAAACGGCCGATATATTATCTTTTTTTTTTTTTAATTTTTAATTCAAAATATTTTATATTTGGGATAATGTGACAGGGATATATTTGGTTTTCCATTTGTCAAGGTTATTCAACCGTTAAAGTTAACGGATTGACTTGATAGCAATGAGTGTTTATGTTAATTTAGAACATTGTTTAAAAATTTTGCTAGATCCTAAAAAGCAAGGGTAATTAACCCTTAAAAATTTAATAAAAGTTTCTGTCTTGGTCCTTGGATCGGAATTATTGAAGTCATCTAAATACAAATATATAAATTAAAAAATTAAAAACACGCACGTGTTTATTATATAGAAGGTTGCAAGGAAGTTTCTTTCTTTGTTATCATAAATGTTGAAAAGTATTCGTTGAATGGAAATTCAAATCAATCTATTTGGCTGCCTTTTTAACATACTATATATTATATCTGCTTCTTTTTTTCAATCAAGTTGTATATATAATTTAATTTATTCTTTGAATTATAATGCATTAATGATTAGTGGCTAGTTTTTTTTTTTTTAATATAAATTCATTTAAAATAAGTCAATAACTAAAAGGAATCCCAACTATTATTATTATAATTTTTGAAATCAAACACCGATCAAGTTAGAGATCCATTGGAACATGATGAGATCAACTACCACAATCACATCACAGGATGCAACTCCCATTGTTAAGGGAGAAATCTCCTCACGTTTTGAAGTTTAATAGATAAAAGTGAGACTCGAACCTCCGTCACTAAATTGAAAGGTTTGCTAAGAGTGGATATACAATTAATTTAATTTTAAAGTTTGATTGAAGTAGAGTAAAATTGATTAGGGACAAAAAGAAATCATTTAAAAAATCTTAAGCGAATGCTTTTGAAAAGAAATATATATATATATATATTTCTGAGAATAAAATACTCCCAAATGTATCTAAATGTAACAAATAGAATGCACTAATCATGAAAAGAACAATTCAAATTTGGGATGTGACAGCTGATTTTATAATATTGAAGAGCGTGAGATCAACATTAGCTTAGCAAGCCGTATGGAATCTGCATACTCAATATATAATATTGACATTCAAAATTTCAAATGGATGATCGAACCAACACAGACTGTATATTTGAATATTATCATCATTCCGCATGTTAATTGCAGGCCGAAACAAAAAGACGAAAAAAAAAAAAAAAACATGTGTTTTGATTATGGTATGTTCCGACAAAACTTTGACCTTAGTGTCAATCCTAAAAAACTACTTTTGCAAAAATGAAAAGGTTAACAGTATGATTTCAATTTTTTAAAACAAAAAGAGAAACTCAAGAAATAACATTCCAAGAAGATCAAGGATGTTGTTCAAAATAAGACTAGAGTGTTTGTAAAGAAAGCATCTGTATACTTTTCAAGAACAGTGAAATTCCTCCAAGAGTGAGTCAGAATCTACATTATAAATGCTGAAAAGGTATTCAAGAAACAAGAACATGCAAATGTGTTATTTAGACTATTATAATCATTGACCTACTAGATTGATTTGAAAGACAACTACAAATGTGTTTTCTATGCAAATTAAGAAAATACAAAATGAATCTTTGCTTGTTTGTTCTCTGGCATATCTAGCTTGCTTTTACTTTTCTCTCTAGCTATTCTCTTTATTCAACTTTTCAATATTTTGAGTCTAATATACCAATAGTAAAGGAGAAAAATCAATCACAAGATATGAAAATTTATCCAAACTGGGGACATTTTGTATACAGGTCCAATAATATTTCAAATGTCTGATGCTGTAACTACTCTTCTCTAGGTTTGGAGCGAAAAAAAAAAATTATAGAAGATGTAATTTTAAGAAGTAATTAAGAATTTTAGAAATCAAGATGCAATGTTGGAACCTGACAAGAAGACTTTTTGGTTCTCACTTAAACAGTACAAGTTTCTACAATACAACAAGACATGAACATGATGAGTAAACGAATTTCCGTTTGCTAATGTTTAGGCCAATCTTTATTTAGACAGATACGTACATAGCGAAAATAGCAGGCGTAGATGTCATTTTTCTTATAAAAACATCTCCATAGTAACTTTAAACTTATTTTTTGCTTAAATTTGCAATCCCCTAAAGAAGGAATAAACTATGCAAGAGCTTCCTATAACCTCCGTCACAATATGACGTTCTGAAATGATATACAAATATTTAGACAGATTATGCATTGTTTGAAACAGGAAATAGTGACTGGTACAAATGTAACAACAGCAATCACAAATCCTGTAAGAAGATTCCACAACTTCTAGAAGATGCAAAAAAATCCATAATATTTAATTTTTTACTGAGAAAGGTGGATTACGAATCCACAAGATTTTCTAAAGATATTATCATTCTGAAAACAGATATGCTATAGATATCATAATCCGTGAATTTATTAATGAACTTAAAAAGGTCTGAAAACAACATTATAAAACGTGTGCATTTGCCTCATCATACCTGTCTGGGTCTGATCTGAACTCCATACACAGAACACAGTAGAAAGAAAGAGTCACTTCTTCTGTTCAATTGGAGTATGATGATCTAATGCCACAAGTATACCAGGAGAATCTTAGACGCTGACCTTAGGCCTTGCAATTACGGTGCAATCCCCCTAAACTTCCTTTGAATCCAGCAAGCTCTTGGGTTCATCAACAGAATTCCTCCGAGAGCTTGACAAAGAGTTATTGGGACGGTTGATTTTGAGGCGAAACAGCTATGTTTTGGGATGGTAAATTCTTGTAAATAGATGATGTTTTGCCTCAATGATTAACCTATTGCCTTCACTGATTCTTTGCTTGAGCTGCAGTGAATTTTTTTTGATGATTTTAAGACAGTGGCAGGTTTAGAGGAAGCTCAAAGAGAACTGTACCCTCGGTTGCAAGGCCCAAGGTTAGCCTTTAGAGTTTCTCCCCAGAATATCCTGACATCAGTTTCTGTATTCAGGTCATCTCTAACACCAAAATTCTTCAACGATGTTTAGTTCTTTTTCAGCTAATTAGAATGTTTCTAGAGCTCTAAATCATCAAGTATGCAAGACACATAATAACTTAAAAGAAATATCTTCTGCTAGCTCTCTCTCAACTTTAACACGACTGCTTCTTTTTGTTGTTTGAAGTACATTTTCTTACTTTCCTCGGTACATTTTCATACCCACATCAATTCATATATTGTTGCACCAGCGTTCACTACCTCTGCCAAGCATCTGTGCTTTAGTTCCTAACAACACAAAAACATCTTATATCTATAGTAAAATCTAAATGTTCCAGCCAGTTGCTTAGCATGCCAATGAGTGTTCAACATAAATAATGAATACAAACCCAAGAGAATGCTTCATCACACCCAAAAACTTAAAGCTGATACGAAGGGGCCTAACAATAGTATTTAAACCCTCTAACACACCCCGTCATGTGCAAGACCAAATGGCTTGGCACGTGGCCCAAACCCAAGCACATATTCAAACAAATTCAAATGCAATCACGTGAGGGGAGTTGAACTCAGGACTCCTGGGATAACCAAGGCTCTGATATCATGTTAGTAACCTACAGACATGAGCGTAGCTAGAAAAAAAAAAAGGGGTGAGCTATTCTAAATTGTATTTTCTTATTTAAAAGTCCTAAAATTTTGAAGTAACTACTAAATAATTTTTTTTCTTTGTAATAATCAAATCAAAACGATACGAGAGAAATTTCATAAAAAAAACATCAATGGTACACCTAGTTAGGGGGGACATAATGAGCCTTACTCTCGAATATGTACCATATACAAGAAAAACACAAAAACAAATGGAAAATTATGCATTATATATACAATAGGATATTATCGAAGTGTGGGTTCGAAAATTATATAGCACCTTTTTGAGGTGGTATTTTAAGACTATCACTCCTTTAATAAGTTAAGTTTAAATGGTACCTAAAATTGGTTCCTTCCAAAAATGTCCTCCACAATAACCTTCTTCACTATTTTGATTTTTTTTTTCTTCAAAATCCTCCATCAATGAAGATCGAAATCTGCCTTTAGTGGAGGTCGAAATTGGCCTCCAATGAAGGTCGATTTGACCTCCAATGGAGGTCGAACTACCTCCAAATTGATTTTTTTTTTTAGGTAATTTTCGAGACTTTTCAAGTATTTCCAAGACTTTTCATTTATTTTCAAGATTTTTTAGGTAATTTTCGAGTACAAAACCTAAATTCAACCATAAAATACAATACTTAAATATCAATTATAAAATATAAAACCTAAAATAAAATTCATTATAAGTAAATAAATAAATAAATAATTAAAGTTAAAGGAAATTACCTTCAAATTATGACTTGTGATTTGTGAGATTCAATAGAAGACAAAAGTTAGGGTTTTGGATTTGGGAAAATTAAAAAAGAAAGAAAAAGTGGGGTGTGGTCGAATGGTTGACGCTGAAATCAGAGAGGGATTTGGGAGAGTGAAAAAAAAAGTGTTTGAACACTTGGGCTTATTTTATTATGTTTAGGTTATTGGGCTTTTTGTTTTAAGTTGAAGATTGAATATTATATGGCCTGACATGAATTATTTAATTTGTATTTTAACTAATATTTTTAAAAAAACTCAAACTTAACAATTTTTTTCAAAAAACTTGGGTGGGTTATGGCCCACCCGAGCCCTTCCGCTCTTACCTACACACCCAAAAGCTTAAGCCGATAGGAAATGGTCGAACAATAATATTTACCCTCTAACACTGAAGGTGACTTTAGTCCTTAACAATGGGGAGCAACTAATATAATCAGGGTTATTGGGGTGACATGCTAAAGGCTGACCTTGGGCCTTGCAATTGTGTGAGCAATCCTCTTTAAGTTTCCTCAAAACTCAAGAAGGTTCAAGGATATCTCATTAACAAAATTTTGTTAAAGAGCCTTGGAAATCTTAAGGGCTAAGGCCAATCATTGAGGGGAGACAGTTTCCCTTTGAAGCTGCAAAATCAAACATCATGAATAAACCTCAAGGTAAGTTGGTGAAGAAAACTATTTCTCCTCAAAGATTGATCTTCCTTTTAACTCCAAAACAAGTTTATCTGAGACATGCTGTTGATTATATTACTATATGTTGTTTTTTCTTCCTACCAATGATTTCTTTATTCTAAGAGGAATGGAACTCGGTTTTCTACTTTCTCCATTATATTAACCTCTCCATATGATTTTATAAATTCCAAAAATGGATCTTTTATGTGATTATTGTTATGGAAAATATTTATCCTAAACAGTTAAGCTACAGATTCAACACATAAAATGGATAAAAAGAATCAAGTGTTGAATTATCAAGTTCAAGACCCCATCCCTCACAGGGACAAATATACCAGAAAAGTACAGGATAAAGCAAATCCCATCCCAAACCATAAAAGGAAAAACAAATTATTTAAAAGCCAGATAATATGTAATTAGTATGCAATATCAGACCAATATTGCAGTTACCATTTTGTAATAATTATTCAGCCAATAAAATCTCACTATCTATTGAATGCCAGATAGTATGCCACTAAGCTTAACACATAGCTACGGTGATTCTGCATCATAATAAGTCGTGAGGTTTTGATTCAAAATTTATCAAGAAATGACTTTTAACTTATGTGAGCTTAAGCTTGTCCATAGCCAACCGAAAAAACTGAAGTCCTGTGCCTCCACTGAATAAGGTTGGCAACAAAAATTCAACCCTGGTTTACCATGACCATTTCAGTCAACTTTGAGGAAAATTAAACAAGCTTGAAAATATAATGAAAAATTACTGTGTATGTTAAGAAAGAGTAAATGTAAAATGTCAACAAAACATCCAACGGTATGAGATGGCATTAGTTCAAGTTGATAAATTCAAATGGCATCTACCATTATTATATTTACAGTTGAATTGGTGCTTCACACATTGGTTGACATTGACATATACCACAAAACTTCTTTTGTTTTCTCATTACCGGTGCAAGAAGCAACAATTAAAAATAAAAAGAACTTTATTTACGTCAACCAAGGGAGATTTGAACATTCTGAATAACAATAAAAATAATGAATCCAAGCTTGGAAGGTACTTTCAATCCTTGCCACCTTTCTTACATTCTAGAAGAGAATTTTTACTTTAAGCAACCTATTTAGCTCTTTCTTTGTCCTTTCAAATACTATAGCACCTAGCAAGAATATAGCATTCACACTAGCTTATACTGTAATTTTGTTTCACACAAGCAATACAATAAATGTCTAGAAGGGAACATTGTTGATGCAAGATATTCTTTTGAGTTTCAAACGACATAAAAAAAAGTTCCATACAATCAATTTACACTGCATGAGATTTGTCACATCAAGAACAAGAAATGAATTCTATTACTTCAGAGGCAGGATGATCAGCTAATCAAAAGCTTACTTATCCAGGAACTTTGTTCAATATTGTTATCATTTTGTTATCGGTGGAAACTATGTAACCAGGTTTCTAGTATTCTCTTTTTAGCAGGTTATTCTGATGCAGGTAAACTGCTAAAGTTTTTAGAGTTTATACTCGATCTACTTCCCTGCTTGATTAAATGCTGATACACATTCTCTTTTTAAAATTAAGCTGCAACTTATATGCGGATTTTTAACTTCTAAGAACTTAGCTGAGAATTGAAGTTCAGCCTAGTCAAAGGTTTATTAATGCGTGAAAGCCGTGCTCTAATCTAAAGTGTGTAATAAGAGAACTGATAATATCTTGAAATTATCAAACCTATAGAAATAGTAGAAAAGGGAAACACCAGAGTAGACTGTTTCTATACTACAGTTGACACTTGACAGATCAACAAGCAGCGGGTTGTGACTTGCACAAGCAATTCTTTAAATGAACATTCTAATTTCTAAAGTCTCCCTTATTCAAGTGATAGAAGATATGAGAGTTTTTCTCTAATAGGCATATAACTGTGAATATACTCGTAGTACACTTATCCATCTCATCACCTTTTGTCATGTAAGCATTATTTGACCCAATTGTATTACTTTTTCTAGTAAAAAGTGATGAGGTAAATAAGTGTGCTATAAGTATGTTTACAGTTATATGCCTACCAGAGAAAAACTCGAAGATATGGACCAACACATTGTATACGACAAGGTATATATTTCACTATTGAAACTATTTCAAGGCACGGCAAATTGTTGGACTTGGTTCGAGTTTAAATTCCAGTTGCATATTGGAAATTAGAAAGATGTACAAAGGTATTCCCCAAAACAATTTTCTAATCATGTTTAATAAATGAGAGTGGTTAAAGTCTAAAGACTTAGAATAAGTAAGACAACTGCAACCGTTGACTGCTTCCTAATTTTTAAAATACATTCATCACCCTTACTATTACACCACCAAGTCAACATTGCATTGCCAAGACAGGCTTCCTTAATTGCAAAACTAGTACTTCATGGTTTGTCGAGCCAGCTAAAGGAAGAAAAAACCATATATATATATTAAAAATAATAAAAAAATTAACTTTTCATGCTTTTTGAGATATAAACTTTTTTAATTAAACTTTTGTTTTCAAGATTTTCTAAGAACTCATTTTCAATTGATAAAAGAGTTAATCCATTTATAATCTTAAATAAGTTTTTATTAATTTTAATTTTGAAAAACTTCTTTTAGTTGAAGAAACTGTTATATGTGTTTTTAATAATATTCCATAGGCTATACATGTAATTGGAAAATAATCAATTTTTTTTTTTTTTTAAATAATGTTTCAATTGCATTTGTATTTAATTTCTCTTAAGATTTTTAACTCAGAAAATAAATAAATATATCTATATCAGAACAACTATCATGTTTTAAAACACATTCAAGATTAAGACAATACCTTTTAAAATTATCATCATCTAATCATTTTAATTTTTTCATATCAAATAAAAAAACCAAAAATCTCTTTAAATTGTTGAAATTGCTCAAATCTACTATGAATAGAGCCATTCAAACAACAACAATTAGTAAATAGTAACCATATCAAAATTAACCACATGATTCATCAAACGATTAGACAAAAATAATTTAAAAACTAAATTCTTCGATTTGAATTTACTTACCTCAATCTCTTCTTAAGGATAATATAAATAATAAATTTAAAGAATATTGTAGACTTGTAAGTTGTAAGATCAAAAAATTATAACAAAAGAGAGTTGTAGATAAAAAAGAAAATAAGTTTTTGTTATATGGGTAATTTTTAAACGTAAAATAGAAGTAAGTAGAAGTTTAAGAGTTTTTTTTAATGATAATGATTCTTAAAAGGTGGATACTTTTTTTAAACTGAAAAGTGGATACTCAATAATTATTTAATATTATTAATATAATCCTATTTTCTTGGTATGAGACCCTCTAATTAAGTAACAAAAAAAAAAAAAAAAAAAACCCTTCAATATATTTTAATCATTAAGACAATAATTTTTTTTAATAGTATCTTTAAAGTTTATAAATAAACAATGTCTCTATTTTTTTTTTTACCATTTTTTGAGGCTCTAAACGTATGCTTTGATTGCTTTATCCAATTGCCGGCATTGGTTCGAGCAATGCAACTAAAATTTCCATCCACCTCTGTAAATATATAAATGTTCAAGTAAATGAACGAAAACGAAAGTTCCATCTGCAGCCTGCAACTTGACAGTGGTTGACAATTCAATCCTGATAAAGGCTGGATTCAAATATTAGACTATTAAACGATTTCTTAGAAGCTTTTTTTTAGTCATCTTCAGTAAAAAAATAATATTATCACAGATACGTTTCTTGATTTTTTTCATCCAAAGGGTATAAAAAAAGTAAACCAAATCAAATGGACACCCATTGAAGATAAAAACAGACTTGGTAAAAAAACCTATTATCTAGAACAATAAAAAAAAGTCCAACGGTTCCTTTTTTCACATGCAAATCTGAATTGGGTTTCTAGAACAAGATCTTAAACAGCTTCAATCATAAGGCAGGTGCCATGACCAAATCCATTAGCTTTGTCTTCACTCTTTAATTTTGTTTAAAAACATTGTCTAATACAATGAATCATCATAATTAAACCTTGTAAATTGTATAATCCACTACATTTTCAAAAACAAATAATATTTTTACCTAAACGTGCAACCTTTTGGAAGCAACGACGAAGAAACAAACACTGGAAATTAATAAAGATTTACATTAAAATAAAAGAAAAATGTTTACAGCAAACAAGGCAACAAGCAATGAAACAAACAAAGCGAAAACGACAAAAGAAACATTAATGGATGAAGAATGAGTACCTGGACAAAAGTAGCCGTCGGATTCTCTCCTTTGCTTTATCCAACGGTGGACATATCGAGGAGTCAAAAGGCGCTTTCCTTCTTCCATCCTCGAACGTCTGTTGAAACTTGAAAAGGTCGCCATTTGACATTCCTCTAGCTATATATACATACGTTGCCACTCTTCATTGATTCACAGCTTCGAAATCAATCTTCAGTTTTTTGTTTTTTAGAGATTCAAACATTTTCAAAGCTCTAAAAGTGATAAGCTGCTGGTTATGGCAACACCAAACGAAATTCAGGCGCTCGAGTTCATCGAGAATCAACTTTTCGGTGAGAATTCTCCGATTGCGAGATCTCTTACTGATTTGTTCAGTTCTGGTTCGAATGAGTGGATAAACGGAATCGAAGCTCGAGTTTCGAATTCGTTTTCTTCTCCAACTTCAAGTTCTTATTGTACTTCAGATTATAGTGTTTTCAACTTTAACACTGACTCTTTCTTTGAATTTGAATCCAAACCTCCAATTATCGATCTCATTACACCAAAATCCACTGATCTCTGCACTCAGTTGTCTGACAATTCTTTTGAATTCGACACGAAACCTCAAATTTTATCTGAATCGAGCAGTTATAGCTCCGAATTCGAATCAAAACCTAACACTTGTCAAGATTCAACCTCTCAAACTCAAATCACTCGAAAACCGTCTTTGAAAATCTCGCTCCCGAAAAGTCCAACCAAGTGGCTCCATTTCAATAACTCGAACTACCAGACCGGTCAGGAGGCTTCGTATGTTGCGGAGGAGAGGCACTACAGAGGAGTTAGACGTAGGCCGTGGGGAAAGTACGCGGCGGAGATTCGTGACCCGACCCGAAGAGGTTCACGTGTCTGGCTTGGGACGTTCGAGACAGCAATCGAAGCCGCAAGAGCCTACGACCGAGCAGCGTTCAAGCTGCGAGGCGCCAAAGCCATCGTCAACTTTCCACTGGAAGCCGGAAAGTGCGAATCCAGCGAAGAGGCAGGAAAGTGCGAGGCAAGCGCCGACGCAGGCGCGTGCGGGATGAAGAGGGTGAGAGGAGGTGAAAACGAGGAGGTAGAGAAGAAGAGAGAAGCGAAGGTGGTGAAAACGGAATGCGTAGAGACCGTTAAGGATGTGCCGTTACCGCCGTCAGGTTTCACACCCTTCTGGGACTTGGAGGAGTGGGTGGACCGCAGTGATGTGAAGAGCATTTATAACGTGCCTCTGTTGTCGCCGTTATCTCCCCATCCGGCGTTTGGATTTCCACAGTTGATGGTTCTTTGAAAATTGGATGATTAATTTGTTGTGTTGAGTAGAGTACTTGAGTTTGTTAGTGGTGGGCGTGACTTGAAATTTTCGGATTGTATATAAACAACATCATCATTTTTGCTATTTGGTTTTATAGGAATGATTTCCTTTTCCAATCAGCTTCCATGTATATTCATATGTTCATGATTAGTTCAAGTTTTCACTTGCTTTTGTCTTATTAAAATGAATTTAGAATCTGGGAATGGAGACACCAATCGAACTCACTCACTCATATCAATGGTGCAAACGAGAGGGGTGTAGTTCTGGGCTAAACATCATATTGTTCTTTTGCCTTTTGTTTTGATCCAATTAAGAAACATGATTAAGCGCCTTGATTTACAGTTTAGCTTAATGTTCTTCTTAATCCAAGACCAAATCCATGTAAACATTATTATATAAGTGCAGTACTGCACTGGGTAAAATTAAACCGAAAGGGATATTACACCAGTTGTCTGTCTATATATATATTACTGATGATCTGTTTCTTCTCACAGCTTTGGAAAAACATTAATTTACAGAACTACTCCATCTCTAATTTATTTTCTTCAATTTAACTCAATTTGCTATACATATATTATTCTTCATTTTTCAACATCATCATCTTCTTTTTAATTAGCTTTGAGTGTACAATTAAGTTTTTCTTCTTTTCACAGTCGTTGTATGTAAACAATTTCATCAGTCATCACCGCCGGTCCGCCACTTCCGTCCTCATTGTTAAGTTGACTATATATACAGCTTTTGAATATCATTTTCTCTTAATTGTCCTTTGATTTCCGGCAAATAATCCGAGAAAACATGTAAAGTAGTAAAACCTTTGAATTCACGAAAGCAAGAGTTAAATAAGAATATTGTAGGTTTTACTGATCATAATCTTTAACCTGAAGGATGAAGATTGAAGATCAACCTTTCAAAGTCAACACAATAATAATTAATAAACAAAAACAATACCATCGACATGGTCTGGTCTTCTTTCGGTTTCATTTATGTCGATGGTGATGACGTGAAGCAAGAGGAGAGATACATGTTGATTGTGTCCAAATCGAATAATGCATATATATCCATTCATTATGTAGAATTTAGAGTGTCTCATGCTCATGTCAGGATATATATATATATATATGGTACTTTGATTTTGATGAATTCAAATGTAAGTCTAGAAAGTTGAGACTTGAATCTGTTTTTTTTTTTTTTTTTTTTTCAGCTGTGGCCACGCCTGTTATTTATTAGGGACGAAGAAAAAAAAAAATCAATTTTGTCAACTGTATCTAATGAATACAGTGATCTACAGTCTACACGTCTGATCAATGATCGTATGTACGGTGATTTACCGATTACAATGAAGTAATATGTACGTACATGTTGCATTGTCTTAACATTTTTTTTTTTTTTTTTTTTTTAATAATTTATGGTTTCTTTAGAAAGGAAAATGCTGAACACAACTGTGGCTATAGTCGTTTGGCTGTGCTTATAACACGGTAAAAATTCTTTTTATTCCACTATTATCCTTATATTTTGACCATGATTTTATATTTTATTACAATAATGTCATCGACGGCAAATGGAAAGACGAGCAGCAAAGTCGCTCTCGTGAACGACTAAGTTGGGCATGGCTCTCTTAAAAATCATAAAATTATATACGTGTTACCTAGCTAAATCATTTTATTGGCAAACAGTTGGGTTTCCTGTCATTAAATCCCATAAAATATCGTTTTTTGGTAAACAGTTGGGTTTATTCCCCTGTTAGAGGAGGCATTTACTGTCAGGTTTTGCCAATAAACGATAGTTCAGGAGGTTTAATGCCAATTGTTCATAAAAAAATAAAAAAATAAAAACCTTTTTTTTTTTATTTGACAATATACAATTTTATTAAAGCCAAAAAAACTCAAACACAACATGGAACATCATCCGGTAAAAATTTGTGAACACAAGGAGGAAACCCTTCCAACCAAATATATATGGTCCTCCTCATAAACCTAATTAAATCACTCAACGTCTAGATTCGAGTTATTCTCACCGCATGTGGTATATATTAAATATAAATATATATAAATAGTCTTTCTATTATCAATTCGAACTGACAATAAATATATTAGGACGAAGAATGTGGACCACAGATTATGGAGAAGTTTTGACAAGTGCATACACTTTAAGTCAAAGTATGTAAATCTAGTGGTCCACATTTTTCGTCCTAATATATTTATTGTCAGTTCGAACTGATAATAGAATTTCTGTATGAACTGATAATAGAATTTCTGTATATATATATATATATATATACAGAAATTCTATTATCAGTTCGAACTGACAAAAGTAATATCAGTTCCTTGCATGTGGGCCACTGGATTTAAATACTTTGACTTGGCTGTATGCACTTGTCAGTCAAAGTATTTAAATCCAGTGACTCACATACAAGGAACTAATATAATTTTTGTCAGTTCGAACTGATAATAGAAAGACTATATAAATATATATAATCGGGAATCTATTCCTCATCATTCTTGACTTGGCATAATCCACCCAATGTTCACATTCTATTATATATATATATATATATATATATATATATATATATAACTGGTAATCTATTCCTCATCATTCTTGACTTGGCATAATCCTCCCAATGTTCACATTCTATTTTTAACAAAATCTTAGAGTTTGTATTCAATTAAGATTCTTAAAAAACATTTAAAGACATTTTTTAAAGTGACAGATTTTCATAGATTTATATAGACTTTTATAAGGTTTTAGTCTTTTCTCTATAGGTTTCTCTGAAACCCTAGAGTAAAAGTTAAGTTTTTTGTATTTTGAAACCCTAGAGTCTCAATTCAGGCCGACAGCTTCCCATAGAACTGTTTTCCTGTTTCTTTCTGTGTGTGAGTGATGGATGAGGAAGAGATTGCAAGATTGTGTGTTACCATGTCCTTGAAGGATAAGGAGGGGCCGGTGAGGAGATTGCATGAGGAATTGAAGGTGGCTGGGAGTAAGAGATTGGCTACAAGTTTGGTTGGGAAGATTTTAACAAAAAAACTTGTGAATAGGGATGCTTTCAGGAATGTAATGAGGAAAATATGGCAGACTAAGGACGCGGTGGAGATAGAATCGTATCAAAACAATATTTTTGCTTTTCACTTCCTAAATCAGAGTGACAAAATGAAAATATTAGCGGGGGGACCATGGAGTTTTGATGACGCTCTTATCGTGCTAGAAGAACCAAAAGGAGCGGGAGATTTTCGAAATATAAAATTCAACCGAGTGGAATTTTGGATACAAATCCATAACGCCCCCATGTTATGCATGACAGAGGAGATCGGTCGATTTCTTAGTAGCATTATTGGAGATGTTGTGGAGGTGGATAATGGGGATTCAGGTGTGAATGGTGCGAAGTTCCTGCGTGTCCGAGTTGGGATTGAGATTGACAAGCCATTAAGGCGGTGTTTGCGTATTGATGTGCTAGGGGACGGGGTGGAATCGGTGATGCTTCTGAAATACGAGAGACTTCCTGAGTTCTGCTTTCGTTGCGGTCGCTTAGGACACATGACGAAGGATTGCCCGGAGAAACCGTCGGGGATAGGTAGACCCACTGACGAGGAGCTATTATTTGGGTTATGGATGCGCGCTCCTAATCCGATGCGGAGGAACTTCAACTGGAATAGGAAGTGGGTCCATGGAGAGAGGAGTGGAGGAGGTGAGGAGCATGGCAGGGATCGGGACAGGTGGAGAAGAGATGGGTGGACGGACCGGTGACTCGACGATGGCCGGGGAGCGGAGGAGGGGGGGGCAAGCTTTGGCAGCCGATTTACGAGTCCAAGTTTGGAAGGTGCTGGAGTGGGAAATAATCGCGTGAATCTTGGAGGTAACAGTGGAATCCTGGATGTAGGGAGGAAAGTCTCGGATTCGAATCACCCTGACAATCAGGAGTCAGAGGAATTAGGGAATCTTGTTATTAATAGTAAGCGGGATGTCAGCGGTTTGATTTTGGATTATTTGGGCGAGAAGGCTGTTAGTGGAACGAAAATGGGCCAAGGTGAATCCTTGGGCCTGTATCCTATTGGGCTGCAGGGAAATGGTATTAGAGATAAGGCTTTGGATAGGGGCTTTATTTTGGGCCTGGCAGGTGCTTCTTCAGACGCTAAGCCTGAATCCAAGAGGGTTGAGGAGATTGGGCTATTGGCTAAGGCGGGTCCAATACTGTCTTCTACGCTCAGTATGTCTAAGGGGGACGGTCTCAAATCCCAGACAGGGTATACAGCCACAGAAATTAGAGCTACGAGTGGGAACTGGAAGAGGAGAGCGAGAAATCAAGGTAGGGAGAGTCACCAAGGTGTGGATGGGTTGTTGGTGGGTTCAAAGCAGAAGGTTACCGGGACTACAGGATCAGCAGAGGGTGCGAAGAAACAGAAGGTGGCTTCTTGCGATGGGCTACCTGAGGCGGATAGAGATGGATCGGCGGGTCGGTTTCAACCGGCCTGCCGGGAGCAATGAATGCCGTTGTTTGGAACGCCCGAGGTCTTGGGAGTGATCGGGCGTTCCGTGTCCTGCTCAAATTCAAGCAGGATTACTCCCCCGACATCGTTTTCTTGATGAAAACGAAAACAAATCATAGGCGTATGGAGGTTATTCATGTTAAATTAGGCTTTGTGGGGAAATTGGTGGTTGATTGTATGGGTCGGAGTGGTGGCTTGTGTCTTTTTTGGTCGGATAAGGTGGATATTTCTCTTCTTTCCTATTCTTTCTTTCATATAGATGTTCGGGTTGTTTCTTCGGGTTCTAATGCTTGGCGGTTTACCGGCTTCTACGGCAATCCGGAGGCGGATCAGCGGTGCCATGCGTGGACGTTGCTTCGTCGTCTCTCTGGTATGGTTTAGATGCCGTGGCTTTGTATTGGGGACTTTAACGAAATCCTCTGTGAGGATGAAAAGCTTGGTGGTTTGGTTCGGAATCGAGGTTTGATGGACAATTTTAGGGAGGTGTTGGATTTTTGTGGTCTTGAGGATTTGGGTTACCTAGGTCTGACTTTCACCTGGTGCAATAAGAGGGATGGGGTGGATTCGGTGCAAGAGCGGCTTGATAGGGGAGTTAGTTGTCTCGAGTGGAAGCAGATGTTCCCGGATGCTTGTATCAAACACTTGGAATTCTGGCATTCGGATCATCGGGCCCTTCTGCTGGACTTTGATGGTCGGATAAATAGGATTGGTTCAGAGGGTGGAAGACAGAGGCGGCGTTTCTTCTTTGAAGCGTGTTGGGCGGAGAGGAAGGTGTGTCATGATTTGGTGGCTAATAGTTGGTCTCGAGGTGGTATTGTTAGTACCATTCAGAGGATGGTCTCCAATATTCGGCGGTGCTCTTCGGAATTGGCTGGGTGGAATCGAAGAAATAAAAGCAAGTTAAGTCAGGATATCAGAGCGAAGAGGGCTGAGCTTCAAGAGGCTACCGATGATATTCAGGTGGGATCTTGGAGACGGATAAGGGTGATTGAGGGTCAGCTAGATAACTTACTGTTGTGTGATGAAATCTATTGGAAACAGCGTGCTCGGATTGATTGGCTTAAGGAGGGTGATCGTAATACGAGGTTTTTTCATCTGAAGGCTTCTGAAAGGAGAGCTAGAAACAGAATTCATGGTCTTTTTGATGGGAATGGAATGTGGCGTGAGGATAGGCCGGGTATGCAGGACATTGTGATCCAGTATTTTTCTAACCTTTTTTGTTCAGTCCAGCCTTCGGATGATGTTATGACTCCGATTCTTCAAAATGTCCAATCTCAATTGACAGATCGGAGTCGACTTCATTTGGATAGGGAATTCACAGCAGAGGAGGTTCGAACGGCTGCCTTTTCTATTGCTCCAAACAAAGCTCCTGGTCCGGATGGTCTTCCCGGGCTGTTCTACCATAAGTTTTGGGATACAATAGGGCCTTCTGTCACGTCTGCTTGCCTTCGGTGTTTGAATCATGGGGATTCTTTGAGAGATGTTAAGAATACGCTAGTAGTGCTCATTCCTAAGGTTAAAAGGGCGGTGACTATGGGGGAGTTTCGGCCTATTAGTTTGTGTAATGTGATTTACAAAGTTGTTGCTAAAACCATGGCTAATAGACTGAGATTGGTTTTAGGGGAGGTGGTGTCTGAATCTCAGAGCGCCTTTATTCCGGGTAGACTCATTTCTGATAATGCTATTATTGGTTTTGAGTGCCTTCATGCCCTTAGAGTTAGGAAACGGAAAGTGGGATCGATGGCTCTAAAGTTAGACATGTCGAAAGCGTATGACAGGGTCGAGTGGGGTTTCTTGGCTAAGATGATGATTCAGGTGGGGTTCTCTAGACAGTGGGTGGATAAGGTTATGAATTGTGTCTCTACGGTGTCCTTTTCCTTTCTGATTAATGGGGAGGTCTGTGGTAGGGTGCAGCCGATACGTGGTTTGCGGCAAGGAGACCCGCTTTCTCCGTACTTGTTCCTTCTCTGCGCTGAGGGGTTGTCCTCTACTATTAATGGCGCTGTTTCTGATGGTCGGTTGGCTGGTTTCCGGTGCAAAAAGGCAGGTCCAAATATTTCCCACCTTTTCTTCGCGGATGATAGTCTCATTTTCTCGGAGGCAACGGAGTCGGAGTGTAGGATGATTCGGAATATTTTGGACGATTATTCCAGGGCTTCAGGTCAAGTCATTAACTTTGAGAAGTCAGCTATGTGTACTAGTAAGTCTATTCCTTGGAATGAGGGGAGGCGGCTTGCTAGCCTAATTGGTGTTCGTCAGGTTAAATGTCACGAGAGATATCTGGGTCTTCCCAGTGTGAATTGTAAGAACAAAAAACAGCTCTTTAATGTTATTAGGGATCGGGTGTGGGCTAAGGTCAAGGGGTGGAGAGGTAAGTGTCTTTCGGTCGGTGGTAAGGAGATCCTCCTTAAGGCGGTGATACAGTCAATTCCGACATATACCATGGGGCTATTCCGGCTGCCGAGGGGCTTGATTAAGGATCTGCACCGTCTGTGTAACCGTTTCTGGTGGGGAAGTACGGAAGAGCAGACTAAGCTGCATTGGTGTTCGTGGTCGAAGATGTGTATCCCCAAAGATGAGGGTGGAATGGGTTTTCGGGATCTGGGGACTTTCAACCGTGCGCTTTTGGCCAAGCAATGTTGGCGGCTCATTTCTTCCCCGAATTCCCTTGCTGGTAAAGTTTTGAAAAATTGCTACTTCCCTGATTCTTCGTTTATGAATGCGGATAGCAGTCAGCATAGCTCTCTTATCTGGAAAGGCCTCATGTGGGGCCGAGGGATTGTGGAGGCTGGATCTCGTTGGAGAATTGGTAATGGTAAGTCAGTTCTTGTTTATGGGGATCGATGGATCCCCCGGCCTTCTACATTCAAAGTACTGTCTCCTGTGATCATGCCTGTTTCGACTAAGGTCCAGCAACTTAAGACGGCCTCGGGGAGCTGGAATGTGCAGCTGCTGCAAGGTAATTTTTTGAAGGACGATGTGGATTTAATTCTTAGTATTCCCCCTCCCGCCTCCCCCCAAGAGGATGCTTTGATGTGGCATTTTGATAAATCTGGTAATTATTCAGTCAAAAGTGGCTATAGAGTGGGAATGAATTTGAGTACTAAGTCTGGTTCTTCTGGTTTGAATGACGAGCCCTCGGCATGGTGGAAGAAATTATGGGGCCTGAATATTCCTCTTAAGATCAGGGTTTTTATTTGGAGGGCTTGCCATCATTGGCTCCCTACGCTGGTGTACCTTGCCGACCGTGGGATTCCTACTACTGGTTTGTGTCCTTGCTGTAAGTGTTATCACGAAACGTTGACTCATGCTATTTGGGGCTGTCCTAAGTTGTCTAAAGTTAGAGCTCTCTGCGGGAAGTTTCAAGGAATTTTCTACTCTGAGGGGATGCACTTCTTTGATTTTATGATTTTGAGTGCTCACACTCTCCTTCTTGATGAGTTGGAGACCCTCTGTGTTTTGCTTTGGAGAAGTTGGTATCGCAGAAATCAATTGGTCATTTTCTCTACTGATATTGGTGCTGATGATATTTTGCAATGGACAACAGATTTTCTTGTGGATTGGAGGGCGGCAATTTCCCCTGTTCCCTCTCTTTTTTCTCATCAGGATAGGTCTGATCCTTCTTAGAAGCCCCCGGAGTGTGGTTTCTTTAAGGTGAACACTGATGCTGCGCTTAATGAGTCGAAGCAGTTGATTGGCGTGGGTATTGTGGTCCGTGACAACAAGGGGATTGTCCGTGCTGCTGGAACCCAGTGTTTTAAGGCGTGTCTTTCCCCGCTGATTGCTGAGTCTATGGCGATCCTTCGTGGAATTCAACTTGCTTTGGATACTGGTCTGGTTCCTTTTCAGCTTGAGTCTGATTCCTCCAATTCTGTTGATCTGGTGAACAATGGTGTTGCTACCCCTGCTGATGTTGGTACGGTTATCAGTGATATTTTGGTGTTGATGAACCGGCTCTCTTCTTGCTCTATTTCGTTTATTTCTCGCTCTGCGAATGCTGTTGCTCATAGCCTCGCTAAGCTGGCCTTGTCTGGTGGGTTAGATAGCTTATGGTTGGAGTCTTTCCCTCCCTGCGTGGAGAGGCTTGTCCTGGGTGAGTGCCCAGTTTGATTTTCGTCTGTTCCTTGTTTGTTCTTTCTTCAAAAAAAAAAAAATATATATATATATATAGACTTTTATAAATGATAAATCCACATGGACTTTCATTGATTTATCTAGACATCTATCTAAGACTTTTATAGATTTGTTTAAACATCTATCTTAAACTTTCATGGATTTGTTATCTCAAACTTTTATTATAGATGGATTAATTATACCAGTATATGACCCAATCAGTAAGCCGAAGAGAAGCTCCATTTCAAAGCTCAATTTTCACAAAGATCTCAACTTTCATTAAAAACCCACAAAATAACATATGAATACATAAAACTTCACGTATGAATAAACGTTGCACACCAAAGAAAAAAAACTAACGATAATAATTTCCACTCAATTACTAAAATCAATCACAGTTGAAAGAAAGTGACATAATTTATAACAATTTTGAGAGCAAAATTAAAAGGAAAATACTCAACATTCATAACTCATTTTCAATGATTCTCATTGTCATTCAACTAATCATATAAACAAACAATAATCAACTAATCGAATAACCGAGCAAAGCTATACATAAAATATTGAAAAAAGTATAACCCTAACCCAAACCTTGTCACAACTGACCACCCTTTTATCTATGATTTTTAATTTATTCTCTACAGCTCCAAATCTTACAAAATTTGACATGGATAATCTAGACATATAGGACATGCTACAGTAAAATTATCAAGTTAATCCATGATCATTTGTATATGAAAACATTCATTCTTTTCTCATTTCCCGAATCTGTCCAGCAGAAATCAATATTGACCTTTGTCCACTCCAAAATTTATAACAATTTTTATACTTATTTATAAATCATAAAATTTTGCAGAATAACATTAGACATAACTTTCTATCTACATATAATTTTTCATAATTTTCTAGATAGAAGAACCTACCCAAATAAATTTATGAATTCTGGCCATTTGTCAAAATAGAGGAGTTCCAGCAGCCTTTGTATATTTTGAAAACACATAAAAACTAGCATTATGGTCTCTACTTTCATCAATTGAATAGGCTATGTATAAATCATCATCATGGTCTCCCCTTTCATCAAGTTAAGCATATCAAGAATCATAACCTAGTATATTATAGAAGTTCAATCATGAAAGAGATAAACAAAGGAAAATAGAAGCAACGAACCCTAGTAACGAGAAAAACTCAAAATCCTTGGGGAGAAAGCTGAACTTGTTATGGTCTCTGATATTTATATCTCTCACCATCAAGTCCATCAAAATCTATGACTTAAGAAAATCCTTTAAAATTTAGTCTCAATTAAATACACCTTGATTTTTGTAGATATTTTTAAAGTCCCAGCTTAATACACCTAGATTTGGAAGGACTTTTAAAAGTCCACATAAATCTGAATTGAATAACATTGAATTAATATAGACTCTTTTAAAGTTTATAAATGTCTGAATTGAATATATCCGGATTTATAAAGTCTTTAAATGTCCTCGAGAATCTTAATTCAATACACCCCCTTAATTACTTGACTTTGATTATTTATTTATTTATAAATTATTTGTAATAAAGACGGATTTTGAAAAATGATCCCATCGTATGAAACCTTTGTAATTAAAATCCAAATCTATTTGGTCAAAAGTTAATTAATAAAGACAGTATTAGTTTTCTGCTACAAAAATTCAAAGAATTAATAATATAATATTTTTAGTCTTTAGTAGCTCGCGACTGACCCATATCTGGTTTGAAAAACAAAAAATGAACATGTGTTTATTAAAAACTTGACTTTAGAATTTAGATGATTGAAAGTTCATACAGATAAGAACAAAATTAGAGGAATTATTTAATTTGTTAATTGATCACTAAACTGAAACGAGGGTCATATTCAAACACGTGAGTCTGGAATTGTAGACTTTTTCGTTGATGTTAATCGATCATTGATTGGTCCGAAAATTCTACTCATGCATTGCCACTTGACGTCAATAATTACGACATCTTATCTTTTAGATACTTGGGAATTTTCAGCTTTATGTCATACTTGTTATTTAAAATTTCTCTTAAAATAACTTTAAAAATAAAATAAAAATTAAAGACTCTTTTAAGTTAAAATTAATCCAATACCACTAAGATTAGAATTGAATACTCAAATTTAGATTTCGAATTGGTGTATTTCAACATTAAAATTCGGTATGTTTGTATATCTACGTATATAATCCAATAATTACATATCTCGTATGATATGAATATTCAATTATGTCATTTCCTAAAGAAAATATTCAATTACGTATACTAAATAATAGTGGTTAAATAATTGGACCACATTGGAGCGAATGGTGACATGCAAATGGTCCACATTCAAGGAACTAATATATTTTATATCAGTTCGAATTGATAATAGAAAGACTGTATACATATATATATATATACAGAAATTCTATTATCAACTGACAAAAGTTATATCAGTCCCTTGCATGTGGGTCATTGGATTTAAATACTTTGACTTGACTGTATGCACTTGTCAGTCAAAGTATTTAAATCCAATGACTCACATACAATGAACTGATATAACTTTTATCAATTCAAACTGATAATAGAAAGACTGTATATATATATATATATAACCGGGAATCTATTCCTCATCATTCTTGACTTGGCATAATCCACCCAATGTTCACATTCTATTTTTCACAAACTCTTAGGGGTTTATTCAATTATGATTCTTGAGGACATTTAAAGATATTTTTTAAAGTGACAGATTTTCATATATTTCTACATACTTTTATAAATGATAAATCCACATGGACTTTCATTGATTTATCTAGACATCTATCTAAGACTTTTATGGATTTGTTTAGACATCTATCTTAAACTTTCATGGATTTGTTATCTCAGACTTCAATTATAAATGGATTAATTATACCAATATATGACCCAATCAGTAAGCCGAAGAGAAGCTCCATTTCAAAGTTCAATTTTCACAAAGATCTCAACTTTCATGATAAACCCATAAAATAACATATGAATACATAAAACTTCACGTATGAATAAACGTTGCACACCAAAAAAAAAAAAAAAAAAAAAAAAAAAAAAACTAACGATAATAATTTCCACTCAGTTACTAAAATCAATCACAAATGAAAGAAAGTGACATAGTTTATAACAATTTCGAGAGCAAAATTAAAAGGAAAATACTCAACATTCATAACTCATTTTCAATGATTCTCATTGTTATTCAACTAATCATATAAACAAACAATAATTAACTAATCGAATAACTGAGCAAAGCTATACATAAAATATTGAAAAAGCATAACCCTAACCCAAACCTTGTCACAACTGACCACCCTTTGATCTACAATTTTTAATTTATTCTCTACAGCTCCAAATCTTACGAAATTTGACATGGATAATCTAGACATATAGGAAATGCTACAGTAAAATTATCAAGTTAATCCATGATCATTTGTATATGAAAACATTCATTCTTTTCTCTTTTCCCGAATCTGTCCAGCAGAAATCAATATTAACCTTTGTCAGCTCCAAAATTTATAACAATTTTTATACTCATTTATAAATCACAAAATTTTGCAGAATAACATTAGACATAACGTTCTATCTACATATAATTTTTCATAATTTTTTAGATAGAAGAACCTACCCAAATAAATTTATGAATTCTGGCCATTTGTCAAAATAGAGGAGTTCCACATAAAAACTAGCATTATGGTCTCTACTTTCATCAATTGAATAGGCTATATATAAATCACCATCATGGTCTCCACTTTCATCAAGTTAACCATATCAAGAATCATAACCTAGCATATTCTAGAGGTTCAATCATAAAAGAGATAAACAAAGGAAAATAGAAGCAACAAACCTGGCAACAAGAAAAACACAAAATCCTTGGGGAGAAAGCTGAACTTGTTATGGCCTCTGATATTTATACCTCTCACCATCAAATCCACCAAAATCCATGACTTAAGAAAATCCTTTAAAATTTATTCCCAGTTAAATACACCTTGATTTTTGTAGACATTTTTAAAATCTCAATTCAATACACCTAGATTTTGAAGGACTTTTAAAAGTCCATAGAAATTTGAACTGATTACTACTGGATTAATATAGACTCTTTTAAAGTCTTTAAATGTCCGAATTGAATATATCCGGATTTATAAAGTCTTTAAATGTCCTTGGGAATCTTAATTCAATACACCCCCTTAATTACTTGACTTTGATTATTTATTTATTTATAAATTATTTGTAATAAAGACGGATTTTGAAAAATGATCCCATCGTTTGAAACCTTTGTAATTAAAATCCAAATCTATTTGGTCAAAAGTTAATTAATAAAGACAGTGTTAGTTTGCTGCTACAAAAATTCAAAGAATTAATAATATAATCTTTTTTTTTTTTTTTTTTTGGTAGAAAAGGGGGCTAGTCAGCCCGAAAACAGAAAGGAAAAAAACTAGAAGCTAGGAATCTTCCTAGCAGAAGAAAAGCCCTTGTAATCATCTTCCAGGATAGAACAAATCTGGGCAAGGGGGTCTTCAAAGAAGGAAATCCCCAAATCCAACGAGTGACCAAACTTGGCCAGCGCATCAGCAGTTCTGTTGCTCTCTCTGTAAATGTGGCGTAAATTGCTGAAGCAGAACGGAAGTTCTAGGGTTTACCAGCGTAATCCCCAAAGTAACAAAACTGGAATCCACCAGCAAAGAACGAATGTATGTAACTGAAAATTGATAATTTTATTGAATGAGTTCTGAAACTGAAAACAAAGGGCCTTAAATAGCCTCTCGAAACCCTAAAATAAGCAAAAGACTAAAATATCCTCCAACTAAATAAAAACAACTAAAAACGGAAAAATAAGAAAAAACACAAAAATCTTCGGTTGCCCGACAGCCTAACTTAAACTGCTCCGATGAGGACGCAAATGACGTCAACCAGGGTTGCCACGCTCTAGATCTCTGAAAACCCTTTCCGAAAACATATTATAATAGGAAATCTGACAACCGAGTCAAAAGTTATGCCCGTTTCTTTGGAGCACCTCTTTTGGACAATTTCCTGTCCATCTCTTCTTCAAACTCTAAAGCCAACTGTCCTACATCAATTGCAACTCCACTCTCTTCCAAGGATAGACTTACAGGCAGAAATGATGTTAAATAAAGGGTGATTCAAAGGAGTGTTGTTGGACAGAAGCCTTACTGCAGAAATAGAATCTGACTCCACCTCCACTCGTCTGAAACCAGCCTTCCATGCCAACTGAAGCCCCTAAAAAATGCCCCACAATTCAGCCTCTATAATATGACCAGAACCCTTGTTCACAGCAAACCCCAACAACCACGTTTTACTCTCATTCCTAATAATCTTTTTAGTCTTTAGTAGCTCGCGACTGACCCATATCTGGTTTGAAAAACAAAAAATGAACATGTGTTTATTAAAAACTTGACTTTAGAATTTAGATGATTGAAAGTTCATACAGATAAGAACAAAATTAGAGGAATTATTTAATTTGTTAATTATATGGAGATTGATCACTAAACTGAAACGAGGGTCATATTCAAACACGTGAGTCTGGACTTGCAGACTTTTTCGTTGATGTTAATCGATCATTGATTGGTCCGAAAATTCTACTCATGCATGCCACTTGACTTCAATAATTACGACATCTTATCTTTTAGATACTTGGGAATTTTCAGCTTTATGTCATACTTGTTATTTAAAATTTCTCTTAAAATAACTTTAAAAATAAAATAAAAATTAAAGACTCTTTTAAGTTAAAATTAATCCAATACCACTAAGATTAGAATTGAATACTCAAATTTAGATTTCGAATTGGTGTATTTCAACATTAAAATTCGGTATGTTTGTATATCTACATATATAATCCAATAATTACATATCTCGTATGATATGAATATTCAATTATGTCATTTCCTAAAGAAAATATTCAATTACGTATACCAAATAATAGTGGTTAAATAATTGGACCACATTGGAGCGAATGGTGACATGCAAATGGTTGGATTAGGCAAGTTGATGTACAGGTGCATTGCAGTACTTGTTGATCGTTTGACTTTTACTTTGACTCGGAGCAAGGCAAGAGGCCCGAACATCTCCAACCATACTCTCTAAATTTTAGCTATATTTTAGTTATTTTAGCTAGCAACTTCTCATGAGGTCACTCCAACCATGCTCTCTATTATAGTTAATCATTAATATTTTAATATTTTTAAATTTTAAAATATAAATAAATTTATTTAATAACAACCTTCAAACTTTTAACAAATAATAATACAAAATTGATATCATTTTTTTAATAACAAAATCAGTTTAAAAATATTTTTTTTAAAAAAAAAAGAGAAAGAAGATAGAGAGTTCCCTACATTTGGAGAGCCACCAAGAGGTTCTCTAAAATAGGGAGCCATTTAGGGAGCCCCTTTGAGTGCTCTACAACCAAATTGGCTCCCTATTTTAGTTAAGGAGGGGATTTAGATAGCCCCTTAGAGATGCTCTTAACGAGAGAAAAATGCGGCGCTCTTGTTTTTTTTTTTTTTTTTTTTTTTTAAAGTATTATATAAATTCAGAATTTTGTAGGAAGGGGGAGGATTCAAACCCAAAGCTACCACTGGATCAACCTTATATCATACTCTCGTCTGGCTTTGGAAAAATAACAATTTTATCCGACAAATGTGCTATGTGTGTTTGTGAAACATGCCTGCTATGCTAGCATGTGACAAAAACTGTAACAAATGACATACACAGTATATGCTCTCATTTAATTAATCATTATTAACTTTTACATGTTATCTCAATCTAACTATATTTGAGGTTTGAATCGCGGTACCGCTGGTGTTATATTTAAAAAAAAAAATTATAAATATGAAAGGTAAGCCTTCTATGTTGATGGTTTCGGGTGCTTTGTCTCTATTGTCAGAATTTCAGATGTCCAAGAGGGCCACTTCATCGCAGGTTGTCTTTATTGAGGCTAGGAGCAATCATGATTGGCTTGCCCCTCCTCCTGGCAAAGCTTAAGCTAAATACTGCAGTAACTTTAAGCAAGAAAGGGATGACAATGGGTGTAGGAGCAGCAATTAGAGATGATAAGGGGTTGGTAATAGCTGCTCGATCAAATCAGATTCAAGGTAAATTTAAAGCAAAAATAGGTGAATTAATAGCTCTTAGGGAAGGGCTGCTCTTTGCTCATTTCTATAATCTGAAAGTGGATTATACAGAAGGGTTTTCTCATTCATTAGTTTCCATCCTCAACGATTCAATCCCTCTTGTAGGGGAATCTAAATTCGTTGTAAACGATATTAAAGCGTTGTGTTCAGATGTTGGCATTATTGAGAGTTTAGCTGTTTCTAAGTCAGGAAATTCCTTAGCTCTTAAGCTTTCATGTTCAGCTTTTTTCTCTTGTAGGGAGTTCATTTGGTTTGATTCACATCCTCCTAACAATGGCTTTGTTTTGTAATATGTACTGTGTTGCTTGTTATCAAAAAAAAAAAAAAAAAAAAAAAAAAAAAAAAATGCAATACTGATTTGTTGATGTGTACGCCATTTTGGGATGTATATCTAAAGAATTTTGGCTAAATATAATTTTTTTTTAAAAATTATAAAATTGGGTACACTACTAAAAGGCTCCATCCTTTCGTAACATGATTTGAATAAAACGAATTAATGTAATAATTTATCTTTTGCTACGTAAACTTAACGTCTTACCCGGATATAATATTATAATGTGACAACGATTAGTGATTTAGTGGCCAGATAAATACTAATTTGTCTGTTTTGTTGTTTATCTTTTACAGGAGGCATGTAGTTCTAAGATGATCGAATGGGAATATCCACGGAAAATCCCAAGTACAGAAAATCTTTTTTATGTACTGATTAATATGAAGAACAAAACTTGTTTTTTTAAGTCCAATCTTTCTATTATCAATTCGAACTGACAAAAGATATATCAGTTCCTTACATGTGGGCCATTGGATTTAAAAGATGCTTTGACAAGTGCATGCAGCCAAGTCAAATTATTTAAATCCAATGGCTCATATGCAAGGAACTAATATATTTTTTATCAGTTCGAACTGATAATAGAAAAACTGTATATATATAGATCCTTCTAAACTTTATTATTATCGATAATTTTTAAGTCTTGAGAGTATTTGTCTTGTGAAGCCAAACCACCTAAATGTGGTAGAGTAATACTAGACAATCCAAAAATTTAGCCCAAATTTCAATTCAAATGATATGACAACTGAGTTGTCATCACCACATACAACATGAGATGATGTGGCTAATGAAAAAATCATTTGCCATATCATTTGAGTTGAAATTTGAGCTAAATGTTTGGATTGTCTAACATTAGTGATTATTATATTATTGTAAGATTAATAGATGAGATGAAGATGAGGTTGAGGTTGTCCGAAGGTAATACTTCAAAAAATTGTTGCAATATTAATAAGCGTAAACTACATAAACCTCCACTCCCCTTTTTGACATATTTAAGTCATAAAAAGATTTAAGGGGTTGTTTGGTATCATTTTCTTTTTTTTTTGAAAGGGAAATACATTAACCAGGAAAAGGAATACAATTAGGGCTGGTGTCAAACCAGATACATTCTCCTACTAAGGAGAAAGCCAACACTGCTAACCTATGTGCCAAGGAGTTCCCTGATCTAGGAATGGCTTGACACTTACAATCACCCAAATCTTTCAATAAGTCCCTAATATCATTAACAATGAATTTGGCATCCCCTAAGATAGAAACAGAAGAGTTTAGGATTGATGCTACATTGGAGGCGTCCACTTCTGTGATCTTGATTGGATACTTGAAAATTTTCGCAAGCCGAAGCCCCTTCCGAAGAGCCAAAAATTCCCCAATTTCAGCACTAAAAGATCCGTGCAGAACCTTGGAACTAGCCAAAAAGACTTTACCCTTGTCATCTCTGATAGCTGCACCAAGACCAATTGAAAGGGAATTGCTATGGATGGCCACATCAATGTTCAACTAAAGAGCGCTTGGTGGGGGAGTAAGCCATTCAACTACTCTGTTTGAACTACTCGAAGGAGGCAACGGAGAGAGAGCAGAATTAGAATTATGAAATTCAGTGAGAAGCTCTCCAGCCCAAGAGGCAACCAGTTCTGGAACCTTTAACTTTCCACAGTTGAGAAGGGAGTTCCTCTGCTCCCAAATGGCCCAAACAATCATGCAGAATAGCGTCAGCTCATCATATTTGAGTCTAGGAGCCAGATTCATGAACACATCGAAAACAGGAGAAACACTTAACTGATCGAACAGACAGTTAAAGCGAGTCCACCCCCAGACTTTCCTAGCCTCACCACACCAGAACAGGGCATGATCAGAAGTTTCCACTGTGGCTCTGCATCTTGGACAGCATGGATCATTGAGGATTTTTCTTTTCCACAGATTCGCACGAGAAGGGATAGAGTCCAGACAAGCCCGCCAAATGAAAATTCTAACCTTAGGGGGAAGGTTTAGATGCCACAAAAGAGACCACCATCTGGAAGAGGAGGAAGAATTTGAGGAGGAAGCACTGATTTTGTCTTGTAAGGCCAGCCAATATCCACTTTTCACAGAGTATATACCTTTCCTATCATAATGCCAAGAGAGTGAATCTTGACCGCCCGAATAGCTCACTGGAATGGAGAGAATGATGTCTCTGTCAATGGGAAAAAAGAACTGGTTCAGCTTGTTTAGATTCCATCCTAACCGATTTATGTCCATCAAATCACAAACACGGAGATCAATACCCGGGTCTAGGGTCACAGGCTTGAAGGTGCTTTGGCGAGGAAGCCAACAATCCTTGAAAGCTCTGATGCTATTGCCATCCCCAACATTCCATCTTAGCCCTTTTGCCAGTAGGGATCTTCCTCAGCAAATGCTTCTCCAGATGTGGGAACACCCAGATTTGACCAGAGCAGTTAGAAAGTCTGACCCCTTGAAATATTTAGCTCGTAGAATTTGAGAGGCTAGGGATTTCGGGGCATTAAGAATCCTCCAAGCTTGTTTCGCCAGAAGGGCTTGGTTAAATGAGGATAGGTCTCTAAACCCAAGACCTCCACATCTCTTTGGAAGGCACAATTGCTCCCATTTGATCCAACTGATCTTTCTTTTACCCTCAGAGGATCCCCACCAGAATCTTGAAATCATGGCCGACAGCTCCCTACACAAACTGACAAAAAGCTTGAATAAACTCATGGCGTAAGCCGGGATGGCCTGAGCAACAGCTTTAATAAGCACCTCTTTCCCCCCAGATGAAAACAGGTTACCCTTCCAGCCACGTACCTTCTTCCACAATCTCTCCTTAATTTCATTGAATAGCCTGCGTTTGTTCCTGCCTACCAAGGTTGGTAGCCCGAGATATTTATTATAGGCATTCCCCACAGCAATACCCAGAGAGTCCAGTAACTCCTTCCTTGCTGAAAATTCCATGTTAGGGCTGAAGGTGACCATTGACTTCTGCAGATTCACTTGCTGACCTGAACCCCTCTCATAGACATTGAGAATCTCACGAATACGGTTACAGCTAGACTTGGAGGCGTTACTGAATAAGATGCTATCATCGGCGAAAAGAAGATGGCTAATGAGAAGACCACCCCTACAACATCTGACACCTAACAGTTTACCGTTTCTTTCAGACTTGGTTATAAGGCAAGATAAGGACTCAGCACAAAGAAGGAAGAGATATGGCAACAGGGGGCATCCCTGACGAAGACCGCTTGAGGGACCTAATTCACACACTGCCTTACCATTTAACAGGAACGAAAGTTTTGAAGTGTTGACACAATCCAAGATCAAAGATATCCATCTAAGCGGGAATTCCATTTTTTCCAGGACTGCTTTGAGGAAGGGCCACTCAACCCGATCATATGCCTTGCTCATATCCAACTTGATCGCCATTAATCCTTTTTTGCCCAATTTCCTGCGACTGATAGAGTGAAAGTTTTCAAAAGCTGCCATGACATTATCAAAAATTTACCTTCCGGGTACGAAAGCTAATTGACTGGAAGAGATGATGGAAGGAAGGAGATCTTTTATTCTATTAGCTAAGACCTTGGTAACAGCTTTGTACATAACACTACATAAGGATATTGGACGAAAATCACTAGGGGATGTAGGGTTAGGGATTTTCGGAACCAGGGCCACATTAGTTCTATTAAAGTCTCTGATTGAGGATTCAACATTTAGCACACTCAAGCAGACTTTGGAAACATCCATGCCTACGACCTTCCAAAATTTTTGATAGAACAGTGCCCGAAAACCATCTGGACCTGGAGCTTTTGTGGGGCCCATGGAGAAGATAGCCTCTTTAATTTCTTCTTCCGAGAAAGGTGTACTAATGTCCCTTATCCTCTCTTCATTGAGGCTAGCTTGTATGGCTCCCATAGATTTCCTGATGTCTAGAGGAGAAGGGTTTGAAGATTGAAAAATAAGAGAAAAGTACTCATAAATAACCTTTGCCATACCTTCCTAAGAGTTCTGAGTGCAGCCCCTCTTATCAACAAGACATGATATGAAATTCTTCTTTTTTCTAGCAGACGCTCGAGCGTGAAAATATTTGGAGTTGCAGTCACCAGCACACAGCCAGTCAGCTCTAGACCTCTGTCTCCATTATATCTCATCTCTTTCCAATAGCCCCTCAACCACCTTTTCCAACTCTTTGATCCTTTGCATTATTCCCTCATCCCCACATCTCTTATACAGATCTTCTATCTTTTTATTCTTTGTTTCGATCTGTTTATGCAACTTCCCAAAACGATCCTTACTCCAACCTGATAGATTCGCAGCACATTGGTTTTGTTTGAGCAGGAGATCACCTATTGAACTGACTGGGTTGTTCTCCTTCCATGCTTTTTTTACCACGTTCTCTACATCCCCTTCTTTAAGCCAGAAGGATTCAAACTGAAAGCCTTTCTCCTGTTTTTTGAAAAAACATCTGTCTGATTCGCCAGTTCATAGAATAGGTCGGTGGTCGGATGAGTTGAAGCCCAGATGGTTTACTCTAATACTCTGGAACATATCATGCCACTGATTGTTAGCCAGGAACCTGTCTAGCCTCTCCTGGACATTTTGCCGCCCCTCTCTCCTATTATTCCAAGTGAATTTGGGGCCTAAGAACCCTAAGTCTATAAGATCACAGTCTTCTACGGCCTGTCTAAATTGAATTACTCCAAGAATAGCTTTTTCTGAACCTCCCCTATTTTCGTTCATACATAACAACTCATTAAAATCCACCCACCACCCCCACCCCCCCCCCCCCCCCCCCCCCCCCCCCCCCCCCGCGCATACCCAAGGGAGGCTATCCACTTCTCTAGAGAAGTGTCGCAGCAGAGTCCAAGAGTTGTTTCTTTTGCCCAAATTTAGATCCCCGTAGAATCTAGAAAAGCGCCATGGATTGCCATCTTCACAACAACACCGAACATCCACACGTCCTGAGGAGAAAGAGAGAATAGAAACATTCATGGAGTCTTTCCATAAGAGAAGGAGACCCCTACTTTTCCCCACACAATCCATAACAAAACCACCACCGTAGCCCAATCGGTCTCTGATGTTTCTCGCTCTACATCCATACAATTTAGTTTTTGAAAGAAAGACCAGATCCGGGGAGTACTTCTTGAGCAGCCGCTTCAAGGCTACGAATGTACGAGGGTTCCCCAGCCCTCGCACGTTCTAGCTTAAGGCTATCATGGCTCCCGGTGGGCTTGCATCGTAGGCTCCGCCGATGAAGAGATATCTAGATTAAAAACAATAGGTTTTGCCTTTTTAAAACTCCTGTCATCCTCAGGTAACTCAAAGGCCACTTTCCTCTTACAACTTGGGGAATTCCCAATTGGCTGGGCTTCCTCTGAATCCGTCTTCCTTGCCGGAGATCTTCTATTCTTCGGAGTTATCTTCTCTCGAATGGACTTTGACGGTGACTTAGAATGATTTGAGGAGGTGATATATCTTTTTGGACTTTTCTTTACTGATGCATTGATAGCCAATTTCCTCTACAATAGACTAGCAAATAAGCTTGGGATTTGTTGCTTGAATTTCTCTTTAGCAGCGCGCTTCTATGTTTTTGAGCCTTTCTTTTTTGGGGAAGAAACAATTATAGGCCTGTCTGGGATTAGGGAACTCATATTACTAACCTCTTCCTTAATTTGGTTCACATGTGTCTTCAGGTTGGGCCCGCTAACTCCTAGGTCCAACACTCCACCCGAGTAAACAACTAGGCTATCTTTTTCTGTTTGGCCCACGCCTATATCTTGATTCAGGGGCCCACTAATTGGCCCATCCACGCACATCCTGTCAATGTTCCCAGACCCATCTAACTCCTCCAATTGCTGGCTTTCTGGAAGATTCTTCACCGTCTTCTTCTTTGGAGCGACCGTTGAACTGTCAGAATTGCTTTTCTGGAAAGCCAAATTACTAGCCTCTATTGCCCCAGACCCGTCTATTGTCTGCTCCCAGGATCCCCCCACAGATCCTGATCGGTCTGAAGACCCTCATGTCGAATGGGATTAGACCTTTGTTTTTAATTTTTCCGACACCGGAACCCTCAACCAAGACCCAAATTTAGTTGTAGAGCCTTCCAGTGCTTCCTTTTTGGCTGCTTCATCTGGACAATCATTAATACTGTGACCCACTCTCCCGCACGCGAAGCAGAACTCCGACAATCTCTCATACTTTAGGTTCACCACCACAATTTTGTCAGACTTGTCCATTTTTAATCTGAGCCATCTCTTCAAGGGTTTAGACAGATCAATTTAAACCCTAACTCTAAAAAATTTCCCCCAACATTCCCTGGATTCCGTCGGTATTTCAATCACCTTGCTAATTTATTCTGCAAACCACTTTGCTGTTCGACGGTTCATACATGATATTGGGATATCATGTACCTGAACCCACATCTCAACCTTATTGAACTTAAGGGACGAGACTTCCCCTGTACCCTCTGGTTTTTCAAGGGCTATTAAGCTTTTATCAAAGTGCCATGGTCCTCTCTGCCAAACTCGATTTTGTTCTTCTGGGTTACTAAAGTGAAACATAAATGTATTTTCCCCCACTACTTCAATATCTACTTGGCCAAAAGAACTCCAAAATTGTTCGATCACAGTCTTGAAGGCTTCTCTGTTCACCTTCTTTCCAGACATTACCTTTCCCACCAAGCAACGGTTGACATCCTCCACCCTAGCGTCTTCAATTTCTTCAGCTATTTGGAGAATCGCATTATCTTCGTCCTTAATTGAAAGATTTTCACACATCAATGCTACTTCGTTTGCATTCATCTCTTCTACCTGCAAGAAACCCTAGATCTACCACAAAATGCCTTTTCTCGCACCGACCTTTAAAGAAGAACCCACTAAGCCTAGTCCAAGAAAACTACCAACCTGTACTAAGGATTTCGACGGTAATCTTAGCTCCCTGGTACTGAAGACCAACCAAACTAGAAGCAATTTGACTGAGAAAAGAAAGGACCGTCTGCTTTGACTAAAGGAAGACTTTCTACCCTAAGGACGCACTACTTTTACATCTTTTCCTCGAGAGAGAAAAAGGAAAAGACCTCGTTTGGTATCATTTTCAAACAGCCATTTTTATCCCAAAAACACACAAGCTGCCCTGCAGGGCTTTTTTTTATTTTTTATTTTTTTTATTTTTTAGGGTTAATTGTACTAATTAACTCTTACTTTATTGAATCTAGTAAGATTTCAAAAAGATGTCCTAAATTAACACAAATACTCTTTTTTACCAAGTCAATCCGTTAACTTTAACGGTTGACTAACCTTAACCTATGGAAAACCAAATATACCTCTGCCACACCATCCCAAACATAAAATATTTTTTTAATTACTAATTGAAAAAAAAAAATTAAAAAAAAAAAGGAGATGATATATCAACTGCCTAAGTAAACATCCTCAATTCACGGATGAGCATCCTTTGTGAACCGTAGGAGATCGTTCTCTGAGATCGGTAAAGATTTCTCCCAGTAAGTGGGAGATCGTCAAAGATCTTTTGTTTCCTTTGACAATGGAGCTCCATCGCAGATAGATTATCTTATATTTAAAAAAAAAAAAAAAAAAAAAAATTGATTTTTCAATTTTAATTAAAAAAAATATTTTATGTTTGAAATGATGTGGTAATGGTATATTAGGTTTTCCAATTGTCAAGGTTAGTCAACCATTATTTGGTTTTCAAATAATACATATATCCATTCATTGTTTAGACTTAAGAGTGTGTCATGCTCATGTCTGGATATATATATATATATATATATATATATATATATATATTACTTTGACTTTGATGAATTCAAATGTAAGCCTAGACAGTTGAGACTTGAATCTGTTTTTTTTTTTTTTTTTTCAGCTGTGGCCACGCCTGTTATTTATTACTTATTAGGGAAGAAGAAAAAAAAATTAATTTTGTCAACTGTATCTAATGAATACAGTGATCTACAGTCTACACGTCTGATCAATGATCGTATGTACGGTGATTTACCAATTACAATGAAGTAATATGTACGTACATATTGCATTGTCTTAACTTTTTTTTTTTTTTTTTTCAAATGATACATGTCAATCTAATTTATGGTTTCTTTAGAAAGGAAAATGCTAAACACAACTGTACGTGACTGCTATAGTCGTTTGGCTGTGCTTATAACACTATTATCCGTATATTTTGACCATGATTTTATATTTTATTGCAATAATGTCATCTACGGCAAATGGAAATCCGAGCGGCAAAGTTGCTCTAACGAACAACTAAGCTGAGCATGGCTCTCTTAAAAATCATGAGATAATGTACGTATTATCTAGCTAAATTATTTTGGACACAAAATTTAGATATTGAATATTTATAATGGTCAGTTTGGTATTGGTTTTGAGAAGTTAAAATCACCTTATTTTATAATTTTGACATAAAATGATGTTTTGTAAAACTTCCAAAAGTGATTAATTGATAATCTAGCAAGTTTTGACCATGATTTTGAGAAGTATGCGGTGTTTTACTTTTTGAAAGTGATTATGAAATAATCTATTTCAGCATTTAATGAATCTTTTAAAATATCATTATTATCTTTATGAAATCAGATTAAAATCATTTATATACCTTATTTCATCTTAAAATTAAATATTCTAATTAAATATTGATTTGAGTTATAAAATCTTTTAAAAATATTTTTATTGTTCTTATGGATTTTTTTTTTTCGAATTTAAATATTCTACTTAAATATTGATTTAATATATATAATTAATGAAAAAAAATGAAATGATTTTCTAAAATCATGCATATTTTAATCATTATAACTAATTTCATCACTTTTGAAATAAAATTACCAAACATATGTTTACTGCTTTTAAGCTATATAGTAGTTTTAAAAGTATGATTAACCAAACAATTGCAGATTAAATTTACAACAACTAACGGTGATTATTATAAAAATTAAGGCAATACCAAACTAGCCCTAAGTCACCTTACCATTAAAATAAATGATTAACAGAGCGAACATAGATGATTTACATTTAAAACTTTCTATTTATCTTAAGGGTGAAATTTATAAGTAACCATAAAATTAGAGAGTTTTCTAAATATATACTAAACAATCCACTATTTGGACAAAATTACCCTTCATTAAAAAAGAATTAAAAAACCAAAACAAATTAATAAAAAAAAAGGGAAATAAAAATAAGGAAAGCAAGTGTATATGTGAGAGAAGAGAGAGAAGAGAGAAACCCTAGATTTTGAATTCAAAGCAAATCTACCAAAAGAGAGAGAGAGAGAGAGAGAGAGAGAGAGAGAGAGAGAGAGAGAGAGACCGAGCGCACACTATAAGAAATTTTGACTTTCCCTACAAACCATATTCGTCTAGAAAGATCGAAATTCGTAGATAAAGGTTTTGCTCGACGAAATTTTGAGTTTTGTCGACTAAAACTACTTTAGCCGACAAATACATTTGTATGCTAAAACTACTTTATGCCGACGAATGTAGATTTTGGAACTTTAAAAATTAATTCGTTGACTGGCCACCCCACCGTTGACCACCGCCGGCCCACCCTTGATAATATTGACAATTAATTGTCGTTATGAGGAATCGAACTTGCAAAAAAAAAAATCAAAGTGGTAAACCTTTACCGCTGGACTACAACACTTTATATGTTAACATTTGCATTATATTTATATATAACCTATATGCGTTGTTAGGAAAGAAAAAAAAAATTAAAAAAAAATAAAAATAACTTGTTAGATAAATTTAAATTTATTCAACTAATCAAATCTAATTTGAATGACAAACATATATTGAAAAATATTTATTGGATTGCAAAAAAATTCGGGTTTGGTGATAATGTTTTTTTTTTTTTTTTTTTTTTTTTTTTTTTTTAATTTTTAATTTATGTTATTTAATTAAATGATCAGTACCTCAAAGTGGTAATCAATTGAGATGGTGCTAATCGAGAATGTGATAAGAGTTAATTAATTAACAATTAAGGACAGATTTAGGGTTGCACATTGGGGAAATGGGGATGGGGAATTTTGGGGGGAGGTATCTCCATCCCCAACCTCAGTTCCCCATTTTCCCCGTTTTCCCCAATTTTTTCCCCGTTCCTCCGTTTCCCCCGTTTCTCCGTTTCCCCATTTGATTAAAAATTATAAATTAACAATAAATAAAAACAACCTTTCAAAAAAAAAAAAAAAAACATTCCATATATATATATATATATATATATATATATATATATATAACATATTAATTAACTTTTCCCTACGAATTATGAGATTTGTGGGGAAAGGTAACCTTTCCCGACGAAAATCGTGGGGAAAGGTAACCTTTCCTGATGAAAATCGTTTTGTGGGGATAGGTTAGGAAAATTTTGTACCCTTAGCCGACAAATTTTGAGATTTGTGGGGAAATGTAACCTTTCCCGACAAAAATCGTTTTGTGGGGAAAGGTTGGGAAAAATTGTGGGGAAAGGTAACCTTTCCAGACGAATTTTGAGTTTGTGTGGGGAAAAGTAACCTTTCCCAACGAAACTTGTTTTGTGGGGAAAAGTTATCTTTCCAGACAAATCTTGCTTTGTCTCCTAAAGTTTTGTCTGGAAAGACTAAAATTCTTGTAGTGGTGGCGGCATGTGCGGCATTTGCGGCTTGAAGAAGCTACCAATCGAACTCGACCCGACGAGAGACGACCGGTCGGCGTGCTGAGGCGTTGAGTTGCATGAAGAAGCTACCAATCGACCCCAACATGACAGGACAGGACCGACAATGTGACGAGAGGTGAGCAGCGACTCCGGCAGCGCGAGAAGCTATCAAGTTCTGCATTTGTTTTATACATTTGATTTTAGGTTTCTTTTTATTTCATTTTTGCTTGCATCTATCGAATTTTTTGAGTTCCAATTGTGGAGGAATTTGATTTTGATTTTGATTATGATTTGTCATGAGTTTTATTGCCAATGTGAAGAGAATGAACATGGTTTTCAATTTGGGTATTTGATTTTGATGCATGCCTTATGTGTGTTTAGATGATAATTGACTATACTACTGGTGAATTATCTGGGTATTTGATCATCTGGATTTTGATGCATGTCTTATGTGTGTTTGAAATAGGTTTGTGTTTAATAGTTGAACTAGTGTGTTTAAGTGTGTTGAACCGGTGTGTTTAATTGGGTTTGAAATAGGTTTGTGTTTAATTGGATAGAATTGGTTTGTTTAATAGGTTCAAAATAGGTTTGTGTTTAATTGTATAAAACTAGTGTGTTTAATTGTGTTTGAAATAGGTATGTGTTTAATTGCTGAACTAGTGTATTTAATTGGGTTCGAAATATGTTTGTATTTAATTGGGTTGAACTAGTGTGTTTAATTGTGTTCGAAATAGGTGTGTGTTTAATTGACGAGACATTCCTAAGAATCATCTCCACACTGCCCATGTCCGATTCATAAGAACTGTTGCAATAGTGCCTTAGCTTCTCAACGAAAAACGTTGATGATTGCCCTCACATGATTAGTACTTTAGTTTTATAATGTTGCATGACCAGCTTTGTAACGTAATATATGAAAATACCTACTCAAAAACATAACAATATATATATATCTAGTTTTGAAACGTTACAAGACCGTCCTAATCGTAGAAACAACTTGATATAGATGTCAATTTTCTTCTAAGATACATAACGATTTGAATCAATTTATGTATATACAATTATTAGATAAGAATGATGTATTGGTATAATCCTCACACCTATAATACAGGGTTGTGGGTTCGAATCTCCCCTCCTAACAAAACCCTGAATTTATGTAATGCTTAAAAAATATATATATATTATGTATATAAAATATGGAAATTAATATAACTTATATTTATCAGTGCAGTACTGCAGTCAGTGCATGTACCTGTGCTGGGTAAAATTAAACTGAAAGGGATATTACACCCAGTTGTCTATTATTATATTTCTTCTCACAGCTTTGGAAAAACATTAATTTACAGAACTACTCCTCTATCATTATCCATCTCTAATATATTTAACTCAATTTATCCTCTCCTTTGACCTCATCTAAAGCTTGATCCAACGGTGGACATATCGAGGAGTCAAAAGGTGCTTTCCTTCTTCCATCCTCGAACGTCCGTTGAAACTTGAAAAGGTCGCCATTTGACATTCCTCTAGCTATATATACATACGTTGCCACTCTTCATTGATTCACAGCTTCGAAATCAATCTTCAGTTTTTTTTTTTTTTTAGAGATTCAAACATTTTCAAAGCTCTAAAAGTGATAAGCTGCTGGTTATGGCAACACCAAACGAAATTCAGGCGCTCGAGTTCATCGAGAATCAACTTTTCGGTGAGAATTCTCCGATTGCGAGATCTCTTACTGATTTGTTCAGTTCTGGTTCGAATGAGTGGATAAACGGAATCGAAGCTCGAGTTTCGAATTCGTTTTCTTCTCAAACTTCAAGTTCTTATTGTACTTCAGATTATAGTGTTTTCAACTTTAACACTGACTCTTTCTTTGAATTTGAATCCAAACCTCCAATTATCGATCTCATTACACCAAAATCCACTGATCTCTGCACTCAGTTTTCTGACAATTCTTTTGAATTCGACACGAAACCTCAAATTTTATCTGAATCGAGCAGTTATAGCTCCGAATTCGAATCAAAACCTAACACTTGTCAAGATTCAACCTCTCAAACTCAAATCACTCGAAAACCGTCTTTGAAAATCTCGCTCCCGAAAAGTCCAACCAAGTGGCTCCATTTCAATAACTCGAACTACCAGACCGGTCAGGAGGCTTCGTATGTTGCGGAGGAGAGGCACTACAGAGGAGTTAGACGTAGGCCGTGGGGAAAGTACGCGGCGGAGATTCGTGACCCGACCCGAAGAGGTTCACGTGTCTGGCTTGGGACGTTCGAGACAGCAATCGAAGCCGCAAGAGCCTACGACCGAGCAGCGTTCAAGCTGCGAGGCGCCAAAGCCATCGTCAACTTTCCACTGGAAGCCGGAAAGTGCGAATCCAGCGAAGAGGCAGGAAAGTGCGAGGCAAGCGCCGACGCAGGCGCGTGCGGGATGAAGAGGGTGAGAGGAGGTGAAAACGAGGAGGTAGAGAAGAAGAGAGAAGCGAAGGTGGTGAAAACGGAATGCGTAGAGACCGTTAAGGATGTGCCGTTACCGCCGTCAGGTTTCACAGCCTTCTGGGACTTGGAGGAGTGGGTGGACCGCAGTGATGTGAAGAGCATTTATAACGTGCCTCTGTTGTCGCCGTTATCTCCCCATCCGGCGTTTGGATTTCCACAGTTGATGGTTCTTTGAAAATTGGATGATTAATTTGTTGTGTTGAGTAGAGTACTTGAGTTTGTTAGTGGTGGGCGTGACTTGAAATTTTCGGATTGTATATAAACAACATCATCATTTTTGCTATTTGGTTTTATAGGAATGATTTCCTTTTCCAATCAGCTTCCATGTATATTCATATGTTCATGATTAGTTCAAGTTTTCACTTGCTTTTGTCTTATTAAAATGAATTTAGAATCTGGGAATGGAGACACCAATCGAACTCACTCACTCATATCAATGGTGCAAACGAGAGGGGTGTAGTTCTGGGCTAAACATCATATTGTTCTTTTGCCTTTTGTTTTGATCCAATTAAGAAACATGATTAAGCGCCTTGATTTACAGTTTAGCTTAATGTTCTTCTTAATCCAAGACCAAATCCATGTAAACATTATTATATAAGTGCAGTACTGCACTGGGTAAAATTAAACCGAAAGGGATATTACACCAGTTGTCTGTCTATATATATATATTACTGATGATCTGTTTCTTCTCACAGCTTTGGAAAAACATTAATTTACAGAACTACTCCATCTCTAATTTATTTTCTTCAATTTAACTCAATTTGCTATACATATATTATTCTTCATTTTTCAACATCATCATCTTCTTTTTAATTAGCTTTGAGTGTACAATTAAGTTTCATTGGTCTTAGTTTTTCTTCTTTTCACAGTCATTGTATGTAAACAATTTCATCACAGCCACTATTTTTAATTCCGTCCTCATTGTTAAGTTGACTATACATACAGCTTTTGAATATCATTTTCTCTTAATTGTCTTTTGATTATTATTTTAAAATATATTAAATATGGATTTCAAAATCTGACAATATTAATTTCTTAGATAGGAAATCAATTTCAGTAGATTAAAATCATTAAATAATAATATTATTGTTGCACGAATATTTGATCATATACAAAACTCCTCTAACTTGTTTGGTATGTAAGGAATCATAAAGAATTCCAAAAATAACACTTGTCTCTTCTTTGAAATCTTTAAAAACAAAGAAAAATAAAATAAAAGTTGATGAGCGAAAGGTGACGATCGATGAGATAAGATTCTAGAACAACATTAAATAAATAATAAGATGCAAGAGTTGAATAAAAATATTGTAGGTTTTACTGATCATAGCCTTTAACCTGAAGGATCATGAAGATTGAAGGTCAACCTATTCATAGTCAACAATAATAAACAAAAACGACAAATCGACATGGACTGGTCTTCTTTCGGTTAATTTCATTTATGTTGATGGTGATGACGTGAAGCAAGACTGCAAGTGGAGTGTGTCCAAATCAAATAATGCATATATCCCATTCATTGTTTGACTTTTAGTTTGACTTTGATGAATTCAAATGTAAGCCTTGAAAGTTGAATCTGGATCTATTATCCGAATGAATATATATATGTACAGTGATTTACCAATTATTATGAAGTAATATGTGATGTTGTATTGTTTAACATTTTTATTTTTATTTCAAAGCATTCTACTTAAAAAGAGAAAACAAAGCATAATTATAAAGATTAGCTAAGGGTACATGTCATCCTAACTCACAAAAATATTCATTATTACGAATAATAAAATCACATTATATGATATTAGTATACCAAATGTATATGTATGTATTTGGTATTTCCTTTAAAAAATAATTAATAATGTATTTTGGTATTTTTATTCCATATTTGACGCCGTTCTATACCGTTATCATTTTGGTCTTTGAAGTGAAGAAAAAGTCTCGGCCTTCGGTGACAGGTTGCTGTCTACCTGTTCAACAATCAACACCAATCTTTTTCTCTGCTCATTAAATATAAAGGAATTGAAAATAGATACGTATTAGATGCCAATTAATTGTCATGTATATGTAAATATATTTTCAAAAATTATTATGGAATTATGGATTAATTTGAGTGTAAAAAGGAGATGATGTTACATTAGTATATTCTAATCAAGATTTTGGACTGTAATTGTTCTTGTGACATCTTTAAATTAATCAATAAACATAAAAGATGATGTTAGCTAGTGGTAAGTCTCTCACATCTACATCTAAGAGGTTATGGATTTAAGTCATGTCCCCTTCTAAAATTTTGAAATATTGTAATAGTTTAAAAAAAATTATTCATTTAAAAAAAGTTCCTAATTAAAACCGTCTAATATACCTTGGTGGTAAAGATACTTGTTCGGTACGACAATATTACATATTCGATAATGTAGACTTCAAATCTTATTAATGTCAATCTATTCCTCGTCATTCTTACTTGGCATCCACGGATCCACCCAATGTCCACATTTCATTTTTCACAAACTTTTAGTTCACTTTGATTTTTTATTTATAAATTATTTGTAATAAAGACAGTTTTTGAAGAATTACCTATGAAACCTTTGTAATTAAAACTAAATCTTTACGGTCAAAAGTTAACCTATGAAACCTTTGTAATTAAAAACCAAATCTTTATGGTCAAAAGTTAATAAAGACAGTATTGGTTTGCTGCTACAAATATTCAATTCAAAAAATTAATAATATATTAATCTCTCTAATATGAATGTTTAAGAATAATATATATATATATATATATATATATGAGGTTGACGAAATAGTATACCTTTCACACTTATACCATGAGATTGTAGATTCGAGTCTTCCCCTCTCCAAACCTCAAATAACTCATTCAACTTGGCAATGTTTCAGGTTCGAATCGCCGCGCCACCGTAAAAGAATAACATATATATGCACATTCTCTTTCTCTAGCCAGATTTCAATAACAACAAAAATGAACATATGTGTATTACAAAGGCTTAAAAAAATTTTGTCACTATTTGGGCCGGGTTTTGTAAGAAATGCACCACATTACTAATTCAAGTTTAAAAGGTACTTATTTAGGTGACCAGACAAAAATACCCCTTTTTTGTCACTTTGTGTCGTTTTCAAACCTAGAGAGAAAAAAAGTTGAGAGAGAAAGCCTTGGCTGTAAGAACATACGCCTGAAAAACTCACCGGCGGTGGCTCTACAGTTCTTTTAACACTTTTTTCAAGCCTTTTGAAACACTCTCCGAGCTTTTTAAATTGTAATCCGAGCTTTTTTAAGGAATATAAATAGGTTTGTCAATTTTGAATCTCCAGGCCTTTTAACACTGTCTCCGAGCCTTTTCAAACACTTTCCGAGCTTTTTTAAGGAATATGAATAGATTTGTCAATTTTGAATCTCCGAGCCTTTTAACACAGTCTCTGAGCCTTTTCAAACACTATCTGAGCCTTTTCAACAATAATCCAAGCTTTTTAATTTTTTATGAATAGGTTTGTCAATTTTGAATCTCCAAGCCTTTTAACACTGTCTCCGAGCCTTTTCAATTAGATTTAAAATTCACACAACCAGCTTAAAGTTTACAAAAGACTCAAAGAACAAATAAAAGGGAACCCAATTAGGGTTTTAAATTGAAAAAAAAAAAAAAAAAAAAAAAGCTCGACCCCCGAATGCGTCTATGTAGCGTCACTAAACTAATTATCCAATGAAGATGCATTGATAATGTTATGATGTTCGACCTCCATTGGAGGTTTATTAAACAAACCTCTATGAAGAAGATGAAATAATAAAATCTTAGAAAACTTCAAAGTAAGAGAATGTGTAAAGTAAAGGTATTTTTGAAAATCACTTATTTTAATACCTTTAAAATTTAAGTTATTAAAGTGGTGCCCCACGTACAACACAAACTCAAAAATGTGACATTTCCCACCATTTCCACATTAGGGCAAACTTGACTTTCACTGTTGGAATGTTCATACATATATATGAACAAAAGTAGAGGAATTATTTGTCAATTACATGGAGATTGACTAAGGCGTAAAGAAACACACAGTTTGAAATGTGCACGAGGCCATGAGGGTCGTATTCAAACACATGACTAGTCTGGAATTGTAGACTTTGATGTTAATCGATCACTGATTGGTCCGAAAATTCTACCATGCATGCCACTTGACTAGTAACGACATCTTATCTTTATGAATTATGATAATTGGGAATTCTCAGCTTCATGTCATACTTATAATTTAGATTCTCTCTCCGAATATATACAGCGAAAAATGCCACCGGATATTTTTGGGCCGTGTCCTCTGTTTTGTGATGTTTTGCTATTACTTTGTTACTCTTTTTCTTTTTATATATTTCATGATAATGTCTAGGGTTTTTCAACATATGATCGCTTTTTATATATTTTCCCCTTAGGTCAGTCCAATTTCATCAATATATATATATATAGAGAGAGAGAGAGGATAATTCTCCTATTAGGTCGTCATGAAATTATAGCCATATGTTTTAATAAATTATTAAATTTAAATGTTTATTAAAAAAAATTACATTTTATTAAAACATGTGGCTATGGTTGGTCGTCCTGAAATTATAATTTCAAGATGACCTGATAGGAGAACTATCATATATATATTTTCATTATTTTGAAAAACGAAAATTGAACATTTTTTTTTTTTTTTTGAAATATTATAATAATTTGAGATTGCGGGTGAGAGACAGACTTGAACCCACAACTTTATGGTATAACCCAAATAATAACAAAAAAATATTCAATATTTTTGAATTTGAGTAAACAGGAAAATATTCAATATTTGATATAACCCAATAATAACGTATATTTGTATAATATGAATTATTCTTATGAATATTCAACAAATAATGGTCGTTAAATAAACGTACGAATGAATCTGTCATGTAATTAATAATGGGACCTCTTAGAACGTATAGTGACATGCAACATGCCAACATGGTTGGTTGGATAATGCAATTTGTTGATCTTTTCACTTTGACTTTGACTTTGACTTTGACTCGGAGCAAGGCAAGTGGTGGAGGCAAGTAGCAGTTAATAGGCCGAGAAAAGATATCCAGATAGAAGCCCAATATGTTAAGAGGCCCATAATCAGAGCAAAAAGCTGCGCTCCCGTTTGCCTATGGCAGCAGCACCAAACAGAATTTACGACCCGTGTGACAATACAACCCATTATATATCGTTCTTGTGTCGTACAGGTTCATGGGCCGATCCATGGACCACAATTAAATTTTTTTTTTATAAGTAAATTTAAAATGTTAAAGACGAGATTATATTTAAATTATGAATTCTAAGTTTTTAAAGTTGTTTTGTTTATTAAAATTATATTTTAAATATTAAATTAAAACTCAAAAAAAAAAAAAAAAATCATCATTATTGTCTTCTTCTCGTACGATAACCATAACGAAGTATAGTGTTGATTTCATTCTCATTCTAAACTTACAAAGTTACAAGTGATTACTATCTTCTTCTTTTATGTATATATTAGGTTTGGTGTCACATGCATTTGTGGATTTTAATTTATTAGCATTATATATATATAACTTTTATAATTATAGCTTTTTAATTTAAATAATCGATCAAAGATAAAAAATGAAAATAAATATCATTGATTCAAGCTACACATTAAGTAAATACACCATAAATCACTAATAAAAAAATAAATAAATAATTAAAAAAAAAATCTCGAATGAAAATCATCATTATTGTAAATTTGTAATCACAACTTTGCCAATTTTTTTGGTGCCAATTTCACTTTTTTATTTTTTTTTATTTTTATTTTTTTTTATAAGGTGGATAGTGGGTGGGGTGCCTCATGTTTTTATCAATCACATCAAAATTAATGAATTAAATATATAATTTAAAGTTAAAAACAATCGTTAAGTTTTTTATGCGAGAAAGTGAGTCTGGGCACAATAAAGCATATTCAAACCAAAGTTTAATGGATCGGTTCACTTTTCAAGTGAACGGATAAAAAATCAATACTATTCGATTTTTGAAAAAGTGAACCGATCCGATAAAATTGAAAAGTGTGAACCGATTGAACCGGTTCGATTCGATTTGATTTTTTCAGTTTTTTCGGTTTTGGGCCTATTGGGTCAAATTATTGGGTTTTAATTTTTAAAATAATATTGCTTATTTCAATAATTTAGTCTACATCATAACAATCGAAATCTGCAAAAAAGATATTTCAGAAATTTCATGAAACCCACTTGGGATTTGCTCGATTCTAATTTATTGCAAAGAAACTCTCAACTTGAATTTTGATTTGTGATCTCCGGGTTAAGACTTAAATAATAAATGGACCATCTACTACACCATAATCCACATTGCTCTCTAACTCTATCAGAGCTCCATACCCGGATCCATTATCCAGGAAATCATATGTTTGGCTTGGGAGAACTACCACAATTCCCTTTACTCATGCATTATTTCATCATTTTCATCGTTTAATTAGTTATATACCATTTATTTTATTTTTTGACAAAATATACCTACCAATTAATTAAACATATATAATATATAGGTTATATATTATATATGTTAGTAAGATTTGATTTTTCACTATATACACTGGTTCTCGGTTTGGTTCACCGGTTTGAACCCTTGAACCGGAATATTCGGTTTTAAAAAAAAAAGAACTGAATCAAACCGATGAACAGTGAAAAACCAATAAAAAACCAAATGGATTGATTTGGTTCAGTTCATTGGTTTTTTGCCCACCCCTACTTGTGCCTATTTGAATCACATTTTGGTCGTGCTTAGACCTAGCAATTTGGGTCACAACCTACGAACCCGACACGAACTCGATAAATTTTAATTGGGTTGAGCTGAGCTAAACATGTTCAGGTTGGTAAACGAGTTGACTTGTTTAACCCATTTAATAAACGGGTCGTGTCAGGTTTTGTAAATAGGTTGGTGGGTTGGCATGATTAGTAGAGGTAAATATGTAATTTAAAATTAATTGGGGGCTATACTTGTAATTTGACTATTAGTATATGAGAAAATATTGAAATTTGAAACCTAAACCTAATTCATTCTCTTCTTACTAATCCTGCTGACATTCACATCACACATTTCTCTTCTCTCTTCATTCTGCCGGTCTGCCACCGTTAGGGATGACAATTCCACCCGAACATGTGGGCACCCGTCCGAACTCGATCCTTTAGGTGAGGGTATGGGTTATGAAAATAGAACCCGCAGGCTGGTTTGGGTGTTAATTTTCAACCCGTCACGGGTTTGGATGAGGGTAAGTTTCGAAAAAAAATCCTCATCCGAACCCGCAAACCCGTTTAAATTAAAAACTATCATTTTTAAAACTACATCGTTTTGATGAAATACAAATTTTGACCCTAAAATTTCCCTAGAGAGAATAGATAAATCCTACCTGTGAAACCGGAATTCATTTTTAACCATGTTTTCAAACTAAAACCATATTCAACCAAATATTCTAAACTAACCTAGAAGTGACGAAAATTCCTTTATGATTTTTTTTTCCTTCTCTCCTAGTTGTTCACTTTCTCTCTCTCTCCGACATCTCTATAAAATCTCTCTCTCTCTCTCTCTCTCTAACATCTTTTGTCTTCAATCTTCGAAAACTTGATATCATTATCCTTGATTGGCTTACAAACTCAAGCAAGAGCTACACAAAGTCGAATTTGAAGTTTATAAGGTGGAAATTATTGTTTTTGGAAGCTTGAATCTTTTTGAGCTCACTCTTTAAACCATACAGTGAGTTTTAAATGCTTTGATCAGCTTACAATTGTTTTTAATGGTATATATTTCATGGGTTTTGATACATTTTTTTTTAATATGTCGTGGTTTTGAAAATCAATTTTGATGTTTTCAAAACTTTTAGGTTTATATTGAAAGTTACATGGAAATTAGCCATGTGATATGATTTTAGTTTATCATGTAACATGTTTTTAGTTCATCATGTAATATGTATGGCATGTAATATGTTTTTAGTTCATCATGTAACATGTATGACATATAATATATGTTTATGTCATTTAATAGTGGTACTTACATCATGTCATATGAGTCAGTTTATCATGTCATATGGACCAATTTATCATGTCATATTTAACTTATTGGTTTGCAACTTTTTTCATTTACTTGTACCACAACATGAGCAGTTATGGATGTTTGTAGATTGATCATAAGATTCAATGGATATTGGTAGGAAGACAAGTACGTAAGTGGTGAATCAAGAGGGCTTGTTGTGCCTAAGAGACTAACATACAACAACTTGGTATCATTGGTATGTTCAATTGCCAAAATTGACATAAATAGTTGCAGAATCATACTACATGGAATGGGTTACGGACATTCGAGGCAGTTGAAAATGAATATTATAGCTGATGTTGATATTATATTTGCATTGATAGAGGATAGATGTACTCATGTGATTTATGTTACAAGTAGAGTAAAACACAACATGCCTGGAAAAGTTGATGGAATGCAGCAGACAATTTCTCCCAAACATCCCACCCATACATCTACAAGTTGTAATAACCAAGTATGTAGGTCAGTTCCAATAATCCAACAACCTCAATACTAGTCGACCCATATAAGTTAACAGAACTATAATCCAACAATAATACAACAATTCTCTTGTTCATATAAAAGTTAACAGAACTATAAACAACTCAAATGAACTTACATCACATGACACCGCAATAGAAAAAAAATCAAATTACCCGGATTTGATGTGTTTCTCTTTGAAGCGATGGGTCTGCTTTCGGGGTAGGTTTCCTTCGCACAACATGTTGATTGATCTTGGTCAAAGGGTTGGATGTTAGTTGTCAGTTTAAGGAAAAGAAAAATGAGAGTCAACACAAATAACGTGAAATGATTGGAATATGGTCAAATTGTTTTGACCAAACCCAATTATTTACATTTTTACTTTGATGATGGAAGTTGGTGTTTGAGTGATGATAGATGTCTTAGAGAGGTAGGATTGGGTTGATAGCTGATGAGGTATATCTTTGGAACTGGGTTACGGACATTCGGGGTAATTGAAAATGAATATTATAGTTGATATTGATGTTATATTTGCATTGATAGAGGATAAACGTACTCATGTGATTTATGTAACAAATGGAGCAAAACATAACATGCCTGGACAAGTTGATGGAATGCAGTAGACGATTTCTCCCAAACATCTCACCCATACATCTACAAGTATGTGGGTCAGTTCCAATAATCCAACAATCTTAGTACTAGTCGACCCATATAAGTTAACAGAACTATAATCCAACAATAATACAACAATTCTCTTGTTCATATAAAAGTTAACAGAACTATAAACAACTCAAAAGAACTCACATCACATGACACCGCAATAGAAAAAAAATCAAATTACCTCGATTCGATGTGTTTCTCTTTGAAGCGACGGATCTACTTTCGGGGTAGGTCTCCTTCGCACGACGTGCCAACTGGTCTTAGTCAAAAGGTTGGATGCTAATTGTCAGCTCAAGGAAAAGAAAATGAGAGTCAACAAAATTAACGAGAAATGATTAGAATTTGGTCCAATTGTTTTGACCAAACCCAATTATTTACATTTTTACTTCGATGAAGGAAGTTGGTGTTTGAGTGATGAGAGATGTCTTAGAGAGGTAGGATTAGGTTGATGGCTGATAAGGTATATCTTTGGAGTTGGGTTACGAACATTTAGGGCAGTTGAAAATGAATATTATAGCTGATGTTGATGTTATATTTGCATTAATAGAAGATAGATGTACCCATGTGATTTATGTAACAAGTGGAGTAAAACACAACATACCTAGACAAGTTGATGGAACGCAACAGACGATTTCTCCCAAACATCCCACCCATACATCTACAAATTGTAGTAACCAAGTATGTGGGTCAGTTCCAATAATCCAACAACCTCAATACCAGTCAACTCGTATAAGTTACAGAACTATAATCCAACAATAATATAACAATTCTCTTGTTCATATAAAAGTTAACAGAACTATAAACAACTCAAAAGAACTCACATCACATGACACCGCAATGGAAAAAATATCAAATTACTTGGATTCGATGTGTTTCTCTTTGAAGCGATGGGTCTGCTTTCGAGGTAGGTCTCCTTCGCACAACGTGTCGACTGGTCTTGGTCAAAAGGTTGGATGCTAGTTGTCGGCTCAAGAAAAAGAAAAATGAGAGTCAACAAAAATAACGAGAGAGGATTGGAATTTGGTCAAATTGTTTTGACCAAACCCAATTATTTACATTTTTACTTTGATGATGGAAGTTGGTGTTTGAGTGATGAGAGATGTCTTAGAGAGGTAGGATTGAGTTGATGGATCATGGATGATGAGGTATATCTTTGGAGCTGGGTTACAAACATTCGGGGCAGTTGAAAATGAATATTATAGTTGATATTGATGTTATATTTGCATTGATAGAGGATAGATGTACTTATGTGATTTATGTAACAAGTGGAGCCAAACACAACATGCCTAGACAAGTTAATGGAACGCAGCAGACGATTTCTCTCAAACATCCCACCCATACATCTACACCCATACATTTACAAGTTGTAGTAACTAAGTATGTGGGTCAGTTCCAATAATCCAACAACCTCAATACCAATCGACCCGTATAAGTTAACAGAATTATAATCCAACAATAATATAACAATTCTCTTGTTCATATAAAAGTTAATAGAACTATAAACAACTTAAAAGAACTCACATCACATGACACTGCAATGGAAAAAAAAAAAAATCAAATTACCTGGATTCAATGTGTTTCTCTTTGAAGCGACGTGTCTGCTTTCGGGATAAGTCTCCTTCGCACGACGTATCGACTGGTCTTGGTCAAAAGGTTGAATGCTAGTTGTCGGCTCAAGGAAAAGAAAAATGGGAGTCAACAAAATTAACGAGAAAGGATTGGAATTTGGTCCAATTGTTTTGACCAAACCCAATTATTTACATTTTTACTTCGATGATGGAAGTTGGTGTTTGAGTGAAGAGAGATGTCTTAGAGAGGTAGAATTGGGTTGATGGCTGATGAGGTATATCTTTGAAGCTAAAAAGTAGAAGTAATTATGGTTTCCTCAAATTTAAGGCTTTCTTGGATTCCTCATCAGGCTGGGATTACGATGATCGTGGTATGAGTACCGCGTTCTGCACCGCTATAGTATCTCTGTGAACTTTTACGGTTTGAACCGCGATAGGTCTTCTTCTTATGAACTACGTTGTGTGGAGTGATGAACCTCTATGAAATGCCGTAGTATAAACCGCAGTTGAGCCTCCTTTTCTTTACTATACTCCACCTAACTCGATCTCTCTGATCTTTTTCACGGTTGTTCATATTTTTGCCCTTTTTATCAACTTTTGGCCCCTTTTTCTCCTAAATGCTTCCAAACATTTATTGTAGGGAATATGAGTTGCACATGCTCAAAAAACATATAAAAATACCTAATTTACTCAAGAAACAAACGTATTACACGTGAAATGGGGGCAAAAAGCATATATAGAAATAAGCATATCATTAGTGTGTTTTGTTCTCTTATTTAATAAAGTATGCCCTTTAAAAAAAAAATTATCGCATTGTTGCAATATTAATAAGTGTAAAATACACAATCTACTCCCCTTTTGACATATTTATGTCACATAGAGATTTATTAGTTTGTTCACAAACCACACCTGAATTTAACGGCAACTAGTAGTACTATTAATGTTGATTGGCTTTGACTAATGTAAGTTCCTCATTTTTTATTGGCGTATTTCGTTGATAAACTACAATTGAGGTTTAATTATGTAAGGATGGCTTCATTGTTTGTGATCAAGCCATCAAGCTCAAGAGCTCATTAAAGGTCTATCACTTGTGCTTAAACTTTTTGAAGAAATTAGTTGCACACACACACCTCTCTTGCATGCATGTGTGCTCATTGCTTATTGTGTGCATTATCTTCACTCTTCACACTTGCACCATTTTGTTGTTTTTTGTGTGCTTGTTTAACTAGTGCGCCGGTCATTGTACCCGCGCAGCACCAACGCTGGTCATGCGCTAGCTGGTCGTCATGCGACAAACTAGCGCATCTCGAGTAGAGGTTTAGCGCTGGTCGTCAAGCGCCACACCAGCGCAAGATGAGAAGAGCTTCTGCGCTGGTCATGTGCTACTCGACTAGCGTACACACCGACGCACAACACATAATCTGTGTATTTTTTTAAAACGTTGTACTTTCGCTTTGCCCTGTTATTTATGTCATCTCTTCTTCCTAGCTCGTCTTTATGAGCTCAAAATTAGATTGAAGTAAGAGAAACTCATCCTCTAGAGAGACAAACTCCCAAGAACTCATTTTTATTTATCCAAACCGATTTCCATGTGCATCAAACATCATCTAGGATATGTTCTTGTTTGGGTCTTCTTCAACACACATGACTTAGTAAGTAGAACATCATCTTCATCCATTTTAGTTTTCTTATTTAACAAGAAATCTCATTTATGACTTGTTTGCATTTAGACTAAGTTTTTATCTACAAATTGAGATTTTTGCATTGATTGATTGGGTTGTTGTATTGTGATAGCTATTACATCTAGGATTGCATTTCTTTTATATAGCTAAGTTTTATATATGACATGTAGGAACATGATATCTATGATTGCTTGACATGTTCATCCATGATTAGATAAACATTAAATGTGTTGACAAACATTTATGCATTTAATATTCACTTAGGTTGTGTTCTTTTCTTTGAGAGTTAAGCCTCGTGACTAAGTGGTTTAGTATACAAACAAGTAAATCTAGGATCACTATTAAAGGCCCGTTGGGTTTAGTGGAAGGGTTTAGTAACCAAGAATAGTTTGACTTGAGGTCAACCTGGGTTGTAAACTTTCCTTCAAGTAGTGGATTTGAGGACCGTGTGTGGCTAGCACTAGGGGTGTGCAGGATCCAATCCAATCCAATACAATCCATTGGATCGGATTCGAGGAGGTGATTGGATCAGATTGGATCCTAAATTCTAAAATCCATTGGATTTGATCGAATCTTGGATTTCCGTTTTGAAATCCGCCGAATCCGCCAATCCGCCAATCCGCCTAAAATATTATGCCTTATTTTTATATTGGATAATTTATTTTATCTCTACTTTCTAGTTTTAATGTAAAGGCCCAACCCAAATACAATACGACCTAATCCAACCCGATATTCTAATGTTACTATTTTAGGTTTTCTACTTTTTTAACAGCCAACTAGCCACCAACTAGCTATCTTGTGAGCCGTCTGCATCGATCATCTTCTATTCCTCTTCATCTGGTTTACTTTTTTGACAACCAACTACTTTTCTGATTTACTCGGTATGTAACTATGTATTCTATTTTTAATTAGTCTCAGTTATTTCTATGTTTGAGTTATTCTACTTGTTTTGTTGTTTATATTATTTCTATGTTTGTTACTTTGTTTGTATAATTTTTTATTAACTATGTATTATTTTTAATGATAATATATATTATATAATTTATTATGTATGTCAGTATGTGCTTGCAGCCTTCTCCTTGTTTTGTTTCCTTCTCCTTATTTTGTTTCGTCTCTTTAAGCCTTGCATCAGTCAATAATATTTAAAAGCAAGTGTAAAATAAGAAAAACACAGAGCTTAATCCACACCACTTAGCATTATCAACATAGTCTAATTGCATCAGACCTCTGTATTTCATCAAACTCAACACACCAAAATTGCATCAAACCCCTGAATGATTTCAATGGCTTCATTTGACAAAAAACAAACAAGTTTTATTTCTTTTTTGTTAAAAAAAATAAGAACCCAAATGAATTCCCTCTAAAATAACAAATTACGTACTGGGGATTCAAACTTAGAGAAGAAGAAAGAGATTTATTGTGATTTTAAGAGAGAGATTTAGGTGATCAAAACTTGTAAGGAAAAAAACAGTTTGGAACACACAACACAACAATTTGGAACGAAAGTAGAAGCACCTTCAGCTTTAGGAATTTTTTTTTTAATGAAATCAAACCAAAATATTTTTGCGGAGGAGAGAATTTGTGCGGGATTCGAAGTTAGAGGAGAAGAAAATTAGCAACGAGACCTTATTAAATAGTCATTATTTATTATGTTTTTTTATCAGAAAACTAAAGTGTATAAAAGGGAAAAAATTAAGATATAGGAGACACTGAACACGTTCACTTATTGACCTTAGCATATTTCTGCATGGGAGCTTTCACCCTGTAGTTAATTTGCAAAGAGCAACTTAATGTATAAGTTAAAGATTCTTGACGCAACATATATACACGCTGGTATTGAAACTCCTATTTTATTAACTTTTGTTATGCAAATGCCTCTTATATCTATGAAATGATGATAACTTTATATTAAAACGAATCGGTTTTTATCTCCTGTTAATTTTGATCTTTTTATTTGAAAATTTATAGGTCTTTTTCTTTGATTTCCCTTTCTGCCATGTTTTTATTTTTATTTTTTTTATAAAGCCAAATATTAATTTTAGTGAAAATACTTTACCGGTTGGTCCATCAGGCATCACTCATCACTCATTAGTAACTAATGTACTTTATTTATTTGTTTTTATGTAGATGACTACTCCATTTTATCACCAAAAGGTGTCACTCCATCAAATACAAGCGAACCACCAACTATCGAAGGTACTTTTACTCATGATTCAATTCCTCATGATGTTGATATGCTTGATGATGAATCTGAAGACTTAGATAAGGGGGGGAAAGAATTCTTCATGGGCTTGGGATCATTTTATACAATTGAGTAGTGACCCTAAAAAGCCCAAATCAAAATGTCGGCATTGTGGTAAAGAATATGCATGTGGTAAGAAAAAAATGGAACCTCTAATATGCTGAATCATTTGAGGTATAGGTGCTCAAAATTTGTTTTTAAACGGGACTCAAAGCAAAAACAATTAGTTATGCAACCAAAAATAAATGAAGATGATGGAAAACTCATTGCTACTAGTTATAATGAAGAGAAATGTAGGGAAGCACTTACTAGGTTTGTTTTGCTTGATGAGGTTTCTTTTAAAACTATTGAGGGTAAGGGATTTAAGTACATGCTTGGTGTTTTTGAACCTAGATTTCATGTCCTATGTAGAACTACTATTGCGCGTGATGTTTTGCAAGTTTATGTGGATAAAAAACAAAAGTTGAAGGACTTTTTTGTTAGGAACCAGCAAAGAGTTTGTCTCACGACAGACACATGGACATCAATTCAGAATATTAATTATATGTGTCTCACTGCACATTTTGTTGATAGCAATTGGAAATTGCAAAAGAAAATCTTGAATTTTTGTCTAATTGCAAACCATAAAGGGGATACTATTGGCAAGGCATTAGAGACATGTTTAAAATCATGGGGCATAGAGAGGGCTTTTACTGTAACTGTTGATAATGCAAGCTCTAACAATGATGCTATTTTATACTTGTTTAAGATTGTGAATAGTTGGAATGGGGCAATTATGAATGGTGACCACATGCATTTAAGATGTTCTGCACATATTTTAAATCTCATCGTTACAGAAGGTTTAAAAGATTATCATGAATCAATTAGTAAAATTCGTAATGTGGTGAGATATGTTAGAGGTTCTCCGGCTAGGCTACAAAAGTTTAAGAGTTGTGCGGAAAGAGAAAAAATTTCTTCAAAAAAACTTCTATGCTTAGATGTCCCAACTAGATGGAATTCAATTTACTTGATGTTAGAGAGTGCTGAAAAATTTCAAAAAGCATTTGAAAGGTTAGAAGATCATGATACTCAATATTTTCGTGAGTTTTGTTTGGGTAAGGACAAGGGGGCTCCAACGTCCTTGGATTGGGAATATGCTCGTTGTTTTATTAAGTTTTTGAAGGTGTTTTTTGATGCTACTTTGAAATTCTCAAGATCTTTATTTGTAACTTCCAGTACATTTTTACGTCAATTGTGTATGGTTCATTCACAATTGAAGAACTGGTGTGATAGTAAAGTTATTTTTTTGAAGCATATGGCTGAAAATATGAGGAAGAAGTATGATAAATATTGGGGAAGTTATCAAGTGATTAATCCTTTTCTATTTATAGCTGTACTTCTTGATCCTCACCACAAGCAACGACTTTTGAGATATTGCTTTGCTTTGTTGTGGGGTGAAGATAGAGCAAATGAAGTGACAAGTAGAGTAATAAGTACTTTGAATGAATTATAATATCAATATAAAGTGATTTACTTTGCAAATATGGAAGCTGATGATAATATCCCTATTGCAAATGATATGCCGGTTGATAGTGGTGAGATTGATGCTGATTCTTTGTTCAATTCTGGTTATATGAAACTTGTTAAGGAAACTGATGGTGTGGATAACAAGACAGAGGTGGATCAATATTTGATGGAATCTTGTGAAAATCCAAATGATGATAACTTTGATATCTTATGTTGGTGGAAGATCAAGTCTTCCAAATATAAGATTTTATCTTATGTTGCACGAGATATTTTGACAATACCTGTCTCGACTGTAGCCTCTGAATCAACATTTAGTACCGGTGGACGCATTCTTGATTCATTTCAAAGTTCATTGTCTCCAAGGACCGTAGAAGCACTTATATGCACACAAAATTGGTTGGATTCCTCTTCACAAATTAGTCTTGGTGAGATGGTGAATAACATGGAAGAACTTGAAACGGGTAATGTAAATCTAACTTAAGTTTGATTATTGTTCTTTATTAAATTAAATGATTTCGCTTATTAACTTTTTATTTTAATTTATTGTCTTTGTAGAAATTCTGGGTGCTGTTAAAGACCTTTTATTGGAAGAAAATTGAGTGAGATGTTAAAGGATGATAACATGTAGGAATACTTGAAACTGGTAATACAAATCTAACTCCACTTAAATTTGGTTATGTTCTTTATTAAATGACTTCACTTATTAATTTTTTATTTTATTCTTTTGCAGAAATTATGGTGCTATTTCATACCTTTTTTTTACACTAAATTCTAATGTTGAGCAAAGTCTGGGTGTTGTCTTGTTTCACACATTTCTTTAGAAGAAAATTCAGCAACTTCTAAATTCTAATGTTGATGTTGAATAGTGGGAAGATTTTATTTAATGTTGAACATTTGGATGGTTTTATTAAGTTTACATTTGGAGCTTATGTTTAATGCTTATAAACTTTTTAAACTATATAAAGTTTACAGTTTAAAGTTATGTTATGTATTTTTTTTAATGTTAATTTTGTTTGAATTAATTAGTAATGTATGAATAAATTATTTGATTTTATTTATTTCATGTTATAACTTTTATATATTAAGAATAAGAATGAATTTATATTAATTCGATCCATCGGATCATATCGGATCGGATCGGAGTATTTTTACGATCAGATCGGATTGCGATTTCTTCGATCCAATCGGATCGGATCGGATCTTGGATAATGGCAAATCCATTGGATCCGATCCGTCGCACACCCCTAGCTAGCACAATAGCCCGTGAGTTTTGCCCAGTTGGAGGGTTTCTCACATAAATTAATCAACGTGCAATTTATTGTTTTTCGCACTTAAATTTCGTTGATTATATTTGTTTAATTTGGGTGATTTTTGAATATTGACTAATTAAGAAAAGTTGGTAATTAACTTGATTAAAACCTGTACACAACCCCCCAGGTAATTTAGACATATATTATATAGTTTCAATATTAGATAAACCGAAATACCCTTAGTTTCATATGAGTTTTACCAAGTATCCATTTTTCCCTCACACTTTTCCAAATAAATTAGTATAATATGTCATATAATTCAATATTAAAAAAATATAAAAAATAAATTAAATAGTAAACAAAATGTAAAAATCAACGGATAGACTTCAATCTCCATGCATTAGTCGATAATGGGTATCCATCATGCAATGCAAATCTAAAAGGGGTCTCCACTATGCGATGAAGATCCATTTCAGATCTCATCTATAGATAGGGATTCTTCTTTAGATCTCTAATGAAAGATGGAGATCCAATGATGGGTCTCCACTTCAAGATGAAGATCCACCCGATCTTCAATAAAAATCTCGAAATATAGTTCAACATACAAAATTGACTTCATTTTCGATTCCAAATCTAATTCTAAGTTGAGTTGTGTTCAATCAGATTTGGTTTCAAGTTAGTTTGACATTTGGTTCAACATTTTGGATCAATCAATTTTTTGTTTTTAATAATCTATTTTATACATTTCTTTATTCGAAACATCTAAATATCTAAAATACCCTTACTCAGTTAAATGATCTACTAACGGCCGTTACCTTGGAGAAGGTTTAATGAATAAACAACCAAAGGAAATATGATAAAAGATGAGGTAAGGTTTGTGTAATTTACCCTATGTTGAAAGCCAGCAAAGAGCAAACAACACATAAGAGACCATTAAAAAGGAATCTATGCGCATGCATGCAATCTTTCTATAGATTATTTATAAATATTGAACTGTCATAGATGTTGTACGATCTGTGATCAATCTATATATGATTCATTGATTGGGACAAAATTTCAACAACAAGAATACTGCAGAATATGATTTCTCCAATGAGAGAGCTTATTGACATCTACACTTTGGGTCCATCGCACATCAACCAAAAACAACAAACCAACAAAAATCAAGAATATCTGTTCGATTTTACAACTTATTGTAACTGCAATATATATGAATACTTGGAAGAAGCAGATAAAGAAGAAGACCTTGGAAACAACACTTTCCATTTGCTGTGAAAACGCTGGCGATCAATCATGGACGGAGTTCCACAAGCAAAGCTTTTGTCTCTATTATCTCTCTTTGATAATGGAGACTTCCCATATCATACAGGTTTTATAAACTGCAAGTCACTTCATTTGTTTTTTGGTCAAACTCTCTGCTCTCTTGCTCTTTTCTTCAAAAGGGTCTTTTTTACTGCTTGATGATTGATTATCTCTTGTTTGAGCTATAGCTAACTAGGTACATACACTTTATTGGTGATCATTGTAATGTTAATGTCTAGTATTCTTAACTTGTTTAAATGATATGAAAAATAATCTAGGATGACGTGCTTTTGGTGCCTAATGAGCATCTTGAATGATTAGATATGACAGAGGATTAGTTTAGTTATGTTGATTTCCTTTTACGTGATTAGTCTATCTGGTTTATGTGAAAATGCTTGAATGAAATTAAATTTTGAATTTTAAACTAGATGGAGCCTTTGGCAATCTATATGCACTAATTCAGGTTGTTTTTATTATACAGTTGGAGAATGGTCGATTGATTTGATAAAATTTTTATTGCTCTGCGGATTATAAATTTTGCTTTTTGAGATGGGTGATGAAGAAGGAACTACAATGAAAAAGACAGCAACTTCCCTTGAAGCTATCAACCAGGAAACTGTTGATCTGGTATGTATATATATATATATATATATATATATATATGTGGAAATATATATATACTTTCATCATGCAGACTTATATTCTTAAACTTGAGTTACAAAGCTGTTTCCTACTTATAGTTTGAAGCAATTTAGATAGACCAATCGTGGATTTTGGTTTACTTAGTTCTTCGTAAATGCCACTACCCTTTAGAGAAGCAATAAGCACATTATATATTTCAATGTTATCTTGATCATGATTTCAGATAACCATAGAAATCTATCGACTGTTTTGAAACAACACATGAAAAGGAAAGTGTTTAGAAAGAAGAAAGCTTTTCAGATTGTTGAAGGCTAGTTGTAAAAGTTCTTGTATAGAATCTATAATCTGTTAGATTAAATGGTGATGTCTTTAGATGAATCACTGACATTAGTTGGGATAGGAATCAGAGAAGTATTATGTAGAGTAAATATTTGTTGCAAGTATTATGAGGTCTATTACATAATTCTTAACTGGAAGTTTCTTCTGGCAGGAGAACATCCCGGTTGAAGAAGTTTTCGAAAATCTAAAGTGTACGGAAGAGGGTCTCAGCTCCGATGAAGCTCAAAAGCGATTGGACATTTTTGGGTATAACAAACTTGAAGAGAAAAAGGTTCTTATACCTAGATCCAGCTTCTTTTCTTTGGTGTTAATCGTGGTGTTATTTTCTAAGACTCTTTCTTTGGGTTACATTGCACAATTATCTTGAATTTTCTTTCATCTTTTACTTCACAGGAAAGTAAAATACTCAAATTTTTGGGATTTATGTGGAATCCTCTTTCATGGGTTATGGAAGCAGCCGCACTTATGGCCATTACTCTTGCTCATGGAGGGGTAAGTTCATAGAAAATTTAGGAATATATCTTCTGTTTTGATGAAAAATGTCAGCTTGAAATTGCATAGAAAATAGAACCATTTCTTTTTCTTGATTGATGATGGCAATATCTTTGCAGCCCAAGGGCGTTGATTACCATGACTTCATTGGAGTCCTGGCGCTGCTTCTTATCAATTCAACCATCAGTTTTATAGAGGAAAACAACGCTGGGAATGCTGCTGCAGCTTTGATGGCTCGGCTGGCTCCAAAAGCCAAGGTTTGCCTGCTTGCATATACACACAATGTTTTTTCCTAGCAATTTTTTTATTTATTTCATTTTTTTTATTTATTTTATTTCCTCCATCCTGGAAAACTTCTTTCTTCTGTAAAATCTAAAGTTTTCATCAGGTTTTACGTGATGGGAAGTGGAGCGAGGAAGATGCTTCTGTGTTGGTTCCTGGAGATATTGTCAGTATCAAGTTGGGAGACATTATCCCTGCTGATGCTCGTTTACTTGAAGGAGATCCTCTGAAAATTGATCAGGTAGGCAATCATGCTAAGATTTGAAGCAAACTACGGATTGAGACTTGTAGATCAGCCTTTGAAATGCTTACACTGACTCGAAACAAATAATAAAAATTATGTTGGAGCTAAGATAACATAAAATGGGCCTCTCATGGTACTTTGCATTGGCCTGTTCAATAATCACTCAAGATGCCAAATTGCCAACTAATTTGAAGACCGTTTGTTTTTTTAAAGTGAATTTCATTTGATCTAAAATCTTCCTTTCTTTTTCAGTCAGCTCTTACAGGAGAGTCACTCCCAGTAACAAAAGCTCCTGGTGATGGAGTTTACTCTGGTTCAACATGTAAACAAGGTGAAATCGAAGCAGTTGTTATTGCAACTGGAGTACATACTTTCTTCGGAAAGGCCGCTCATCTTGTGGAAACTACAAATCATGTTGGGCATTTTCAGAAGGTTCATCTTGGAAACTCTTTTGATCTAAATAATAGTCTGAATTCAATGCTCATAGGCTAGTAAAGTTTTATGCACCCTGTTGCTAACGTAGACTTATGGCTTTAAAGTTTAATGACCAAAACAAATGATGCTTGTAAATAATGTGGAGGTGATACTAATATTGGATTTATTGCATACAACGTATGAGAATGTTATTATGTATTTGATGAAACCTCATATTACTTGTGGTTTCAGGTCTTAACTTCAATTGGAAACTTCTGCATTTGCTCTATTGCCTTTGGGATGGTTATTGAACTCATCGTCATTTATGCAATTCAAGGTAGGCATTATCGAGTTGGTATAGACAATCTGCTTGTAATACTCATTGGAGGTATCCCAATTGCTATGCCAACGGTGCTTTCTGTCACCATGGCCATTGGTTCTCATCGTTTATCTCAACAGGTCTGTGAAGCTATAACTGATTGATATGTTGAATTGCACCATGTCTTTTGGAGTGAAATATTAACTTAAAAATTGCTTTAACTTCCTGTCCAGGGTGCCATAACAAAGAGAATGACAGCTATTGAGGAAATGGCTGGGATGGATGTGCTTTGCAGTGATAAAACTGGAACTTTAACTCTCAACAAACTTACAGTGGACAAAAATCTGATAGAGGTGGTAACTTTGATCCCCTAATATTGTTAAATACTAGAAACTGCATGACTGGTTTCCGTTACTATACATAGCCTAAGCTCATATTTTGCCCCTTAAGCAGGATATTTAACAGGATGAATTTCAATACAGGTTTTTGCCAAAGGCGTTGACAATGATATGGTTGTTTTGATGGCTGCAAGAGCTTCAAGATTGGAGAACCAAGATGCCATTGATGCTGCAATTGTTTCAATGCTGGGTGATCCTAAAGAGGTACCAACTCTCATCAAACAAAACTTTTACTAATCTCAAGCATATTGATCATGTGGAGAATACTTATGCAGGCCTATACTACCTCACAGTTTTCTCTTTTTTGAATCCTATGTCGAAGTTCCTACTAAATTTTACCTTATGAACATTCAGTTGCTAGCTAAATGCCTTGAAAATATTATATGAATTCAATTGTTTACTCTGTTGATTTGGTCTCTGCTGAGTTGAGTTTAATATTTTGATCTACTGTTAGGCACGAGCTGATATTACCGAAGTTCACTTCCTTCCCTTTAACCCGACTGATAAGAGGACAGCACTCACATACCTTGACAAAGCTGGTAGAATGCACAGGGTCAGCAAAGGTGCACCAGAACAGGTAAAAGATATAGTGCCTTCCAATCAAAATTTCTAAACACTGTACCATATAATATATGCCTAGAAGTTAATGTCTTCTTTATTTCTATTTTATAGATTCTAAATCTGGCATCGAACAAATCAGATATTAAGAATAAGGTCCACTCAATTATTGATAAATTTGCTGAGCGTGGACTTCGATCCCTAGCAGTTGCTCGACAGGTAGGCATAACTTTCAGAACTAACCATAATCTACTGGAATTCCATTTCATTTTATTTCATTAATTGAAGAACCTGAGTTCTCTCATCCACAGGAAGTACCTGCTGGTACCAAAGACAGTTTTGGTGGACCCTGGGAATTTGTTGGCCTTCTCCCTCTCTTTGATCCTCCACGTCATGACAGTGCTGAAACTATTAGGAGAGCTCTAGATCTTGGTGTTAGCGTTAAGATGATTACAGGTGTGTATCCCAGAAGATTCATTTTTCCGTTCTTTCATACAATGTTTTAACAAGCAAGCTCTGATGATATTTTACACCTTTTCTAGGTGACCAACTTGCAATTGGTAAGGAAACAGGGAGACGGCTTGGAATGGGCTCAAACATGTATCCTTCATCAGCTCTGCTCGGTGAACATAAGGATGAGGAAATTGCAGGTTTACCGGTTGATGAACTTATTGAAAAAGCAGACGGATTTGCAGGGGTGTTTCCAGGTATATATGTTTACTATAATTTGTGGTCTTTGCAAGTTTTCTTCACATTCACTATTTTTACTTTGTGCTTTTCTCCTGAAGAGCATAAGTTCGAGATTGTGAAACGATTACAAGCTAGAAAACACATAGTTGGAATGACGGGTGATGGAGTCAATGATGCACCTGCCTTGAAGATAGCAGACATAGGAATTGCAGTGGCTGATTCAACAGATGCCGCTAGAAGTGCTTCTGATATAGTTCTTACAGAACCTGGGCTGAGTGTAATCATTAGTGCTGTTTTAACAAGCCGCGCTATCTTTCAGAGAATGAAAAATTACACGGTAAATGGAAGTTCTCTTTAGAAAGAAGTAAAAATTATAGCAAAATTCCAGTTCAGAATGTTCAAAATTTTAAAGTTTCCCATGATAAGTACCCTTTTTTTTTCCAGATATATGCAGTATCAATCACAATACGTATAGTGGTAAGTTTCTCATTTTTCTTTTCCAAATTTCTTCTATAACCTCATATACCACGATAGTACCGCTTCTCACTGACAACATGTAAACTCTATGTAACAGTTGGGATTTATGCTGCTTACTGTATTTTGGGAGTTTAATTTCCCTCCTTTCATGGTCCTAATCATCGCCATCCTTAATGATGGTAAGCGCTACCAACCTTTATAAGTTAATGTCTGTTACATCTAACTGCTGTTTACAACCAGGTTTCTACATGGGATTTTGTTACAATTAGTCCACTCTTTCATCTTACACATGTTTTTCCTTGATTCATGAACTCGTTCCAGGTACTATAATGACTATATCCAAAGACAGGGTCAAGCCATCACCAATTCCTGACAGTTGGAAGCTAAGTGAAATTTTTGCAACTGGGATTGTCTTGGGAAGTTACCTTGCCCTGATGACGGTTATATTCTTCTGGGGAGCTCATGAAACAGATTTCTTTTCGGTAGATGAAATTTTCTAGTTGTTCAATATGTACTAGTCAGTCCACATGTTCTAAAGCTAGAGAATGAATCCAATTACAGTTAATAATTTGTTCTGTCTCTCTACTTATCTCAGGATCATTTCCATGTAAGAAGCTTGAACAAGCACAATCATAATATGTCTGATCCAGACGTCAATGATGCACTGAACAAACAGCTAGCATCCGCTGTGTACCTCCAAGTTAGCACCATCAGCCAGGCATTAATATTCGTGACTCGCTCTAGGGGATGGTCTTTCACGGAAAGACCAGGTCTTCTTCTTGTTATCGCCTTCATCATTGCGCAACTGGTTAGTAGGATAAAAGTTTTATTCACGTTTTCAAAGAATTAATTCTTATCATATCACTCACTCGATCATGAATTATGGATTCTCTTTTGCAGATTGCAACTTTAATGTCAGCTTTGGTAACATCAAACTTTGCTGGAATTGGAAAGATCGGCTGGGGATGGACTGGAGTTATATGGTTATACAACATTGTAACCTACATGCTGCTTGATCCCATCAAATTTGCAGTTGGATATGCACTAAGTGGCAGAGCTTGGGGTCTGGTTTATAATCAAAGAGTGAGTGCAACAATTACAAATTAACTGTTTGATTAAGTACTAGTTGATTTATTAATCAAATTTGCAATATCCTGATGGTATCTTGTTTTGGCAGACGGCATTCTCCAACCAGAAGGACTTTGGTAGGGAAGCTCGTGAGGCTGCTTGGGCAACTGAACAGCGGACTCTTCATGGACTCCAGTCCGTGGAAGCTAAGGGATTCTCTGACAATAAGCACACCTTCAGGGACATTAGTGTCATGGCTGAAGAAGCCAGAAGACGCGCAGAGATTGCAAGGTTTGTAAATTTCTTTCTTGCTTAAAGACATAACTAACATGCTTCTTGTTAAGAGTTCCATTTTAACATCAAACATTGTCTCTATTTTTTTGTGGGAACTAAACTGACAAACACACACACACACACTCATGTTTCATGCAATGCAGAATAAGAGAGCTTCGCACATTTAAAGGCAGAGTGGAATCCTTTGCAAAGTTGAAGGGTTTAGATATTGATGTCAATCCACATTACACTGTTTGAATCCTGATCATACTACTCTCTTACCGGTTCTTCCTAGAAAATTTATCTGTTTTCAATGAGCTCAAAGTGGGGGGCATTTTCTCTAAGCTATCAATAAAAGCTGTACTGTTGTTAAATTCAATCATTTGTAGTGCCTCTGCGACCCTGACATTCGTTTCTATTAGAAAATTCATGTCTGATTATATTTCTGTGGTTTCATTAACGTGTGTGCCAAGTTCTGCAAAAAAATTAGCATTACCAGCTAGATACTAGTTTCCAATGTTTTGTTGAAGTGGAAATGGTGGGAAATAACACTATTTTTATATTGAATTTTAAGAGTATCACTAGTTTAATAAAGAGAGTTTCTCATTACAAATTTACAATCCAATATTTTTTCTTTTTACGCTTTATTTCTAAAGACACTCCATTCTAAAAATTTAAATAAAATAAAAATAAATAAATAAATAAAAAGGCTTCTCCTTATTATCCACAAATTATCTATTTACACTTCAATTTAATTTATTTTTTATTAATGACAATTTTATCCTGAATTAAAATTACTAAACAAGACAAAAAATTATAAAGACATTCCAAACTAATTAAATTATTAAAAAAAAAAAAAAAAGACATTCTCTCTCCTAAATCATTAGATTAAATATTACGTATTAAACTCTCTCTTATAAATCTGTTATTACCATATCAAACACACACTCACTTATGAATATTTTGGTTTTTTACTAACGGTAATATATATATATACATATATATATTATAAAAAGTCAATTTTCAAAAAAAAAAAAAAAAATAGATAATGAAAACATTATTTGTTGCAACTAGATTTGATTAAATTCAGAATTTATAAGACTAATGGAAGAATTAAAGTTCTCTACACAATCACATACCTACAAAAGTAACAAAAAGCATTTTTCATATTTTGATTTTAAAAAAAAAAAAAAAAAAAAAAAAAACAGTACTTGTTTTTTGATTTTTTTTTTTTTTAATATATACATATATACGGTTCCTAAAAACCAAACTTATTCGTAAGGTTTTTTTTTCTTAACTATTAGTCTTGCTTGATAAATAATGGAGATAGAAAATTAGAGATATGTATTGGAGGAGAGAGAGTTTAATACGGTAAGTAAAAATTTAGGAGAGATCGTTTAATAAGTAATATTTAATCTAATCATTTAGGAGAGATAATTTCTTTTTTTAGAATAGAAGTGTCAAAAGATAAAAAAGGATAATCTTTGAATAAAAGGAAGTGTTTTTAGAATTTTTTTTAAATTTAAATTTTGAGAATGAAATGTTTTTAGAAAAGAAGTGTAAAAAGAAAAAATTGGATTGTCAACAGAAGCTCTCAAAAAAAAAAAAAAATTCTAAAGACATTTCTTTTTTTCCAAAATTATCCTTTTGGCACTCCTATTACAAAGACACCTCATTTAAGAAAAAAATAAAAAAATCTAAAGACACTTCGTTTTATTTTAATATTACCCGTTTTGAATACTTCTCTTTAGAAAATTTGAAACGGGAAATGGAAAAGAGATATGAAATAATCAAATAAAAATGAAATAGAGAATAAAACTGAACAAAAGTAGAAAAAACACAAAAGTGGAAAAATAAAATAAAAATAAAAATAAAGATGGAAAAAAACTTGTTTTGTAAAAACAATGCTTTAGTAGAGTGTCTTTAAACTTTCTTGTTTTATTTACTAACTTTAATTCAAATTAAAATTGTCATTAATAAAAAAAATATTAAAAAAATTTGAGTGTAAATAGATAATTAATGAATTGTCAAAAGCATTTCTCTTTAATAAATTAAGTTTAAATGGCACAAATAAACTAAAATACCTTATTCTCCTTCTTTTATTACGTTTGTGTCATTTTTAGGTTTTTTTATTTTAGTTTTTTTATCCAAAAACCTTCATTGTGGTCCTCCATAAATGGAGATGAAATACCTCCATTGGAGGTCGAAATCGGCCACTAATTGGAGGTCGAACGACCTCAAATTGGAGGTTTTGATGAAGAAGATGACAAAAAAAAAAAATTAGAAAATTTCATTTTGCCTAATAAGTCTCTGAAATTGCAAATAAAACTAATAAGTCTTGGAAACAACAAAATAAAAAGTCTCGAAAATTAGAAAATAAGTCTCGGAACCACAAAAAAGCGCAAGACTTGTTTTTATGAGTGTGTTTTAAAGGTATTTTTGTCAGATCCATACTTTAGGTACTATTAAATTTTCGAACCCTGTTAACATAAAATCTTATTCGTCCCTTTTTCACAAAAATAATAATAATAATAATAATAATAATAATAACATAAAATTCTATTTGGATTTATCAGTTTTCTATAGGTCGACTTAGATTCAAATAAGTTGGGTTTAAACGTTGAGGCCCATTACAGTTACAAATGTTGAATTCAAGCATTTAGTGTTTCCTAGCCCACGCATAATACTATACAATACACTGTATATACATCAATAGACTAAAACCATTTATTTTATTTTTTTGAACCGTTATAATATTTTGGGATTGGGGGAGATAATATAGGTGTGACTTGTGAGGGGCTAACTATTGAGTCAATCTTATCTTATCAAAATCAGTTGAATAGAATTGGATTCGATAACATCTAATTATAGCTCAAGTGGTCATGTTCCTCCCTTATATTCGTAATAGGGGTTTAATTTGAGTCTCACATTTGCTTATAAAATTTCAAAGTGTGGGAGAGAGCCCTCCTTGTAGTAGGAGTTGCTTTCCGATGTTTGCAGTGGTTGATCTCATCAAACATTAGGTCTCGACAGACCTCTGACTCAATCAAAATTGGATTTGATAATATAGGATTTAAATGAGGTTGGAAGTCGATTTCTAATTCTTAAGGGGCCATTTTATTGACACCCCACCAACTTTATCTAGGCATTCCTTTTGTAGTCACATCCCATTATCCCAATATTATTTATTGCAATTCTCTTTTCATTTCTGTAATTCAAACTTATTGAAAGTTAAATTTTTATAGTTATTTGAGCTATCAAAAAATTGAATTTCCATATTTAACATTACATATTCTTTCTCCTTCTCTGTCTAAAATTGATTAATATCTTGAACACAATTATGCAAACCAAAAAGACAAGTCAGATATGAACAAGAAAACTAAAATCACCCAACATCATTATTTAAAAAAGTATTGGTGGGATGCCAAAAAATCTATATCAAACATCAAACTACAGTATTTTAGTTAATAATATAGTTCAATCATGGACATTGAACAGTGACGACCAAACAATAATAGTAGTTTGTGCATTCTGAATTCTAACACCATCAAGTGTTTTGGTTGGAAAAATATTTTTGAGATAATTAAGTTAGGCGATAGAGAAAAGCAAAAAAAGAAAAATGTAATCAGTGGATTCTTAATGTGATCGAACATTACATGGGCACAAGTATGCTCCCAAACATCAAAGAAAAATATTATTAATGACTATAAAATGAAGGTTAATTGACACTGATAACCCCTAAACTCTTCAAAAATTTACACTATGCCCTCTATATTTTTTTTCAGCACTAAACCCCATGTATTCTCATTTTATTGGCAAAAGCCGATTGTATATGTCCTCTCGTAGGGGGTAATAAACCCAAGTGTTTACCAATAAAACGAGAGTTTAGGAGGTTTAGTGTTGAAAAAAAAAAAAAAGTACAGAGGGTAGAGTGCAAATTTTTGAAGAGTTTAGGGGTTATCAATGCCAATTAGCATTTATTTAATGTTGTTTCTCTTTTCATGTGTGTGTATTGTATACACGCCTTCAATATTATGGCTCATAGTCGTATTATATGACAGTAAACAAGCATGCAAAGGGGTCTTTTCACGGTATGTTCCTACTTTATATTTCTAGAAAATATATATATATTTTATGATGTATAAATGAAATAAATAATATATTATTATTTCAGAGGAGTGGAACCGAAATACGTTTCGAACTTACAACTTTAATGGTGTAAGTATGACAATCGAAGACCTACCAGAGAAAATGCACCGTTGAATGCTGCATCCGTCTTATTCCCGGTGACTACAACGCGGTGAAGATTTGGTCCCATACTCCCATGAATAATGATAAACGTGAATTTGGCCTTTACCGTAAGAAGAGTCCAATCGATTTTGTGTGTGAAAATGACTCAATTGTTTGGTTTATTGTCTGTCCCGCTCTCATAACAAACACTCGCGTGAATTGTATGACCTTTAACAATACTCACTCGTTTGCGATTTCTGTTAATTGGTTTTTCTATCTATTATCAGTTCGAACTGATAAAAGTTATATTAGTTCCTTGTATGTTGGTCACTGGATTTAAATACTTTGACTGATAAGTGCATACAGTTAAGTCAAAGTATTTAAATTCAGTGGCCCACATGTAAGGAACTGATATAACTTTTGTCAGTTCGAACTGATAATAGAATTTATGTTATGTTAATTTAATATATATTTTTATGTTTTAAATTAAGGTATCAATAAAACAAAAGCTACACAATTCAATTATGTCCGCTGAAATGAAAATCAAAATGTGTTTTTTTATTTATTTATAATATCTATTAATTTGGGATCAAGTATTTTTTTTAAAAGTTTTTGCTATTAGTAAGATTCGAGCCGCTAATCTGAGAGTCGTTAGCTGAGCTACACCCCTGTTGGCATATCAAAATGTGTTAATCATTCGTAAATCATAATAATTTAATAGGCAACCTTAATCTAAGGGCATAGGATAAAAACAACTTAAAATACTGTGATTGACTTTTTTTTTAGAGTAAAATTTATGTGTTTTTTTTTTGGTATTGAGGATCTCGGATTTCGTCCAAACACCTATCCGTCTGTTCTCCCCCAATTGCGTGACTCGCTGTGGCTTGTATATTGGCTTCGCAAAGTATAACAAATAAGAAACTCCGGCCCACACCCCTATCCTCACACCACAAGGATACAAACGGGTAAAATTGATGTTTTAAAGACAAGTTAGCGCTGTCCATAATTATTGTATAAACAATTTAAAATAGCTAAAGACTATTTGGTAAAGGGAGTGGGCCCATCCCCACATCATGGGGTCACTCACACCCAACAGCAACTGGTTCCTATCCACTCTTGTCTGATCTCCTTACACGTGTACTTTATTGATTTGAAATTTCCCATCGCATATCCAATTCAAATGTAAATTTGTAATTCGAAATAAATAAATAAATAAATAAATCATTATATATTTATTTTAGGGAAAATCATAAATTATTTAGAAGATAGTCCCAGCAGTAGCTGATCAAAATCAATTTGGTGATTTGTCTGAAAAGCAAGAGCCAGATATCGGGAAATCACGTGCTGTAATGCTGTCCACGCAATTTCGAGTCACCAATGACCAACCACTATCACTTTACCAATCGCCTCTTCCGGAGACTGTAACACACCTTCTTCCTATTTACATAATGCTATGTAACTCAATTAAATTAGTCTAAAAATGAACCCAAATTATATTGTTAATGATAAATCACTCACCGATCACTAATGTTATTTGACTTCATGTTTGTGGATTGTGTAGCATTACTTGTTTATACATTTATCAAACAATATTAGCGTCTTTAAATAATGTTACTATTACAGTTTTTTTAAATAACTTTTTCAAAAGCGATATTATTTATAAGAATGATTCTTATTTCGTAAATAATAAACGAAATTTGAGTAGTTTTTATTGTAACAAGCAAAAAACTAGAAAACTCATAAATATTTTTTATAAAAAACAAATGAAAATGTATGAATATAAACACATAAATTATATGAAAATTGTTTTTTATTACCAACGAATTTTTAATTGTTCATAGTCACATTGTAAAATCTCATGTTAACCCATAATTAAAAAATTGCCGAAATACCCTCTAAAACATTTTTTAATCTAAAATCTTGATTTGTGAAATCATCATGTAGCAAGCTTTGCTAAGTGAAATCATTGCTTACCAATCTTTGCTATGTGATGATTTCACAAAGAGATGAGCAACGTGAAATCACAAAGCTGATTGAAAAGAAGAGTGAGAGATAAGAGAAGCCAACGTCGTCAAACAACACACGATCAAACAGTGCCATGCCGACGAACCATTATCTCTCTAATTCTGTCACCGGTTAAAGAATTGGTAACAAACAATGATGAGTCTTCTCTATAGAGACTTAACTGTGTGGGGATTATGGTGGGCTTGAATGGTATAAAACAATTAATTAATTTTTTTAAAAGAAAAATTAATTAAAGAATTAATGTTATTTTCTATTTACAGTAGAATAAATAAATTTTCTTTTCTTTTTCTTCTTTTTATAATAACAATTATTTCTCATAATTCTTCAAATTTGCTCAAATTTGGCTCAATCTTTTTATCAACATCAAACAATTAATCTTCAAATTATATATGTTTGAGTGAATATTATGGCTTTAAATATTTATTTTGTTTTAAAATTTTTAGGGTTACTACAATTTTTAGTTAATGAGATTTTAGGAGTAATCTAATTTTAAATTTACGAAGTAACGATATTGTTATATGAATTTCATTAAATTTTTCAGAACATTATATTAGTATATTTCGAATGAATCAAACTAATATAATAATATAAGAACAGTGTATATTTAAATTATTATTTTTTTTCAACAATGAAAATTATCAAAACATCATTTCGCATTAAGATGGAAAATGAATTTTCAACAAACTTCATGCATGTCTACATTGAAAGAGAGATTATCATTGTCACTAATAAAAAAAAAATCGTAGGATATAATTTAATTAGTGTTCGTATTTGCATTTTTTGTTTCTTCTATAATTTGTTTTGACTTTTTAAAAAAAAAAAAAAAAAATCCGATAATGTATTTATTCAAAATGTGCATTTTACGAGAACATCTAATTATGTCCTTATAACCAAATGATGTTGATGTTAAGTACAAAAATTAAAAAAAATTTAAAAAAATCCAGCCTATCCTGGTTTTCAATCCCGGTTACGTCCTTGTATTTTCTAGAGTCCTATTGACTTTCTCTAGTGTTTTTTCTCACTAAAAACTATGTTTCTCTCTCTAATCATTACTTGCTTCTTCTTCGTGTTTTTGTAATTTTGAATAGTGGTGAGAATTTGGGGGGAGAAGGAAATTAAACGAGGGTATCCGACCTTTCACATTTTCAATTGGTTAAAAACAATTGAATTAAAAACAAATTTTACATGTTTTAGGTATTCTCCCGGTAAGAATATGCGTGCCCAATATCCACTAACAAAATATGCTCACTCACTCATCTCCACTCTCTTTTCACGCGCGTCGGATAAAAACCCCCGGTTTTTAAACAAGTCTCCCTCGTTATATCAAAGTGAATTCAAATAAATACTGCATTCTATCCTATTTGTCACTATTATACGGTAATAAACATAAGACAAGACAAGATAAGAGGGACACTCTTGTCATTTGAACCTCTTGTCCCTTCTTGTTTCAGTTATACCAAACGTATAACAGTACAGATAAGAGTTTTGTGCTAGACACACCAAACACAATATAGAGTCCCGTCCTTTCCGTCCCATCTGTGTGCCAAATGCACCCTTAAGTCTTTCTGTTTTTTACATTTGTTTTCTGGCAACTAACATTGTTTTCTTCAATATTCTGTTCATAAACTCGAGATTATTATTTTTTTCAGTTTTTAATTACAGTTATGGTCACTCAACATCCAATTCACACCACAACATATAACGGAAGATTCCCGTTACATTGATTTACACTATATAAAGAGACAGAGCTCCCTCAAGCATGGCTTATATGGCTTATCCATTTACTCCTCTGTTTTGTTTTTCACTGCAAACATCTCCCAATCTCATTCTCTCTGTCATTCAACAATCTCTAGTTTACTCCGGCTGACGAAGAATCCCATGGCTTTTCTTGTGCTCAATATCACGCGCTAAGGAATAGTAAACCAAAAAAAACTTGTTGTTTTCTTTTGTGGAATTGTCTCGTGTCTTCTCTGTTGTGTAGTTATCTGGGATATTAGATATTATTTATATCTATATACACACACACACACGATAACGAAGACGTTGATTTCACTGGGTTGTGATTAAATTTTTGGTTGGGTAAATTAAGGTAGTTGGGATTTTGATTCTGTCATTAATGGAGTTGAAATTGTTTGGTTCCAAGTCTGTCTCTGCTTCTGGGTTGGCTCACAACGGAAGAACATGTTCGAGTTTCAGACATGCTGTTGGTGTTAGATTCTCTCCTCAGTTAAGTTCTTGCAGAGGTAACTTTCCTGTTTTTCTTTCTTTTGCTTTCGTACAAGTAGAGATTTTGAGTACCAAATGTGTTGTTAGATTCCTAGATTTTCACATGATATCTTCACAGAAAGTTTGAGTTTGCTCTGCTTTGAGCTTTGAGGTTGCTCTAAAACCTGGAAAATTTACAGAACCAGAACAAATTCCTAACCCATTTCATGTTCAATTAATTGGTCAGATGTTGTTGCAATTAGACCCTCCTAGACTGATTTGGAAATTAGAATGGATAGCTAATAATGTATTGCTATGTTGCTGTGGTCAGGGACATCTTCAAGTGTTTCGAACAATACCTATTTGTCGAAAAGAGCTATTGCTTCCGGTGACCAAGAAAGTGTTGTAGAAGAAGATTACGTTTATCGGATTACTGGAACAAATGGAGCAAGTTCAAGTCTGTTTTCTAGGAATATAAGACTACTTGATTTCTTTGATGATCAATATGAGGGAATTGTTGTTGATCCAGAGAGATTACCAGCTAATCCGAATGTCTTCGCTTCTATGATTCGTCTATCTCTCAACCATTGGAGGAGGATGGTAAATTCTCTAACAAAGTTCTGATTCCATTCAAGATATTGCAATCAAACAAAAACTTTCCAATCTCATCATTTTTCTTCTACAACCATTTTTCTCTTGTTGATCAAACTATTACTCAATATGATACTAAAACTCATGCCTTCTTCAAATTGTTTCATGATACTTGTTACCTGTGTAGCAAAAGAAGGGAGTTTGGCTCAAGTTGCCGGTAGCACACGCAGAGCTGGTTCCGGTTGCTATAAAGGTAAAAATTCTATGTACTTAAAACTTTCTTTACACTCAAGTCATTGAACTAAAAATCAGAAATTATGAAATTCACTCATTAAGATCATTAAACCTGAGATGAGTAATTTGATTACAGGAAGGATTTCAATACCACCATGCCGAGCAAGGATATGTTATGTTAACTTATTGGATTCCAGACGGACCTAGCATGCTTCCTGGTAATGCAACCCATCATGTCGGGGTGGGGGGATTCGTTATCAATGACAACGATGAGGTATATATAGTTCTACATAATGAAACTACTACATTCAAATATCAATCCAGTTGGTGTCTAGAAAATAAAAAATCTGATACTAATTCACTGCTGCAGGTTCTTGTAGTACAAGAGAAATACTGCAATCCATCTTCTTCTGGTCTTTGGAAATTACCAACTGGTTTCATACTTGAGGTAAGAGATTTGAGCTAGGAACTTCACATCAGATCGCGGTTTCTTCTATTTGTGAACCGAAGAGAAAACAAAGAAACATGAATTGTTTTGATTTGTTTTTCTTTATATTTACTAATAACTTTGTTTGGAATATCAGTCTGAGGAGATTTATAAGGGAGCTATAAGAGAAGTGAAGGAAGAAACTGGTGTAAGAACCAAGACATTTGTTCTTGTTATTTTTTATCTAAATATATAATCTACTATCAAATATCTCAAAATGTCTTGCTTTACGTTGCAGATCGATTCTGAGTTCGTTGAAGTTGTAGCATTCAGGTAATGATCATTATGTATCTCTATAATGTTAATTTTTGTCAAAAACTTTCTTTTACATACATAAATGTCAATTTCTGTTTACAGATTATGCTTATTATGTGCTTGGAATCATGCCATTATAGGCATAATTTCTGTTTATATTGCATGCCTGATCATGTGATGTATATTTCTGTGCTACTTGAATTTCAGGCACGCCCATGAAGTGGTTTTCAACAAGTCGGATTTGTTCTTCGTCTGCATACTTAAACCTGTATCATCTCAGATCAAGGTTGATGATCTTGAAATTCAAGCAGCCAAGGTAATGTACAATCTATTTATAAACAAGTAACACGAATATCATAGGCTTAATTTGTTTGATTACAATGTTATTGGTGATCAATTATGCAGTGGATGCCATTAATGGAGTTTGTAGAGCAACCACTGATCCAAGGAGACTGCATGTTCAAGAAAATTATCGATATATGCATTGCTCGGCTAGGAAATCGCTACTGCGGATTACATCCTCACCAAGTGGTGTCTGCATTTGATTGTCAGATATCATCCCTGTATTATAATGTCCATGACACACAAGATGTTAACTGTACAACAGACAATTGAAAGCCATTCAAACACTACTGCCCCAACACCAAAACACCACAACACCTCCCCTTTTGTCCTGTCAATTGCTGCATTTCTTGTTTTTCTTTCTCACTTTTTTTTCATGGGGTTGAGACAGAGTGCAAGTTTCTGGGGTTTGATATAACATGTAATTACAAATAATTTTAACTTTCTATGTATATGTGTAATGCTCTCTAATGTGAAATATGGTTAATGTATATGTATGATTATAGAATCACTTTTTTCTTTTTTGTACCTATTAACATTCGTGTTTTCTAGTTAGGATTGTCCTAATATAACGAGAATCTGGACAATATTGATCAATACTTTGAGATAGAACAATATGGGAAACCGGGACAGATAAACGGGTTTGGTTTGGTAATTGGGTCAACTGTTTGACCGGTTTAAATAAACGAGTCATGTCGGGTTTCATTAATGGGTTGGTGGGTGACTCGTGTAGCCCGCTTATACAAGGATAAATTTATAATTTTAAATTACTTAGGTGATATAATTAGAATTTTACTTGTGGTATATAATAGAATTTGTGGAAGTTAATGTATTAAATCGGTCAAGACTCCACCAGTCCTGTTTATTAAATGTGTCGAGGTTAATCCATGTAACTTGTTTAACTAATCATGCCGTGTCGAGTTTGTGGGAATTAATCCGTTTAATTAAACGGATCGTGTCGGATTGAATATAAACGGGTTTGTGTTATGTTAGATTGAGCCTAACCTGACCCGTGAACCCGAATTGCCATCATTACTTTGAGACCATGAAATTGACCCTGCAATGGCCCAATGCCGACAAGGTCACACCTTACACGCGGCAACAAAATGGGTCTCAGTTTATATTATGTTCATGATTCATTCAAAATTGGTGGTCCTGTGTGTCACGGTGGTCCTCCCAATAAATGCTTGAAAGCAGTCAATTAAGCAAATTAGATCTTTTAGATTTCTTGTTCTTGGGCTGACTTTTGTTTCATATTAATTGGATTATGCAAATTCAAGCTGTATATAAGTTGGTGATTGTGATGCATTCTACGTAGACATGATCCTGGTTCGGTTCTAATTAGAATCGCCCCATAAAATACCGGATCTAAATTGGACTGTGAACCGGAACCCTTAAGGTTCCAACCATTTATAATAGATTAATAGCTTTCACTTTCATTACCTTCGTAAATAAATTTAATGATAAGGTTCTCTTAGACTCTTAGTTGACTTTGTTAAGAATTCAATTACTTATTTAGAATCGAATTAAGATTAGATTGATCCATTAATATACATTCCAATCTTAACATCTACACCATTTAAATTGTAGGTATGAATCGTGTTCATTATTTTTTTAATACCTACCTCCCATCATGTGATGTTCGATCACAAATCATTAATAAACTCTAGATACACGATGGATATCATTTATATTTTAAATGAGGTGTCAAATTTTTTTTTTTTTTTTTTTTTTGATTGGAAGTAACAACAAGTTACATCAACTGGATACCTGATCCAGACAGTTACAACAACTGGGTCCATCGAGATTAGACATCGAGGCTCAGCCTAGACTACATCTCCCACACCGGGGAGAGAACACCCATACCCACAAACCCTCACCAAGAGGGACCGAAACTAAACAATAAACCTTACAAAGAGGACTGAAACTAAACTAAAAAACTAACAAAACCTCATAAGGAGGACTAAAACTAACCGACTAAACCTAACACCGATTAGAGGAGGAGGAGGAGTCCTTTGGCTGTCGGCAAGTGTCCCGGTGGAGAGGATTGGGCCGGACGAATTTCAAGGTCGTCGTCGCACTGAAACACTCTAGATCTGGCTGGATCTTAGGGGATCGGCCAATCTGACCGCTGCCGGAGTTGCCAAGAAAAACAGACCCGCCCGGTGGCGCAAGAGGGTCGGCCGGACGAACACCTGAGCCGTCGTAGCAGCTGCAGAAGGCTCCTATCTGGATCGTGAAGGTTCAGCGTAAGGAAGAAGACCGCTCGAAGGGGCGATATCGCCGCCGTCTCCCGCTGCCACAGCAAGAAGCCAGCGGCGGACTAAGACGGTGAAGTTTGTGTGAGGTTGAGAGAAAATATCTTAGAGAGATAAGGAAGAGAGAAGAATTTTAAGAACCCACCTTTCTATAAATGCGGTGTCAATTTAATTCAACATGTGCACCATAAAGTGAGATATTAAGTAATATATACACATACACACATGTTGCAAACTTGCAATACAATTGACACGTAATTAGTTTGATATATTAAGTTTTGAAACTTTGTATTAACTCTGTTGAAAAGTTTTCAATAATTCCATAGGAAACAACAATCTTATTTATATTTATTTATTTCAAATGACTTGAAGTGTTAGTTGATTTATTGGAAATTTTAAAATATATTAGTGGAACTTATTTATAACATAATTTATTTATACGTGTATTTATAAATAAAAAACAACAAAAATAATACATTCCCCTTTGTTAATTAATTGATAATCATATAGATAAGTATAATATATGAAAATGATGGAGGTAGCAGTCACCTAAATTTTTGACAAGAAAGATTTTCAAAAAAAAAAAAAAAAAAAAAAAAAAAATTTTGACAAGAAAACAAAAAACAAAAAACAAAAAAAGTGAAAAAATAAGACTATTTTTTTTGTTCTATTATCAAATAATAATTAATCATGACCATTTATTTGTAACACTTTAATTAATGTAATTAATGTCAGTGTCCCTCCTCATAATTCAGGTTCTCTCTCTTCTCTCTCTCTATCTTTGAAAAACAGAGCAAAAAAGTGCTTCAATTCTTTCAACGCTTCTTCTCTATCTCTCTCAGATCCCAGCTCAATTTCTGAAATTCAATCTCCCGTGAGGTATCTCTCTCTCTCTCTCTCTACATATATATATATACATATATGTATATATATATATATGTATTTCTATCTATTATATTTAACATATGTGTAATTTTTTTTTTGGGACAATTATACGTTCATGTTTTATTTCTTATATTGCATTTTATTATTGTCTCGAATTTCTTGGTTTGATTCTTATTTATTGGTGAAGCCAACTATGTTGATTTTTTATCTTTATTTTTTCTGTTTGGTTCCCGGACAAAAAGAACGTGGGAAAGTTACAGGAGGGTATAATTTGACTTTAATTTCAACACAAATCGAAAAACCCCAAGTTTCAATTTCGTTTTATTTGTCTTTTGGTTAGTTTTCTCAGCAACCAAACGTATCAATTTCGTTTTTTTTTTTTCCTTGTTGCGAAGTTGTAGCAATTAGCTCTTATTGAAGTAGCATGGGTGGTTTTTGTTTTTTATTTCGTTTTATTTTCAGATGTGCAATGTAATTGTTGACTTATTCATGAACATAAACGAAAACTAAAGCTCAAAATTTCCGATTTTTTTTTGTCTCAGGTTTTGTCTTGCTCTGAAAATTTGCGTTTACAGGTTCTAGGCTGAATTTCAGGTGTTGTGACAATGTAGAAAGTTGGGTTTGTTATTGCTTTCACTAACTTTTTCCCCTTTTGGGTTATTTTATAGCTTTTTTTTTTGGTTCGTATAGATTGATGACGAGCTGGTGATTTGGAATTTAGAGCTTTTGAGGGAGTGATTATTAAATACAATGCGGTTATTCGCAACGAACTCAAGCCTGAGCCTGACAAAGGATCAGACTAATGGAGGGAGCACTCGATCATTGTTGTATCTTAATGTGTATGATCTTACACCAGTAAATAACTACCTTTATTGGTTCGGGCTTGGAATTTTCCATTCCGGTATTGAAGGTATGCTGGTTTTTTTTATTCTAGTTTTCTTTAGTTTCACTTTTTTTTTTGTTCAGATACAGATTTGAACAATGTATGTTTTTCCTTTGATTGCAAGAGTTTTTGCTAGTTGTAGATCATTTGAGTTTTGGGTTTGTGTAGTATGTGTTTGATGCCCATTGTCAAATTCCTTTCAGTGAATTGGGATATTAAAGTATCAACTCCATGTCAGACATGTCATATATAAATATATAATTCATTGTTAACTATTTTTAAAAAGGCATTTAAGGAAAGATGTTGATATACTCTGAATTTTGAGGAATGTTGCTGCATATGCCTTGGTTTTAGTCTTTTGCTAAGTAAGATAATCGGAGACGATGTCATGGTTGCTGTTACGGTCATTGCTGTACTGGAATTTATTACTAAAACAGTGGACATGGAAAGAGTGTGTTTGAAATAGAAAAGCCAGTAATTGATTATTCATTTTGTTTAAGAGTTGACATTAAGCTTGTGGTTCAATATAAAATCAAAGTACAATAATGGGCAGACTTGAATTATCTGTTCTAATTGTAAAATTGTATTTTCCTAAGTACATGGGTTTGTTGGTTTTTGATAATTTCATAGAATATTAAACGATGGTACGAACTATTTGCATAGCATGAGAAAACAACGTTGCACAATCACATTATGTGTAAGTTTACTTTATTATCTTTTCTGGGAAGGGGGTGGAGGGTTGGTGGTCTAAATTGTGCATTATTTGTACATATCCAACTTATGGGAAAGAAAGGTGTTCATGCTTTCACCACGCATTTGTTACAATAAAAAAATATTATATTTTCTCCATTCCGAAGGGACAAGGAAGCAAAATTAGCTGATTCATGATAGCATTTTTTTTTTTAAAGACCTCACCTTTGAGTTCCAATCATCTGTTAATTTACCAAGTGAAGAAGGCATAACCCAAGATGTCCCATGTTTAGACAAGGATGACCTAGTTTCAGTTGAGTTAGGCTATGATCCATTGCCACGGATATGGGAGCTGTGTTTCAGCAAGTACAAAGTTTTGTGCTTTGGCATGGATACTAAGTTTCAGATATAACAATTTCCACATCTGGACATGAGCAAACTACTATGCATGTGTGTATGTGAGCATTTATAACGTTAAATTTATAAGTGAAACTATGATTAACTGTTTGTTTGCTTTTCAAAGAATCAAATATAGTAATAAAATTATGAAGATTTCAATTATATGGTTTGTGAAAAAAAAAAAAAAAAAACTGCACAGTAATCACAAATTTTAGGTGATAGAATTAGTTATCTCACTCTTGTTCATATAAGTGTTGGTCACATGTAGTTATCACGTACTAAGCATCTGACACGCTGCATATTCAGTAAGAAAATATGTTCAAAATCATTAGAGAAAGGTCAATGATGAATTGAAATGCTGCATTGATTTTTTGAGGGTTTTTCGAAGCAAACATTTACTGGGAATGGCTTCTTGAAATAAAATCATCAATAATGAGGAGTTATTTAATCTAGCTGACCCCAATGAAAAGATAAAGTTAGATTTAATTATGAACTACCATGCTATTTTAATAGGAAAAGATGTTTTTTTATTCTTGGGTATGTTATCGTATTCATAAAATTACAATATAATAGGGGCAGTATTCAAGTACATAAAATCTATACAAGAGAAAAACTTTCTGAGCTAATAAGGTGCCCTGCAATTTGATGAGCTGAAAATAAAACCAACAAAAGAAAGATGAGTAAAATAAAAAAACAACCTGATTAATTGAAGAGAGAAGCAGCAATGAGCTCATGTCAAGTGTTCTCTACACTGCAAAGGTCTATTCATTTACCTGGCTGTATGGACACCAAAATAGACATAATTGATTAGCATGCAAACTGCCATGCTTTGTGGTATTGGTGTATTAATAAATTGTTATTGATATGATGATCAGCTCACGGTATGGAATATGCTTTTGGAGCCCATGAGTACTCCAGCAGTGGAGTTTTTGAGGTGGAGCCAAAAAGTTGCCCTGGCTTCATTTTTAGACGGTCAGTATTGTTAGGGACAACCAACATGTCTCGTGTGGAATTTCGATCATTCATGGAAAGCATTTCTGGAAAATATCACGGTGACACGTATCATTTAATTGCCAAGAATTGCAACCATTTCTCTGATGAGGTTTGCATGCAGCTAACTGGAAAGTCTATTCCTGGATGGGTAAATCGGCTGGCTCGCTTAGGTAAGACAAAATTCTTTCCCATGTTCATGCTACCTAAGAAGATACCTTTCGAGTTCACAGCTTCATGCTGTAATTATTATACCTGGTAAACTGCTTAGCCAATCTGGATAGATATTCATGTGTCCTATTTTTAAATATGCTGTGAAACCTAGCTCAATATTTGATGTAGCTCTATAACAACTAAATCTGTTTTTTTTTAATAACTAAATCTGTCTTTTTCTGCTGCTCTGAAAATAGTTTTAAGGGTTCTCAAATCTAACTGAGGGCCCATACTATAAATAATTTCATATAATCATGGGAATGAATGGATTATATGGGATTCTGAACAATTTGGGTAGAATAGCAGCCAACTGTGTGTCCTGATCTCTTTTGCCACTAGATTTTTTTTTTTTTTTTTTAATTATTACTTTTTAATCTGATAAGAGAGCCCGTTTGAAGTTTCAGGCTCATTCTGTAATTGTCTGCTGCCAGAGAGCATTCAGATAACAGCAGTTAGACATCTTCCCGAAGAAGCATATTCCGGTAAGTTATTGAGATAACTTTGTTTATGAGGTACATGATTCCCATTTTCTGCTTGTTTTCTTTGGTTGTTTTTCATAAGAGAAAATCACTTATAGTTGCTGTCCAAGTTTCCAATATGATAAAGCAGTCTACGCTGAAATTTTCTTGTATGCTTTGATGTGTTAACTCACTCAAAGGAGAAATGAGTGAAATAGAAAAAAGCTGAGGATACTCCTTCTATTTTGGTTTGTTTATTTATTTTCTTAAATTGATTATATTATATTCTATTGGTTCCCTTATCTGGATATGCCAGTACTGCATTTTGATTACCTAGCTGAAATTTATCAGTGAAACTGGGAAAGTCGTCCAGCATTATAAATGAAAGGCCTGATGTTATGCATAATTGTCACTTGTTGAAGTTGTGATCCGCTTGTTATATGGTTTGGATAAGTAGTCAACATTTGCTGAGATGGACTATGGATATACTAGGATACTTGTTGCACTTGATTCTATGGATGAATCCTTAGAAATATGGGATTGATTGTGTGCGATATCGTGAGATCTGGTCTATAGTTTGATCCTGTTGTGGCAAATTATTTGATATATCTTTTGGACAAAATACATTTGAGATTGGGTTTGTCTGTTTCATATCTTCAGCAGAAGAGATCTAATTATTCTTTGAGTGTATTTTAAGAAAGAACTCCCAAAAAGCTGTGTTTTTTGTTTTAGTTGTATTGTATATCTTGATTTGAATTTAATTTTAATGCAGATGATGAAAATGGATCACTTTCTCCTGCATCATCCGCATCAGTGGAGAGCGAAGAAGCAGATCATCATCTGCTGACTACACCAAATAGTGATGTTGCTTTTTTGAAAGAAAAACCAGTGAGGCTAGCAAGGGAACTACTGTGATTTTTTCTACTTACAATTCCTTTTTTCGGGTTTGTCTTTGGTCTCCCTGTTGTTTGTAACTATAATTTTAAAACCTCAAGTGTATCAATGGACCTGTTATCACCGGTATTCGAGTTTCGTCAACCTTTCTGTCCTGGTGCAGTTACGGTGCCCTAGACCTCCCCATTGCAGCCTGCATTCTTTCCAATGTATGATTATGTTTAGCACGTAGCGTATTACTACCATGCAACGGTACATACATTGAAGTATAACTCTTGAAGTCATGGTTTAATCCTAAATTAGTGTAAAGCTGGAAGAACAGATATCCTTATATTCTGAAAATATATCAGTTTATGAAATCTTGAAGAAATTGGTGGTAAACTCAATTAAATTACTTGTATATTGGATTTTCCTAATAAGAAAGACAAGTAAATTGACTTCTTTATATAAACTTCTTGGTCTTTGAAAGTACCCTACTGGGGTTTCCATTGCAGACAGTCATTATAATCTATTGGTTGAGAGTCCAAATCAAACTTATTACTTCCAACCTACTACCGAGTTTTCAAACCCAAAAAATAAAGTTTGGCAAGACTTGCAAGGCACCCATTTCTTCCAAGTCATTTCCAAAAGAAAAAAAGAGTAATAAAGTTTTAAAAAGAAGGGTTAATTGCACTAACTTACCCTGACATTTTACAATATTACAGATATATTCAACTTTTGCATTTATTAACAAAAACATACCCTTGACCACTTTGACTAACTATAAAAGTCTAAAATGCCCCCAGTTATTATATTATCATTTATATATTATCAAGACAAATTCAAATTAAATTTATAATTAATTAAATTTAAAAATAAAACTAATTAAATTTATAATTAATAATTAATAAATTATAATAAAATTAAATAAAAAAATTAAATTAATATTTTAAAATTCCTTATAATAAATATTTAATTTGTTTAAAAATAACAAAAAATTAACTTTTGATTCCACCAAATAAAAAAAAAATTAAAAAAAATCATTTCCAAAAACCACCGTTTCCTAATCCAAATTAAAAACCATTAAATATTGGATTAGGAAATGGTGATTTTTGGAAATGATTTTTTTTTTTTTAATTTATTTGGTGGAATCAAAAGTTAATTTTTTTTTATTTTTAAACAAATTAAATATTTATTATAAGGAATTTTAAAATATTAATTTAATTTTTTTAATTTAATTTTATTATATTTATTAATTATTAATTATAAATTTAATTAGTTTTATTTTTAAATTTAATTAATTATAAATTTAATTTGAATTTGTCTTGATAAAATATAAATGCTAATATAATAACCGGGGGCATTTTAGACTTTTATAGTTAGTCAAAGTGGTCAAGGGTATGTTTTTGTTAATAAATGTAAAAGTTGAATATAACTGTAATATTATAAATGTCAGGGTAAGTTAGTGCAATTAACCCTAAAAAGAATAAGAGAATCCACCACTTACTTGAGGGCAGCTCCAACTCCTTTTTCTTGACCGGAGACCAAGACTTAAACAACTATTTCTACCATTACCAAGCCTGACCTTGTCCACTTTGTCTCTGCATTGCAATCAATGGCTGCTAATGCAATTCTCTTCTTCCTTCTCTTTGCAACTCTCATGTCTGTTGACACACAGGCTTCTCAATCGAATTGTCCTCCTGCGAAATGCGGCCACGGAGCACCCGAAATTCGTTTCCCTTTTCGGCTCAAAGGCCAGCAACCCCACCACTGCGGTCAACCTGGCTTTGAGCTTTCCTGTAATGAAAACACCACCATGATTCACTTCCCATCTTACGGTGACTTGGTCGTAAAATCCATCTCCTACCACATGAAAAAGCTCGATCTTCTTGACCCCGGAAATTGTGTCCATGGAGTCTTTCTCAATCTCAATCTCTCCCTTTCGCCGTTCCGGTATTACTACGTTGTGAAGAACTACAAATACATCAATTGCTCAGCCAGGCTTCCCTCTTCTTCTTTCAGTGAAATTCCATGCTTGAGTACTGGCTCTAGAGATCATCATATTTATACAGTGAAATCATCTTTGGGTGTGCCATTTTCTTGCAGAGAAGTGAAAACCATTGCAATTCCATTTGCATATAGTCCTTATTTATCAGACAATAGTTTTGGCCTTGGATTGACTTGGAACAACTTGTCTGGATGTGATCATCAAGATTGTAAAGCAAACACAACACAGAAAGGAATCATGTCCAATTCAGGTTTTCTCAACATAGCTCAGGATGCAGGTAAATTCAATTAATTTGTTAGAGATCCTCATTTTTATTCTACTTGCTGCTTCGAATTGCTAACTTTTTGTACATCCATTTTATAGCATAGTTCATATAGTTGCAATTTGCAAATACCCTTTAAAAAAAAAAAAAAAAAACTAAAGTTATATTTTTTATAGAGTAGATTTAGGTGCAAGATTTCCTTACGGTTTTTTCATGCAGAATTGAATATACAACATTACTTAGTGGGCTATGTAACGTTATAGAGTGACATGGTTACTTTCAAGAGTGTGCAAAACACTTTGTAATGTTACATAATCAATCCCACATAAAATAATAATAATAATAAGGCTAATTAGGATTGATGCTCTCTAAACTCTTCAAAAATTTACACTATGCCTTTTGTATTATTTTTCTTTGGCACTAAATCCCCTGAACTCTTATAAATTGGCAAAAGCCGACTGTAGATATCCCCTCATAAGGGGCAATAAACTCAAGTATTTGACAATAAAACGAGAGTTCAAGGGGTTTAGTGTCAAAAAAAAAAAAAAAAATACAATGGCATAGTGTAAATTTTTGAAAAGTTTAAGGGGTTTCAGTACCAATTAGCCTAATAATAATAATAACAACGTACGAAAATCTCGCACCTGATAACTTATAATGACAGATTACGATAATTTTGCAATAGTTATATATAAATTTTTTTTTTTTTTTTTTTTTTCATGAAAGTAAAACTGAAGAGAGGAATGTTGAAATATAGTGTGAATTTGTAATCAGAGATTGTGTTGATGTGATTTTGTGGGAGCAGGTTTGTTGTGAAGGGATACGGAAGCAACTAGCAAGGGGAGATACAAAGTACAAACATTAGCAATAAAGAAAATTCCTGACACGGAAGTTGGGAGGAAAAATATTCTCTTTCACTTTTTCTTGGTCAATGTATAATCACATTTTTCTTCCTTCTCCTAATTTGAAACTGGAAAATGTCTTCTTTTCTATATTTTTTTTTAAATATTAGCACACACTCTCCTATATATAAAGCACAAATTAAATTAATTTTCCCATATCATTAGAAACAAAAATTAGATACAAATCTTGCTACATCATTCGTATGGCAATTTTCTTGAGATATGTGATAATGGATTTTATTGGTACGTATATGGTAATGAATTCAATCATTACAATCCATTGACTATTTCTTTTACGAGATGAGGTTGGTCTAATGGTAAACCCCTCACATATATACTATAGGGTTGCGAGTTCGAATCCTCCTCTTTAAAAAAAACTTTGAATTCATGTAAAATTGTAATACTAAAAATAAAAAATAAAAAAGACAAGACGAGGATAATGGTGATAACTCACCAACAACCCATAAATAATAACTTAATATTTTTTACTTATTCAAACTAGGTAAAACAATAAAATTAAATATACAAATAAAATTAAGAGTGGTGCTATTGGCACACCCTCTACTGATCTATTTATGCCCCACTTTTTTAATTATTTAGTATTATTCTTTTTCCTTTATCAAAATTACTAAAAGAAACATATAATTTAAGAAAAAAAATTATATAAAGTAAATCTAATAAAACCCCACATTCCTTTAAAAAAATAAAAAAATAAAAAAAAATCAATCTTTTAATCCTTTTCTTGAAATATATATTTTTTTTCATAATTCTTAAACCCTAAAAATACTTGTATTGGATCTTATTTAAACGATAAATCAAACACTTTGGGTGCATTAGACATATGAGATATTGATTATTATTTAATCTCATTACTATTTTAGAATCTGAAAGTGAAATGATGATAACCAAAACAAATACTTGCTCTTTGCTTCTTGTTTCATTTTTTTTTTTTTCTGGTTGTTTCGGTTTTTTTTTTTCTCTCTATGTGTTTTGTCTTGGGTTACTCTGTTTTTTGCTCTTTTATTGGGGCTGTTTGTTTGTTCTTTGTCTTGTGACTTCCTGATCTTTTTTATAAAACTTGATGTAAAAAAAAAAAAATTAAAAAAAATTAATAATAATAATAATAATAATAAGAAAAAAAAAAAATTCGTTCATGAGAGGTGAGAGAAAGACGAGACCAGAGATAAAAGAGATTCGAGATAGATAGAGATATTAGAGATGGGTTTATTAAATTTGAAAAAATAAGTAAAATGGTAGTTTTGGAAATAAATAAAATAAATTAGTAAAAACATTTAACTTTATTTAATTAAATCAAAATTTAAACAAGTGAGGTATAAATAAATCAGTAGAGGGTGTGCCAATAGCACTACTCTAAAGATAAAAGTACTGAACCTTTGTTTGATTTCAAAGATTACCCTTATCTAAATTTAATGATCTACGACCACAAGATCTTTTTGTTTTTTTTTTTTGTTTGTATTATTGGATTTTTTTGTAATGCCCAAATATTTCAGTTGAATTTTCTGAGGTGTTGAACTCTGTTTTGTAGGTATTTGGGTTTCTGGAAAATGGATCGTGATTTGCAAGAGAACAGATGAGAGGGAGGGAGAGAGAGAGAGAGAGAATTAGTTAAGGAAATTTTGTCGTAATTGCATAAATTTCCAATTCGTTGTTAACAGACTGTATAACTTGTTTTATTAAAAGCAGTTAGGTGGAATTTTGAATCCCCTGCATCTGACTTTACCAAACAAACCTTACAGGTCTTTTTAATTGGCTATCACATACGGTTCCGTTTTACTCTTTTTATCATGCTATCACATACGGTGTTGTTTTTAGGGAAACAGAAGTAACAACTCAACATCAAACTGTGACCCTCCATAAAGAGCCTTCACCACCAAGGTTCAATTCCTATGGCATGCATGGATTTGTGCAAATTTTCCAAGTCCCACCAATGTCCAATTGTGTGGGTGTTGTACCACCTATGTGTGGTCTCTCTCTCCCCATAAGTGGGAGCTGCGGTCCGGGCTGTGCTTGCAGTGTCCTATCTCGTCGGCCCCAGCAATTATTGTATAACCATAAAAAAAAAAATAAAAAAAAACTCAACACCAAACAGTTCTCTTTAGACAACTTGACCACTTTGTTTGAAATCGACCCAAACCCTAAACACCCAAATCCAACAATCGATTTCCACAATCAAACCATGGTTTGGTGTTTGGCGTTTGGTTTGTTTTTCCATGGTTTAGGTCTTATTACATATAAGGTTACCTCTTGTAATCTTACCAAATGAGATTTTCACAGGAATGGACTCAATTCCCTTTTTTGGTAGGTAATTGGTTGTGTTTTGGTTGATAGTTTGGAAACGCATTGATTGTCATGTGGAATTTTGATACGAGCCTCATAATTATATTTAGATATTTAGTTTATTTATTTAATTTTAGAGTAGTGCTATTGGTACACCCCCTACTAATTTATTTATGCCTCACTTTTTTAATTATTTAGTAATATTCTTTTTCCTTTATCAAAATTACTAAAAGAAACATATAATTTAAGAAAAAAAAATTATATAAAGTAAATCTAAGAAAACCCCACACTCCTTAAAAAAAAAAAATCAATTTAATTATTAAATCAAAATTAGTAAAAACATTTAACTTTATTTAATTAAATCAAAATTTAAACAAGTGGGGGCATAAATAGATTAATAGGGGGGGTTGCCAATAGCACCACTCTATTGACAATCCACCAAATATCTTTCTACACTCAATTTTTTTTTTTTTTTTTTAATTATTATATGACAGTTTTATCCTAATTAAAATTACTAAAAAGGTCAAATAAATTTTAAATAAACTACAAAACAATTTTGCTAGAATCAAATATTATTATTATTATTATTATTATCTTAATGAGTTTTACAAAGCTAAAACATTTTTTTCAATATTTTAAAGCTTTATCTGAATTCGAATTGATGTGAATGATTTACAACTAGAAACAAACATTTTTTTTTCTTTTCTAAAATATTGAGTTTTACAGATTTTTGTGTGTAAACAAACAATAAGAAAAATACAATTGCATATTTTTTTTTTCTTAATTGTTGATTCTTAATTTTCTTAAAATATTAAAAAAAAAAAAAAAAAAAAACAGCTAAATGAAGGAAAAAAAAAAACTTGAGAGCAGTCATAACACTAGAACAAGACCAGACAAAGTCATTGAGTCTTGAATAACAATAGTTTTCCTTACACGTAAAGTCTTTTTTTATTTGAAGATTCATAGAATGTGTGTAATGAACTTGTGTGGGCTAGATAAGAGACACCATTTATGGTATTCAATGAAAAATAATATATAATTTTGATATAAAGTGATTTTTTTTTTTTAAATTAGGTTTTTAACACACTTTTTTTTTAAAGGGTGTAAAAAGTGTAGGGATAATTTTGAAATAAAATGGAGTGTTTTTAGAATTTAAGTTTTTAATATGGAGTGAATTTAGAAAAGGAGTGTAAAAAGATAAAATTGGATTGTAATGAGAAGCTCTCAATTTTAAAATTTAAGTTTTAGGATGAACTGTATTTAGAAAAAGTGTGTGAAAAGAAAAAAATTGAATTCTTAGGAGAAAATCTCTAAAATATGAGTGTACTAATCAATTTTATGTGTAACAATATCGGCACCCTTTATTTTATTTTATTAACAAAGTGATTTAATCCAAAAACTAACCTTTGAAATGGCATATTAAACCAAAAAAAAATGGTGAACCAAATAAAGAACATTATCCAATCTCATTCCAATCTATTTCCCCTTCCAAAAAATAGTATAATCCAGTAAAGCATGCCATGTGAAGCCAGAAAATAAATTAAGAGAATATAAAAATGTTGTCCAAAAAATTTCATTTACATTTAAATGGAAATATTGTTTTAATGTTTTTTCCATTCCCTTTTGGACATGACAGCACAGCACCGACGTGGCAAGTCCACGTACTCATGTAACATAAAAAGACACGACCGCACTAGAACGGACTAATTGCACAAACGTCCCTTGAGTTTAGGCATAATTGCATGTATATGGAATTTTTACCCATAATTACACAAACATCCCCTGTAATTAGTTGACTTCGTTAAATCTAACCATTGACCACAATTTTAACCAAAAAATAACCAAAGTGCCCCTAGTTACCTATTTTATTATTAATTATATATATACTTTTTTTTTTGACAATTTATATATATACTTAAAATAATAATTATATACAATACTTAATTTATTTAGTTAACAATTTTTATAATCCATTTTTTACATTTTTATAATCCATTTTTTTAAATAAATAAATTAAGTATTATATATAATTATTATTTTTAAGTATATATGTAATTATTTTTTTAAATATATATAATTATTTTTTTAAGTATATATATAAATTTTCAAAAAAAAAGTATGTATATAATTAATTATAAAATAGGTAACTAGGGGCACTTTAGTCATATTTAGTTAAAATTATGGTCAATGGTTAGATTTAACAAAGTCAACTAATTACAGGGGATGTTTATGTAATTATAGGTAAAAATTCCATATATATGCAATTATGCCTAAACTCAGGGGTTTTTGTGCAATTAGTCCCACAAGAACAAAAACCCAAACAGTACTATAGGCTGATACTGTTTGTTAATCTTCATTTTTCATGGCTTTTCACTCTCTACCCATTTCGTTTTTCTCTATTTTTGTCTTGTTTATCGTCTTCCCAGTTTCTCTTTCCATTCCCTTCGTCGTTCTCCATGGTAATTTTTACATTCTTGTTCTTCTTCTTCTTCTTCTTCTTCTTCTTTTTATTTAAATGTCTTGTATTTTGATTTTTTTTATGTTGATACCAAGTCTGGATTTTCATTTGATGACTTTGTTTGTGTGTTTGGATTTCATTGGTTTTACCCTTTTTGGCTGAATTGTTGTAATAATGTTGTAACTTTTGATATATATTTGAGTTTTTTGTTGGAAAGAATGTGTTTTTAGCTTAGAACATTCAGTGTAGACTGTAGAGTAGTTTCATAAACATCTTAATTGATTGGACTTAACAAGTTTACAGGTGATGTTTTACAAGGGATTTGAAATAAGTCTAGTTTTTCTGTGTTTACAGTGTCAGAAGTTGAACCAGCTTATGATTTTTCTAGATATATATATGTGTGTTTGAGGTAGCAAGAGTTCCAACTTAATTTGATTACAACAATCGTTTATCATTGGCCAACAAAAGTGTGTTTTCATATCTTAATCAATTCTAACAAAATTATTATAATCGTTTTGTCTTCTCAATTATGATAATTTATAAGAAACTATTACCTGTTATCTTTCCTTGTAATAATTAATTTTTTTAAATCTTGCTCTTTGTCTAATGTTTTATTATTGCAGGAATTGGAGATAACTGTGGAGGAGTGCAACACATAACCGATAACCTCGCCAGCTTTTCTGGTTCTACAGGATATTGCGTGTATGTTTCCATTTTCTCTTATTTCTCGTTATCGCACAATGGTTGCCTACTGAGTATACATTAAGGTGTGTTGGAATTGAGAACAATTCATAATTACTTTGTTCTGTGCTTGAGTTTTTATAATGGTTGTAGCTGAATATGATGATAAATAATTTGTCTGTATAACTAAATTGTGGCAAGGCTGAAGCATTTCTGTTCAATTGTTAATTACTCGTGATTGTTTATTCGATATGACTGCCACGAGAGAGTGGCTTGCTCAAATCCATAATTTTATTTCAATTATGCTGCAGTGAAGTTGGAAATGGAACATGGGATTCCTGGTTTAAGCCTCTTAACGAACAGGTAAGGTAAAGGCGTAACAAATGCTACTAGGCTTGTCATGTTGGATTCATAGTTATAATATTTTTCTGCTTATGGACTGATATGATATCTGTGTTTTATGTTTCCAGACAGGAATTTTTTGTGACAAGGTAATGAAGCTCTCTTGTAATTGTGGTTTATTATTCACTGGCCTGCAACTGCCTCTGACAAGCCATCATATTCATACCTACAGGTGAAGCAAATGAAAGAGCTGAGTGGAGGTTACAACATGGTTGGTCTCTCTCAGGTAATTTATTTGGATAGGATCAGAGCATTTCAATCTTTGTCATGTTTGTAATGTCAAATGTGATATGTTTTTATCTTTTGCTTGATTTAACAGGGAAACTTAGTAGGTCGAGGTGTTATAGAGCTTTGTGATGGTGGACCTCCGGTAAGAAACAATTTCTTATAAATTGTACCGGAATTCACTAATACAGTAATACCAGAGGCTCTCTTGGTTTCCATGATGTGTTTTTTTGTTGAATTGGCATTTCCTTGACATACATATATAAATTTTGTATTTTCTTCGTGATTTAGCTGCATAATTGTGAATATTTTTTTTCTTGTTAAGATGTTCTCTTCCTTTCCATCTCAGTTGCCGATACAGAATGAATTTGCACAGTTTTTGAAAGCGTAATGCAATGAGAATGATATAAGATAAAACCTATAATCTACCACAAAATCAGAACCTTCACACTCAAATCTTCTTCAGGGAATTATTTTGATGCATTTAGAAATAACTGTGCATTGAGATTCTTCAATGTTTTTGTGTGGTTGTTTCATCCATTACTGATTACAATATTCTGTGAATTATTGTTTCCTTGCATACTTAAATTACAATTTTCACCAACTAATCATGGTAACAGGTTAAGAATTATCTCTTTAGGAGGACCTCATGCCGGTATTGCTACTGTGCCTACTTGTGGGGTAAGCAATAATGTGAATTTTCATTTTGTTAAATTGAAATGATTCAGATTCATCTAATCTAATTCTGCATCTTCGTTCTTTACAAATGCATCAACATTCAACAAACATCCCAGTGATGGTTTATTTTGTTGTCTTATCTTGAGCTCTAATTGATGCTATCTGTTATGCTTCTGCAGTCTGGTATTTTATGCCAAATAATAGACAAACTGCTCAAGTCAAAGATCTACAGTGACTATATCCAAGTATGCATCTTGCCTCTGAGTTTGATTTAACCATAAATTACTATCGGTGTGTGTGTGTGTGTTACTTTCAACATTAATTATAGTTTTTAAGACTTTTAACCTTGTCAAAATTTAACTGGCCATCTTCTTAATTTGTGTTTTGATGCTCTAACATGGTTTGTCACTTTTTTCTTTATACTATGGAATTGCAGGATAATTTGGCTCTGAGTGGGTATCTTAAGTTTCCAAACGTAAGTAGTTTGCTTTGGATATGACATTTCTGCATGTGTATTTTAAATGATAATAATGGAATGAATATGAACCTGCCTTGTTCTTTATATGTTTGTTTACAATAAGTTTATGTCTAAATATATATAAGAATCAACCCTTACTTTCCAGGAAATCCCGGAGTATTTGAAAAAATGCAAGTATCTTCCGAAGCTTAACAATGAACGCCCTGATCAGAGGAATCTGATTTATAAGGAACGATTCAGTAGCTTACAGAACTTAGTGCTGATTATGGTACAATTTTTATTCTAAATTTCTCAACTAAATCCAAATAGGCATGTAAAGCAAGCTCATTGTTTTTTTTTTTTTTTTTTTTTTTTTTTTTTTTTTCCATTTGATATTTCTACTTTCAACAATTCTTTTTTTGTTCAAGTTATATTTTCAGACTCTTAGTTGTGTTTTTTTCTATGTAATTGTGTGTGCAGACACCACTTTACACTGAAGACTGGATCGGACTAGAGGCGTTGGATGATGCCGGAAAAGTTAAGTACATCGCTGTGGAAAGAGGTCATCAGGAAATCTCCATAGACGATATGAAGAAGTATGTAGTGCCTTACTTGACAGCTCAGGCTCCGGGCTCGGAAAAGGATGATGATCATGTTGGAGTTGGAGCTCACAGAGCGGCACGAAAAAGCAACATAAAGAAAATATACAATGCAAACCAAACTCCATAAGTTTTTCTCATTCGATTCATAAAATAAAAGCAAACTTTTTTCTCATTTTCAATTTCTTTCTATCAAGTTTCAAGGGCTGCAGTTAGGAATTATATACATGTCATGTATCCCAAACACAAGAAATCAATCAAATAGAACTACGTACAACAATAAGAAAGATGAACCGATGTAAAATGATTAAAAAAATTGAAAACTAACGAAAACATATATTTTTTTTCTTTTTCTAATTGTTTAATTTCGTGATTGTATAGTTTAGGGTAACTTACTTATTATAGTATAGTTTAGAGTTCATCAAACAAAAGAGGGTTTACGGATAATATTTAAGGATTTTAACTTACTTACCTTACTTACTTTAACAACTCTTTTTACATTTAAATATAGAGTAATGCTACGGTCCAAATTTTTTTCCTAAATTCTTTCACAAATGATGTGGTATGTGAAGTGTCAACATTATATCACTCATCACATAATCTCATGATTTACAAGATATTAACACTTCACCTGCCACATCATTTAGGAAAGAATTTGGAAATAAAAAAATAAAAAAATTAGGATGTTTAGTATTACTCTTAAATACAAAATATATAAAGTATAAAATTTTGAGCTATAAAATTTAAATTTTAAATATTAAATTTTTTTTAATAGTTTAATCAAAATTTTAAATTTTACTAGAAAAACATTATTTTAACAAATAGACCTTAAATACTTTATTACTTTAAAATTGTTAATAGGTAAGTAGATTTATTATTTAACATAATTGACATGACTTATAAATACATAAATGTTCAAGTCGGTCCACACTGATATAACCGAATAATTTAATGGATCATGTTTGATTTTCAACTTATGATACATGATAAGTTTAACAAACCGTATTTGGATTGAGAAAAAATTAACGGGCCGTTTTTGGATGTATACAAATACAACATCTAATACATTATACATGTACTGATGTACAGTCCACATGACAATCAATGCAATCGACCGGAGTTTTTGAAATATATGAACAAAAAGTGTGAAATTGAGAAAAAGCTACCGACACATTAATGCACGTACACAAAATTTCATCCTCCATTCTACTTCCCTATTGACTATCTATGTCTAAACACGAAATTTTGAGACCAATTCAATTATTATGTTAGTTGGGGGAGAGGAAGAATAAAAAATTAATTTAATATATTAAAAATGCAACATTTTTATTTTATTCATAATCTGATTTAATCCAATACTGACCACCCTTGCAATGGGATAAATGGTGCACTAAATAAAGAACATGATTCAATCTCATTTCCACAAAATATTATAATACAGTCAAGCATGTCATGTGAAGCCAGAAAATATAAATTTAGTCCATAATCTTTCATTTTCTTTTAAATGGAAACATTGAATCAGAAAAATGAAAATTCAATGCTTTCAATATGTGTTTCCATGCATATATTTTGTTTCTTTCTCTTTTGGTTATGCACTGACGTGGCAGCCCACCCATGCAACATAAAAAAGACACGACCGCAGAAGAACAAAACCCAAACAGAACAGACCAAGTTACAGTGATCTTCTATCTCCGATTGGGTGACTTGAAGAAATAAATTAGCAACCTGACACGCACTGATAATTGATATTTATTGATAATAACCAGCAAACAAACACACAATTTTCCAAGGGGGTTGTCCTCTGTTCACCAATTTCCCATTTATTGATATTATATTCAACTCTGGGGACTTGAAGAATAAGCTGATAATTGTTTGTTAATCTTCACTTTCATGGCTTTTCACTCGCTACCCATTACCTTTTTCTCTATTTTTGTCTTGCTTTTCTTCTTCCCAGTTTCTCTTTCCATTCCCTTCATCGTTCTCCATGGTAATTTTTACCCTCTTCTTCTTCTTCTTCTTCTTTTTATTTAAATGTCTTGTGTTTTGATTTTTATCTTGATACCAAGTCTGGATTTTTATTTGATGACTTTGTTTCTGCGTTTGGATTTCATTGTTTTTACCCTTTTTGGCTGAATTATTGGAATGATGTTGTAAATTTTGATATATATTTTGAGTTGATTTGACTGCTGTTTGTTAGACGGTGTTGCTTTTTTTATTTTATCTTGGAAAGATTATGTTTTTAGCTCAGAACATTCAGTGTAGACTGTAGAGTAGTTTCATAATCTTCTTAATTGATTGGACTTAACAAGTTTACAAATTCTTAAAAGGTTATGGTGATGTTACAAGGTGTTTGAAGTAGAAAGAGTTACAACTTTGATTATAACAATCGTTAAAGTGTGTATTCATATCTTAAATCAATTATAATACTGTAATTATAGCATAATTATTATAATCTTTTAGTCTTCTCAATTATAATAATTTCTAAGAAACTATTATCTGTTATCTTTCCTTTCAACATTTTTTTTTAAATCTTTCTCTTTGTCTAATGTGTTATTATGGCAGGAATTGGAGACCAGTGCTCAAATGGAGGAGTGAAACACTTCACTGAGAATCTCGCCAGCTTTTCTGGTTCTAAAGGATATTGCGTGTATGTTTCCGTTTTCTCTTATTTCTCTTATTGATTAAAACAGTCTTTGATTTGATCCTGCTTAGAATAACGATTGCCTACTAAGTATACATAACGGTGTATTGGAAACTGAGAACAATTCATAGTTACTTTGTTCTGTGCTTAAGTTGTTATAAAGGTTCAAGGAATAATTATAGTTGAATATGATGATAAATAATTTGTGATGTTTCTTTGCCCTGTATAAGTAAATTGTGGCAAGGCTGAAGCATTTCTGTTTAATTGTTACTCATGATTGTTTCTTCCTTATGACTGCTAGGAGAGAAATTGTGTGAACCATCTAGAATGGTTTTCTCATGTTCATATTTTGATTTTGATTTCTCCCCATGTGTGACGATACTTCATTTTAATTATGCTGCAGTGAAGTTGGGGATGGAACATGGGATTCCTGGTTTAAGCCTCTTGACGAACAGGTAAAGGCATAATAATTGCTACTAGGCTTGTCATGTTGAATGCATAGTTATAATTTTCTGCTCATGAACTGATATTTGTGTTTCCTGTTTCCAGACAAGAATTGTTTGTGACAAGGTAATGAAGCTCTCTGGTAATTGTGGTTTATTCATTGGCCTGCTTTATTAGGTTTAACTGCCTCTGACAAGCCATCATACCTACAGGTGAAGGAAATGGAAGAGCTGAGTGGAGGTTACAACATAGTTGGTCTCTCTCAGGTAATTTGTTGGGATAGGAACATTTTAATCTATCATAAAACTGTCACTTTTTGTATGATTGAATGATGTCTTGATTTCCTTCATGACCTGATCAATTGGATGAGACACTTGGACATCTGCAGGGTTGTTTACATGTTATAAGAGTTGTGTGAATATATAAACAGTCAATTTGGTCTCCATCTCCATCTCAATATTATGTTACAATTTGATCTGTTGTTCTACATTTTTAGTTTTTAACAATATAAAGATCCTCTAATCTTGTCTGGCAAATAATTTGTAAATATACAGATAGATATAATTTCTCCGATCTGTATTGTTATGATTGATTGTCTTTTTGTTTCTTGATGTTTCTTGATGATAATACCGAACACAACAGTTTTTTGTTATTTTCATTTTATTTAACGCTAGAGCTCTGGCAACCTGTGTATAGCAGTTTCATTCTTAATCTTTTGCTTGATTTAACAGGGAAACCTAATAGGTCGAGGTGTTATAGAGCATTGTGAAGGTGGACCTCCGGTAAGAACCAGTTTAATACAAAGTTGTTATATGCATTTAGAAGTAACTGTGTATTGGGATTCTTTCCCATAGCGCGATTGGTTTCTAAAACTAACTGTTGTTTAAATGAAATTTTATGCACTCCAAATGGCTTTGCTTCTATGATATCCTGTATTTATCTATAACTGCTTCCTCAGCCTCTGATCTTTGTGGTCTACCACAATCGAGAGACTGAAAAAAGTCGTCTCATAATGATGATATCATTTAATTGGGCTTTCCTTTTTTCAACTACTTACTACCTTCCACAAATTGTTTTGTTAGTGCCCAGAATTTCTTCATTGCTTATGAAAACCAGGGTTGTTGCACCTCACACTGGTGCATCAGCATCAAAAAAGTCTCTGTGGATCAACGTTCAATAATTTGTGTGGTTATTTCATACATTACTGGTTACAATATCCTGTGAATTATTTGCTTCGTTATGTAGATCTAACATAAATTATAATTCTCCTATTAATCATGGTAACAGGTCAGGAATTTTATCTCTTTAGGAGGACCTCATGCTGGTACTGCTTCTGTGCCTCTTTGCGGGGTAAGTAGTAATATGAATTTTCAATCTGTTACAATATTCTGCATCTTCTTTCTCTTCACATGCGTCAACAAGGTTAGCTTAGGTTATCTTGATTTCTAGGTCCAAAGTATAATGAGTATTTGTAAAATCCTCCAAATGGTCAAATACATGGGACCTTACAATATTCGATAGAGAAGGAAAATGAAATAAGAATACATATGTGGTGATTGAAGCAGGAGTCAGTTTGCTAGATACCGGCATGACATTGTTGGCAGTCACCTAATAGCGTTTTGACAGTGGAAAATGAATTGACATAGCCAATCCAGTATATATTATCTTAGACAGATATTGAGATTAATTTTTGCTACATGTTCTCTCCCTGACAAACAAAGATAGAGAGTGATTTTAGTTAGATGTCAATTAAGTTGGGAGTTCCAGCACAAACATCTCAGTGACAGTTTATTTTGTTGTTACAAAGTCTTGTTGTCTTATCTTGAGCTTTAATTGATCCTATTTGTTATGCTTCTGCAGTCTGGTATTTTTTGCAAAATAGCAAACAACCTGATCAAGTCAGAGATCTACAGTGACTATATCCAAGTATGCATCTTGCCTCTGAGTTTGATTTAACCGTAAATTACTATCAGTGTGTGTGTGTGTGTGTTACTTTCAACATTTAAAGTTTTTTAGACTTTAAACTTGTCAGAATTTAACTGGCCATCTTCTGTGTAATTCGATGCTCTAACACGGTTTGTCATTTGGCTTACTTTACTCTTTATACATGGAATTGCAGGATCATTTGGCTCCAAGTGGGTATCTTAAGTTTCCAAACGTAAGTAGTCTGCTTTGATACATAAGGAGATATTGCATTGAGACTTTCAACTGCATATTTCTGGTTATTAATTTGTGAATGTTTTATTTTTGCATAGATCTATTCTTTGTATGGATGAATTCTTCTGTTTTTGATTACTTGTTTCTGTTTCTGCAGTTTTTTTTTCTTTTTAATTTGGATAAGATATTTCTGCCTGTATATTTTAAATTATAATGGAATGAATATGAACCTGCCGTGTTCTTTATGTTTGCTTACAATAATTTTATGTCTAAATCAACTCTTACTTTCCAGGATATCCCGAATTATTTGAAAAAATGTAAGTTTCTTCCGAAGCTTAACAATGAACTCTCTGATCAGAGGAATTCAACTTACAAGGAACGATTCAGTAGCTTAAAGAACTTGGTGCTGATTATGGTACGTAATTCAGAAGTAGTTTGTTTCTCCTGTTGTTAAAATAACTTGAGAATATGGACAATTTGTATTCTAGATTTCTTAAACTAAATTCAAATTGGCATGATCAATTTTCCATTTGATATTTCTACTTTCAACAGTTTCAGAATGACACTGTTTTGATACCTAAGGAAACCGCCTGGTTTGGATATTATCCAGACGGGGCCTTCGATCCAGTTATACCTCCACAACAGGTATTTCTTTCTTTTATTATTATTATTTTTATATTGAAACAATAATTTCACAGGCAGAAGCTGAGCAGTGGTTGATCTATATTCTTGTATTAATGGTCATTTCTCTGTGAGTTCTATAGTTTAGATCAGCAGCCTTAACCTGTGTTTCGATGAATGTCTTGAATGCAGAATTCGTTTAATGTAGATGAAGCTGCAGTGCCTTCATTTAATATGTAGATGTAAATAAAGTACATCAAATATATTTAATCCCAGAATGTGGAGAATTCACCCATCCAACTTGCAACATATTGAAAAAACATATTTACATTCTCTACTTATGTTTACATGACTGTCTGTGCAGACACTGCTTTACAGTGAAGACTGGATCGGGCTAAAAGCGTTGGATGGTGCTGGAAGAGTTAAGTATATCAGTGTGGCAGGAGGTCATCTGAAAATCTCCACAGACGATATGAAGAAGCATGTCGTGCCTTACTTGACAAGTCAGGCACTAAACAGCAACAGAAAGCAGATGAACAGGTTAGAGAGCGAAGCATCCTCAGAAGTGGTATATGAATATGATGGATCAGCATCCTTTAAGTGGCCCTCATCAGTCAAGAGCTTCTTTGAGGAACTCATTGGGGTTTCAGATGATAAATCACTTTCCCAGCTTTGATACGAGAATTCGAAAATGCATTCAGTAATGCTGCCTACTATCAAAATATTTACCACAATTTATTCCAAAAAACTTAAGCATTGCTAAGTTTGGATGCATGTATATAAATATATATTCTCCATACGGTGTTTGTACTTGGAGTGGTTTATTTTTAACAACAAATTGAGAAAATTACGCGCTAATGCATGCAGGAGATTCATTTGTTAGTTTACCAGCATTTCTCCTATATCGCTGCTGGTTTACGGGAAACCGTAAGTTTATCAAATTTGAATACAGGGCATACATTTTCAAATTAGAATTGGTTCCTTTCTGTGAATGGGAAGGGTTTATATTTTGGTTTTAACAAGTAAAGCTGAACACTGAGCTCCTTCCTTCTATGCTTCAACAAATATCCGAATACGAAATAAAGCATCATATCATTCAGTAACACAACAAACTTTTTCCATTAAATTCAAATGACAAGGAACAACTCAATTTACAAAGGGTATACAAACACAGTTAAAAGTTCTGCCTAAACAAACATTATTTGTTCTTTATATACGAAAAGAAAAACAAAACAAAAAAGGACATAAAACTTGTAAAACCTTATATGCAACTTTAGTGGGTACTCAGTAGACGCGAATGTCTACACTTATACCTCCCAGGTGATCAGCACTGATTGCGCAGCTGCTCACCCTGCCCAATTTATTTCCCTGAATCTTTGGCTGGGTACGGCAACGTAACCACATGCATGAGATTCTTGTCAGAGCAGCCTGACCAGCAACTCCAACCCGGTAGACAACACTCAAATCTGCCCATATCTCAGTTCCAACAGCCTTGGAAACAAGACTTGAATCATACCCATTTAGGTCCGATTCTGTTACAAAGACAACAGAGCCATCGTCAAATGCCACAAGATCTTGACTTGTCTTTGACCGTGGAGCTCTCAAAACTTGATCACTTATGTTGCTGTACACACAAGCCTTCTCTACTCTAACATGGTAGTATTCCTGAACAGCCTGCAATCACAAACAAGATAAATATTAAGTAAATATGAAATGACCATCATTACAAAGGATATGGGATTTCTTTCCTTATTATCTTAATTTATTATTTTTTTGTAAAAGCCATAAGCTGCTTGTACAAATAAATTTAACCATCCAATCTAATGTATTCAAAGATTTTCAGCACGAAAATGGTGTGCTGTGCAATTATACTTCATAGTGTAAGTGTATACACATCCCAACAAAAGGGTGCAAAATAGTTGCCAAGATGATTACTATTATACCTGCCACTGGGCAGGTGCTAAAAGCACCCTTGGCCTGATGGATCTCACATATTCATATGCCTCATCAGGTGTCATCTGCTTGTGTTGCACCTACAATACACCAAAAGGTTCAGATAAGGTGACCTCCACAAATGAGTTGGCTGGTTAAAACTACTTATCTAACGTAACACTGACCAGGTAACAAATAACAATGGTGGTGCTGCGTCCTCGGCCAGCTTTACAATGAACATAAGTCGTTCGACTGCTCAATGCATTTTCTTCAAGACAACAACAAAAAATATGTCTTAACGTCAAAAGCCTAGTTCTCCTTTTACAACAACAATAAATATAAGATATTAACAAGAGGCAGTGGACTAATTCATATCTACAAATAATAATCATAATAAATTTCAATTGGAAATTTGGAATATCCACCGGCTTGATTTCTGCCTCTCCAAAAATAGAAAAATGTTTTAAAGGTAACAAGTTTCTTTGAGCCAAATCCAACATGAGTGCACACATAGTACGACACAATCCACAACATGGGGGCTTCACCAAGCAGAAGCAAACATAGATAATATCAGACCATATCAGACCATGAGATTTAAAATTTTGGTTTTGCACTTGATATTCAAGCAATTAAAAATCAGATGCTCCAGAATTTATAAATGCATAGAAATCCAACAACATACCCAATGAAATTGCAAGTTATGCCAATTAGGTACATTCAGGAGATTGATGGAGGATCAAGATTTCAGACTCAAAAATTTGACGTCTCGTTGCAAATAACGCTTACCATGCATAAAATCTAAAGCTTGGCATATATCACTAAACGATGGTGCAAAGCAGTAGTCTCTAGTAGGAATCACCAAATGATCAATGCTGTGGGCCTGTCCAAAATCATACAAAAATTATTGATAGATAGATATCAATAGACAAAAGATTCAAAAAGCTGTCAGCAAAAGTAATAATACAGAAAATGTAATAAGCATCACTCTTAAAATGGACTTAAAATCCAGAATAGCTAAAAATCCAGTGAGACCAAGAACCTTAAAGCATATAATCAGATTGAACTTTCATATTAGCAAAGCAAGCTGCCCAACTTATTAACATTTCAGAACATGAAGTACTCACGTGATATAGAGATGTTGGGACTAAAGTCTCATAGGGCTCATTTAATGTTACTACTCCACCAACACCATTCTTCTTGAGGTGTGGAACGTCAGAAGGAAAAGGAACAGCACCTAACAATACAAACTGAAAAAAAGAATATTAGATGTCGTAATTGATTGCGGCTAAAAATGGCCACATTAAAAGCCTAAATTAATCAACGAACTTCAAATAACTTGAAAAAAAAAAAAAAAAAAAGTATAATCGGTAAAAAAGATGCAAAATTTCTTACTCACACAATGCAACTGGAATACATTGAGAACAAGAGGATCAGATAATAATAAAAATCTAAATATACTAAGCTCAAAAAGAGAATTTGTGAAAAATGGAGAAAAAATAAAACAAAGGAAAACTGCCAATAGACAGAAGCAGACAATAATACATTCTCATTGAATAGATCATCAAAGTCACATATACATAAATCATACCTCAAAAGCAATAGAGAGGCATGAGTTACATATCATATAAAACAAAGCCAAATACAGAAATACTTAAAACCACATTGCAAAATGCTTGAAATGAAATCGATGAACAAGCACAATTACACTAACTTATAATCCATTCACCCCTACACATCAATCATCTAAACAAGCCAAAACACATAGATATTTGAAAACAAACTATATTTCCATGGACTTGAAAAAAAATTCCCAGCATGCAAAAAGGACACCTTTTTTAGATTTTTTCTTTTTTTCCATTTTCCCTCAAAACCTAGTCAAGCACATGGAAAACAAATCTCTATAATCATGAGATATATTAAAACGTCAGACGTTGTATCATTGCACCCACTTAAAAATGATTATAGTTCTTCAAACACAAAAGCAATTCACAAACGATATCTTGAAACACACTCTTAAGACATAATTTTAAAATAGGAAACATCTTTAAGAATTTATACCTCATCAACACGATCCCACCAACGGAACTCTGCCTGAAACCTGTTCCTAACAACATTGTAAAACAAGGTGGGGTAAAACAGCACGCGAGCTCCAGCACCAATCAAAACCCTCTTCGTACCCCAATTAACAACGCCTTTCTCTATCTCACTACCACCTGAAACAACGTCCTTTTCACCAAATGATTTCGAATTCTGCTCTTCGCCTCCACTCTCTGCCACCACCACCTCCTCCTCTTCTGCACCTTCCAATTCCTTAATATACATAATAGATAACCCCAAATTTCAACACAATCACAAAAACAATTACAACAATATCCACAAACGGAAAAAAAAAAAAAAAAAAAAACCCTAATCACACGATCAGATATCTACACGATCGGTTGACAGCTTGGTTTATTAACAAGTCAAAATGAAACAATAAAAAATTCACATCATCCGTAACAACGAAAACCCTAATTTTTCAAAGAATGGAGAGACAAAGCCTAAAACTTTTACAAAGAGACGAGAGTGATGGATAAATAAGTGAACTGTGGTTTCTAGACGAAATCAGGACCATATTTCGTGAAAAAAAAAATTAAAAAAAAATGGATTGATCGACTGATGAAAATGAGACGGAGAAGGTGATAGTACGATCGCGAATACAAATGAAAAGAGACAGATAATCGATCGATTTTGCGGATTTTGAAAATATTTTGATCTAAAATCGAGACTTTTTAAAAAGAAAATACTTGAGAATTGTGCGAGCGAGAGAGAGAGAGAGAAAGAAGAGAATCGCCTGGGTTCTACTCTTGGACCTTGTTTTGCTCTAACAAACTTTGAAACCGAAGAAAGTGGGATTGGAGGAGAGATAGAGTGACACCTCATGATTGCGGGATATCGGTGAAACGTAAGGGTCGGTTGTTTTTTCCACTTAAGACTTAATGAGTCTGAATTGAACTCGTTAAGTTGTTTTGTTTATTTTTTTAGGTGGTCAAACAACTTAAAAATATCAAAAAATAACTTTAAAAAAAAAAAAAAAAAAAATCCTGATTTTTAACTTAATTCCAAATCACTGAATTATAATTAAAATATTTTCTTCCAAGTCTATCCTCCAAAAAAAGATATATTTCTAAATTTATCATAATTTGATATGGTGTAAAATTATTTCTTTTAACGTATTTCTTATTTTAAAAGGCTTTTAGAAAGAAAAAAAAAAAAAAAAAACCCTAATCACTTCTCAAATTAAAATATTCTTGAGATTAAATAATTGAATTTCTCTCCTACAAAATCTTGGTAATAACAATTTAATTTTTATTTTTTTTATTATTATTTTTTATCTACATATAGTGGTGAATAATCTTGTCTATCTTATTATGGTGTTTGTTATCGTTATTTTATTATGATATTATGATCATGATGTTATGATATATTGTTTTCTTAGTAATCCAATTGTTTTTCCTGCATATCTTGATATATATATATATATATATATATATATATATATATATATGTATATGTATCTGTGTATATAATTTAGGGACCTATTTAAAAAAAATAATAAAAAAATAAAAAATAAAAAAAAAAGGTATCTAGGAACCTTTTTTTTTTTTAAAAAAAAAAAAATTGATTTCTTGTTGCATATGACCCAGGAAAAAAAAAAAAAAAAATGGTTTCTAGAATTATATACTGGATATTTGGACAATTTGTAAAATTGAATTTGAACTTTTTTTTTTTTTTTTACAATAAATTGAACTTGAACTTTGTTTGCAGAATAACATACAAAATTATATTCCTGGATGAATTTTTTATTATGAATTTTTTATTTTGTTAAATTAAATTTTGTTTGCGGAAGAACATGAAAAATCTTATAAAGAGTGTTGAATGTCAAATTACTTCTTTTAATTAGTATGGGTATAGATGTAAAATTACTTCTTTTTAGACAATTTTATTTTTAAAAAACAAACATGTTGACAGTATATTCGGACGTGAGGAAAAAAAAAAAAAAAAAAAAAAACATGTCATTCAGATTCAGATTTCAGTTACTATTCAGTCTTTAGTAAAATTCAGGAATATTTAGTCTTCAGACAAAAAAACAAACGACCCCGTAGTTTAATGGATGACACGTGTCGATCAAACTTTTAATAGAAAATGTGCATCGCTGCTGTTTGAGGCCATACCTGGGAATTGCCGACAACAATGGACTGAATATAAATCGATCGGGACCTGATAAGATCAACCACGGTAAGATGATCTATAGTATAACTATAGGCTTGTTTGGAGAATTACAGGTAAGAAACAAATAGTTAGGTGAGAAATTAATTAAGTTAAATGAATTATCTATCTCTAATTTATCATTAATTAAAGGAAATAGTTATTTTCATTAGCATCAACGTTTCTAAAAATATAATTTGATTGACATTTCACCTTAAAAATGTTAGGTAAGCAATTAATCGAATTCCCCATTCAGAAAGAAAAGTAAATCAATAAAATTTAATGTGTTTGTTTTATAAGGAATTAATTAAACCATATTTTAATTCATAGAAGAATTCTAAATCAAATAAAAATAAATTTTGCCAATGGTCTATTGCCAATGTGGTGTGACTCTCCAAAAGGAGACTCCATCACCATGATTCAAAGCCTATGATATGCATGAATATATACAAATTTTCCCACCAATAGTGTGGGTGTTATCCCACCAAGGTGTGGGTGCTCTCTCCTCGTTTACAGGGGCTGCAGTCCGAACCGTGCTAGTAGAGCCCAATCTCATCGGTCACGGCAGTTGTTGTATTATAAAAAAATAAAATAATAAATAAATAAATAAATAAATTTTGAAAAACAAATCATCTCGTGAGTGGTGAGTCATGGGTGGCAAAGCCAAAGAGGTGTAGCTAGGAGAATATACATAGTGCTTAGGGCAACTTTTGCAACCAAAAAAAAAAAAAAATTCAAATTATATAGAATATTCAATGGTAGTCAACATCACAGCCGTCCATTCCTTTACAGTCAATCCAATCTCGTCGGTCCCGACAGTTATTATATTATAAAAAAATAAAATAATAAATAAATAAATAAATAAATTTTGAAAAACAAATCATCTCGTGAGTGGTGAGTCATGGGTGGCAAAGCCAAAGAGGTATAGCTAGGAGAATATACATAATGCTTAGGGCAACTTTTGCAACTAAAAAAAAAAAAAAAAAAAAAAGTTCAAATTATATAGAATATTTAATGGTAGTCAACATCACAGCCGTCCATTCCTTTACAGCCAAGAACCGAAGGCATTTGATGATTTGAAATTAAAGGTAGGCAAAAAGTTGCTATATTCTAACACTTCAAATTTTTTTATTTTATTTTATTTTTTTTATTATGTCCTTTACCTCTCTTTTTAAATCTGACACCGATTGAATTAGAAATATGTTAAACTTGACAAGATCAACTGCTATCAACACTTACAAGCACGGTCTAAAATACAACTCTCATTACATATGAGAGATCTACCCACACTTAACGATGTGATTTAATTGACATTATTTGGATCCTCTCGGGCCTCTCTTCACATTTTCTCTTCACCATATCATCACCTTCAAGTGTAGTTGCAATTTTCTTCAAGTAAAAGAATAAAAAGATAGCTAAAGTTGATTCCTGATGCGGACACAACTTTTCTAAATTGTAGAAGAGGCATCTTCAAGAATTTGTCTAACAAAATCTTGTCCATCTGGATTAACCCCAAAAAAGCAGAGTCCTGTAATGAATAAAATTAACATAACAAGAAACTATTAATAAATAATATTATGAGAAGATTATTTTTGAAGATTATTTTTGAAGCATCAAGACACAACTGTGCTTACAAGATAACAGTCAAGTGTTTTCATCAGACACCACTGTAAATAAAAGTTATCGACAACAGCATTCATTTGAAGCATCGGCACAGAATCTCAGCCTAATAAAAGCAAGTGCTAAAGATATACAAATTCATGTGTGAACAAGAAGCTTCAGACAAACATGGTTTAAAACTGTAACATAGAAATCTAGCATCTCAAACATAGATCTTTGTATAAAGACGATAACAACGAATTAGCAAATACAGCAAAAGGACAAGGAGAGAGTTGGGGATTGAGGTTCCCCAAATCATCTTTTTATGAAGAATTCTTAAAGAATCCACTAACAAGGAACCAAAACACCAGGTCTTGATGCAAAGCATATTCCAAATGAATAAATCAATCTGGGAACATCTGCTTGCTCCAAGTATTCCAAGCATTTCTCTACTTTTTACGAGCTCTTCTATCCACGCAACATATAAACAGTGTTAATTGTCTTATAGCGACAAGGCACTCTAACGTGGTTCACACTACACTTTCGAATGCATTTATGGTTGTCCATTTCACAAAAAAAATTGGTTGCACTTCTCAGGTTACTAGAGCTAATGAATCAATCAGAGTAAAATGACTGACAAAAATCCTACAGTAAATTGTTATTCCTATTGAAAAGAAGAACCAGCAAAACAGCAGATAAACACACAACCCAAAAAAGAATACTGTTAGCTTGAACATGAAATCTATTGTACTATGCCACAGAATATTTTCAATGAATTCAAAGGTTTGTAGTCCTATTATTTATGGTTGCAACACTCATAAACACGTTTCCAAAAACGATATCACTGTTTCATTGTTGTAATGTAATCTGTATTCTGTAGTATCGGATTTGATATCCCTTTGGATAACTGGAACTAGGCAACAATTTTCAAGTTCTACGGGTTCTTATTTCTTAATCATGTATATTGAGTTCTCCCAAGTGTCACAGTCCGAGCACTTACAATCAACCCAAAAGACTGGCCTGTTAGGTAGTGTTCGCACCTTCCCTCATAAAAACCCATATCTATCCAATGTGGGACTATGACAAAAGGCACACACAGTCACACATACACATAAACAAAAAATAATAATAATTATAAAACAAAACAGAATAAATGAAAATACTTTTTATGTGTTTATTCACAAAAGTTTCTAAAAACATATAAAAATTCTCAAAAAAGGGTTTTCAGAGAACAACCAGGCAAACAAATTTGCCAGTCAAGAGACAAATTTTGTTTTGAGAAATTGTTTTTTTTTTTTTTTTAATAATGAGAAACAAAAAAAATTTAATGATTTCATAGCAAAAAATAAATAAATAAACATGCCATTAACTTTTTGCTGCTACACAATGGATAAAGATTAAAAGACAACAGCTCCTGAAATTATGCTTGGAAGATATAAAACCGGAAAATTAAAATTCTTCTTGAATACACCAGATTATTCCATTTTCTTGCCTTTCAAACACAGAACACTCTTGCAGCCAATGAAAATTAGCATCATTTAATGATTGTGCTATGAATCTCAATTTATGGTTATAAGTTCCATGGCTGCTTCCATTCATGGGCTACTGCTACCAATTACGGAGCCCAAAATACCTAGGGATGTCAATGGGGCGGGGACTACAAATCCCGACCCCGCCCTGAAAAAAATTACTTGGCCCCAACCTCGCCTATTGAAGACCGAATTCAGGGTGAGGAATTTCCAGGATGGAGGGAGGTGGACCCAACCTCGCCCCGCCCCTCCCCAAATTTATTTTTTTAAATATGAATATTGCACAATTTCTATATATTTAATAGTTATTTTTAATAAATAAATTCTTATATTTTGAATAAACTCAATACCAACACAAAATAAAATTTAAATGTTCATATTTGACTATAGAATAAAATCCAAAAAAATAATTAACGAGAAACAATAGAAAAAGTAAATTGTGAAAACCATTTATCACTAATAAAATATATATTATTTAATTAATTAAAATATTTTATTTTATTTTTTATTGATTAAATATTAATATAATTAATAAATAATAAGCGGGCGTGGGGCGATACCGGGGTGGGGAAACCAAGCCCCAACCCAGCCCATTTCTAAAACGGGACAGAGGACTCGACCCCAAACCCGCCCCAAACCCATTTATTTTGATAAAACACCGCCTCGTATGGGGCAGGGCGGGTTCCCGCGGGGTCGGGTTTTTTTCACATCCCTAAAAATACTACATTAATCAACTTATGCTAGTAAAGAACACATTCTTCATGTACCTACGAAGAAAAAAAAAAAAAAAAAAGGCCCAAACTGCAACCAAAAAATTTTCACCAGGTCTCTGGCAAAGAGATGACCCAAAAGGCAATTTAAAGCAGCTAGGATAACTACAATAAGCCTAAAAAAAAGTTTTAACTTTTAAGTAGAAATAGATGAGCAAGTAAGCAAATGTTTACCATATTATTATTAAACATAACAGGCCACAATGATTATTCAGCATTAATCCAAGCAAACAGTCAGCCTAACATAAAATTTTGGGACAAAGCAATCTTGTTTAAGCTACTGCAATCTGGTAGATCCAAAAAATAAATAAAAGTTTCAATTATGCAAATCTTTGTTGGTTTCTTATTCTTCAATTATCAAACCAATTCCACAAAAAACACAAGTTCAGCATTCCCTCAGTCACTTATTCAGAGTCCAGAGAGCCTTAATCATTTCAAATATCCATCCAAATAGTAAACCAAAGAAAGTTCAGATTATCTCTATAAATTGTTTCAGGGTATGTGACTTCAGTTAGATTGAAAGAAACTCTAGTTGACAACGTAAACGACTTTAACATAATATCTTTCAGGCTTCTTCCCATAATAAGCAGTTGGCAAATTATTAATAACTAAATTGAAACACCAACTGACATTTAGCCCAAGACACTAAAACTGCCAGGTAGCAAGAAGAGGCCTACAGCATGAGGTAGTCACAAAGAATAATTTCAAAATAAATAAGCATATTGGATATTAGGATAATGCTGGAGCGCACCAAGAAATAGGAAGTCGAGAAAAAATGAGCTACCTCACAGCAAGCTCCAAACTGGAATATGTGATGGGGCACATTCTGTCCTTGTAGCAACCTCAGTAAAACCTGGATCAATGAAAGATGGGTTCATTTATATTCTGGTTGAAAAACCAGAGCCATGCACTTCCATTTCAAGTCGCACATCTTAATGACAATCTGGACATGACTTGGGTTTCTATATATGGTAAACATATGAGCAAATTCCACTCTTATTACAGATCTGCTTCTTCTAAATTTGAAAGTTTCTTCTCAGCTTTGCAATAACAACTCATTTTTCTTAAAAAAAACATCACCTTCCAATCCTTGTGAGATGTTTAAATAGATCCTCATCACCAGATTTCTTCAGGTGTTCAACTATTTTATCGAAAGAAGAAGCTTTCAGTCGAATTCTTTTTCCCAACATAAACCTTGCAAGCTTTGCAGCTTCCGCTGAATGGCTTTCTTGACAAAGCCCGACTAAGAGCATAGAATGGATATCAGAGTCAATGGAAGATAAGCACCCAATCTTTTCAATTTCCTCGTATAAGAAAAAACCATCCAGCACATGTCCCTCCAAACAAAGTTCTTTAATCATAAGACTACAAGCCAAACCATCAGGTTTCACCCCATTAGCTAACATTTCTCTAAAGAGCTTCTCAGCTTCCTTAGGTCTTTTAATCCTAATTAACTCCACCACTAGAGAACTATAGCACTCACCAGACGAAACACTACCTCCAGCAACAACTTTATCAATCAACATATAAGCCTCCTCTACTTTCCCCTCAGCGCAAAAGCCCTTAATCAAAGTACTAACTGTGACACGATTAGGAGCACATCCATAAGCTTCCATTCTATCCAAAATACCCAAAGCCTCTATCATCATACCTTTCTCACAGAAAACCTGAATCACAGATGTATAAGTGACAACATTAGGACTACAATCCCCGCCATCTTTCTCCATCTCATCTAACAGTCCTAATGCCCTCTCTGTACTCCCTAACCTATAAACCCCATCAAGAAGAACCGAATATACAACCGAATTGGGGGTGCAACCGTGTCTTCTCATGGCCATAAGCAACCCACAAGCATCCTCTAACCTACCTACATTGCAAAATCCTTTAATCATCAAAACATATGTGATCATATTAGGGTAAAGATCAATCAAACCCATATCTTTCATCAAGTTATCAGCCATAACCATATCACCCTTGTTGCAAAACAGCCTAATAACAACATTATACATGACGGAATCCGCTCTTAAATTGAATTCAGGCATTCTCCTCAATACCCACAAAGCCTCATCAGCAAGCCCAGCTTTTTCACACAAATTTAAAAGCACTTTCATTGTCCTAACACTAACAATACACCCTTCCTTTCGATAAGCCTCAATAACATCATTTAAAACACTCGGGTTTCGCGTGATTTTAAACAATTCACAAGCTTTATCATACATGAATGAACTGTGCCTATAACTTGATTGAAGACCAGCCCATACAAAAAAACGAATACCCATCAGAGATTGACTAGGGAAACACCTATTTAACACTTGATTCACACAAGTAGAGTCCAGTTGCGCATTGACATTGGACAGGGATTTCTCTATGTTGTTAGGGTTTTTCTTCATGTGAGTGTAGAATTTCTCTGCTGATGTAGCAATGGTGGGCAGGTGTTGAGTGAAGAGTCTGGAGTTTTTTGTGTGGACGGAGAGTGATAAAGAGCGAGCAAGTGAAAAATGTGGCATGGATTTTGACTAGGGTTTTAGGATTTTGTAAGTGAAAAAAGAATAATGGTAGAAATATTACCTTAAATGATCCAAGTCAAGATTTTTGAGAGATTGAGAGCAGAGAGCGGAGTCGGATTCAAGGACAAGGATCCTCTGCTGATCAAAAATTCACAATATGTGCTGAGCTTTGCTGAGCTTTGACGGATCTTCTTACACGTGGCTAATAAAAAAATAGAAGGCTAAGATTTAATTAATTAGTTTAACGTTTTCTTTTTTCTTTCAACTGACAGATACAGGCACAACTAACGCTCAATCCCTAATAACAGAGCATCATTTTTTTGTTCTTCTCTTCACTTTGCAAACGGCCGCCGCTTAATTCCTAACTCCCTTTGATAATGATTTTTTGTGGTAGGAAAATGATTTGATACCCATTACAGGTGGGTTTTCATTTGGGTGGAAAACCCTCTCATCATCACCGTCTTCCTCTTCTCTCTCTCTCTCTCTCTCTCTCTCTCTTCCATCTCTAACTCGATCTCAATCTCTCATCTCCACCTCAAAAATTCAAAAAATCAAAAGGGTTTGGTTGTGGCTGTTTACAGGAGGGGGAGGCCGGCGGTCGTGTTTGGGTTTGAGTTTTGTTTGGCCGCCGGCCGAGGTTGGATTTGAGGGTGGATGGTTTGGCTTCTGGGTTTGGGTGGATGGCGGTTTGGTGGTGGTAGTGGTGATTGATTCTGTTAAGAGATCCGGCACAATTCCTTGACCGACTTTAAATCGTTTTCCATTTCTGAGATTTTCTTGTTTACATGTATCAATCGAATTTGTGGGTCAATTTTTTTAGATGAGTTGAGAGCGGTGATGTATTAGAAAAAGGAGTAATTGCACAAACGTTCCCTAAGTTTAGGCCTAATTACACATATATGGAATTTTTACTAAATATTACACAAATATCCCCTACCGTCAGTTGACTTCCATCCAAACTAACCATTGATCAGATTTTTAGTATTAAAAGTCCAAAATACCCTTAGTTACTTATTTATACTTTATTTTGTTGCCCTTAAAGTAAAATAAATTATATAAAAATACAAATAAAAAAAATTTTAATTACATTTTTTTCAAACAAATTTTAAAAGACAAAAATATATAAAACAAAATATTTAGAATTTAAAAAAAAATAGAAAAATGAATAAAGGAAAATTTTTAAGAAAAGAAATAGATAACAGATCTCAAATACGCTATTGTTAGGACTTGGATCTATAATCATGTAAAACACAACAAGATATTAAGTTTTTGACATTAAAATACAATCATTATTGATGATTGAAAATTGAATATAATTGTAGAATCTCATTTATTGCTAAAAATCTTGTGGCTTGAATGGAATCCTTATCAAACATTGAACATCTCATGAGAGGTTGTAGAGAGTCTATTGCTGTGTGGGAAGATGTTTTTCAAGGCACTACTTCTTCTTCCTCTTTTACTGGTAATATGGATGACTGGATGTTCAGTAACTTGCACAACAACAGGTTGGTGTATGGTAACGTTCCCAGCTTCCTCCTTTTTGCTAATACTTTATGGCTAATATGGAAATGGAGATGTAACAAAGTGTTTGATAAGGATTTCTGCCTCCCTCATTCTCCTCATATGATTATTCTTAAAATCTGTAAGGACTGGTTGGAAGCTCATAACGCTAGAATTGATAGACATGTCAGTGCCACTCTGATTGCTTGGGTTCCGCCGTGTGAAGGCACTGTGAAGCTGAACGTGGATGGTGGCTGTGCTACAGACTCAAGTTGCATCACTGCTGGGGGTGTCCTACGTGACCACTTGAGAAATTGGTTGGGAGGGTTTGTGTTAAATAAAGGTTCTGGCACTGTTATTGAAGCTGAATTTTGGGGTCTCTTAAAAGGTCTTCGTTTGGCTTGGAGAAAAGGCATTAGAAATTTGATTGTGGAAACTGATGCTAGAGATGTTGTTTAACTTCTTTCTACTGAAACCATCTCTAATCACCCTCTGTTTAGCATTATTCAGAGCTGCAAAAATCTGATTTCTGCTAACTGGGAATGCAATGTGAGCCATGTTTATAGGGAGGGCAATATGTTGGCGGATGGGCTTGCTAAGATGGGTCAAGATATGGAGATGGGTGCCATTTATTTTGAAGAACCCCCTCATGCTGTTACTGGTATTTTTGCTGATGATGCCAGAGGCGTTGCCTCTGCTAGACTGATGTTCTCTTAGTTTCCCCTGTTTTGTTGCTTGTTCTGGGTCAATGCCCTCTTTTGTACCAAAAAAAAAAAAAATTTGAATATAATTGTGGTTTGTTGGTTTATGAATCATCAATAATGATTGTATTTTAATGTTAAACTTAAAATATAGTTTTGTTTTTCATGATTGTGGATCCATGTCCCAGCAATGGCGTATTTGAGATCAATATGTTCTCCATTTCTTTTCTTTAAAAAACTCTTTTATTCTTTTTTTTCTAATTTTTTTTAAAGTCTAAATTTTTTGTTTAATATATTTTTGTCTTTAAAAATTTGTTTGAAAAAAATATAATTAAAAGTTTTTTATTTGCATCTTTATATAATTTATTTTATTTAAAGGGGAACAAAATAAAGTATAAATAAGTAACTAAGGGTATTTTGGACTTTTAATACTAAAATCTAGTCAACAGTTAGTTTAGATGGAAGTCAACTGGCGATAGGAGATGTTTGTGTAATATTTGGTAAAAAGTCCATATGCGTGTAATTAGGCTTAAGCTCGAGGGACGTTTGTGCAATTACTCCTTAAAAAAGTTCTTTTCATTTTCACCCATCTCTCTCCGTCGACTTCAACCTAAAAGAAATTCCTTATTTGCTCCAAATTAACAATTTTGATTAAATTTTGTAATTAAATGATACTTGACTATGAGAAATCGAGAACAATTGAGCATGGAAGAGCAACGACCGAAAGGGAGTTAGGAATTATGCAAAGTGAATGAGTGTTAGTTGTGCCTGTATTTGCCAGTTGAAAGAAAAAAGAAAGTAAACTAATTAACTAAATCCCAGCCTTCTATTTCTTTATAAACCATGTGTAAGAAGATATGACAAAGCTCAGCACATTTTATGATTAGCAGAGGATCCTTGTCCCCGATTCAAACCCAACGAAACCACCAAATCTCCACAGAGTCCGACTGCTGCACCCGGTCAAATTCAAAAGTGAAAGAGCTTGTCTACCTTTTAACAAAAGATACAAGTCAAAGGGTGAATTTAGTATTGCTGTAACTTTTACGATAATCACCGCTAGCTGTGTTAAAGGAATAATCAATCAGCAGATGTTTGGTTAATTGTACTTCTAAAACTACTGTATATTTCAAAAGCAGTATTCATATATTTGGTAATTTTATTTCAAAAATGCTTAAATTAGTTACAATGACTAAAATAGACATGATTTTAGAACCTTATTTCATTTTTTTCAGTAATTATATATATTAAATCAATATTTAAATTAGAAAAAAAATCATAAGAATAATAAAAACATTTAATTTTAAGATGAAATAAGGTATATAAATGATTTTAATTTGATTTCACAAGGATAATAATCATATTTTAAAAAGATTCATTAAATGTTTAAATAGATTATTCCATAATCACTTTCAAAAAGTAACCTCCATCTACTTCTCAAAATCACTGTCAAAACTTACCAGATTATCAATTAATCACTTTTGAAAGTTTTACTAAACATCATTATATGCCAAAAATATAAAATAAGTTGATTTTAACTTCTCAAAAGCAATACAAAATTAGCCTAAATTTTACAATTGAAAGAAAATACAATTTATTTATTTTTAAAATCAAAAGATTGACTAAACTTTCTCTAATTTTTCAATTGATTTTAAGTTGAAATTCACGTAAATTAATTTTATTTGAAACAAATAATGTGTATAAAACTATCGGGGGGGGGGGGGGGGGGGGGGGGGGGGGGGGGGGGGGGTGTGAATAGATTTTAAACTTATTATCCAATTTTTCGTGTAAAGTTAATATTACGAAATTATCTCTAACTAGATAAAGCAATAAATCAAATGTAAAATGCGGAAATTAAATAACACTTGATTTTTACGTGGAAACCCTCAACAGGGAAAAACCACGGGCTGGTAAATGCGCCATACTCGAACCTCGAATCCACTAATTGTGATAGCGTATACAACATAATCCCGGTTTGACGGCCTAATCCCGGCCAGTATCCCGCTACCACTACCCGCAGGCCTGTAAAAGTGGACTTGTCCAATTTGCTCATGTGACCACCTAATCCCGGTCTATCACACAAGACTTACTTCTCCGAAGAGATCAACACCCTAAGTGAATATGCAATGATATCCAAATATACAATATAGAGCTAGGGTACTCTAGATGCTTACCTAGGATTATATGATGACAATAAAATCAATCCTAGATATGAAAATAGCTATATATCATGGCATACAACTTTAGCTAAGTAAAGGATAACCAATCCTAGATACAAAGCTATCACAAAAAACCCACAAACATTCAAAAGATTAATTAGTTGATTAAAAACAATCTATCAACCTAGTTATAAATAAATCACACAAGAATGTTTATGGCATAGCTTTTAGGCAATAAATACCTAATCAATTAAGCTATCAAAAATAATCTCAATCATAAAATGAGATTAATTAGCTAGATATAAAATAGGCATGAAAACCTAACTAACATAAATAACCCAATCAACACATAATCTCAATTATGTATGTAGAAATTACTCAAAGAACATACAAGTGATAAAAGAGATAAATGATAAGTAAAAACACTAATTATGTAAGATAAAAGTGTTCAACAAATCATACCATGTGTGTTGAAGAAGACCCATGCATTAGCACATACTAGATGAACCTAGATGATGCCTAGATGATGATTTGTGCATGTGGGAATGGGTTTAGAGAGATAAATATGTAATATTTAAGCTTTTTCTCTCAAGTCTCTCTTTCTCTCTCAAGAATATGGAGCCTCTCTCTCTAGGGTTTGATTTTATGGCTCAACTCTGAAAATGATAAGAAAGATATGTATTTATAATGCCCAAGTGAAACTATGTCGTTTTGGAAGAAGTGGAAAAATTATGGGCATTTTCACGGTACTCGCGTCAGTGCAGAGGCTCAAAATTCGAGCGCTTCGAAACATGACCAAACGATATCGAAACTTTTCGTATGATATATCGTTGGAAAGGTATGGATGTCTAATTTCTACTCATTTTTATAGAATGACATTTCAATATCTTTAGAAAAAGTTATGGTCAATTGAGTGACCAAAGGTCAGAAACGGACAACAACAGAGTTACCCTGTTTTGGTTGTAACTTTGGAGATTTTAAAACCAATCCAAACGGTCATGAAATATTACGAATAATATACCGTTGGAAAGGTATGGGTGTCTAGTTTGTACAAAAATTTTCAAAACTCATTTTGAAGCTGTGTAAAAAGTTATGGCCACAAGACCATACATAGGTCAGTTTTGAAAATCATTTAAATCATTAAAATTCAATCTCTTGAAACTAGACATTTTACTCCAAACACCAAACCAAAACTACCACTTATCCAAGAGAAGAATAAGACCTTCTCAAGTGGTCAACCATTGCGCTAAGACATGCACACCATCGTGCAAGCGCGGATGTTTCCGATCACACAAACGGAAACAAATTACACCACACTTAAGACTAATCATGAGGTGCAAGTGTGGGTATTGAATGCATCCTAATGCCTAACATGTCATGGCATTATCATTAAATAAGATGCACTCAATTCAAACATGCATGAATAAAATTCATGACTTTGCATCCTAATGCCTAAACATGTCATGACATTTCAATAAACTAGATGCAATTAAATAAACATGCATGAAGAGATATTCAACAATTATGAATGCACACATATGAAAACACACAACATATAAGAATAACATTTATGCATGAGTTTTGTGTGTGTGCAACTAGATCTCTTCAAAGCACGTAAGCACTAGAAATTTACCTTTGGTGATTATCAAGATGAGGTCTTAAAAGGGCCTTGAGCTTGAATACCAATACCTAAGCTACCCTTACAATAAACCCCACATGTGGTTTGTCCATGAAACAAGCCAATCAATAAATGGGAATCCTTACAATCTCCCTCTTTGGCTATTTCGTGACAAAACCACCACTTACATTAATCCTCACAATAAAATAGAAACTAAAGGGATTTTCTACATTACAAAGAGATAAATAAAAGCTATATCTTCAAGTCTTCAATCTCTTGTAGAACAATCAATCCTTCAAAACAAAGTTTCTATACTTTCCAATACAAGTATATGTGAGATTAATCATGTGAGATAAAACAAGTATTTGCAATAAGAATTTAAGCATAACATCATGCAATGTATGTGAAGTGCAAATGCTTCCCCTCAACGGGTTACTCTCCCTCAAAGTAAAAAACTCCCCAATCATGTGAATGCTACAATCAGAGGTGGCACGGTTCCGGTTTCGATTCCGGTTCTACAGGAACCGGCGGTTTTGCCGGATTTTTTTTTTATTTTTTATTTTTTTTTTAACAAATGACAATAAAATAAAATTAAAATTAAATAAAATATATAAATGACAAATTACAAAATTAAATTAAATTATAAAATAAAATTACAAATGACAAAAGAAAAAGAAAAATGGGTTCTTATGGGTTCTTGAACCATGGTTGCAAAAGAACCATGATAACACCCTAACCAATGAAGCCACATTCAATTCTAGTATAATAATTGAAACAAAAACTATAAGTAGTATAAAGATTTATTTTAAAACGTGTCCATTTACACGAGGCCTGACTTTAAAGTAATTCTCCGGACCAAGACGGGCACGGATGTGGTGTCGGATCGAGAGGGAAAATTTTCTTACTAGGTTTTAAACGAGGTTCGAAATAGACACGACACTTAAAAACACTTTTTTTTTGATGAAAAAGGGGTTTTTGGGGCTCGAAAAGTGGGCACAAGCCCTTTGGTCTTGCTCCCATTGGATTCCTTGCATCATTCTATGCGATTTCAAAAAAAAAATCACCCAATTCGGACATCCGAGCACAAAGTTATGGCCTTTCAAAGTTTAAGGCATATATACAAATTTTTTTACCGCAATTTTTTTTTTTTTTGAGGCAAATTTTTTCTATTATCTCGTTGTCAACGGCAATTTTTCTACTAAGAGTTTGACACTTTGTGTTCTCTATTCCGTTGAATACTCATTGTTTACCAAAGCTGAATACCGTCTTCAAAACAATTACAAAATGAAATAAATATTAAAAACCTTGGAAACTTGGAGACTTGAGAGTGTTGGAGAGAAATTAGAATTAGAGAATTGAGAAGAAATTGGTGTGAGGAAAAATGAAAGGGGGGGGGGGGGGAGTGTGGTATTTATAGAAAAAAAAATTGTGCAAACCGGCAGTTCGAACCGGAACCGGAACCGACGGTTCCAATCTGGTTCGAACCGTCGGTTCGACCAAATCATAGAACCGAAACCGGAATCGAAAATCCAGTTTTTCCGGATCCGGTTCCGACGGTTCCAACCGGAACCGTGCCGGGTCTAGCTACAATGATTTAGCAATTAGTATTCTCCCCCTAACTACATACTACTCCCCCTTTTTGTCATGAGATGGGCAAAAGAGTAGTCCCCAACCGGATCACTTGTAGCAAAGAGAGATAGTAGCATACATGTCATTTGCATAATCATATAATACACTTTATGCATCTCAATTAATTGGAGAGAACAAGGAGATTTATTTTCATAAAAAATGTGTGATTAATATGCTTTGCATGCAAGACATGTTGCATTCAAATCCAAAAGAAATGGTATTTGGCAAAACAAATGACAAAGGTTTCCTTTAAGAATTCAAACCAATTTCACCATTTGTCATGAATAAAAGCAAGGATATAGATTGTTCAAAGAATTCAATTTAATGAGCAACTATATCCAACCTTACAAGCAAAACATGACATGAGTGACTTTTTGCACCCTATTCGATTTTTCCGGGTAAAATACCCGTATGATAGTAGCCATGTTCCACAAGTAGGAAAGAGAGACATTTTGATTTCCATTTGAGTCTCATTTGCTTTTCACACATTATTTTTGCATTTAAGAAAATGCAATCAACAATTCATGCTTTTCATTTTTTAGCATGTCATTTAACAATCATCATGTCATGGAGATCATTATAGGTCATTCAAAGAGTACTTCCTATGAATATCTCCTAGTCCAAAAATGCATGTTTGAACATAAATATGACATGGATTGCAATACAAGCATTGGTTCACACTTATTGAAGTAAAAACATGTAAGCACATGTGCAACCAAGCTACTCAAACAATTAAAAAAGAAGCATAAAATTTTTCAAATTTTTGCATTCAACAAGTATGCAAGTGCTCTCTTTGCTTGAGTTCCCCATATGGGGTCAAAATCCACACCACTTCAATGAAGGGCATGTGGTCTAAAAGACTTACCAAGTCCATAGGACCTAGTTGAACCTATTTGAGACATGTTTGTCTCATAGCAAGCGGGTTCGTCTTTTCTAATCCACTTAGGTGTCTCAATAACATACCTAGTGGTCATAGGTTCTAGAGTTTTAGATGGCAAAGGATCATGCAAATGATTTTCTTCCTTTTTAAGGACATGCATCTTAGCTCTAGCCTTTTTCTTTTCAATCATGCATATAAGATTACATATTTAAATGTAATGCAAGCAACTTGGTCTAACATGACCATCAATACCCACATAATGACAAGAGGGGATAAAATTAGGAATTATACCATTCCCTTGAGCATGCAAATGTGCTTTCCCTTGTCGTTGTGGTTGTCTTAGTAGTTGGATGGGATCTCTCCTCTTTTGTTGATGACCAAGACAATGTTGCTTACTCGGTTAAGCTTACATGATTGAGCACTTCCCTTTTAGGATCGTAGGTTGAGGGAAGTTAGCCTTCTTGGTTGGTTAGACCAAGATTGAGGAAGGCTTAGGCTTGAAGCTCTTTGGTGATATGAGCAACGCCCTTTCCTCTTCGTCTCCTCTCTCACGTTAGAGGGACATCTCCTCATTGGAGTTATTTTCTTCTCTCTCAAATTCACTCATAATGTTTGAGTCAAACGAATGCAAGATGTATGTCAAAAAACAGCAATCATACAAAATGCACAGCACACCAAAAATGAGCAAGGATCACCTATGTATATCTAGGAACCCGCTCTGATACCAATTGAAAAGAATAATGAATTCCCGTTTACGCGTGCGTGTCTTTTAAAATATGACTTAGAGGGTGTGTGAAAGGGTTGTTAATCCGTTATTACCAAATTTTCGGATTAGTCAATATTACAAATATAACCCCAATTCACAAAACAATAATCAATAAATGGGAATCCTTACATTATTAATTATGTATAATAATATTCAAACACCATTTCATCTATAAGCCATCTTTTCAAATTCATTTAAGGGCTCATTTGGCACGCCGTATTGGATTGTATTGGATTGTATTATTATTAATACAAACCTATGTTTGGTAATACATTGAATCAGGGGCGAACCCAGGAAATATTTGTTGCCCATGCTAAATTATATGTATAAATGTCTTTTTTTTCCTCATTACACACTAACATTATAAAGACAACTTCATTAGCTATCAATAATTGGATTTATCTGATTTTGTTTAGTCAATATTTTCTAATGCTTAATTAATGGCTCACAAACTCTCACACTAAATTTATTAAATACGGTGTGCAATGTAGAGAAAACTCTTGTGATTTTCCATTTTTCCTCATCCATGCACATTGATATAATAAAGTCAATACAAGACTTACAAACCATTGATTAAGAATAACAAAATTTTATATGATTCTTGATGATATTATTTGTTTAATTTTTTAATAATAAGATGACACTAATAATGGACTACTCAATAATATAAAATACATTGTAAAATTTATGCATAAACAATTATTTAAATTTGTAGTTCAAAAAAAGTTATTTAAACTTACAAATGACTTAATTCTATAATGTTAAAAGCCATAATATTATATGTATTTTAACCACTTACTTTGAACAACAAAATATTTACATTTCATTAAATTTAGACAAACACATCATATTCATGTAATACTATCAAACCTTAGGGGTTGTTTCTGTAATTAACCTTTTATATATTAATTTTTTTTTTTTTTTCAAGAGGGCCGCCTGGGCTACAGCCTGGAGCCGCTCTGCACTGAATTATATCGTATTAAGTTATTCCTATATGATTTTATTGTATTTTATTATATTATAAAAATAGTTCATAATTAATTTTAATATCCCTACCATGAATAAATCAATAAATATTTTTATATAAAAAAACTCAATAAATATTTATTTTAATTGAAACAAAAAATTTAAATAAATAATATTTTTATAAATAAAATAAATATTTCCTATATAATTTTGAAATTATAAAAAAATATTAACAACATAACACATATTTCATCAATATTCCATATTTGTTGAAAAAAAGAAAGAAAAGAAAAGTGTTTTTTTCCAATACAATACAACTTAATACCACCAAATGTAATGTATTAGCTAATACAGTGTTTACGGTATTAGACAATTAAAATGTACTAAAATAATACAATACAGTGTTTGTACATTTTAATTACCTACTACAATATAATACATAATAATAAACATAGCCAAACGAGCCCTTAATTAACATTAAGTAACGATACCTCAAATTTATAACCAAATTTTTAGTTTATTTTTTATTGAAACCAACTTCAATTAAATTTATCAATCACTTTTAGCTATTATCCAACACATTTCAAAACTTTATGCAAATTCTTAGTTTTTCAAAATTTGTTGGCGACACTAGTTTAAACTTGTAATTTTTCTAATATTGATTGTTTTTTCGGTTAAAACCCACTTCAATTAATCTTATCAATCCTTTAAAATACTCTTGTGTGAGTGAGAGTATTTTTCCAATTTCATTTCTCATTGCAATGTTAATTAGCTTTTCAAATTTTGTTTAATCGATTTTAAATGACGCTAACCGATAATAGCTCAAATTTTTTTTTTTAATTTAGTTTTTAGCTGATTTTTGGTTTAAACTCGTTCCGATTAAGTTTATTTATTGCTTTTAGTAATTCTTCAACGTCAATCCAAACTCTGTAAGTTTTTAGGTTTTCGTAATTTGTTTAACTACACCTAACGGATGCTAATTGATACTAATCGACATTGGCTCAAACTTGTTATTTTTCTAATTTTTTTGGTTGATTTTTGGTTGAATGTCAGTTCAATTAATCTAATCAATCTTTTATAGCAATAGTTAAACTCGATTTATCACCTCTGAGTTAATTATCTTTTTGAAATACGTTTAATTGATCATACCCGACACTAATCGATAATAGCTCAAACGTATAAATTTTATGAGTTTTTAGTTCATTTTTGGTTGAAACTCATTTCAATTAAGCTTATCAATCCATTTTAGTAATTTTACAACTTCATATGTAAATTCTTAATTTTTCGATTTTTTATTTATTATTATTATTGAAACACACTACAATCAATTGTATTAATCCCTTGAACTAATATTCCAACTTCACGGCTTACAATTTAATTGGTTAAAGTGGAATTCAAACCCCTTATCACCCAAGTGTAAGAGAAGTGGTCAACCATTTGTAACAATGTGATGGCCCCCCAAATTGTATTCCTTTCACATAAAGTTCAATCATTATTAATAAGTGGATGAATGAAGGGAAACGAGGAATACATTCTATTCACATATACTCCATCACTCAATGAGTGCAGTTGGAATTGTCTCATTTTGTAATGCCCTAATTGCAGACCAAACAAAACAGAATACAGAATATATAAACTCAAAAGGCCCATTTCAAGTACAAGAAATTATAATTTACACCATTAACATAAGAAGAAAATAGTACCCTTTGCTGACTTTGCTTAAGATGGGTTTAAGGCACTTTTCCTTTAGATTTTATTTAGGGGTAATTACCCTAGTGGCCACTGACTTTTGCCACCACTATCAAAATGGCCACCGGATGGGGAATTGGTTTAGAAATGGTCATTTTTGGCAAACAATGTTACATCAATGGCTATTCCGTTATAACACTGTTAACTTGTTCAAAGAATATTACACTAATGGCCATTAATTTGTTCACTTGGTATCAAAATGGCCATTATAATCAATTTTCTCCAAAATTACTTTAGTGGCCATCCATTTGATCAATTGGTATCAAAATGACTATTATAATTGTCCAACTTTTTGTAGAACATGTGTATTGACCATCAATTTTGTTAATTGGTATCAAAACAATCATTATATATACAACTATATTCTATTAGAAAAATAGAGTAAGCAATTATTAAAAATAAAATTTCATTCAATAGAGAAAATGAAGAATTCATTTGATTCAATATAAGTTTAGTCTTATACACATCAAATACTACTTGTCAAACTGCATGAAAATGAAAATTTTCGTTTGAAAAAAGAATCTGGTCCTCAAAACTGATCTCCATCGGTATTAAATTAAGTCTAAGACTGGAGGATTTGATTTTCCTGTAAAAACTATGACAAAACTCACTTTACATGTTGGTTTTTTGTCTTTGTTGGAGAACCCTGAAATTACACTAATAGCGGTTTATTTATATTAAAAAAAAAAGTAGACTTTTGGTGGACTTCATTCCAAGCCAGGCTGGATTAGATTTTTAATTAAGTAAAGATGGTTACAAATAATTTTGAAATATAATTAAATAATGTAAATTCATTGTACTTTATATGTTTTAAATTATTTAATGTTTTTGTTTTAGGATAAAACTATGTAAACGTGCTTCATGGTAAGAAGTTAGCTAAAGATGTGATGCTGAAAAGTGCTTCACTCTCCGTGGTTAATATCAGAGTTAGGAGTTGTCGTACGAAACATTTTGGAGTTGAAAAATTTTCATCGTGTTTTTGATTTTTGTTTTGTTCAAACTTCAAAGGCAGGGCTGCAAGCAAGCTAACCAAGTTGCCCATGTTTGAGCTAATTTTGTGTTATCTTTTTATTAGCAAATTAGCTCATTCATTCTGATGTTGTTATTGTAATTTGTAAACAACTAAACATATACTTTAATCTTTAGGTTTGAAACTTCAAGTAGTATTTGATGTGTATAAAACTAAACTTATATTGAATCAAATGAATTCTTCATTTTCTCTATTGAATGAAATTTTATTTTTAATAATTGCTTACTCTATTTTTCTAATAGAATATAGTTGTATATATAATGATTGTTTTGATACCAATTAACAAAATTGATGGTCAATACACATGTTCTACAAAAAGTTGGACAATTATAATAGTCATTTTGATACCAATTGATCAAATGGATGGCCACTAAAGTAATTTTGGAGAAAATTGATTATAATGGCCATTTTGATACCAAGTGAACAAATTAATGGCCATTAGTGTAATATTCTTTGAACAAGTTAACGGTGTTATAACGGAATGGCCATTGATGTAACATTATTTGCCAAAAATGACCATTTCTAAACCAATTCCCCATCCGGTGGCCATTTTGATAGTGGTGGCAAAAGTCAGTGACCACTAGGGTAATTACCCCTTTTATTTATTTCTGTCTAAGAAGGGTACCCCAAAAAAACACATAATTTGGAAACTTTGAAAAAACAAAAAAAAAAACAGAGGAATCAGATCCATTGTCAACAAAACTTTAGAAAATACTTAACTTTCGGCCACAAGTTTGAGAAAAGAAGGATACCTTATCAACATACTTCATCCTCTAATCACCCTTGTTCATTTTCCTTCTATCTTCTCTTTCCTACTCAGCTTGCCTGTCCATTAACATCTTCATTTTCTAAACACTTTTATAATCTTTACTTTTCTAAAGATGTTTTATTATGTGACAATTTGTTTTGTAAAATCACTTGTTTAATTCTTCTCTAAAAACCAATGTATAATGTGATTTGGTAGTAAAGAACGCTAATTTAGTTTAGAAAGGTCCTGAAATATTTTATGCAAGATCTTGATTGTCACCGCCTTAAATGTCCATTTTAGGTTTCACGCACGCATCCTTCACCCTCACAAATTTACTTTGGATCATAGGCTTCACATAGGCATCCTTCAACCATATCCCAAAACACGTCTACTTAGTTAGGAGAGACAATTTATATACAAACCATGAACCTCACTCACTAGAGATGTGGGATGTGACAATCTACACCCTTCGGACCTCACATCCTCGTGAGGGTCCAAACATAATCACAAATCCAAATCCACATTCACACTAGGTAGCAAGCTTGCTCTGATACCATTATCCTTTTTACATGACTCATAATATTCTAAGAAGAGAAAGCCTTACTCACATTGCTTCAAACAACATTCCTATCAAACTGATACACATAACATTCCACTAATTACCACTCACCTACTAGTCTACTAGTCTACTACTATTATTACTACTATTAGCACCTTCAGCCAAAGAAATGAGTCATGACACTAGTTTTCTTCTTGTTTGGGTTGGGACGTTGGGTTGCTATTGCTAGAAAGCAAAATACCTTGTGCTGAGTAAACACCATGACAACAAGCTTAAATTAATTTGAATGCAAAGTTCAATAAACAATAATAAAACCCAGAACTTTCTACCAGTCAGACAGTCATTGCTGATGTTAGAGAATTCACAAGTGAAGACCTACCACTTCAAATCTTTTTTTTTTCCTAGCAGAAAATGTGAGTATATCCAAGTCTCTGCGTGGCCCTTAAGAGCATCTAAACATCTATTTTATTTATTTATTTTTTAAAAAAAATTCCCAAGAAGAAGAATTGAAGATAGATATAAGAACAAAGAAAAGCAATCCCCCCATAAAGTTGCAGACACAGAAATTCTTTTTTGTTATTTTATGGCCTCCCAAACAGAAAGCTAGCGTACGCAGTCCAAAAGAAGAATCCTGACCACTTCCACGCAACCCATTTGCCCCTTTCAATATACCTATTCTCCTTCATAATCTCCACTCAGATTCTCACTAATTACAATTAATTAATCTTAGCCAAAATTTGTTTTCTGGGTAAACTCTGTTTTCCTCTGTTTCTACTTTGTCATCATATTTTTTTTCCAGGTAGAGTTGGATCCCAGAAACTTTAAAATAACAACTATTCAACTTTGCTGCTGTAAAGTTTAAAAAGATGTAGTGTTGTACCAAAAAATAATTTGATGATGCCAATTTTATGAGTGTGATCTAGGTTTCCAAGATCTTAAAGGACCACTTGTTTGGTATATTTTTCTACTATAGTTGCCGGTTGCTATGTTCTGAATTTCTGATACAAAAATATCAGTTAATATTGGAAGCTAAAAGCTTTTTTTTTTTTTTTTTTTTTTTTTTTTTTTTTTTTTTTTTTTAAAGTTGTGCAAGAACTGAATTTTTTTTTTTATTAAGGTTGCTCATTTGGGTCCAAATTGTCACCTCACTAATGAAAAAAAAAATAACAATAATATAAAAATGATGGAAAATATAAGTTTGTCATAAGTGAAGGCCGAAGAAACACTATCACACTCGAACACACACTTGAACGTCAACATTGACAAAATTGTCATGTAAAAAACTAGCTCAGTAGGTCGGATATCATATCAGATTAGTAGATTAATCCGTTTGGAAGAGTTTCTTCAAGTAGATGTTTTAGTAATAGATCTTTTGAAGTAGATCTTCTACAAGTAGAGTTTTAAAGGAAAGTTGTTGGTCGTTTGATTCTCAATTAAAAAAGCTCTTTTAAATGATAAGATTACCAAAATACTTTAAAAAAATTAAAAATTAAAAGATATGGTTATATTAGACATTTTAGTGTTATTAAAAAAGTTCAAAAAGTCTCCTTGTAAAAGCTTTAAATTTGAGTTTCTCCCACTAGACGTAAAACAACATTTTGTAATCATCCAAAAGCTCTACTGAATGATAACCAAACGATACAACATTTTTTAAAAAGAGCTTTTTTAATTTTTAATTAAAAAAACTCTTTTAACATGTAGAGAAGCTCTTCCAAACGGACATTAAGAGTACAACATTAATCTAACAATAGTATCTACTATTCTACTTGCAAACTGAGTGAATAAAAGGCTATCCTAGTGGGGGGAAAAGAGACAATAATTAACAAACAAAATTTCAGAGAGAGAGGGAGAGAGGGAGGCCATTGGTGTAATTTGCAAAGCAACCAAAAACAAAGCTTAAAATTTGCTCACATCTCCCCAAAACTTTCCTCTCCCTATCTCTGTTTTCCTCTGTCTCCACTTTTCCTTAACCCCCAAGTCTCCTCTCCTTCTTTTTCCTCTTGTCATTATCTTTACATAAAGTGACTCTCAACAAAAAAAAATCCCTCTCAGTCTCTCTGTCTCTTGTTCTTCTTCTTCAATGGCAGATACAGACTCTTACAAGATGTACAAACAGAGAAAAACAGAGGAAAACAAAGCAAACCCAAGTAAGTTCTATACACATTTCCTTTACAAAGCTCTCATAGTTTCAATTTTCTTAGTTGTTCTCCCACTTTTCCCTTCTCAAGCTCCTGAATTCATCAACCAAAATATTCTCAGTAGAAGCTGGGAGCTTCTACACCTTCTCTTTGTCGGTATTGCTGTCTCCTATGGCCTTTTTAGCCATCGAAACGATGAAGTAGAAAAGGAAAACAATAACAACTCAAAGTTCGATAATGCGCAAACTTATGTGTCTAGATTTCTTCAAGTTTCATCTGTTTTTGATGATGAGAATGAAAATTTGTCTGGCTCTGATGAAAACAAGGTCCAAACATGGAGTAGTCAATACTATAGAAATGAACCTGTGGTGGTTGTGGCTAAAGATCACTCTGTTCTTGATCAAGAACAGAGGACCACTGCTTCAAGAATCAGTGACAAACCACTTCTTTTGCCTGTTAGGAGCTTGAAATCTCGTGTTTCGGATTCCGATAACGTTGAAACTAATGTTAAGCCTTCTTCTTCTATTAGTAGGTCTGGTTCAAATTCTGGTTCTAGAAGGTTTTCAAGCAGTTCAAACAAAATAAAAAATGTAGATTTAGGAGGGTTTGTTGATAAAAATGTAAATTTAGAGGAGAAATTGAATGAAAATGTTGTCCTTCCATCTCCAATTCCATGGCGATCAAGATCAGGAAGAATGGAAATGAAAGAAGAAGTCGATAGTCCTCCAATGGAGGATTCTGAGTTCAACAGGCTCGAAACTCGCTCTCTGAGACCTCAAATGTCTCGATCATCTCGACCCAATTCTACATCATCTTCACCAAAGCCGTCCTCTTCACCATCTCTATCTTCTCCAAAGAAGTTTCCTTCTTCTTCTTCCTCTTCTTCTTCTTCTTCTTCTTCTTCTCCTTTTTCCTCTGAGCCTCAAGCGAAGAATTCAGAGGATTCAGTCAGGAAGAAGAGCTTTTATCGGCCTCCTCCTCCGCCTCCACCGCCTCCACCACCTATGACGCACAAATCATCATCAATGAAACTGAGCTCTAGCTACACTAGTGTACAAAGGGACAATCTTGACGGATTTTCAATGGGGAGGTCAGTGAGGACAGCTAGATCATTTGATTCACCTATTTCAGGAATGAAAGATAAAGAAATCGAAGATGGTTTCGATGGAAAATCAGAGAGAAGATCGAAGGAAGTTGATGGCAGAAAAAATGTGACATTTGATCAAACATCTTTCAAGACTGAGCAGCTGAGCCGTGACACTGTCACATTTATGCCAAAGCCAACTTTCATGGAGTTTCCAAAGCAAGATAAGCAAGAATTTGTCGATAAGGTGACCGTGGAAACTGACGGGGACTCGGACATGGAAGAAGAAGAAGAAGATGATGATGATCAAATTGGAGAAAGTCCTTTTATTTCAAACATCGAAAGATGCTACAACAATGATGAAGCTGGTCCAAGCAATGTGAGTGATGGAGGGCCTGATGTCGATAAGAAAGCTGACGAATTCATCGCGAAATTCAGAGAGCAAATCCGGCTTCAGAGGATTGAATCGATCAAGAGATCAAGTGAGCAAATTAGTAGAAACTCTTCAAGATAATCTACGAGATTAATTATTCAACCTTGGTGAAATTAAACTTTATGTTTAAACTTTGGTTTTTATCATTTTTTTTTTTTTTCAAAAAATGTAAGGTGATGATGGTATACAGAGATATATGGTTGGTTTGATATTTATGTAACCAGCAATTAAAATGCAGAAAATGCTTCTTCTGTTCATTGTTCTCCTTCAACTTGGTTTTGCCTTTTGTCCATGACAATGATTTCTTTAAACAGAGTTGATTATATGCACAAATACATTATTTGAGGAAGCTTGTGGTGGCTCCTCTTCTTCTTCTTCTGATTTTCATTGTAAATATTTGATTATGTGAAATGGGTGTGTGATCAGTACTATTCCATTATGCTTGTAAATCTGTTTTAATGGTAATGATGGTGTAATATTCTCACTTATAGTTGCAATTCTATAAGATTTATTTAGGTCTAGTTACTAACTTACTACTACGGTTAGAACAACATCAAACAGTCGGCATATCCCCTCTCAACTTAAATAGTACACATCTATCTTTGCACATTAGTAGTAGGTGTACGCGTTTTAAAAGTATGTGTGAGGACATTCGATGGATATTCGAATCGTATATCTAGTATTTATCTTAGCAAGTCTCGACAGATACTCGTTCAGTGACATATGATGGAGTCATCTAGACTATAAACACAATCTTGTTAATTTTATAATTATATAAGAATATATTTAATTTATCTTAACAAGTCCCGATAGACTGTCATTTAATGACATATGATGGAGTCATCTAGACCATTAACACAATCTTGTGACTCCAATATTTTATAATTTGCTAGTGAGGTGAAGTGATGAATATAAGAATATATTTGACTAAATCACTATGACCGAAGGATGTTGGCTTAATGAAATAAAGAATAAAGAAAAGAATCTCATTCCAACATATATATATATTCCTTACTTTGTCTAATTTATGAAAAATATTATTCACATTCCGATTAATTTTGGAATCACATTACTTCAAAATGAGGTTACCTCATTTTTTCATGAGAATCAAATTTAATAAAATAGTTTACTTTTCTGTCTATTGATCAAATAGCAACTCATGAACCCTATTAATTTTTTCTTTTTTTTACTCTAATTTTCCTCTACCATCACTTTACTTATTATCATTTAAATGAACTTTATAAACATGATTATAATCTCTAGAACACTTCAATTATTATTTCATTTTTTAAATTAAAAATATTCCCACAGAAAATACTATAACAATATATAATGCTTTTCACTAGAAAGACTATTAAAGTTTATAATCAAAGTTATTGATTGAAATATTGAATAAACTTGTTGCATCACCAAATGTATCAATTAAAATAGTTGTTAAGGCATCACACATCCTCTCTTAACTCAAGTAGTCAAGTACAAGTGTAGAGAGTTTTCTTTTCGATTTTGAGGGAAGGCTACGTATCTAGTATGTTTGATCATTCGGTGTCAGATTTCGAAAGAAAATAATAGTTGTTACTTGTTAGGCATCCACTTCAATGTTCTGAAATAGGCCCAACCCAAGCCCAAAACATTTGGAATTTATAGGCCCAAACTGGCTTGTGTAGCCTTTTCTACCTATGTTAGTGACTGCAAGTCTGCAACTATCAGAATTCAGGATGAGGAATGAATATGAATTCACATGAAGGTCATTTTGGTATTGCTGTAACTTTTATAATAATCACTATTAGCTGTGCTGAAAGAATAATCAGCTGCGAAGTTAATCAGCAGATGTTTGGTTAATTGTATTTTTAAAACTACTGTATAGCTCAAAAGAAGTATACAAATGTTTGGTAATTTTATTGTAAAAGTGTTGAAATCAATTACAATGACTAAAATATACATGATTTTATAACCCTACTTCATTTTTTTCATTAATTATATATATTAAATCAATATTTAAGTATAATATTTAAATTAGAAAAAAAAAAATTCCATAAGAACAATGAAAATATTTTTAAAAGATTTTATAAATCAAATCAATATTTAAGTAGAAAATTTAATTTTGAGATGACATAAGGTATATAAATGATTTTAACTTGATTTCATAAGGGTAATAATGATATTTTAAAAGGTTCATTAAATGCTAAAATAGATTATTCAATAATCACTTTCTAAAAGTCACCCTCAATCTACTTCTCAAAATCACAATCAAAACTTGCCAGATTATCAATTAATCACTACTCACTTTTGGAAGTTTTACCGAATATTATTTTATATCAAAATGATAAAATAAGTTTTTAAAATCAATACCAAACTGATTCGAAATCTAAAAGTAAACTTTTGAAACGCTTTAGCATGAAATCAATACTATTCTACCTTAATTTGGAATAAGGTCTTCAAACTGTTTATATTTATTAAAAGTTGATGAAGATGAAAACGATTCATCATTTGCGGCCAATATTTCACGATCATGCATCTATATATCCTACAATGCATCAGTAAACTTTTTCCATAAGCATACCATTCATCGAATACAAGCTTACCGCGACAAAGTTTATCCATTGATGAGTTGATTCATGGTCAGCAACTACACATTATGCTGATGGTGATGCAACAAGCTGTGGATATAATTAACTAACCAACCAAAGCAAACAATTTGATCTTTATAAAAAGTGTAGATAGTGTTTGGTTTAGAGAGTTTGATTTTATTTATCTTGTTGAACCCAATAGAGATCGAGAAAGATGTACCAAAAGTGCTTTTAATAACTTCTATGAAAAGCAAATTTAAGTGTCATATATTTTGCTTTCCTTGCTGGCCCCTTTACAGGAAGATTAAAACTCTGGTGGTGCTTGTCATTTCATTTCCATTGACACACTTTCACATTAATGGAGATAAGATTATTGAAAATGACAATGAACGAATTTTTATTGATAAGTTTGTAGAAAAATATTCAGAGTATCATACCACTTCGTATCAGAATATCAGATATCTAATACATCACGTACGTGATCACCGAGTCTTATCTTTATTTGTTTGGAAAAAAAAAAAAAAAAAAATTTGTTTAGAAAATTTTAATGAATAAGATTATTGTATTTATTTACTTTTTTTTTTAGCCAATAGGGACGTAGCTCGTTGGTAGATGGACGAGCTTGGGGCTTGGGCAAATGACTCTCAAATTAACGGCTCGAATCCTACTAATGAGGCGGTAGTTACAAATTAATTTGCCACATCATTTGAACGCATTACTTCATTTTCTTTTTCTTTTTCGTTTTTTTCGTGTTTTCGTTTTCTCACTAAATACGTTTTACTCTCGAGAGCAAAGCTAAAAATTTACTCAATCAAGCTAAGATATCCATTTTCCTGGAAAGACAGATAAAATAATAAAATAATTATTTTTATTTTTATTATTATTATTATTTAAATTATTTAACATGTAACATAGTTTAGTCCTCCGATTAAATTTAATATTTGTCCCCATCGTCAATTATATAAAAAGGTAAAATAGATCCATCACCACTATGATCACTTTTTTCCGTTCTAATCGAATGCGAGAAAAGGAGAGAGTTAGAAAAATTATGAGAAGCCGAGAAGGATAGAAATAATGACAAAATGATAGAGACCTCATGAAAATAATGTAATTTGTGATCCTATCTTCATTTGATTTTACTTACTAAAATATCGGGACCATTATTACTAATACTAGATTGCATCCCACACGATATATGGGAATTATAAAATATAACGCAATAATAATTTAAATAATCGTGATTCAACTTATCGGTCTAAGATATTAGATGCATTGGTGATAAAAAACAATCATAAGACATTTCTCTAGATTTATTTCTTTGACATCTCTAACATAAAATTAATTAATTGTCAGGTCAAGCCTTCCCATGTGTATGTTGAGGCTCTATGATAATATATTATTCATCAAGTATTAAAGGAAAGATATATGATCTAATAATAGTAATAATTCTCATTAAATTACATATTGTCAAAACAATATTCTCATTAAATCTAGAAAATAAACCGTTAATTGAAAAAAAAAAAATGAAGAGTTGGAGAATATAAAACTGAAAGAATGAATATAATTTATTTAAAAAAAAAATTAATTAATTAATGGTCAAGCCTTCTCATACCGACATGTGGTATGTTAAGGCTCCAAAATAAGATAAATAATTAATAGTATAGAAAAATCAAGAGTCAATCCCATAATTTATAGGATAATGAATAGAATGAAGAGTCAATTCCATAACAAATGAGATAATTAATAAATTTTCTTAATGAACCCAAAAATAAAATAAAATAACTTCCAAATATTATATATATAGTTAAATAATTGACAAAACTTAAAAAAAAAAAAAAAAAAAACTAATTGATACAAATTTATGGTTTGTTGGCAAAAAAACAGTTATGGATTGTCTTTTAATTTTTTTTTTTTTTTTTTTTTTTTTTCGTATCGAGGATCCCAGACTTCATCCAGTTAGGTGCCCATCAACCTATCCTCCCCAACTGCGTGACTCGTCATGGCCTGTATGTGATTGTCTTTTAATCTTACCAAATAATAGAATACTGCAAAAAACAAAAACAAAAAAACCTTCAAAAAAATATACTTAATATTTAAAAATCAAATTATTCACTATCTCATTAATTATGAGATTGCCTTTTGATTACCTATAGATATGGGATTTATGAAAATAGATTATATTATTAAAAGTTATTGCACTTATTTGAGAAGTTAAATCATCATATTTAATAATTTTGACATAAAATGATGTTTGGTAAAACTTCCAAAAGTGATTAATTACTAATCTGATAAGTTTTGATAGTGATTTTGATAAGCATATGGGGGTTATTTTTTCAAAATGATTATGGAATAATCTATTTCAATAATTAATGAATCTTTTAAACTATCATTATTATCCTTATGAAATCAAATTAAAATCATTTATATATCTTATTTCATTTTAAAATTAAATATTCTAATTAAATATTGATTTGACTTATAAAATCTTGTAAAAATATTTTTATTGTTCTTATGAAAAAAAAAAATCTAATTTAAATGTTCTACTTAAATATTGATTTAATATATATAATTAATGAAAAAAAATGAAATAAGGTTGTAAAATCATGTCTATTTTAGTCATCGTAACTAATTTTAGCATTTCTGAAATAAAATTACCAAACATATGTATACTGCTTTTGAGTTATACAGTAGTTTTAAAAGTACAATTAACCAAACATTTAATAATTAAATTCATACCTAATTATTCCTTCAAGATAGCTAACATTGATTATTATAAAAGTTACAGCAATATCAAACTGGTCCTTAATAACTTTGGTAAATAAAATAAAATAAAATAAAAACACAATAAGAATCCTTCAAGTTACTAAGTCTCAATTATAAGAATTCCAAAACACCATTGCATTATTTTAAATAAAAACACAAAAAATAAAATAAAAAAGATGGAGGATGCATAAAAATGCAATAAAAGGAACACAATAAAAGCGATCTAAATTTTTTTGATATAAACCGGTTTCCTTGTCCTCCCACATTCACAGAAAACTTCAAAGACCAAGGTGGCGTTTGTTTTTTGTCTGAAAACTTAAAGTGTCTGAATTGGGTATGAAATCTGAATTGAGTTTAAAGTCTGAAGTCTGAAAAACATGTTTGTTTTTTGTTTTTTGATGTTTGAATTAAGTGTTAAGTTGTTTGTTTTTTTAAAACAAAAACATCTAAAAACCTATAATTTGACATTTATACCCTTACATCATTGATTGTTATATATCATTGTATTTATTTGTTATGTACTTATATCTTGTTAATCCAAAAATAATACATCACTGATCACTATTTAAATAAAAGTATAGTTCCTTTTTAATTTATATTCCAAAAAATGTTATTTTTAGGTTAAATAAAATTATATATATTATTATTATTATTTCCTCACACTAATTAATTAAATGGAATGATGAAACCCTAACTATAAAGACCCATTTTCATTCTGACCAAACCCACTTAGGGTATGTTTGGTTGGGCTTTTGAAAATCCTCTACTCGTAAAATGTCTACTTGTAGTAGATCTAATTGAAATAGAGCTTTTGAAAAAAAATATATAGTTGTTTGGTTGGTAATTACAAAAGCACTTTTATAGCAGTAGACCGCTTGGTCGTAAACTCTCAAAAAGTCTATTGAGATATTAAATTACTAAAAAAGACATATTATTTATTCACTCTTCATGGGACTAATCAAACAACTTGGTAATGAATATACAAAAACGTGACAGTATTGTAAAACTTTTGACAAAAAAATAAAGTAATCAAAAGCTTTAAAAAGAAATAAAAAAATTGAATCAAATCCAATAGAACAAACATAAAGATAAACAAATAAACAATATATATATATATATATATATATATATTGAACAACATAATAATATTGAAAGAAGAACATAGCCACAAAACAGGGCAAAAGGCCACCAAGAGCCAACAAAAAAACAACGCAGCAGCACAATAAAAATATTAATGAAGAAAAATTATACATACCATTCTTTTGTATGTGTAGAGCAAAATTATAGACTATTTGTGGAGACTAGAGAGCAAAGAATAAAGAATATAAATAGGTTCCAGGGTTTTATTTTAATAAGGGTATTCTATGTCAATAATAAAAAATTAGGGATATATAGGTCAAATACTTCTTTTTTTTAAAAGTCTATTTTGAAAAGCTCCTAAGGAGGTGCTTTTGCCTAGTAGAGTTTTAAACTCTACTAGCCTCTACTGAATTAAAAATAGACAATTTCAAAAGCCCAACCAAACAACTTTAAAAAACTCAAGTAGAGGTTCGTAGACCTTTTGAGTCAGTAGAAAGCCCAACCAAACAAGCACTTAACTCACTTCACTTCACTTCAAACTTCTTATCTCTCTTAAACACAAACACGAATCATCTTCTTCTCTCTACCAAATCTCCATTAAAATGACACCAAAACCTTACTCTTTCTTCACCAAACCGCAACCTAACACCCAGCTCTAAAATAAACTAGCAGAGATTTTCATCTTCAACAACAACAACTACTTGTTCAGTGTTGCGGTCTTGTGGATAGTGTTGTTGTTTTCCTGGGTATTTTTTGCTTTGTGTTCTTCTTGTTTGTTTTGCTGCCTTCTTTGTTGATTATGGCGCCACCTTGTTCTTTTGGTTGGCCTTTGGCCTTCATTATAATAGATGTTTAAAAAAACAAAAAAACTCAAAGCCAACGATTTTCTTCTCTTCTCATCTCAAAGTGGGTAATTTGTAGAGGGCAATTTGGGCATAAAAAAATAGAGTAAAGTAAAGTCGAAAAGGCTTCAGACAAAAGTTGAAATTTTCAACTTTTTTTTCTCTGACGTTTTTCACCAATTCTCAAACTTTAGATCACTTAAAAAACAAACAAAAATATCTTACTAAGACATTTTGATGAACTTTAAGTGCTCAGATGGAAAAACAAATGGGCTCCAAAACACACATAACCAAGCCCTTATTTACAATAAGCTCGACGCTAGAATTGGCCGATGTTGTTAATATTACAATATTTACGTGTTCGTATCATAAATTCTTGCTTTTGTGAACTTATTGGCACTCAAGAGATCGAGGACCTTTTCTGACAGAGGCAACTTGACCTTAATTGATCACAAAAGGCTGACTCCACATCGGAAGCCATAATCTGTAAATCAACACATAAAGACATAAGTTAATTTACACAATATAATATAGCAATATTAGAAATGCAAATTTTGTAAGGAAGGGAGAAAATGGTACCTGATAAAGAAAAAGAAAACAGGAGAAAAACATGGATTACAACGCTTTTCTTTAAAAATGTTGCAATGAATAGCTAGAATGAGAAAGAGAAATAGGGAGATTGAGGACCTTTTATGACAATGGCAACTTGACCATAATTGATCCCAAAAAGCGGACTCCACATCGAAAGCCATAATCTGCAAATCAACACAAAGACATAAGTTAATTACACAATATAATATAGCAATATTAGAAATGCAAATGTTGTAAGGAAGGGAGAAAAGGGTACCTGATAAAGAAAAAGAAAACAGGAGAAAAACATGGATTACAACGCTTTTCTTTAAAAATGTTGCAATGAATAGCTAGAGTGAGAAAGAGAAATAGGGAGGACCTTAAGAATGTTGAAATTAATCAAATAATTGGGGTAGTGGGATATATATATATATATAAATATTAGAGAGGAGCAGAAGATTGTAATGAATTCTTTTTGGGACTTTTCATATTACCGTATATAAGTATATAACTAATTAACAATATATATTATTTGTCAAAAAAAAATGAACAATATATATTAAATATGGTGGCTCATATTATGCAAAGGAGATGAACCAATAGAAGAGAATTTTATTGTCAAAACTCAATTAATTATTAGATAGATGTTATGAGTTTAAGATTAGAAGTGCAAAATTCATTTAAATTTAAAGCTCTCTCATAGTGACACATAGCGTTGTAAGGGTCAACTTTTATATATTATATAGATATAGATTAATCTGTGACATTTGACAATATAAATTATTGTTATTAATTTGTCACGATATTTTATAATCTTAATAAGAGTATGTATTAATACATAATCTTATTTAGGTTGTTCATGGTAGTCAATGAAACATAAAATGAAAAAGTTTTGAATTCTATTATCATCTCGTAAATTAACGAAGGCGATATTTTTATCGAGGGTTCAGCTACTATACAGGATTGTATGGTTGCCGGGTCAAATTCTAGACTTTAGATTTTAATTCAAGGGTGTATAAAAAGTAAAGATTTAAAAATAAAAACAAAAGGAAACTAAGGTGATGTTTGTTTTTTTATCTTAAGTATTAAAAGATATTATTTTAATTAGACTAATGCTATTTTGTCCAAATTATGTGGCATCATTGTAATCCATTCATTTAAATCATGTAAATCTAATACAATTTAAATGAATGAATTATAGTGATGTCACACCATTTGGGCACCAAATTTGGATAAAGTAGCATTATTGTTTTAATTAAGTGAAGTAATATGTAATACCACTTAATATTTAAGACACTCCCATTTGTTTGATTTTTATTTGAGTTTATCCCACTTAAATATTAAGTGGTTTTGGTTTTACTATTCTACCCTCATTTTAACAAACCATTTAACTTTTTGGATAATTTATTTTTATTTTTTAATGTATTTTCAGTTCTTAACAAATATTTATTTTTATATACAATAATTAGTTAATTTAAATATTTTATTTAAAATTAAAAAATATTTTATTTTATTTTTAAAAATTAATTATTTTATTTTAAAATATATTTTCTGATCGAAGGAGGCGTTGGCCTCCTTCCTTGCTACTGCTTTAAGAGAAGGTCGCTTGGCCTCCTCAGAGAGCAGTGATGGAGACTGACGGCCTCGTCGCCGAGTTTCAAGGAGGCCGGTTCCTCCCGTCAGAGGCAAGGAGGAGGCCGACCTAACAATACATAAACAAATAAATCTATTTATCTTAATTTAAGTCATAAAAAACAACAAGTCTTATTTATATATATATTTTTTTTTTTTAAAGTAAAAAAAAAAAAAAAAAAAAAAAAAAAAAAAAGCAAACAAACAGCTATTATGTTTTGACTTGTATTCCTAAGCAAACAAATGTAAACCAAACAAGACTCAACTGATGTGGTACTTCCTTAAAGACGCGGGATACTGTTTGGGAGTTGAAAGCGGTGTTTGAGGGAAGATGAAGAACAGAAGGAACGAAGAACCGTCACGACCGCTGTCACAGCCGCTCTAGCTTTGGCAACGGTCATGGCAGCGGTATAGGGCTATGAAGAACGCTGTGGGATTCGGCAGCGGTAATAGCAGCGGTCCTTGTCCAGTGGAAAGCGCTGCGAGTGGCGCTGCAAAAGCCAAAGCGGTGGTGGCAGCGATCATGGTGGTAGCGGCCAGATTTGTTTCAGCGTATGGATCACGGTTTTCTAAGCGATGTAATTTAAAGTGACTTGTAACAGTTTAGGAAGCGAGTGTACAACCGTGACCCGAATCGTAATCAATAATAAGCATACGTGAAACGGGAAATCTTCAGCAGAAAAGGAAGTAGTTTGTTTCTAGAAGTTCTTGTGCTTGAAGGAAAAGGATTTACTCCTTACAAGAAGACTTGTCATAAAAGGAAATAGTATTTATGTGGAACAAGTAAGTCTTGTACGTTTAGGAGTATGATTTCCTTTTATATTATACTCCCTGTAATTAGTACAAATAGAACCTTGTAATTAGGTTGAATGTGTGAGTTGAACACCATGTAACATCAGAGAGTGTGAGTGAGATCTGGGGAGACTCAATGGGAATATCCGAGGAGGGATCCAAGGGAATATCGATGGATCAAGTTAGAGATCCGTGGGTGATATTTAGGGGAGACCTAGGGGATATTGTGGGGTTCTTAGTGAGGATCTTGTGAGAGTGGTTTGGGGTTAGGTGTGAGAGAGAATCCTAAAGTATATGGTTGTAACAATTTATCATATAGTGGAACTTTCTCTGTCGTTCTGACGGCCCGTGGTTTTTTACCCGTTTTGGGTTTTCCACGTATATCTTATGTTGTGATTGTTTTTATTCTCTCTCATCTATTTTTCTGCTTATTGACGTTATTATTTGCTATAAGTTATGGGTGTATATTAGGCACGGCGTTTTCGCGTTCATCGGTACTAGAGGATTATCCCCAACAACCCCTAACTCTGTTACCATTAACAATACATAAACTGGTTGGTTGGCACGGCTATTCAAGACAAGAACCAGCTGGTTGGAGTTGGCGTGATCATTCGCAATTCGGATGGTCATGTTATGGCTGCTACTGTGCAGAAGATTGCTGCTTGTTTCTCTCCTCCAGTGGCCGAAGCTTCGGCCATTTTGAGAGGCCTTCAATTCGCAACTGATTCTTACTTGATGCCCGCTGTTCTGGATAGTGACGCAAAGTGGATGGTAGACCTGATTAATTCAGATGGTGGATCTTTTGTTGAGATTGATGTTGTTATTAGTGATATTGTAGCCTTAACAAGGCAATTTGATGTTTCTATTTCCTTTGTGCCTAGAACTGCTAATTAGGCTGCTCATGTGTTAGCTAAGATGGCTTTGTTGTCAGCAAACAATTGCTTTTGCCCGGAGTCTTGCCTGGATTCTGTCAAGATAGTCTTCCTTAGTTTTATGTTTCAATGAAGTTTCATTTTCCAAAAAAAAAAACCCTTAAATCGAAACCGATAAAGAGAGATGTTCTAGTTTGAGCAATCACCACGCTTGGTCATTGTGTAGATGAGTTAGATAAACAAGAAACATCACCCATTATTATGGAATAATTTCTTCACTCCCCGAAATCATGAAACATGTTCACAATTTTAATAACAAATTAGGGTCCATCTCTCCCTAATTTTCAACCACCATTTCCCTTTTTTCCATCAATCTCACATTTTCTACTCCAAAACACACCTGAGCCCATTAAACAATGCACAAAAGTTAACTAAGTCGATTTAAATAATTAGACATTTAGCTTTAATTACATTCAAAGTTTCTCTAACTTTAAACAGGATTAAAAAAAGAAAAGAAAAATAATTAGTAAAGCAATTAAAAATCTAAACTAATATCTTCAACCGTCAAAACATTATATGATGGGTGAGTCTGATTTTACAAAACATAGGACCCACCAAATCACCATCTACCAACCATATCTTATACCTAAAAGACTTTCTTCAACATTCAATAGGTACGCTATTACAACTGTTTTTTTTTTTTTTTTCCTATTTTCCTTTTTAAAATTTATGACTAAAATAGCCTTGGATATTACGATCGAGGACGGAGGGCATCAAATGGGGCCCAGGGGTTGATGGGGATGGGCCGGTGATGGGCAGGAGGCATTTGATGGTGATGAAGATGGTGATGGGACCTTGGATCAACGGTGGATGATGGGGCGGAGGAGGAGGATGAAGGTGGGACCGCAACACGCTCACATGATGGACACATGGTTAGAGTGGTGGGTGGGGTCATTTGCATGTAGAACTGTGGGGAGAGTTTCAGTGCTCTCAGTTCCTGAACTTCTTTCTGCAACCGCCTGTTCTCCTCCGTCAGATTCTCACAGCATCTCTTCAAGAACTCACAGTCAACCTCTGTTTGCTTCAACTTTGTCCTGCAATAACCAAATCATGTAAATACCACAACTAATATACCGAAAATACCCTTGACATTATCAGTAAAATGACCTACCTTGCCCTTCTGTTCTGGAACCATACTTCCACTTGTCTAGGTCTCAGACCCAGCTGCTTTGCCAAGGCTTGTTTTTGCTTCTGCACACACACATGAAGACATAACCATTTTCAGTTTTACAGTTCAAAATTACCAAAATACCCATATCCATCAGAACATGTGTTTGGTTGCCGAGAAAAGTTTTGAGAGAGACTTACAGGGTTGAGAGTGTTGTGTTCTTTGAAGCTGTCTTCGAGAATGGCGGACTGGTCTTTAGAGAGCCTGAGTTTCTTTCTTGAAGTGTCACCGTCTTCTTCATCGCTGATACCACGAGAGCAATCTCTGTCCAAGTCGTGTTCTTCGCCATTAGTGGCTTCTCTCTCGCTTCTCTTCCCACTCACACTCGATATCGTGCTGTTAGGTGACGACACACCCGCTTCTTCTTCCATGTCTCCATGCGACGGCAACCGGTTCACGTCGATTCCACGGAGGAACGATCGGGTCGTCTCCGCCCGGATAGATTCCGAGTTCGGATCTGCATGTCGGACCACACTATTATTAGACATGCAACAACAAAAAATTAAAATTTTGAGTCTTGGATCTGAAAATTTTTCAAGTGTAAATACAAGAAAAGTTGGGTGGAAAACGATTGACTAAATAAAAGGTACATGCAATTGCACAAAAAGTTATAATAAACATGAAAAACCAAGAAAGTGTGATATTTTTTTTTAATAATATTTTTTTTCAAAGTTAAAAGAAAAAAATCAAAATCAAAACCAAAAGAACAGATTAAAAATGATTTCTTCAACCAAGGAAAAAAAACACACCAGATCTGAATCTGAGAAGGGCATGCAACATACCTGTAGAAGGAAAGGGTTCATTCCATGAAGGTTTTTGAAAAGTAGCAGTGAACCCAGAAAGAGAAGTAGAAGAGGTAGAGGAAGGCATGAGATTCAACTGTAGAGAGTGAGTATTATTAATATTATTATTATTCTTATTCTTATTCTGTGGAAAGCTCAAGCTCAAGCTCAAACCCAGATCTTCTTTCTCAACCATTTTTCTTTCTTCCCAAACAAACCCAGGTAAGGAATCAAACAGCTGGTTTTCTTAATGATGAAACTGGTTGTGGCTTCTTAATTAATGTATGATCACAGAAATCTGCAAGAGAGTGATATTTTGAGAGAGAGAGAGAGAGAGAGTTGATGGGGGGATGGGTATGAATGTTGTAGAAGGAAGTGGGGGGTTATATAGAAACAAGAGAAGGAGAGAGAGTAGAGAGAGAGGAGAGGAGGGTGTGTGTGTGTAATTGTGTATAAGTTAATGATGACTTGGAGTCAGGAGGCCAATTATGTGAATCATGGCTTTTGGCCCCCAAAATAAAATACCTAACTCTGTGAATGGTAAAATTGTAAATTAGACACTCTTCTCTCTACAGTTGTACTTGTGTAGTTTGTGTTGTGTAGCTATCACTTCTCTCTGCAGAGTTTGACTACTTCATTATTGCTTCAACAGATACTAGGGATTTTATAGTAACAAGCTTTTGCATATGATTGGTAGCCTTTTGAGTAAATTTTGGGATAATTTTTCCTATCTAAATGTTTAATTGATGACACATCTTATTGGTTACATAATTCTTCCCGAAATCTTTCTACCCTAAATTGAGAGAACAAATTTCACCTCTAAATTTCAATCAGATAAAATTTGTCTTTTCATTACAAATAGATCAATACCCATATCATATACATTCTCTAGTCTTTTATAGGTTTTTTATTTTATTTTTTATAATTTAGTTAATGATAAATTGAAGGAAAATTTAATTTTATTATGATTCTGTATCATTGTAGACTACACAATCATCAATTTTAACAATCCCTAAAAACAATCTTCAAATACTGAGGTTGTAACTTTTGAAGACCAAAATCTGCTTATAACGTTATAGACGTTCTTAGAGACGTATAAAACGTAAAAACAATATATAAAATCAATCAAATCAATCAATAATTAAACCATTATTTCCAAAAGCAGACATGGAACTATTAAACCACTATTTGAAACGTTAAAAATGAAATGAAAAGGAAAATTCATTGAATAGAGTGATGCAAGAAGGCATGATTCAATATATAGTTTTGACATTAAATGACCTCAATTTAATGCTAAATCAGGGGAGGAAGATGGTTTAACATTGACATATGCAACACCTTTAATTAAATGCCTCTTGATAAAGAAAGTAAAACAACTCTATCCATACATAATCACCATATAGAATGGCATTAATCATGTGTTAAATCACCAATTATGTGTTGACACTACAACACCAAAGGCATGAATAATAATCACTACTTGATGACAAAATTGACCAGAGTATACTTTTCATATCAATTATTGTACCTAAACTTAATATTTATAACATTTTTAGAGTGATTTGAAAATTTAAAAAAATAAATAAATAAATAAAAGGAAGATGTTAATGAAATTTTTTGCTAACCCCGAATCAATGCAAAGTAGTTTACACTAATAATTTGTCTGGAATCCCAACAAGAGAACAATATATGCATATCACCATGAATCTTGAGCATTCAAACCGGTGGACCACTAGACACCTGAAAAAACACCTCAAACGTATCACATTCCTTGAATCGCTCACATGAACGGTGGAGATCAAATCCAGAGGTGGTGTGGGGTCCAGCTATCCTATGCAAAATAATTTGGACCAAAGCCCAGTTATAAAGCCATAGTCCATAGGCAACCATCAAATCATGAGTGGATTAGTTTTTTAGCGGAACCAGACAGATCAACTTTAAAGATTTTTCCTCTTATGATGGGCCCCACAACTTTTTATCTTTTGAAATAAAATCTTTTACCACCACGAGGGAGGAGGAGGGACTTTACTTACAAGACAAAACCGTCGCTTTCTTCACCTTTTTATATTATTAAAAAAAACAAGCAGCTCTCATTCATTCCACTCTCTGGGAACATTTGTGATTTGCATGCACTGCGTGTTTTCACGCGCATTGTGTGATTGTATTTGTTTGTGGTAGTAAGTGGGAGTGACTAGACTTGACTCGAACCTGCTTTTTCCGGGTCAAGTCAGTTCGGTTTAATACGGTTTTAGGCCTATAAACTTTTGGACCCTTATGAAAATTTTACCAACATGTTTAACTATATCGGCATTTTGGGCTGTAATTCAACAACTCCAGTTATTAAAAAATATATATATTTAACTTCATGATATAAACAAAAGTCCATGTAAGGTCAATTATTTTTTTATTGGCTTATTTCTTTGTCCAAAACCATTATGGTGCTTTCGTATGGGTAGTTGTACTTCTAGGTCCTTCTCGATTACTTCATTAGGGACAACAACTTTCTAGACATCCCGAAGTCGTCAAGAACCCGTGCTTCAGGTATATCTACTTAACTTATTCTCTTGAAGAGCTAGGCACAACACACAAACAATTTGCATAATTGTGCCTCTACATCGTTGAGCAACTGTATGCGCACACACAAACAATTCATATCATTTGTGTCTCTGCATTGTTGTGCATCACTTATACACACACATATTGTTTATATGTTCATGCACTAAGCATTTAGAATGATATCTAGGCTTATTGCATCATTCAATTGTGTTGTGTTTATTTGCAACATTTCATCGCGATTTGTTCATCATACTAACACGCTCACACACTTGAATTGTATGATCATTCATTGCAATTTATCATGTGATGTCGTGTATGTTTGCATGTTGTGTTTATATGTGTTAAATGTGGTGTGCTTGTTTGTAGTTATGTGTCTAGTTTCGAAAAATTGACTGTTCAACTGTTTAAATGTTTTTGAAAACTGACATTTTTATAGTCTTGTGACCGTAACTTTTTATGCAAAGATTCAAATTGAGTTTTGAAATTTTTTGGATAAACTAGACTCTCATTTATTTCCAACAGTTTATTATTTATAAAATTTCAAAATCGTTTGGATTGGTTTTGAAATCTCAAAAGATACCACTAAAACAGGGGAGCTCTGTTGTTGTCCAAATCTGACTATTGGTCACTTAAATGACTATAACTCTTTCTATAAACATTCAAATCTTGTTTTGTAAAAAAGGTGTGGAAAGTAGACATCCATGCTTTTCCAAAGGTATATTATACGATAGGTTTCGATGTCATTTGGTCATGTTTTGGGATGCTCGAAAATCGAGTTGTTGCGTTGAGGTGCTTTGCACAATCTAGGATCACGAAAATCACTGCCCCAAATCCGCAACCAGAACACGCGGTCCAGTGCGACGAAGCTTGACCGCAAAATGCACTGTGTCTGTTGCATATCTTGGTCATTTCTCACTCAATATAAGTCCGATTAAGCTCATTTTTGAAGTGAGATTCATGAAATTTCAAGAGCTATCCTCCGAACACATTCTAAACACTTCAAAATCCTAGATCTAAGCTTTGGAGTAATTTACTGAGTTTGGGTCTCTCTCCAAACTCAAGGTATGATATGAAATCTTCATTTTCATGATTTATTATTCAAAATAATATCTTCTCCATGGATTGTATGTTAGATCTAGGTTTTTATTAGTTTGGGATTGTCTCTTGATTAAGCTTGATTGTTTTGAATGTTTGTGCTTGATTTTATAATCTAGTCTATGATTTGATTCCATTTTATGGAAACCCAAACACTTGTGACCTAATTCTTCATGTGTGCTTCAAATCACTCATGGGTCTTCATTATTGACTTTCCTTGTTAGATAAGAACAAATCTCCCCTTCATTAATTGTTTCCTTTAAAGACTTTTCATTTATTACATATTTGAAGTCCATGGAGATTGTTTGAGAGTAACAAGGATTTTTGGGTATTCATATTCATAAATTTACATTGAAAATGCTATCCACGCTCACTTAGACATTTACTCTCTCTTCTTGAGTTCAAGTCTTGTAGCAACAAGTGGTAATTGTAAAAGCAAGTGCCAAGACCCACCATAAAAGGTCTATGGGGTAGATTGGGAGGTGCTCATGCCAAGAGTAGTGGATTAGGAGTTATCACAAAGATTGGACCAAAAGTGGTGAGTAAGAAGTGACCATAGCCTGGGGTTGTCGAGAGTGAGAGTCTATGTAGCACTTAAGAGTGTAACCTATTTTTCATATAATGGATTTCACTGGCTTAAGTGGCTATCAAGGCTAGTCCCGTGGTTTTTCTCAGTTTGAGGGTTTCCACGTAAAAATCAAGTATTGTTTAATTTATGTATTTTTATACTTGATTGTATTGTTGTTTGCCTTAATCTTGATTAATAGAAAACTTGGTAATTAATTGATAAACAACCTATTCACCCCTCTATGTTAATTGTATCAGCATAGACACATTTTCAGTCCAAATTATCCATAATACATTCCATCATAATTCAAACTAAAGTCCATAATAGTAATAACAATCACGATTAAATGTTAACAGCATCTAAATTAAATATAAGTTTCGGTCTTCCATCTCCAAAACAAAAAATAAAAGTCATTTGTTTTAGAATGTAGGGTTTAGTGTATAATTCTATTTATATTTTAGTTTTTTTTTTTTTTTTTTAATGAATGAATTTATATTTTAGTTAATACATAATATATATATATATATATATATATATATTTACAGTATTTCTATTATCAGTTCGAACTGACAAAAGATATATCAGTTCCTTGCATGTGGGCTATTAGATTTAAAAGATGCTTTGACAAGTGCATATAGCCAAGTCAAAGTATTTAAATCCAATGGTCCATATGCAAGGAACTGATATATCTTTTGTCGGTTTGAACTAATAATAGAAAAACTGAAAACTGTATATATATATATATATATATATATATATATATATATATTATGTTAGAATAGAAAACTTGTTACCCCAACTAGAATATACAAACATATAATTTGTATGTTACACACCCAGATTACAAATATAACAATCAAAAGATGAAATACAAAATAAATAGTATAAATTGTAATTAACGTAAATTTCTATTCAAAACGAATCCAGAACTATTACATCTTAGCGTTTGTCTCCCAGGATACAACAATAATGTGATAAAACTAGTAGCAAAACCGGGTGACCACCTGAGGTTTGAACGGTGCGACATTTGCGTACGTAAGATGCGCGCTCCAACACAAGTCGTTGAATCTGCGATCCCTGATTTGCACACCCTTTATATATAATATTCATTAATTTAAATCTAATATTTAATAAAATAATATATATATATATATATATATATATATATATGTGTGTGTGTGTGTGTGTATAATTACTTAGGGCCAGTTTGGTATTCGTGTAATTTTTCTTATAACCACTATTAGTTGTGTTGAAGGAATAATCAATTATGAAGTTAATCAGCGGATGTTTGATTAATTGCACTTTTAAAACTACTATATAGTTCAAAATTAGTATACATATGATTGGTAATTTTATTACAGAAGTATTGAGATTAGTTACAATGACTAAAATATACATGATTTATAACCCTCTGTCACTTTTTTCTATTAATTATATATATTAAATCAGTATTTAAGTATAATATTTAAATTAGAAAAAAAATTCCTAGGAAGAATAATTTTTTTTTAATAGATTTTGTAAATCAAATCAAATATTTAAGTAGAATATATTGATTTTAAGATGAAATAAAGTATATAAATGATTTTAACTTGATTTCATAAATATAATAATGATTTTTTAAAAGATTCAAATGCTGAAATAGATTATTCTATAATCACTTTTAAAAGTAACCCCTCATTTACTTCTCAAAATCATTGTCAAAACTTACCAGATTATCAATTAATCACTTATGAAAGTTTTACCAAACATCATTCTCGGTCAAAATTATAAAATAAGTTCATTTTTACTTTTCAAAAACAATACCAAAGTGGCCATTAAAATAAATATGTACAATTTGATGTCCTCATAGAGGAAAACATGAATCAACATTGACCTATCGTTTTCATGGAATCGGTCTCACTCAATTTTAAGCCTCCAAACAGATGTTTGAGACCAATTTTTCCAACAACATTTTTATATTTACTCGGTTTATTCGGATCGGTTCGATTTTTGGTAAGGTAAAACCATCTATGACTCACTTAAACTCGGTTTTCATTTTTTTGAATCAGATTGAATCCTCTCAACAAGGTAACTCGACTCAAACACGTATTTTCGGTTCAATTAATCATGGATCGTAAAACCGTGCCCACCCCTTTTGGTGTTTTCTTTTTCTCTCGATAGGTTGTTCGTGAGAAACGTGTTGTTTATGCTTGCGCAGAGAACGTTTCAAATACGTGTGGTCCACCAATAATTGTCTATCCTAAGATGGCTTCGAGCCGACTTTAATCCATGGCTTTTATCTAATGGCTTGTCACAAACTCACAATCATGAATCATGCCATATATATTTCATTAAAAAAAAAAAAATACTTTTAAAATGCATTTTAATTATTTTCCTTAATTTAATTATATAAAGTAATTAATAGAGATTTCATTATCTTTTTTGTTTCTATATTTAAAGTTAAAAATTGTAATTTTTTTAATTGGTTAATTAAAATGTAACAAAATTTCACTATAATAGATAAATATAATATTATTATTGACGGATAATAAAAACCTTGCAAATGCACAAATCGTGAGAAATAGCACAACAAAAAAGTAAGGATCGTTCCCACAAAAAATTAATTAGTTACTAAAATAATGAGTTTATATCTATGACACTCTAGGACTCTAATCTAACTAAAAATATAAAAACAAAGACTCTAAATGCACACACACGAATGAGGGTTTTGAATTGATTATTAAAACTAAAGAAAAACAATAATAAAAACGAAGCAAAAATTTAATGAAGAAAAATATATGGAAAAACACTAGTTTGGACCTTCTATACACAACTAAACAATCATTCAATCCATAGACAAATAATAAGCTAAAGATGTCAAACATGATGAAGATACTCACAACAAGGTGGTGGGTATTCCACACAAGTTGTATCGATTCTTTCTTAGTTAGTATGTAAATTGCATGGTATTTGCATAAATACTTGTATTCCAAATTATAACCTAGCATGGGTATTTACTATATTTAATAATCAGAACCTATTAAGAACCAAGAGAATATGAATATCACATGAACCCTAAAACATGGTATTTATTCTAGGTTATTCATGAATCAATTTCCCTTAATTGGGTCTTATTTCAATAACTTTTGCATGCAAGAATATGCTCATATGGTATTCGAACTCTATCCTACAACATAGATCCTAAAATCATGCTCCTAAGATGGCCAATCAAAGAAACAAAGATAATAGAAAAACAATTCTTATGTAGAAATTGAAATCATCATATAAGAAAAATAATACTTCATTAAAACACAAAACTTGTATATGGAATTGAAATCATGTCTAGGGCTTCAAGTTAGCTATAACTAACAAAGAAATTAGCTAGAAATAAAAACTAGAAAAATAAATAAAAACATTTAAACTAGAGAAAGGTAGAAGAAAGAGAATGTTGATGGAGTCTTCAATCTTCGATCTCCAACTCTAAACTCTCACTTTTGCAAAAACCTCTTGGTATTTATTGGTGATTTCTCATTGTGAGCTCCCAATTCTTCTTAGGTTTAGGAAATTCACCAAGTATGAAAGTAAAATGAATTAATGAATAAGATTTCTTTCCTAACTTGGATTTCCTCTTTTAATGATTGACTCATAATTTGAGTTTAGGAAGTTTCCAAAACATGCATTGATCTTCTAGAGTCATTAGGATTTGATTTGGAAGTGTTCTCTTAATTCTAGTCCAATTCGGATTTCTTCCTCGTCAAGACCTGCAGAAGGCTTTTCAGCTCTAAACTTCAGTTACTAAAATCTCCATAACTTCCTCTAGAAAATCTGGATTGACAAACCATAAGTGAGCCAGAAATTAGACATCCAGGGCTTTCCAAAAACATGTGGATGTCAACCTGGTTCGATTTGAGGAGAAAGATATGGTCTTCACAAGTTGGACGTGCTATAGAGGCATTTCTCCAAACTTTACTAAAATCACCTTTTTTTAATCTTCAAACTCAACACAAGGGCTATTTTCTACACATTCTTAACAAACACGTTAAAATATCCAATTTTACTCAAGAACATAACATAAAACATAGGAATTGGGGTAGACCTAGCGTCGATTCGGTTCAAACCGTCAAATCGAACCGAAACTGAACTGGAAAAATTGAAATTGATTTTTTTGGTTTTGGTTCTGAAACCGAACTGAAACTGGGATCAAGGCGGTTTCGGTTCTGGTTCCATTTCTAAAGGAGCTGCCCAGTTCGAACCGAACCGAACCGAACCGAACCGAACCGAACCGAACCGAACCAGACTGGAACCGACGGTTCCAGTTTGGTTCGAACCGACTGTTCCTGACTTATATATATATATATATTGTCATTCCTAAATCCTAATGATCTAATATCTGATCTCTCTCTCTCTTCTTCTTCTTCTTCTTCTTCTTCTTCTTCTTCTTTTAATCTTCTTCTTCGATTCATGAAAGTTGATTTGGTGGTGGTTTGAGGTTGATTTGGGGGTGGTTTGGGGTTGATTTCAGATTTGTGAGACAGAAACGAGGATCAAAGATCAGAGATTCACATGAATGTGATCTCACTGATGACTGATCTGGATTGGGGTATTAGATATATCAGAATGTGACTGGGTTTATTTATTTTATTTTATTTTAAATCCGGTTCAGAATCGTTGGAACCACCGGTTCCCCACTTCCCCTAGACCTAGAATCGGAACTGCCGGTTCTGAACCAAAACCGGAACCGACATCAAATCTAAATTAGGGGTTTTAAATACGAACATTTATCGACCAAATAGGCACCGCCCTCTTTCGGGTGATTTAATTTATGATAAAATGGTGCTAATGCCGGGATTGATTGATCGAGTTGTTCAATTAGCTCGACTACTGTGGTGACTTGAAAAATATAAAACACCGCAAGGAGTGCATGCTTGTGGCCGGTATTTATGCTGACATAGTGAAGTCAGTATTTAGTCTAGAAAAAAAAAATAGTTTTCTTGGAATAGAATGAAGTACTACTAAAATGAATCGTTTAAATATATGGAATTAATGAAGCATGTTTGAGTGACCAAGTGACCGACACTTAGAGAGTACTCAACATGTCAATTATATATACAGAAGTCTGGAGATAATATTGCATGAGACTGCCACGTGATGAGACTGTGAGACCGTCCAATGAGATTGTATCATTTATCTTGGGAACATAAAATAAATTATAAAATTCTAATTTTGTACAAATAATCTCATTAGACGATCTCACGGTCTCACCACGTGACAGTCCCATACAAGATTTTCTCTGGTAGTTGAGAGCTGAGAGTGAGCCAAACGCATCTGTGAGAGAGAGAAAGAGAGAGAGAGAGAGACAAAGGAGAGTGGAATTCACGTGGGGAGGGTGGTGGGGGTTGAGAAAAAGCGTGTGTGGAAGTCGTTGTTGTTCTTCTTCTTCTCGCGTGGCCCAACATGTCTTGCCTGGAGACACGTGCTCCCACACACCCCTCTGACCCCACACCCCCTTCGTCCCTGTCATCTTGTCCCTTCATGCTCCAACACCCTCTTTCTTCACAATCATTTGAACTCACACTCCCTCCTCATCCACAACCACGCTCCTCACTCTTCACTCGCTCCCTTCATTGGACCGTGCATTCCACCTCCCTATAATCCATCATCCTCCATACTCCAGGTTTTTTCATGCAACTTGGTACTTGGCGATTTTACACATATGTCCTTCTCTTGAAAAGGAAATGACAAAAGGGGACCCCAACAGTGACGCAATGATTAATCAATCTGTAAAAAAAAATTGCAGGTGTTTAATCAATGATTGGTGAAGCGGGAAATAATTGATATAATTTCATTGTCAACAAAAGCAGAGGACTCCATCTCAATTATCTATCTGTTAAACATGATTTAGTCTATTTTTAATCATTTGATTAGATTTAGAGCCTCCTCGTGTTCTTCATTAATCATCACACGCGTGTATGTGTCAATGTTATACATCATTCATGTTTCCATTTCTTTCTTAATTGACAGCTACGAATGACCATCAAGAACATGAAGATTTTATTTGTTTAACATCATCAAATCCTCATCAATTTATTTTGAATTTATCAGTAAATAAGTTTTTAATACACAAGTTGTTTCTTATTTTCATAAAGAAACATTTGAATTTCTTCAAATTTAATATTAAATTCATCAAGTAAGATATAATCTATCAAAAAAATCACTCTTAGTAAAATAGTTGGGAATTTCCATATTATAGAGGTTCCAGAAACCCTACAGTGGAAGTTGCATTAGGATTTAGGTGTTGTAATTGAAACATTTGTAATAGAGAGGAAGAGCAATTCCAACCAAATACATCAATTTGTCATAAAAAGAACATATTTCTTACACCAAATCTTTTTATACACCAAAGGAGCATTTTCAAAAAATAATCTCCTAATACATATTTATACAATACTAATTGCTTTTTTTAATTAACTTGTACAATAATAATTAAAAAAAATTGGCATAACAATATTATTCTTAAATAATTATTCATATAATGTCAAAAAAAAAATTACTATATTGGTTAAATGTATTAATTAATAATTAAATTTAATAAATTATTTATATATATCAATATTAGTATCATTTTAAAGATCTTTTAAGGATACATATTGTTATAATTAAGTATGAAAAGGTTAAATTAATAATTTTAACAAAGCATAATTGCTGATGTGACATTTAAATATTTAACAAATAAAAGATTTGGTGTAGCTACAGTGCTCACCAAATTTGATGTGTACTACAACTCTACTAAATTTTTTGATGTGTTTTGTGTGTTGGTTAGGGTTACTCTTAAGTTTCAGTGGAATTCTGATCCGCTAAGTTTTAAATTTTTTTATTAAAAAAAAAAACCCATTTTAAGAACCAGCTCTCTAGCTACTTCCCTGAAAGGATACAAAACTGGGTGTGTACACAATCAACAAACAGTTAAAGAGTAAAATAGAAAATAAATGATCTATGATGATGAATTTTGAAAAATGAGTCAATCATGGTCACATGGCAGCTTTGTCTCTTCATGACATTATTGGGGGAACATTGTTATTAGTAGCACAAACTCCATCAAAATTTTCCATCATTCTGTCTTTTATTCATTTACCCCCATCTCTCCACGTTTGATAGATGTGACTCATTTTCAATCAAGAGTACCACACGAAACAAATTTCAATATGAAATAATTACTAGGAAGCTCCCTGAAGTTTGCTAATTGACACTAAAAAACAACTTTATCAACAATTGACATTCACCTCCTCTGCCGTTAGTATTGACCGTTATATTTAACCGATTAACTTTAATAAAAATCTAAAATCATGAAACTACCCTTGACACCTCCTTTTTTTTTTTTTTTTTTTTTTTTTTTTGAAAGACCTTGACACCTATAATTAAAAAAAAATTAAAAAAAAAAAACTAATTTAAGGAAAATTAAAAAATTAAAACAAAAATCTTAATTATTTTGTAAAGAATGATGAAATCTGGAAACAAATTCAGAGATCTGGAAAGAAAAAATATATGGAAAAATTTTCCCACAATTAACTTCAATTCATCTTTATCCAGCTTCTCACAAAAGTCCGATCAACAATTTTCATTCACAAAATCCAACAATCAACTCCATCTACATCTTCATCTCTATCCAACTTCTCATTCAACAAATTACATCGACAAAATCACAGTCATCAAACATCTTAACCACATCAATTAACAATTATCTAACCAGGGAACAAACTCAATAATCCAAGTTCTTATCAGATATTCAGATCCACCAAACACAAACCCTCCGCATCAGTTTCTGGGTTTTTCAAATTAGCTATTTTCCTTATACTTTAATAATATATAATTCAAATTGAAATATTTTTGTTCATTAAAAGTAAACCCATAAACCAAAACTTACAAACCTGGCTCTAAAATAAGCTAGCAACCTTCAATTGATTTTCCATCTCTGATGTAGTGCCAAACTCTTGAGTTTTGAATATTGGAATCGGCCTCCTTGTTAGTGGATCCTTTCTCGTCTTCGCATCGTTCCTGTGTTGATGTTCGTCGAAGAAGTTGAATGGAGAAGATTACTCCATTCACAGATCTGGTGCGATCTCCTCCAAAATGGAGATGTTGAGTCAGTGGTGGTGCGGGACTGGTAGGTGTGACAATGGTGGAGCCGTTGATTTTGTTGAGCATTGTGTGATTTGATAAGCACATCGATGATAGTTGTTATGCAAACTGCTTATGTTGAATACTGGATTCAAGTGTGGCCATCGAATGAATAATTCTAGTGTTGTAAACTGCTTTTGGTTGAAAATTGTTTTCATTCTTTTTTTCTTAAAATGGGTGAGATCAATCCCAGATCTCATGGAGATCCAAATCGCCACCCAACTCACATTTAATTTATTTTTATTTTTTTTCCTTCAGATTTTGTTTGTTTTTGCTTTTAATTTCTTTTGATCTCCCCCGTGAGATCCATTTTTTTTAATTGATTTTTATTTTTATTTTTATTTTTATTTTATAAGGTTAAAAGATGAAAATGCCCATTGAAGTCTCAAAGTTAACAGTTACATTTGGTCAAACTTTAATGGTAGGGGAGGTTAGTGTCAATTTATGATAAAGTTGTTTTTGAATGTCAATTAGCAAACCTCAGGTAGGTTCCCAGTAATTACTTCTTTCAATATTATTAAAATTAGATCAGTAAATATATATATATATATATATATATATATATATTATAAGAGGGCTTAACATAGTATATGGTAACCCCAATTTTTTTTATAATCAAAAGAATTCTTTAAATAGTTTAATATGTCTCATACTTGAAAACTAGTAGATATTCTACAATTTAATGTTTGATAATAATATCTAACAAAAATAAATAAATAAATGTTATTGCTAAAAGATACAAATGTGAGTTGTCCTCTATACAACTAGGGACGGACCCACCTAAAGGCTAGGTGGAGCCGTGCCCTACCTCAAAATAAAAAAATAAAAAATGATTTTATTTTCAATTATATATATATAATAACAATAATGATAGCAAAACATCTCCTAGTAAATTTGGTATGCCGTCACTTTTTTGTATTGGTTGTGGTGGTTCAAGTTCCATCATTTACGTTTTTCAAGGGAAATGAATATCTTATTTTACAAATTTAATTTTATAATGTAAATTTAATAATTTTTTATGCTTTTTTTATTTTACCATCTTTTCCTATTTCTTTCTCAAATTTTCATCTTATTATAAAACAAAACAATTTGTTTTCTCTTTTCCGTTATTGTCAACTTCTTAACTACTTTCAATTTGTGGTTACTTAATTCAATTTATTTTATGTTAAATTATCTATTATTTTTAACTTTTATTATTTCTAATAGTTTTAGTTTCCAATCAATAAACCTTAAAATCTCAAATTTTAATTTATTATATTAAAATAGTCCATCTATTATTATGATTCATTTTATTTTATCCTTGGTATTTTTCTTTATTTTTTTAATTTACTTCGAATCAATAAATCAATAATTTACCAATAATTAGAAGAATAAAAAAAAATCAAAAACATGTCTAGTAATATTTATTAATTAATCAATTATTTTTGTATAAATTTAAAGTGAATTCATTATAAATACAAAACAAAATTTCTTATTATAAAATTAGATTGTACTTTATTATTTTAAGAAGAATAAATATTACAACTTTATTGTTTATGTTGCTTTTCTTGTTATTATTTAATTTTTAATGTTGTGTTTCTTGTTTTTACTTTTATTTTTTTGAACGTAAGATTATTTAGTTCATCTTGAGTAAATGTTCTATTTGTTTTATTTTATATAAACTTCAATATATCATCAATTTTTCGTTATGTAAAAAAAAAAAAAAAAAACATTTTACTATGATCTTAATTTTTAGTAGTTTTTATAATATAATTGTTATTTTGTTCAAGTGCCCCACTTGGTTAAAATCCTTGGGTCCGCCACTATTAATACAACCACCGTGGAATGTTTAAGTCTCAACATATGAAAATCATGATCAACTTCTAATTAATACTTAATATTCTCTCTCAGGACAAGGATCCTCTCTTCACCTCACCTCACCTCACCTCAACCTCACCTCATCCTCATCTCACCTCATCCTCACCTAACTTAATCTTATGACACATAAACATTGTAATAAATGAATTGTTAAGATGTGATTGACATTTTATTAACAACCAATCACATGCTTTAAAAAGGTGAGGAAAATGTGAGGATGAGGTGAGGTGCATGAGGAGAAGATCCTGGTCCTCTCTCTCATATGAGGTATGAAGTACCTTAAAATACTTTAATGTTGCTTCACTTTTGATTCTTTTGAGCGTCAAAGTGGAAACGCCGAGGAGAGATCCCCAACTTTCCTTCTTCACTTTTTTTTTTTTTTTTTTTTTTTCTGTTAGAAGTTCTCACAAATACTTGAGCTACCCGAGTAAATCAACCTCAAACCTTGAAACTGAAAGGGCCTCGTTGGTTTGGGAGTGATCGATGTGGCCTTTGTTGAGTCCTTGATTTTGTAAAAAAATAATAATAATAATAATAATTGAGAAATCATTGAGTATTTGATTATTGACAGGTTTTCACAGTTAAAAAATTGAATATTAAAATTATAAATTTAAATCAAAGTTTGAAGTTAATTAATATAGCCGTGACATAACTTTTTTATTCCTATTTATAATAAAGATTATAAGTGGATAGGCATATCACAATGAACGTTAATAAGTTAACAACAATGCTACATTTCTACACATACTGATATGATGTTTGTATCCAAGTTCCTTTTTGATATGGTGAAGTTGTTTCAATAGTATGTCCCCTGGGAAGGAGGTATTACGAAACTCGCACAGGCTAGCTTTTTCTATAAAAATATATGTGTTTAAAATATAAATGGAAGACAATTACAATTGCTATTGCTTGATGGTTTATAAAAATAGTCTAGTTTATAATTTAATTTAATTTAATTGAGGATAATCTCAATAAATTCATTAGAGTGTTATACTCAATATTTTATTGACATTCAAAAATATTAAAGTTTATTTCGTTTGCTATTTTTTTTTTTCTATATTTCTTAGTTGAATCATTTTAAATGCTTGCAGGGCCAAAAATCATTATATTTTTATTATCTAGGTAAGTACTTTTTTGGTGCACATCACCTTTTAACAAGAGATGATTATGCACCTTCGTTCCACATTGGTAGTTAGAGGTTCGAATCCCACCGTGTGCATTTTAAAAAACATATGTGGGGAGTTTTCTTCCGATTTGTGGGGAGTAGATATTCGAACCACATATGTATTATCTGATTTCGACAGGTACCAGCAGTCTTATTGTAATAATTGTAAATTGTAATAAAAATAAATAAAAATAAAAATAAATAAATAAACCCTTTGTACTACCTAACAATGTTTTACATAAAAATCGCTGTGGATGTATACCCCAACCCACTCGAACGATAAGTCATGGCTTCACCCCTGCATGTCTCTCACAAGTCACAACTACGTGTTAAAGTTATGGATTCAAGCCTTGTGTTTCCGCCACAAAACTTCAAATAATTGTAATACTTGAAAAAAATAAAAAAAATAAAAAAATTCAATACTACTCATAATTAATTTGTGCATATAATCAAAGGGATGAAGGGGAGCAGAAGATCAGAATCGCTGAAAATCTTTATGGTACTCAATAGTCAAATAATAAGGGTCCCACCCCCATAAATCAATTGCTAAAAAAGTAAAAATAGCTTACTGTTTCCAAGATCTAACCAGAGACAGTCAACGTGACAATTCATTACAACAAAATATCCATCCATAATCCATGCAATAAATCAAACGCACGCCCCACTGAATCAAACACCCATCCACCCATCTTACACCGACCGATCCTACGCGTGCATCACACGCGGTTGGGTCGATCAGTGGTCGAGAAATGAGAATCGAGATGATGATCATGATTGAATTAATGAGGTGTGGGGCCCAGTTGGTGATAGGGAGAGACAACATGTCGGATAATGATTGAGGTGTCCCCACAGGTGCGTGATAGCTGTCCCACGTGTTCCCTCTTCGATCTCCAAGTCTCCAACTATTATTGTGGGACCCTTTTCTTCCTTAACCGTACGTGTCTCATTCCCCATGTGATGTGCACGTGAACTTGGCCTTTTTTTTTTAATGATTTTTTTTTTTTTTTTTTTTTTTTTTTCCAAATTCAATAACTGCCTTTTGGGCCTCCCCTTCTAATCATCACTCATTTTTTGCATTTTTATCATTTATGTTAATTTTTGTAAGCATCACGAAATATTCTACTTTCTTGTTATTTTGATGGTAAGGATTTAAGAATCACACATGGCTCTAGGGGGTGGCAATATGGGCCATAATCCGCTGGCACAACATGACACGACACAATATTTAAGGGTTTTGGTTAGTTTTTATTGGGTTCGGATCACTAATGGGTCAACACGTTAAATCCGTTAAATAAACTGGTCGTGTTTAGGTTGAATCCCACCCAACCCATTAACCCATTTAATATGATTAAATATGTAATGTACAAATATATAGAGAAACCCTAAATATTACTTTATAAATCAAAACCTAAATACTTTAAATTATTCCTTATATTCTGCTTGGATTTATTTATGGGTGAATTTTATATTTGGGACAATTAGATTAAATTTTATGGGATTTTATTTTGAAACAACATTTTTTTTATTCTTGATTATTTTCATTTATCAAATTTGTGTTATTGGTTTGATTTTTTTTTTTTTTTTTTTAAGTTACAATAGGCTTGCCAGGAGGAGAAAACCCCCCACAGATGCTTTTAAAATGCGCATGGTGAGACTCAAACCCCTGACCACCAACATGGAAGGGAAATGCTCAACTACCTATGTTAGAAGGTGATATGCATTAGTGGATTGAATTATGTAATTAAATTAAAAGATTTAAATTACTTTAAAATTTTAAGTAGGAAATGAATTAATGGAATTGTAATTTATCAAATATAACACCTAATTTAATGGGTTAAATGGGTTTTATTGGGTAACACGTAATTTAATGGATCGTGTTTGGGTTTTGACCTATGACACGATAAATTTAACAGGGCATGTTTAGGTTTATACAAACACGATACGATAGCTCATATTATCACCTCTGCATGGCTCATGGCTGTAAATAATTTTATTTCAATATAAATTATATCAAGTTTATATTGTTTAATACACAATAACTCAGTTTCTCATCAAGTTTGATTTGGTTTGCATGAATGGTATAATGATGATTGATGAAAGCCCACTAATAACTCAGTTTAATTTTGTATTAACCTTCAATTTTCTCCATTATCCGAAAGCATAAACGATCATAAATAATAAATGCAAATTTCGTTTTCAGGAAAGGAGTGGGCCCCGCAACACTTGCTCCCTGCCGTACAGGGGCATAGTTCATGTGAATATCACGTGAACACGGGCCGCCGATAGTTCGCGTCAAGTCGGTATCAAAGAAAGACCATGTTACCCCTGATATCAATTGTTCAATGATACGGTGTGGCTGGTGTTAAAGATCTCCAAAGAATGGGCTCCACTGATTAGACTTTTCAGTTGGGGTTAGTCATGTCCTAATCATCAACAATCTTCCACTATATCATATTTTTGCTTGCTACTCTCCCAACCACAATATTTCACTTGCCCCCCAATACAAAATTTGAAGAAAGAAAATTTACATGAATCTTCACGTACCGTCTCCATCTCAGCGACGGAAAGTAGAGATAAAATAATGATTTGATTTTTATTTTTAAAGTAAAAATAAAATAAATAATTGATAGAGATCCATCGGTGGAGCCATCTCGGTGGAGCCATCTGAGTAGATGGAGGTCACGCGGCCTCCATCGACCTCTATTTGCACGAAGATGGAGGTCACTTCGCACAGATAGAGGTCCACTGATGTATCTCTATTTTCCACCATCTATTTCAAGATCCATTTAAAAATAATAAAAATATCTAAATTTTAAAAAATACAATTTTCAAATTAATTATTTAAAAAAGTATCAATTCTTTCATATTTTTTTAAAGATAATTTTTTTTTGGATTTTTTTATTTTAAGAAAACATTTATTTTAAAATTATTGAATCTCCACCATCCAATTAATCTTTTTAAAATTTTCAATTAATCTCTTTTTTTCAATTTTTTAATATACAATTATTTTTAAAGTGAGGGTAAAATAGTTCTTTCACAACATTTGTTATGTTTGACATTTTCTCTTTTGGTCACGGGATCATTTTGATGTATTTCCAAGAAGATGATGACCAAAAAAGTAATATTTCCTTAAAATATAAGGACCATATTGTAAATTCCCTCTCATCTAATAAAGCCAATGGAATGGGTTTTATAAAATAAAATGGAAGTAATTTTTTAATATTTAATATCTCTTGGAATTTATACACAGTTTCTGGTTTCACTTTCACATAATCTTTTTTGTATGATTCGATTCAATGTATTTGACAGGCCTCATCTAGTAACTGTGTATAAATTCGAATACGGACTAAACACTATCGATTAGGATACGATGTTTGCTACATACATTATTGTGAGACAATATAAAAGTACAATTAGTAAAAGTGTTTGTACACTTCCTTCAAACAAAGAGAAAAGAAAGTGTTAACTTTTATGAGACAAAAACTTGTGTTGAATGTAGAATACCATGGATAACGGATCTGGATTCTTTACTGATTTGATCTTTTTCATAATCTACATTTAAAGATAATGGAAGTAAAATAAATAAATAAATAAAACCTTTGCCATATATTAAACATGTCACCACATCTATGTAGGTCAAGATAAAAAATCAGATCAGCAGAGGATCTAAATTCATAGATAAAATGTTGTCCGATTTTATAAATTGGGGTCAACTTTACAATCTACATAGTATATCCAAGGCATTCATTTTGCTTCAAAAAAATATAAAACCATGAGGGCTCGTTTGGCACACCGTATTGGATTATATTGTATTGTATTGCACTATATTATCATTAATACAAACTTGTGTTTGGTGACGCACTGTATTATATCGTATTAAGTTATTTCTATGACTTTTATTGAATTTTTTTTATATTAAAAAATTTAATATTTTTTTAAATAGTTAATAATTAATTTCAAATATCCTTACCATAAATAAATCAATAAATATTTTTATATAAAAAATCAATAAATATTTATTTTAATTGAATTTTTTTAATAAATATTTTTTTTATATATAAAATAAATATTTCCTATATAATTTTGAAATTATATAAAAAAAATATATTAACAACATAACACATATTTCAATAATATTTCATATTTGTTGAAAAAAAAATGTTTTTTCTAATACAATACAACCTAATACCACCAAATATAATGTATTAGTTAATATGGTGTTTGCTGTATTATGCAATTAAAATGTACTAAAATAATACAATACAGTACTTTGTGCAAACACTGTATTGTATTATTTTAGTATATTTTAATTGTCTAATACAATACAATACAATACGGCGAAACAAACGGGGCTTAAAGGAGGAGGAAGAAGGGCAATATTGTAATTGGGCGACAAGAGCATGACCTCGGGTTTCCATTAACAAGTTGCGCCTCAATTATTACCACTCTCATGTGGATCCTACGTGGTGCACAGCTTTCTATACAAACGAGAGACAGCAAAGCACACGTGTATCATCGATAACCCGCACGTGCACTTTCGGTCAAACTTACTTTGTCTTCGCTGGATCTGCCCAACGGTCAAAACCTCCAAATCATTTGCTTGGTTTCATTTTCACCATATATTATTATTATTATTATTATTATTATATGAGGTTTAAGGCCAAATTATCGAACATTTCTTTTCGTACGGGATTGACACTAGAATGTTATAACGTAATAGAGTGATATAATTATTTTTATAAGAGTGTGCATGTCGGGATGAGATGAGGTTGGTACGGTTGTAAAACCTTTCACACTTACACAACAAGATTGTGAGTTCGAGTTCTTCTTCCTCCTTTCCTAAAAAACCTCGATTTATATAAAAGTATAATATATATATATATATTTTTAAAAAAAGAGTATCACTATATATCATTGTAAGGTTATGTATAATTATATATATATATATATATATATATATATATATACACACACACATACACATAAATGTTCAAGTCAGTGTGCACTAATATAACTTCATCAGTGCACTTGTCAAAGTTTCTCTATAACCAGTGGTCTGCATGCATTGATACTGATGTAGTTTCATCAGTGCGTACTGACCACCAGAATGGGACCGTATATATATCCCGTGCGGTGGTGACTACTAGATTTTCTTTTTAAACAATATATATTTATCCACCTATCTAGACCATGTATTTTTTGAAGCTTTTGTCTTTGATAGGATTCGAGCCATCGACTTGGGAGTTATAACCAGTGGTCTGCATGCATTGATACTGATGTAGTTTCATCAGTGCGTACTGACCACCAGAATGGGACCGTATATATATCCCGTGCGGTGGTGACTACTAGATTTTCTTTTTAAACAATATATATTTATCCACCTATCTAGACCATGTATTTTTTGAAGCTTTTGTCTTTGATAGGATTCGAGCCATCGACTTGGGAGTTATTTACCTAAGCTCCAAACTCATCCATCTACCAGTTGAGCTACGCCCCTGGGGCGTGACTATTAGAATTTGAGACATTGTAATGCTGAATTAGTGTTTTTACCACCGATCCACATTGGATATGATAATTCCACACCTAATAATTAACTAATTTTTTTCTATAAAATAATAATCAAATTTGTGAACATATATTATTAGGGGTGGGCAAAAATCCAGTGAACCGAACCGAACCGGTGAACCGAACCGGTCCAATCAGTTTTTTATTGGTTTTTTATTGTTAACCGGTTCGATTTGGTTCGTTTTAAAAAAAAACCGGTTTTCCCGGTTCGGTTTCCGGTTCTAGGATTCGAACCGGTGAACCGAACCGAGAACCGGTATATTTAAACAAAAATCCCTAATTTTTTTTACGCATCCTCATTCCTCTCTGATCTGCCTCTTTGCCTCTCTCTCTCGTCTGATCCCTGACCCTAAATCTCTCAACTACACTGGTTCTCGATTCTCTCTCGTCTAATCCGCCGTTCTCATCTGCCGGTGTCTCTCTCGTTCGCCGTCCTGGTCCGCCGTCCTGCATCAAATCTCTGCTTCCTCGTTTTTTCTCAGGTTAGTTAAAGAAAATCTCTTGCTTAGATCGCTCTCTTCTCCAGATCACTTTCTTTTATTTACATCTCTCTCTCTCTATTTACTTCCTCTTCTCTGAGCTGATTGATCTATACAGAGGTTGTAGTGAACACAGAGCTGATCGCTCTCTTCTTTATGTAAACACATAGGTTGTAAAAATTTCTCTTATTTTTATTTGAATTCGATAACTCAAGCTCACTGATTCTTCTTATTTATTTTTTATTTTCAAGGGATTTCACGTTAATGTCAAATAAGCATGTCAAGAGAGAAGAAATCGAAGACAAAGTAACCCCATTTTCTGATTTTTATTTTTTTCTAATCAGTTTTTATTTTTGTATTCATGACTGAGTTTTCATGATGTTTTTTTTTTCTTTCGTTGAATTTTTGAGTTTTGAATGTGAATTTCATGTGGGTATTCATGAATTTGTTGATCGGTCAGGTTGTTTGGATTACTAGGGCCAGCCATGGAATCGGTATGAGAATTCATTATCTTACTCTTTATATATGTTTTTAGTTTTTATTTTTTGTATTGTAAATTGATAAATATGTGTTCATTTGTTCCTTGGGAATGTATTGATTTTTGTTTAATTAAATTTGTAATTTTGTTCATGCTCATGTATATTTTCTGTGCAAACACTTCAGTTTTCTGAAACATACCATACATATTTTTCAAAAAAAAAAAGTATATTTATTATTATTTTTTTGTTGCAAATCTTATGCAAGCTATATTTTTACCATAATTTTTCATTGGATTATAATGGGGATGATGATGATCTTATTGTTTGTTGACAAAAACAAAGACGTTGAGAATGAAGATAATATTATGTGTACAAATGAGGTGCAGAGGTATTTGAAACTTTGGAGTGGGTTTGGTTTTTGTTTTCATGACAGGGTAAGGCTTCTTCTGGATTCTGGTGACAGAAAATTGTGATACTCAGGCTACAGATTGGAGCAGAGGACATTGCTTAAGGGGAAAATTGTGAATCCCAGAATCAGATAATTGATGCACAGGGCCTGCTATGGACCAAATCGCCTTTTAGATCTCATTAAGACATTTAAGTAATTTAGCATAAAACTATCATAATGGCATTGAAGCTCATTCCTATAGGTACTATCTTAGCTGTATTAACGAACCAAGTTATTAAAACAGCTCAAGCTGCCAAGGATATTATAATTGAGAAGGACAGTTTCAAGGTCCTCTCAAAGCACCTATTTGACATTGAATCAGTATTAAAGGAATTGCAGCTTAACATTGAATCTATTTAACATTGAGTCTATATTTGTGTTTTTTCAAATTTTCTAACCATGGTAGATTTTAAAAATTAAAGGTCAATATTTTGGCCCAATAGGCCCAAAACCGAAAAAACCGAACCGAACCGAACCGAATCGGTTTAATCGGTTTTTGATCGGTTCACACTTTTCAATTTTATCGGATCGGTTCACTTTTTTAAAAACCGGATATTATCGGTTTTTTATCGGTTCACTCGAAAAGTGAACCGATCCATTAAACGCCCACCCCTATATATTATTATTATTCTCATTGTACCCTGGCACCTTCCTATAGCCTTCTTCACCGGAACAGCCGGTGAACACACGTACGGGCTTCTTCTAACCGTCCGATCAAGTAATCACAATCATTGTAAACAAATTGCAGCCGTTTATCGTGGGAATTTTTTTCTCCACACGTGCATGTGCAACCATTACCAAGAAAGTGGTACAAAAGAAAAAAAAAAGCCAGCTTTGCTTATTCACCGGTCTGACTGGCTGGTCCCCACATACCAATGCCATGTGACCGGCTGAGCTGGTCACCATGTGATTTGTATGTGTGATTAACGGTTAATCCAATCGAATCATTGCTTAGATCAGTATTTTCAGTTAATCGATGTTAAAAATTTCGAGTTGGTTTGCACGTGTGTTGCTTGTACGAACTCTATATAATTATATAAGCAATTTGGGTTTTAAAATTCGTGTAATTATTTAAAAATGACTTATCTACCCATGCTAGATTGGTCCCATAATTGTTATTAAATAATCGGACTAGGGGGTAGTTCGGGAAAACTATAATAATGGTATGATTTTGAGGATTTTTATTAGGGAAGCATGTTTGGTTGGTCGACAATTTAATATATGAAAGAGAATGACAGAGAATATGATGGCGTTTGATTGTTTAATCATATTATATGATGATTTTATATTAAGTGAATCATTTGAAATAATTTAAAAATAAATAATCAATTATTGTTTTATTTATCCGGGACCAGGTATTTTTTTTAAAGCTTTGACCATTGGTAGGATTCGAACCACTAATCTGAGAGTCATTTCGTCATTATTTACCTAATCATGTGGTTTACTTTTTATTTTATTTTTAAAATATAACACCGAACTAGTTAAGGGTTTGAATAGCTATTCTCATTAACGAGGTATATCTACACTCTCAAAATTAAGGAAAAAACTACCGACATAAATTTGTAAAATACGTATGATAACACTCGAACTCTTATACGAAATGTGTAAGAAGACATGCACACAGATTGAGTTTATAGAATTAGAGGTAATGTGCAACCATGTGGTTTACTTAAAATGATGAAAGTTGTCTGCTCCCATCATTGAGTGATACGATGATCATTTTTTTTTTTTTAAGACATCATAGCCCAAATTGATCATATTTTAAGCTGCAAATCTATGAAAAGGGCCCACATCAAATAATGATGACGATTGACGAGTGAGTGTGTGTATATGTACCCTATAGACTTAGGAATAATAAAACCTAGTTTTGGGCATGAACATGGTCTACTTGTATTTTTAATATAATTCTAAACAGTCATATTAAGCTGGCATGAACCCTTTTTGTTCAAAGTTCAATCCCACTCACAAAATCTAATTTTCATGAAATCTTCCAATAAATTTGTACTTTAAAAAAAATTATTGCAAAATATGGATAATTAAACTAAATAATTTACTAGTTATTAGTGTCTAGCTTTTGGAATTTGGAGAAGCTAGCATTGATGAAGTACAAGTGCACAACACATATATCATAGTGGCCTTTAATGTATTTATTAGGGCTATTGAGTCTTTTGTTTGTGTGATCTAACCGTACTTTATCTTTTTATGTTTCAAGTTTCAAACATATTTTTCACATGACTTTATTCTTATTCAATTCTCAATTGAAATATCTTGTTTTCTTGTTGTGTTTAACAAATCATGAATTGCTGATTATATAACTCCGATAATAGTAGGCGGTTCGTCAACAGGGGCGTAGCTCAACTGGTAGATGGATGAGTTTAGGGTTTGGACAAATGACTCTCAGGTCAGTGGTTCGAATCCTACCAATGACAAAACCTTTCAAAAAAATACATAATCTCCCGGATTAATAGATATTTCAATAATAATAAGTACTAGGGGTGGACACAAAAACCGAATTGAACCGAACTGAACCGAAAAAGGGTGTTTGGTTCGGTTCATAGCTTATATTTGGTTAAACCGAATTGAATTTGGTTCGGTTTTGATTTTGAACATACAAAACCGAACCGAACCGAATAAACCGAATTTTCCTAATATATTTTTTGTAAAGTCCAATTTTATTATGGACTGTTTGTTGATGATATTTTATTTTGGACTACATTATGTATTATATTTTTTTTACTTCTATTTTATAGAAGTTACGAAGATTTTATATTTTGATTGAGTATGTAGACCGAATATGATTGAAATTTTAGATTTAGATTGAAAATTGGATTGCATTTTGTTTAAATTATTTTTTACATATTCTGTTTTCTTAAAAAAGTTTAAACTTAAATGCAAAAAAAACAACTTAAAGGCCCAAAAAATTAAAAAACATATAAAAAAAAATCTTCAAAACCCAATTGGCCCAAAACCGAACCGAACCGAGATAAAGGTGTTCGGTTCAATTTGGTTTTCAGGTTCAAAACAGTTCAAACCGATTCATATTTTCAAAAAAACTGAATATAATATGGTTTTGGTCAAAACTGAACCGACCTGATCCATGCCCACCCCTAATAAATACTGAATGAGGAATTTAATAATTTGAGTTTAAATGGTATATATTATGGTGAACTGACAAAAATGGCCCCACATTTTATTTATTATTTATTTTTTTTTTTACTTTTCTGTTTTCCAACTTTTTTTTTTCTTCTTCCTCTTCTTCGTTGGACCTCCATTGGAGGTTGATGTCGTTTTGACCACCGTTGGAGGTCGATGAAGAAGATGAAAAAAATAAAAAAGAATACAAAAAAATTGAAAATTTTCAATTTTATCCAATAAGTCTCAGAAATTACAAAAAATACTCAAAAAGTCTCGAAAACTATAAAATGAGTCTCGAAAATACCCAATAAGTTTCGGATTATATTTTTTCATCTTCTTCTTCATTGATCTCCATGGAGGTCGATTAGACCTCCAACAGAGGTCAAACAATTTCTACCTCCAATGGAGGTCGAACAAACCCAACGAAGAGGTTTGTTCGACCTCCATTGGAGGTCAAATGAAGAAGACAAAGAAGAATAAAAAAAAATGGAAAACTGAAAAGTAAAAAGTAAAAAGCAAAAAAAAAAAAGAAAAATTAAAACTGTGGGGGCATTTTTGTTTGTTCACCATAATAGGTAACATTTAAACTTAAGTTTTTAAACTAGTGATAGTCTTAAATTGCATCCTAAAAAAGGTACTATATAATTTTCGAACCCTATTTGAGATACACACACTAACAAATCATTGAATCAATATCTAACGTTATACATTATATAACATTATATAATTGATTAACATGTATTCTAAGAACACACGTTATGTTAATGGATCCTATTAAAAAAAAAAAAAAATAGAGATATGAGTATAGATTTTTGCTCACAAAGTAAATGAACATGTTTTATTGCAAGAAAACTAGGTGGGGAAGAATAAAGATGGTTGTAAATTTTTTAATTTTTTAATTTTTAATTTTTTTTTTAATTTTTTAAAATTTTTTTAAAGAGAGCATAAAGTAAATAAAAAGGCTGATAGAAGAAGAAGAAGAAGTCATAAAGAAATCAGAAATGGTATGCAAAAAACAATGTAACACACACGTGTGCCACGTGCATGGACAGACATTTTCATGAAAAGGAGTTGAATTAGTACCATTTTCAACCTAACACTGCACATGCTATTGCATGCCTGCGAAGACAATTCTTTTCTATAGAGCTGGAGTGGTGTCTAACCCAAAGAAGCAATCTTTAATTGACTTTCACTCAATTTATTTAAAAAATCTTTCCTTTTTTAATTTCCCAAACGTTGTATTATGCAGACGCAGTACCAGGAATTTTAATTATAAGTTATATTACGGAGAGACAGTTTTACCCCCAAGGGTTTTAACATTTTTAGACGGAGAATAAAAATATAGAGAGCCGAAACTGAGAGTATGTGTGCTTCAATTCACCATTGTAAACAACTATATAATAGTGTGCTTCGTGGATGTAGGGATCATATTGATCATCGAACCATGTAAAATATCGTATCTCTCTTTATTATTCTTTCTCTGCTTTCGTGTGTAATGGTTGAAAATGTTGTAGCATTTCACTTTATTGTTGAGCCTAGTAGTGGGCTGCTTTTGAGTACTTTGATCATGAATTGTGCTTCTAAATGAACAATTTTGGGTATAGGCCCAATAAAACTAAAGCTTGAACTTGCAACGAAGTTGGGCCGGTACTAAGACCAACCAACATGGCACACATATGGACCAAAACCCACTTATGATTTCATCAAAGTTCAACAATGTTTTTTTTTTTTTTTTTTTTTTTAATATATTAATTCAATTTTTATTTTTATTTTTATTTTCAAATCTGAACAAATATACATAACTACAGACCGTAGAGCCCGAAAATATATAGTTGAATTTTGTAGGACGGTGGGCACTGACAATGATAGAGAAAAAAATAGTAGGCTGAGTGCTTCGAGATCCTATAAAAATGAAAAGGTAAAATGGAGCAAGAGGCAGTTGTCCTATGGGGAACTCCCCAACGTTCAAGTTAGACACTCTATCAATAAATAAGATAAATTAAATTAATAACGAAATTCAATAGAATCTAAAGTAAACTATAAACAAAACTGGTCAAGTCCTGGGTTGTGCAGTTCTTTTAGCCTTATTTTGCTTGGGATGAGCATAGAGTTTAGCAAATTAAATTGCTAGGAAAACTCATAATAATAATATATTATGTTGGCCTATGAATTGACCATGAATGGAAGATAATTTAACTGAGAATCGATTAAGAATTAATTGAGAAAGGAGGAGAATGGGTTGAGAAGGTCTCATAACTACTTTTTTGGTGAATAAGAGTGCAAAGTCGTGAACTCCGTCCCCCTCTAAATGAAATGGAGGATGATATTTATAGTGGTGTGAGGAGCCTTCTTGTAGTCGATCGGATCTACAATTGAATAGAGGTGGGCACTAGCAACCTGTAAAATAAGAGAAAAGTAAAGCGGTGGTCGAACCACAGGAGGGGGTGTTCCCTTTGGAGAACTTTTCGACGCTCAAGTCAGTGTTTGCGTGATATATAAAGAATTAAGGAAAAGTAGAGTAGCAAACCATCTTTCGTCGATATTGTTGAATCGAGCAATTGGTCGATCTAGGATTTGGTCGACGTCGACAGTCGAGCGATTTGACAGCTTTATTGTTTCGAAGAACTCCTTTGCTCAACCTGGATCAATTAAGGGTTGGATTGGTCTTTGTTCGAAGGTGATAGTTTCGAATCGACTATGGGGTGGATGAACAATTAATGCTGGATGGGAACCACTGCAATAAATGCTTTGAAAACAGAGTTGAGCGGAGAGGTTTTGAGAGAGATTTAAGAGCTTTCGCGTATGATGTGAAGAAATCAGGACCCTCTTCCTTGAGAAGGGGTCTCTTATTTATAATGAAGACTAGGGGTTCCCAACATTTAGATCATTCAAGCGGGAGCGTCGATCAAGGAGATTTAATTGTTCGTTTTGATTGGTTTGAATCTGGCAATGAATTCAGACGTTTAGGGTTTGCAAAACAACCAATCATGATTGACTGATTTATGATTTGATTTGACCACGTGTACTAACTTGGTTTGATGACTTGTGGGCAGTTTTTGGGCCCTTAGGCCTATTTCTGATGGATTCCATATAACAGTTGCATCTTTTTGGTGGTGGGCTCGTTAATTCGGCCAGAGGCCCAATTTTGACCACTACATTGCTAACAGAAGAGTATCATATTATTTCTCCTTTGATCTTGGCCTTAAATCGTTGAATTACATATCTGATCTGATTCGAGATTCTTGGGAAGATTTGAAAACCACTAAGGCTTTGTTTGGTTAGAGGGAGAGATGGTTGGAGGGAGAGCTCCAATCCCTTGTTTGGTTAGAGGGATAAGAGCGAGGAGGGAGAGATGATCCTTCTGGGCCCACCAAAAGGAATCCACCCATCAACGGACAGATGAGAAAGGAGGGAGAGATGATTGGAGGGAAATGACTATAATGCCCTCCAATTTTTTAAAGGGTAATATAGTAATTTTACAAATTATATATCAATCCATCCATTCAATTCTCTTTTCAATACCAAACAACATGAATGATAGATGTTATCCTCTCCATCCCTCATACTCTCTTTTCCTCTTAATTCATCCATCCCTCATACTAAACATAGCCTAAATCAATAATGTGTGTTGCAATATTGACTTGGTCTTTAACTAACTGGGTCAAGGTTTGTCTCTTTAGATTGGGCCTAACATAAGGCTGGACTGTTCGAGCAGTCCAAACTCATTAAATAATTGGTTATATATATGTGGATTCGAATAATTGGACTGTATGACGATTTTTAGCTACCACACAAACTACTTTAGCAAAATCATTTTATTAGTTACAATAACTTTTTATACCGAATAAACTCGGTAATATTATTGAATAAATTAATAACCTATTAAATTAAATACAATGCTTCAAAAAAGTCGGTTTTTTTTATAAAAATAATAATATTATAATTAATTCGAAATTTAACTTAAATCCACAACCACAATGTTGGCGTGACAAACAAAGCTGGACCAAGCTCTTTTTTTTCTTTCTCTAAAGTAAAAATCTTCTTAGAAAAACTTAATTTTGTTGTGAGGACTGAGGACTAGTCAATTCTATAACTTTGGAAAATTCAAACTGGTAAAATATCAAACAAGAGAAAATTGACAATTAATAAAAAGCATGGCTAAGATAACAATGACAAATTGAAATGACAACAAAAGTTGAATGATTCTTCCTAGTCATTCTAGTGACCGACTAATCAAGCAACAACTATTGAAGTTGACAATTGCATAAATTAGGAAGGGACCCAACAATTTGTACTCATCTCGCTTTCCATATAAATTTGAATACCGATATTGCCACCCATCAAACTAATATTAGTACATCCATATTTTATTACAATAATGCTAGAGGATCCAAAAAAGTAACCCAAATTTTGGACCCAAACCTATGTGGCAACATCACACACAATATGGGCCCACGTCACTCTTCCCAAAGATCCCATGTGATGTAGCCACATAGGTTTGAGTCCAAAATTTGGGTCAATTTTTTGAGTCCTCTAGCATTACTCATTTTATTATAAAAAAAATTAATTACAAAAACATCTTTAAAAAAATACCAATAAAAACAAATTACTTTAATTCAAAATAAATCAAAAACTATATACACTTATTAATTACACTTATATCTTTAATTATATATTTTTATTAAAAAAAAAAACTTATGATAAACCCTAATTAAACTCTAATTTTATTTCAAGTATCAAACTTTCAAATTATCACATGATTATCATAAAATAAAGTAATAGAAAAAGATTTCTCAGAGGACTCTTATAGAGGTAGGTATTTCTTTATTTTTTTTTTTTCTTCTTTATTTTATACCTAGTTATAAACTCTATTAATAAAGAAAAAGTGAGAGAAATTTTTTATTAAAAAAATAGTTATAGATATCAATGATTTTTTATTTATTATTTTTAAAGATAGTTATATATATATATATAAGAGAATTCGAAATTGAAGATCTCTTGTTCCAATTCTACATACTCTCTTTCATAAGTCTCATACATTCGAGACATTTCTAACAATAAATTGAACCATCATTAGATAAAGATTTGATTCCAAACAATAATATGATTTTTTATATATATATAAATTGGTTGTGTTAATAATTTAAGAGTTTAAAATGTATTAAAATGAATATATTCATTTTAATAAGGGAACTATTGGTATTAGGGTGGGATTTATAGTAATGATTTATTTTTTAATTTTAGACATAAATGTAATTAATGAGTGACAATATTAGCCGGCTTTCATCAAATCTGTTCCAATGATTTTGGTTTTGTACAGGTTTTCACCTGGAAGTAAGTTGGCTCTACTTGACAGGAAGTGAGCAGAGAATATGATCTTTGTTATGATTAGGGAGGGATATAAGAAACAAAAATAAAAATAAAAAATAAAATGCAAAGTAACAATGCGTATGCAAATCGTATGCAGCTATCCTGCAGGAAATACAAGGCTGCCTTGGTGAATTGCTGATACAATACGACGTAACCATGCTGGAATTTTCATATTTCTGATGTTAGGAAACATCGAACATGAATAAGCCACCAGATCCTTTCACAAGTAGTATCAGTGTATCTTCATTAGGCCTTGGTTCGAGTTGAGTAGTTAACAGAACATAATTACTAGATCAAGCTTCAACATCAATCCTTAAATAACTCACAGCCGATGTGCAAATATGACTACAGATAACTAAGGGCCTGTCCTACAGACTGTTTTCAGTCTGTTTTCGTTTTTGTTTTCCAAAACTGATTTCGAATTCGCGTTCGGTAATTGTTTTTCGTTTTATTTTCAAAATACAAAAACAAAATAAAAAACAAAACCACCGGTAAAACTTAAAAGTCAAAAGTTTGAAAAACAAAAATAACTTGTTTTCCTTGAATTTGTTTTTGTTTTTCATATGAAGTGGGTCCCATATCATTAATAGGTGGGTCCCATATCATTAACAATTTTTTTTTTCTTTTTCTCATACACCAGACTTCATCTTCTTTCTTCCTCCTTCGTCGATTGCAGGTCTTCTCCGATCTGCTCGCCGCCACCGGCCTATCATCTTCATCTTCTTTCTTTCTTCTTCTTCCTTCCTTCGCCGATCCACTCGCCTCCGACGGCCGATCAGGACGGTGGCTTCTTCTTCTTCTGGTCTTCGGCCGTCGCCGACCGATCAGCTGGTCTTCTTCTTCTTCTTCTTCTTCTTCTTCCCATTTAACAAGGCAATTAAATAGGAATTCTTAAGATTTAGGTTATTTGAAAGGTTGAAATTGAAGCTGAAGTTGTGATGATTACTTGGAACTTTGTTAAATTAGTCATCGTAGTTGGTTTTTCAAAATATCTTGCTTGAAATGTGTATAGATTCCTCTTTTGAAATAACAACTTGTGATGATGAATGAGAAACTGATATGATCTTCTGGGTTGATTTTGTTTTAGGCCCGGGAAGCATATTACAGTGGTAAACCTTTGATAGTTGACGACTTGTTTGATAGAGTTGAGGTCAGTTCATATGCATTACTTGTGTGGATCTTATTTGGATTCAAATGATGTCTTTAACATGTACTCATAAATGATCAATCGTCTTTTTTTTATATATAATTGAAGCAGATGAAACTACGTTGTTCATGGACGACTTCTTCTTTTTCTTCTTTTTCTAGATCAGTTGATTACATTTGTTTATTGGTTAATTATTTAATCAATTTATTTATGATTGTTATAATATTAAACAAAAAGTAAAAAATTGATATTTCAATTTTCAATAGTTTTCGGTTAGCTTACCAGACGTGTTTTCGGATTTTGAATCTAATACAAAAATCACTCTTTTCATTTTTATTTTTATTTTTATTTTTACTTTCGAAAAACAGAAACTAAAAACAGCTTGCAGGGCAGGCCCTAAGTTATTTTACTTATTAGTATTCAAACTTACCTTTGCACGATCGTCAGTAGCATATACACCAGCGTAAAACAGAGATTCACATTTATGACTCAATAGAAACTTGGTCTAATCCAGCCAGAGCGATGTGGATGAATGAATCTCCCAAACATCTGTGAACAAGATGAAAGTTCTCTGATTGACAGTGGATCGATACAGCAGAAACAGCAAGGAACTTTTTGATCCTTTCTGTTTATTGCTGAATGTAGATGAACGAAGAAAAATATTGTCAGTCCTTTGAAGAACAAAGCTCTTAAGTCTTACGTACCATATAAAAATAACAAGATGTTACAATATATCGTGCAACTGTTAAATTACTAACCAGAAAAGGGAAGTCATTTTATACGGTAAAAGCAAAAACACATCAGTATAAGATCATCTATGTTCTTATACAACATAGGTTGCCCTGCGATACAACATTTAAATAATGACAAACACAATGCATGGCCTGATGGTACTAGGCATTTCTGAGTTCTGATAAACTACAAAATTAGTAAAACAGAATTTGAAAAAGAATAAATTGTAATAGGCTGAGCTAAGAAGATCCTGCCAAGATTCTTAGTTCGGAAAAGCTTACCGTACAAAGGAGAAACAGCAGCTCGCCTGGTTATATCAGAATCCAAGCCATAGATTTTCAAATGCCAATCATGATTTGTATCATCTTCTTCCTTCAGTATATCCATCAATGTCTACCACAACAGTTATTACTATAAATCCAATATTTTACATTAAGGTTTGCAATGTCACTTATAAAGGAAACCACAGAGAATAAATAATAAACTGACATGTGGATGCTATGCACCACATATCTATTTTATATTGAATTACAGAATTCAACTCAGATAGTCATAAAAAAAGGAATACAAAAAAGTAAAAGGGTCCTATGAGTTTCCGAATCTCATATTCACCCATGACTGAACCAGGAATTCTTTATACTTGTTTTTTCTTCCATGTGGACAAATGCTGGAGAGGAGAACTCTACAAAGACGGTTTAAAACCAAAGTCTAAGAAACTATTTCCAAGGACCTTTTCTAGGTCTAGTTGGCATCTTTGCGCTACAACTATAACTGCTATTGAGATGGTGCATATTAATGTCCTTCAGAGATTAATTGTAATGTCCATGTATAAACTTGATACAACTTGCATAAAGCCATAAACTTGATACATGCCTCACCAGAAATGCAATAGAGACTATCAGAATTCCACAATTCAGAACATTAGAACTTCTAAAAGTAATTTGGGGATAATTTCTGCAGATTCTAATTTCTAAATATTTATCACTAAATTAAGCATTGGCTTACAATTATCAATAAATAATGTGGAAAGATAGAAAGGGGGAGATGTTCAGTGACATATAAACTATAATAAACCTCATCAGCATTGCTTTTGATGAAGCTCAGTTCATTAGAGAATAGATCTTCCAATAAACAGGAAGCAGAAAGTGCCTCCAATATCAAATTCCTGCATCTGATAAGGGTTTGCAAACTAAATACATGCTTGCTACTCTGCCCCCCAATGATGTAGGGAAGCCTGTCAAATATTGTACGTAATAAACAGATTAGAACAAATAATATATTGACAAAAGCACAAAACCGTTCACAACGTCCTAAAATGAAATAGAAGAAAAAGAACATTTAAATTTTTTTCAAATCATCCATATATATGTCGACAGATTACATCTTAAGATACTAATTGACGAGTAGAACAAACTAAATTCTGCACCTATATCCTAATCAGATACACAGTAGGAAATAAAACACACAGAAATTTGATCAATATCCTCCTATTTCATTTTCTTTTGGATAACAAACATCTTCCATTCCTTTTTACAGATTTCATTTCAATATACCTAAAGTAGAGGTATCAAGTTATATAGGTGCAATCTTCCCAAAATTCTCCAAGCTTTCAAAATACAACACTCTGCAACCAGCCAAAAAAAAAACCCATCAAACTCTAAGGTTCCCTCATAAAAGTTTATAAGTAGTGAAATGCAGAAATAGCTTACCATTGTAACATGAACCGAGTAATTATTTACGAGCAAACAAATTTATTTCTGCAAAAAGAAACAAAATTCAAATCTTAGCAACAGCCACAAACAACTCAAAAACAAACTATGTAGATGTACATGTTATATGAGCAAACCTTCATCGGGGAATCAGTAACTCGATAAGCATCAACAGTGACCCCAACCAACCACAACCCAGGAAAAACAGCCTACAACAAACCCAGAACAAAAAACAATCACTAAATCAAAAACCCAAAAGAGAGACAGAGAAGATGAACTATAAAACCCAAAAAAAAAAGAAGAAGTAAAAAGTAGATATACATCGAGCTGTTTCTGGACATTTTTGGGGCGCTTCCTGGGTCTGCGAGCGGGTCTGGAGCCGGTCATGACAAAAACATCTTCTTCAATCTCGTCTCTCGACAAAGACACCCAAAACTTGTTCTTCTCCTTCTTTTCAACATTATTATTGCTTCTCGATTCCACCATCTCTCTCAGTCTCATCGATTTCGGCTTCTGCTTCTCATACTGACCATCGATAACCCCCGCACTATCTACCAACCCTTCTCGCACCTCGCCGTTGTTCTTCGCTGCCTTCCTCGGCCTCAAGTTCCACGGCTTAGCTGCCGTTTCCTCTTCTCCTCCTCCTCCTCCGTCGTCGTCCTCTTCGGTCGCCGCAGGTTCTTTCTCCGACACCGTCGTCGTCTGTTTACGCGGCCTCTCCGATGCGTCCTTTCGTTGTTTAGCGGCGGCGGCGGCGGAGGATGAGGAGGAGGAGGGAAAGGACAGACGGTGTGCGCGGGAGGAGCGGGATCCGACCCGGAGAGGACGAGTCGATTCGTGGTCGGAGTCGTTTTCGGGTTCGGAGCTGTCGGTGAGGGAATGAAAGCGACTCCGGTTAGCGGCGGCAGCGGCGGTGGTGGTGGTGGCGCCCCATTTGAGGAACGGAAGAGAGAAGTTGTGCAGCGGCTGCGACTTCATTGGCGCCGTCGCCATTTCACCTTACGAAAACAAAACAGTAAACAAAGATATATCTATATATCCTGATATGAATTACACGTAAAACCCTCAACACGCACAGAGAGAGATAGCTCTTTCAGTTCCGGTGAAGAAGAGCTGTTTCAGAGAGAGAGAGAGAGATGGATAGGTCATAGTGTACAGAGAAACGGAGAGACTGGTTTCTATTTCTACTACCATGACGGTACTGACTCTTTCTTTACATATAAGCCCCTTTATTTCCTTTATTTCCATTTTTCTCCTATTTTGGCCCCACTTTCTTTACTTTTCTTCTTATAATTGAATTGTTTTTTTTTTTTTTTTTGATTGGTATAATTGAATTGTTGCGCCACTATGAATTCACGATAGCTTCAAATCTAAATGTTATTATTGTCATTCGATAAGATTGTCCGATGCAAGTGTGATATAAAACAATTTAAAATTATAGTTTTATATTTTCAATATATATAATACACTTGCATTGAAGGGTCTCACCAAATGGCAATAAGACCGTCCCATGCAAGCAATTTAAAATTATATTTTTATACTTTTAATGTAAATAATACATTTGTATTGGGAATTTTTCTTTCATAGACACACAATATATGTATATGTATAGCATACTAATACACATCACCACACTTTTATTATGTAAGCAACATAATTTCAATCATAATAATACAATGATAAAAGTGTGATGATGTGTATTTATATGCTATAAATATAATATGGGCTAATATATATATATATTTAAAATATATATATATCTAATACGGGTATGAACTTCACTTCTTTAATTATTTTTCTATTTCTTTTTCCTCACCCAATTTTTTTTTTTTTTTTTTTTTTTTTTTTTAATGTAACAACGGAGAAGTCAGGGGTCTATCGAAATCTAGAGACGAAGCTATGACTGGGCTTGAGGGGGCCATGGTCCTCACAGCCTATTGGAAAATTCATTTTTAGTCTTTACAATTAATTGAAATTTATTTCTTTTGCTTCTCTAAAATGAAAATTATAGAGTTTGGCCCCTTCAAACTTTACGAAATTTGAAATTCTGGCTTCGTCACTGCTAACGAGATCAACCTTTAAAAACACGATTCAAAGAACAACTCTTCCTACGACTATAAGGGAGAGACTTGAAACACTATCATAATTATAAAGGAAAATTTAACACCCACTCTACAAATGAGTAGATGTGTCACAACTTTAATATATATATATATATATATATATATATATATATATATATACAGAAATTCTATTATCAGTTCGAACTGACAAAAGTTATATCAGTTCCTTGCATGTGGGCCACTGGATTTAAATACTTTGACTTAGCTGTATACACTTGTCAGTCAAAGTATTTAAATTCAGTGGCTCACATACAAGGAACTGATATAACTTTTGTCAGTTCGAACTGATAATAGAAAGACTATATATATATATATATATATATATATTCTTTTTATTATTAGTTCGTCCTGACAATAAATATATCAGGATGAAAAATATGGATTACAGATTATAGAGAAGTTTTGACAAGTGCATACACTTTGAGTCAAAGTATGTAAATCTAATGGTCAATATTCTTTGTCCTGATATATTTATTGTTATGACGAACTGATAATAGAAAATCTGTATATATATATAAACATTTACACAATAATTACTTTTGGTTGGAGCATTTCCCCTTCATTTTGATATTAGGGATTCGAGTATCACATTTGCTTATTAAATTCCAAAGATTAGGAAGACTACTCAGTCTAATCTCTAATTTCAAATCATCTTTATAGCAATTGATCTCGTCGGATTTCAACGGAGGTTTTAACAATTAAAAACAGTTAAACGTTGTTATGAAATTTACAAGTCTAGCATTATTGTATGATTCAATAGATTAACAATGATCATGTTAAAATCCAAGGGATTGTTTGTCTTTTTTAACCATAAGACTTATTCCGTCTTATAACTTAAATTAAGATAAATAGATTTGCTTGTTTTTTCTAAACTAAATCTTAATTTAAGATATACATGTCTTATATAAAAAGTTAAAAAAAATTGACTTTCATAATTAATACATTAATAGTTATTTCCAAAATTAACCTTATATAATTAATCCATTACAAAAAGTACCCTTAAATAAAAACAAATCCCCAATTTCCTAAACAACTCAAACCCTAACCCTAAAAATATTCTAATTTTATTAAACCCTAACCCTAACTAACCTAACCCTAAATTGACCTAGGAGGAGGCGGTGGTGGCGCCGCCTCCTTGAGATTTTACCAGAGGAGGCCGATTGGCCTTCTCATTACCTTGGACGGTGAGATGGAGCACCGTCGTTTCATCTCTAGAGATGAAGAGTGGTGGCACTTCATCTGTCATAAAGCTTCAAGCGCGTGAGTCTCCTACAAGAGTAGATCAACAATAAGAAGAAGTCAATAAGGTAAGGTTGACTCCGACAAACACAACGATGGCGGCAACACAGCTTGAATAACAGTGGATTGTGACGAATTGAGTCTACAAAATCGAATGCTTCTCGGGTTTCGTTCGTGATTAAGCGAACAAGTCAACGACTTCAATTTCTGGGGTTTGGTGATCGGTGATTGGCAAAACTTTCTAGATTGGCTGTGATGGGTGACTTGCGGTTTGAAAGGGGGTTGGCTAAGTTACTGTTAACAACAGTGTTACGGGCAGCTATGTGAAAGACTAAATGAAAGCTTTTATCAGCAACCACATCCTATAGAAAGAGATATGCTATTTGCTAAGAGTAATGTTAGACTGTCAAAGATCATGCCCAAATGATGTGGCATATAAGTTGTAAATATTATATCACTCATACTATAATCTCATGATATATAGGATCTTGATAACTCACATACCGCATTATTTGGGTATGATTTTGGACAAATATTTTGGATAGCCTAATGAAGTTTAGATGGTTATAAAATTTCATTCTCCCACAATAATATTCTATTTCATTATTACGTCTTTCCGATTTAGGGTAAGCTTTGACATGTTAGAATCATATATTTGGCCTTTTGGGTTTATAAGTGCTTTAATAAAAAATAAAAAATAAAAAGGTTTACAAGTGCTTCTAAATGTGTTTGATTGAATTATGAAAATGAGTAAATGACTTTTAATTTTTAGAATATATTTTTAAACGAAGGTAGGTTGGCCAATAATGCTTTTATTCTAAGAATTTTTTTATTATTTTTTTTGTAAAGGACTTTCCATTCTAAGAACTTTTGTATTTAAAACCAAAACCAAAACATTAATCTTATACAACTCAAAAAAACTCAAAACGATATGATAAATTATTTATCATTATCATACACATCATTTGACACATCATCTTATGATTTGCATAGTAAATACAAGTGACTTTATACATAATTTTGGTTTAATTTTTCCTTTTGATATACCACTTACAGACAACTCGAACTTGAGGTATTGTCGAGTGCTATTTACTTCCACATCAATATGTCATATTGGACAACCATTTTGATTGATTTGTTTTGGGTTATATAGAATTACTCAAAACCAAAATATTACTCACATGCCTTTGATGACACATCATTTTCTCCCCTATTAGAAAATAAATTATATGTCATATATTAATTGAAAAATATAAACTTGAAAACTCTCTTAAAATATACCATTCAAGAAACTTCAAATACTAGACTTTCTTTGGTTCAGTACTTCAGTGGTAAGCCTCAAGTCCAATCCAAATGTTACATAGTACAAATACAAGTATACAACATTCGGATTTAACTATTATAATGTAACACAGTAACAATATAGTTACATGAACAAATATAAGAAAGATATATTTTATTTTAGTTTTTCATTTATATGGACGTTTGACTTAAAATTTAATGATTAAAAAAATACCATGTAGCGATACAGATACTGTATAGTAGCTCCGTCACACATGACATAATGTAATATGGTCAGAAACGCAAGAGTTGGGCTTGAAATAGTCATGAAAGAGTGTTATCTTTGATTCTTTGTCGTGTGGAATAAGAAAATTCCCAAAAAGCCACGAATTATGACTTCAAAATTCAAACTTGGTAGTTGGGTATCATCTTATTTTATTATGACTTATTATTGTCAATTTTTTAAATTTCCATACTTTGCTTATTATTATTTTTTTTTTGATAGATACTTTGCTTATTAACATCACATGGTTTCCGTATATCACCTCTTAGCAGATATGGTAGTGCACCTTTCTTTCACATTTGAATTGTCTCACTATGCTCATTTTACAAGCATGTGTGAGAAGTTTTCTCTCGATTGATGAGAGTAGTTATCTGGGTCACACATGAATTGTCTCATCTTATCAGGTCCCGACAACCCTATTATAATAGTTGTAAATGTAATAAATAAAATAAAAATAAATAAAATAAATCACATGGTTTCCAATTCCTACAAGAAACACCTTTGTAGTGGGCATTATTTAAACGGCAATGACGATATTAAATTTTGTTTTGGGACACGTTTTGAATACGATTAAGGTGATGGAAGTAGGATTTACAGAGACGAATACTTCAATACGTCTCGTGTACAATCCATTTCACAACCAATTCTTACAATATTATGTTCATGGTAACATTGTTTAAAGAAATATAATAACGATATTAAACAATGAATGAATAGTTACAAATTTTTTTAAAATTTTGATTTGTAACAAATTTTACGAAATTTAAGACAATAGATATAATATTCATGAAAAATAATGCTTCAATGTGTTTGACATATGGTGGGCTCAAAAAATTTTTTGTTACTATTTCGACCGGGTTTTGTAAGAAAGTCACCACTTTAATAACTTAAATTTAAAAGACACTTATTATGGTAAACGAACAACCCCCCCAAATAACTTAAGTTTAAAAGACACCTATTATGGTTCTAGGTTTTCATAATTTATGTTTAGCTAAGCTTTTTGACATATCATTTAGCTCTTAATATCCATGATTGCATTTATTGTTATATCTTCATCCTAGATAAACGTGTAGGGTTCCCTAGCTCTTTATTGTATTTTGGATATTTCATATATTCACATAGGCTCTTTATCTCTTCATTGAGAAGTAAGACTTGTGTAGCTTCCAGGATTAGGTTGCGTAAATCACAAGCAATTAGACTAGGTTCACTTATACTGAGATTAGGTATGTGTGTGATTATATACCGGGATTAGGTTGTAATCTTTAACGCATTTAGTGGATTCGAGGTTCGAGTGTGGTTTACTTACTAGTCCGTGGTTTTTCCCGTGAGAGTTTCCACATAAATATCAAGTGTTATTTAAATTCGGACTACCTTCTTCACCATTTTGGTTTTTTTTTTTCCCCTTTCAAAATCCTCAATCAATGGACGACGGTGGACCATAAACAAGCGTACGTCGTCGTTGACAACCTCGACAAACACAATAGCGATTTTTTTAATGTCCGAGCCTTTGTTAGTTGCATATGAGATACAAACCCTCTTGTTATTTATTTATTTATTTTTTTCAATTTAAAACCCTCTTTTGTAAACCTTAAGCTGATTGTGTGAAAAAAAAAATGATTGTTAAAAAGGCTCGGAGATTCAAAATTAACAAAAATAATATTCATGAGGGTGATCATGCTTCAATGTGTTTGACATATGGTGTGCAAACATTAGGATATTTAGGTAACTAATCATCATTTGTGACCATATGTTACATTGCAACACAATGACTAGCATGCTTGGCCGATCTATGGCAGTTGAAGAGAGAAAATTTGATTGTTCCCTAGAGCATTTGGTTACAATAACGTGATTTTTATTTCACAAAAATTTCATTAATCTACATATATTTTGTGTTTAACTTCATCAATATTATATTATATTTTGTAGATTCGTGAATAATTTTACAATTTAAGAGGTGTTGTAAATTAATTAATTAATGTTTTTTTTATAAAAAAAAAAAAAAACAAAAAACTAACGTATCCATTAATCAAGAAGAAAAGAAATAACTTAAACTAAAATTCTACCAAGTTTCCTCCCGATTGGAGGAGAAGGCTAGAGATGTGAGATTGTGAGTCGAACCATTCCCCTTGCGGGAGATAGCCTGGCACTTAAGAACACCCACCTCCCTACACAAGGCCTTAACTTTCTGACTTCATTGATTTAATATGAATTTTGTTAATATAGTGGGATTGTGGGAATACAATATACACTGTACTAATCAAAATATAAATGTTAAAAGATAGTTCTCAAATTCTTTTAAAAATTGTTATAAAATACTCGGATTTTTTTTTTTCTGAAAAAAATAATATATATTTGGAAGTTACAACTAAAGTTTTTATTAGTTTTTTCTTTATGTATCTAGTGATCCAAAATTATTTGTTTTAATTTCATTATTATGCATATTAATATGATAATTACAGGTTACAGTTATCAAGCCGACCGACCTTCTAATAGGCCGTCGAACTAGATTTTTGAAGAAGAGGTTGTTTGGCTTAACCAATTCACTGCAAGTATATAAACTGTAGGTGGTCGAATTACGTGGTACGTTAATCGGGTCGGGTTAAATCGGACCCAAGGCAACTCGCTAGAACCGTTGGATGGATGAAGTCATCTCCTCGATGGGACCAGTTAGTGTTCTGGTCGACCGTGGTCGAATGCTTTGTCGAACCTGCAAATAAACTAGAAGCAAAGACAATACGAATAGAATAAAAACAGATAAAATGATTAGGTTGGGTCGAAGGAATTAGCCTTAGGTATGCTTGGGCTGAGCAGCATTTTCAGATGACTGTAATCTCGAATCCGGCCAAACTGGTTATCGGAATCACCTTTTGGACAGAGTTTTGGTACGCTTTAGTAAGCTTTCAATATCAAAGATTTTAGGGAGCTTTCTCGTGTGGGAGCTCTTTCCTTTATAGTGCTAGTTCTCTCCAACGTTCACCTTGGCCGTTTCTCGATAGTGGCGTGATCTCAGGAGAAATATCCTCTCCTTTTATTTAGTGGACAATAACTTACTGTAACTGAAGTTTTACTAAGTCTCCAAAACGTTCAAGCCTTGCTGGCATATAAGGTTTGGGTCAACCTGAAGCAAGGGCTTGGATTAATTATAAATGGTTTATTGGGCTTCTATGTGCGTTTGGGCCTATGAGCCATTTTTAGCTACCACATATGCTTTGTTAAGTTATAAATATTTTAATATATATATATATATATTAAAATTTATAATATGTAAACAGGCCTTAGAGGCCAGGATGGGCTGGCCTGCATGCCTTATACATAAGGCCTGGCACGGCTTGTAGCCTTATGTAGGCCTTGACCTGGCTTGCTAATGGTCGGGCCGTGCCAAGCCCGGCCTGGATGTGGGCCGTGCCAAGCCCGGCCTGGATGTGGGCCGTTCTGGCTGGGCTTGGCCTACCAAGCACAATTAATTTTACCTCCATTATTCCTTAAAATAAAATAAAAAAACAAAAAAAAACTGAATTTATGTAATATTTTTTTAAAAAGTATTACTTTATACATCTTTTTGGATGAAAAAAAAAAGGCTATTGATGATTGATATACATTACTACTCAAAATTACTATCCAACTTAAAGTGAATCATAAATTTTAAGAATTATTTAAAAATCTAAATAATGATGATACGTAGAGAAAAAAAAAAAAACTTACACGGAACGATCACATTGCTACCATTCAATTGAAAAAGGCCATATAATAGCTTCTTAGATTTTAATTTTCTTTGATCCAATCTTATACTATATGATGTGTTTTATTATGGGGTGGACAAACAAGAAGTTTAGTCCCATCATCCCATAACGCGTGGGTTTGTACTTTGTACATCTCATTCCTTGTTAATGAAGGGGAATTCGAGTAACACACCTTACAAATATACGTGGAGAGTTTTCTATTTGATATCGTGGGTATAGAGATCATGTCCGTGTATATATATTATTTGATTTCGACAAGTTCCGTATTTTTTTTTTCTTTAAATTGATTAGATAAGGAATATTCTAACACAATTCTTTTCACTCATTAACTTAGGCCGAAATTACCCTCGGACCCGACCCGACCGACACCCACTCCAATGATTATTCCCAGCAGCCGGAATTTTTCCAATTTGAATTCTCTCTCTCTCTCGCCCTCTTAAAAATTGCTTTGGTTTAAAGCCCTAAATACAACAACACTCACAGACACACTCCACTCCAGTTGCGTCAACATCGCCATTTGCTTCTTCTGCAACAAATCTATCTCAAAACTCTCCACAAATGAATAGAACGGAAATCAACGGTCCGAATTCGCCTTCCATCTCCGCCAGATCGACGCCTAAACACAAGTACAATAGCCGCGCAGTTCAGGTACATACATGCCGCAGCACACTTCGCTGGTACATATACATAATTATAAATAACACGTCCATGGACATGTATACTTGTATTTTTATACATATATTATGTTATTGCCTAAAACCCTAGGCGTCGTTTTAGGGTTTTAGGTTTGAATTGAAAGGTACGAGTGGTGTACAATTCTAGAGGTCGTTTGGTGTTGTATATTGTAGCTTTTCGTTACACGGTGAAATGCGTTTGTTGTATTTCAATACGCAGCATTGATTTTTGTTAACACCTAGCTATGAAGGTCCGTGCTCCTGTGTAGTATGTCATTTTTTACTTTTGTGAAGAGTGCTACGCTAGAACTGTGTAGGTGTTAAGTAGCTTGATAATTTATTATGTTAAATTTTATTGTACTCGCAATGTGCCATGTATTATTAGAATGAGAATGCAAGAACTGAAAAAATTGGTGTAAAATATGTTGAGCAGTATACTTGTATAAGGTGTTTGGTTTGGTTTTGGTATAACACTAATTAGTATTGTAGATGCTATATGTAAGTTTGGGATAGATTACTTATGAGGCAAAAGGTGCTAGCTATTACAGTAGTTGTTGTGATGGTTGGTAATCTGGAATGGTTTGGTTTCTTGCTTATGTCCCTGGTTTTGGTTTCCAATTCCTGAGGAAATAAAGGGCATGTTTATTTTCATATCTGGTGATGAGTTTATGAACTATTCAAAATTTCAAATGCATTAGATGGCATAGAATTGAACTAGAATTGGAAACGGATGGATTCAAAGGTTTCCATTTTTTTTTTTTCAATTCTAAAGCTTCTGGGAACTGGATTGGGTAGAGTTTCAGTTACAGTACTGTCATTTTGACAAGAGGCTAGTTTGAGATTTCTTATATTAAATTCTAGCTTTATCCTATATTGGTATAAAAGTTCCACTGACACCCATTCTAGAGCGATTTCAGTTCTCTGGATGTTATGCAGAATTAAAACCTCTATGACATTAAAATTGACCAAGTAGTATAAGCATCGATTCAGTAACTATGTTTTCAGTTTTTCATGCTTCTACCATATGTTGGCTGCAGTAGAGGTTCTGCTGACTGTGTTACATTGCTAGGAATTATAATTTCCTTTTAATTTGAATTTCAGGAAGCTTTGGAACACTTGGCATCTATTGATCTTAGTGAGTTGCGTTATGAAGCCAAAGTTGAGCGCTGTCGGGCAACTAGAGACTTGAGAAGCTGCGGTCGTTATGTACATCATGTGTTGAACTCATGTGGACATGCATCCTTATGTATAGAGTGTAGTCAGCGGTGTGATTTTTGCCCAATTTGTAGAGTTCCAATGCCAAAGGAAGGAGATAGATTTCAGCTCCGACTTTTCTATGAGTGCATAGAAGCTGGACTCATATCCAGAAAATGTGATGAGAGATTCCAAGATTTAGAAGATGGGGAGAATCAGCTAATTGATGATGTTCAACGCCTTTACTCTTTGTTTGATGTGGCATTGGAGAATAACTTGATTTCTTTGGTTTGCCATTGTATCCCATTGTTGCATCCCTATCTTTGTTTTTTTTTTTTAATTTTTTTAATTTTTTTAATTTTTTAATTTTACATTTGAGCATATAAATCTAGTTTTATTTATTTTATAACTTCTCAAAGAAACCAATGCTTTGGAAGTTTCTTGGTTAAAAATTACTTAAAAATTGTTGTCTGTGCTTTTTCATCATTAATTTTTAAAGTAAGCATTTCAATTCATGAAAGCAACAATAAATTTGATAACTTGAAATCAGATAGGTTGATATTTGTACATTTGTCATTGCTAATATCACAAGTACGCACTATCATTTTTGGTGAAATATATTCTCTTCTTGGGATCGTGCTATCCTTAACAGAATTAACAGATGTTAGAGATGTTTGTATGGACGAAGCTGCTGTGTCTAGTGATCCTGTTGTTGCTTTCTTGTTGGATGAAGTGGTTGTCAAGGATTGGTGCAAGCGGGCATTCAAGAACATCATAGCAGAACTTAAGGGGATATGTATCCTTGCCACTCTTGTGATCTTGTCAAATTGTTCCAGTGCCTATTGGTTCTTTTATTTTTGTGCTTTTGTATATTGTCTGCAGTCTGTACCTGTGATATTGTTCATTTCCTAACTTCTTTTCATCAGATAATCTTGATGTACAGGAGATGGAAACTAGGCTAAGTTTGCTTCTAAAGTTTTCTGTACAGCTGGCTGGGATATCTAGTGTGGTTGAAATTTTGGCATCATCTTTTAAAGATGATCTTTTGGCAAAGGTTCATGACTTGCAACACCTTCAGGAGAGCATATTAAAGACAAAACAGGTTTGGTCACTTAATAATTGGTATAATGGTGGTGTATATATATTTTATTGTTTTAGATACAATTTCCTACTTCCTAGTTTGATGGTTTGATGTTTGCCTTGTTTCTTATTGTTATTATTCTAAAAAGTAAAATCATTTCATCACATTTTTGTTCACCTTTTTAATGAATAGTAGATCATATCCCTGTTATAATTCTTTAGTTCTGATGAGGTCGTAGTTTTGTTAGTAAAAGTTTTAAAATCTCTGATCTTGAAAATAATGACCGTCGATAGATGGTGGTTTAAATAAACAAATCACTTTTACTGTGTAGTATGCTATGGTTCTTTGAGCCTTCTTGCATGCATAAATAGTGTTTTATTAAATATATTGAGCCATTGAGGCTTGATTGGACATGTTTCCAGTAAGCTGTCTTGGGTCGTTTTTTGAGTTGGCATGAAAATTTAGTCGTATAGTTATATTTTCTCTAAATATTGACTTCTTGTTCCAGCATTTGGAAATTATGTTGTGGTGTGCAAAGCACCAATTTTTGGAGAATGTAAGGTCCCGTTATGATAATTTCACGTCATGGCGTTCTCTGGTCCGTCAAAGGAAATCAGCTGCTACTAGGCGTGCGTGGTATGATCCAGTAAACTACTCTGCAGAGTCCACCAAACAGGATGGTTCCCTTTTCATTGAAGATGCACTAGCTAATCTTGAGATAGAGCATGAATATACGCAGGGAAGCGGAGAGGAAATTGATGTCACATCATTGCACAAAGATGATGGAGGCTTATCCTTTTTTAGGTCCAAAATAGAGGGAGTGTCAGGATGCTACCCATTTGAAAATCTTCGAGCTGTTGTTGATATACTCTTTTTACATAGTAGTTCGGATTTGGTGGTGGCAAAGCAAGCTATAGTATCCTTTCTCTGAGCAACTAAAATTTTACATAATGGATAATATTTTTGGATGTAGATATTTTAACAAGGTAAAATCCTTTTTGTAATTCCTTTGTTTCCTTAATCGAGGCACAGTTTCTCTATTACCTGTTTGACCGACATTGGACAATGCCTGATGAATATTGGAGGCACATTGTGGATGATTTTGCTGCCACATTTTGTATAACGAGGCATTCATTACTGGAATCTCTTACTTTCTATCTTCTTGATGACGATACAGATGAGGCCCTGCAGGTAATTACGCATATAAAACAGTTGACCTGAGTTAAAAACAGAAATTTCACTTGCTTGCAAGACACTAGACACAATTTTTAAAATCTTCACATAAAGTGTTTGCATTGGGTTTTAATAATTGGTTAGTCTGATTGTTTCAAATGGCCCCAACAAATTCATTGCTTCTTATTTTAATCGCAAGTTTTGCTAGTTGCATTATGACGGACCTTCTTGCTTGTCTAGGAAAGAGATCTTGCAGCATACTTTTGTAAAGTATAAGTAGGAGTTTTGGTTTTGCCATTTTGGGGATTACATGCATTAACATTAATACATTATTAGTTATAAGACTTATAACATGATATGTCTCATGCTCTGTTTATTGTTTCTATTGCTAGTTCTAGTTCAAAATACTTAATATTTGGTTTTGTATGTGACTGTAAAATTGGCCCATACAATGCTTTGCTCCATCAATAAAAAAAAAGGAAGAACAAGAAGGAAAAAAAAAAAAGAGAATAAAAAAGTGTCCAGGTTAATTATATTGCAACTTTTATTGTGCTGGGTGTTGGTAGTGTTGATTCTTATGGAGAATATCTTTAGCTGATGGCTCGATGTTGAGATGTTTTCGCTGGATGCAAGAAAATTGTTTTTGTTCCTTTCAGAAGTATTGATTATGCTCTCAATATTGCTTCATATGCTAATGAGGGCCAAATTATATTGCTTAGGAAGCCTGTCACCTTCTTCCGGAGATTTCTGGCCCAGCAACTCATCCTAAGATTGCACGAGTTCTTTTAGAAAGAGAAAATCCTGAGACTGCTCTTATGGTTTTACGTTGGTCTGGCCGTGATGGTGTATTACAGTTGGTTTCACTTAGTGAAGCTGTGACTGCTGTTCGTGTAAGGGTGGAGTGTGCACTTTTAACTGAAGCTTTTACATATCAGAGGACGCTCTGCACCAAAGTCAGGGAAGAGAAGTTGAAGTATGGACCAAGCGGGCACAGTACAGATGATCTAAAAGGTGACTTCAAGACTTGGGAGCAATGGGTGGAAATCTTGGTTACTGAAATTTGTTGTCTTTGTATTCGAAGGAATTTGGTGGATCGAATGATAGAATTGTCTTGGAATTCTGATGAGGAGAAATATCTTCATAAATGTCTATTAGATTCTGCCACTGATGATCCTTCAACAACTATGGGTTGTCTTCTTGTCATATTCTATATTCAGGTAACTTCCCTTTTTTATTATAAGCCACTTAATATGGAATTAAGTTGTGGTTTTGGGTTGTGGGTAGGTGTTTGAGTTTCGAAGTTGTGTGGTATCCAAAGAGTTTCCACAATGGTGAAGTACTTGGTAGCCTTACCTATTTCATCATGTATGGGCGAAGGTGCTGCATTGTGAGCATATAAACTCTGCATAATGCAAATCTTAAATTAAATTTGACTTAGTTGAATGAAAATGTATGTAAGAGGATGCTGCTGCTGGTAGATGAGGAGGATAACAAACATTTTATTGCTGCTATTCTAAGAAACACCATATTAACTCTGTAGCCCTATGACTAATGTAATGGTGAGTTGGAACTATATCTCTTATAGGTTTCATAGCAACAGTAATGATAGGAACTATCTCTATCTTGTTGGCATTGTCTGTTACATGATTGAACTCTATTTACTCATTAGGTTTGTCTGAACTTGAAACAATATCTTAGAATAACAATACGCGGGGAATCTTTTTTGTTGAAAGAGATTTCTATGAACTTGTACTTCTTTAACATTGCAGCGTTACCGATATGCTGAAGCATACCAAGTTAATCTTAAACTTCAAAGCATGGAGCAGGACTTCATTTCAAAGAATCCTGTCATTGAAGAAGTTTTATCCAGAATGCGTTCGCAAAGTCACTGGAGAAAAAAAAATCGTTGTAAGTTGTTTGAATTTTTTGGCCTAACAAGTGCCCTTCTTTCCTGTGAAATATAACTGAATTTATGCAGTGATCGAGTTTAATAAATTCCTGCATGGGTGAATGGGAGTTTCATAATTTGATTTTGATTTTGCTTTGCTTTATTCTTGATTCTTATGATTAAAGGTCTTTCTGCGATATGCAAGCAGAGGTGAGAAGTGGCCTAATATTAATACCAAATTTAAACTATTTTCCAAGTCTAGACTACGTGCTAATGTAGGTATTCTGAAGCGAATGAGTTTGAGTAGGAAGAATTAATCACGAAGATAAGAGGTCCTAATATTTGAACAAGCTTTCCGAATTTTATGGTTTGGTGCAGTTTAATTTAGAGTCTGTTTAGTTTCATGGTACTATCCTGCATTCTTTTTTACTGATATGTCTAGGAAACAAATCTAATCAAAACTTATTAAAATAGTTTTTAGTTATAAATGTTCTAACTTTCTTACTTGCTACAGGATACAAGCATAGAGTTGCTGCCAGAAGTTGAGCAGCAACTGATAAAGACGGGTAAATTGCCTGTGATTTCCGTTACTTCTGGGGAAGAAGTTGAAATGCCAGCGAAATTTGATATTTCTGAGTCGCGAGAACCAAAATCAACCAGTTTGTTGGCTCCTGTTACATCTGCAGATTCTTCTCTTCTTCGGCTGATGAACCATGTGACTTCATCAAAATCATCAGCATCTGAATCCCCCGCAAGACCTGGTGTTTCTGTCAACAGTCTTCATTTTGAAGTTGGTAACAACGATTCTTCATCAGTTCTTCATCAAAGATTATTTATGAACACAGAAGGTACAAAGAGTGATTTTGGTGTCAGCAGAGATTTCAAATTTGATGATAACTCAACTCCTAGAAATAGGCGGCCTAGTCTCTTGAGTGCAACACCATTCAAGGAGATAAATAAGACGTCAAGACCTCTTCAAAATAGCCATCACAAAGACAAACCTTTTGATAAAATATCACCAGAAGTAGAACAAAATGGCTTTTCAAGCATATCCCGCCATGCAATCCCCTTATATTCCCGTATGATGGCAGCTGATCCAGCTTCTACACCTAGCAGCAAACATGACTTGGTTAAAGATTCTGTGCAAGAACTGCGCTTTAATTTGTCTAGTAAAAGAGTTCATTCTGGCAGAGATGATGGACCTCGGAATGTGGTTCCTTCAGAGGAAGTAATGGATGTCTCTTGGAGGTAAGAATTTCAGTTCCTTCTCATTTCTTTCCTCTCTGATTTCATTTCTCTTCTCATGCTAGCTTGTTTGTCTAGTTAATTTCAGATGCAGAATTTTTCTTTCTTTCTTTCTTGTTAGTTCTTGTGTCTGCCCAAACATTTTTAGCAACTTATTGTTTTAGTAAAATTTTCAGCCATGGAAATAGGGCTGTGGAGGAAAAGCATGCAAATGTGAATGGCGTGCCAAGATGGAGATCCGATGAAACCAGTGATGAGGAAGAAGAGCAGAGTCCAGATAACGCTACAGGATTAGCTTCGTTTACAAGTCCAATGGGAGGTAGAAGAACAGGCTCCATAGCAAAAATTAGACGAAGCAGATTTGCCAGGAGATGAAAAGATCCTTGATCTTCTAAGTCACTGTGAACTGATTGGAAAGTGGGAAATTGTAAGGAGCTTGAAGCATCACAAACCCATAATCTTGGGGAAGAGTTACAGCGGTAAATTTTTACAGTTCCATGGAGAGTTAAGTTTCCATGTATACCTTTATAATGGTTATAGTATGCATGATGTTGAGATTCCGTACAAAAGATTTCAGGTTTAACGATTCAAGGTTTGAAGTTTAACGATTCCAGGTTTGACAGGTCACCGACATATTGCCATCTGAATGATCAGAAATAGATTTTGTAATTTAGGGAACGTTCTGTTTTTGTTTTTTTCATGTAATCAAAATATAATCACAATTCAGTGATCAGAGGCTTAGGCAGTCTTTGGGTGGGAGCTGTAGTTCATTCTAATTTTGCTTGGCAGTCGATTTGCAAAACAAGTAACGAGATTGTAGTTCATGCAATTCTGTATTCAAGAGATGAAAGAAAGGAAGAAAATTCTCTCTTATAATCCTTTTTTTTGGTGTTGAAAAGTTCTCTTTGATAATTAATCTTTGGTTCCTTAAAAAGAAGTAAATTGAGGATTTAATTATAATTAGTAACTTACATGTCAATTGAGGATTTAACCACAAGGGTAGCTATATTGCTACCCATAAAATATCTTCCTATACCCATTTTTCTTCCTCCATCCATATTAAAAAATTAAATTATTAATTTTACTCCTTATACCCTTTAAAAGACCAAAACTTTCATTTTAGTTTTTTTTTCTTCTTTTATAATTTTAAACATATATTTTTTCTTATTATATCCATTTCTCTTCATTTGCTTCCATTGCCGTAAGAAAAAAAAAGAAAAAAAAGTTTCTTGTACGTACAGTTTCTTCATTTCCTTTAACAAATATTATAGAATTTACTTAGATAAAAAAAATATCATATTCAAATAAAACTTTACAACTAAAAGTTGACTTAGGCAAAAATAAAATACAAATCCAACTCTAAAACTAATTATATATTTTTATGTTATTACTTGCGGAATCAATGTATTGAATTATCTAAAAAAAAAACCATGAAATCATAATGGTTTACACACTTAATTATCATTATAGAAAACAACTGTTGTATGTAATATTTGCCTGAGAAGACATGTCATCAAGTAGCATGGACCAACCTTGCCAAATAAATAGAAAGTCAAAGACTAGTCAAAGAAGACACGTTGACGTCCCGCATGGATAGGCCATCTAGCACCAGCACAATATTAGCAGGGACAAGGCTAGCAATGCCAAAAAGAGCCGAGTAAGCCGAGTAGAAGAGTATGCCTGTTCGGTTCCACTCGGCATAAATGTGAATGATTACATGAAGATTTCTCTACCGCCTACAATGCATGCAGCGATAGCAAGCAATCACAAGTCAATTGTTATATAGCTACCAAGAGTCCAACAAGGAAACAAACAGATCTTCCCTCCTATACATCAGGCTAACAGAGTCCAAAGCAGATTCGAATTCAACAACATTAAACACGTGATAATATCAGATAGGAAAAGAATCCTAAAACCAACTCCGTAATCCTTTAATTGTACGCCACGATACAAAACCTTAACAGGACCATATATAAATATACCTGCAAAACACAATAAAAGGAGTAGTGAAAAATCTTAGCAAGAGAGAGAGAGATCAGAGCGTGTACTATTTAGCAATTATAGTGGATTTGACTCAGTTGCCAAGGCAATGACCTGTGGACGTTTCTCCGATCACTGGAGTTTTACCACGTATCTCGTTTTCTTTATTATTTACTAATATTACGTTCTTTATTGCATCCACATATTCAGGTTTCACTAACCTAAAACATTGATTTGTTGACTGTCGAGAAATCACCGTCAATAATTGGAACTAGAAGGAGGGGGCAAAACATTATAGAACTTAACTCAAGATCCCTTGTGAAACAATGGTTGGCGAAAGAAATGGCATCGATTCTAGACATAATCAAGAATTACCAGACGGCGCGTTAGGAGACGCCACTCTCATAAAGGCCTCCTTGATGGTCGAGAATCAATCAATGGTCGTGGCTGGTATTTAGCGGTTCCCTCCCACCAACGGGGAAAGCGCCCAGTGATTTCGGGACTCTCTGCAACAACTTATGTTTGATGCTGCTAAACATGGGGTTATCCTCTTCACCACGGAAGGCTTAACTCCCTTAGATCAACAATAAGGCAGATTACGTTCTGTAATAGTTGGCCCAACACCGGATGCACCACTAAAGATGGGTCGAAACTCGTCAGACTAGCCGGAAACCTTGTTGGAAAGACAGGCCCAGACCAACAGAGAACACAGGGAGGACGAGCGTCCCCACCGGGAATATGATTTCAATCAAGTGGAACAGGGCCAAAACCGACCTGGTAGGCGAACCCATCAGAGAGACAGGTCATCGTCATCTGAAGAAAGCGATCGACATCATCGCCGTAAACATCAAAGGGGAACAATCCGGCTACATGGGCTAGACCGCGGGACCCGTAAATTGGATTTCAAGGAACAAAGACCGGGATTAATCATTAATCAAAGCTTCAATCCTAGCAGAAAACCAGAAGGCGACAAAGACATACTCATACAAAGTTTGACCCGAGAGGTGGAGAATAACCAACGGTAGATGGATGCCTTAGTCAGGCATTACAAATGCAATGAACTGTCAGACAATGAATCAGGCAGCTCCTTCACCAATGGTGTCCTCCGAATGCCCTTCTCGGAAAGGTTTAGAATGCCACATGTAGAGTAATTCAAGAAAGACACAGACCCGAAAGAGCATGTCATGAGATATAAAAGTGCCATGGCCCAATACATTCACAACAACGCCTTGCTATGCCTTAACTTCCCACAGACGCTCGAAGATTTAGGTTTTCGGTGGTTTGGCAGATTGCCGTCAACAAGCATAAGTAACTTCAGCGAGTTGAGCAAGGCATTCTCAAGGCAGTTTCTCGAAAATGTGCATAGAAAGAAGTCAATGGCTTACTTTTCTCAGCTCAAATAAGGAAAGAATGAGTCACTCAAGAAGTATCTGGGAAGATTTGGTTAGGAAGTGTCAGAAATTGGAAGTGCAAATGACGAAGCCATTGTCACAGCATGCATTAACAACTTACAAAACAGCCAACTGTCTTTCGATCTAAGGCGAGCCTGCCTAACCAACTATGTAGATATGATAGACATGGCTGAGGGGTACGCTTTGGCCGAAGAAGAAGAAATCCTAATAGGCGGTTACTTCGTGCATGGTGGACGACCAAATGGGCCCAAAGCCAAGGATAATGCACCCAAAACCCAGTACCATAAGGGTGCGTTTGTTTGACGGGATTGGACTGGGATTGGACTATTTTTAGTCCAATCCCATGTTTGGTGAGTCCATTGAGTTGGGATTATTTTTATCCCATTTTTGATTTTATCCCGCCAGAGCAGGATAAAATAATCCCCTCCAAATCGATGGGATTATTTTATCCCCTCCAATTTTGACTGTTCTTCACTTCTTCGATTCTTCTTCGATTCTTCTTCCTTGATCAATTAAAACGAAAGTAGAAAATACAATCTCTGATCCAACTATCCAAGCATACATTCATCAATCTTCAATCTCTTTCCAAAAAAAATACAATCAATTTTTTCGATTGATCATATTAACAATAGAATAATCATATTAAAAAAAATAAAAATAAAAAAAAATAAAAAAAATAAAAAAAAACTCAATAACCATTCAAACCCAGTAAATCAAACAAACTCAAAAAACCCAGAAAATCAAAAAAATCAGAAAATCAAACAAACCCAGGCAATCAAACAAACCCAAAAAATCATCCAAACCCATCCAAACCCAGAAAATCATTCAAACACATTCAAACCAATAAAATTATCCCATTAAAACCCAGAAAATCAAACCAAAACATTGGTCACAAAGCAATTAAAATAGACCACCATCGCTCTTTTTACCACCACAGATCCATCTTCAAAGCAATTAAACAGACCACCAGTGTCAATTAAAGTAGAGAAAGAGAAGTAGAAGCAAGAAGTAAGAAGAGTGATCGTTGAAGAAGAGGGAAGGAAGAAGAGTGATAGTTGAAGAAGACGGCCATATGAGATCAATTAAAAAAACAAGAAAACGTGGTAATAGTAAAAAGAAGAGAAAGAGATGGAGGAGAGAATAGAAAGTTCAAGAGAAAGTAGAGAAAAGAGACGTGAGAGAGAGAGAGAGAGAAGGGAGACCTAGATAAAGGAGAAAAAGAGATAAGATCCAATTTTTAATTGGATTGTTTTTTTTTATAAAAAAATAACTTTTTATTTTTATGATTTATTATTTCATTCTCTTTATCCAATCCCATCACATACCAAACACATGATTGGATTATATTTAGTCCAATCCTATGTTGCACCAAACACGGTAAACACTATAATTAATCCAATCCAATCCAATCCAATCCAATCCAATCCCATGTCTTAAAAATAGTCCAATCCTATCCCACGCAACAAACGCAACCTAAAGGCGATAGGCAGAAGAATAAAGCTCGGAACAGTTGGGATGGTCGTCGAAGTTATGACCCGAAAATAGACCAACCATATCAGAAGTTTCAGAGGAAGTACACGAACTACACCCCGCTAAAGAAAAATCAGGAAGATGTGCTTGCAATATTAGAAGAGAAAAACCTGTCAAAGAAGCCTCCTAAGCAGTCATTCTTTGCTCGGAGGGACTACAAAGTACTGTAGGTTCCATAAGGAAAATGGACATGAAACCTCCAAATGTTTCCAACTCAAGGACCACCTCGAGACCCTTATTCGAGAAGGACACTTGAAAGATATCATCCTGAAGAAGGTGGAGAAAACGGACGAACATCGAGATAATCGGTAAGAGAATCGTGGAAGGAAGTTGAGTTCGAAGAAGGCTGATGATGAGGGACCAATAAATACCATCTTTGGCGGACCAGCAATTGGAAAGAACAACAGAGAAAGGACACAGAAAATCCAGAAGTAACAGAAGCTAGAAGGAATCTCGATGTACATTCTATCGAGCTTGACCTGAAAAGAATTAAAGAAGGCTGGGACTCGATGATATTCACTGAAGTCGACTCACATGGTGTAGACGTTAGGCCAAACGATGCACTAGTCATCAGTGCTTAGGTAGGCCATAGAGAGGTCCACCGGATCCTGATCGATAATGGAAGCTTGGCCGACATTCTGAGCGCAGAAGTATATGACCAACTGAGACTAGATAGGAAAGACCTACAGCCTTTTCATACCCCACTCTGAGGATTTGGCGGAGTAGAGGTGAGATCCTTAGGCATAGTAAAACTGGTAGTCAAAATTGGAAAGGCCCCTTGCCAGAAAACAGTATTGCTCGACTTTGTGGTTGTGGACACAGAGAACTGGCCCTACAACGCTCTGTTAGGCCGACCGTTCCTGAACAAGGTCAAAGCAGTAACATCCACCTATGCCATGATGATGAAATTCCCAACAGAATATGGGGTAGGAGTGGTCAAATGGTCGCAAGAGATGGTGCGAAGAGCGAATCTCTCGGTTTACAATGATAGAGAAGATAAGGAAACTCACCAAGTACGTGCAATCCTATCATCCGAGCATAACACGAGTAGATCAGAAGATCAGGCAGAAGTACCTAAAGGATTTGAGCTTGACCCAAGAGAGGAACCTGAGGCTAAAAAGATGAGCTGACGGAAGATGTGATACTAGACAACAGTGAGCCAACCAAAGTGGTTAAGGTGGGTGCAAACTTACATAAGAAAATTAAAACCGACTTAACTTGCTTACTAAGGGAATATAAGGATGTGTTCGCCTGGAGCCATGAAGATATGCCCGGGATAGATACGAAGGTAATATCACACTACCTGGCTATCGACCTAAGATTCTGACCAATGGTGCAGAAAAGGCGACTGTTCAATCCAGAAAGAAGCACGACAATTAAGAAAGAAGTGGAAAAGCTGCTCGTTGCAGGATCAATAAGGGAAGTCAAGTATCTCTAGTGGGTAGCCAATGTGGTACTAGTAAAAAAGAAAAATAATCAATGGAGAATGTGCGTGGACTTCACAGATTTAAATAATGCCTGCCTGAAGGACAGTTTCCTCCTACCAAGAATAGACCAATTGGTGGATGCCACTGTGAGCCACGAGCTACTCAACTTTATGGATGCTTACTCAGGATACAATCAAATCCGGATGAAGAAAGAACGGCGTTTACCACAGACTAGGGCCTATATTGTTACATGGTAATGCCATTCGAATTGAAGAACGCTGGAGCGACATATCAGAGGTTAGTAAACAAGATATTTGCTCGGTAAATCGGAAGAAATATGGAAGTCTATGTGGATGATATGTTGACTAAAAGTGTCACGGCAGAAAAACATACATTAGACCTGAGAGAAACCTTCAACGTTTTGAGGAAATACAAGATGAAGCTTAACCCAAGCAAATGTGTGTTCGGCGTATTGTTAGGGAGGTTCTTGGGCTTCCAAGTTCACCAAAGAGGGATCGAAGTAAACCTTGACAAGATCCATGCTCTCGCCAAAGACATTGAAAGAAGTACAAATGCTAACCGGGTGTCTCGCCTCACTTAATTGGTTCATATCCAAGTTAACTGACAAATGTGCCACGTTCTTCAAGGCAATAAAGAAAGGGAAAGGGCTTGAATGGAGTGAAGAATGTGAAGAAGCCTTCCAAAAGTTGAAAGAATACTTGGGAAGAGCACCAATCCTCTCAAAACCAACAGTTGGGGAAACCCTGTATCTGTATTTATCCCTTACGAAAGTAGCAACTAGTTTTGTGCTGATTCGGCTAGAGGAAGGAATACAGAAACTAGTGTATTACACGAGCAAAGCACCGCTGCCAACCGAAACGAGATATTCACCGGTAAAGAAAATGGCTCTCGCGTTGGTCAAAGCAGCAAGGAAGCCAAGGGCGTACTTTCAGGCGCACTTAATAAAAGTATACACAGACTGCCCACTCAAACTGATCCTATAAAAGCCAAAATTGTCAGGCCGACTGACTAAATGGGTCATAGAGCTGAGTGAATTCGACATTAAATACACTCCAAAAGCGACACTCAAGGGACAAGCAGTATCAGACTTTGTGGCTGAATTCATCGAACCAGAATTCACTGAACCGGAGAATGATAGGGGAAAAGCAAGGAAAAAACTTCCAATGAAAATTATATGTGGATGGATCGTCAAACACCCATGACAACGAGGCGGGGATAGTGATATCAACCTCAGAATGAGATGCTGTAGAATGTTCCATGAGGTTCGACTTCAAAGCAACCAACAATCAAGTCGAGTATGAAGCTTTGTTGGCCGGCTTAAGGGTGTGCATAACAGACGAGGTAGAAATTTTCAACGACTCACAGGTATTGGTCAATCAAGTGTTGGACAAATACCAGGCGAGAGATGAGTGCATGATAGCTTATTTAGACATAGCAAAGAGGTTGCTCAGACGTTTCAAAGAATACAAAATCACTCAGATCATACGAGAGGAAAATGAGAAGGCAGACGCCTTATCCAAACTAGCATCAGCAACAATTTGCATCAAATTCAAAATCATACCAGTCGCACACCTGATTAGGCCGAGCACTACATAACCAAAAGAACTCATAATAGCAGAAATCTGACCATACCCAAACAACTGGACCACCATACTCAGGAAATACTTTGAGGAAAATATTCTGCCAGAGGATGCTTTGGAGGCAAAATGCATCAGGTACAGATCGACCTGATACACAATCATAGACGGTGAACTATACATGAAAAGATTTTCAAAAGCATTGCAAATGTGTGTTGCGGGTGAAGAAGCCAAACAGATCCTAAATGACGTCTATGGCGACGTATGCGGAAACCACACTAGTGGTAAGAATCTGGCATACAAAATACTCAGGCAAGGATTCTATTAATAGCCTTTTTTGGCTGGGTCCAAAGAAGGATTTTCTCTCCCTACCAATGCTATATGGATTAAAAGGAAGCTACATGGAGCATCATGGCAAGACCTGGATTGGGGTCATCCTGGTACCCCGATCCTTAAAGAATAACGGTACCATGATCCATGATACACAGTACTCCGATGTCGCACCACACCAGTATCTCAGTACCCCGTATCCCGGTTCTTGCCTAGATCGGTCCTCCAAGCACCTCCCGACCACCTAGCATAGAAGGCGTCAACAAAGAGGTCTTAATACACCTTCTGTCAGATTACCAAGGAAGAAAAGACCACGTCACAAGAAGAGTTGCATGTAGTAACACCCCATTCACATAGAAATCAGTCAACTCTTTAATAGCCATTCACAATGCCATTAATGAGAATTAGTCAACTCCATCAACGCCAAATCGGCGTTCCTATGATTGTAAATTGATTAACTAAATTTACGGAGTGGGCAGCAAGACTTAGAACTTATAAATATGACAAAGCTCTCTCATTATGTGGGTTTCTTCTTCTTCTTCTTCTTCTTCTTCTTCTTCTTAACTGATTACAGAAAAGGGCCTACGCCCGCCTATTATTGTAAGCTCTCCGGAGCACTTATGTTGTATTATTTTGCTACTTGTGTAAGCTCCTTGGAGCATGCCTTATTCATAAATACATAAAGGATGATCACTCTCTCCACTGGATACTACTTAGGGGTTTTTCAGCATGTGATCATATGTGATACTTTTCCCCCCTAGGCCAGTCCACTTCTATCAAAATACTTGTCATTCTCTCCCTTGTATCTCTTTTATTATGCATGTATGTGAGTTAGACTCCTACCCCGTTGGTCTTAGCTCTCTTATCCACCTATCTGCATGCCAAGTCATACATAAAGAAGGGGAAAGAAACTTCATACTAGCTAGAAGAATCGAAGTGGTCTCATCCTTCATGACCACATCTATATCATTGAAGAGCACCTATCCTTCCTCCTACTTGCTTGCTATTTGGGTTGGGGAATTACAACGGTAGAAAAGAGTAACGGGTATCGGGTATCGGGTACGGGGTACTGGGTACGAGGTACCAGGTACAGGACACCATCACTGGGTACTAGGATACCAGTACCAAGAACCAAGGACCAGGATTAGAGCCCCTCACACCAGCAAGGGAACCTTAAGCACCATATCTTCTCCCTATCCTATCCTCGAAGCCCTAACGGGCAGGGTACCCATACCCCTCCCCCTCCAATCGGGGAGTACAGCTCCATCCGGTCTAAATGTTGTACGGAAAAGTCTCTGCCATGATTTTTCAGATAACAGATTCTATTGGCCGACCTTGTTCACCGATGCTCAACGATTCGTGAAAAGTTATTAGACTTGCTAGAAGATTGCCAATGATATTCGGCAACTGCCAGAGCTACTCAGAAGCCTCATATCCCTCTGGTTGTTTGCCATGTGGGGCCTTGATCTTATATGGCCAATGCCTACAAGGGTAAAACGAGGAGCAAAACACGCCATCGTAGCGGTAGATTACTTCACCAAGTGGGTAGAAGCAAAAGCACTCGTGCACATCACCAAGGCAAACACTACCAACTTCGTCAAGAAGAACATACTATACAAGTTCGGGATCGCGAGTACCATCATAACTAACAATGGCACCCAGTTTGATAATAAGAAGTTCAAAGAGATATGCAAAGAACACAAGATCGCAAACTACCATACCTCGCCCGCCCATCCTCAAACTAATGGCTAGACAGAGGCAGTAAACAAAGTGATCAAGCATACTCTGAAGGCAAAGTTGGATGCAAAGAAAGGAAACTGGGCAGACAAGTTCCACGAAGTGCTATGGCAACTGCAAGGACCTTTACGGGAGAAACACCCTTTTCCTTAGCATACGGAACTGAAGCTGTTATCCCGACAGAAACATCTTTTACCTCTCAAAGAGTCAAGTTGTAAGACCTAGATCACAACATCAGCATACTGCTAAAAAATTTAGATAAGTTGGAATAGGCCAGAGACAGATCTCAAGTGAGAAACACAGAGTACTAGCAAAGAGCAACAAGGTATTACAACTTCCACGTCTGTGTACATAAGTTTCAACTCGGAGACCTAGTACTAAGGAGGGTATCCCCGAATACAAAGGACAGAGCAGCATGGTCCCTTATTGACAAATTGGAAGGACCATACATCATTGACAGTATAGCCGGGCATGGGGCCTACCTAATTGCCCCACTTGGGGGTGGTATAGTACCCCGGCCATGCAACGCACAATACTTGAAGACATTTTATCCCTGAAGGGTTCCTTCCTTTATTTCTTAATGCTTACATCAGTTTTAGTATTTCTCTCTTTTTAGCATTTTTAGATATTTAGCTTTTAATAAATGTAGCAATCTATCGAATTTCTCATGTTCAATCCAGCTGTGCAGAATCAATAAAATCCCTTGTGGAAACCTTCCCCAAGAAAGATCAACTGATCGAAAATGAAAGAGCAACCTTAAAAGATCTCATAACAACAAAGAACTTGGGTGCCATGAAAACGTAAAGAGCGAATGGATAGTGTCCGAGGGGTGGAAAAGCTAAAAAAGCATGCCCACCTAGTTGAGACAATGCAAACGCATTACCCAGCGAGAAGGTAAACCCGAGGCACTAGGATATCTGGAAAACTGCTCGGGGTGCTGCCAGAATATGTCTGGTGAGATGCGCGCTGTGTTGGTTGGTATATGCTACCCCAACGATTCAGTAAACCCCTGTAACAGACAAAACCTGGAGATATCCTAGTTGACTTGTGTAGGGACCTAAGTGTGTGGTTGGGGTGAGCTTTGACGCAACACATAGGTGAAGAAAATGCAAAAAACCAAATTGCCAGTTAATAAGATACTCAACTCGAGTTATGGCACGTATAGTTCCAACAAATGCTAAACCGCTAAGTTAATAAGATACTCGGCTTCATTATGGCACGCTCGGTCCGAGCGAAAATCTTACCAAACAAGTTGAATAACGTACTTGGCATAATTGTCGCTCGTTTAAAAATATTCCCAAGTAATACATTCGACACTGGTTCACGTTTTACCCTCGCTTTTTATCTGCATTTATTTGTTTGCATTTTATTTGAATAAACATGCACGACATTCGAGGCAGTTACTCATGAAATAATGAAGCAAACATGGAAATACACAAGTTAAGAAGAATATATGTATTAATAAAGAATATATATACATAGAAGAATGGACCCGGGTTCATTACAAAAATCAGAATATAGGATCAAGAAGTTGGCGCGAGGGGTTGAGAGCTGCTGCCTCCAATGCTTAGATATGGCACCATCTCATACTCGCTCATCAGGCTTTCATTAGAGGGCTATATGATCTCGTCTTCTTCGTCATCCATCCACGCGATGTAATCCTTCCTAGGCATTGGCCCGACATTAGGGTCCTCACCATTTATCCCTGCCTTCTGGTAGGCGTAAAAAGTAAAGAAAGCACTCTTAGTGGGTATCTCTAAATGCATGGGGTGAGGCACTTTTCCTTTGCTGCGACAGTACACTTGCCACTCCTTCATCTGGATCCGAAAGGGCCTCCAAGGACTTGTCCACATACTTCTTAACTGATAAGCTCCAGTTAGTCCTGGACTGATCAGTCGCCCTATTCTTCACTTTAAAGGACTCTCCGGCCAAAACCATCCTTCAATGGAACTTTCTGAGAAGCAAGGCATCATAGACTGGGGACCTCTTGAAATGATCAACCCCTTGGATCTCCAACTCCTGCCTAGTGTCTTTTGATAGCGATTCGACGGTTAGGGCCTGGTGTTCCAAATCTTTGATTTTACGCTCATAGGACGACTTAGCTTCCTCTGCTTTTTGTTCGGCACGAAGCATCGATTCTTGGGTCGATGATAGCAAATCTTTGAGAGTTTTGGCCTCTTCAGTAGCTAAATAGGCTCTTTGTTCGGCCTCCATCTGACTCGTCGAACACCGATCCATGAACTCTTGATGTGATATGATTTTCTCCTGGTATGCCATCTTAGCCCGAGCGTGGCCATCCTCGATTTCTTTTAGCTGGGCCTTTAGGCGCCTTATCTTATCTGCCTAAGCGTGACTAGCTTGGCAAGCCTTTGACATCTCAGCAACCATCTGCATAACAAAACAACAAAATGAAACTAAGGAAAAATAAATCATAACGAAAAAAAAAAAAGCAAGGACAAGCCACTCACATAAGAAACGCTGTTAAAAAAGTTTTAAAACTTATCCGATAAAGTGCCAGTCCTAAAGCGGCTCCAGTGGTCATCACCAATATAAGCGTGACTCGAGGACATGACCCTCAGCATGGCCTTAGGGGTGGGTTTCCCAGTTTGGCCCAAAGTGCCTAATCTACCCGTATCTGCACTAGGCATTAAAGGTGGATCCATAACATTAATGTTTGTTGGGTCCACCTTGGGAGATAAGCCAGCAAGGTCTTTAGCAAAACTCTTCGTGTGAATCTCCGTTTGAATTTTTGGAGAAGCTTGCACTCCCGTTTCTTCAACCCTGACACCGGTATCCTCATCACCCGAAGAAGAGTCAATGTACTCAACCACCTGTGGAATTTTCGGAGTGGGTTGGCCAGGCGAGAAAGAAGCTTTTCTCATCTCCGAATGTCTCCTCCCGCGTGCATCAAGGTCAGTGGCTGGATCCTCAACCTGAGCCTCATCTCCAACAATGGCTGGGGAAGGTTCAGAAGCAGGTGCAACAATACTAGAAGGCTTCCCAACCTTTTGCTTTCCTTTAATAACATCAGAACTCCGCTCGCTTGCCTCGACATCTACCTCATCTGCAACCTGCTCACTTGTCTCCCTCACAATGCTTGGCTCGCCCTCAGTATGGTGAGGGATCTCCTCGAGCATGCCCCCACCAATTTCATTGGCATCCTTAGAAGAACTCTCATCTGGTTCATTTTCTAGAGGGGCAACCCCGGCAACCCATTAACGGTTGGCTTTCCTGCGGCTAGCCTCCCCAATAGCCTTCATCCGACGGGCTTGAGCATCACAGACAATATTTGTGTCAAACACTGCAAAAAGAATGTCAACCAAAGTAGTTAACTTGGGAATAAACATATAACTTTTTTATAAATCGAAGAGTTAAAAGAGAAACTCACGGCGTCGATGGTAAGCAGTAATCCGAGGGAAGAGGTGAGCCTTTATCATCTTCTCCTCGTCAAAAAGGTAAGGTCTTCCCCTCTTTTCCAAAGAACGCACCGCCACCTTAATAAGATTAGTCAATTCATTATTCGTGAAAACGGGGGTCGTTTGATTCGAAGTGTCATGAGAGCAGAAATAGCGAGGAACCTTGCGTGTCACTCGAACACCGTCAAGCTCAAAGTTGAGCGATCACCCCCAACCTCTATCAACGAAGAACTAACTGTTCTTCTAGAATTTATTCGATGAAGGGAAACCCCAGATGAAACCCTTTATTTTATCATCTATGACCACTTTAACCTGCTCATCAACCTCTACGTCCTACAGGATCCAATGGTCGGGCTTGCTTGAAAGAAGAAAATAAGTCCCTGTCTGACCCAACTGTCTCAGGGTATAGAAGTTCCTGATCTAGTGAGGAGTTGGTGGAGGCAAGTTCATCATGTGCCACATACGCATCAGGGTCCTGTTTGACTTACCGTTAGTGGAAAGGAAATGACGGAATCTCTAAAACTCCCGATCATAGACCTCTCCTCACCTGATCGTATCTCCACTGCCAAATCAATACGTCAGGTTTGTTTTTCTGGTCGTTTTCACAGTTCTAGACGATGCTCGATAGATGATACAGTTTGATTTTCTGTGAATTTTAAAAATGTACGGCTGTTTTGATTACGTTTACAGGCGTGCATAGAATTCGGTTTCTTTTACTTGGTGAATCATGGAGTGGAGGAAGAGTTGTTCCGGAGAGTGTTTGAAGAGAGTAGCAAATTGTTCTCACTTCCATTGGAAGACAAGACCAAAATGTCTCGCAAACAACAGAGAGGCTACACACCTCTCTATGCTGAGAACCTTGACCCCTCTTCAACTCCTAAAGGTCATTTCTTATTATTATGATTATTATGATTATTAATCTATTACTTGCTAAATTACCTGACATGGACGTGGTGATGACTATTTAAGCTTGATATTGTTGAACCAGTTTTTGTTGTGCTTATTTTCCAGTGAATGTATGTAGCAGCTTCCTGCTGAAGATTGCGCTTTTTATCAATTTTTTTTGCTGTTGTAATTTTTTCGCTTTTGATTAATGGATTGGGTACAAAACTTCCTTGGCAATCTTTGTCATTTAAATGTGGATGGTTGAATTGGAAATGAAATCAGAATTGATTGTTCTTAATTGTTTTAGAAACAGGCGATTCGAAAGAGAGTTTCTTCATTGGTCCTTTGGAAGGAACTACCAGACACCTGAATCAGTGGCCTTTGGAAGGTACTTTTTATTTCTATTTTTATATATGTGAATAATTATTGGTGTTCTTCGCGAATGTCCTGCTTCCTCTTTTAACTTTCACTTTTATTGTTCCAGAAGCTCTGCCATCTTGGAGATCAACAATGGAATGTTACTATAATAAAGTCCTGTGAGTTTGATTTCTCCATGGTGTTGAATTGATTGTTGGCTATGCTTTTGTAAGGTTTACATAACTTAAAATGAAAATTGACGGTTCACGATTTAAGTTGTTTAAATCTTGTTCTTCTCATTTCACCTTATGTTATTTTTACTTGTCTACTGATTCCTTCACATGTACTTCAGTATGTTGCTGTTAATAAAGTGTTATTTTATGTTTTTACCAGCACTTTTTTTACTATTATATTGTTGACTGAATATGTCCTGAAGGAAGAAGCTCAAAATCATTACTTTTATGCATTAGTTCTAGTTTGGGGACCAAACTAAGTCAATCCTCTAGACAATGACATTTTAATTAGGCAATTAGTGGATTTTGTGCTCAATGGCATCTTTCTGTGTGTTGCATTATCTGCATTATTGACTACAAGTTTGTACAACTCTTTCATACTTGTACATGGTGATGATCTGCTTCCTCAGGTCTGCTGGAAGACAATTAATCCATTTAATTGCCCTGGCTTTGAACTTGGATGAAGACTTCTTTGAGAAAGTGGGAGCCTTGGATGCACCAATGCCGTTTCTTCGCCTGCTACACTATCCAGGTATTGAGGTCCAATGTCTCTTATCTATATTTGTTCACTTTTAATACATACACTTTGTAGTTCCTAATCTTAAATAATTTTTCTGTTGATTTGTTTTTGTTTCTGCTATTATTCATATAGATTGACTGGGTGTTTGCAATATTAATGTTTGTATAAGGGAACTTTTAACTTGCATTTTCCCTCTCTTCATTCTTTTGTGTTCAGTTTTAAATATCCTTGGGTAGGTTCTTTGGACTGAATTAAAAAAAACAAGCTAATATTGTGTCCTTCCCTTGCTTAGGACAAAATTGTTGTATGCTAGTGCCGAGCATTTCATCTAAAACTGGGGGAGCCATGAACACTTCAGAGTTCAAAGACTTTCCTTACTTTCTGTATTCAGTAGAATTGGAAGGCGGTGGTGGGCTGGTGGCTTCCTCTTTACTTAATCACAACCCCTCAATTTCGTTGGATAAAAAAAATTGAACATGTCAAAACTCTAATGTTACTGAAGTCCACAGAGAGCCCCAAAACTTGACCTTCTCCTGAAGAGACTTGAATTTATATACCCTGAAAGAGTTTTCAAAATTTCTCATTTTTCACCCAAAAGTTGGTCGTAATTGCACATTTTTCACAAAACAGCAGTTCTTTTTACCTTCTCCAAAAGTCTGAGGATATTCTGGTAGAAAAGAGCTAAATGAGGCTGGCAAAGACCAACTGAGATCTGCTGTTCAGACAGCAACAGCCTTCAGATGAAGAATCCTATATTGCTAGGTTTATAATCTAAATCAGATCTATAAACCTAGCAAGAACCAAGTAGCTAGTTTTGAATATACTTAAGGCTAATTCTATGAAGCAATCATCCATGGAGATTCTTAAATCTTGTCTAAAAAGTAATCCTTATTTCTGATGTTAGGAAAATTGGAATCATCTGATGAAGAAATATATGGTGCTTCTGCTCATTCAGATTACGGAATGATCACTCTTCTAGCATCTGATGGTGTTCCAGGACTCGTATGCTTGCTTAATTAATTAAATCCTCAGCTCATAGTTACAAACTGCTAATTGTGTTGCCAATTTAAGCTAAGTTACAAGTGATAATAGGTTTGCAGGGATAAATCCCGGCATCCAAGGGTATGGGAGGACGTGCCAAATATTAAGGGGTGAGTTCATGATGGCATTTTGTTTTGTAAATGGACATTTTGCTGCCTGCTGGCTTAAAGAGATTGAAATCTCTTTAGCTATTTTAAAATCTCAATTGTCTGATGTTGAATACTATTATTGGTCCATTTTCTATCAACTTAAGCTTTTAGGTCTTATGGTTACTAACTATCGGTTAATAGATTGCTTTGTCATTCCAGCATCGAGACTTAATGCTTTGTCATTCCAGCCTCGAGATTAACTTAATATCTGAATTTTCAGGGCATTTATTGTTAATATTGGGGACATGATGGAGAGGTGGACTAATTGTCTATTTCGGTAATTTATCATTCTTGAAAAGCCTTTCATGTTTCTCTTTAGATTTATATACGTTTTTTATGATGAAATATTGTAACAATATTATTAAACTAGTGCTACTACTTGAGAGATTCTTTTGTGGTGGTTGGTTTTTAAGCTAAACCTGTGTCTTTTATTTGTAGGTCAACCCTTCACAGAGTGATGCCAACAGGACAAGAACGCTACTCTGTAATCATCTTCTTGCTTCCTATATTTTTTTCTTTGTTGTGACATTATGTTTTCTGTAGTTTGCATTCATAAATTATGAAGGTTCTTAGGTTTCATATATTTGATATATAAAGACTGTTTGTTGGAGTTTGGGTTCCAATCTTACAAGATTGATGACCGGTGAACTTTAAATTTACCACATAGCTTTTGAAGAATAACTTATCAATGTTATCTGATCAGATGGTTAGATGTGTAGATTAACCTCAAAAATATTTCTTGTCTGGACAGACTATGGTATGCGGACGTATAAAGTGTAGGCTTGTCTGTTTTGGATGGTCTAAATTAGTTCATTTGGATGCCCTTTCTCTTGAATCAAACCTGTTTCTCAATAGGTGTCATGTTTAAACGTTTTTTTTTTTTGGTCTTCTCTTGTGTAAGTTAACATTCTATGGCACAAGTACCGTCTTTTCGAAGAGATCTAATTATTTCGAACAATATGGTTCAAATATTGAATTTCTATTAAGATGATTGGTTTTGTTGCATCATGCCTCTTGATATGAAGTCCATACTGCTAATGTGCCAATTAGCTGGTACAAGGGATGATCAGAGGTTGTAATGTTTCATTGTAATTTGGTGGCTCATTATGCTGCCCGTTTTGCACTTTCTATTGTTGATTCCGTTTTCTGGTTTGATAGGTTTCTAGATTGGCTTGTTGTGTTGGCCAATTCTGATTTGAACTTTGTAAATTCTGTTTCTTAGTTGAATGAATATATTTTTGTTTTAAAAAAAAAGAGGTTGTAATGTGTCCACATGGACAACATGCACCAAAATGAAATTGTTCCAAATTCTTTTAAAAGGTGAATTTCAGTGTTTTCTTATGGCCTGTACACATTGGAAAATTGGATATAGAAAGTGCCCTTGGTTTTTGATGTTATTAGCTCTCTATCATCAAGGGAATTACAGTGTTTGGAATTGCAACATTGCAGGCTGCATTATTCTTGGATCCCAACAATGACTGTGTGGTGAAATGCTTCGAAAGTTGTTGCAGCGAATCGTGTCCCCCAAGGTACCGATAATTTATATTTATCTTTGTCTCTTTAATTTAGAATGTCTCCAGACAGGAGTTCTTTGAATTTGTCTGCCTTGAAACATAATGTAGAATTCTGTCAAATAAGCTGAAAATAGAAATCAAATACAATTTTGAAGCTGACTCTAGGAGTTCTTCTTTCTGAAATTGTCTGTGTCATCCTCTGCGTTCATTTTTTGTTTGTTGAAGCAAGGATCTATTATTAAAGACAAGAGAGGACATTTATTAGTTAATTTATGCAGATTTCCGCCAATCCGCAGCATCGACTACCTTAATGAGCGGTTTAGGCTTACATATGGCTCATAAGGTGAGTAAACTTGTTAAAGATTGTTGTTTCCGGTACCACCCTTGGCGCTATGCAGTGATATTGATACTACTTGCCTTGCGACAGTGATAACATAACAGTGGTATTTTATTTTCTTTCGAATAAAACAGATCATTTGTGCATATCTGTTGAAACTTCTTGTACTAAAAGTCTAAAATTGTAAATACTATGCATGTGTGCAATATTTATTTAATTTGCTATTTGCAGCTTCACTAGTTTGTTTTTCTGATTTGCTACTTTTCAATGTTAAAAGTTAAATAAGAAAAAAAAATAAAAAAATAAAAAAATAAAAAAGTCTTAGTTGAAGTGTTTTGAAAACATATTAAGTGTCCGTTTGGGGGAGCTTGCTACTGGCTAAAAGAGCTTTTTTAATTAAAAAAGCTCTTTTCAATTTTTTTCTTGTCGTTTAGTTGACACTCCAGTAGAGCTTTCAACGATTAAAAAAGTTGTTTTACGTCTACTTGGAAAAGCTCAAATTTTAGGCTTTTCCAAATAGACTTTTTTGAGCTTTTTTAAAAAACATTAAATGTCTAATATAACCCTATCATATTTTATTAATTACACGGTATCTTTTTAAAACCCTAATCAAATATTTCTTTTATACGTTAAACACTACTCCTCAACAATAACATTTCACTTTGGCTTCTGTTTCACTTCAAACTATTGAAGATTCCTTAAAATTCTGCGCACAACTTTAACTTGACCAAGTGAAATTGCAGAGCAAATTAAAATTGACAAGATAATTAAGCCAGAATTTCACATGATTTATGGAATTGATATCAAGCCGTATCAGCATCAAGAATCATTAACAACATTTTATTCACTCTAGCCTAGTGTTTCTTTCACTACTGAATTTTCATGTTTAATGCTCTTTTATTGAGTTGAAATGTAATGTAGTAAACTAACAAGATTCATCGGTTTACAAGGTAACAAATTATATTTCTGATTTTATTTTTTATTTTTTATTATTATATCGAACAAGAAGAAGTGAGCTTGTCATGGTAAACTAAAATTTTATATTCTTCAACTCTTATGTATCTTTTTTTATTTGGAGTTTCAATTGAACTTGTATTGTTTATAAATTTATTTTATAATACAGTTTTTTTCAAAAACATAAAAAAGAAAAAAAAGAAAAAAAAAAAAAGATATGTTCTCATAATCTTATATTTGTTTGATGAAGTGTTAAATTCTTTTATATATATCCTTTTTGGTAATTCTATCAGTTAAAAGAGCTTTTAAATTTTCTTTCACCAAACGATCTACAGTTTAAAAGAGCTTTTTTAATTAACAACCAAACGACCAACATCTACTCCCTGAAAGCTCTACTTGTGGAAGCTCTACTTCAAAAAGATCTACTACAAAAAGCTCTACTTGAGAAGCTCTCCCAAACGGACTCTAAAGGGGCTTATTGTCTATAAAAACCCATATTTATTGGTTGAACCTATCTACTAAGTTTAAGAAGAATAAATAATATTGTTATTTGTTGTAAATTAACAAGAGAACTGGATAATAAGAATCAAATCTAGTGAGAGATATATTCAAAAGACACCATCGGGATTTGACGAGATCAACCTTAAACGGATAACAAATTATTTACAATGCAAGGTTTTATATGAGCATAAAGGATCATCATTTTTGTTTTGTTTTTTTTATAAAGAAATGGAATCTGACAAATTTAATATTTTTTAAATTTTGCATGCAATCTGCAAAGTATCCCGAAATGTTCACTGCATGTGATCATTACTGACATATATAGATAAATTTTATAGACATCACTCATCAGTAATGATCACATGCAGTGTCTTGGAAATTAAAGACATTTTGGATATTTTCCAGATTGCATGTAAAATTTAAAACATATAAGATTTGTTAGTATATATTACATGCAAAATTTGTAATATATAAAATGTGCCATTATATAGGGAATTTTTACCCTCCATACTTTAATACAATAAGCACCTTTTATGAAATTGTATAGAATTGAATATGTTATATACTTGCATGTATTATAAAAAAATCAAAATATACATTTGATAAAAATTGAAGGAAAAAAAATATATTATTTGAGAACTATTTTTTCTAATTGAATATGTTATATACTTGCATGTATTATAAAAAAATCAAAATATATATTTGGTAAAAATTGAAGGAAAAAACAATTATTTGAGAACTATTTTTTCTAATATTTTCTTATTTTTAAAAAAGTCGTAATATCTCAATTTTTTTCTTTCTTTAACCAATGTATTTTGTTCATTTTATCATTCATACAAAAATTCACATCAAAATTCAATAAATTTCATTAAATTCCATCGAAGGTTCTTAAAATGTTCATTATAAAAAGTATACATTGGAAAGTTCACAAGCCTCTTCGGTCTTCCACCACGTTGGATCTTGGAGTGAGTTCTCAGATAATCAATTTTATATAATGTTTTTAATATATTCTTTTTAAAAATTTTAGTTTATATTATATTAAAAATGTAAAAAAATAATCCTTTAATCGACTTATTTATATTAAGAGAAGGGGAAATTGATATTTTGATATATTTATTTCTAACTGCACTTCAGGGGCTCTCACTCTACTTACCGGTGCTCGTACCGGAGTGGAAAGGAAATGACGGAATCTCTAAAACTCCCGATCATAGACCTGTCCTCAAGTGATCGTATCTCCACTGCCAAATCAATACGTCAGGTATCGTTTTCACAGTTAATGTACGTAGACGATGCAGGCTAGATGATACAGTTTGATCTTCTGCTTCCAAACACACTGTGAATATATATCATAAGTGGATCAATGGTACGTGGTTTTGATTACGTTTTCTGGCGTGCATAGAGTTCGGTTTCTTTTACTTGGTGAATCATGGAGTGGAGGAAGAGTTGTTCCAGAGAATGTTTGATGAGAGTAGCAGATTGTTCTCACTTCCCTAGGAAGACAAGGCCAAAATGTCTCGCAAAAATCAGAGAGGCAACACACCTCTCTATGCTGAGAACCTCGATCCCTCTACAACTTCTAAGGGTCTTTAAGCTTCATATTATTGAACTAGTTTTTGTTGCATGTGATTATTTTCCAGTGATAGTGAATGCATGTAGCAGTTCCCTGCTGATGAATGATGATTTAGTTGTAATTTCTTTGCTTTTGATTAATGGATTGGGTACAAAACTTCCTTGGAAATCTTTGGAAATGAAATCAGAATTGATTGTTGTTAAAATATTGTTTAAGAAACGTACAGGCGACTTGAAAGAGGGTTTCTTTATTGGTCCTTTAGAGGGAACTATCAAGGACTTGAATCAATAGCCTTTGGAAGGTACTTTTTTTATTTAATTTATTTTTATATATTTGTACATGTACATGCATGTATTGAATGTTACAGTGTCTTATTATATATGATATATCCAGAAAGTCTGCCGTCTTGGAGATCCACAATGGAATGTTACTATAATAAAGTCCAGTGAGTTTGATTTCTCCATATGGAATGTTATTGCACTGTAACTTTTTCAACTCTTAATCATACTTGTACATGGTGATGTTCTGCTTCCTCAGGTCTGCTGGAAGACAATTAATCTATTTAATTGCTTTGGCTTTGAACTTGGATGAAGACCTCTTGCATCTTGTAAAAAAAGTGATCCTTATTTGTGATGTTAGGCAAATTGGAATCATCTGGTGAAGAAATATATAGTGCTTCTACTCATACAGATTTCGGAATGATCACTCTTCTAGCAACTGATGGTGTTCCAGGACTCCAGGTATATATGCTTGCTTAATTAATTGAATCCTCATCAACTGATGGTGTTACAAACTGCTAACCAATTTGAGCTAATTAGTTATAAATGATAATAGGTTTGCACTTTTGCTGGGATAAATCCCAGCAACCAAGGTTCTAGGAGGACGTGCCAAATATTAATGGGTGAGTTCATGATGGCATTTTGTTTTGTAAATTTCAATTGTCTGATGAATGGTTTCATTTTATAAACTCTCATCTTCTTTTAGACAACAAAATGAGAATATATAATATTATTATGGTGAATACCGAATATGATATGCTGTAACCTGCAGACCAATTATTGGCCTTTGGCCTTCCACGTGAGAGGGTGTGTTAGAGTATTTAAATATTATTATTGACCGTTAGTAGGTTTCTTTGTCATTCCAGTGAGATTTAATATCTGAATTTATAGGGCATTTATTGTTAACATCAGAGACATGATGGAGAGGTGGACTAATTGTCTATTTCGGTAATTCATCATTCCGTTAATTGGAAAAGCTTTTTATGTTCCTCTTTAGAGTTATATACATGTTTTAAGATGAAACATTGTGACAATATTATTAAACTACTGCTATCACTTGAGAGATTCTTTGGTGGTGGTTGGTTTTTAAACTAAACCTGAGTCCTATATTTGTAGGTCAACCCTTCACAGAGTGATACCAACAGGACAAGAACGCTACTCTGTAATCATCTTCTTGCTTCCTATTTTTCCTTTTAGTCCTTTTGGGTGCGTTAGGTACGCGGGACGGGACAGGACAACGTAGGACAGTTTCTTCTTGTCCCACGTTTGGCGCGACTTTAGCATGGGACAGAACAGGATAAAGTGGGACAAAAATCACAAAATTTTGTCCCACCCAAGACCCTAGGCCAAACTTGTCCCATGCATGGGACAAGTTTCAAAAAGACCATTTTACCCTTAAATCTTCAAAATATCACAAACTTGTGCAATATTATATATATATATATATATATACAGTCTTTCTATTATCAGTTCGAACTAACAAAAGTTATGTTAGTTCCTTGTATGTGGGTCACTAGATTTAAATACTTTGACTGACAAGTGCATACAGCCAAGTCAAAGTATTTAAATCCAGTGGCCCATATGCAAGGAACAGATATAACTTTTATCAGTTCGAACTGATATGTTATAATAATATATATTATTATAATATTATATGTTATAATAATATATATTAATTATTTATATATATTATATATAATATACAGTATATTATTATAATATTATATGTTATAATAATATATATTAATTATGTATATATATTATATATAATATACAGTCTTTCTATTATCAGTTCGAACTGACAAAAGTTATATCAGTTCCTTGTATGTGGGCCACTGGATTTAAATACTTTGACTGACAAGTGCATACAGCCAAGTCAAAGTATTTAAATCCAGCGGCCCACATGCAATGAACTGATATAACTTTTGTCAGTTCAAACTGATAATAGAATTTCTGATATAATATATATATATAAATTAAATAATATATATTATATATATTTGAGATATATATATATAATAATATTATATATTAATAATATTTATTATATTTTATTATTACATATAATAAAAATATAATATATTAAGTATTATTACATATAAAATAATATATAAGATATTATATATATATATTATTATATATAATAATATTTAATATATATTATATATATTATATTTTATTATTATATATAATAATATCTAATTTATATACCAGTCGGGTGGCAGGTACCCCTGGGTGCCTCTCTAGAGTTTTTAGAGCTTTCCCCACAATGGCGGCCTAACCACGGCCTGAACAGGGTACTAGCTTTTCAACCGCCTAGAGACAAACAGGGACCTTAAGCCTAAAACATCTCATCTTCTGATGTGCAGGATCCTCAACTAGAGGTAAGCACAGAGCATACTGAGATAATTACAGACTATTACTTATATGATAGACAGGCATTCGAAGGAAGAAGAGGAAATATTTAGCAAGACATGAGAATTTAGAACACAAGAGGAATTTTTATTGGATTCAGATCCTGAATTTTACAAGAGAAGAGCTCTCCTTATATAGAGGGAGAGAGAGGATACATCCAGACTTAGTACACAATAGAGTCAACAAACGTGGCAGATAATTACATAAAAGCAAACTAGGGGGGCCATTGGCCTAACATAACCAAATATAGACAAACAATGCCTAATACAAACAAATAGGGCCTAATACAAACAAAGCATAATAATTAAAGGTTTGCACAAGATAAGATCACGAGCTTAAATCTCAGGCTGAGCTGAAATTACGGGCTTGATAGATTACAGGTGGCAGCATGATATTCATCATCTGAGTCTTGGGCTCCACAGATGGAGCAGGGCCAGGCAAAATCAAAGAGGTCATGAGAGTCAATCATGTAGGAATCTTGAAAAGGGTTCCAGCTTTGAGTGGGGTCTCTAGGGATATTAGGAATGATGAAAACTTCGTCGGTGGGAACGTAATTAACATCACAGAGGAAATTGAGCAATGAGACTTGGAGAATTTTAGGGTACATCCTTTGATAATCATAAGTTGTGTGCCATTCATAACTGGTGTTAGCAGTCCATAGGAGCCATTTGTGGGGATTGTACCTGTAGGGCCTATGGAGGATCCATATACAGCATACAGAGGCAGCAGACTCATAATCAAGCTTCCAAAGGTTATATTGTCCCATGAGTTTAGTGAGTTCTTTTTTCCAATTTGTCAAGGACGTGAACCATTGGAGAAAAATCCATAACAAAAAGTTTTGTTGGGAAGGATCATGGAGATGACCATATAAAGCTTGAAGGGGAAAAACGATGGCATGGTGATGTAGAACTGATAAACACCAGAGGAACCAAAGGAGTTGAGGAGAAAAGTAGTAGAATGGTGGCATTATGAATGGGTCAAGAAATGGTCTGGATAGGTTGTTGATGGTATGACGGCAATCTTGACTATTGATGTGGGCTAAGTAGACCGAGAGTTGGGCCTTGGCGAAGGACTGGATTTGATCCAGAAAAGGTTGATGATCAGGTGGTATCAGAGCCATGTCTCAATTACCTGGAGTCCAGGAAAAGAGTTAGACTATTACAAGTATTTTAGACTGGTTTAGAAGGAAGAAAATTCTCAGAAATGGCAAACACTGCCACTACTCCCTCTGCTGCTACTTTAGTTCCTCCTAGATTATCTTCTTCTATGTCTTCACCTCCTCCTACTATCCAAAGAACCCAATTCAACAGAATCCAAGATTTAGTAGAGTACACCCATATCCCTGCTTCAGCCCAGATAAATGAAACAACTTTCCCTCTGCTTAATCCATACAACATCTTCAAGAGAAATAAATCTCTCGCCACTCGGTTAACTCGTCTTGTCCATACAAGACCACTTCCTATCAAAGAATATGTTCCGTCCACAGGCCTAGATAAATGCTTAATTCCATCCTCACCCAGTGAACAATATGTCACTCTCACCATTGATCAGAACATGATAGATCAATGGATCAAGGAAGGATACTCCCATCTCCACATAGGTGCTGTCCGAATCATCCTCTCTTTACATGGACGAAAATGCTTGCCTATTATTGCCAGACTGGCCTTGCTCAACACCATTTACACACAGTATGAACATGCTGTGATTGGCACCTGCCTATCTACTCTTCATGCTGGAAACATATCCCTCACTTATTATCCCAACTTTAACATTCCTTTTAGAGATCAGAACCTCCACAAATGTCTTAAAATCCAAGTCCAGATCTTTGGTGCACCCATGCAAGCTAATTCTTACATGGCTACCCTCTATCACCAGTTTGCTTACAGACTTCAAGACCATGCTCTTGATCTCCCACTTCCCGGTCATAATGGTGATACGATCTTCATCAAAGCAGAAAGAGAAGACGAAGTCCCTACCATCCTTCAAATTCCAAAACAACTACCCAGAGAAAAGCTTACAGAAATCATGCCCCTTGAATGGCTCACAAACTATGAAAAGGTTTTCCAAGACGAGGCTCCTGTCATTGCTACCGATACAACATATGTCCCCCAACCAGATGGCACTATCAAAACAATCTACAAACCCCTCACAGGTTCCAAAGCTTCTTCCAGTTCGGAGACTCCTCCGATCTTCTAAGCCCTGATGATCCAACCTGTCACAATCGAAACTGACATTCCTATCCACAGTTTTGAAGCTACCGGATCCCCAATCTACACTGATAAGATCCGTGGACACTTCATCTGGGATGTTGATCCTAACATGTGTGATGCAGACTGTATCTGTCGAGCTTGTCTTAAAGATACCTCTCCTACCTTCTGTAAATCCTAGAACAAACCTCACAAGCCAGGACACCCTAACAGTCCCTGGATAGGTCTCCATCCTATCAAAAATAAACCTTTACCCATATATGACAAAGCTTTACAGATCTTACGATCTGAAGGTCTCTTACCTCCACAGCCTGTCCTTCCAATCTCTAACTTACCTCCACCAGTCCTTTGTTATATGACCTCAGATTATGATTATGATTTCCCTCCACTTGAACCTTCTTCAAACCAGGAAAAAACTCATTTCTCTAAACCTTTTGTCCAATCTACCGAAGTTCAATCTGATGGTTCTTTCAAATAGCCCTCCCAGGCTGAACAAGTTCTCAACTGGTAATCTCATAATGCCAGAGCCCAAAACAGAGTTCTCAACTCTATTGATCAGAAGATTGATCGCGTTACACGACATGTTTCTCAACATGATCATCATCTCCAAAATCTTGATGCCACTTTTCACGATTTGGCCTCCGATCTTCAGTCCAGAATTGTTAAGCTTCATTCTGATCTTCACAGATATATTTCTCATGGTTACTCTGGCCTAGATTTTTATACCAAAGAAAGAGAAATCAAGCAACTTAAAGAACAACTTGAGCAAATGACCAAAGATCATTCTTACAAACCGAAACCTTATTCTCATCATTCCCAGTCACTTTTCTTCCCTGTGTCTCCTACTCACTCACCTCCATCCAAACCTGATGATTTTTCCAGACACTTTAAATCCACCGGTGAACTGTTTCGAAAATATCCCATTCTCTCTTCCCCACCAGAAATACCTAAGAAGAGGTCCCCTTCGAAGCGGAAAGACAAACAAGCTATCTCCAGCTCATATGACCCTGTTCTGTTTGCTTCCAAAACATTTTCCTCCTCATCCGAGTCGTCAGATTTGGCATCTCTCTCTGAAGAAATGTCTTCTCATTCTTCTCAAACATCCTGCCACTCTTCCTGGTTGAATGCTGCCGCCTCCTCTCCTCATGCTCATGCAGATCTTACTCAAGTGTTTATGGCATCTCGCACAGACCTTCATCCCTCAACAAGAACCTATGAGTCTCCTGATGAGATTGCCTCCACTACTCCCACTCCTTTTGTCGAAGAACCTCCAGAACATGTTCCCGGTCGTCCTCCTGCTAAACCAACTAATGGCCCTTGGTTTACTCTTGATGACACTTCTCCTGGTTCCTGAAGAAAATGGGTTTCAGAGATGAGCGCATGGCTTGAACTTCAATTGGCGAAGTCTGAACAGAACCTTGAAACAATCTTACGTGAGTTTGTCTCTCGATTCACTGGTTCTCTCAGAGACTGGTACCAGGCTCTTGGCGAATATAGACAACTCCAATTTGTTCGAGTTCCCTTAGCCTCCCAAGCCATGGGATATATTTTCAGAGAATTTCTTGGTGATTCTGATCATATCCATAAACAAGCTAGACAAGAATTCTTTGACATGAGTTGCTGCTCTCTCAAAAGAAAAGATATCGAGTTCCATTACAAGCGGATGTCTCAACGGTATCATACTCTTGGTGGAATCAATGATCATAGTCTTAAACAAATCTATGTCAACTCCCTTCCAGATGACCACCAAGATGAAATACAATGAAAAATAGACACCTCGGGACGATCACTTAATGACACATCTTTAGGTGAACTCCACATGTATGCTCTCAGCTCTCTTGATAAACTCTGTGCCACTCAAAGATTCTTCTCCAAGATGCTCACAGAAGGCAAGAAACTGCAGTCTCAATGCAAACAACCTTCTCTCCAGATCAAGTGCAAATCTTTAGCCTCTTGCATCTGCAAGACGAAAAAGAAGAATCATTTCAAACACTTCAAGAACAAAAAAGGTAGCTCCAAAAGATTCAAGTTCTTCAGAAAGAAAGCGAAGCGTGGTTGGAATAAATCCCAACGATGCTACATTTATGGCAAACCCGGACATTATGCAAAGAAATGTCTTAACAAAAAAGCAAAGTCCGCCAGACTAGTTCAGCAGTTAAAAAACATTGCTGATGAAGTTCCTTCCGATGCAGACATTGAATCAATCTTCTCTGAACAAGACTGTGCAGATCCCTCCACAACCTTTGTTTTTCAAGAAGATCTTTCTGACTCGGAATATTCTGTCTCCTCAGACTATAGTTCTACTCCAAAATCCTATCAAGCTACTCCCCTTGTTTCTTACCTCGGTCCTCAAGCTCCAGTTTGGATCATACCTGACAAGTACTCCAAACTTGTTGATGTCATCGCTTATTTTGACACAGGTTCTCACACCTCAATGATGAGCCCAAGGGTCCTTCCTCCAGAATTTTAGAAATCCCATGTTCAACACTTCAGGGCCACCGATGGAAAAGTTTTCTCTACTAATCTCATTTCCAGAAAAAAGATTAGTGTTCAATTCTTCCCATCCTTTACTCTTTGGGTCCAAGTCCTCATCACTCCTCTTTCGGATAAAGACATCCTCCTAGGCTGAGACGTTTTTTGCCAAAGTAAATCCCTTCGGATTCTCCCTTCCAGCATTCGATACAAAAAGAATTTCAAAGTTTTTTCTGAAATTCCAAAAATTTTCCCGCTCTCAGAAATCCAAGCCCCTTTTGAATATATTCAAAATAAATTGCTTCTGCTTTGTGCTAACAATCATGCCTCTTTCTCTCACCCTTCTCCTCTGTGGAAAAATCCAAATTTCTTTATTAAGCTCCCATTTAAGCTTAATGGAGATAATAATCCTACTAAGGCTACCCACTCAGGCATGTCTCCTTCAGACCTCCAACTGGCTATTGAAGAGTGCAATGACCTCCTTCATCAAGGTCTGATAGAACATACATCTTCCCCTCGGGTGTGTCAAGCTTTTTACATTGAAAAACGCTTAGAATTACTCAAAGGAAAACAGAGATTAGTCGTGGATTACAAGCCCCTTAACCTTTTTCTCAGAGATGACAAGTTTCCTGTTCCCAGGCCAAATGTCTTATTCTCTCAGCTTCCAGGGGCTACAGTCTTTTCAAAGTTTGATCTCAAATGTGTCTTCTGACAAATTGGTATTCATCCAGATGAAAGGTATAAGACAGCATTCTGTCTTCCCAATGCACAATACCAATGGACTGTTCTTCATTTTGGTTTAAAAATTGCTCCATCCCTTTTCTAAAAGGCTGTTACTAGAATTTTCCATCCTCTCATACACTCAGCCCTCATCTACATTGATGACATCCTCCTGTTCTCTCCAGATGATGTCTCTTACAATATTCTTCTCCAACAGTTCCATGACATTGTTCATCACTATGGTATCATGCTCTCCGAAAAGAAAAGCATAGTTGGAAGATCTGAAATTGATTTTCTCGGGATGCACATTTCTAATGGCCAATACCGTTCTGGTCCCCATTTGGCTGTCCGATTGTTGGACTTCCCTGACTCCGATCTCAGCATGAAATAGGTTTAACAATTCCTTGGTATCGTCAACTATGTCAGAGACTTTATTCCTCGTGTCAGTCAATATACCTCAGTTCTCTCAACGCTCCTCAAGAAACGTCCTCCTCCCTGGAATTTCACCCACACTGAGGCCATCATCAAATTAAAGGAGATCTCTCAATCTCCTCCTGCCCTCACCATTCCTTCTTCTGGCTAACTCATCCTCCAGACTGATGCCAGTGATATTTTTTGGGGTGCTGTTCTCATTGAAGACCGAGACGGTCAAAAGCGATACTGTGGTTATGCCAGCGGTAAATTCAAAGATACTCAACAGCATTATCACACTATCTATAAAGAGATTCTTGCTGTCAAATATGGAATCCAGAAGCTAGATTTTCACCTCAGGACAAGAAACTTTATTGTTGAAATGGACAACTCATCCTTCCCGAAGATACTCGATTTTCGTAATAAGATTCCTCCCAATCCTCTCATTTTGAGACTCAAAGATTGGTTTGCTCGATATGACTTCACTGTACGCCACGTGAAAGGCCATTATAATATAATTGCTGATATGCTCTCCAGACCTCCACTCATCCATCTCATTTCACCCACAGGTCACTATCCTCTTATCTTTATAACTTCTCCTGCTGGTCCTTCATCATCCTCACCAGCCATACATGATTACTCTTTCCCACCAGAGCTCTTGGCCATGTTACCACCTGATCATCAACCTTCTCTGGATCAAATCCAGTCCTTCGCCAAGGCCCAACTCCCGGTCTACTTAGCCCATATCAATAGTCAAGATTGCCGTCATACCATCAACAACCTATCCAGACCATTTCTTGACCCATTCATAATGCCATCATTCTACTACTTTTCTCCTCAACTCCTTTGGTTCCTCTGGTGTTTATCAGTTCTACATCACCATACCATCGTTTTTCCCCTTCAGGCTTTATATGGTCATCTCCATGATCCTTCCCAACAAAACTCTCTGTTATGGATTTTTCTCCAATGGTTCACGTCCTTGACAAATTGGAAAAAAAAACTCACTAAGCTCATGGGACAATATAACCTTTGGAAGCTTGATTATGAGTCTGCTGCCTCTGTATGCTGTATATGGATCCTCCATAGGCCCTACAGGTACAATCCCCACAAACGGCTCCTATGGACTGCCAACACCAGTTATGAATGGCACACCACTTATGATTATCAAAGGATGTACCCTAAAATTCTCCAAGTCTCATTGCTCAATTTTCTCTGTGATGTTAATTACGTCCCCACCGACGAAGTTTTCATCCTTCCTGATATCCCTAGAGACCCCACTCAAAGCTGGAACCCTTTTCAAGATTCCTACATGATTGACTCTCAGGACCCTTTTGATTTTGCCTGGCCCTGCTCCATCTGTGGAGCCCAAGACTCAGATGATGAATATCATGCTGCCACATGTAATCTATCAAGCCCGTAATTTCAGCTCAGCCCGAGATTCAAGCTCGTGATCTTATCTTGTGCAAACCTTTAATTATTATGCTTTGTTTGTATTAGGCCCTATTTGTTTGTATTAGGCCTTGTTTGTCTATATTTGGTTATGTTAGGCCAATGGCCCCCTAGTTTGCTTTTATGTAATTATCTACCACGTTTGTTGGCTCTACTGTGTACTAAGTCTGGATGTATCCTCTCTCTCCCTCTATATAAGAAGAGCTCATCTCTTGTAAAATTCAGGATCTGAATCCAATAAAAATTCCTCTTGTGTTCTAAATTCTCATGTCTTACTAAATATTTCCTCTTCTTCCTTCGAATGCCTGTCTATCATATAAGTAATAGTCTGTAATTATCTCAGTATGCTCTGTGCTTGCCTCTAGTTGAGGATCCTACACATCAAAAGATGATATGTTTTAGGCTTAAGGTCCCTGTTTGTCTCTAGGCGGTTGAAAAGCTAGTACCCTGTTCAGGCCGTGGTTAGGCCGCCATTGTGGGGAAAGCTCTAAAAACTCTAGAGAGGCACCCAGGGGTACCTGCCACCCGGTACCTGCCACATATATAATAATAATAATATTTTATTATATATATTATTGTATATGTAATCATTTTTAATATATTATATATAATAATTTATATAATATTATATATACATACGAGGGGCACTCTGGTCATTTAAACCTCTTGTCCCGTCCTATCCCAGCCATACCAAACGTATAACAGTACAGTTAACAGTTCTGTCCCAGACATTCCAAACACAATATGGAACAACTGTCCCATCCTGTCCTGTCCCGTCATGTCCTGTCCTGTCCCATCTCTGTGCCAAACGCACCCTTTATTTGATCGGATGGTCAGATGAGTAGATTATTCTCATAAATATAATTCTCCTCTAAATAGAATATGGTATGCGAACCTATAAAGTGTCGTCTTATTTGTTTTGGATGACCTAAATTAGTTAATTTGGATGTCTTATCTCTTTTGAACCAAACATGTTTCTCAATATTGGTCACTAGCACTAGCGAGGTTGAACTTTAAATATAAATATTTTGACATGTAAAACGACTTTTGTCACTTGTGTTTTTTTTGGTATACGTGCATACTTTTTGGAACGCGGTAGTTCTTGTTAGATCTCGAATACGCTCTTTAGTTCCCGGGCGTTCTTTTTTACGTGCAAAAGTTCTTCACATGCAAGCTTTCTTTTTTTAATGCGGGCTTGCTTTTTGGAACACGAAAGTGCTTTTTAGTTCTCGAGCAGGGTCATTTGACCCTTTGTACCCGTCGGATTTCACTTTTTCAATGGAAATCGTTACAGAAGGACTAAACGAGACAATTAAAAAAACCGGGGGACTAGTTTGGATTAGGTTAAACTAGAGGGATGGAAATGAATTTCACCCTAAATTCAATCATTTTAAAACATAAACGTTGACTAAAAAAATATTAAAGAATATATTTTAAGCGGGGCGGTGCGGGGCGGGGATTATAAAACCCATCCTTGCCCCTTACCAATTGCGGGTTTTAATATCTATCCCCATCACTGTCCCATCCCTACCAAATTGAAATCCATCCCCATCCCTTAAGTGTGGGTCCTCGCGAGGCCCCGTTCCTTCGGGTTATTTTGCTATCCCTATCAAAAGTTTGAAATAAAAATATAATTATTTATCATAACAAAATAAAATGTCACCCAAATTTTGCTGAATGTTCATAGGACAAAATAAATTGACACAATATAAATTAAGCTTTATATTTTAGTGAATTTGATAGATTTGACGGATTTTAATTTGGAAATCTAAGATCTGATCCGATGGATTTCAAAATTTAGGATCAAATCCGATACAATCATTTCCTCAAATTTGATCAAATCTATTGGGTCTTATTGGATCCGCACACCCTTAATAATTCTTCTATTAAATATGGAAACGTTTATGTATTACTTTAAATATTGAAACGGTTTTGAAAAACAAAAAAAAAAAATAGTCAAAATACATATTCATAACAATAATGCTAGGCTTCTTAAATTTTTTCCTAAAAACCTTCTCAAATTATGTGGTATGGTGAGTTATCAACATCTTGTAAATCATGAGTTTATATGATGAGAGCATCTCCAATGGTATCTTCAAAAGTAAGAGAATAATCAAAATTTGATTATTTATCAAAAAAACACTGTCCAATGGAGTCACTAAAATTTAGCAATAGCAGTTATCAATAATCAAATTGCTTCTTCAATAATCAAATTTGAAGATTGACTTTCAATCATCAAATACAAACTTAACCCAAATTAACTATTGTAATTTTTTTTTTTCTCTCTCTTTTGTGGCTTTTTTTTTCCTCTTTTTTTCTCTGATCATTTATGTATTTTATCATTGTTTCAACTCCAAAAATTTCAATCAGGTAAAATTCGTCTCTTCATTACGAATGGATCAATACCCATATCATATACCTTATCTTGTCTTTTATAATTTTGTTTATTTTTTAGCAAAAAAAAAAAAAAAAACTAATATACCATTGTGGTACCATTACAAGTGTACCATTGTGGACTATACAATCATCAAATTTAGCAATCCCTGAAAACAATCCTCAAATGCTGAAGTGATAACTTTTGATGATCCAAATTTGCTTATACCATTGGAGATGCTCTGAGAATGTGATGTTGACAACTCACTGTACCAGGTAATTTGGGAAGTTTTTTGGGAAAAAATTTAGGAAATCTTCATAATACATACAAACATAATAGTCTCAATGAAGACTGAAGACGCAAAGTATCATTAAATTTTTTAATTTATATATATATATATATATATATATATATATATATATATATCAGTTTTTTTATTGTTAGCTTGAACTGATATAAAATCATTGCATGTGGACCATTAGATTTAAATGCTTTGACTAGATTACATACACTTATGAAAGCACTTTTAAAATCCAATTGCTTACATGCACGTAAGTGATATATTTCGGTTGGAACCGACAATAGAAAGACATATATATATATATACACACACACACACACACTAGGTTTGGAAGCACATGCAAGGCATGTGCTTATATCAATATTTGAGTTTTATATATTTGGAAATATATATATATCCTTGCAAAACAAGGAAGCAATTAAAATCTAAATATATTAATATAATAGAGTACAGTTTCAGTTCATGTCAAAGTAGAGTTTTACATTATCACATGTACAAAATTGTAAAGCTCATTGATTGAAAGTTTAAAAACTTTTAAAAGGAGTTTTACATTATCTACCGATACAAAAAGAGTCCAGTACAAATTATTACTTCACTTGTCATAATTTGAAGTCTCATATACAAACACGAAGGGTTGTATTTGTCATTTGACTTTCAAAAAAATCTAAGGGATACTATAATTAAAATCATACTAAGACCTATTTACTAAATAATTATATAAACTTTAAGGTAGTATTTGTAATTTTACTTTCAAAGAAGTTAAAAAGGTAAAAATAGGATGCTATAATTAAAAACAAACTCCGCTCTTTTATATATAGTATAGAATATAGGTGTCATGTTTTTAGGTTTTTTGGTCTTCTCTTGTGTACGTTTCTCAATAGCCCTTAGTGATGTTATTATCTCTCTATCATCAAGGGAATTACAGTGTAATCTTGTAACTGGCAGTTTTTGGAATTGCAATGTTGCAGGCTGCATATTTTTCTTGGATCCAAACAATGACTGTGTGGTGAAATGCTTGGAAAGTTGTTGCAGCGAATCATTTCACCAAGGTACCCATAATTTATATTTATCTTTGTCTCCTTAATTTAGAATGTCTCTAGACAGGAGTTTTTTGAATTTGTCCGACTTGAAACATAATGTAGAATTCTGTCAAATTAGCTGAAAATCGAAATCAAATTCAATTAGGAGGCCGGCTCGAAGAGTTCTTTCTTAAATTGCACGTGTCATCCTTGACGCTCATTTTTTGTTCAAGCAAGGATCTATTATTAAAGACAAGAGATGACGTTTATTGATTAATTTATGTAGATTTCCGCCAATCCGCAGCATCGACTATCTTAAACAGCGGTTCGGGCTTATAGTACTATAGTCCTTGCCTTGTGATAGTGATAACATAAACGTTGTGACTTGTGATGTTATCGTTGTGACTTTCAAAAACCGAAAATATATCGGTTCAATACGGTTTGGGTCAAAAACAAACCGAACCGATCCGTGCCCACCCATACGAGTGACAAAGAGAACAAGTGCTCTACAGTCTACACCCACCGGGCACGTGATCAACCATTGTCAAATAGACCAAGACTTAACATAGGGGTAAATAAAATGAGGTCCCTGAAGTTTGACATATATACAAGTTGAAAGTAAAGATGTATTTATCTACTCAAATCTTCTTTACATAATTACATTGAAAGTTGATGACCTAATATTGATATACGATTGACCGATGAAAAGAAAAGACCAATCGACCATACTTATTAAAATTAAAAAATGAAGATAAAAGTAAAAAAAAAAAGAAAAGAAAAAAAGAGGATAAAAGTATTAAGTTTTGAAAGTTCACGAGCCTCTTCCTCCATTTTGGATCTTGGAGTGACTTCCCAGATTTGGTACAGTATTTAGTTAGTTTTATTATTTCTATTATTATTATTTCTTACAATTTTTATATTTATATTTTTTTTAATTTATAAATGTATTGTTTAAATATTATATAAATTCGGGGTTTGGAAAAAGGGAGCACTTGAACCCAAAACCTCTTGTTGTAGGTACGAGGGATATAAGTTGATAAATTTATATTTATGATAAACTGGAGGGACTCTTACTGTAATTACGACTTTGGCATACCAGAATATGAAACGATCTCCGCTTCTCTTTGTTGGGTCCTGTTTGACTTACCGTGAGTGGAAAGGAAATGACGGAATCTCTAAAACTCCCGATCATAGACCTCTCCTCACCTGATCGTATCTCCACTGCCAAATCAATACGTCAGGTTTGTTTTTCTGGTCGTTTTCACAGTTCTAGACGATGCTCGATAGATGATACAGTTTGATTTTCTGTGAATTTTAAAAATGTACGGCTGTTTTGATTACGTTTACAGGCGTGCATAGAATTCGGTTTCTTTTACTTGGTGAATCATGGAGTGGAGGAAGAGTTGTTCCGGAGAGTGTTTGAAGAGAGTAGCAAATTGTTCTCACTTCCATTGGAAGACAAGACCAAAATGTCTCACAAACAACAGAGAGGCTACACAGCTCTCTATGCTGACAACCTCGACCCCTCTTCAACTCCTAAAGGTCATTTATTATTATTATGATTATTAATCTATTACTTGCTAAATCACCTGACATGGACGTGGTGATGACTATTTAATTAAGCTTGATATTGTTGAACCAGTTTTTGTTGTGCTTATTTTCCAGTGAATGTATATAGCAGCTTCCTGCTGAAGATTGCTCTTTTTATCAATTTTTTGTGGTTGTAATTTTTTCGCTTTTGATTAATGGATTGGGTACAAAACTACCTTGGCAATCTTTGTTATTCAAATGTGGATGGTTGAATTGGAAATGAAATCAGAATTGATTGTTCTTAATTGTTTTAGAAACAGGCGATTCGAAAGAGAGTTTCTTAATTGGTCCTTTGGAAGGAACTAACAGACACCTGAATCAGTGGCCTTTGGAAGGTACTTTTTATTTCTATTTTTATATGTGTGTACATGTATTGAATGTTTCAGTGTCTTATTATATGATCGAGCATTATTTCAATGTTGTTTTGTGCTAGGAAATTTCCAGAAGCCCTGCCATCTTGGAGATCCACAATGGAATTTTACCATAATAAAGTCCTGTGAGTTCCATTTCTCCATGGTGTTGAATTGCTTGTGGGCTAAGTTTTTGTAAGGTTTACATAACTTAACATGAAAATTGATCAGTCATGATATCTAAGTTGTTTAAATACTTTTCTTTTCATTTCACCTTATGTTATTTTTACTTGTCTACTGGTTCCTTCACATGTAATTCAGTATGTTGCTGTTAATAAAGTGTTATTTTATGTTTTTACTAGCACTTTTTACTATTATAATGTTGATTGTTGACTGAATATGTCCTGCAAGGAAGAAGCTCAAAATCATTACTTTTATGCATTGGTTCTAGCTTGGGGACCAAACTAAGTCAATACTCTAGACAATGACAGTTGAATTAGGCAATTAGTGGATTTTGTGCTCAATGGCATCTTTTTGTGTGTTGCATTATCTGCATTATTGACTACAAGTTCGTACAACTCTTTCATACTTGTACATGGTGATGATCTGCTTCCTCAGGTCTGCTGGAAGACAATTAATCCATTTAATTGCTCTGGCTTTGAACTTGGATGAAGACTTCTTTGAGAAAGTGGGAGCCTTGGATGCACCAATGCCGTTTCTTCGCCTGCTACACTATCCAGGTATTGAGGTCCAATGTCTCTTATCTATATTTGTTCACTTTTAATACATACACTTTGTAGTTCCTAATCCTAAATAATTTTTCTGTTGATTTGTTTTTGTTTCTGCTATTATTCATATAGATTGACTGGGTGTCTGCAATATTAATGTTTGTATAAGGGAACTTTTAACTTGCATTTTCCCTCTCTTCATTCTTTTGTGGTCAGTTTTAAATATCCTTGGGTAGGTTCTTTGGACTGAATAAAAAAAAAAACAAGCTAATATTGTGTCCTTCCCTTGCTTACGACAAAATTGTTGTATGCTAGTGCTGAGCATTTCATGTAATATTGGGGGAGCCATGAACACTTCAGAGTTCAAAGACTTTCCTTACTTCTGTATTCAGTAGAATTGGAAGGCGGTGTTGGCTTCCTCTTTACTTAATCACCACTCAATTTTGTTGGATAAAAAAAATTGAACATGTCAAAACTCTAATGTTACTGAAGTCCACAGAGAGCCCCAAACTTGACCTTCTCCCGATGAGACTTGAATTTATATACCCTGAAAGAGTTTTCAAAATTTCTCATTTTATACCCAAAAGTTGGTCGTAATTGCACATTTTTCACAAAACGGCAGTTGTTTTTACCTCCTCCAAAAGTCTGAGGATATTCTGGTAGAAAAGTGCTAAATGAGGCTGGCAAAGACCAACTGAGATCTGCTGTTCAGACAGCAACAGCCTTCAGATGAAGAATCCTATATTGCTAGGTTTATAATCTAAATCAGATCTATTTTCCTTTATCTCTGGACCCAATTAGAACCAAGTAGCTAGTTTTGAATATACTTAAAGGCTGATTCTTTCAAGCAGTCATCCATGAAGATCCTTACATCTTGTCAAAAAAGTGATCCTTATTTCTGATGTTAGGCAAATCGGAACAATCTGGTGAAGAAATATATGGTGCTTCTGCTCATTCAGATTACGGAATGATCACTCTTCTAGCAACCGATGGTGTTCCAGGGCTCCAGGTATGCTTGCTTATTTAATTGAATCCTCAGCATCATAGTTCCAAACTGCTAATTGTTTTTCCAATTTAAGCTAAGTTATTAGTGATAATAGGTTTGCAGGGATAAATCCCAGCATCCAAGGGTATGGGAGGATGTGCCAAATATTAATGGGTGAGTTCATGATGGCATTTTGTTTTGTAAATGGACATGTTGCTGGCTTAGAGAGATTGAAATCTCTTTAGCTATTTAAATTTCAAATGTCTGATTATGAATACTATTATTGGTCAATTTCCTATCAATTTAAGCTTTTAAGTCTCATGGTTACTAAATAACAATTATTAGATTGCTTTATCATTCCAGCATCGAGACTTAATGCTTTGTCATTCCAGCATCGAGACTAACTTAATATCTGAATTTTCAGGGCATTTATTGTTAACATCGGGGACATGATGGAGATGTGGACTAATTGCCTATTTCGGTAATTTATCTTTACACCAACTGAAAAGGCTTTCCATAGAGTTATATACGTGTTTTATGTTGAAATATTGTAACAATATTATTAAACTACCGCTACTACTTGAGAGATTCATTGGTGGTGGTTGGTTTCTAAGCTAAACATGTGTCCTATAATTATAGGTCAACCCTTCACAGAGTGATGCCAGCAGGACAAGAACGCTACTCTGTAATCATCTTCTTGGCTCTTGCTTGCTATATATTTTTTCTTTGCCGTGACATTATGTTTTTTGTAGTTTGCATTCATAAGTTATGAAGGTTCTTAGGTGTCATATATTTGATAAATAAAGCCTGTTTGTTGGAGGTTGGGTTCCAATCTTACAAGATTGATGACCGGTGAACTTTAAATTTACCACATAGCTATTGAAGAATAACTTATCGGATGGTCAGATGTTTAGATTATTCTCATAAATATTTCTTGTCTAAACAGACTATGGCATGTGGACCCGTAAAGTGTTGGCTTGTTTGTTTTGAATGTTCTAAATTAGTTCATTTGGATGTCTTTTCAAATGAATCAAACTTGTTTCTCAATAGGTGTCATGTTTAAATGCTTTTTTGGTCTTCTCTTGTGTAAGTTAACATTCTATGGTACAAGTATTGTCTTTTCGAAGACATCTAATAATTTCGAACAATATGGTTCAAATATTGAATTTCTGTTAAGATGATTGTATTTGTACATCATGCCTCTCGATATGAAGTCCATACTGCTATAGTGCCAATTAGCTGGTGCAAGGGATGATCAGAGGTTGTAATGTGTCCACATGGACAACATGCACCATAGACATTGGAAAATTGGATGTCAAAAAGTGCCCTTTGTTTTTGATGTTATTAGCTCTCTATCATCAAGGGAATTACAGTGTTTGGAATTGCAACGTTGCAGGCTGCATTTTTCTTGGATCCCAACTATGACTGTGTGGTGAAATGCTTGGAAAGTTGTTGCAGCGAATCATGTCCCCCAAGGTACCCATAATATTTATTTATCTTTGTCTCCATAATTTAGAACGTCTCCGGACAGGAGTTCTTTGAATTTGACTGCCTTGAAACATAATGTAGAATTCTGTCAAATAAGCTGAAAATTGAAATCAAATACAATTTTGAAGCCGACTCTAGGAATTCTTCTTTCTGAAATTGCCTGTGTCATACTCAACTCTCATTTTTTGTTTGTTCAAGCAAGGATCTATTATTAAAGACATGAGAGGACATTTATTTGTTAATTTATGCAGATTTCCGCCAATCCGCTGCATCGACTACCTTAATGAGCGGTTCAGGGAAATAGGGCTCATGAAGTGAGTAAACCACTCTTGGCTGGCTCTTCCCAGTAATATTGATACTACTTGCCTTGCGAAAGTGTGTTAAAAAGAATAAATAATATTGTTATTTGTTGTAAATTAACAAGAACTGTATTAAAATAAGAACCAAATCTAGTGAGATAAACTCAAAAGACGCCAATCGAGATCAACCTTAAGAGATATAATATTACTTTGATTGATTAATTCACAAATTATTTACAATGCAAGGTTTTATATGAACATAAAGGATCATCATTTTTGTATTTAAATGTGAATGGCGGACCAAGATGAAACTAGTGATGAGGAAGAAGAGCAGAGTCCAGAATCCAGATAACGCTACAGGGTTAGCTTCATTTACAATGTCAATGGAAGGTAAAGGATGACTGTGAACAGCTTGAAGCACCACAAACACATCAAATCTGGGGGGAGAGAGTTACGAGGAAGATGACTGGAGAGATATTGAACCCCAAAAATACATTTTAAAATATCCAAATCTGAAAAACAAACAATGGTTGTCAAAAAAAAAAAAATAACAAACAAACAATCATTTTTTATTTTTATTTTTTTGAAGAGGGCAGAAGGAGAAAAAAAAAATCTCGAAATTGAGAAAAATAACTGGGCTGGTTGCTTGAGCTTTCGTGGCCGGAGTGGGCACAGAAGGAGAAACCTTTTTTTTTTTTTTTTGAAGAAATGGAGTCCGACAAATTTAATATTTTTAAGGGATATAATCATTTTCCCCCTGAAGTTTGCTTTATTAGACACTTTGCCCCCTCTAATTCCAATAATGGCCGTTCTTCCCCCTGAAAACTAAAATATTAGACGTTTTGCCCCCGGCCGTCAGGATTTCTGTTAGATTAGCACTTGGCCTCGTTTGATTTTTTGTCTGAAGACTGAACAGTGCTGAATGTTACTGAAGACTGAATAGTGACTGAAAACTGAAAACTGAAAAACATGTTTGTTTTTTTTCACTGAAAACTAAATATAAGTGATAAGTTGTTTGTTTTTTTAAGTTATAAATATCTGAAAATAAATAATTTTACATATATACCCTTCTAACTATTATTTGTTATATATTTACATTTTAATATATTAAGGACAACTCTAACATGTAAATTAATTATATTTCAAATTTATATTATTCTGGATTGGTTGGTTTGTGGACAAGTTGGTTTTTTTTTTTTTTTTGGTTCTAAATTGAATATCATTATCAATGAATAACAACATGATTAATTTCTCATTGTAATTGTTACTTTTGTTGATTTACATCCACCAATAATGTTCAATGAGACAAACCATAATAATAATAATAATAATAATAATATATATATATATATATATATATACAAAATATATCAGAATTTATTAATAGAAAAAGGCCCAATTGAAGCAGGCCAGTATACAAACTTCAGCACACAGCGCCACAACAAACAAAAACACCCAAGCCAAAAGCAGAACCGAAATAGAGCAGCAAACGTAATACATCAATTGATGGTTATATATATATATATAACTTTTTTTTTTCTTACGAAAATTAACATCTCAAAACCCAAAAAAATAAAAAACTCATAACAAAATCTGTCTAAAATAAAATTAATAAAACTAATTATGAAATTATAGAAAAAAAAAAGAAAGAGTACTGACCGGAATATGCTAGGAAAATTTGTCTTCAGTTGTTTGTGTTTTGAAGCAGCTAGGTTTTCTAATGTTAAAGTTCTTTACGGTGAGAAGAAAAAAAATATATAAATACAATTAGGGCTTTAACAGAAGACAAAATTGGAAATAAATTAAATTAGTGATGATAGTTTTGGAAGTAAAACTTTGCATTAAATTCTCCTGGATTTGTGTTAAGTGAAAAGTGAAAAAATTTCACTTTTCAAAACAAGTGGTTTTAGGTGCTCATTAAGTGATTTTACCACTTAAAAAATCAAACAAAATAACTGAATGGAACACATTAAGTACCATTCAGTGTTAAGTGGAAAAATCAAACAGGGCCTTAGACTGTCAAAAAATTAATTGAAAGACCTTATTGCCCTTGAACATGTGAGTTATAGGGAAAATACAATTTTACCCCTAACGGTCCTTTCACCGAAATATTCAGTAACTTTTTACATAATATTTAATTTTAAAAACAATGGGAGAAGGAGATTTGATCTCCTGATGATCTCAATGGATGAGATTTTTTCTTTATTCTTTTTTATTTTAAAAAAAAAAGAAACAAAGAAACATTAGAATATCAAATGAAAATAATTGTTTTAAACTTCAAAATAAAAAATTGTTATAAAAAATGAAAAGGAAAAAATCATCATCTTCCTCGTGGAGGAGATTTTTTCTTCAGGAAACACTTCATCAAATATTTTTCTTCAATCAAGAAAAAAAAAATCAATTTCTTCAATCAAATTCCACAAAAAAAAATAAAAATAAAAATCCAAATGCAGACCTCTTTCATTCCTTCAACAATCCATATCCATACACACACCTCCTCCATCAATATCAAATTCCACAAAAAAAATAAATAAATAAATAAAAATTCTTAAACCATCAAATCTGCTCCATCTTCAATCAGATTCCACACCCAAAAAAATGCTAACCTCTTTCATTCATTCAACAATCCATATCCATACTCACCTCCTCCATCAATATCAGATTCCACAAAAAAAAAAAAAAAAAAAAAAAAAAAAAAAAAAAAAAAAAATCCTAAATAACCATCTAATCTGCTCCATCTTTAATCAGATTCCACACCCAAAAAAACCAGCCTCGACTGTGCTTCCTTGAGTACATGATTAGAGGAGTGGAGGAAGAACTTGAGGTCGAGATCAGTGAGTTTAAGATGGGTCAAGTAGGAATCGGCTAGTTGGATGGCGACAACGCGACGGGACCGGGGAGGAGAGATTGGCAATGATGGGGATGGAGAGAATCGGGATTGTGGGGGATGAGGTTGGTCAATGATGGGGTCAAGCCGGATTTGGTGGTGGAGGAGGAAGAGAAGAAGTGAGATGTTGGTTAATGAGAGAGATGTTGTTGGAGACTTGGAGTATTATTGATATTGAGTTCGTAAGAGGAGATCTGGAAAAAAAAATTCAGATCTCTTCCCAACCCTTTTTTTGTTTTTTTTTTTTTTTTTTGTTTTCCAGATCTCTTATTCTCCTCCATATAATGTTCTATCTTTATTTTTTTCCCTTTTTTAATTGATTTTTTTAGAAAATAAATAAAACAATTAACACAAAAAATGAAATAAAATAACACAAAATATGACTTATCTTTATTAAATTTTTTTTCAGTTTTTTACTTTTTTTATTCATTTTTTTTTCAATTTTATTTATTTATTATTTTTTTAATAAATCATTAATTGTTATTGTTATTGTTATTTTACCCTTTTACCCTTCCAAAATAATTCCCATTCATGTCCTCCTAGCACAATTACTATATTGGCCTTGGTGTTTGACAGTCAAAGTGCTAGTCTAACAGAAATCCTAACGGCAGGGGACAAAACGTCTAATATTTTGGTTTCCAGAGGGAAGAATGGCCATTATTGGAACTAGAAAGGGCTAATAGAGCAAACATCAGGGGGACAAATGATTATATCCCTATTTTTTAAATTTTGCATGCAATCTGAAAAGTATCCCAAAATGTGAACTTTCCGATGAGACTTTTTATAATTGTATCTTTGGTGGCATTTAATGAAATTTATTGAATTTTAATGTGATTTTTTATATGGATGATAAAATGAATAAAATAAATTTATAAAAAAAAAAAATGAAAATTTTTGGGATAAAAGAACTATTTTTTTTTTTTTTTCCGATTTGTTTAAAGATAAAAACATTTAAAAATAGAAAAATATCAGGAAAAAATATTTCTCACATAATTTTTTATATATTTTTTTTAAATTTTACTAAATGTATATTTTAATTTTCTTATAATGTATAAAACCAGAGGAGGATTTAGACAGGGACATAATATGCTATATAGGCAATGATATTTCTAGTCCATCCCATTATTATTATTTTAATTATAAATATAATTATTACCTTTTAAAGTCTGACCCAACCAATATATCTAAGAAAATTTAATATTAAACAACATCATCAGTTATGAGCCCTATGACCATAATTTCTAAAAGAAAAAATTATTCTTTTGGTCCTATTTAATAATGGATTCAAATTACTTATCAAAAAATGGTGTCTCAATTTGTGTCTAATCAACCAAATTAAGCCATGTGTACATGTTTTTTTTTTATAAATAATAATAATTAGAGTGGCAATATTTGCACCCCTTTAAAATCGTATGTGCACCCCAAATTTATATATTTTTAAAATTCCAATCTTACCCTTAATTAATTCAAAATATAATAATTCTTATCACTATCTACTTTTCAAATTTTTAATCAAATTAAAAATAATAAAGAAAAATAAAATTCTAAATATATCAAAAAGTGAACATAAACAGTGTATCCTCATCCTCTTCCATCCTAGATTAAAAAATTAGATTACAACCTCTTCCAAAATTTGGGAGGAGTACTGCGGCTCACACACACGCAGAGATTACAAGTTTACAACCTCTTCCAAAATTTCTCACACACAGAGATTACAACCTCTTCCAAAATTTGGAAGTACTGCTGCTCCTACACACACACACACACACATATATATATATATATATATATATATATACAGTCTTTCTATTATCAGTTCGAACTGATATAAATATATCAGTTCCTTGTTTGTGGGTCATTAGATTTAAAAGATGCTTTGACAAGTGCATGCATCCAAGTTAAAGTATTTAAATCCAATGGTCCACATACAAGGAACTGATATATCTTTTGTCAGTTCGAACTGATAATAGAAAAATTATATATATATATATATATTAATTTTGTATTTCAAATAAGAAAAACAACATATAAACTAAAAAAAAAAAAAAAAAAAAAAAAAAAAAAAAAAAAAAAAAAAACAAATACCACTCTCTCTCTCCTTTGGAGAATGCTGAAGCTGAAGTGGATGTCTTCAATTTTGTTGTTATTGTTGTTTACGCGTTTATAATTTTTCCTTTTTATTGTTATTTTTAAACTAATTTTTTCTTTTTTATTTGTTTTAGGTAAAATAAAGAATACAAGGTGTTGATTTTATGATATTTTAAAAAATTAAAAGAAATGACATATTTGGTAATGTGTGGGTGTACTTACAAATAGGGGTGCGCTTTTGCTCACCCCCCTTCAAGGGAGGTAACCATTACCCCCCTCTAAAATGGATGACATGTGTCCATAGAGGGGTAAATTTTTAGACAATTTTACCCCTCTATGGACACATGTCATGTGTTTGGGAGGGGGTAATGCTTACCCCCCTTGAAAGGGGGGTGGGGGGTGAGCAAAAATGGACTCCACATACAGTCTTTTAAGGGTGCAAATATCGCCACTTAAATAATTAATTGTAAATGACTGTGTACACATGGCCCAATTTGAACAGTGAAGTTGATAAATACATATTTGATATTTATTTCTAACTGTACTTCAAGGGCTCTCACTCTACTTACCGGTGCTCATACCGGAGTGGAAAGGAAATGACGGAATCTCTAAAACTCCCGATCATAGACCTGTCCTCAAGTGATTGTATCTCCACTGCCAAACAGGTATCGTTTTCAGTGTTAATGTAGACGAATAGACGATGCATGCTAGATGATACAGTTTGATCATGTTCGAACACACGTACTGTGAATAAATATTAAGTGGATCGATGGTGGTTTTGATTACGTTAACGTTTCAGGCGTGCATAGAGTTCGGTTTCTTTTACTTGGTGAATCATGGAATGGAGGAAGAGTTGTTCCAGAGAATGTTTGAAGAGAATAGCAGATTGTTCTAACTTCCTATGGAAGACAAGGCCAAAATGTCTCGCAAAAATCAAAGAGGCTACACACCTCTCTATGCTGAGAACCTCGATCCCTCTACAAATTCTAAAGGTCTTTAAGCTTCATATTATTGAACTAGTTTTTGTTGCATGTGATTATTTTCCAGTGATAATGAATGCATGTAGCAGTTCCCTGCTGATGAATGATGATTTAGTTGTAATTTCTTTGCTTTTGATTAATGGATTGGGTACAAAACTTCCTTGGCAATCTTTGGAAATGAAATCAGAATATTGATTGTTGTTAAAATATTGTTTAAGACACGTACAGGCGACTTGAAAGAGGGTTTCTTCAGTGGTCCTTTAGAGGGAACTATCAAGGACTTGAATCAATGGCCTTTGGAAGGTACTTTTTTTATTTAATTTATTTTTATATATTTGTACATGTACATGCATGTATTGAATGTTACAGTGTCTTATTATATATGATATATCCAGAAAGTCTGCCGTCTTGGAGATCCACAATGGAATGTTACTATAATAAAGTCCAGTGAGTTTGATTTCTCCATATGGAATGTTATTGCACTGTAACTTTTTCAACTCTTAATCATACTTGTACATGGTGATGTTCTGCTTCCTCAGGTCTGCTGGAAGACAATTAATCTATTTAATTGCTTTGGCTTTGAACTTGGATGAAGACCTCTTGCATCTTGTAAAAAAAGTGATCCTTATTTGTGATGTTAGGCAAATTGGAATCATCTGGTGAAGAAATATATAGTGCTTCTGCTCATACAGATTTTGGAATGATCACTCTTCTAGCAACTGATGGTGTTCCAGGACTCCAGGTATATATGCTTGCTTAATTAATTGAATCCTCATCAACCGATGGTGTTACAAACTGCTAATTGTTTTGCCAATTTAAGCTAATTAGTTATAAATGATAATAGGTTTGCACTTTTACAGGGATAAATCCCAGCAACCAAGGTTCTAGGAGGACGTGCGAAATATTAATGGGTGAGTTCATGATGGCATTTTGTTTTGTAAATTTCAATTGTCTGATGAATGGTTTCATTTTATAAACTCTCATCTTCTTTTAGACAACAAAATGAGAATATAAAATATTATTATGGTGAATACTGAATATGATATGCTGTAACCTGCAGACCAATTATTGGCCTTTGGCCTTCCACGTGAGAGAGGGTGTGTTAGAGTGCTTAAATATTATTATTGACCGTTAGTAGGTTTCTTTGTCATTCCAGTGAGATTTAATATCTGAATTTACAGGGCATTTATTGTTAACATTAGAGACATGATGGAGAGTTGGACTAATTGTCTATTTCGGTAATTCATCATTCCGTTGATTGGAAAAGCTTTTTATGCTCCTCTTTAGAGTTATATACATGTTTTAAGATGAAACATTGTAACAATATTATTAAACTACTGCTATCACTTGAGAGATTCTTTGGTGGTGGTTGGTTTTTAAGCTAAACCTGAGTCCTATATTTGTAGGTCAACCCTTCACAGAGTGATACCAACAAGACAAGAACGCTACTCAGTAATTATCTTCTTGCTTCCTATTTTTCCTTTTAGTCCTTTTGGGTGCGTTAGGTACGTGGGACGGGACAGGACAACGTAGGACGGTTTCTTCTTGTCCCACGTTTGGCGCGACTTTAGCATAGGACAGAACAAGACAAAGTGGGACAAAAATCACAAAATTTTTTCCCACCCAAGACCCTAGGCCAAACTTGTCCCATGCATGGGACAAGTCTCAAAAATACCATTTTACCCTTAAATCTTCAAAATATCACAAACTTGTGCAATATTATATATATATATATATACAGTCTTTCTATTATCAGTTCGAACTGACAAAAGTTATATCAGTTCCTTATATGTGGGCCACTGGATTTAAATACTTTGACTGACAAGTGTATACAGCCAAGTCAAAATATTTAAATCCAGTGGCCCACATGCAAGGAACAGATATAACTTTTGTCAGTTCGAACTGATATATTATAATAATATATTAATTATGTATATATATATTATAAAAGTTATATCAGTTCCTTGTATGTGGGCCACTGGATTTAAATACTTTGACTGATAAGTGCATACAACCAAGTCAAAGTATTTAAATCCAGTGGCCCATATGCAAGGAACTGATATAACTTTTGTCAGTTCGAACTGATAATAGAATTTCTGATATAATACATATATATATATATATATATATATATATAAATTAAATAATATATATTATATATATCTGAGATATATATATATAATAATATTATATATTAATAATATTTAATATATTTTATTATTACATATAATAAAAATATAATATATTAAGTATTATTACATATAAAATAATATATAAGATATTATATATATATTATTATATATAATAATATTTAATATATTATATATATCTTATATAAATATTATATATTATAATATATTATATATATTATATTTTATTATTATATATAATAATATATAATTTATTAAAAATTATTACATATATATATAATAATAATAATATTTTATTGTATATATTATTGATTAATATATTATATATAATACTTTATATAATATTATATATACATATGAGGGGCACTCTGGTCATTTAAACCTCTTGTCCCGTCCTATCCCAGCCATACCAAACGCATAACAGTACAGTTAACATTTCTGTCCTAGACATTCCAAACACAATATGGAACAACTGTCCCATCCTATCCTATCCTGTCCCATCTCTGTGCCAAACGCACCCTTTATTTGATCGGATGGTCAGATGAGTATATTATTCTCATAAATATAATTCTCGTCTGAATAGATTATGGTATGCGAACCTATAAAGTGTCGTCTTATTTGTTTTGGATGACCTAAATTAGTTAATTGGGATGTCTTATCTCTTTTGAACCAAACATGTTTCTCAATACTGGTCACTAGCACTAGCGAGGTTAAACTTTAAATATAAATATTTTGACATGTAAAACGACTTTTGTCACTTGTGTTATTTTTGGTATACGTGCATACTTTTTGGAACACGGTAGTTCTTTTTAGTTCTTGAATACGCTCTTTAGTTTCCGGGCGTTCTTTTTGGAATGCGGGCTTGCTTTGTACCCGTCGGATTTCACTTTTTCAATAGAAATCGTGACAGAAGGACTAAACGAGACAATTAAAAAAACCGGGGGACTAGTTTGGATTAGGTTAAACTAGAGGGATGAAAATGAATTTCACCCTAAATTCAATCATTTTAAAACATAAACGTTGACTAAAAAAATATTAAAGAATATATTTTAAGCGGGGCGGGGCGGGGCGGGGATTATAAAACCCATCCTCGCCCTTTACCAATTGCGGGTTTTAATATCTATCCCCATCCCCGTCCCATCCCTACCAAATTGAAATCCATCCCCATCCCCATCCCTTAAGTGTGGGTTCCCGCGAGGCCCTGTTCCTTCGGGTTATTTTGCCATCCCTATCAAAAGTTTGAAATAAAAATATAATTATTTATCATAACAAAATAAAATATCACCCAAATTTTGCTGAATGTTCATAGGACAAAATAAATTGACACAATATAAATTATGCTTTATATTTTAGCGGATTTGATAGATTTGACGGATTTTAATTTGGAAATCGAAGATCTGATCCGATGGATTTCAAAATTTAGATCAAATCCGATACAATCATTTCCTCAAATTTGATCAAATCTATTGGATCTTATTGGATCCACACACCCTTCATAATTCTTCTATTAAATATGGAAACGTTTTTGTATTACTTTAAATATTGAAACGGTTTTGAAAAACTAAAAAAAAAAAAAGTAAAAATACATATTCATAACAATAATGCTAGGCTTCTTAAGTTTTTTCTTAAAAACCTTCTTAAATTATGTGGTATGGTGAGTTATCAACATTTTGTAAATCATGAGTTTATATGATGAGAGCATCTCCAATGGTATCTTCAAAAGTAGGAGAATAATCAAAATTTGATTATTTATCAAAAAAACACTGTCCAATGGAGTCACTAAAATTTAGCAATAGCAGTTATCAATAATCAAATTGCTTCTTCAATAATCAAATTTGAAGATTGACTTTCAATCATCAAATACAAACTTAACCCAAATTAACTGTTGTAATTTTTTTCTTTCTCTCTCTTTTGTGGCTTTTTTTTTTCTCTTTTTTTCTCTGATCATTTATGTATTTTATCATTGTTTTAACTCCAAAAATTTCAATCAGGTAAAATTCTTCTCTTCATTACGAATGGATCAATACCCATATCATATACATTCTCTTGTCTTTTATAATTTTTTTTTATTTTTTGGCAAAAAAAAAAAAAAAAACTAATATACCATTGTGGTACTATTACAAGTGTACCATTATGGACTATACAATCATCAAATTTAGCAATCCCTGAAAACAATCCTCAAATGCTGATGTGACAACTTTTGATGATCCAAATTTGCTTATACCATTGGAGATGCTCTGAGAATGTGATGTTGACAACTCACTGTACCAGGTAATTTGGGAAGTTTTTTGGGAAAAAATTTAGGAAATCTTCATAATACATACGAACATAATAGTCTCAATGAAGACTGAAGACGCAAAGTATCATTAAATTTTTTAATTTATATATATATATATATATATATATATATATATATATATATCAGTTTTTTTATTGTTAGCTTGAACTGATATAAAATCATTGCATGTGGACCATTAGATTTAAATGCTTTGACTAGATTACATGCACTTATGAAAGCACTTTTAAAATCCAATTGCTTACATGCACGTAAGTGATATATTTCGGTTGGAACTGACAATAGAAAGACATATATATATATATATATATATATATATATATATATATGAGGAAATTGCAGGAAACAGCCAAAAAATTTATGGAGTTATTGTTTTCAGCCAAAAGTTTATTTTTTATTGTTTTCGTCATCTTTGTGCTTGAATTGCCAAAATTGCCCTTAATTTTGTTTTACTTGCACCAAAATTTCCCTCTCAAAATTTGCCTCTCTCTTCACCTGATACAAACAAAAAGCCTGTGACTATGTGTTCCACATCTTTCAAAATCAGATTTTCTCTCTCTCTCTCTCTCTCTCTCTCTCTCTCTCTCTCTCTCTCTCTCTCTCTCTCTCTCACAACCTGACGGCTTCAAGTTGAACCCAGCGACGGCGATCTCCATTTCGTCGACCTCCAACTTATTTCGTCCATCCCATTTCGTCTCTTCCACACCATTTCCGTTCTTCCACCGAAATCGCGGCGAACCGAAACCTAACAACAGTACAAACAAACATTCTTCAACCCAGATCTTGCTACTCCTTCGGGTCTCATCCTGAACGCAAAGTTGTGATCTCATCTCGAGCTCAGGTTTGGTTCATTTCTCTTTCCTTTGCAATGTATTTTATCGATTTTTCAATAAAAAGGATTTCTTATTTATGTTGACATTTTTGATGTTTAGTGTTAGTGGTTTGCTATTAGATCTTTAACACATTGATAGTTTTAAGTGATTGATAAGTATAAATTATTGAGTTTTTAAGTGCATTTGTTGAGAGAATTGAAGGTCTAGGATTCAATGTTTAGATATTTATTTTATTTTACTCGATACATTCTATTATGTCAATTTATTAGCAGATTTGGTAAATCAATATTTCAATTAGGGAATTTTTGGATCAATTTTCTTGGGTTTTGTATGGTTTCCGAGAAACTGTGGGAAAATGAAAAAAATACAAAGTTTCAAGTTCAATTTCTATTGTTGGGATTTTGAAATAAAACCTCTACATTTCATTGGCTTGGTGTAGCTATTTGATTTGGTTAGTTTGGTTTTGTGTTTGGTACAAAACCGAAAATAGGGAAAACATAAGTTTGTTTCATAATTCCATTAGTTTATCAATTTAGCTTCATTGGATACTACATTACTTTTGCATTTTATTCACTTGTAATTTCCGGATTTGTTGTTAAGTTGCAGGGAATGCAGGTGAAGAACAACTAGGGCAAGCGTTGGTACTTGGTAGGATCTGATATTGTGATAATTCTAGCTGGTGTTCCAAGAAAGCCTGGAATGACTCGTGTTTAAAGATGAATACACACATGCACATCAGTCCAAAGATTTTGAAGTGGTTTGTTTGTGCCTTTGAAAGGTGACTGGTCATGTATGTTGTGATGTTGTTGTATTTGTTTCTACTCTATGCCTCAATATGTAATTAAAGATTGCATTCTCTCCTGTATGAGAATGTGTTGGTAGCAATTTGATGTTTGCTTGTTTGTTTGATTTTGTTGTTTTTTATTGCCTTTATGCTGCTTTATGGGTAGTTGTTTAGTGATGCTCTGTTATTTGTCTCTTAACCTTTTCATTTTGAAGGGTAGATATTGAAATAAGGTTGTTTTCAGCTTGCATGTGTCGATGAGTAACAAAGTATGTTGATGATCAAAGAAGCTATGTGCTCTTTGATTTTGAATTTTTAGTAGTATTCTCTTGTTGGATAGCCTCATCTCTTGTTGCTTCAAACTCAATTGAGGGTGAGAGCATGCAATTGACATGGTATCGTAATTTTTTGAAGTTAAATGCTAGTTTGATTTGAAGTTACATGCCTGTTATTTTTGAAATTACATGCCAGATATTTTTAAGGTTACATGATAAGTAGCAAATTTTAAAGTTACATGCCCGTAGTTTTCAAAGTTACATGCCAATTAGTTTTAAAAATTACATGTCAACTAGTTTTCAAAATTACATGTCAATTAGTTTTCAAGTTACATGCTAGTTGATTTTCAAGTTATATCCTAGTTGATTAGTTGATTTCCAAGTTACATGTTAGTTATTGAGTTACATATCAGTTACTTTTAATGTTTTTATTCTTATTTAACAATATTGGTTGTTCTACTGCTTACTTGGCGACCACGGGCTAGAAGACGAAGAAAAAAGAGATCCGCAGACCGGAAGACCAAGAAAAAAGAGAATGTGTCTTATTTAACTTCATTTTTTTTTTTTTTTTTTTTTTTTTTTTTTTTTTTTTTTTTGGGGGGGGGGGGGGGGGGGGGGACTTTTAATTACGTTTGAATTATAAGTTCAGTTGTATTTCAAGTTTAATGACAATGATTTTTAAAGTTACATGTTAGTTAATTTTGAAATTACATACCAGTTGAAAATGAAGTTACATGCCAGTTCGTATTGACTTTCACAGATGAAAGACACTGATTCCAAATTAAAATTCCAGTATTATTACATGCCAGAAGTTACATGCCAGTTTAATTTGAAGTTATATGCCAGTTGAAAATTAAGTTACATGTTAGTTCGTATTGACTTTCACATATGAAACAAATTGATTCCATATTAAAATTCCAGTATTATTACATGTCAAAAGTTACATGCCTATTGAAAATGATGTTACATGCCAGTTCGTACATAACATGCAACTTGAAATTCACGTGGCATGTAACTTAGAATACAACTAGCATATCAAATCCAATTCAAATAGCATGTAACTTGGAATTGACTTGGCATGTAACTTGGAATAGAACTCGCATGTAACGTTGAATCCAATTGACATGTAAACTTATACACCTATATATAATTTGGAATTCAATAACTTGCATGCTACGTTGTGGTTTTCTTTACATCTATTGCACTTGTACCCTCTACATGGTCGGTTTGGTTTGATGAATGGTGCAGTAATTTGAATACAATCGATTGAATACTATCGGCATGTAAATTGCAAATAAAAAATCTATTGGTATAACTCTGAGTCCAACTGGCATGTAAATTTCAATACAACTGGCATGTAACATGGAAATACATGTAAATTGCAATACAGCTGACTTCTAACATGGAAATCAATTGACTTGTAATTAACTCGATTATCACCTGTCTGTATCTATCTATCAACAAAAGAATATCAAAAACAATGTTATTCACGTCACTCAAACTATCAAATTTTCTTGTACATAAATTAACAATACCAAAAGCATCTGACTTAATCAAAACTGGAAACCACCCCTTGTCGAAAGCCCATAAAAGACCTTCCAGAACTGCTCTTGGAATTTGGATTATCACTGAAGCAAGGCAAAGAAAAAAACAATCAAAATCATTTACATAGTTTTAAATCTAACTTAAAGAAATTTAGATACATATAACATGATAGTTTTCCAAAAACATCTCGCCTGACTAATTGCCAGTCCATGAGAGAAACATTAAGGACCATAACATCCTTTAATCAAAAGAGATCATTATTGGCAACAAAAAATGATTACCACATGCCTCTTAAAGGTTAACACCGCCAAGATATTAGCAGCAATATTTTGAATATTAATCTTGCACAATTCAGATGTTAATTCTAACAAGCTTGACCGCTAATGGCCATTGATAGTTCTATCAAAGTTGTGAACTAACAAATATTGCAGCAAACACTGAGTCGCCTCCGAAATTTAAAATCTTAGTTAATCACAATGACCTAACAATCACTGATGTTGTCCTAATAAACTTGGTAGAACAGGAGAAATCTTGGCAAAGCTACACCGAAACAAACACTTGCAACAACATGAATGCTTTGGCACCATTTTACTTTATCAAGGGCAACATCCACCTTCATTAAGTCCAAAATTCATAAGTTAAATGTAAATGTAAAAGAATTTGCACAGATAGTGGGTCACTTATCAATGTTATCTTAAAGTAATAGAGCAAATGCAAAAAGCTCTCGGGCTCTCAGCTATAAGCATGAGTTTGAATACTTTTGAGCAAATGCAAATGCATCTGACTCTCGCTACTCAACCATGAGAAACAGAGGCCAAACTAACAAAAACCCCCTAACCAAGAAACTACAAATCATCCACTCGGCTAGATAAAGAGGAAGAAGAAAACATAAAACAGAAAAAAAAAAAAAAAAAAAAAAAAAGCAGACCAACACTTCAAATTGCCACCCAATCAACATACAAAAGTTAGATAAAGAACAAACAAAAGCTAAATCAAACCTGAGAGGAGTGGCTTCGGTGACAGGGAGAGGAGTGAGGCGACGGCGACGGCGAATTGCAGCTGTTTCTCTTCCGTTCTCTCTCTGCAGCGATGGCGAAGAAGTTCGACATGACGGCGATGGCAGCGACGCCGAGCAGCAGCGACGGCGAACGACAGCTTCTCCTTTCTCTCTTTGCAGTGACAGCGAAGAACTGCGACAGTGAAGAACTGCGACACGATGGTGAGGACAGCGATCGCAAGCAGCAGCAGCGACAGGGACGGACGGCGATCTCTCTCTCTCTTCCCTTCTCTCTCTTTTCAATTTCTTACTTTTGCTCGTTTCCTTTACTGATGGGTGGGTTTCACCCTAACATTTGTTTTACTGATGGGTGGGTTCCACCCTGTCAGTTTTTTTTTTTTTTTTTTTTTTTTAATTTCAAATTTAAGGGTATTTATGTCCGAAAGTGGTAAAAAGTGACGAAAACAATAAAAAATAAACTTGTGGCTAAAAACAATAAATCCATAAATTTTTTGGCTCTTTTTGAATTCACCCCTATATATATATATATATACACACACACACACGGTTTGGAGGCACATGCAAGGCATGTGCTTATATCAATATTTGAGTTTTATATATTTGGAAATATATATATATCCTTGCAAAACAAGGAAGCAATTAAAATCTAAATATATTAATATAATAGAGTACAGTTTCAGTTCATGTCAAAGTAGAGTTTTACATTATCACATGTACAAAATTGTAAAGCTCATTGATTGAAAGTTTAAAAACTTTTAAAAGGAGTTTTACATTATCTACCGATACAAAAAGAGTCCAGTACAAATTATTACTTCACTTGTCATAATTTTAAGTCTTATATACAAACACGAAGGGTTGTATTTGTCATTTGACTTTCAAAAAAATTCTAAGGGATACTATAATTAAAATATTACTAAGACCTATTTACTAAATAATTATATAAACTTTAAGGGTTGTATTTATAATTTTACTTTCAAAGAAATTAAAAAAGTAAAAAAAGATGCTATAATTAAAAAGCAACTCCGCTCTTTTATATATAGTATAGGATATAAGTGTCATGTTTTTAGGTTTTTTGGTCTTCTCTCGTGAGGTTTTTTGGTCTTCTCTCATGTTTTTTGGTCTTCTCTCGTGATGCTATAATTAAAAAGCAACTCCGCTCTTTTATATATAGTATAGGATATAAGTGTCATGTTTTTAGGTTTTTTGGTCTTCTCTCGTGATGTTATTATCTCTCTATCATCAAATGAATTACAGTGTTGTCTTGTAACTGGCAGTTTTTGGAATTGCAATGTTGCAGGCTGCATATTTTTCTTGGATCCAAACAATGACTGTGTGGTGAAATGCTTGGAAAGTTGTTGCAGCGAATCATGTCCCCAAGGTACCCATAATTTATATTTATCTTTGTCTCCTTAATTTAGAATGTCTCCGGACAAGAGTTTTTTGAATTTGTCCAACTTGAAACATAATGTAGAATTCTGTCAAATTAGCTGAAAATCGAAATCAAATTCAATTAGGAGGCTGGCTCGAAGAGTTCTTTCTTAAATTGCATGTGTCATCCTTGACGCTCATTTTTTGTTCAAGCAAGGATCTATTATTAAAGACAGGAGATGGCGTTTATTGATTAATTTATATAGATTTCCGTCAATCCGCAGCATCGACTATCTTAAATAGCGGTTCGGGCTTATAGTACTATAGTCCTTGCCTTGTGATAGTGATAACATAAACGTTGTGACTTGTGATGTTATCGTTGTGACTTTCAAAAACCGAAAATATATCGGTTCAATACGGTTTGGGTCAAAAACAAACCAAACCAATCCGTGCCCACCCATACGAGTGACAAAGAGAACAAGTGCTCTACAGTCTACACCCACCGGGCACGTGATCAACCATTGTCAAATAGACCAAGACTTAACATAGGGGTAAATACAATGAGGTCCCTGAAGTTTGACATATATACAAGTAGAAAGTAAAGATGTATTTATCTACCCAAATCTTCTTTACATAATTATATTTAAATTTGATGACCTAATATTGATATACGATTGACCGATGAAAAGAAAAGACGAATCGACCATACTTATTAAAATTAAAAAATGAAGATAAAAGTAAAAAAATAAAAGAAAAAGAGAGGATAAAAGTATTAAGTTATTGAAAGTTCATGAGCCTCTTCCTCCATTTTGGATCTTGGTGTGACTTCCCAGATTTGGTACAGTATTTAGTTTATTTTATTATTTCTATTATTATTATTTCTTACAATTTTTATATATATATATATTTTTTTTAATTTATAAATGTATTGTTTAAGTATTATATAAATTCGGGGTTTGGAAAAAGAGAGCACTCGAATCCAAAACCTCGTGTTGTAGGTATGAGGGATATGTTGATAAATATATATTTATGATAAACTGGAGGGACTCTTACTGTAATTACGACTTTGGCATACAAGAATATGAAACGATCTCCGCTTCTGTTGGTTGGGACCTGTTTGACTTACCGTGAGTGGAAAGGAAATGACGGAATCTCTAAAACTCCCGACCATAGACCTCTCCTCACCTGATCGTATCTCCACTGCTAAATCAATATGTAAGGTTTGTTTTTCTAGTCGTTTTCACAGTTCTAGACGATGCTCGATAGATGACACAGTTTGATTTTCTGTGAATTTTAAAAATGTACGGCTGTTTTGATTACGTTTACAGGCGTGCATAGAATTCGGTTTCTTTTACTTGGTGAATCATGGAGTGGAGGAAGAGTTGTTCCGGAGAGTGTTTGAAGAGAGTAGCAAATTGTTCTCACTTCCATTGGAAGACAAGACCAAAATGTCTCACAAACAACAGAGAGGCTACACAGCTCTCTATGCTGAGAACCTCGACCCCTCTTCAACTCCTAAAGGTCATTTTATTATTATTATTATTATTATTATTATTATTATTATTATTATTAATCTGTTACTTGCTAAATTACCTGACATGGACGTGGTGATGACTATTTAATTAAGCTTGATATTGTTGAACCAGTTTTTGTTGTGCTTATTTTCCAGTGAATGTATATAGCAGCTTCCTGCTGAAGATTGCGCTTTTTATCAATTTTTTGTTGTTGTAATTTTTTCGCTTTTGATTAATGGATTGGGTACAAAACTACCTTGGCAATCTTTTGTCATTCAAATGTGGATGGTTGAATTGGAAATGAAATCAGAATTGATTGTTCTTAATTGTTTTAGAAACAGGCGATTCGAAAGAGAGTTTCTTCATTGGTCCTTTGGAAGGAACTACCAGACACCTGAATCAGTGGCCTTTGGAAGGTACTTTTTATTTCTATTTTTATATGTGTGTACATGTATTGAATGTTTCAGTGTCTTATTATATGATCGAGCATTATTTCAATGTTGTTTTGTGCTAGGAAATTCCAGAAGCCCTGCCGTCTTGGAGATCCACAATGGAATGTTACCAAAATAAAGTCCTGTGAGTTCCATTTCTCCATGGTGTTGAATTGCTTGTTGGTTAAGTTTTTGTAAGGTTTACATAACTTAACATGAAAATTGATCAGTCATGATATCTAAGTTGTTTAAATACTTTTCTTTTCATTTCACCTTATGTTATTTTTACTTGTCTACTGGTTCCTTCACATGTACTTCAGTATGTTGCTGTTAATAAAGTGTTATTTTATGTTTTTACTAGCACTTTTTACTATTATAATGTTGATTGTTGACTGAATATGTCCTGCAAGGAAGAAGCTCAAAATCATTACTTTAATTTTATGCATTGGTTCTAGCTTGGGGACCAAACTAAGTCAATACTCTAGACAATGACAGTTGAATTAGGCAATTAGTGGATTTTGTGCTCAATGGCATCTTTTTGTGTGTTGCATTATCTGCATTATTGACTACAAGTTCGTACAACTCTTTCATACTTGTACATGGTGATGATCTGCTTCCTCAGGTCTGCTGGAAGAAAATTAATCCATTTAATTGCTCTGGCTTTGAACTTGGATGAAGACTTCTTTGAGAAAGTGGGAGCCTTGGATGCACCAATGCCGTTTCTTCGCCTGCTACACTATCCAGGTATTGAGGTCCAATGTCTCTTATCTATATTTGTTCACTTTTAATACATACACTTTGTAGTTCCTAATCTTAAATAATTTCTCTGTTGATTTGTTTTTGTTTCTGCTATTATTCATATAGATTGACTGGGTGTCTGCAATATTAATGTTTGTATAAGGGAACTTTTAACTTGCATTTTCCCTCTCTTCATTCTTTTGTGGTCAGTTTTAAATATCCTTGGGTAGGTTCTTTGGACTGAATAAAAAAAAAAAACAAGCTAATATTGTGTCCTTCCCTTGCTTACGACAAAATTGTTGTATGCTAGTGCTGAGCATTTCATGTAATATTGGGGGAGCCATGAACACTTCAGAGTTCAAAGACTTTCCTTACTTCTGTATTCAGTAGAATTGGAAGGCGGTGTTGGCTTCCTCTTTACTTAATCACCACTCAATTTTGTTGGATAAAAAAAATTGAACATGTCAAAACTCTAATGTTACTGAAGTCCACAGAGAGCCCCAAACTTGACCTTCTCCCGATGAGACTTGAATTTATATACCCTGAAATTTCAAAATTTCTCATTTTATACCCAAAAGTTGGTCGTAATTGCACATTTTTCACAAAACGGCAGTTGTTTTTACCTCCTCCAAAAGTCTGAGGATATTCTGGTAGAAAAGAGCTAAATGAGGCTGGCAAAGACCAACTGAGATCTGCTGTTCAGACAGCAACAGCCTTCAGATGAAGAATCCTATATTGCTAGGTTTATAATCTAAATCAGATCTATTTTCCTTGATCTCTGGACCCAATTAGAACCAAGTAGCTAGTTTTGAATATACTTAAAGGCTGATTCTTTCAAGCAGTCATCCATGAAGATCCTTACATCTTGTCAAAAAAGTGATCCTTATTTCTGATGTTAGGCAAATTGGAACCATCTGGTGAAGAAATATATGGTGCTTCTGCTCATTCAGATTACGGAATGATCACTCTTCTAGCAACCGATGGTGTTCCAGGGCTCCAGGTATGCTTGCTTATTTAATTGAATCCTCAGCATCATAGTTCCAAACTGCTAATTGTTTTTCCAATTTAAGCTAAGTTATTAGTGATAATAGGTTTGCAGGGATAAATCCCAGCATCCAAGGGTATGGGAGGATGTGCCAAATATTAATGGGTGAGTTCATGATGGCATTTTGTTTTGTAAATGGACATGTTGCTGGCTTAGAGAGATTGAAATCTCTTTAGCTATATAAATTTCAAATGTCTGATTATGAATACTATTATTGGTCAATTTCCTATCAATTTAAGCTTTTAGGTCTCATGGTTACTAAATAACAATTATTAGATTGCTTTATCATTCCAGCATCGAGACTTAATGCTTTGTCATTCCAGCATCGAGACTAACTTAATATCTGAATTTTCAGGGCATTTATTGTTAACATCGGGGACATGATGGAGATGTGGACTAATTGCCTATTTCGGTAATTTATCTTTACACCAACTGAAAAGGCTTTCCATAGAGTTATATACGTGTTTTATGTTGAAATATTGTAACAATATTATTAAACTACCGCTACTACTTGAGAGATTCTTTGGTGGTGGTTGGTTTCTAAGCTAAATATGTGTCCTATAATTATAGGTCAACCCTTCACAGAGTGATGCCAGCAGGACAAGAACGCTACTCTGTAATCATCTTCTTGGCTCTTGCTTGCTATATATTTTTTCTTTGCCGTGACATTATGTTTTTTGTAGTTTGCATTCATAAGTTATGAAGGTTCTTAGGTGTCATATATTTGATAAATAAAGCCTGTTTGTTGGAGGTTGGGTTCCAATCTTACAAGATTGATGACCGGTGAACTTTAAATTTACCACATAGCTATTGAAGAATAACTTATCGGATGGTCAGATGTTTAGATTATTCTCATAAATATTTCTTGTCTAAACAGACTATGGCATGTGGACCCGTAAAGTGTTGGCTTGTTTGTTTTGGATGATCTAAATTAGTTCATTTGGATGTCTTTTCTAATGAATCAAACTTGTTTCTCAATAGGTGTCATGTTTAAATGTTTTTTTGGTCTTCTCTTGTGTAAGTTAACCTTCTATGGTACAAGTATTGTCTTTTCGAAGACATCTAATAATTTCGAACAATATGGTTCAAATATTGAATCTCTGTTAAGACGATTGTATTTGTACATCATGCCTCTCGATATGAAGTCCATACTGCTATAGTGCCAATTAGCTGGTGCAAGGAATGATCAGAGGTTGTAATGTGTCCTCATGGACAACATGCACCATAGACATTGGAAAATTGGATGTCAAAAAGTGCCCTTGGTTTTTGATGTTATTAGCTCTCTATCATCAAGGGAATTACAGTGTTTGGAATTGCAACGTTGCAGGCTGCATTTTTCTTGGATCCCAACTACGACTGTGTGGTGAAATGCTTGGAAAGTTGTTGCAGCGAATCATGTCCCCCAAGGTACCGATAATATTTATTTATCTTTGTCTCCATAATTTAGAACGTCTCCGGACAGGAGTTCTTTGAATTTGACTGCCTTGAAACATAATGTAGAATTCTGTCAAATAAGCTGAAAATTGAAATCAAATACAATTTTGAAGCCGACTCTAGGAATTCTTCTTTCTGAAATTGCCTGTGTCATACTCAACTCTCATTTTTTGTTTGTTCAAGCAAGGATCTATTATTAAAGACATGAGAGGACATTTATTGGTTAATTTATGTAGATTTCCGCCAATCCGCTGCATGGACTACCTTAATGAGCGGTTCAGGGAAATAGGGCTCATGAAGTGAGTAAACCACTCTTGGCTGGCTCTTCTCAGTAATATTGATACTACTTGCCTTGCGAAAGTGTGTTAAAAAGAATAAATAATATTGTTATTTGTTGTAAATTAACAAGAACTGTATTAAAATAAGAACCAAATCTAGTGAGATAAACTCAAAAGACACCAATCGAGATCAACTATTACAAAAGAGAGAGAAGAGAAAATTATCTCTGATATTTTGATTGATACGAAAATGAGCAAAGAAAACAAAACAAGGCTTATATATGATGAGGTTTACAATCCCTAACAACTCCTCAGCATAACAGATCAATAGAAAAAAAGAAAATAGAAAATAGAAAATACAGCTGTCACTCTAACTCTGTTATAACGATACTAAACAGAAGTTTGCCTTGTAATACTCCCCCTCAAGATGGACAAAATATGTTTTGAAGTCCCATCTTGCCAAGAAGGAAGAGGAACTGAGTAGGATTGAGAGCCTTCGTAAAAATGTCTGCCAATTGATGCTGAGTTGAGACAAACAAGGTTTTTAAACTGCCATTTTGGATTTTCTCTCTAACAACGTGACAATCTATCTCAATATGCTTCGTTCTCTCATGAAACACCGGATTAGCTGCTATGTGAAGTGCCGCTTGATTATCACAGAACAACAGAGCTGGTGTTAAGTGAGGAATACTCAGGTCTTGAAGCAGAGATAACAGCCATGTGAGCTCACATGCTGCATTTGCCATAGCTCGATACTCTGCCTCAGCAGATGATCGAGACACCGTATGTTGCTTCTTGGATTTCCAAGAGATCAAAGAATCTCCCAAGAATATGCAAAAACCAGTAACAGACCTCCTGGTATCAGGACATGTAGCCCAATCTGAATCAGTGAAACCCTTAAGCTGAATTTCAGAGTTGGCAGAGAAGAATATGCCTTGTCCTGGTGTTCCTTTCAAATACTGTATGATTCTCTGAGCTGCCTTCAAATGTGGCAATCTGGGATTAGCAAGAAACTGACTCAGACGATTCACAGAGAAAGACAAGTCTGGTCTTGTGATAGTCAAATACAATAACTTCCCAATTAACCTCCTATACACAGTGGGATCATCAAGCAAATCACCTTCTTCTTGAGACAACTTCAAGTTTGATTCCATGGGAATTTTGTTTGGTTTGCAGCCAAGATAACCAAAATCTGACACAAGTTGAAGAGCATATTGTCTTTGTGTTACAAGAATCCCTTTATCAGTTCTAGCAACTTCTAAACCCAAAAAATATCTCAAATCTCCAAGATCTTTGAGTTTGAAACGACTATTGAGGGATAGCTTAAGTTGATCAACAGCATACTTATTATTGCTAGCAATTATAATATCATCTACATAAACCAAAATTGCTATAAAAATCTCACCATTTTTCTTGATGAACAAGGAGTGATCTGATGCAGATTGAGTATACCCTTCAGTAATCAAGGCTTGTGAGAATTTAGAAAACCATTGCCTAGATGCTTGCTTGAGTCCATACAATGACTTGTGCAAGTGACAAACTGGATTTGGAGGTAAAATCTCCCCCTCACTGTGATATCCAGGAGGCATAACCATATACACTTCCTCTGAGAGATCACCATGCAAGAATGCGTTATTAACATCCAATTGAGTAAGATGCCAACCCTTAATAGCTGCCAAAGCAAGTAAAAGCTTCACTGTCACAAGCTTAGCAACAGGAGAAAATGTGTCAATGAAATCCACACCCTCTTGTTGAGTGTAACCCTTAGCAACCAATCGAGCTTTAAACCTCTCAACAGAACCATCAGCCTTATGTTTCACCTTATAAACCCACTTACAACCAATTGGATTTTTGCCTACAGGTAAACTTGTAATAGACCATGTGTTATTTTCCTTTAAGGCATGTAACTCAGCTTTCATAGCCTGTCTCCATTCAGGTAAAACCACAGCTTGAGAATAAGAAGATGGCTCTAAATGGGAAGAAATCGAAAGCACAAGGGATCTGTATGTAGGAGACAAATGATCATAAGTAAGAAATGTGTGTAGAGGATAAGGTGTGTTGGCTGAAAATAACTGAGGACAAAAATCAGAACTAGCTAAAGAGCAATGATAATCTTGCAGATAAGTAGGAGCTTTGATTTGTCGATGAGGTCTCTGAGATGTAAGGGTAGGTGGAGACTGAGTAGGAACAGGAACGTGTGTAGATGGGGAAGAGGCATTATCATACTCAGAAATGATAGAAGGCAAAACCCTATCAGAGAAAAAATCACCCTCAGACACAGGGGAATTCATTTTGTGGAAAGGAAAAATATTTTCATGAAACACCACATTTCTGGAAATGAAAACTGAGTTTGTGTTTAAGTCAAGAAGCTTATACCCTTTGTAACCAAATGGATAACCAAGGAACACAGCTGACCTTGCTCTTGGTGAGAATTTATTTCTGTGATTAACAAGTGTGGAAGCATAGCAAAGACAACCAAATGATCTTAAATGACTATACTGAGGTTGTTTATGAAATAACAGTTCAAAAGGGGTCTTATTGGACAAGAGTTGAGAAGGAGTTCTGTTGATGAGATAAACAGCTATAAGAACACAATCCCCCCAATAACACAATGGAATATTTGATTGGAAATGCAGAGCTCGAGCAACATTAAGAATATGCTGATGTTTTCTCTCAACAACAGAATTTTGTTGAGGTGTTTCAACACATGAGAAGAAGTGAACAACACCAAGAGAGTGAAAAAGATCAACAAAACCCAATTCAGGAGCATTATCTGATCTGAAAGATTTGATACAGATACCAAATTGAGTTTGAACCATATTGAAAAACTTTGGTATAATCTGTTTGACATCAGATTTGGTTTTAAGCAAATAAACCCAAGTAGCTCTAGTACAATCATCTACTATGGTTAGGAAAAACTTAAAACCTTCTGTAGTTTCAACATGAAAAGGACCCCAAACATCACAGTGGATTAGCTCAAAAGGTGTATCAGTTCTATGATTATGAGAAATGAAAGGCAAGTGTTTCTGTTTAGCCAAAGGACATATAGAACAATGAGAATTTGTATTATATTCATCTGTAATGTGTAAAACATTTTTGAGAGTATTCATCTTAATACAAGATGGATGGCCTAGCCTATAATGCCAAATTACACCCTTAGACAATAAAGCACTATTACAAGTAGCTTTTACATTGAAATGAGAAGAATTAAAACTCTCTAAATCTAGAAAATAAAGATTGCCTTTGTGTCTACCCATCCCAATCGTTTGGCCCTGTGAATGGTCCTGAATCAAACAAGAATCATGGGAAAAAATAAGAGAATATTGGAGTGATTGCACAAAAGAACTCACTGACAGAAGGTTGAATTTAAAATGAGGCACATATAAAACATTTTGAAGTTTAATATGCTTTGAAAGAAACACAGAACCAATTCGAGTAATAGGAACAGAAAAACCATTAGGTAGAGTGACTCGAGAATTAGATACAGGAAAAGATGAATCAAACAAAGATAATGAACAACACACATGATGTGTTGCTCCTGTATCTAAAATCCAGGCAGAAGAAGGGATTGAAGAGGTTATACCAGTGAAATTAGATACAGAAGGTCCAATTTGTGGAGAGCCACCAAGCTGAGCTGAAGATCCTGCATTAAGTTGGGAACTAAGAAGATGAATTAACTGTTGACATTGTGCTGGTGACAGAGAATTCATGACAGGAGCTCCAGGTGAAGAAGGTTCATAAAACTCTGGTATATTGTGTCCAGCTTGATTAACAAGAGGTTTAGTTGGATGACTTTTAGATCTGAATTTATATCCAGGTGGATAACCGTGGATTTTGTAGCATTTGTCCACTGTATGCCCTGAAATCCCACAATGTGTACAAAGAGCCCTCTCTCTTCGTGATGAACTCACAACAGAAGCTGCTGGAGTTGAATTAGTACCAAAAACCATTGATTCAGAGGGTGGATGTGAACCAGAACCAATGTTTCGTTGTCTCTCCTCTTGCACAACAAGAGCAAATACTTTGTTAATAGAAGGGAGAGGATCCATCATTAATACCTGAGCTCGCAACTGAGAGAAAGAGTCATTGAGCCCCATTAGGAACTGCATTACATACTCTTTGTGTTGATAGTCCATCCAAGCTTTCAATCCACCACAAGTGCAAACAGGAACTGGCTGAAATTCTTTAAGTTCATCCCATAGGATTTTCAACTGAGTGTAGTAGCTATTCACATCTTGAGATCCCTGAGACAAAGCAACTAAGAGCTTCTTGATCTGGAAAATCCGTGGACCATTTCCCTGGTTGAAACGATCATGAAGATCTTTCCAAACTTCAAAAGCTGAATCAAGATAAAGTAGGCTGTCTGCGATATCACGAGCCACAGCATTAATGATCCAGGAAGAGACCATGCTATTGCATCGAGACCAGGCACCGAAGAGAAGATCTACAGATCCTGGCCGAGAAATTGAACCATCGACGAAACTCAGCTTGTTCTTTGCAGTGAGAGCCATAAGCATAGCTCGACGCCAGGTATGGTAGTTCTCTCCTGTCAAAGGATGTGAAACTAGATTAAGACCTGGGTGATCACCATTATGCAGAAAATAAGGGCTACTAGAATCACCCATCGGAGAAGATTCATCAATTGGATTCATAGTGCCAAATCGATTAGCATTAGATCCCGAACCTCTCGCCATTAAGAGAAAATCAGAGAAGCAATGGAGCAAGAAATCGCTCTGATACCATATTACAAAAGAGAGAGAAGAGAAAATTATCTCTGATATTTTGATTGATACGAAAATGAGCAAAGAAAACAAAACAAGGCTTATATATGATGAGGTTTACAATCCCTAACAACACCTCAGCATAACAGATCAATAGAAAAAAAGAAAATAGAAAATAGAAAATACAGCTGTCACTCTAACTCTGTTATAACGATACTAAATAGAAGTTTGCCTTGTAATATCAACCTTAAGAGATATAATATTACTTTGATTGATTAATTCACAAATTATTTACAATGAAATGTTTTATATGAACATAAAGGATCATCATTTTTGTATTTAAATGTGAATGGCGGACCAAGATGAAACTAGTGATGAGGAAGAAGAGCAGAGTCCAGAATCCAAATAACGCTACAGGGTTAGCTTCATTTACAAGGTCAATGGAAGGTAAAGGATGACTGTGAACAGCTTGAAGCACCGCAAACACATCAAATCTGGGGGGAGAGAGTTACGAGAAAGATGACTGGAGAGATATTGAACCCCAAAAATACATTTTAAAATTTCCAAATCTGAAAAACAAACAATGGTTGTCAAAAAAAAAAAAATAAATAACAAACAAACAATCATTTTTTATTGGGAAAATTGCACAAACTTACCCTAACATTTCCCATTATGGTATAATATTCAACTAATGCCTTTAATTGCACAAACAACCCTTCCTGTTATTCAACTTTGGTTAAAAATAACCATTGACCATGATTTTTTTTTTAAAGCCCAAAATTGCACCTACACTTTATTACAAAAAAATCTTAATTGCTCTTTATTTAAAACATTATCTACTTTAAATTATTAGAATATAAAAAATAAATACTAAACATAATCCTCTTTAAATAAAAAAAATTCAAAAATAATATATTAAAAACAAAACAATTTAAGAAAACGTTACTTTGAGAAAATACAATTTAATAATATATTAAAAAAAACAAAAAAAAAACATTATTTTGAGAAAATATAATTTAAAATTATGCAAGTCCAATATGAATAGTGGTAATGTGCTACATATTTTTGAAATTTAAAACATTTTTTATTTATTTAAAAAGGATTATGTTTAGTATTTTTTTTTTAATTTTTAAATCAAAATATAATGCGTAATTTATATTAAGTCAAATTATTTTGTCTTATAGAGATGAACATTGAACAAATTTTTGGTGCTACTGTATTTTATTATGATAAATAATTATATTTTAATTTCAAACTCTTAATGATTTTATTTATATTTGTGTTTAGAATACTAAACATAATCCTTTTTAAATAAAAAAAATTCAAAAATAATATAATAAAAACAAAAAAAATTCAAAAATATGTAATACATTACCACTATTCATATTAGACTTGCATAATTTTAAATTATATTTTCTCAAAATAACGTTATCTTAAATTGTTTTGTTTTTAATATATTATTTTTGAATTTTTTTATTTAAAAAGAATTATGTTTAGTGTTTAATTTTTATATTCTAATAATTTAAAGTAGATAATGTTTTAAACAAAGGGCAATTACGATTTTTTTTTTTGTAATAAAGTGCAGGGGCAATTTTGGGCTTTCAAAAAAAAATCATGGTCAATGGTTATTTTTAACCAAAGTTGACTAACAGGAGGGGTTGTTTGTGCAATTAAATGCATTAGTTGAATATTATGCCATAATGGGAAAGTTAGGGTAAGTTTGTGCAATTTTCCCTTTTTTATTTTTATTTTTTTGAAGAGGGCAGAAGGAGAAAAAAAATCTCGAAATTGAGAAAAATAACTGGGCTGGTTGCTTGAGCTTTCGTGGCCGGAGTGGGCACAGAAGGAGAAACTTTTTTTTTTTTTTTAAGAAGAAGAAATGGAGTCCGACAAATTTAATATTTTTAAAATTTTGCATGCAATCTGAAAAGTATCCCAAAATGTGAACTTTCCGATGAGACTTTTTATAATTGTATCTTTGGTGGCATTTAATGAAATTTATTGAATTTTAATGTGATTTTTTATATGGATGATAAAATGAATAAAATAAATTTATAAAAAAAAAAAATGAAAATTTTTGGGATAAAAGAACTATTTTTTTTTTCTTCTGATTTGTTTAAAGATAAAAACATTTAAAAATAGAAAAATATCAGGAAAAAATATTTCTCACATAATTTTTTAATTTTTTTTTTTTTGAAATTTTACTAAATGTATATTTTAATTTTCTTATAATGTATAAAACCAGAGGAGGATGTAGACAGGGACATAATATGTTATATAGGCAATGATATTTCTAGTCCATCCCATCATTATTATTATTTTAATTATAAACATAATTATTACCTTTTAAAGTCTGACTCAACCAATATATCTAAGAAAGTTTGATATGAAACAACATCATCAGTTATGAGCCCTATGACCATAATTTCTAAAAGAAGAAATTATTCTTTTGTTCCTATTTAATAATGGATTCAAATTACTTATCAAAAAATGGTGTCTCAATTTGTGTCTAATCAACCAAATTGAGCCATGTGTACATGTTTTTTTTTAAAATAATAATAATTAGAGTGGCGATATTTGCACCCCTTTAAAATCGTATGTGCACCCCAAATTTATATATTTTTAAAATTCCAATCTTACCCTTAATTAATTCAAAAATATAATAATTATTATCACTATCTACTTTTCAAATTTTTAATCAAATTAAAAATAATAAAGAAAAATAAAATCCTAAATATATCAAAAAGTGAACATAAACAGTGTATCCTCATCCTCTTCCATCCTAGATTAAAAAATTAGATTACAACCTCTTCCAAAATTTGGGAGGAGTACTGCGGCTCACACACACGCAGATATTACAAGTTTACAACCTCTTCCAAAATTTCTCACACACATAGATTACAACCTATTCCAAAATTTGGAAGTATTGCGGCTCCAACACACACACACACACACACACACACACACATATATATATATATACAGTCTTTCTATTATCAGTTCGAACTGATATAAAATATATCAGTTCCTTGTATGTGGGTCATTGGATTTAAAAGATGCTTTGACAAGTGCATGCAGCCAAGTCAAAGTATTTAAATCCAATGGTCCACATACAAGGAACTGATAAATTATATATATATATATTAATTTTGTATTTCAGATAAGAAAAACAACATATAAACTAAAAAAAATAAAAAATAAACAAATACCACTCTCTCTCTCCTTAGGAGAATGCTGAAGCTGAAGTGGATGTCTTCAATTTTGTTGTTATTGTTGTTTATGCGTTTATAATTTTTCCTTTTTATTGTTATTTTTAAACTAATTTTTTCTTTTTAATTTGTTTTAGGTAAAATAAAGAATACAAGGTGTTGATTTTATGATATTTTAAAAAATTAAAAGAAATGACATATTTTGTAATGTGTGGGTGTACTTACAATATTTTATCTTTAATTTATTTTTTTTAAGGGGTATACATACAAATAGGGGTGCACATACAGGAGAACACTTTTGCTCACCCCTTTCAAGGGAGTTAACCATTACCCCCCTCTTAAATAGATGACATGTGTCCATAGAGGGGTAAATTTTTAGACAATTTTACCTCTCTATGGACACATGTCATGTGCTTGGGAGGGGGGTTGAAAGGGGGGTGAGCAAAAATGGACTCCACATACAGTTTTTTAAGGATGCAAATATTGCCACTCAAATAATTAATTGTAAATGACTGTGTACACATGGCCCAATTTGAACAGTGAAGTTGATAAATACATATTTGATATTTATTTCTAACTGTACTTCAAGGGCTCTCACTCTACTTACCGGTGCTCATACCGGAGTGGAAAGGAAATGACGGAATCTCTAAAACTCCCGATCATAGACCTGTCCTCAAGTGATCGTATCTCCACTGCCAAACAGGTATCGTTTTCAGTGTTAATGTAGACGAATAGACGATGCCTGCTAGATGATACAGTTTGATCATGTTCGAACACACGTACTGTGTGTTGTGATCCCACATTGGTTAAGTATGGGATTAATCAATGGTATATAACTCATTGGGCACCCTTTCCTTACAAGCCGGTTTTAAGGATGAGTTCTACCTAGTGGGTTCGTATCAAGTGGTATCAGAGCCGACACCATGCCAAGCAGTGGGTTCGTCACGGACGGGGCGACCTGGGGAGGGCTGCTACCCGAGAGAGCGGGATCCGTGAAGTCACCCAGCTGGGAGAGATGGGCCGCCGTGGACGACGGTTGCGGAAGCGTGGTGGAATGTTGTGATCCCACATTGGTTAAGTATGGGATTAATCAATGGTATATAACTCATTGGGCACCCTCTCCTTACAAGCCGGTTTTAAGGATGAGTTCTACCCAGTGGGTTCGTATCACTGTGAATAAATATTAAGTGGATCGATGGTGGTTTTGATTACGTTAACGTTTCAGGCGTGCATAGAGTTCGGTTTCTTTTACTTGGTGAATCATGGAATGGAGGAAGAGTTGTTCCAGAGAATGTTTGAAGAGAATAGCAGATTGTTCTCACTTCCTATGGAAGACAAGGCCAAAATGTCTCGCAAAAATCAGAGAGGCTACACACCTCTCTATGCTGGGAACCTCGATCCCTCTACAAATTCTAAAGGTCTTTAAGCTTCATATTATTGAACTAGTTTTTGTTGCATGTGATTATTTTCCAGTGATAGTGAATGCATGTAGCAGTTCCCTGCTGATGAATGATGATTTAGTTGTAATTTCTTTGCTTTTGATTAATGGATTGGGTACAAAACTTCCTTGGCAATCTTTGGAAATGAAATCAGAATATTGATTGTTGTTAAAATATTGTTTAAGACACGTACAGGCGACTCGAAAGATGGTTTCTTCAGTGGTCCTTTAGAGGGAACTATCAAGGACTTGAATCAATGGCCTTTCGAAGGTACTTTTTTTATTTAATTTATTTTTATATATTTGTACATGCATGTATTGAATGTTACAGTGTCTTATTATATATGATATATCCAGAAAGTCTGCCGTCTTGGAGATCCACAATGGAATGTTACTATAATAAAGTCCAGTGAGTTTGATTTCTCCATATGGAATGTTATTGCACTGTAACTTTTTCAACTCTTAATCATACTTGTTCATGGTGATGTTCTGCTTCCTCAGGTCTGCTGGAAGACAATTAATCGATTTAATTGCTTTGGCTTTGAACTTGGATGAAGACCTCTTGCATCTTGTAAAAAAAGTGATCCTTATTTGTGATGTTAGGCAAATTGGAATCATCTGGTGAAGAAATATATAGTGCTTCTGCCCATACAGATTTCGGAATGATCACTCTTCTAGCAACTGGTGGTGTTCCAGGACTCCAGGTATATATGCTTGCTTAATTAATTGAATCCTCATCAACTGATGGTGTTACCAACTGCTAATTGTTTTGCCAATTTAAGCTAATTAGTTATAAATGATAATAGGTTTGCACTTTTGCAGGGATAAATCCCAGCAACCAAGGTTCTGGGAGGACGTGCCGTATATTAATGGGTGAGTTCATGATGGCATTTTGTTTTGTAAATTTTAGTTGTCTGACGAATGGTTTCATTTTATAAAACTCTCATCTTCTTTTAGACAACAAAATGAGAATATATAATATTACTATGGTGAATACTGAATATGATAGGCTGTAACCTGCAGACTAATTATTGGCCTTCCATGTGAGAGGTTGTGTTAGAGTGTTTAAATATTATTATTGACCATTAGTAGATTGCTTTGTCATTCCAGTGAGACTTAATATCTGAATTTGCAAGGCATTTATTGTTAATATCGGAGACATGATGGAGAGGTGGACTAAATGTCTATTTCGGTAATTTATCATTCCGTTAATTGGAAAAGCTTTTTATGTTCCTCTTTAGAGTTATATACATGTTTTAAGATGAAACATTGTAACAATATTGTTAAACTACTGCTATCACTTGAGAGATTCTTTGGTGGTGGTTAGTTTTTAAGCTAAACCAGAGTCCTATATTTGTAGGTCAACCCTTCACAAAGTGATGCCAACAGAACAAGAACATTACTCTATAATCATCTTCTTGCTTCCTCTTTTTCCTTTTAATCCTTTTATTTGATTGGATGGTCAGATGAATAGATTATTCTCGTCTGAACAGATTATGATATGCGGACCTATAAAGTGTCATCTTATTTGTTTTGGATGATCTAAATTAGTTAATTTGGATGTCCCAGCCTTTCTCTTTTCAACCAAACTTGTTTCTCAATAGGTGTCATGTTTTTAGTTTCTTTGGAATTGCAATGTTGCAGGCTGCATTTTTCTTGGATCCCAACAATGACTGTGTGATGAAACGCTTGGAAAGTTGTTGCAGTGAATCATGCCCCCCAAGGTACCCATAATTTATATTTATCTTTTGTCTCCTTAATTTAGAATGTCTCTAGACAGGAGTTTTTTGAATTTGTCTGACTTGAAACATAATGTAGAATTCTGTCAAATAAGCTGAAAATCGAAATCAAATTCAATTAGGAGGCTGGCTCTAAGAGCTCTTTCTTAAATTGCATGTGTCATCCTTGACGCTCATTTTTTGTTCAAGCAAGGATCTATTATTAAAGACATGAGATGACATTTATTGGTTAATTTATGTAGATTTCCACCAATCCGCAACATCGACTATCTTAAACGGAGGTTAGGGTTTATATAGGAGTCAGAAGGTGTGTAAACTTGTCAAAGATCATTCTCTCCGGCATCTGGTTGCACATTTTCCCCCGAATGCCCATTTCCCCGCTTCCCCATCCCCATTTGGGGGAAATTTTTTGGGGGAAAATGGGGAAATGGGGGGGGGGGATGGGGATGATTTTCATCCCCAAATTGAAATGGGGATGGGGATGGGGAGACCCACCCCCATCCCCATTTCCCCATTTTCCCCATTAATATAGTGAAATGGGGATGGGGATGGGGATGGGGATGGGGGGACCTCCCCCTATCCCCATTTCCCCATTTCCCCTAAAATATTATAAAAATAATTATATATATATATATATATATATATATATTTATATATTTTGTAATGTATTTTCTTTGACATTATTTTGTAATGTATATATATATATATATATATATATATTTGACATTATTTTGTAATGTATTTTCTTTTGCATTTGTAATGGAATTTTTTATTTTTTTTTAGTTTAATTTGTAATTTTCAACCAAATGGGGAGATGGGGGAATGGGGTAAACGGGAAAACGGGGAAAATGGGGAAATGGGGATGGGGATGGGGATGGGGGGACCTCCCCCCAAAACTCCCCCATCCCCATTTGGGGCAAATGGGGAAATGGGGGGGGGAAGGGTTTGAGAAGTGGGGATGGGGATGAGGATGGGGGGGGGGGGGGAAGGGTTTGAGAAGTGGGGATGGGGATGGGGGGACCTATATCCATCCCCATTTCCCCAATGTGCAACCCTACTCCGGCACCACCCTAGGCGCTATAGTACTTGCCCTATGATAGTGATAACAAAAACGTTGTGACTTGTGATGTTATCATGGTATTTGAATTTTTTTTTTTTTTTTTTTTTTTTTTTTCATTTGTTGCATTTGTTGAAACTTCTAGTACGAAAAATCTAAAATTGTCTACTTTGCTATTTTCAGCTTCACTAGTTTTGTTGTTTTGTTTTTATTTTTTATTTTTATTTTATAGAACGTTTTGAAAACGAATTTGGATCTTCTACTGATCTGATTTTTTTCCCGACCTCACCTAATCTCATGACACATAAGATCAAATCAACAGAGGATCCAAATCCCTTGAAAACATATATATCATCTCATAGTATGGGTGTGAGGGGCTATACCACTGGACCAACCTTATCTTGTCCGTTTTGAAAACATAATATATTTTTTTGAAAAGGTCTTGAAAACATATTAAAGGGGTTAATTGTCAATAAGAACTCATATTTATTTGTTGAGCCTATCTACTAGGTTTTAAAAGAATAAATAATATTGTTATTTGCTGTAAATTAAGGAGAGAACTGAATTAAAATAAGAACCAAATAGAGAGAGATAAACTCAAAAGACACCAATCAGGTAAGAGGTTTGCTAGGCATGACGAGATCAACCTTTTAAAATAAAGGATTATTTTACGATGGAAGGTTCTATATGAACATAAAGGATCATCATTTTTGCTACTTGATTTATTTTTAAAATAAGAAGATAATTACTTGTATGTAGTTAAAGGTGGTGATAAGTCCTTCATATATGGTGTATGCAAATGTGAATGGCGAGCCTAGATGAAACTAGCGATGAAGAACAAGAGCAGAGTCCAGATAAATGCTACATGATTAGCTTCGTTTCCCAGTCCAGTGGGAGGGAAATTGAATAGATAAGGAGAAACAAGAGTGGTCAAATGCAGAGAGGGAGAAAATCTTCGTATCATTGGGTGACGCGCCCGACCATCAAAGATTGTACATGTGGTGTAAAATCTGATGTCGCAAATGTGGCAGTCATGTATCCAATTTTTAGTGGCAAAGTGCACTCCGATGCACCTCCTGATAGGGAGAGATTAAGATCATCTCCAATGCTATTATGCATTTGGAGAAAATTGAGTGACACATAGGATATAGTTAGATAATGAAGTAGAAAAAACCTCTTCAATACAATTATCTAACTTGATTATGGAGGTGATGTGACAAACTTTTTTTTTTTTTTTTTAGAGAATATGAAGGTTTCTAACTTCAGAAACTCTCATAGAAATGCTTATCTATGATTTCTAACTTTTTCCCACTAATGAGAGAGAATGAGATAAATGTTGTAAAATGATTGGTCAAAAATAAATACATATTTGATTTAAAATAAAAAATGAAGGAGGTTGAAATAAATGTTTTAAGATAATTGGTCAAAAATGGATACATATTTGATTTTAGATAATTTGATTAGAGATGAGAATATGCATTTCTTAAATTTCTTAATTTTTTTTTTGACAAAGTGGATCCATATTCAATATATATACTGATGTGTCATTAGTTAGAAATCCAAAAATACATATTTACATTGGAGATGCTCTAAGGACAATTGGAAATTAAGAAATTAAGAAGTAAAAGATAGAGAAATAGTTAATAGTCCGGCTTATTTTGGGGAAGTGGGATCTGACAATTTTTATTTAAAAAACTTTTGCATGTAATCTGGATTTGCTATTAGATCAATCCATCGACTATGACATTATCCCAGAATTTTTTTTAATTTTTTGTGATTTCCCAATTTTTATTTTTTATATACCATGCCAACTCCAATCCAGAAATTGTCTAAGGTTTGGTTAGGTTGCCGTAATCATCAATGTTATTGAACAGTTATCTGAGAGACAATTGATTTATTTTTTGTTTTAATTTTCAAATCCTAATTTTTTATACACTATTTGATTAAAATCTAAAGACAAGAAATTGACCCGATAACATTATTATTAATAGCAATTTAGATATTTAGCCAAATAAATTTTCTATATATTATAAGGCTATACATAATAAAAAAATAAAAAAATGGAGAAGTTTCACGTCCAAAGGAGGGACTCCGAGGGAGTAAGGGACAAAGAGAGCAAGTGCTCCACACGCACCGGGCACGTGACCAAACAGAGACACCATTCACCAACCATATACTATATTTGACGGGAATTGTTGTCTAGTGGAGACGTGGAGTGGAAAGGAAATGTCGAAAGCTCTCAAACTCCCAATCATAGACCTGTCCTCACCTGATCGTATCTCCACTGCCAAATCAATACGTCAGGTATGTTTGCAGCACTACGATAGTCGATCATTACAAAATTCATAATATCCTAGAATTTTTTTTTTGTAAATCATGTTCAATTCAAACACTGTGAATTTTAAAAGTACGGCGGTTTTGATTACGTTTTCAGGGGTGCATAGAATTCGGTTTCTTTTACTTGGTGAATCATGGAGTGGAGGAAGAGTTGTTCCGGAGAATGTTTGAAGAGAGTAGCAAATTGTTCTCACTTCCCTTGGAAGACAAAATCAAAATGTCTCGCAAACAACATAGAGGCTACACAGCTCTCTATGCTGAGAACCTCGACCCCTCTTCAACTCCTAAAGGTCATTTCTTTTTTACTCTCTATTACTTGCTAAATTACCTAACATGGACGTGGTGATTAGTTTTTAAGCTTCATATTGTTGAACTAGTTACCAGTTAGTGCTGTGCAGCCAATGTTGTAATTTTTTGCTTTTGATTAATGGATTGGGTACAGAACTTAATTGCCTATCTTTGGAAATTAAATCAGAATTGATTGTTCTTAATTGGTTAAGAAACAGGCGACTCGAAAGAGAGTTTCTACATTGGTCCTTTGGAAGGAACTATCAAGGACCTGAATCAATGGCCTTTGGAGGGTACTTTTTTTTTTTTTTAATGTGTGAATAATTATAGGCGTTTTTCCCAAACATCTCGCTTCTTCTTTTAACTCGCACTTTTATTGTTCCAGAAAGTCTGCCATCTTGGAGATCAACAATGGAATGTTACTATAATAAAGTCCTGTGAGTTTGATTTCTCCATGGTGTTGAATTGATTGTTGGCTGTGCTTTTGTAATGTTTACATAACTTAAAATGAAAATTGACAGGTCACGATTTAAGTTGTTTAAATACTGTTCTTCTCATTTCACCTTATGTTATTTTTACTTGTCTACTGATTCCTTCATATGTACTTCAGTATGTTGCTGTTAATAAAGTGTTATTGTATGGTTTGGCTTGAGTAGCAGTTTTGACTATTATACTGTTGACTGAATATGCCCTGCAAGGAAGAAGCTCAAAATCATTACTTTCATGCATTGGTTCTAGCTTGGGGGCAGTTAGCTATTAGTGGATTTTCTGCTCAATGACATCTTTTAGTGTGTTTCATTTTCTGTATTATTGACTGCAAGTTTGTACAACTCTTTCATACTTTTACATGGTGATGATCTTGCTTCCTCAGGTCTGCTGGAACACGATTAATGCATTTAATTGCTCTGGCTTTGAACTTGGATGAAGACTTCTTTGAGAAAGTGGGAGCCTTGGATGTACCAATGGCATTTCTTCGCCTTTTACACTATACAGGTATAGTGGTGCAGTGCCCCTTATTTATATTTGTTCACTAGTAATATATACAGTTTGAGCTGCTATTATTCATATAGATGACTGGGTGTCGGCAATATTAGTGTTTGTATAAGGGAACTTTTAACTTGTGTTTTCCCTTTCTTTATTCTTTTGTGGTCAGTTTTATATATCCTTGGGTAGGTTCTTTAGATTGAATGCAAAAAACAAGCTAATATTGTGTCCTTCCCTTGCTTTGGCCATAATTGCTGTATGCTAGTGCTCATTCTTTTGTTCTTTTTGTTGTTTTAACCACAACATTTGTACAATTTGAGTTTTTTCTTTTTAGATTCTGGTTGTGGACAGTTTGTCCACCATTTTGTTTGTTTTTCTAGAACTTTGTGCTCCTCTTGTCTATTTCTTCTTTTCAATGTATGGATTTTTGTTTTTGAGCTAAAAAGATGTTTGGATAAAAAAATATAGCAAAGCATAAAGAAGTTTGAAACTTTGAAACTCCTCTTTACTTAATCACAACCCCTCGATTTTGTATTTTTGTTGGATAAAATAATTTGAACATGTCAAAACTCTAATGTTACTGAAGTCCCCAGAGATCCCCAAAACTTGACCTTGTCCCGAAGAGAGTTGAATTTATATACCCTTCAAAAGTCTTCAAAATTTCTCATGTTTCTTTCAATCCAAACCACCCAAAAGATGGACGTAATTGCACATTTTTCACAAAACAGGAGTCCTTTTTACCTCTTCCAATAGTATGCTTGTAGAAAGGAGCTACATGAGGCTGGCAGTGACCAACTGAGATCTGCTGTTCAGACAGCAACTAGAGTGTAGAATCAAGTAGCTAGTTTTGAATATACTTAAAGGCTGATTCTTTCAAGCAGTCATCCATGGAGATCCTTACATCTTGTCAAAAAAGTGATCCTTATTTCTGATGTTAGGCCAATTAGAACCATCTGGTGAAGAAATATATGGTGCTTCTGCTCATTCAGATTATGGAATGATCACTCTTCTAGCAACCGATGGTGTTCCAGGGCTCCAGGTATGCTTGCTTATTTAATTGAATCCTCAGCATCATAGTTCCAAACTGCTAATTGTTTTGCCAATTTAAGCTAAGTTATAAGTGATAACAGGTTTGCAGGGATAAATCCCAGCATCCAAGGGTATGGGAGGACGTGCCAAATATTAAGGGGTGAGTTCATGTTGGCATTTTGTTTTGTAAAAGGACATGTTGTTGGCTTAAACAGATTGAAATCTCTTAAGCTATTTTAAATTTCAAATGTCTGATGAATGATCACTTTATGAACTCTAGACAACAAAATGAGAATATATAATAGTACTGTGGTGAATATGACAAGCTGTAACCAGACCAATTAATCTAATATCACAAGTGGAATATGCTAGGATAATATTTAATTCTGGATATCATGATTATTTGGTAGATTTCTCTGTCATTCCAGTATCCGGACATAATAGCTGAATTTGCAGGGCATTTATTGTTAACATTGGGGACATGATGGAGAGGTGGACCAATTGTCTATTTCGGTAATTTATCATTCCGCTAACCAGAAAAGCTTTTCATATACGTGTTTTAGGATGAAATATTGTAACAATATAATTAAACTACTGCTAGTGCTTGAGAAATTCTTTGGTGGTGGTTGGTTTTTAAGCTCAACATGTATCCTATATCTGCAGGTCAACCCTTCACAGAGTGATGCCAACAGGACAAGAACGCTACTCTGTAATCATCTTCTTGCTTCCTCTTTTTCCTTTTAGTCCTTTTTTTTTCCTTAGCTGTGACATTATGTTTTCTGTAGTTTGCATTTATAAGTTATGATTTATGAAGATTCTTAGGTTTCATATATTTGATATACGTATAAAGACTCTTTGTTGGAGCCGGGAGGTTGGGTTCCCATCTTACAAGATTGATGGTTGTGTCTTGTTTTAATGTTTATATTGGTCTTCTCTTGTGTAAGTTACATTCTATGGTAGAAGTGATGTCTTTTCCAAGACATTCAATTTTTTTTGAAAATGAAATTGTTTCAAATTCTTTAAAAAGGTGAATTTTAGTGCTTTATAATGGCCTGTACGCATTGGAAAATTGAATGTAGAAAATGCCCTTGGTTTGTGATGTTATTAGCTCTCTATTGTCAAGGGAATTACAGTGTTGTAACTGGCAGTTTTTGGAATTGCAACGTTGCAGGCTGCATTTTTCATGGATCCCAACAGTGACTGTGTGGTGAAATGCTTGGAAAGTTGTTGCAGCGAATCATGTCCCCCAAGGTACTGTTAATTACTATTTATCATTGTTAGAATAGGCCATGAAGGAAACTGCAGGTGGTATATCTCCTTAATATAGAATGTCTCCGACATGAGTTGTTTGAATATTTCTGACTTAAAACATAACGTAGAATTCTGTCAAATAAGCTGAAAATTGAAATCAAATTCAAACATTATGTGCACATCACCTTTTAGCAGAGATGGTAGGGCACCTCCTTTCCACAATGGTGGTGGTGGGTTCGAGTCCCACCATGCGCATTTTACAAACATGTGTGGGAAGTTTTCTCTTAGTTTGTGGGAGTAGTTATCTAGGCCATACATGTATTGTCTGACCTTGGCAGGCCCCGGCAATTCTATTGTAATATTTGTAATACTTTAAAAAAAAAAAAAAAAAAAAATTCAAACATAATGTAGGAAGCTGACTATATGAGTTCTTCCTAAAATTGCATGTGCCATCCTCAGTACTCATTCTTTGTTCGAACAATGCAGATTTCCGCCAATCCGCAGCATCGACTACCTTAAAGAGCGGCTCAGGCTTACATATGGTTCATAAGGTGAGTAAACCACTCTTGGCTGGCGCTTCCCTGTAATATTGACTATTGATACTGCTTTTACCGTGAATATGTGATAGCGTTGTGATGTTATCATGTTATTTCAATTTTTTTATTTCAAGTAAAAACAAATCATTTGTGAAAATATGTTCAAACTTCTTGTACTAAAAGTCTATAAGTCTAAAATTGTAACTATGCTATGGCAGTAAAAAACTGTGTGCGATATTTATTTACTTTGCTATTTTATTTTATTTTTTTTTGATTAAAAGCTTCACTAGTTTGTTTTTCTGATTTGCTACTTTTCAATGTTAAAAGTTAAGGAGAAGGAAAAAATTCTTTTTATATCAGGGAGATTTATTATCCATAAAAACACATATTTATTCGTTGAACTTTATTGCACTATCGACTATGTTTTAAAAGAATAAATAATATCAGCAAAAGTTGATGCGGTTTCAAAACCGGGAAACCTCTTACACCCACACATTGAGGTCGTGGGTTCAAGTCGTATACAAAAAGAATTATTATTACTTATGTTTTTGAAAGTCAAACCTTACTTGAGAAATATTTTTATATTTTTATATGCTATAGTTTCTTTTAAAAATAAAAAAATTAGAGCACCTTTCTAATAGAATTGATGATGAATTTGAACGTTGGATTCTGTTATCCAAAAAAATATGTTGAAGACTTCCGAACAACAGTTGACCGGGGGGTACGGGTAAGAATTTACAAGTAGCCAAGTAGAAAAGAATTTAAATTCTGCATGATTTCAAATTACTTGATAAATAAATAAAAGTGTTTTCTTACCAATTAAACCAAAGTATTGATTTTTCATATAGCTTGTAATTATTGTACTTTTTCGATTAAAGAAGAAATAAATACCTTTCTGGATATTTTACACCACTAGTAGAGATTTATTTTTCCATTAAAATTGTCCACCTCACTACCTCACACTCAAAGAAAAGACTATTCTCTAATGGTTAGTAGATATGAGTATTGCTTGTTTTATTGTATTTTTTCAGTGTCCAAGATAAAATGCATATGCTTTCAAAAAATATCACCATATTCGGAAATTATACGGATCATATAGCACATGCATAGGATTACATGTGCATCATATATCAGTACCACAAACACATTAATCAAAGACATTCAAAAACTAAGAGAACACATGGATCTTACAATGAATATGTTCTTTTCCATGTCCCTTTTACAAAAGCTAATTTCTCGTGTAACTTTTCAACATCTAACTAGTAATATACCCTTTGACTTAGACGTTTTTCCATCATCATCAATGGACGAAGTTGGTGTACAAATTCTAATGTCATGTTGCATGTTTGTGCCATGTCGAAAAAATAAAAATAAAAGATTAACCATAGACGAAATCAAATGAAAACCTGAGGTAGGAGGAGCCGAAGATACAGTCGCCATAGTACTCGAAATCCTAAAACGAATTTCGAAAATAATAATAATAATAAGAACGACAATCAGTTATAAAAATAGAGGTCGAAAGTAGTAGTAGAACTACTTACTGGATATGATAACAACGATGATGTCAAGGGAAATCATAAGTGGTTTTCGCGCATCCGAAAGCCCATTGTTGCCATTTGCTCTGCTAAAAACACCGAATGATGCCAAAACGATGTAGACAATATGATCCTTTTTTCCGTTTTCTCTTTTCGACACCAAATCAAATCAAATTATTGGACTTTTTTTTTTTTTTTTTTTTTTTTTCTTTTTTCTTTTTCCGTTTTCAAAGATATAAATATCATAAAGTGTAGGATCGTCCATGTAATAGTTTAAAAATAAATTAAACTAATTTTCTTATAAAATAAAATGAAACAATACATAATGTATTTAAATAATATTACTTTTTTTTTCTTACTTGAATAATATTATTAATTAATTAGTGTGTGAACTTTGAGTTCCTATTTTAGTGTGGTAGTCTGTTATTTTTTGTCAATATTTGGATTATGATAATGAGTTAATTTGTGTCACCATTTGAATTATGATAATGATTTACAGAAAAAAAATAAAAATTAGTAATTGTATTTTTTTTTTTAAGTATTACATAATTATATAAATTCAGGATTTTGTGTGGAGAGGAGGACTCGAACCCGCAACATCGTGATACGGATATATATATATATATATATATATATATACAGTCTTTCTATTATCAGTTCGAACTGACAATAAATATATCATAATATATATGCACTTGTCAAAACTTCTCCATAATTCGTAGTTCATATTCTTCGTCTTGATATATTTATTGTCAGTTTGAACTGATAATAGAAAAAAAAATATATCAGAAATTCTATTATCAGTTCGAACTGACAAAAGTTATATCAGTTCCTTGCATGTGGGCCACTGGATTTAAATACTTTGACTATATATATATATATATATATATATATATATAGGGTACGGATATTGACACCCATAAAAATGATAAGCGCACCCATATTTATAAGTACACCCATGTCTAAAATTTAAAATTAAAACATTACTAGAAACACTCATCTTAATGCCAATAGTACCCTTATTTAAATGAATGTTTTCATTTTAATACAATTTATTTATAAACCCTCATAAGTTATTAACACACCCAATTTTACAAATCATAAATTTTACTTCCATGTCCTGTGAATACCCAAATAGATCCCACTAAAAATTTGGGACCCAACGGGTTTATGGAATGCATAGTGAAGAAAATGTGATGTGATCAACAAAAGTCTCGAGCTGTAAGGATCTTACAATTATTATTTATTAATATTTAAATCACAGACTTTCCATTGTTCTTCATCTTCTACAGTCATTTATTTATAAAAAGAACAGATCTTTGTGTTGGATATGTGTTTCAGAAACTGTTTTCTTTCTATTTGTTTGACAAAAATGTTTTCAATCACTCAACTTAACTCTTTGACCTTGAAGAAGATGGATTTTTCTCGTAGGTAAAAAAACATATATATATATATATATATATATATATATATATACACCACCAATTTTTTATTTTTTTTTTAAGGAAAGTTATATAATATCGTAGTTGCCAGAATCAGTAGTAGTCGACCACAATGAACCCAAAATCCTGTATTAGCTAGCTTACAATAAAATAGAGGGATGTTCCTCACATAACTTGCGTAGCTCCTGTCAAACTAGAAAACTTCCTTGCACTCGTTATTGCATACAATTATAAAACTTTACATGTGATTCTAACTGATAAATAATATTAAATACAACACGAAATGGAATAACTAGATAAAGAATGAATAACTAACCACAGGTGCTTAAAACAATCTAACCCAGTAGAGATTTGAAATGATGTTTCTGATATAACATTACCAGTTTTGGTGGCGACTTGATCTTGGTGAATGCTCTGTGAATTTTTGACTTCGTTGGGCTTTTGTTCTTCTCGTTCTTTAACAAAAAAATAATAATAATAATAAATAGAATTAAGGTTGAATTAGGGTTTTTTTATTTTTTTATTTTTAATAAAGTGATATAGTTGAAGATATGAGTGTAATTAATGGGTGTAAATAGCATTTTGTTTATTTTTAATTAAACTAATTTGTCCTTATTGGTAAATTCATATTGAGATATTTTTGTAATTAAATTTTTTATTAAAATATTGATGTGCTTATCATATTTATGCAGTCCTTCTATTGTAAGTTCGAACTGATATAAAATATCAATAATGCTAGAGGACCCAAAAAAATAACCCAAATTTTGGACCCAAACCTATGTGGCAACATCATACACAATATGGGCCCACATCACTCTTCCCAAAGATCCCATGTGATGTTGCCACATAGGTTTGGGTCCAAAATTTGGGTTATATTTTTGGGTCCTCTAGCAGTACTCATAAAATATATCAGTTCCTTGCATGTAGACCATTGGTTTTAAAAGATGCTTTGACAAGTGCATGCAGTCAAGTCAAAGCATTTAAATCTTGTGGTCCACATGTAAGAAACTGATATATTTATATCAGTTCGAACTGACAATAGAAAAACCGCATGTTTATGGGTATCAATATCGGCTCCCATATATATATATATATATATATATATATATATATATATATATACAGTCTTTATATTATCAGTTTGAACTAACAAAAGTTATATCAGTTCCTTGTATGTGAATCACTAGATTTAAATACTTTGACTGACAAGTGCATATAGCCAAGTCAAAGTATTTAAATCCAGTGGCCCACTTGCAATGAACTGATATAACTTTTGTCAGTTCGAATTGATAATAGAATTTATATATATATATATATATATATATATATATATATATATGGACAGCCCATTAGACCGGTATGTAAATTAACTATTTATATCTTTGAAAACGGAAAAAGAAAAAAGAAAAAAGAAATCCAATAATTTGATCTGATTTGGTGTCGAAAAGAGAAAACGGAAAAAAGGATCATATTATCTACATCGTTTTGGCGTCATTCGGTGTTTTTAGCAGAGCAAATGGCAACTATGGGCTTTGGGATGCGCGAAAACCACTTCTGATTTCGCTTGACATCATCGTTATCGTCATCTCCAGTTAGCAGTTCTACTACTCCTTTCGACCTCTATTTTTAATTTTTTATAACTGATTGTCGTTCTTCTTCTTATTATTATTATTTTCGAAATTCGTTTTAGGATTTTGAGTACTATACTACTATGACGACTGTATCTCCGGCTCCTCCCAATCCGACGGCTGAGGATCCTCCTACCTCAGGTTTTCATTTGATTTCGTCTATGGTTAATCTTGTACTGTTTTTTTTCTTCGAAATTGAAAGAGAAATAAATTAACTTAGTGAAAGAATTTTTTTTTCCAGTTAAGTTGGATTGAATTGCGTGGTGCAAGCCTGTTTGTATTGTATACTGTGGTAGATGAATTTGTTACTTATTTGACTAGAATGTTATAGTATTGACAAAAAGACTAGGAAATTGTAGAGAGTATTGATCTTTATTTAATTGATGTTAGGTAATTCGTGTCGGGGTGATATGTTAATCTTCGGTGATATGAAACATAAAAGAAAAATTGGGTATAATCAAGCGGAAATTCTTAGTTAAAGAGAGTTAGTATCTGCAATCTGCATATAACTATATAAGAGAAAATAGTGGTTTGTTTTAAGGAATGAAATAATCAACTATGTTACTCCAAATCTTTTACAATACCCGATATAAAACATAATAACTTCTGCTTAATGTGAACAAAATGACACCTTTGCATGTGGATTTTGTTCAAAGAGAGCTTTGAAAGTTTGTTGTTTTGGTAGGTTTCCGGTTGATTGATTTTTATGGAAAGTATAAACAATGCTCCTCTATTTTTCTCTTCTAAATTTTCAGCTACAGAGATTGTACAACCCAAAAATGAGGTGCAGCAAGATGCCCAGGCAGAGGCTCCTAGACCAATTTCTGAACCATCAGTGTTTAAGAACTCGGAACCAATGCGAGAGGATCAAGTGCAAAATGCTGTTAAATTTCTTTCTCACCCAAAAGTTAGGGGTTCTCCAGTCATGTATAGAAGATCTTTCCTTGAGAAGAAGGGTCTTACAAAGGAGGAGATAGACGAGTCTTTTCGACGTGTGCCTGTAAGCAAAATGATTCTTATAGATTAACACTCACTATGGCATTGTATTGTTTCATGAAGCAGACACCTGTTCTTACTTCTCTGTTTGTTAATATTTATCTGTTTTCCTGCCTTATATTTTCAGGATCCATCTCCAAGTGCACAGGCAACTAGTACTAATCAAGGTAAATGCATTTTAGTAATAAAGTAGGAGTTATCGCTTCCCAGCTGGTGCAGTTCTTTAGTTTGACCAAACTCTTCTGAAGTATGTATCACTGATGCTATTTTATTGTCTATTGTAATGAAAAACAGATGGGCAGGTGAAACCATCGTCAAACATTCAGCCACAGGCCCCAACACAAGCTCTGCAAACTGCAGCGGCTGCGCCTACTGGTGCCATTTCACCAGGTGGGTCCTTAATGCTCTCCCGGTTTCACTGGTACCATGCTGTTTTTGCTGTAGGATTGTTAGCTGTATCGGGTGCTGGAACTGCTGTTTTAATTAAGGTAACAACACATTGCCTCTTCTTAGCTTTCTGAAAATTTGGCAGTCGAATATGTTGATGTGAGACCTTAATATTCTATTCCCGTCACTGACATTATATATTTCACCTATGGGCATATTTTGCCCAACTTCATATATACACTAGATTCTTACTGCTTAATATTCTAAAGCTTATCAGACAATCCATTAACATATTTCTTGTTTTAGAATTCTTTTGTCCCGAGGTTGAAGTCTTGGATACGTAAAGTTGTATTAGAAGATGAAAATGACATTGAGAAGAAAACTGATGCAAAACCAAGCTTGGCAGAAGAAGCAGCAGCAGCTGCAAAAGCAGCGGCAGCGGCAGCTGCTGATGTGGCAAAGGCAAGCCAGGAAATGTTGAATTCAAAAAATAATGGTGGGATTCTAATTGATTCAAGTTTATTTATTTATCTTACATTTTTCTTGACTGGTCTTCTTCTTTTGCTGCTTGTTGTTCACTTGTTCGCTACTAAGTAATAATCTTTGTATTCTGCAACTTATTTCATTTTTCAGAGAAGAGATATTTTGAAGAATTTATGAGTTTATTAGATGTGCAAGTTCAGGAAATGAAGTCTATGAATAATGCCATACGGAAGTTGGAAGGTAAATTACATTTTATTTCTGATCAAGCTTGCGCATGGTAAAATTGTTCAACACTCTGGTTCTTGGGTTGTATCCCACTGCCCAGATCTATATAGCACTTGTTACTGCTACCGTTATTTTGCTTTGATGAGGATAATTATAATTACCGTAAGCATGCATAATGAAGAATTATCCAACTAGCTTAGCTTAAAAATACATATGAGTGGAGTTTTATCCCTTTCGATAGTTAGCTCCTCAAAGATCATGACAAAAAGAGTTGCCAAGCAATTGTTTTATCTGGGGAGAGGGAGTGTAGATTCCAGAAAGTAAGTCTATCACAGCAAATATGGAATATATTTAATTATTGGGGTGCTCTTTGAAAATTAGTACCTCTGTCTTTATTATTGAATATCCCTCTTTTCTGTATAATTATCAGGACAATCTAATTATTTTGGGAAAGCCTCTGTTGCCAATCAAGAAGATCATAGGGTCTCGATGACAAATGTAAAGGTGAGCTGAAAATGAGTGGTAGACTGAGAATTCTAAGTTGTGATCTATGTTGAGTTGACACTAATATAAAATGCCTTTGCTCAGCAACAATACGCAAATGGCAAGGCGGACTTTGACTCAAGATCAGGTTGCTGAATTTACATTATTTAATATTTTCAATGGTTTCATAGTTTTTTACTTCAAGTAACTGAAATTTTCTGTACAGTGAGATCTTCCTCACCACCTGCACCCGTGGAACCCTCTGTTGCACCTCACCCGAAGTCATATATGGATGTAAGAACTTTTACTGAACCTTTATTTTCTCAAAACTCATTAAACAATCCTACTGTTTCAGCTGAAATTTATTTAGCATATTTCCTATGGTGGATTATAACCTTTTTCATACTTTTTTTTTTGTTTTGAAAAGGAACCTTTTTCATACTTGATGAACAATGAATCTGAGAAAATATTATCACCTATTTACAATGCTTTTCCTTGGCTAGCATTTGAAAGAATTCTGCTTTTTGATTTTTGTATTGTGTTGCAGATAATGGCAATGGTCCAGAGAGGAGAAAAACCTTCCAACATTAGGGTAATTGATACTACTTACAATGTTGAGATTGACTTGTTTGCTGGCCAGTATTGATTCTCTGTCATTCTGGATCCATATGCAGGACATCAATGATCAACCTCCCAACCCAAACCAGCATTTATCAAGTTCGCGCTTAGCACCAAGATCTAAGGTGTGTTTTTCTCAGTAGATTCATGGATTATGGACACCTCTTTGAATGTGTTGGCTGTCTGAGCTGTGAGCAATAGGATTTCACAAGTGCATAGTAAATGATTTTGGAAGAATTCGGTCCACTCATATAAATAGAGACCATATTTCTGACGTCGTACAATCAATTATAAATACCTGCATTGCTATATCTGGCTCATGATAGTGAAAAAGTAGTCTGAAATATTTCATAACTTGATTTTTGCATTGTTTAAAAAAACACTAAACTGTTAATCCATGTTTTCAGTTTTCCACATAATTGGTCCAAAAAGGCCTCTGATTTGAAACAAGCTTTCTGAAATATGACCTTCACATATAGGTAAATAAAGAAAAACGATTAATCTACATTTTTGAACATGTTTATTTAATCGCATTAAATTATATAGTTTAATATAAAGAATCTTTTAAGTCCCTTGAATTCACCCCCAACTGAGTAGTACCTTTTCTCCTCCTGAGTAGCCTTGGGAGTTTGGTCAGGCCCAAAATGGCTCGAGCCACGTACTTCAATCTGAAGTAAGTGCAGAAGGTTTAAATTACATGGTTCAAGATGATGGGCTGAACCATCAATTAGACAATGAGAGTTCAGTGCCTTGGTGGCAGCGGAAGAATGTTAGGATCTCAGAAGTTGAAAATGAAGATGAACTAAAGTCCGGACCTAATGGTGCACAAACCCACGAAATACCAGTTAGGCGGACATGGGTTCCACCCCAGCCACCTCCTGTTGCAATGGCAGAAGCAGCCGAAGCCATCCGACGGCCGAAACCATCAGTTCAGAATGAACAGTTGGCTGGAGATCAGTCAGTTTCTCGTCCTTCAGATGTAACTGATGAGTTGCAGAGGATCACAAAAATATCTGAAACAGGAAGCACAGAAGAGATTAATGGCGGGAGCTCAGTGCTGAACTCAAGTGAGATACAAGAAGAAAAAGAACAGTTCTCTGAAGCAAATTGAAAGGAGATTGCTTTATGTGATATTGTGATCATTGATCAACATGATCTAAGGTACTCAAATATTTACTTTGGAGAATGATTATAATTTTTCTAGAATATTTTGGATCGATATGTAGGTAGTTTGATCCCAAACCAAATCCGCACTTAAACCAAGTAATAATACTCTATGTTGTTTATTTTATGTGAGAGAATAAAGCTTTAAGTAGATACGAACTGTTTGTACATAAACTAGTATTATGCAAGTCCTTGAAGTGCAGTGGAAGCCTATGATAACTAGTTGTGAATAAGTATCCAGTTCAGTTCTGATCATCCGAGGATGAAGAAATGTCTGGTCAGTCCTTGCTCTTTATCATGATGATTTACAGAAATATTCATATGTAAAAATATCTAAAATTAGGTTTGATTCATGCCTTTTCACGTGTATGCACAATTCACGTTTGTCTGACTTTATAATCTCAAGTGTAGAATGTAGATGATGGTGACATGGTGTTCTTTATTGATTTGAAAGCTTGGTTCATTGAATAAGGATTTTGTTGTCCAATCCACACGTTTTTTTATGCAAATCACAGAATGTTTCAAAATAGACTAAGATGACCTGAGCATTGAGACCTGGCTTGTGTACAAGCCTAACAAAAAACTTATTGCCTTGAACTGCACCCAGCCACCTCAAGTCTGATTGGACCTAAATGGGTAATCTTCGGCTATTGAAAGAGCGGCATATTATCGGATTAAAGCATTGTTTCCTTATTAACAACTCGAACTTGAGTAGGCCATCCTTGGCTGTTGAATGGACAACTAGAACTTGAAATATTATCGGATTAAAAGTAGCGTGACTTTTTATTACTTAAATGGTGGCGTTTCTCTTGTGTTCTTCAGTTCTTGTTTTCTTACTTGGGAGAATGTGATTTGATTGCTACTATTAAGATGATTGATTGGATGAGTTTCACGTTTGGAAAGTGGACACCAATCACGTGGAAGAGAGATGACCACTTTCAAAGTTCTCTGCCATTCAAGAGGATTCATATTATAGTAATAATAATAATACAAAATTTTAGTATACATTATTATACAATAAGCTTATCACATCACTCACGATTTACATGTTGGTTTCATTTTTCATATCATTTGATCAAATAATTTGTTTTTTCTAACATTACTCATATAAAATAAGGCTACTGGTAACCAAAAACAAAAAATTTGGTACCATTTTAGGGCGGCCCAATAAAATTATAGAGTGAGGGTGGTCCACTGGTCCCTCTACTAAATGTCGTTTATCACATTTTTAAGTAAAAAAAATTAGATGATATGATGATATGGTTTGTAATTGTGAGATTTTGGAGACAAAAGGACAAATGAGTTCCTCTGCAGACTGCAACAAAAGGCCAACCTATATAGAAATAAGGATAATGTTTGATTTTGATTATCCAAGATACCTCTGACTTCCATTTACACAACTACTTTTACTTCAATTTTCACTTCCCATGCAAAATCATAACACTGCTTTATTTCCCAAAAAAATAAAATAAAGACAAATTGTTAATTATCAAAGCATCTCTATCAAGACAAATTGTTATCAAAACGGAAAAAACCTGTTTCTTTCTCTTGAAAATTGATCAATTTAAAAATAGATGATATTTGGAGCCATTGAGATGGAATCATTACGAAGTTAACATTCATTTATTCGAATTCAACCAACCACTAATCAATAATCTATAATCAATTAATCATGGATTGAAGCGACTCCGTAATGGTACTCGCCTTGATTGGCCTGCCATGTTGGGCTCTAGGGCTTAGTGCTCTTGTAGATAGACGAGTTTAAGATTTGAACAAATGACTTTCAAGTCAGCGGCTCGAATCCTATCAATGATAAAAAAATATCTAGTCTAGATAGGTGGATAAATAAATACCGAAAAATAAAAAAATAAAAAAAAAATTCCACCGTTTTGGGGCGTGAAGTTCAACATGTTTGCAGTCTGCTACTCATAAGAGGCCAATGAAATAAAATGGGGATCTTGTTTGATTTTTACCTCACCAGTCATCATCTTATTCATTATTGGACACCACTATTTACTATTATTAATTCATATATCGCTACACAATTTAAATATATATATATATATATATATATATATATGTATACGGATTTTCTATTATCAGTTCGAACTGACAATAAATATATCAGGACGAATAATGTGGACCACTAGATTTACATACTTTGACTCAAAGTGTATACACTTATTAAAACTTTTCCATAATCTGTGGTCCATATTCTTCATCCTGATATATTTATTGTCACTTTGAACTGATAATAGAAAGACCGATATATATTTCTATTATCAGTTCGAACTGACAATAAATATATCAGGATGAAGAATGTGGACCACAGATTATGGAGAAGTTTTGACAAGTACATACACTTTGAGTCAAAGTATGTAAATCTAGTGGTCCACATTCTTCATCCTGATATATTTATTGTCAGTTCGAACTGACAAAAGTTATATCAGTTCCTTGCATGTTGGTCACTGGATTTAAATACTTTGACTTGGCTGTATGCACTGGTCAGTCAAAGTATTTAAATCCAGTGGCCCACATACAAGGAACTGATATAACTTTTGTCAGTTCGAACTGATAATAGAAAGACTGTATATATATATATATATATATATATATATATATATATATGGGTAGGATCCATGACCCCATTTTTTTGACACAACTTTTTGGCCATTGGATCTTGCTTATTTTAATGGATAAGATTTATTCTCTTTTTCTTTCCTTATTTATTATAGACATTATCTCTCACCTAATTAATTCCTTATCTCTCCAGAATATTATTATTTTATTAAATTCTCTCACCTTAATTAATTTTATGTCTTTAATTTATTTTTCTTTTCTTTTCTTTTTTCCTTTACACCTTTTTTTTTTTTTTACTTTACCTGAAATCAAAATATCATCACACTTTCACTCTTCAATCTTTAAAATCTTTCATTTTCCTATCTTTATTTTCTTTCTCTTTCATTGGATTAGCTTCAACTGATTTTTATCATATTCAAAATTGTTAAAAAAATTGGAATCGGAAGACTTATCAACAGATGCTCATGGTTTATCTAAGATATTTTTTCTATTCTTCAAATTTTTATATTTATTTAATTATTTTTGTTATCTTGTATTTTCTTGTTTTTGGTTAATAATGATAAAAATAATAATTGTGTGATGCGGTTTGGGTAGGGCTGGGCACGATCTAAGTTTGGTTTCAACTAGGATCGAACCAAACCAAAAAATTCGGTCTTTTGAAAAACTAGACCAGTTTGGTCTTTGGACCAATCACTTTTTCATACCAGACCAAACGAAATTGTATTAGTTTGGTTCGATCTAGCGATTTTGACTTATCACAAAAAAAAAAAAAAATTTTAAAAAATAAAACTTAATGAGAAGTTACATACATTTTGTTTTAAAAAAACATACATTTCAATTTTTTTAAAGATAAATATATTTCAAATTAAAATAGCAAGAAAAATCAGAATAAAATAAAATAGCTAGTAAACACATTTACAATGAAAATCAGTTGTTTTATTCCCGATGATTAGAAAGTAGAAACAAAAATAAGAAATATATCAAATCACTTATTTTGTATTTGTGGTGTTGGCTTAGTTTAATTATATATATATATTACCATTATTCAATGCAAAACAAATGATAACTTTATAAAGCAAATGGAAAAAAAAAAATTCAATTTCATCATAGAGTTCTTTCGACCTTGCACTAAAGTTGGTGGGTTAATAAAACACATGAAATAATAAATCATGGTTTTTGACTTTAAAGTTTTTTATTTTATTTTATTATTTTTTATGTTTTATTGAAGAGTTTTGGGTGTGATATATACCGGAAAAAAAGTGTGTTATAAAATTATTCGGTTTATGGTCCAGTTCGGGTTCAATAAGCTTGGACTATAGACCGAACCAGAACATACGATTTTGTTATAATAAAACCATACGGTTTTTTTAAAAGTAAAAAACCGAACCAAACTAAACGGTTTAGTTTGATTTGGTTCGGTTCGCTGAGTTTTTTTTGCCCAGTCCTAGGTTTGGGTATATTCCCGAACCGTATCAACTAAAGCCAGATGGTTTTTATCCAATCAGACTTGTAATAACTACGGGTCAGTTATGATTCTTGATCAGGTACAATTTAGACCCGCAAAAGAACCTAACGTATATCTGTAATTTTTTTATTTTTTATTTTTATATAAAAAAGGTTAATTGTACTAACTGACCCTTAGTTTATTAAATTTAGCAAGATTTTAAAAATATTTCATAAATTAACACAAAAACCCCTGCCATTAAATCAATCCGTTAACTTTAACTATCGACTAACTTTGACAATTGGAAAGTTAAATATACTATTACCACATCATTTCAAACATAAAATATTTTTTTAATTAAAATTGAAAAATCATTTTTTTTTTTTAAAAGATAATCTATCCGTGGTGGAGCTCTATCGCCGAAGGAAACAGGAGATCTTTGATGATCTCTTACTTATTGGGAGAGATCTTTTCCGATCTCGGAGATCAACCTCTTGCAATTCACAAAGGAGACTTCTTCGCAAATTGAGGATGTTTCTGTAGACGGTTGATATATTATATATATTTTTTAATTTTTAATTAAAAAAATATTTTATGTTTGGGATAATGTGACAGGGGTATATTTGATTTTCATACGTCAAGGTTAGTCAACCGTTAACGTTAATGGATTGACTTGAGAGCAAAAGGTGTTTGTGTTAATTTAGAGGATGTTTTTGAAAACTTGTTAGATTCAATAAAGTAAGGGTAAGTAAGTGCAATTAACCCAACAAAATAGGATTTTCACTTTTCGGTTTCCGGCCTTTCACCGTTTCAACTTTCACGCTCTTTCTCTGTCACTGACTCACTTCTACTCTAATAGACCACGCCTCCATCCTCTGATCCCTCCTTCGCCGCCGCCGATAGACCATGCCTTCCTTCACTGGCGAAGCATCTCGGATAGTCTTCTCTCTTAGACGACTATTTTCGAATCTCTCTGCATCTATAACAGGTACTACTCTCTCTCTTCGTGGGTTGTTTTGATTTCATTTTTTTGTGATTTTCGTGTTGATTCCTTGATGGGTTTTGAATGATTACATGAATTGATTTTACTGTCTTTTCAAAATACCCACGAACATGTTTATCAATATATGTTATTGTCTATTCAAAATTTTATGATCATCACCGACTTTTATATTTGTATGTTAGTTTTTCTCTTTCGTTGAATGAATTCAAGAATCAAGTTACATGAATTTTGGCTGTTAAAACCATTTGAGTTAATTTCTGTCTCTTTTTTACTTTATTGTTTATGTATTTTTATTTTTTTACTTGGCAGTTGGCAGAAGATTTCCAGGGTAAACCATTTGAGTTATACCCTTTTCGATTTTGAAGCTCCAGCTCCTTGAATACTTGTAAGTTTCTAAATTCTCTTTAGTTTACTGCTTTTTCTAACAGTGCACACTTGTGTTTTGTAGCAGAGGATTGAACCTAATTTTTTTAAATTTATGCAGGAATTTGAAGAACAATATGCTTACCGGTCCTATTCCTTCAACATTAACCCAAATTCCTAATCTGAAATCTCTGTGAGTTAGTTCTTTATGTTATAAATCCTTGGTGTATATTTGCTCGTTATCTGGTTTCGGCACATTAAAAGAACTTACTACTATAGATTTTATCCTTGGTGTAGTAATATAGATTTTATCATCATCACTGACTTTTATATTTCAAAATACCCACGAACAAAAACTAGTTTTTTACTGTTATTATTGTTTTTGTGATTTTGTGATATTCGTTTATGTTTTCTGTATTGGGGTTTTCTGGGATTTGTTGTTTTGATGATTTTCTTGGGATTCGGTTACTGTAATTGGTGCATATTATAATTACTCGGTGGGGTTATAGATTTGGAAACCAACTTTGTCATCAGATGACCTGCCTGTGTAAATTTGTGCAAGTCATTCAATAGTATGTTCTGTGTGTAGACTCTGTTCTTGTTATCAAACTTTGGCTAAGACTGTTCTTTTTATTAATTGTTTTATTGACGTATTCTTTGTTTAAGTATTTCATGTGTTTTTGATGATTAATACAATATGGTTTACTAGTTTTGAATGTGTTAAATGATGTGTTAGGTAGTTAAACATGACTAGTTTCGAAGGAAGTCAAGTAGATGAGGAAGAGCCATTAGCATCCACATGATTTTTTTTTATTTTTTATTTTCGGTCTGTTTTGTGTCTTTGATGCATTTAATGATGTATGAAGAGATATTGAAACATTGTAAATATTGAAATAGTAGAGATGTGTGATGTATTGAAGTAATATTTGAGTTTATTGTTTTAATTGGATATGGGTTGTAAAAAATTCGAATTTTAACGGGCTTATATTGTAAAACTTATCAACTTTTTAATTGATTTGGATATTTATGTTTAATCGGTTTGGGAAATAAAATTCAGGCCCAATAAATTATGGCCCAAAAAGTTTCAGGTCAAAAATCTGGGTCGTCAAAATTTGGTCAAAATAATCCTAAATTGGGTCATGATCGGGTCTGGTAAAACCCGGAACCGAAGCGGGTCTAGTCTAGACCTGAACCAGCTGTTTATTTTGCGGTTCCGGGTTGGGTCTAGACCCTTACATTTTTTGTGGGTATTTTACGAGTCCGGTTCCAGGTCGGTTTTGGACCCATATTTTGCCAACCCTTTTGCATCTAGGGTTTTGTTTTATGAACCTAAAGATTAAAGAAGCAGCGGCCTGTAATTCCTAGTAGATTTTATTCAAAAATATAGTAACGAGAAATGACCAAACGAAAGAGAAGGAGCGAACCGAGAGGCTCACAAGGTTCACTCAAGTAGGTTTTTATTTATTTTATTTTTTAAAAATAAAATTCATAGTGGTTTGATTGAATGGATTTTGTGATTTGCACAAAATTTTGAGCCTAGAAGTGTATGTATTGTGTTAGGTGGATGGTTTGCGTTTTAAGTTGATAGAGAGAATTAATATTTTGCTGCAAATTGTTTAGTTTTTAAGTCTGAAATAATTTTCATTATCCTTCATGTTTTAACTTTTAGTGATTATTAGATGTGGATGTTGCTTGTAGTCATAATAAGTAGTGTCAAATTATGAGCAGCACCATTCTGTTTTCAAAATTCATTCCCTTGCTTGCTTTGTGTTGATTTTTTTTTTTTAAACACAATTGTTGGGTTAGATTTTCAAAATAGATTTAAACATGTGTTCTCATGCTTTTGATAGTTTGGAGGGCATTGATAGCAATGCATTGATTTTGCCAGCAAAGGGCTCCAATCAAAGGAAACGCAAGAATCAGGTGTGTGTTGTCTGATTTTACAGCTCTAATTTTTTTTTTTTTTTTTTTTTTTTTTTTGATATCTGCGTTGGAGATTTTTTGTGTTAAAAAATTTCCTTGCACAGGAGTGTGAAAAGGTCAAAACAAAGCGAATTTCAAAATCCCAAGAAAGAAAGCTGAAGAAGCTGGAGGTGTCAACTCTTTTACTTGGACTTCTTGCCTGCTTTTTTCACTAGTGTTTATTTTAATTAAGCTGTCGCTTGTGTAGGAGGAGAAGGCGCAAGCATCCATGGCTTTGAAAACCAACGAGAACTTCGAGTATGTCACTTCTTCTCTTTCCTTTCTGTTATATTAGAATTAATTTACTCTAAATGTTTGTGCTTGTAGTTACCATAAAACATGCTGATGGTTGAGAAATACTTGAAAACTAACTTTGCAGGAAGTACAAGATTTTGCCGGGTGCGTATAATATTCTGGAGGCTTCGAAAGATATGGGTAAGGTTTGTACGATGGTATCATTGCTCAGTTTCAACAATACAGTAAAGTCATGTTTGGTATTTTGTCTTTTTACTTAGTAGGCATCTCATCATGTAGGTTCAAACTAGGCGTGAAAAGAAAAGGAATGCCATTCAATTTTCTAAGGAAGGGTTAGAAGACCCGGAAACCGATCAAGCTTCCAAGAGAAAGCGTGAAGGTGGTGATTCTACTGGAACTTCATCTGAGTTGGAAGAAATTCATCCTAGGCAGCTTATCAACGACAATGACTTTGCGGGACCAGTGATAGTTAATAAAGAAATTTTAGATCATGCATCTATTTCCTTGGGTACATCTCAGGAGCCGGTTTGTGGTAATGAATTTGATTCAGTTGGTCAATCAGCTGCTACCACAAATATGCACAAACGTTCTGAAGAAGTTTCAAACAGGGACACTGGCACAAATATGCAACAGGACATTAGAATTTGTACACCAACTTCATCCATTAATGATGATGGAAAAACTTCTAAGTCAAAGGTATGTTACAAAGTTAGATGTTGAAAAGTTACATGAGAAATTAGCTTTTGTAAAAGGGACATGGAAAAGAACATAATCGGTGTAAGATACATGTGTTCTTTTTCTTTTAGTTTTTGAATGTCTTTGATTAACATGTGTGTGTTACTGATATATGATGCACATGTAATCCTATGCATGTGCTATATGATCCATATAATTTCTGAATATGGTGAAAGTTTTTGAAAGTATATGCATTTTATCATGGACGCTGAAAAAATACAATATAACAAGCAAAACTCATCTCTACTAATCATTATGAGAATAGTCTTTTCTTTGAGTCTGAGGTAGTGAGGTGGACGATTATAATGGAAAAATCTCCAATAGTGCTGTAAAATATTCAGAAAGGTTATCATTTCTTCTTTAATCGAAAAAGTACAATAATTACAAGCTATATGAAAATTCAATTCTTTGGTAGAATTGGTAAGAAAACACTAACGAGAGTATGCCAATCACTTTCTTTAGTTATCAAGTAATTTGAAATCATGCTGAATTTAAAGTATATAATTGGATTTTGTTGAAAGCTTGGAGAGCTAAACTGTGAATTTATTTTAGTCATCGGATGCATTTGTTTTATTCTCTGTGCATAGTATAGTATGAAAAATCAACATGTAAATGTTAATGGTATATCATTTCTCATTTGTGTATTTTTTAAATTTTTTTATTTTAGTATCATGTATAATTTTGATAATAGAAACTTTGCTTGTTCTTGTTGCTATGTTTGCATATCACTGTATTATTATTTCTGATTTGAAATTGGGGGATTGGCATGGGACAGGCAAGATCAGATGAGAGATTAAATGTTGTTTCTAGCCAGACTAGCAATCTTCCAGATTCTTTGCTGAGACCTGTTATGGTCCCAACTGTAGTGCATGTATCAAGGCCAGATGAGGTTGAAAACAACAGGAGAGATCTTCCAATAGTCATGATGGAGCAGGAGATAATGGAAGCTGTGAATTACAACAACGCAATAATTATATGTGGAGAAACTGGGTGCAGCAAGACTACACAAGTTCCTCAGGTGGGCTTGTTTAATGCTTGACCGTAGAATATTGTTGGGATTCGAAACTATTGTTTTGTTTTCTGTAAGCCTAATTTCTTCTATTTGTCATCAACTTTCAGTTCCTTCATGAAGCTGGCTTTGGCTCTAATCTTTGTGGCATTCGAAGTGGTATTATTGGTGTTACTCAGCCACGTCGGGTTGCTGTCCTTGCCACTGCCAAGCGAGTGGCATTCGAGGTTGGTCTCCATTTAGGTAAAGAGGTTGGGTTTCAAGTTAGACATGACAAGAAAATCGGAGACAATTTCTCCATCAAGTTTGTGACTGATGGAATTTTACAACGAGAGCTTAAGGTTTTGCTTTCTTTATATATCACATTGTTTTTTAATGTGATAATTGGAAAGGCTAAGGAGTTTGCATAAAGATGATCAAGTGTGATGATTATTTAATTCTTAGGTTTCCATACATATTTGGTTATGCTTATCATACATTAATGTTTCTCCTCTTCATCAAATCTTCCCAACTGCTTCACCCTTAAATGTTGAGGGAGGGTGTGATACAATACACACGCTCTTTATTTTGCTCTCTTTTCGTTTTTTTTTTCTCCTGCTGGATGCTTCTAGAACATCCCATATGTGGTTTTTTTACTTAATTGTTTGATCTAGGATTTTTCAAACTTAGAATTTTGTTTGGTACGGAGTAAAATAGAAGTAGCCTCAGCCTGAAGCTAAACATAGGACTCTTGCAATAGCAGGTTAGACAACCTTTAGGCTTAAGTGCTTATGCATGTGTGTTTTGACCGCAGACTCACACCTTAAAGGCCTGGCTTTGAGTTCTAGTTTTATTTTAATGTAACATATTAGTCTTGTTTCATCCAGTAATACTGTATACCTCATGAAGCTACAGCAGACTGTGATGCACTACAATATGCCTCATTGGATGATCTTTTTCTTGATGATGAGAAAGATTAGTTCTTCCAGGATTTTATTGACCAATTTGGATCGTTGTTGTTTCATTAAGTTCATTAAACTTTCTTCAATATAATCATTCTAGTTTCCTATAAAAAAAATAAAAAAATTAAGTTCATTAAAATCCTATATGTTCATCAGTTGTTTATTTTTATATTGTTTTATGTTAGTCATTTTTGTTAAATTTAATCTATAATTTTATTTGAAGTTGAGTACACACCTTGAATGTTTTGTTTACATTTTTAGTATATATAAATCTTCTGTAGATAATCTTTGTGCTGCACCTTGCTCCAAGGCTTTAGGAGACACTATGCACCTGGCACCTTCAACATCTGAGTGTGAAAGACAAAATTGTTAGGTTGTCCTTAGTTACTCTTTAGACTTTAGTGTAGTGGACCTTGCACCTTCAACATCCAAGTGTGAAGACAAAAGGAAGAACAAAAGAATCCTGGCTTGGCATGTGAATGTAGAATTTTTAGGTTGCCCTACTTACTATTCTAGTTTTCTTAGTGGAGTTTTTGTTGTTTAGATCACTCTTATCAAAAACTACATTCCTATTTAGGATTGATAATTAAATATTTATGAACATGTTCCAGCAAGCCAAACATTTTCAATTTTTCAGCTATTGTACCTTTTTTGGTCTCTTTTGTGATGCTGTCTTTGTCACTTTTTCTCAAGGATGTATGTAAAGTAAATTCTGATAAACAAACTTACTTTTGTATGCTTGCTGAAATGCTTTGCTTCATAAAAAGCCTTGTGTTGTGCAGTATGATATTTTTTTGAGGCGATACTCGGTCATAATTCTTGATGAGGCTCATGAGAGGAGCTTGAATACTGACATACTTATTGGAATGCTTTCTCGTATAATTCAGCCGCGACAGGTGAATTTTGGAAACAGATCTTTGGGTTACAAAGCTTATGACTATTTTGCTTTCCCTGTTATTCTTACTGTATATAAGATGTTGTGTTTGGTGGTAGGATCTATATGAGAAGCAGCAACAGCTGCTGCTTTCCGGACAATATATAGAACTTAAAGACAGAATTTTCCCATTAAAACTTATTCTGATGAGCGCTACCATGCGAGTGGAAGATTTCATGTCAGGGAGAAGGTTATTCCGTGATCCTCCTCTTATAGAAGTTCCTACCAGACAGTTTCCAGTTACATTACATTTCTCAAAGAGAACAGAGATTGTTGATTATATTGGCCAAGCCTACAAAAAGGTCATGTCAATTCACAAGAGCCTGCCACAAGGTGGCATACTCGTATTTGTCACTGGGCAGAGAGAAGTAGAATATTTATGCCGTAAGTTATGTATAGCTTCGAAGGAGCGGAGAGCAAATACTTCTAGGGGGAATATAGGTAATGAGGTTGCTGCAGTCCACGAAACGAGCTCCATTGAGGGCATTAATATGAAGGAAATCAATGAAGCATTTGAGATTCGTGGAAACTCAACCGACCAGCAAACTGACAGGTTTAGCTCTTATGATGAAGATCAATTTGATTTTGATGAGAATGAGTCAGATGCTTCTTTTGATTCTGAGACAGAGCGAAATAGAAATTGTTGGTGAGGATGAGAATTCACTGGACCAGAAATCCCCAAAGGAAGGTGATGGTGTGTTGGAGGAGAACTGGAGTCTCACTTCTCTTAAGGTCGCTTTTGAAACTTTGGCTGGCAAAAACTCCCTAGCCTCTAATTCGGAGGGAAAACAGACCCAACTTACTACACCAGAAGGATACTCAGAGAAATCCAATCCTGCTATGGAGAAGATTAGAGGTGACACAGGACTCTGTGCTGGTGCACTCTCTGTTCTGCCTCTCTACACAATGCTGCCTGCTGCAGAACAGCTTCGTGTATTTGAGAAGGTCAAGGAAGGAGAGCGGCTTGTTGTTACCCACCAATGTTGCTGAAACCTCGTTGACCGTCCCTGACATTAAGGATGTGGTTGATACTGGAAGAGAAAAGGTGAAGAATTATAACTCTGCCACTGGCATGGAATCATATGAGGTACAATGGATAAGTAAGGCATCGGCAGCTCAGCGTGCAGGAAGAGCTGGAAGAACCAGGCCTGGCCACTGTTATCGCCTTTATTCTTCTGCAGTCTTCAGTAACATATTTCCAGACTTATCTTGCACTGAAATATCTAAAGTACCTGTTGAAGGAGTAGTTCTTCTCATGAAATCCTTGAATATTGATAAGGTTTGTTTCGTATATATTTTGATGTTTGAACTCAATTTTATTAAAATCTTTCAGTTGTTTATGGGAAATTCTTTTTTTTTTCTTTATTTTTTTTAACAGTAGTTACATGATATATTTGGAGCTCAGTTTTGTTAGATAATACTAGACATACGGATGTAGTCTTTTTTTATTTTTATTGAAGAAAAAGATACAACAAATGTAAACCCAAATCCTCCAAAGCCAGTGTGAGTGAGATTTGAACCTAAACCTCTTGTACCATGACAAGGGATGTTCTCTTTTATAAAAAATTGACCTAGATGACATCTATTGTAGATTTTTCTTTTCTCAGGATTGGTCAGATGGTCCAATTCTAGAGTCTCAGATTTTTACCCTTTAAAAATTAAATCAGTTTTGACTACTACATTTTCTGAATTAGGTCAGAAGTGGGTTTTGTAATTTATTAAGTTGTTTTGTCTTGCTGCTGGGAATATGCATCACAGTCAATGCTGCCCATGTGTCTCAATTATATTTCTTTTATTTGAAACTTATAATCACCTTTTCTGTGTATGCAGGTTGCAAATTTTCCATTTCCAACTCCCCCTGAAGCCACTGCTTTGGTTGAGGCAGAGTGTTGCTTGAAGGCTCTTGAAAGCTCTTGATAGCAATGGAAGACTGACAACCTTGGGGAAGGCCATGGCTCACTATCCCATGAGTCCTCGCCACTCCAGGATGCTCCTTACGCTTATCCTAATTATGAAAATGAAAAGTTATTCCCGAGCAAATCTAGTTCTAGGTTTTGCAGTTGCAGCAGCAGCAGCTTTGAGCTTGTCAAATCCTTTTGTCATGCAGTTGGAAGGAAGTCACACTGACAGGGATGACTTGGAGCAGGTGGAGGGATCTAAGACTCTAGATGGTGAGAACATCATGAAGAAGAAAGAAAAGTTGAGGAAAAAGAAACTAAAAGAACTGGCTAAATTGTCCTGTGCACAATTTTCTAATTCTTTTACAACAAGAAGAAGAACTCTTATGCCAAGCCACCTGTGCCGGTTGGGTTGATAGAGTTGCCAAACGTGTTAGACCAAAGCCAGGTTCAGGAGATAGGAAAGTTAATGCGGTTAGGTATCAAGCCTGCATGGTTAAAGAAGATGTGTTTCTCCATAGGCGGTCATTGGTTGCTGATTCAGTTCCCGAGTCCTTGGTGTACAGTGAATTGTTACACACAAAAAGGCCATACATGCATGGAGCAACAAGGGTGAAATCAGATTGGCTCATTAAATATGGTCAGTCATTGTGCAGTTTTTCAAAATCACTTGAAGGTTCTGAATATTATAATCACTGTCAAACGGACCAAATATCACGTTGGGACAATCCAATATTTGGCCCTCATCGGTGGGAACTCCCTTTGCATAGTGTTCCAGTCATCAGTGGTGATGAGCATTATGTGCCTGTGTTTGCCTGTGCTTTGCTTGAATGCAGGGTTCTGCCATGCTAAAGATATGTCCAGAAATTCATGGCAGCTCCTCGTGGTACCATCTTAAGACCGGAGGAATCTGGTCAAAGACGGGTTGGGAAACTCTTAAATAAGCTGAAGACGAGGTCAATTGACAACTGTGCAATGTTAAGGAAAGCATGGGAGGAAAATCCCAAGTTTCTGCATTCAGAAATTTTGGACTGGTTTCAGAAGGGTTTCCACATTAAATTTGAAGAGCTTTGGTCACAAATGCTTACTGAAATACATTTAGATCCCCAAGAACGATTCCCTAAGAGGGTAGAAAAGGATAAAAGGAAGAAGTAATTTTTTGGTCCTAATGGTCCCAATGGTCCCTTGTAGTCATGAATTGGATAAATTCTGCTATGTATTTACTATCAAATTATCATCTTCTCTTTGTAGAATCATATGTATTTGTACAACTTTTAAATAGCATCTGTTGTTTCTTGTATATTGCAAACACAGTGTTTGTGATGTCCTTTACTTGATGAGTTTGTTCATGCTGTGAATATCGAAATAGCAACCGCCCCACTTTTTTCCGTTTTACCATTTTCGTAAACAGCTTTAATAAAGAGCTCGACTTTCACATGGGATTGTAGGGAAGGGGCACATATCAGGGTTGATTTTGCAGTATACAACCCTTTGGATTAGGGACAGTTTTTATCATCAAGCACATTGGTCGATAATTACAAATTACACTATTTTGAAAAAAGTATTCTGCCTGTGTATAATTATAATTATAATAATACTTACACCACTCAAACCGTTAAATAATTTGAATATTTCAAAAAGTGGTTAGAATCGAACTCACAATCTCATGGTACAGATATGAGGGTTTTATCACCAGAACAACATCGTATTGTTAAATTTTATGTTTATTTTTTAAAGGCATTAATCAACCGCTTTTAATATTTTAAAACAATTAAAGACATAAGTTTTTTATTTTTTGGTTTTCTTATGTTGGTCGGTTCAGTTCGGTTCATTTTTTTGAAAACCGATTGGATCAGTTTTGTTCCTGGTTCACTATCCCAAACTAGAAAAACCGAACCGAGATCTAACTTATATATATTGATTTTCTATTATCAGTTCGTCCTGACAATAAATATATCAGGACGAAGAATGTGAACCACTAGATTTACATACTCTGACTCAAAGTGTATGCACTTGTCAAAACTTCTTCATAATCTGTGATCCACATTCTTCGTCCTGATATATTTATTGTCATGACGAACTGACAATAGAAAGACTGCTTATATATATACATATATATAAATAAAATAAATAAAAAAAAACCATAGTTTAATGTTCAACAGTTCATAAAACTATAAAACTATGAAAGTGTGTCATATAATATTATTATTTTTTTCTTTGTTTCTTTTACTAAATATTATTTTAAACTAATATTTTCAATTTGTTCAAGCTCATAATTTAATTTGGTCAAAGGTAAAAAAGATTAAAATATGAAAATATGTGTATTAATTAAAACCTATGAATTTGGCCTAGTAAAACCAAAACCGAAAAAATCAAACCGAACCGAATCAGTCCAATTCGGTTGGTTTTTTATCGGTTGACATTTGTAAATTTTATTGGATCTATTCGTATTTTCAAAAACCGAATTTTATCGGTTTTTTATTGATTCTATTGAAAAGTGAACTGATCCAATAAACGGCCACCCCTAGCAACAACAAAACGATAGATAATGTTTTCAAACGGAGCCTTATCTTAAACGATCAGCGAGAAACACTGTTTACAAAGTGACAAATTACAGGTCGTTGGGACAGCGGGACGTGTCAAACAAAGGTGAAGTAGAATAATTGTAGTAACGTGCTGCAATACGAGGTCCAAAGTCGAACCGTGTAAGACTTTTTAACACGTTAAATACTTTCTTCTTCTGTTCCAATACGGACAATCCCTGGTCATTACGTCAACAATCTTTGTACTTGATTAAATCTTGACCGCACATCTTCCTCACGTGGTCACCACCACCACCCTATAAGGCTATAACTCTTTACCTACATTACTTTTATCTTTTACTGCTATTCCGCACATGCCACTTGTCCCTCCTCTTAAGGTTCCATTTCAAATATCTTTCTCATAAAAATATTGGATAAAAAAATTTGTTTTGTACACACTTGGCCTCTTGCCAATGTGGTTGGACGCTTCCTGGGAGCCTCCACCACCAAGGTTCAACGCCATGTGAGTGCATATATTTGTATATATATTCTTTGTCCCACCCTAGCCTTTAAATCCCAATTATGGTTGCTCTCTCCCGGTTCTGGGAGCTCTCCTCCAATTGTGAGAGTAGCTGTATTCCACATGTATCCTCTCCCCAACAGTGGGAGTAGTATTCCGGGCTGTGCTTGTTAGAGTCTATTCTCGCTGGTCCGGTAGTGGTTATACATAAAAAAAAAATAAAAAATGTTTTGTTATTTTAATCAAGTTAGATTCTTAATTAGTTCAAGTTATAATAAGTTATCAGAATCTTAATGAATTTTGGAATAAGTTAGATTGTAGATCAAATTAAAAAGTTAAAAGATTATTCTTTGTTTTGATTTCTACTACTATTGATATATAATCTTTGGTTTTGATTTTTACAAATGGTATTTTAGATTTACTAATTGATCTTTCGTTCTAGATAAAAGTTTTGAGATACTAATCATATATCATATCATAAGTTATTACGGTCTTTTATATGTTTGGATGCTCATAATCACTTAATCGGATTTAAGTGAATCGAAACATATTAGATACCTAAACCTCTCATTATCACCATACAAATGAGATTTAAATAAAATTATCTTTGTTTCAAACAATAAATAAATTAATAAATAAAAATATTTTGTTTAAAGACGAAAGACATTTCCTTCCAAACAAACATTATTTAATAGTACCTAAAAATAATGCCTACCTAGTCAATCAATCATGCATACGTGGCATGCTTTAAATTTGGACGGTCATGATAGGATCAATCTTGCAAAAGTCGGTCCACCACGTGGTTTTTCTCACCATATATACTTTTTGACTCTTTAGTTATATATATATATATATTTTTTCAAATATTCATAAATTTAGATTTTTTTTTGGAAGGGGTTAAACCCGTAATCTTACAGTGAAGGTGTGAAGGATTTATCAACAGATATACTTTTCGACTCGTTAATTGAAGCACCCACAAATAAAAATAAAATAAATAAATAAATGAATGCCAACTTGGATTGGATAAGGTGGATAAGCTTAAATAATATTGGGGTTGTACGATAAGATATACTGTATCCGATTTATACGCTAAAAACTCTTCAATTTTAAAGGCGGTCCAGTCTTCGATAGACCAACATTTGTTTATGCTACCGATAACGTTCCCTCACCGTCCACGTGTCCTGTTGACTATTTAGTCTCTCTTTGCCGTTAATTACTGTCTGTCTATCTCTCTTCCACGCCTATAAATCACACTATATCATGTGTCCTGTCTTATGGGACCCCTTTAATTAAGGGTCACAATCTTCAACTACCATATCGTATCAAATATAAAAACGGTAGACTTCTATTATTTTAGTGCAAACATGTTTAACACAGTATTTGAAAAATCTGATACCTTTTAGAATACGTTATACATGTTAAGAATTAAGAAAAATAAATTAAAATTGTGATAAGAACCTGTTTTATTTTGTTTTATATTTTATATTTGTATAAAATTAGTAACAAGGAAAAGAGACGGAACAAGTCTAATTGTACAAATATATATATATATATATATATATATATATATATAGAGTAATTATCTAGTGAAGTATACCTTACTTTAATTTCGATAAAGATCTTAATGAAATCACATCGATTTTTATAAATTTTGATTTGATTTTTTTTATTTTTATAAATGATAAATTTAATGAAATCTACCTATGAATCAAAATTGAGAATTTTTTAAGCATTGAAACTATTTATCTTGATTTTTTTAAATATAAAGGCATCGAAAAAATGAGATAAATGTAGGAAAATTAAAAAAAAAAATTCTAGTACTTGAAAATTTTATTTATAGGTAGATTTCAATGAGTTTATCTTCTACATAAAAATTCAGATCAAAATTCATAAAAAAATAGATGTGATTTCATCAAAGTCCTTACCGAAATTAAAGTTAGGTATATCTCACTTAATAATTACTATATATATATATATATATATATATATATATATAAAGTTAAAAATTTGATTTAAATTCGATTACTTAAAGACTTCAACATCAATTCACCTATTTGTTTGTCAATGTAATGGCTGAAATAATAAATTAATTAACTGTAGATTATAACCATAGGATAAATAGCAAATGGATTAATGGATTTTAAATCATAAAATTAAATCAAATTTTAAGTTGATATATCAATGACTTATTTATATATATATAAACTCATTATATAGCATTTAAATATATTAAATCCCTTAATTCTAATAGCTAAAAAAATACCACAAACACTTAAAAAAAAAATCCTAATTTTTGAATTAATAGTAACAAAAAAAAAATAATGAAGATATAAGATTGTGATTTTGTGTTGTATTCTCCTTTCCTAAACTTGAATTATTTGTAATCGTTAAAAAAATAATAATAACAAAAAATCCTTATATCCTCTATCCTCATATATATTTTACCGAAATAAATCCTCATATGTTTTAAATCCTCATAATTAATTACTTTAAATTGTAATAAGAAGTATTTATCCTTTTATCTTGATTATTCAGTGCAATTAAATAGTTTAAAAATAAATAATTTTAAAACAGATATATTTTTATAAAAAAAAATAATAAAAAAAAACAAGGGAAAGTAGAGCGGTGTGTGTTTGACCAAAACAAGTATCTAACGAGCAGACACGAAAAGATCCACGGAAACATCTGTACATGCGAAGCAGGCAATGATTTCCCCTTATCGGTATCCAAAACCTAATAGTGCAGTAGTTATATGGATATTATTCTTCTCTTTCTTATTTCTCTCTTTCTCTCTTGCTTGCCAGAGCTCAGGCTTTGCAACAAGAAGATTTCTCGGGTTCATGTAATAATCCGGATCCGAATCCGAATCACAGTCTATTTTATTACTCACCTCCAAAATCCATCCGATCCGAAAATGACGCGGCGGTGCTCCCATTGCAGCCACAATGGGCACAACTCCCGGACCTGCCCCAACCGCGGTGTCAAGCTGTTTGGGGTCCGATTGACCGACGGGTCGATCAGGAAGAGCGCTAGTATGGGAAATCTCAGCCACTATACCGGCTCCGGTTCGGGTCACAACAACAACACCAGCGGGTTGAATACCCCGGGTTCGCCCGGTGAGACCCCGGATCATGCTGACGGGTACGCCTCAGAGGACTTCGTGCCCGGCTCGTCGTCCAGTCGTGAACGGAAAAAAGGTTCGAGCTTCTTTTGTTTTTGATCGTGTTTTGTTGATTGGTTATTGTTTGTTGTTTTATTGGATTCTGGATTTCGTTTGTGGAATTTTGATTAAATCTGCGTTTTTTTTGTGATTTTATTTGGATATTTACCATTCGTGATCCAATTTTCGATTTTTATTTGTTCTAGTTATTGGTGATGTTTTTTTTTTTGGATTTAATGTGTGTGTTTGTACTTTGATATATACCGTTTAATTAGAATAATATACAATGATATTATGATCAATGAAATATAAAAAAAAATGAATTCTTTTTAAAAAATTAATAGAATTTGAAATTGGAGTTATCTACCTCAGCAAAAATCAGGGACTGGCATCTTTGTATCCAGTTGTGGAGTTCAGCTTATGTTTTATATTGTTTTGGCTACTGAAAATGAAAATATTTGTTAATTATAATGATGTGGAGGATGTCCATGTGCCGAGTAAATTTATGTTGGAAGTTGGTAGCTTCAAGCAAGCTTTTGCTCTGATTTGATTTTTAAGAGAAAGGATTAGAATAATAATGATTTTTTTAGTATAACTTAAGACAGAATGATTCTCTATGATTTCAGTTTAAGCTCTTTAGATTTCACTAAGACCTGATGGGATGGGAGACCCGTAGCCGAAAGTTTAGATCATGTGCTTATACTGTGTACTGCCCTGTTTGTCTTTCAAACGGCTTATAATTTCGTTATCCAGGTGTTCCATGGACGGAAGAGGAGCACAGGATGTTTCTGCTTGGTCTGCAGAAGCTCGGCAAGGGTGATTGGCGTGGAATTGCAAGGAATTATGTTATATCAAGGACACCAACGCAAGTTGCCAGCCATGCTCAGAAATATTTTATCAGGCAAAGCAATGTGTCTAGACGAAAAAGACGCTCCAGCCTGTTTGATATTATTGCAGATGAAGTTAGTATTCTTCTGTCTCTGTTTTGCTCATTAATTGACATGTATACACTCAAAACACGCGTACAAAAAATACTGCATAATGCCTATTTTGTTTATGGCTATTGGTTAACAGTGTTGGATGGGTCCTTTTTATTCCTCACTAGTGAAAGACTTATTTTGTTAGATTTGTTTGACAATATTCTTTAGCAAGGAAGAAATAATCATGGCCAATTAACCATGCATTTTGAGTTGTTTGAGCATATTTTGTGATGACCAAATTTGTTGGTCGAAGTTTCTACTCATTCTGCATAATCTGAATGTCTAATTCACATTACGTTAGCATGTTTTCTAAATTTTCTATTGCTAAATTGGGAACTTCTGCTCTTCTTTGTCTCTAGATGCATAGACATCCGTCATGCACTAGATCTTTCAAGATTGGAGCTTCTTTGTTGGCTCTCAATGCATGATCATTTTTTCGGCTATTATGCATTTAAATTCTCCCCCCTGTTGCGTGCATGATATTTATGTGTTTTCCATCTTATGTATGCAGTCAGCTGACACTCCAGTGGTATCACAGGACTTGTTCTCTGCCAATCATCCTCAGGGTGAAACACAAAGTAACAACTTGCTGCCTGCTGCTCCTGCTTTGGATGAACTTGAAGAATGTGAATCCATGGATTCTACAAACTCCAATGATGGAGATCCTGCGCCTCCAAAGCCAGAAAGCACGCAAGCCTCTTTTCCAATAGTGTATCCTGCTTATGTGACACCATTCTTTCCGTTTTCTTTTCCATTTTGGTCAGGGTACAATACTGAGCCAACTAAGAAGGAGACACATGAAGTGCTAAAGCCAACAGCAGTACATTCAAAGAGCCCAATAAACGTTGATGAATTGGTTGGCATGTCGAAGCTGAGTTTGGGAGAATCGATTGGTGAGAGTGGCCCATCACTTTCATTGAAACTAGTTGAAGGATCATCTAGGCAGTCAGCTTTCCATGCTAATCCAGCGCCTGGGAGTTCTGGCATGAATTCAAGCAGCAGCCCTATCCATGCACTCTGATGGTAATCTTGCTGGGGGTCTCGATGGTGAAGGTGGTGAGCTCTACAGGTTACTGTTTATACAAAGACTAATAATGTGCCAGTCAGATTTGGGTTAAGTCATATATTTCTTAGTGGAATTGCCTTAATAAGGTGGGTCTTGTTAGTATTTAATTTAGTTATTAGCTTGTAGGATGTAGCACCTTGCTAGAAATTATTTGAATCATTTTTAACAAGTTGGGTATGTTCTAAATGATTTGTTTTCTCAATTTTCTAGCATCCATCATGTCATTATGCAACTATTAGAATTAGAGTTGAGCGAGCAACACTCTCTGGGTCGTCTTGTTTTTTCTTTTGATAATTCAGGTTGTTTTGCCTGAAAGTAAAATTGGAAAGTCGATCCCCGGTGGAGAGTTGGGCTCCTGAATAAGTGAAGCAAGATTTCACTTCTTCGCCCGACTCTAGTAAGCTATTGGAGGAAATCTTCGGTGCACCGGTGGAATCATGCCTTGTGGCAAGGAAAACTCATGTGATTGGATTTCCTGCCACACCCGCACGGCATGATTTTTTAATTTATTTTAACTTGAAAGAAAAGAATTTTACTGAACTCTTCAGAGTTTATTGAAAGACAAAATTCACATGGCCTCTACATGAGTTTGACTGCCCTTGATAACCATATAATCATGATTAATGCAATATCTAGATTAAAGGGATTGTTATATTGATAAAAAAAAATTAGTAAGTGGTCATGCCGAAGCAGCTTTTGGAAATGACCAAAAGCAAAACGAATCAAGGTGAATAGTAAATAATGAAGTGATGAATTCTCTTCAATTTGTCTCACTGGACTGAGAACTGCAAACTGACATTTCTAAGAGATTTCAATGAGTAGAATTGTTTATTTATTTAAGTTTTAAATTCTGACATTAAATGGCTGGGTCATTGAAATTTGACGAGATCAAACGGTGTATATGTGATCAGGATATTTACATCTACGACATCAACCCAGATATCTAACCCTACGACATTGTGGAAAAATGGACAACACTTGGGTGCTGACCGGTCAGTACCCAAGGTACTGACTAACCCAATGGTTGGTTGCCACGTAACCCAAAGTAAGGAGAAAAATGTAAAAAGTGGAAGAGTTTTAGCCATGTGGCAACACCTCATTGGGTGGTCAGTATACTTGAGTACTGACCAGTCAGTACCTAAGCATTTTCCTGGAAAAATATCATTGAAATTGATCATAGACAATGAAATAGAAAATAAATTTCCAGCCAACCCACCAAAAACCAGACAGGCCCAATTGAGGCCCATTGAAATTTCGAATGCAAACCAATGAAACATTCCCAGAAACAAACACACAAACAACAAAAACAGAAAACATGAGAAACATCTTCACTCTCGCTAACAAATCTCCAAAACCATGGAACACCAAGAGAAAACCCCAACACAGATCTCCACTATTGTTCCTACTCATCACCCTCTTCACTTTTACACTCGTGTTTCTTGCTTATACAAACATCCCCAAATCCCTCCTCTCAATCTCATCTTCCACAACTCAAAATCCCAAATTTCCACAATGCCACCAGACATTGGACCAAAAATTCCTCTTCTATTCTCCTCACAGTGGGTTCAGCAACCAGCTTCAAGAATTCAAGAATGCGATTCTAATGGCGGCTATTTTGAACCGGACCTTGATTATCCCTCCCGTGCTTGATCACCATGCTGTTGTTCTTGGTAGTTGCCCTAAATTTAGGGTTTCCACTCCTACTGAGATTAGAATCACCGTCTGGGATCACGTCATCAACCTCCTTCGAACTGGAAGGTAACTGGCTTCTTTCCCACTTTATATATCTGTATTTTTTGTTATTTTATGTCATGGTGAAGTAGTGAATTTGTTCTTTTGTGTTTGTAATTTTGTATGCATTTGTGGTGCCAATGAAGTCTGTAACCATTAGATGGATTGCGCATTTCACGTTCTTATATAGGATTTTAGCCATAGCTTTTGCTGTTGTTGCAGGTATGTCTCCATAGCTGACATTGTCGATATTTCATCTTTGGTGTCTTCTTCTGCAGTTCAAGTCATAGATTTTAGGGTTTTTGCATCCTTGTGGTGTGGTATGGACATAGATTTAGCTTGCTTGAATGAAGTGGATACACAGTCCTCTTTGATTAGTAGCCTAAAGCAATGTGGATCTGTCCTATCGGGCGTTAATGGTAATATAGACAAGTGTTTATATGCTGTTGATGAAGATTGCAAGACAACAGTTTGGACATACCAAAGTGGAGATGAGGATGGTTTATTAGATTCTTTTCAAGCTGATGAACAACTGAAGAAAAAAAAGAAAATTTCATATACTAGGAGACGGCGAGATATATATAACACCCTTGGAGCTGGTTCTGCAGCTGAAATGGCCGCTGTTCTGGCATTTGGAAGCCTTTTTACTTCCCCGTACAAAGGTTCTGAGCTCTATATTGATATCAAAACAGCTCCTAAAGATCAAAGGATACAATATTTGATTAGAAAGATTGAGTTTATTCCATTTGTCCCTGAAATATTAAATGCGGGGAAGAAGTATGCTCTTGAGACCATAAAGGCTCCTTTTCTTTGTGCGCAGCTCAGATTGTTAGATGGGCAGTTCAAGAACCACTGGAAGGCTACTTTTACAGGGTTAAAGCAAAAATTAGACTCTTTAAGTCAAAAGGGTCCCCAGCCTATTCATATTTTTGTGATGACTGATCTTCCGGAAAGTAATTGGACTGGAAGTTACTTGGGGGATTTGGCAAAACATACGGATTATTTTAAGCTTTATTTTCTGAAAGAAGAAAATGAGTTGGTTGTACAGACAGCAAAGAAACTTGCGACTTCAGGACATGGCATGAGATATGGATCTACTCCATCAAGTGTTGGAGTAACCGGGATGAAGAAGCATTGCCCTCGGAGATTTTCCGATGTACTTTTATACATAGAGGAAAGCATTTGCAGCTGTGCTTCCCTTGGTTTTGTTGGGACTGCGGGATCAACTATCGCAGAGAGTATACAGCTAATGAGAAAATTTGACGTGTGTTCTGGTCAAACCTGATTGCACAATAGCCCTTGGCTTTGATTTGGTGCACTCAAGTTCATTTAAGGCGTAATTGTTTGATGAGATCATATCTCACTGGTGGTTTATGAGATTTCTAAATGGGTTCCTTTTCCCCACTAAACAAGCTTCGTGAAGGTGTGCCCTCTATTCTGTTTTAATTGGGAGCAAAGGGTGATGGCCACAGCAGTCTTCTTCAATCTTGTTATCTGCATTTCCGTGATGATTCAGCGAGTGTTGTGCCTGATTAAATACGATGTCATGTTGGAGTAGAAGGCTTTGTCCATATCATCATTGAACTCCGCGGGTCTTGTACAAAAGAATGACGATTAAAATTTAGGAGGTATAAGTTTGCTATCATGGACATATTGACTTGCTTCTCTGCAACGTAAGTGTTTCTTTGATGATTTTATGGGTGTTAATCTAAAGAGCGACTGCTTAGAGGAAGTTTGTTGACATGAACATAACCTCTATAAATTAATAATATCTTTTATACAGTCTTTCTATTGTCTGTTCGTCCTGACAATAAATATATCGGGACGAAGAATGTGGACCATAGATTTTGGAGAAGTTTTGATAAATTCATATACTTTGAGTCAAAGTATTTAAATCTAGTGGTTCATATTCTTCGTCGAACTTGGGTAAAGGAATCTGTTGTATAGCTAAAATCTGATCTTTTATATAAGAAATTTGGTCGTACTTGGGCAAAGGAATCTGTTGTATAGCTAAAAGGAGGAGATGCAAAGCAAAAGTAAAAGAAGCCCACGGACCACTGCACCACCCATTGTAACATCAACATTCATCTTCAAAATCGATCAACTGCACCACACATGACAGGATATTCAAATATGAATACCAATTTGGTCTTACCCAACTTCTCTTACCTTTCTTTGTTCCCATTTTTGCAAATATATCTATTATAAGATATGCTTCACATTGGATTTTTAGTCTGCAAAGAGATGTATAATTAAATCAAATGCGCATATTCTTCATTCTTCGTCATTTCCTAAGAGATCCCATATTTTGACAATTTTACATTTTTATTATTTTGGTTTTATGTTCGACTCTCATTCACTTAATAAAATAAAAAAAAAATTAAGAGAAAAAAAAAAGAGTGATGAATCAATGAATGGAAATGGGTTACTTTATTAGATATGAATAGTGGACTACATCGTATTCATTGTCCCCATTAATCATTGTTTTGTGAATGGGTGGTGGTTTTGTGGGATCAACCATCATCCTAGGCTAAGGCAAAAAAAACATGTCATTATTTTTTTATTTATTTTTATTTTTATTTTAATGAAACATGTGAGATTTATATTAGAACAGTTAAATATGATTTTTTTTTTTTTTTTTTTTTTGTAAGGAATTAACTATTTTTGTAAGGAATTTATATCAATAAATTCGGTGACATATGTTTGACCATAAAGTCATAATTAATTTAAAATACAAAATTATAGGAAAAAATTGTAATAACAAAAACAGTAATGCTACACATCCCACCTAATATCCCACTTTTTTTATCCCACTACATGTGACATGTGAGGTGCTAAATTGTGAGTGGATACATGGGGTGGGTGTCATTAATGTGTATCCACTCACAATTTGACACCTCACATGCCACATGTAGTGGGATGAAAAAAGTGGGATTTTAGGTGGGATGATTAGCATTATTGTAACAAAAAATCAATTTAGAAAAGGTTTGTATGTGTAATTTTGGATAAAGATTGATTCCGACCAAACAAATATATATATTACAAAACACGTGCGAATATTAAATATTAAAATGACAAAACAAAGCTCAAGTCAAAACTGTTGAGGTTGTTTCGATGACCAGTGACCAGGTCATCAATTGATTATCTAGAAAACGAAAGCCTATTTATTATCGATTGCTGTTGCCCGATCACATGATCACCAAACATTTCTATTGATTTTAATATCGGAAAAAAGAGAATGGACGGCGTTGATTACCTGGCCGATGAGAGGAGCAAGGCGCAGTTCGATGTCGACGAGCTTAAGATCGTCTGGGCCGGTTCCCCTCACGCCTTCGAGGTCTCCGATCGGATTTCTCGCCTCGTCGCCAGCGATCCGGTCAGTTTTCGAAATCTCTCGCTTTTCTGTTTTTTTTTTAGGAATTCTGCAAGTTTTTTTTTTTCTTCGTCTTTATAGATTCTGTTTGGTTTTGAGGAAAATGCAGGAAAAACTTAGTATTATCATTTTTGGATCTGTTATGTTAATTTGTATTTAGCATAAATGGAAAGTGTATTGAAATTATCAGGATTTTGACGGCAATTGTTTTTTTGTTATTGTTTTTCTGGCTAATAGCTAATGATTAGCTGATAAATATCTTTAACTCGAATTATTTTTATAGAAGGCTAGTGGTTGTCAAATGGATTGGTTTATAGTGGTTTTCTCAGGAATTGCAGGTATAATTTTGGTCGTTGAATTTGGATGTGTTTTTTGAAGCACATTGGATTGATATGTGGTATCATTAGTTACATTTGTAATTAATGGATTGGGTTAATTGAGATTTTTGTATCTGGAATGTCAGTGTTATGATTATCAGCAACATCAAATGCAATAAATTTTTTTTTTGAATTTTTATTCCACTGATGCCTGCTGCTTTGAACAAAATATGCTCATAAAGCAGCTGGTTTCCTTGTTCAGATTCCCTTCTTTTCTTTTCATTTTTATTATGAGATTCTAATTATTGCCCTTCTGCATGTTCCCTTCTTTTCTTTTCATTTTTATTTTGAGATTCTAATTATTGCCCTTCTGGTTCTGTTATCTGTTCTGTTTCTGGTTTTCTTTTTCCAGGTTTCTGACTTTTTTTTTTCATCCTTTCTTGTTTTTAGGCCTTTCGAAAAGATAACAGACCTATGCTAGGTCGGAAGGAGTTGTTTAAAAACACTCTGAGAAAGGCCACATATGCATGGAAGCGGATCATTGAGCTTCGTCTTAATGGTGGGTTTTCAACTGAATTTATTACCTACTGCTGATACCTTGGATTTGTTATTATAATTTTATGGTGGACAACTGATAATATAGTAGTGCATATTTTTAACTGTTCAAGTTTTTCCATTACAGAAGAAGAGGCATCTAAGTTAAGGTTTTATGTGGACGAACCTGCTTTTACGGATCTTCATTGGGTATGTTCTACTCCTTATTGTAATGGGTTATTGGCATTATAATTTCACATAAGTGCTTGTGCTGACTGCTGAGGGACGTTCACATATTTGTGGGATGAAAAATACTTAGTCAACAGTATTTGTAGTTCCTACAAAATGATAATGGAAGATCATCTGCTGCATTTTCTATTAAGGTTTAGCCTTCAAATGTTTTATAGCAAGGTTCAATGTTATATATCTATTTATCTCTAATTTTTCCTTTTTCTTGATAGGGAATGTTCGTACCCGCTATTAAAGGACAAGGCACTGACGAGCAACAGCAGAAGTGGTTGCCATTGGCATATAAGATGCAGATAATTGGCTGCTATGCACAAACTGAGCTTGGTCATGGCTCCAATGTTCAGGGGCTTGAAACCACTGCAACATTTGATCCCCAGACAGATGAATTCATCATTCATAGTCCGACACTTACTTCAAGCAAAGTGAGTAAGATGTAGAGCTTTTATCTGACTGGTGGAGATTGAATATTTTTGTGTGATGCATGATATTATCTGATAGAAGAGAGTCACTTCAATAGCTTTAAAGAGAGAAAAAAAGAAGAGGTGCTCTGGCAGTCTTTTATAGTGAAATTCAGCAAATGGTTTTTCCCCCTTGTACATGCATGTGATATGTATCATGTAGAGTCAAGGGTACTTTGACTTCTTAATAACTATATTTAATTGTATGCTTTTATATTGTAATGTTCTTGTATTCCATTTGTTGAACATTCTCTAATAAGTTCCTAAATACTCTTGTTTTGCTTTACTTTTGTTATAGTGGTGGCCTGGTGGATTGGGTAAAATTTCCACACATGGTGTTGTTTATGCACGTCTTATAACCGATGGTCAAGACCATGGAGTTCATGGTAAAGTACTGCAGCCATTTTTCATAGTTCTTTTATGGAAAATGGCCTATGTTTTACTAATTGTGCAAACATTACCATCTTCAGGTTTTATTGTACAGCTACGAAACCTGGATGATCACTCACCCCTTCCTGGCATAACTGTTGGTGATATTGGAATGAAGTTCGGAAATGGGGCATATAACACCATGGACAATGGTGTTTTGAGATTTGATCATGTTCGCATCCCTCGGGATCAAATGTTGATGAGGTTGGTCCCTCCCTATCTCCTACATTTCTTGAGGCTATCATTCTTTTAAGGACTGCACCATAAGAATATATCTATTGAAAACTAGTCATTGTCTGTGATAATTTGTTCAATGAACAGGTTTGTTGGTAAAGAGTTGTGAGTTTAGTACCTATGCCAGAGTGAAAGTATTATTAATGCCCACTTCCACCCATAGACACAAAAGAACTATAGAAGTCCAAGAAGTTATAGTGTGACTCTTTTATTGTATCATAGGATCTGTACCTATCATCATCATAATAATTATCTATACATTGTAATTTGAGGTATGTTTCACATGTGTCAGGGTTTTTCAAGTTACAAGGGAAGGGAAGGTTAAGCAATCCAATGTGCCGCGGCAACTTGTTTATGGAACTATGGTGTTTGTTCGACAAACAATTGTGGCCGATGCCTCTTGTGCTATATCACGGGCAGTCTGTATTGCTACTAGGTATAGTGCTGTTCGTAGGCAATTTGGTTCACAGAATGGTGGTGCTGAGACCCAGGTATGCAAGAAAACTATTTCTTTTAATATTATTGAGGATTCTTACTGTTTGGGTATATACAGATTCGAAATTATCCGCCGCTTCTAATACATAAAATTTTCTGGTGACTGTGGCCATGTATGATTTATTTCATTGTTTATTACCAGGCAGTCAAGTTAGTATGAGTTGGTTGATCACTATTGAGAAGATTCCAGCAATTCGTAAGGGTCTTACAAGTTTGAACAAAATATTTAGATGCTATTAGTCTGGGATAATTCATCAGAATCGTGATATTTGGAGGATCTCAATCTTATACAGTCCTTGCATACTGATCATTACATGCCTACATTGCCTTATAATAATTTAAAAAGCCAAGGACAAAGCTAGCTTGTGGGGGCTCCGACCCTCACTGACTATGCTAATTGCCAATTTTTATGCAACATATAAATATAATTAAAAAGTTTAAAATTTTAATTATTGCTTTAAACACTTACATATTGTAGTAAGCCTGAATTATTTTAATTTCATTATCCTTTTCAATATACATGCAAAATTATGGATTTATTTTGAGATTATATAATTAGCCAAGTTTTGATTCTCTTAACAAAGTCTTGATTCATTTCCTTCAACACTTACAATTTGTTTCTTCTTTTAAAAAAACGAAAAAAGAGGTAATTTAGACCTCATAACTCTACAGTTATTGTTATTCTTTTTACACTTATTTTTTATCCTTTTTTTTTTCAGAGAGAGAGAGAGAGAGAGAGAGACCTCATTACACTTTTATTTATTTCCCTCTTTCAACTGATTAAATTTCAACTTTATCCAATCTTTCATTGCACCTGCCTCGCTTACTCTCATGCCTTCTCTATGAAATTCCTTACCATTACTTGGCTAATTTTGTTTGAAAATCAACATCATTTTCCCCATTCACATTTATAATGATATTATTAATGAATTCATAAAATTTTATTATATATTTATAATTTCATCATTATTTGAATATGATTTTTCAGAAATCAGAATTGAATGAAAATACATTAAAATAACCTATAACCTTTCTGTGTATATATCTTTTATAAAAAAATCTTTTATGTTTTGTTATTAATTGAAGTTGACCCCACTACAAAATAAAAATCCTACCTCCATCCCTGAAAACAGCTACATATAGTTACCATTAATGACACTGATATTGTTGCTGGATAGACAAGAATGAACTATATTTATGTTACAAACTTAGTAATTTACAGGGTAGAGAAAATTTCTTTGTGAAGTTTCTTGACGTTGTTTTCTAATCAATAATTTTCCAGTTTGTCCTACAGTTGTAACGTATGTTTCTGTTGCCTGCTTTTGTTTTAGGTGATTGATTACAAAACTCAGCAAAATAGACTCTTCCCTTTGCTGGCTTCTGCCTATGCTTTCAGATTTGTCGGTGAGTGGTTGAAATGGCTGTACACGGATGTGACCCAAAGATTGCAAGCCAATGATTTCTCAACATTGCCAGAGGCTCATGCGTGTACTGCAGGGTTGAAGTCTCTGACTACTTCTGCCACCGCTGTATGTTATTCACTTTTTTTTACCCTTTACTTAGCTTAAGTTTTCTACTAATCTTCTATTTTCATTGATGAGTTGGTTCCCTGTAGTTCTCTGCAATAATCTAGCTAATTAGAAAAGTGAAGCCAAGCTTCACAATAGCGATTGAGCTTCTGTTGACCTCAAAACTTCACACGGTTCTTAATTAAATACATGTAGTCTGTATTCTTTTTATTCTGGTTCATCTAGTTTGTTGTTTCTTGTGATGTCCTCATAATTCAGCAAAACTGTGAATAGAACATTATTGTTAGTAACCAACGGACCCAAAAAAGCTTAAGCGGATAGGAAATGGTCCAACAACAGCATTTAAGCACTCTAACACACCCCTTACATGCAAGACCGATGTGCTTGCCACGTGGCTCAAGACCAAACACATTCAAACCCAGAACAAATTCATAAACAAACACAAATTCAATCACGTGGGGAGACTCGAACCCAGAACTTCTTGATATAACAAGGCTTTGATATCATGTTAGTAACCAACAAACCCAAAAACTTAAGTTGATAGAAAATGGTCCAACAATAGTATTTAAGCACCCTTATAAAAAGGGTGTAATTGATTGTTGTCTAACCATGCAAAATATGGTAATGAACCTGAACTAACATTGCTACCAGAGTATGCATTTGTAAACCACAATCTTGATTTGTTATGTTATAAATATGTTTGGTCAAATTATAAATGAAGTCAGGATTGGGATATCCCTCGTGTGGTCTGTGTCAGGGATTGTAACTTATGAGCTCTTCCAAGACAGGATTGTTTCATCCATTCTACGATACTGATAGCATTTTATATTGAGTGTAGGCAGCTTTGTCCTCTGCTGCAACCTTCTCATTTGGCATTGTCTCTTATACATGTTTGCATCATATTTTGAAGGTTTATATTGAAGTTGGTATGAAGTATCACATTCTATTTGAGATTTTTTTATTAATACTATTACTTTGATTGGTTTGCAGGATGCAATTGAAGAATGTCGAAAATTGTGTGGTGGTCATGGGTACTTGTGTACCAGTGGGCTTCCAGAGTTATTTGCAGTTTATGTCCCTGCCTGTACATATGAAGGAGACAATATCGTCCTTCTTTTGCAGGTATTTATAATATAAAAAGATATCATTCTTATTATATTTCCATTTATTCAGTGAAATTTTTGAGATTACGGACCATCTATTGATGCTGCCATCTTCTTCAATGACTAAATTTATGGTGATAGTCTGATAGATGTCACCCAAAATGACATATGAACACACTATGGAAAGATTAGTTTTCATGAAAAGTTGAATCAAATTAAGATGTCAGATGTCTATGTTATTAGAGCGCCCTGCTGTTGATGTGTTGAATATATTAAATAGGGTAGATGATTGGATTTACTTCTACTTGGGGCTGGGCTTTGGTTGTTCCACTTCCAGATCTAACCCTACTGAAGTACTGGCATTTTGTTCTTTAAACTGTAACTGACATTCTATAGAAAATTCTTTTCCTAGGTTGCAAGGTTTCTCATGAAGACTGTTTCCCAGCTAGGATCTGGAAAGAAGCCAGTTGGTACAACAGCTTATATGGGCCGAGCAGAGCATCTGCTGCAATGTCAGTGTGATGTTCAAAGAGGTAATACTTCTTTATTATATGTATTTTCCTTCTCAAAGCACTTTCATTACCTTTTCAGGTTTATCATGTTGCATGGACTCAGTAATTCATCTTTATTTGTGTTGACATGACATGACACCAAATGGGTATGGGGTGAAATCCAGATATTGGACTTGCCTGGTGAATCAAGAATAGAGCTCTTGCATGTAGATTTCACACAGAAAAGAGGAGATTAAGGGATGGCTACACGGTTTGATGGATTGGTTGTGTCATCCCCATTCTCAACCTGATTCACCAGGCAAAATGGAACAAAAAAATAACTGATACTTATCCTTAGATTGTAGTTGCATTATGGATGAACATGATCTCCCAACCCCACCCCAGCTAAACAATCAAGCATTCATGCCCTTTTCTGGCTTTCAATCTTAGATTAACAAAGATACGAAGGAAAACTCAATCCTATCAAATGTTTTTATCTAAACAGTTACGATAGAAACAATATATCACAGAGTAAAAGGGAGAAAAATAACCTTATCTCCAAAACTAACCTTTTGATTCAGTGACAAAAGTTAAAGATATCAATACCTTTCTCTAATTAATAGCTCCTATGGATGTGCTTGTGAAATTGAGATACCTGTATTTGCTATGTATACGAAAAAGCTTTTGGTTATGGAAACATGGTTATGCTTATTCTACATGTGCCATTCCATGTTCCTACACATCAACTTATTGTACTATTTCTTCCTGCAGCTGAGGATTGGTTAAAGCCTAGTGCAATACTGGAGGCTTTTGAAGCAAGGGCTACTAGGATGTCTGTTGCCTGTGCTCGCAACCTGAGCAAATTTAAAAATCAAGAAGAGGGTATGCTTTTATTTCTTTGATCCCTGAAATAAGTACTTCAAATTTATGATTTATCTATTTTCTTCCCTTACCAAATGTGAACACAAATATCTGCACAGCCTGCAATTAAATATCTTCTTCCTTAGTTGTTGCCTTTAATTTTTTGACACATTTGTGGCAAACATAATATTAAAGTTCAAATGAAACAAAAAGATAGGCATTTCATTATCATGGTAAATACCCTGGTTCCTTTGCCTGAGTGTCACGCACGTAACAAAGGTTGGGAATGGCTTCTTTTTCAGTTAAGAACTCATAAATTATATGCCTTTCAACTAATTGTTCCTTACTCTTCAGGTTTTCTGGAACTCCAAGCTGATTTAGTTGAGGCAGCAGTTGCTCATTGCCAGTTAATTGTTGTTTCCAAGTAAGCTCCTGTCCCTCCTTATCTTCGAATCTCTCAGCCTTCTTTCTTTACATGATTGTCATGTGCTCAAATAGTGATTCATTGCATGGATAGCGTATACTGAGAATGCTTTTAAAAAAATAATGTTGAATGCTGAGTCAAATGATGTCTTGACACTTGTACATCTCCCCTATCAAATTGGCTAAGAATCTTCTTTCCATGCAGGTTCATCGAGAAATTGCAACAAGACATACCAGGAAATGGAGTGAAACAAGTGTTGGGGGTCCTCTGCAATGTTTATGCCTTGAATATTCTTCACAAACATCTCGGTGATTTCCTCTCCACTGGCTGCATTACTCCCAAGCAAGGATCACTTGTTAGTGAACAGCTAAGATCTTTATATTCCCAGGTATTGAGCTTGTTTCATATTTTTTTTCTTTCTAGTTGTCTAATAATAAATGATAGCACCCGTTTAATTACAATTTTTTTTTTTTTTTTGTTCGTGGCTTTTAGGTCCGTCCAAATGCAATTGCACTTGTTGATGCCTTCAACTACACTGATCACTACCTTGGCTCTGTCCTTGGAAGGTATGATGGAAACGTGTATCCAAAACTCTACGAGGAAGCATGGAAGGATCCTCTGAATGACACAGTTGTGCCTGATGGCTACCATGAATATATTCGACCTCTTCTGAAACAACAGCTCCGAACTGCAAGACTCTAAAGAAACGCAAGAACTCTGCTTTAAGTTCAAAGCAATTCGAATAGTATACGTATCGTGTGAATCATTATTTATAATAAAATCACCTAGATGGTGGCAACCAGAAAGAGGAAGCTTAGATTTCTGGGTAGCGCTATATTGATTGTATCACGAGTGACTAGTTCAGGATATTTGTCGACTTTTAAGTTATTGCAGAAAATTTATTCCTATATAAATTTGATGGAGGATTCGATAACATATTTATGTGGCCTATTCAGATATTTTTCTAATTGATCCTCCAAAGCTTAAACTTAAACCATTATTTTTGTGTTAAATGTGATATACTCTTCATCTTTTCAAAACGTGGTCAATTCTTCGTCAGTGATCTTATCAATTAGCAATTATCTCCATTAAATTTTACTTGTTATTTTGTGCTTTTTTTTTTTTTTTTGAGGGTCAGAGATCTGCACCGAGATTAGACCATACAAGTACGGTCCGAAATATAACTCCCATTTTAGGTGATGATCTCTCCACGTTTTACGGTTTACTGGACAGATAAGTATGAGTTTATATTTACAATACCTGAAGTCTTCAACCAAGTGTGTACAAGTACTTGAAAGTTCTCGTTCTTCACAATTTCCATTAATACTTTCAGTCAAAGATTTAATGTATTTCCTTTCCCAAAGAGTCACAAATTCAAGCCCCATCACTTTCACATTAATCTCTTCGTTTTCCACATTATAGGACCCCTAATTCAATAAACTGGTTAGTAGTCATGTATAATTGCTCTCTCTGTACATCAAACATGGCTGAAATTGGAACCCTAGTAGATCTCTTGCTCTTCTACACACTAGAGAGATCACTTTTCAACAGAATGGTGTGTAAAATGGGAAAAAAATCCCCATCAAGTGAAGACAACAATATCTCTCTGGCTCTTGCTAGAGGAGATTGGTTACCATGACTTGATAAGAAAAATCCATTCACACCATGAAAAAACCATTGAAGCCCTTTTCAACGAAGCATTGTTGTGCCTGGAATGCATAAAATCCACTGTTTCCATCGAAACAACTGCATTAATATACAATTCTCCTGTCTTTTACCTCCTCTTCAATGAGCCTATGAATCAGAGGTTCTCTTACTACAACCGGGAATTCATGTACAAGCGATTCATGCACATTATGGGGACTGTCTGTGACAAAATATTTGGAGAGAGAGCAGCCATAGAAGTTGATATGTCAGGTATGCGACCTGTGCCTCTGGTTAGAGTACCCATCATTAATGAAGAGGGTTCTTCTCCAACAAGTCAAACAAATTTGAATCCTGAAGCTTCAGAGTTTTATCCAAGACAGATTGTTCCAGAGGAAGCTAGAACTATGTTCCTAACATTTTCCAGAGGTTACCCTCTAAGCCGCCATGAAATTGTCAACTTTTTTACCTTGTAAGTTAACTTATATATTATTAATTCCCATTATGTTTTTGGATTGTTTATGGTGGGAAAATAAAAATAATAATAACTATTTTCATATTTTGTGATCTCGTAAGTTAACTTTATTGTTGTAGGAAGTGGGGAGGAGTTGTGGAAGATGTTATAATGGAGCATACTCGTCCGGGACAAAATCCACAGTTTGGACGCATCGTTTTTACAACATCAACAGCAATGGCTAGGGTTCTAAATGGTCAATCCAAAGCTAAGTTCTTGGTTAATCATAAGCATTTGTGGGCTCGTCCTTATGTGCAACGTCATGGAAGAACACGTTCATGTTAATCACAAGCGATACACGATATCTCGCTTGGTTGGAAAAAGTTTAGAATACATCTAATGGACTATATACATTATGCTTTTAATTTACGTAATATAGCATATATATGTGAATAAATATGATTCGCTATTCGCTAAGCATGTCATGTTATAACATGAATAGAATAAAATATACATTATGCATCAGATACACGTTTTAAGTTGCAACCGATTGACTATCGCTATCTTTGTTTCTTTATTATTATTATTTTTAATTTCTTAACAATGTTAGAAACAATAAATTACACATGATAGAATATCACAGTTGATATTGTCACCTAAAAAAATACGTTGATATTACCACCTAATGATATAATTTATACAGAAATTCTATTATCAGTTTGAACTGACAAAAGTTATATCAGTTCCTTACATGTGGGCCATTGGATTTAAATACTTTGACTTAGTTGTATGCACTTGTCAGTCAAAGTATTTAAATCCAATGACCCACATACAAGGAACTGATATAACTTTTATCAATTCGAACTGATAATAGAAAGACTGATAATTTATATATCAATTTTGTAATTAAGTACATCGATTATTAAAATTTTCAAAATAAACTTTTATTATAGACACATATGCTAATGTCAATAATAACTTTACATGAAGAAAATTATTTATTTATTTATTAAAAGCACCCAATTAGATTATCAATTTATCCAAATTTAAGTTTGAAAATCATTTAAGAGACCTTCTTTTGTTTTTGTTTATATGAAAATCCTAACGCTACTAACTCAAATCATTTCGGTTCACAAGACTTATATGCTCATCGATCATATTCATAGGTCAAATTTTATTAATCGATGCAAATGAAGTTCATTAACATTGCAGCTAAAATTACCGATTATCTTTGAAGAAATTTTTAACAATAAAAAAAAAAAGGTAAAAGTTGAAAGGTTTAAAGTAACGATAACAAAATTAATGGATGAGCAACATTTTTGTTACTTTTAATTTGCTTTACCGATAACTCTTATGGAACCCATTTCAAAAGTGATAATAATTATAAAATTTCTTATAGAACCGTCAAAGAAAAGCAAACTAAACCTCTTTGAGACTCCTCTCTCTCTCCCCCTTTTTATTTTATTTTTTATTTTTTATTTTTTTATTTTTTTATTTTTTTATTTCAAAAAACAAAAACTATGTAATATAATAATTTTATCTCTATTCAATTTTTGTAAAATTTGAAAGTTAGGCTGAACAGTATATTGATATGTGTAGAAAGAATTTGGATTTATTTTTAATTAAATTATATTGTCCTTATAGGTAATTTTGTTGAGGGCTATTTTTGTGATAAAAAAAAAGTAATGTTATTAACAATCCACTAAATATCTTTTTACACTCCATTTTAATTTATTTATTAATGCTAATTTTAACCTTAATTAAAATTACTAAAGAGGACAAAAAAAATTATAAAAGCACTCCAAACCAATTTTTTAGAATCCAATGTTATTTTTCTTTTTATTTAGTGTTATACAAACCCTAAAATGTTTTATTCCAATATCTAACATTTTAAAGTTTTGTTTGATAGTGATGGAGAATGATATATGTAACTATAAACAAAACAAAGATTAATTCAAATAAAACTCATGGATGAACAAGATATCATAACTTTCCTAGAAAATTGAAAGTACAAAACAAAGATTACTTCGAAGGACTGCAAACACACACAGCGACCGATTATGAATTTCTTTAACTTCACAGATCGAGTTCTTGTCTATCATAATAAACATGATGATGCTTATTGTAAATAGAGTTGGGAAATCCAAAGAAACAGAACCCATATTTGATTCTCATCCAACTTTTCAAAGCATCAAAGGATGGTGTATGTTTTCTTGAAAGGTTTCATAATTCTCCCAGATTCTTATTTTATTTTATTTTTAAAAAGTAAACCCAGTACAGATAAAACATTAACAATGGGGAGTCTGATTTTTTTTTTTTATTATTTTTTTTTTTGCATAAAGATATTTAAATAATTAAGAGCAAATTAGTCATATATTTAACATTAAGTAATTCTGGTTTGATAGTTTGCATGGGTGTATTCCATCTCCATTTTCAGATGATGCTTATTTATCTCTGTTGGTTGTGTTTTGTTGAAATAGTTGAATGTCAATTCCCCTTTCAAACCAAAAAAAAAAAAAAAAAAAACATAATCATCACGATTTATTAATAAAATAAGAATAAATAATCAAAGGGTTGTGTTTTACTACAACATCAGTTTTGGTGTATTGGATTGTGATATATTAAGAATTCATCAAAAGTAATAAAGGGTATAATAGTAAAATAAAATTAAGTGTTTTTAAAATTTTGATTTTTTATAATGTAGTGTTAGGAGTGTCCAAAGATAAAAAGAATTATTTTGGAAAAATTAAAGTGTTTTTAGAATTTTTTAAAATTTAAAGTTTTAGGATGAAGTTTATTCAGAAAAAGGAGTGTCAAAAGAAAGTTTTAAATTGTCAGGAGAAATCAATTTTAATAAAATATGCAGTTTAATAAAATATGGGTGTATAAATCAATTTTTTATGTGGCAATATTAGCACCCTAAAAAAAATGTTGTTATTAAATTTATTATTTCACATAAAAATTTTGTGGATGAGAATAATAAAATTTTAATTGAAAATCAAATATTTAAATGAGTTTAATAATTATATATGAAAAATGCAATTATATACAATGCCGGAGCAGATCAGCGGGTAGCAAAAGGGCTCTATAATCGTTGAAGTTGAGTTGTTTTTTGTAGCGTGAAAGTGAATCTTTCTACTTCTCTTTCTTTTTATCTGAGTAAAAATAAATAAAAATGCTCATATTATATTTAGTTTACAAATACTTTAATTACCCTGACTGTGACTCATCTTCTAATTCCCAATTACTAAACAAAAATGAAACAACCGTAATCGAATTGACATCCATTTGGTTGGTGCATTCATTCTGATAATCTTTACTGATTATTTTTATGTATCATCATATCATTACTTTTTTGAAACAATTTTTTAAATAATTCATTTGTGATAGGTTTATGTTAGTTATGTTTGTAATAAAACATTGATACACTATTCTATTTCTTTTTAAAAAAGGGACAATCTACCTATAAATTATCTTAATTAAGAGATGATCATTTGTTCATTAATTATGTTTAATGTGATTAATAAATATAACCATTATCATTATCCCAAATCTTTTTAATAGAGTACTTGTGGATTTCTATGACTATATATGGTTTGTGATACAACTCTCACCGTCACTTTTCTTGATAGATTTTATACATGAAAAATGTAAGTGTATACGATGACGAAGCAAATCAAAGGGTGGCAAAATTCTGTTGTTTTTTTTTTTATTTTTACAAAATTGTAATTTGTGTATGTTTATACGTGTGTTAGTGTGTATTAAATATATTGACGTGTATATAATTAATTTGTATGTGTATAAATATATGTATATCAGTATGTGTGTATATAATTAATATATACCAAAAATTAATTTTTAAAAACCTATTAACTAATTATAAGAATGTATTAATGTTTAACTCTTAAGATATTTTATTAAACAAAATGTTATAATTTTGACAAATTAAAATAGTTTTCATGTACATACGCATATACCTATGTATATTTAATTATGTTTAACTTTTTCACAGACTTGTGTATTTCTATTACTATAGTTTCTAATATAACTCTCACTCTCACTTTTCTTAATAGATTTTATATATGAAAAATGCAAGTATATACAATGACGGAGCATATCAACGGGTGGCAAAATGGCTTTGTAATCGTTGAAGTTGAGGTTTTTTTCTTCTTCTTTTTTTCAAGCATGAAAGTGAATCTTTCTACATCTCTATCTTTTTATCTGAATAAAAAAAAAAAATCACATATTACATTTAGTTTACAAATGATTTAATTATCCTGACTGTGACACATCTTCTAATTCTCAATTACTAAACGAAAATGAAACAACCGTAATCAAATCGACATCCATTTGGTTGGTGCGTTAATTCTGATAATTTCTACTGATTGTTTTTATATATCATCATGTCGTAACTTTTTTGAAACAATATTTTAGACAATTCATCTGTGATATGTTCACATTAGTTATGTTTGTTGTAAAACATTGATACGCTATTCTATTTCATTTTTAAAAGGGACAATCTACTTATAAATTATCTTAATTAAGAGATGATCATTTGTTCATTAATTACGTTTAATGTGATGAATAAATATAACCATTATCATTATTCTAAATCTTTTTAATAGACTTGTGGATTTCTATGACTACGGTTTGTAATACAACTCTCACTCTCACTTTTCTTGATAGATTTTATACATGAAAAATTTAAGTATATACAATGAAGAAGCAGATCAGCGAGTGGCAAAATTCAATTGTTTTTTACAAAATTGTAATCTGTATATGTTTACACGTGTGTTAGTGTGTATTAAATATATGGATGTGTATATAATTAATTTGTATGTGTATAAATAAATGTATATCAGTATGTGTGTATATAATTAATATATACCAAAAATTAATTTTTAAAAACCTATTAACTAATTATAAGAATATATTAATGTTTTACTCTATTAAACAAAATTTTATAATTTTTACAAATTAAAATAGTTTTTTTTTATTATATTTAAATTTTTTGTGTTGTAGATACCGAAAATGTTTGTTTCTTACAAATTAAAATAGTTTTCGTGACCTATGTATATTTAATTATGTTTAATGTGATGAATAAATATAATTTTTTAACAAGTTTGTGGATTTCTCTTACTATAGTTTGTATTACTACTCGCACTCTCACTTTTCTTGATAGATTTTATATATGAAAAATGCAAGTATATACAATGACGGAACATATCAGGGAGTGGCAAAAGGGCTCTGTAGTCGTTGAAGTTGAGTTGTTTTTTTTTTTAGCATGATAGTGAATCTTTCTACTTCTCTTTCTTTTAATGTGAGTAAAAAAAAAAAAAAAAAATCTCATTTTTTTTGTCAAGCCCAATTTAGGTAATTTCAACTGAATTGTCGAAAAAGGAAATACAGAAATTGTCAAGCCAAATTTAGGTAATTTTAACCGAATTGTCAAAGTTGTAAGTTTATTGTCCAACACAACTTTATCTACATAATCTCTAACACAACTATGGTGTTATTTTGATTTTTTCCTTGACTTTGCATATCTTCCTCAAAGCTTCGTTCAAGTCCGATAGAAGCTTGTTGTTCAGATCAGGAAGCTTCTTGAAGCTAATAATAGTAATGCCATAGTTGACGCCTATAACAATTTTGTTATTATAGTCTAAAACACTTATTGAGAATAGTCCGACCTCAATAATTTTCCCCTCCAAAACAACTTTGCTCTTCTCAGATTTCCCCCGTATATAAGCTCATACCGTCAAATTGTCATTAAATCTCAAGCACAAGTATCTGAGTACATATGCTCCAACTCCACCACACAAGAGTGTCACTAGAGACACCTGCATTTCTTTCGGAATCTTTTGCATCACCTTTTCAATAAAGGAAACAATGGTTGATTCGGTCATGGATTGTAGAAACACCGGTTCAGCTTGTTCAATTGTGGCAATATCTACTATAGACCACAAGACTTGTCTACTTATATGAAGACTCGAAACTATCCCTACACGTTTCCATATGCTAACCACCTTCCTACCTCTCAAGAATGTGGGCATGTATTCAAAAGGAGCAATTAAACCAACATAGGAACAAACAGGTTTCAGTATCAGTTCCTCTATTTCTTCTGCAGTATATCAGTTCCTCTATTTCCTCTATTTCGGAATCTTTTGCATCACCTTTTCAACAAAGGAAACAATGGTTGATTCGGTCATGGATTGTAGAAACACCGGTTCAGCTTGTTCAATTGTGGCAATATCTACTATAGACCACAAGACTTGTCTACTTATATGAAGACTCGAAACTATCCCTACACGTTTCCATATGCTAACCACCTTCCTACCTCTCAAGAATGTGGGCATGTATTCAAAAGGAGCAATTAAACCAACAAAGGAACAAACAGGTTTCAGTATCAGTTCCTCTATTTCTTCTGCGGTATATTTATCTTCTTCTGAATCTTCACTATCTTCTGGATCTTTTGCAGATGGCACAGATGACCTTGGGAAGATAGCTTTTCTACGCTTAACAAGTTCTGAAACGAACATGCCTGCAGAAGGAGAAGAAATCCTGGACTCGGTCTTGGAAACAGAAATGCAAGGAGATGGAATCCTGGAAACCAACATGCAAGGAGACGAAATCCTAGACTTGAAACTTGTAGAAGGATAAGAAATCCTAGAATTCGAAATTCTCGACGAAAACCTGGATACGCGAGCGGGGGCCGGAGGCGGAGGCGGAAGAATAGTGCCACACGATATCAACATTGTTGGCGACGGCGACGGTGACCAACCCTCGTAGTTCTCATATTACATTTAGTTTACGAATGCTTTAATTATCCTGACTGCGACACATCTTCTAATTCCCAATTACTAAACGAAAATGAAACAACCGTAATCGAATCAACATCCATTTGGTTGGTGCATTCATTCTGATAATCTCTACCGATTGTTTTTATATATCATCATGTCGTTACTTTTTTGAAACAATTTTTTAGATGATTCATCTGTGATATGTTCATGTTAGTTATGTTTGTAGTAAAACATTGATACACTATTCTATTTCTTTTTTAAAAGAAATAATCTACTTATAAATTATCTTAATTAAGAGATGATCATTTGTTCATTAATTATGTTTAATGTGATGAATAAATATAACCATTATCATTATCCCAAATCTTTTTAATAAACTTGTGGATTTCTATGACTATGGTTTGTAATACAACTCTCATTCTCACTTTTCTTGATAGATTTTATACATGAAAAATGTAAGTATATACAATGACGAAGGCACGAAGCAGATCAATGGGTAAATTTGGTAATTGTGTTTTGATTGAATTTGCTTACAATAACTCGGTCTACCGAACCACCGGAAAAAGGCCATTTATGATTGTTCATAGCATTTCACCTCGTCAACCTATTGACTTGGCACTATTACCACTTGAGTCACGTACATCTGAATTTGCTACTGATTTTGCCACTCATATGTATGACTTACATACTGAAGTGTGTTGCCAAATTGCATTAAGTAATGATAACTATAAATTAGTTGTTGATGTGCACCGTAGATCATTAGAGTTTAGGGAGGGTGACTTTGTCATGGTTCGCATATGCTCTGCCCGTTTTCCCTCGCATTCTGTTTAAAAATTGTATGTCCGCGCCATTGGGCCTTTTAGTGTTCTCAAACGGCTTGGATCTAATGCTTATTTACTTGATTTGCTTGCTGATTTAACAATTAGTCCAGTGTTTAACGTATCGGACTTGTATCCTTACCAGGGTATGTTCGAGCCTCCTGTTATTTCCTCTAATGTCTCTGCAGGTCCTCCTGTTGCGGCCAATCATGTCGATCATGTTGAGTAGATTTTGGATGATCACCTTGTTACCTCTACTCAGGGTGGTTGTCGACAATTTTTGGTTCGTTGGCATAGACGTTCTTCAACTGAGGACACTTGGATTTTAGAGTCCGAGGTTCATGGTCTTGCCCCGTCCTTATTGGAAGATTATTTACAACACCACTCGCTAGAGACGAGTTCTTTTCAACTGATAGGGAAGTGGTTAGGGATTTGAGAATTTACGTTACGCGTAAGTTTAGGAAAGATAATTAAGGATTTTGGGGATATTATCTTTTGTTTATATTATTAGTATTTATCTTTAGGATATTATCTCTTTTAGAGATAATTGATTCAGGTTATTATCTTTGAGTATTTGTTTTTATTTAAACTCTTTGTAATCATCTCTTGTATCTGATCATTATAAAAGGCCCCTTTAGAGCCTTTTGTAGGGTTAGACTTGATGAATTGAATAAAGAATTGAATTGTTGTATTTTCCAATCCCCTTTTCTGGTTCTAAACCCTACTGGTTATACATCAGCAATACTTTTCTAGATTGATATCTGTCTGAGATTCTTAATCATACACCATGATGTCCTCTAGCAATCATCAAATGGAAAATCAATCCAACCAGATAATACATACGTTTATCCTTCGCAAGCTTCTATTTTCTCTATTGAAGAAACAAAGAAATAAAGACATGTCAACGTGGATCCATGGAAGAGAATCTATTAACCCAAACAAAGCCCGTTAGTCCACGACCCAAATATCACAATAAGTAACAACAGATTATGTAGATTTTTTTTTTTTTTTTTTTTTTTTTTTTGATATAAACAGATTATGTAGATACAGTGTGCCAACATGACCATTACAGCATCTTGACCGATAAGCTACTACACATTTATTAACATATTTGAGCAATTAATATCCCCTAAATTATTGAAATCAAATGGTCCCATGAAGTTGAAGCCTCTAAAAAAATATGTCGATATTGCCACCTAATGATATAATTTATACACCGATTTTATAAGTACATCAATTATTAAAATTTTCAAAATAAACTTTTATTATAGGTACTTATACTGATGCCAATAATAACTTTACACAAAGAAATTTATTTATTTATTAAAAGCACACGATTAGATTATCAATATATCCAAATTTAAGTTTGAAAAACATTTGAGAGACCTTCTTTTGTTTTTGTTTATATGAAAATCCTAACGCTACTAACTCAATCACTTGGGTTCACTAGACTTATATGCTCATCGATCATATTCATAGGTCAAATTTTATTAATCGATGCAAATGAAGTTCATCAACATTGCAGCTAAAATTACCGATTATCTTTGAAGAAATTTTTAACAATAAAAAAAAAAAAAAAGTTGAAAGGTTTAAAGCAACAAAATTAATAGAATTGTTACTTAATTGGCTTTACTGATAGCTCTTACGGAACCTATTTCAAAAGTAATAATAATTACCTCCATGGGTACGTGTAGCTCAGCTGGTAGATGAATGGGTTTAGGGTTTGGGTAAATGACTCCTAAGTCAACGATTCAAATCATTCCGATAGAAAAAGCTTTAAAAAAATACCTGTAAAAAAAAGTAATAATCAATTAAAAAAAAATCTTATAGAACCGTCAAAGAAAAGCAAACTAAACCTTTTTGAGACTTCTCTCTCCCTTTTTTTTAAAACAAAAAACAAAAAAACATGTAATATGATAAAAACAAAAGTTTATAATAATCTTGTATTTCAATTTTGGTAAAATTTGAAAGTTGGGCTGAACAGTAGATTGATAAGTACGAGTAGAAAGAATTTGGATTTATTTTTAATTAAACTAGATTGTCCTTATAGGTCATTTTGTTTAGGGCTATTTTTGTAATAAAAATTAATAAAATGAGAGTTTCCCCTTACAATCCCATTTTTTTTTCTTTTTACACTCATCTTCTAAAGACAATCCATTCTAAAAATTTAAATTTAAAAAAATTCTATAGAAACTTCATTTATTCCAAAATTATCATTTTTATCTTTTGGTACTCTTATTCTAAAAACACTTAATTTTAAAAAATTAAATGTCTAAAGAAATTTCATTTTATTTTTTTTTAAAAGAGAATTTTATTAAAACAAACAAACAAGAACTGCAACTGGTCTGGGCAGATCAGGACCCAGCTCCTCACCTTGTGAGGCAAGACCGGTCTTCATCAATTGACAAGGCTAATTTTGCCAGATAATAAACAGCCATGTTTGCCCTTAAAATCCAAAAGATAGGCACCAGACCAAGCAACGATTTCTTCCACCTTGAATCCCACACACAACCTTTCCTTTGATACCATGCCTGCCAGAACACACAGTACATAAAACATCCAAATCACCAGGTTGCAGCTTAGCATAGCAAGCATACATAAAATCCAGGAAGTTGCTGTTCACACCACATAAGATCTCATCCGTAAAAAAACATTCAGCTCTCACAAACTTCACTCCGGCACAACCCCAAACCGCATTAACTGTTGACTCCATTTTACATATTACACATTATTACTTTTGAATTTTAATTTTAACATATATGCAAACCAAAAAAAAAACTATCATATCATTCTCCATCACTTCTGAATTTTCTTCTAGTTGCATATCATTCTCCATCACTTCTGGCTTTCCAATCAAGAAAAACTTTAAAATAGTGGAAAAGAAGAAGAAGAAGAAGATATTTTAGGGTTTGTAAAACAATAAATCACTTTTTTGGATAACAATATCGCATCCTAAAGAAATGGTCCTTATTAATTTATAAATTAAAAATGTCTAGAAAAAAATTATGCAAAAATTAAAGTTGCTAAAGATACCCGAAAAAATGAGAATTATATGTGTGTTGTAGACTATATGACTTTTAATAACACATCAACGTGTGAAATTCAAGGTTTTTTTTTTTTTTTTTTTTTTTTTTTTTAATTTTTTTTTTTTTTAATCCAGGTTATGCTAGTAGGTCGGGACCGGTGACCTACTAGCATAACCTGGATTATAGCTCCCACAAACGGGGAGATCGAGAGCATCCACAATAGGTGGGACAACACCCACCCTTGGGATTAATGGCCAAGGGGGACAAATAATATATATATATATATATATATATATATATATATATGCATACACCGGACGTTAAACCGTGGTGGTGGAGGCTCCTAAGGGAGAGTCCAACCACATTGGTAAAAGGTCGAAGTGTTGAAATTCAAGTTTTTCAACACACAAAGTTGGTTACGTATTGTGGATTTCAAGCTTTTTAACAATATTCAAAATTGTATAATTAGCTACGTACGTACGTCCAAAATTATGTGATGCAAGCAATTAGCAACTTTATATATGCTTTGTCATAATTACAATAAAGTGACTTTTTCACAATATATATTATTCATGCAATGTATGCAGTCAAAAGTATTTTTCACAAAAAAACATACCATCGTTAAAAGTTACATTTTCCATGCATGCATGTGTGGAACTAGATCCAAAATGGCCACAGCAAGAAAGGAAGATAGAAGAAAAACATAATTATTATATAAATGTACGTGTCAACCAGAATGTAATTTTTGCAAACAAGCATCACGTAGACATTCCTTTTATAGATGTCACATGGCATGTTTAATCATGGCACCTTAGAAAACGAACTACATAATATATAATATGATCAACTCAACACTCAACAGGGCACCAGTACAGCTAATCAATTGGCCGTACATTTCCCTATCAAGTATCAACTCAACAGTGGTCTTAGGGCTCTCAATAGCAATGGACAGCCTTATGGCATTATATATTATTATTATTATTAATGGTGTTGTTTTACGATCGACATGGTGGCCTTTCAAAGACCACATATATATGAAAGGGCGAACGGATTAGAGAGCAGCCGGGTCAGCTTTTTGAAAAGAGAAAAAAAAATTAATACATCATACCGGATTGACTTACGTCACCAATTATATCTTCATTTCCTGATCACCTGTTATATCAAACTATCCTATTAGATTATGTTATATTATATTAAACTTTAGACTATCATTTATCAAAAAAAAAAAACTGGTTTTTCAAAAAATGTACTCATCGTTTTATGACATGACAAGTGCATGCTAGCTAATGTACAAACTGATTGATCTACTCTCCCAATCCAAATCCATATCAAACTTGTGCAATTCTGTTTTAACTATATATTCAAGAGGGAATTGCACAAACATCCTCCCGAGATTCGATAAAATTACATAAATATGATAGTTTTGACTATATATGTACAAACTTCCCTTAACATTTAAAAATTATTCCACAAACATCCCATACCATTAGATGGATCCGTTAGTTAATGGTCAAACGTGTAAAAAGTCTAAAATACCCTATATTTTTATTTTAAACAAAATAAAAAAATTCAAAAAAAAAAGATAAAACAATATTAATTTTTTTTAGAAAATATGAATATATCTTAAATTTGAAAGCTAGAAAAAAAATCCGTCTTTAAAAATAAATAAATAAATATATATAGTCAATCTTTCTATTATCAATTCGAACTAATATAAAATATATCAGTTCTTTACATGTGGACATTGGATTTAAAAGATGCTTTGACAAGTGTATGCAGCCAAGTCAAAGTATTTAAATCCAATTGTCCACATGCAAGAAACTGATATATCTTTTATCAGTTCGAACTAATAATAGAAAAATTGTATATATAGTTTGTGCAATTCCCCCTTGATTTTAAATAAATTTAAATTTTAAAATTTATTTATTATTAAATTGTTTAAAAAACTATTTTTTTTATTTGTAAAGATGAAATATATATTTTTTTTGTACAGGTTTCAAATTTAAGATAATTGCATGTTATATATAATATTTTTTTTTTATCTTATTTTTTAGTTTATTTAAATAAAAATAAAGGGAATTTTAGATTTTGTATGCTTTTGACCATTGACTAACGGATCCATCTAACGGCAGAGGATGTTTGTGCAACAATTTTCAAATGTTGAGGAAAGTTTATGTATATATAGCCAAAACTGCCATATCTATACAATTTCATCAAACCTCGAGGGATGTTTGTGCAATTCCTCCTATATTCAATTGGTCTTTGCTAACTTGCCCAACCAAACTAGTTCCATTCTAACTAGATGTACATGCTTCCTTTATATGATGTCAAAATACCCAACACAAAAGGCAACGCAATCTTACATAAATTAAAACAATAGTCATGTTATTGTTACTATAGTAGTACCAACATTGACAGTTTGGTAGACCTAAAAATGAAAAATAAACACCGTGTAGTATCATTATTAAATTAAAGGGAATGAGAGAACATGTAATTTTACAGATTCCACCCAACATTTCTGTTTATGTAATTTGTTCAGTATATTCATGTTGAGTGGTAAGGCTTGTTAAGTCTCCCTATTTAAATGTATCTTTGCTTTTCAACTATTGAAATTTCTTCATAAAAAAATTGTAGTTTTCTTTTAGCCCACCCCAATAAAAAATCCTAGGTACGCCCTGAATATATGGTGCTAGTTATATATATATATATATGTGAGATATATTGTTTTCAACTTTCAAATCAACTCATGCACTACCGTGCTCATCGCATAATCAAGGACGGAGGGTGGAAGAAATAGGGAGGTTTCAAGTTAATAGTGGTGGGGCCAAATAGGTAATTTCATATATATATATATATATTATATCAAGTATTCAAGTGTCCCTTGGAAATTATGTTTTTTTTTTTTTTGTTGATATATAACAACTACTGGGATCAGCGAGAATAGACTCTACAAGCACAGCCCGGAATACTACTTCCACTATCAAGGAGAGGATACAAGTGGAATACAGCTACTCTCACAATTGGAGAGAGGAGAGCTCCCAGAATCGGGAGAGAGCAACTCACACTTGGGATTTAAAGGCCAAGGTGGGACAAAGAATATATATACAAATATATATGTACTCACTTGGCTTTGAACCGTGGTGGTGGAGGCTCCCAAGGAGCGTCTAGCCACATTGGCAAGAGGCCAAATGTGTGGAAATTATGTTTTTGTATCTGTAGAGTTCCACAAATTAATATTCATAGTTTCAAACTATGTTTATGATCATGAAATTATTAATTAATTTATTCATTAGTTTGCGTTATACAGTGGGTTGATATATATGATGATATCATGCATATTCGTATTATCATATGTTGTATACATCTTGGGTTTTAAGTAATTAAGATTTCTAGTATCAGCCAAAGAGAGGCGTCATTTCATGAATAAGAAAGTGTAAACAGCCATTGCACTTACAAAATTAACACAAGACATCAATTGGCTAATTGATGACTATATAATTGACTTTATATATTGAATATATAAATCACTTGATGAGAATCATTGATTCTCCAAGTATTAGATTAGATTATAAAATTATTGGTAAAATTAATTATTTAGTTTGATCTTATAAACTATCTAGGATGATTAATGACTCCAACTTCATGTCATTGTTAATGATCAAAAATCAACTACAAATTCAAACCCTCGAGAATCATAATCATATTTATATCTTCAAGTATTTTTAAACCGCTCCAAGTCTCCAACTAATTTCTTCTCAGCTGGTTCGAGAATATATATATATATATATATATATATATATATATATATATATATATATATATTTGATATAATTTAATGATAGGGATGGAGGAAATACTAACAAATCAGTCGTTAAGAAAAGGGAAAAAAAAAAGACAAATGAAAGGACAATGCATGACAATATAAAATATTTCCTTCAAAAAAATTTTTATAAAAAAATGACAATATAAAATATAAATTCATTATTTTAATTAATTCAATAATTGAGGGATATTCGGTGGTTGATAATAATAATTTTCATAAAGAAAAATAATAGATTGATTGTTAATTTGATTGAGTGACATAGATAATGGTCGGTGGTTCTTCATCATAGATGCTACAGATCATAAACATGCATTTCGATTGGAGCCTAAGAAATTTGTTCCCTTCTTCATATGAAACCAAACCAGAAGAATTTGGTCGAAAACGTATGCACTCGTTGTATCCAAATTTTTCTCTACCCAAACACGATGTTATTGAATAACAACACCGTCAACACGTGGGGATGGGAAGGCAACATCTAGAGAATTACCAAGCAGCCAAGGTTTTGGATTTCATGTGGGATGGAAATTAATTAAAAAAATTATTGTCTTTTGCCACAGATAACTAGGGGTGGCAAAAATCCCCGAGCCGTTCCAAATCGGCGGGGCTCCAATCCGTTTGGGGTGAAAATAGTGGGAAATTTCACCTTTTTGAGTTGGTGTTGTACGTGGGGCACCACTTTAATAACTTAAGTTTAAAATGCATTAAAGTAAGTGATTTCCAAAAATGCTCTTACTTTACACATTCTCTTACTTTGAAGTTTTCTGAGATTTTATTCTTTCATCTTCTTCATAGGGGTCTATTTAACATACCTCCAATGGAGGTCGAACATCATAACATTATCAATGCATATTCATTGGATAATTAATTTAGCGGCGCTATGCAATGCCCCCATAGCTTTTTTTTTTCAATTTAAAACCCTAATTGGGTTCCTTTTCATTTGTTTTCTGAGTCTTTTGTAAACCTTAAGCTGGTTGTGTGAATTTTGAATCTAATTAAAAAGGCTCGAAGACTATTTACAAAGTCTCGGAGATACAAAATTAACAAAAAAAGTTGATGGTTAAAAAGGCTCGGAGACTAACTGAAAAGGCTCGGAGATTATTTACAAAGTCTCGGAGATACCAAATTAACAAAAAAAGCTGATGGTTAAAAAGGCTCGGAAAAGACTCGAAGACTATTTACAAAGTCTCGGAGATAATTGAAAAGGCTCGGAGACTAATTGAAAAAGCTCGGATTACTATTGAAAAGGCTCAGACGGTGTTTCAAAAGGCTCGGAGACAGTGTTAAAAGGCTCGAAGATTTAAAATTGACAAACCTATTCATATTCCTTAAAAAAGCTCGGATTACTATTTAAAAGGCTCGGAGATTCAAAATTAACAAACTTATTCGTATTCCATAAAAAAGCTCGGATTACAATTTAAAAAGCTCGGAGAGTATCAAAAGGCTTGGAGACAATGTTAAAAGGTTCAGAGATTCAAAATTGACAAACCTATTCATATTCCTTAAAAAAGCTTGGATTACAATTTAAAAAGCTCGGAGAGTGTTTCAAAAGGCTCGGAGACAATGTTAAAATATTTGAAGATTCAAAATTGACAAACCTATTCATATTCCTTAAAAAAGCTCGAACTACAATTTAAAAAGCTCGGATTACTATTGTTATAGGTAAAAATAGTCGTGATAAGACACGTCATCACCATGGAAGGCCAGGTCAGCAGAGGTCAAGATAAGTCAACCTATGGAGTATGAACCTTCACGATAACTTACTCGGAAAAGAGGATAAGTAGTCCGACCACAAACAAAGACGATCAGCATGAGCAGCAGATCGGATTCGGACACACTCGGGCACACTCGGGCACACTCGGGCAAACTCACTCGGGAAACAATAAAACAGTCACCAACACTTGCAATCAGCAACCGGCAGGTCCACGATAAGCAACAATGTGGATCATAAGAGGTAAAAAAGGAAACAAGCAGTTCTCCCGTAAATAAAGGAGAAAGAGTTCCATTCAGAATTAAATACAGCCGAAAAAGGGAAGTACAATCTAAATAGGACTAGGAAACCGCTCGAGACTTGGGGGCCACAACACTAAACCCTAGCGGTCATCTTAAAACCCTAGATACAACATGTATAAATACCCCTTTTATTCATAAAGCAGGGGCACGCGAGAAGTAGAACAGGAGATAGAGAGAATCGTATTGAAAAGCTTGTAATCATTCTGTCATTCTTCATCTTGTAATCGTGATTCATAGTGGATTTGGCTTTGTTGCTAGAGGCAACGATCCCGTGGATGTTTCTCCGATCTTTTGGAGTTTTACCACGTAAATCACCTGTTATTTCTTTACAATCTTTGACCATACTCAAATATAAATTGCAGTAATTCGAAAACGAATCGCTGACTTGGTGATCACCAAAAATCACCGTCAACAATTCGAGACTCTTATCGAGACTCTTATTAGGGAAGGGCATTTGAAGGACATTGTTTTCAAAAAGACGGACAGGGCAGATGGACAGAAAGATAGCCGACAGGACGGACGGGCAAGAAAACTTAGTCCCAAGAAAGCTGAGGATGAAGGAGCAATTAACACCATCTTCGGAGGTCCAGCAACGGGCAAGAGTAACAGGGAAAGAACCCAGGAGATTCGGGAAGCTATGGAGGCACGGAGAGACCTGGACGTCAATTCTATTGAGCCCGACCCGAAAAGAATCAAGGAGGGCTGGGACCCGATCGTGTTCACAGAGGCCGACTCACACGGAGTGGATGTTAGGCCAAATGACGCACTAGTGGTCAGCGCTCGGATCGGCCATAGAGAAGTTCATCGAATTCTGATCGACAATGGGAGTTCGGCAGACATTCTTAGTGCAGAAGTATATGACCAGCTGAGGCTAGACAGGAAAGACCTACAGCCTTTTCCCACACCCCTTAGAGGATTTGGAGGGGTCGAAGTGAGGTCACTCGGCACGGTTAAGCTACCTGTGAAGATCGGGAAAGCCCCTTGCCAGAAAACAGTGCTGCTCGACTTTGTGGTGGTAGATACGGAAAACTGGCCGTATAATGCTTTACTGGGCCGACCATTTTTGAATAAAGCCAAGGTGGTGACAGCAACTTACGCCCTCATGATGAAATTCCCGACCGAATATGGTGTGGGAGTGGTCAAAGGGTCACAAGAGATGGCCCGTAGAGCAAACTTATCAGTATATAAAGATAGGGAGGTACGCCAGGTATACATGGTAACAGTCCAGCAAGAGGATAGAGAACCTGAAGAACAGGCAGAAGTGCCGAAAGATTTTGAGTTGGATCCCAGAGAAGGACCGGAGGATAGGGAAGACGAGCCGACCCAAGAGGTGGCACTAGACCCGGAGGATCCAGGTAGGACAGTGAAAGTAGGGGCAAGTTTGAGCGTACATGTCAAAACCGTACTTATTGCGCTACTAAGAAATTACAAGGATGTTTTCGCTTGGAGCCATGAAGATATGCTGGGGGTAGACCCGAAGGTGATTTCACATCATCTTTCCACCGACCCCGAGTTCCGACCCGTGGTACAAAAAAGAAGACTATTCAATCCAGAAAGAAGCGTCGCAATCAAGAAGGAAGTAGAAAAGCTACTTTCCGCGGGGTCGATAAGGGAAGTCAAGTATCCGGAGTGGGTGGCCAATGTGGTGTTGGTCAAGAAAAAGAACAAGCAATGGAGGATGTGTGTAGACTTTACAGACTTGAACAAAGCTTGCCCAAAAGATAGTTTCCCACTACCGAGGATCGACCAGTTGGTAGATGCGACAGCAGGACATGAATTGTTGAGCTTCATGGACGCCTACTCGGGATACAATCAGATCCGGATGAATAAGGCAGATGAGGAAAAGACGTCGTTTACCACGGACCAGGGTTTATATTGCTACAAAGTAATGCCATTCGGATTGAAAAACGCCGGGGCAACATACCAGAGGCTAGTAAACAGGATGTTTGCTCGGCAGATTGGAAAAAATATGGAGGTTTATGTGGATGATATGCTGACTAAGAGCACCACTGCAGAAAAACACACGGAGGATTTGAAGGAAACCTTTGACGTCCTAAGAAAGTATCAGATGAAGCTCAACCCAAGCAAGTGCGTGTTCGGGGTACCTTCGGGAAGGTTTCTAGGTTTTCAGGTGCACCAGAGGGGAATCGAAGTAAATCCTGAGAAGATCAAAGCACTAGAAGGAATGGCTTCACCCAGGACGCTAAAAGATGTGCAGAGGCTAACGGGATGCCTCGCGTCACTCAACCGGTTTATAGCCAAGTCAACAGACAAATGCGCCCCATTCTTTAAAGCAATAAAAAAGGGGAAAGGACTCGAATGGAGTACAGAGTGTGAAGAAGCCTTTCAAAAATTAAAAGAATATCTGGGGAGAGCACCAATCCTTTCAAAACCGGTGGTGGGAGAAACATTATACTTATACCTCTCGGTCACCGAGGTGGCGACGAGTTCGGTGTTGATCCGACTGGAGGAAGGAATACAAAAGCCAGTGTACTATACAAGCAAAGCGTTGTTAGCGGCGGAAACCAGATACTCGCCGGTAGAAAAAATAGCGTTAGCTCTGATCACCTCGGCCAGGAAGCTAAGGCCATATTTCCAAGCACATACAATAGAGGTATATACAGACTGCCCGCTGAAACTCATTCTTCAAAAGCCAGAAGTGTCAGGAAGGCTGACCAAGTGGGCGGTAGAGCTTAGCGAATACGACATCAGATACACACCAAAAACGGCCATCAAAGGGCAGGCGGTATCCGACTTTATAGCAGAATTCACCGAGCCAGACGCCGAGGTAAGGAGGGCAATGGAAGATGAACAGACTACTAAATTCCAATGGAAATTACATGTAGATGGGTCATCGAACACGCATGGCAGCGGGGCAGGAATAGTCATAACGACCCCCGAGGGGGACACTGTAGAATGTGCCATGAGGTTCGATTTTAAGGCAACCAACAACCAAGCAGAATATGAAGCCTTGCTGGCCGGTCTGAGAGTCTGCATAGCACTAGGGGCAGATGAGCTGGAAGTTTACAGTGATTCACAGGTAGTGGTCCATCAGGTACTGAATGAATACCAGGCCAGGGAAGAGCACATGATAGCTTATTTGGACATTGCAAAAAGACTACTTAAAAAGTTCAAAGCGTACAGAATCTCTCAGATCCCTCGGGAAGAGAACGAAAAGGCAGATGCTTTGTCCAAATTAGCTTCAGCCACCACAAGCATCAGATCCAAAGCAATACCAGTGGCGCACCTGACTAAACCAAGTACAGCGGAACCCGAGGAAATCATAATAGCAGAGATCCGACCTAGCCCGGGCGACTGGACATACCAACTCAGAAAGTACTTGGAGGAGAACATACTACCGGAGGATGCTGTGGAAGCTAAACGCATCAGATACAGGTCAGCCCGGTACACGATTCTGAGAGGAGAATTATATAGGAGAGGATTCTCGAAGGTATTGCAGAGATGCATTTCCGGTGAGAAGACTGGAGAGATCCTGAGAAGTATCCACAGTGGAGTATGTGGGAACCACACTGGGGGTAAAAGCTTAGCACACAAGATACTCCGGCAAGGGTTCTACTGGCCGACTCTGTTCGCGGAAGCGCAGCAATTCGCAGAAAGTTGCGAAACATGCCAAAGAGTAGCAAATGACATTCGGCGACCCCCAGAGTTGCTCAGAAACTTAACCTCGCCTTGGCCCTTTGCCATGTGGGGACTCGACCTGATAGGACCAATGCCCACAGGAACGAAGGGAGGAGCCAAACATGCTATTGTGGCAGTGGATTATTTTACCAAATGGGCAGAGGCAGAAGCACTTGTACACATCACCGAGGCAAACACTACCAGCTTCGTTAAAAAGAATATAATATATCGGTTTGGGATCCCGAGCATCATCATAACAGACAATGGGACTCAATTCGATAATAAGAAGTTCAGAGAAATGTGTGAAGAGTTCAAGATCGCAAACTACTACGCATCGCCTGCTCATCCTCAAACCAATGGCCAAACGGAGGCCGTGAATAAAGTAATCAAGCACACATTGAAGGCAAAGCTAGAGGCAAAGAAAGGTGGCTGGGCAGACAAACTGCCTGAGGTGCTATGGGCATACCGAACAACTGTGAGGTCTTCCACAGGGGAAACTCCTTTCGCGCTGGCATTCGGGACAGAAGCTGTTATCCCAGCAGAAACTACTTTCACATCCCCCAGGGTCCAGCTATATAGTCCCGAGCACAATATAGACATGCTGCAGCAGAACCTAGACGAGCTTGAAGAAATCAGAGACGCAGCACAAGTAAGAAATTCCGCATACCAGCAAAGGGCCGCTAGGTACTACAACTCTCATGTTCGGGAGCGGAGATTCCAACTCGGGGATCTAGTGCTGAGGAGAGTATCACCGAATACCAAGGATAAATCATCAGGATCCCTCGCCGACAAATGGGAAGGGCCATATATCATCAAGAGAATCGTAGGGCACGGGGCCTACATGATAGCCCGACCAGAAGGTAGCCTGGTACCCCGACCATGCAACGCACAATATCTGAAGATCTTCTATCCCTAAAAGAATCCGGTTATGGTTCTACAGTTTATTTATTCTGCTTTAGCTCAGTTTTTAGTTTCTGCGTTGAAATTTCAGATTTATTTATTAATTTCATGTTCATGATCATCTAATAAAGTTCAGTTGCAAATACGATGTGGCGGAATCAATAAAATCCATGAGCAATATTTCAATGGAGGTCACTCAAGGCGACCGAATAAACGCCGAAAAAATCGAGCGCTATAAGGCCGCGAAAGAGCGGACGAGTGGTGCTCGAAGGGAGGAAAAGCTGTAGTAGCATGCCCGCCTAGTTAAAGCGATGCAAACGCGTCCCTTAGCAAAAAGGCAAAACCGAGGCACCAGGATAACTGGGAAAATGCTCGGAGCGCCGCTAGAAAGACTAGTGAGATGCGCAGTCGTGTTGGCCGGTACAAAGTACCCCAACGATTCGACGAACCCTTGCGCAGATAAAACCAGGAGACGTCCTAGGTGACTTGTGCAAGGACCTCAACGTATGGTCGCGGCGAGCCCCGACGCAACGTGAAGGTTAAACAACCCCAAAAAATCAAAGGGTGTAAGCCAGTCACATAAGATACTCGGCAAAAAATTAGTTACCGGTTAAATAAGATACTCGGTCTAAATTGACAAGCCAGTTACATAAGATACTCGGCAAAAAATTAGTTACCAGTTTAATAAGATACTCGGTCTAAATCGATAAGCCAATCGCATAAGATACTCGGCAAAAAATAGAATGTAAGAGTAAAATTTGGTCTTATATTCATAGTGTATAGAAAGATACAATGTATGATGTATATATGAAAGATGTACAAGTATAGTTACAAAAAGGCTTGAAGATCAAGAGGAAGGCGCCGGGGGGGGTGAGCTGCTTCTGCCAACATCAGGGTCAGGCTCCATCACATATTCGCTCAGAAGACTGTCGTCCGATGGCCATACGATCACATCTTCTTCGTCATCCATCCAGTGACTGTAGTCGGTACCAGGAACGGGCCCCAAGTCGGGTATCTCGTTGTTAAAACTCGCCCTTTCACTGGCGTAAAAGGTAGAGAACGACTCGGCGGTCGGAACCTCAAGGTGCATGGGATGTGGCGTTTTTCCTTTACTTCTACAATACGCCCGCCACTCCTTCATCTGGATCCGGAGAGACTCCAAGGATGTATCCACATGCTTCCTAATTGACAGGCTCCAGTTGGCCCGGGCCCGATCAGTCGCCCTGTTCTTTTGCTTAAAAAATTCGCCGGCCGAGACCATTCCACGCTGGAACTCCCGAAGAAGCAGAGCATCATAGGCTGGAGATCTCTTAAAACGGTCAACGCTTTGTAGCTCCATTTCCAGCCTAGCTCCCTTCGACAGTTCCTTGGCCGTCAGGGCCTGACACTCCAAGTCGTCGATTCGACGTTCATAAGCAGACTTGGCGTCTTCGGCGTTCTGTTCGGCTCGAAGCAAGGCTTCCCGGGTGGATGACAATTGATCCTGCAAAGTCCTGACCTCCTCCGCAGCAGAAGATGCCCGTTGCTCGGCTTCCATTTACCGTGCTAAGCACTGATTTACGAGCATCTCACTTGACCTGGCCTCCTCCTGACGAGCTGATTCAGCTCGAGAACAGTGACCTTCGCTCTCCTTCAATTGGGCTTCTAGCCTTCTTATTTTCTCCGCTTGGGCTTCGCTAGCTTGGCAAGCCCCAGACATCTCGGCCACCATCTGCAACAAACAAATCAACAACAAATATAAATAAATAAAAAAAAGGAAGAATGCGAAATGACACATATGAGAGTCACTCACGTAGGAAGCGCTGTTGAAGAAATTGCGGAGTCGGTCAGACACAGTCCCGGTCCTGAAATGACTCCAACGATCCTCCCCAATATAGGCTCGGCCTGAAGCCATGGCCCTGAAAATAGTCTCGGGGGTGGGATCATCGATTTGGGGAGAGGAGCCCATATCACCCACATCGCCTTCGGGGAGTTCGGCGGACGGGGCCGCCCGAGGAAGGCCGGCTGAGCCACCAGCACTCTCTCTGACCTGCTCCCGCGGCGGGGTCACGCTCGCATCATCCTCCCCCTCATCCTCCGAAGAGGAATTAACATACGCAACTACTCGGGGAATCTTTGGGAAAGGGCGACCAGAAGAAAACAAAGCCTTCCTTTTCCCAGTCTGCCCAGCTTCAGTGTTGCTGTCCCCAGGAGTAGAAATCGGATCAGCAGAGGCAGGAATCTCCGAAGAAGAACGGTTCGGTTCAACTGAAGTCGGAAACTCCGGAGCTACCGCACCTGAAGGCCCCCCAACTGCTTCAAAAGGGACGTTTTGCATATCAGCAGCAGAGTGGGGAGAACCAGATCCGCTGGGGGGATTTGCCTGCTCGGGCTCAGAGAGATCCCCTATTTTTTCTTTCCCCTTGGAGGAAGGACCTGCGGGATTGCCCGAATCAGCAGAGGTCCTACTTACTCCAAAGTTCCCCGAGGTGCCCTCAGCTCCCGCCGAACACACGGTCGGTTCTTGATCGTGAGCCTCCTCGGGCACATAATCGGGTACTCCCTCTTCATCATCTCCCTCGGGAACGTTCCCGGGAGTACCCTCGTCAGATTCGTCTTCAGGAGGGGCTATCCCAGCATCTCGCTGACGAAGGACTGCCTTTCGACTCGCCTCGACGATGCCTTTCATCCGGCGTGCCAGACCATCACTGACTATATCTACATCAAACACTTAAAAAAAAAAAGAGAAGAATCCGAGTTAGCAAGCAAGCTTAGAAGTCAGGTTGCAAATAAAAAATGCATACAAGAAGTAAACTTACGGCGTCTGCGGCACGCGGAAATCTGAGGGAAGAGATGGGCCTTGATCATTTTCCCCTCTCTATAGAGATAGGGTTTTCCCCTTTTCTCTAGGGGGCGGACTGCTGCCCGAGCCAAGGTCTTCAGCTCCTCATCAGTAAAAGCTGAAGTTAGATGGTTCCACTGCGGCGTGCAGAAGTACCGAGGAACCCGGCAGGTCATCTGAGTGCCGTCCAAGTCGAAACTAATCGACTGGCCCCAGTCTTTGCCCACGAAGAACCAGCTGTTCTTCCAAAACTTGTTCGAGGTCGGGAAGCCCCAAACGAACCCTTTCATCTTCTCGTCCGTGGTCGGTTCGACACTGCCCTTGACCACGACATTCTTTGGAATCCAGAACTCGGGCTGGTTCGACTGGAGAAAATAAATCCCGGTCTTCCCCACTGGCCTCAGCGAATAAAAATGGCGAACCTCGCGAGGGGTGGGAGGTGGCCGCTTCATTCTATGCCACATGTGCCACATGCACATCAGGATGCGATAACTGTTCGGCGTTAGCTGGGCCGGAGCGAGTCGGGCTTCAGCCAAGAACCAAGTAATAAAAGGCTGAAGAGGAAGAGTGACGCCGCAGGTAAGCATGGACCCGTAAATTGCTACGTGGCCGGGGGGTGGGTTCCATGCAGCCCGACCTTCGGCTGGAATCAGTGAAATCTCATTACTGTCCAAATCGAACCGTCGCATATATCGCGTTATCTCGTCAAGGCCGACCATGTTCGGCTCAACATCATAAACGCAAATACGCTCGGGGGAGAAGGGAATACGAGCGGCCCTGTGCTCCTCTTCAATATCATCTTCAATAATCCTTTGGGCCGCCACTCGGCTTTCCCGAGAATGCGAGTCTTTGTAAACTTTGCGAGTGGTCATCCTCTTTCCTGGTCTTCTGCTCGGGCGAATATCAGTACAAGCAGAAGAATCCGACCAAGCTTCAGGTTGGTATGAGTAAGGTGGTGATGAACTGGCAGAAGCAGAAGGGATCTCTGAAGCAGGAGGAACCTCAGAAGTTGCAGGCCTTTCCGGAAAAAGTCCAGAAATATCAACGTCGATATAGCGCGGCTGATCGAAACGGGGCTCGTCTAATAACCTGTGAACAACCGACGCAGTGAAAGCATCATTTCGCTCAATAGCAATCATACCAACAGTAAAAAGACGATATCTAGCTCCGGAATCCATAAAGACTAACCTTGATGAAGTAAAGAATGAAGACGGCGCAGATCGCAGAAGAAAAAGCCTCCGAGAAAAAATCTGGGGGAAGAAGCAGGTAAACTCAAGGATGGCAGGGTTAGAAAAAACGGGCTAGTAAACCAAACAGAAAACAGAGGATCAAAAGGCACAGATAAAACCTCCTTCAAAGAGCACGCAAAGATACTGAAAGAGAAGATAAAAAGCGAAAAATGAAAGAAAAAGGTGAAAGAGAAGAAATCAAAACCAAAATATATAGGCGACGTCCCGATTTTAAAAATACCAAAACCCTAGGAGCGGTTGCAGAAAAAGCGGGAAAAAAGAGGGGTTAGGACTAATGACGTGGGTTGAGCGCAGACGAGTAGAAAGGTCACATCCCATAAATACATCGTACCACAGCCAAACAAATAGGGACAAGTGGCAGCAAGGGAACGTCAGGCGCCGCCAAAGAGCAGAAGCATCGCCATCATAAAGATTTGAAATGATTGATAAATCAAACGTGTGCGGTCGCAATTAAAACACGTCATTTAAAGCTCTGATCCAAACGAGGATACTTTAATACAGGAAACGACAAGTAAGGATTAACTATAAAGAAACATTGAAGTTAAATATTAGACCCGAGAGAACTTGACTAAGCGTGATCGGCTCAAATATTTAAGGGGGTATTGTTATAGGTAAAAATAGTCGTGATAAGACACGTCATCACCATGGAAGGCCAGGTCAGCAGAGGTCAAGATAAGTCAACCTATGGAGTATGAACCTTCACGATAACTTACTCGGAAAAGAGGATAAGTAGTCCGACCACAAACAAAGACGATCAGCATGAGCAGCAGATCGGATTCGGACACACTCGGGCACACTCGGGCACACTCGGGCAAACTCACTCGGGAAACAATAAAACAGTCACCAACACTTGCAATCAGCAACCGGCAGGTCCACGATAAGCAACAATGTGGATCATAAGAGGTAAAAAGGAAACAAGCAGTTCTCCCGTAAATAAAGGAGAAAGAGTTCCATTCAGAATTAAATACAGCCGAAAAAGGGAAGTACAATCTAAATAGGACTAGGAAACCGCTCGAGACTTGGGGGCCACAACACTAAACCCTAGCGGTCATCTTAAAACCCTAGATACAACATGTATAAATACCCCTTTTATTCATAAAGCAGGGGCACGCGAGAAGTAGAACAGGAGATAGAGAGAATCGTATTGAAAAGCTTGTAATCATTCTGTCATTCTTCATCTTGTAATCGTGATTCATAGTGGATTTGGCTTTGTTGCTAGAGGCAACGATCCCGTGGATGTTTCTCCGATCTTTTGGAGTTTTACCACGTAAATCACCTGTTATTTCTTTACAATCTTTGACCATACTCAAATATAAATTGCAGTAATTCGAAAACGAATCGCTGACTTGGTGATCACCAAAAATCACCGTCAACAACTATCAATTGCTAATTCTTGTCGACTTCATGATTGTAGTGCCACCGCCGGTAAGTTCATCATTAGATTTTCAAGTGTATGTTGTTGTAGCCGGTTGCTTTCTCTCTCTACTGTTTTTTCTCTCAACTATTTTCTCTCTAGGTTTGAAAACGACAGAAAGTGACAAAAAATGGGTATTTTTATCTGGTCACCTAAATAGGTGTCTTTTAAACGTGAATTAGTAATGTGGTGACTTTCTTATAAAACCCGGCCCAAATAGTGACAAAATTTTTTTGACCCCACCGTTTAGGGCGGGTTTGGAGCACTTAAAACGGGGTTCGGGTCGGGTTTGGGCCAAACTTTTTTGACTCAGTTTTTTATCAGGTCGGGTATGGGTCAACACCATATGCCTTGACTCGACCCGTTTGACCCTTGTATTTATATAATTATATATAATGTAGTTAAGATACACCAAGCCCAACAAATATTGATCACAACCAAACGGCCTCTATCCGGTCAACTCTCTCTTACTTAAACATTCCAATCAATTCAGTTTTCATAAACTCAAAATATAATATCATATGTTGCTCACAATTTTATAAAAAAACTTACAGTTAATGCACTACTCGCTAATAATACCATCATCGAACCTAATAATATTATCATAATGCAAAATTTGGAGATCATATCATATATATATATATATATATATATATATATATACAGAAATTTTATTATCAGTTCGAACTGACAAAAGTTATATCAATTCATTGCATGTGGGTCACTGGATTTAAATACTTTGACTTGGCTGTATGCACTTGTCAGTCAAAGTATTTAAATCCAGTGGCCCACATACAAGGAACTGATATAACTTTTGTCAGTTCGAACTGATAATAGAAAGACTGTATATATATAAACACATTAATTTTCAAGTTAGCACCCCCTCATTGTATTACTATCAGTACCTTTTAATGAAAACTATTGGATTTAAAAGATGCTTTAATAAATACATGTAGCCGAGTCAAAGCATTTAAATCTAATGGCTTTAAAAGGTGTTGATATTAATACAATGAATGGGTGCTGACTTGAAAATTATTATTATTATTATTATTATTATATATGCCTTCGATAGTTCGATGCTTCATTCATGTGTTTATTATTTTAATTTAATCTTGGATACTGTGATTAAAATCTCAGTTCTCGTATTTAAATTTGCTAATCAATTGTGATAGTCTCTTGTATCAAAGTAAATCACACGTGATTAATTGTGAAAAAAATTAGGGCAAATTGCAATATAGTAACCTTCAGATTTTGCATAAAAACACGAATTATATCAATTTTATTGTAATGATATAAAAATACCTTTGACCATGCTAACTCAAAGATAACAGTTAACCAAATTAAAATTATGGAATGTCTATTTGCTACAAATTTAAAATACTTATAATTATTACAATATTAATTATTTAAATAATAATAAAAAATAAAAAATAAAAAACTCTATAAAATCAGAGATCTCCTCCATTTTGGAGAAGATCAATCCTCCAAAATAGATGAGATTTAAGTCACATCTCCTCATTTTGGAGGAAGTCTTTGATCGATCTTCTCTATGATAGTTTTCCTTATTTTATTTTATTTTTAAAGAGAATTGAACGCAAGCCTTATGCATTAATGTTAAGTTTTGAGAGTTCCGATGATAGCTGACCATTTTGATACGTTGTGTTCGGTTCGGTTGCTGCCATAAAATACGATGTCTCATGTCTCCTTGCAAGCGCCACGTGAAGTTGTCAATGCTCCACTCTCTTAATAACACCATCATCAAACCTAATAATATTATAATAATGCAAAATTTGGAGATCAGAACTTTTTTTTGTATTTAAAAGAAAAAAAAAAAAACCTGTCGTCATAATTCATAAAGTTTTTATCTTCTTTTTTTTTTTTTTTTTTTTTTTTTGATAGTAATAAAGTTTTTATCTAAACTATGGTTAATGCTTATAAAGTGACTTTTGTTTAAGATTTTTTTTTTTTTTTTTATTTGTTTGAAATTATCGGGGAAAAGGTCAGAGGGCTACGTAATCCTACTGATATTGAGTAATATATTAACGTTTCGAATATTTATCATAATAATCGGGAGATCTCTCTCTACACATACCAATACTTATGTATAATGAGACCACAAATATCTCTTGATGGTATTAGTGTCAGAAACATTTGTTTTTGATAGCCATTGTCCTATTGATAAAATAAATAAATAAATAAATAAAAATCTACGTGCCTTTGTTTTACTACTAATAATCACATATCATTTATAACTTGTGAGTAAATGCAAATCCAACAAAAACTAAAATAGTAAAATTATCTTAGTTTGTGATTTGAGATATTCCCTTCTTCATTTATCATAATCACTTTATAAATATACTACTAACGTTTATAGTGAGGGGTTTTAATAATTAAAATTGTGATATTATCCTGATCCTGCATGTGTCCATAATCAGCTCTCTTTCGATTTAATATATCAATTCTAGTCAACAAGTAATACGAGTGATGGTGAAAACCAGGTAAGCTAGACCATTGATAATTGATTTACCAATCTCAATGGAAATTTAAACGTGAAGAATAGTACTAGCTAGCTTTTATAATTCAGCTAGTAGCGGGGCATCTCTTATCTGCTTTAATGGGAAATTGATATTAGGGTATGTTTGGTTGGGCTTTTGAAAATCCTCTACTCGTAAAAGGTCTACTTGTAGTAGATCTAATTGAAATAGAGCTTTTGAAAAAAAAAAATATAGTTATTTGGTTGGTAATTACAAACGCACTTTTATAGCAGTAGACCGTTTGGTTGTAACTCTCAAAAAGTCTACTGAGATATTAAATTACTAAAAAGGATATATTATTTATTCACTCTAAAAAAAATTGAACTTAAAAGATTTTCTACATGTTAACTACATTTTCTACTGCACAATAATAATAAAATTCAAAACTTTCACCATATAAACTTAAAAGATTAAAAAAATAACCATAAAATATTAAATTTTCTATAAAGTTGAAGCCTTGTCAAAGATTAAACAAAAGGAAAATGATCAATATTTCATACAAAGGTAAAAAGTTAAATGGAAAAAATATTTAAAATATGAACATATTATAAAAAGTATAAGCATCATCAAACAAATAAAATAATAACATAATTTTAATGAAAAAAATAATAATAACAACATCAATCAACTTTCATTTGAATATATATATATATATAAACATCAAGTGCATTACATAAATCAAATAGTAATTGTCAAATAGATAAACATAATCTCAAAGCAATTCATTACATAAATAAAAAATAATACCAAATCTAAAAATTTATTCTAAGCTTGCTCTAGAAACATAATTTGTAGGGCATAATCCTTAAGTGCAACAAACGACTATCTGTTCTCCTTCTTAAGAAAAAGTCTAACTGCCTTCATAAAAAGCTCACTTCCTCTCTCAATTTCTGGAATGCCAAGTAACATTTCGATCACATTTGCAATGCTAGATTCATCATTCTTACCATCCACTGAATCACATAATCGATCTAATTGTTTGGATAATGTGACAGCAGACCCTTTTTAAGCTTGAAATATATTTTTTCTTTCCTTAAATTTCCTTGTAAAGTAGATTCTGGTATAGTCCCAAGTGTGTTATTCCCATCAGTATTATCTATTTCATTAATATTTGTTTCTACAGTAGGTATAAACCCCATATATGGTGCCCAAGATCCTTCCCCAGTAGCAGCAACATCTCTGAACAAAATATCTAACTGGTCAGCACTCTTCAAGCCTTTTGTTCGAAATTTAGATGCATCCGGATTTTCCTACATTAATATCAAAATGCATATATAATATATTAAAATTTATTCTTAAAAAATAATTAATTTTTCAATTAATATTATAAGACTAGAGTAGGAAATTGTACATTTAATTTGTTGTCCCACCATTCTTCACTAGTATCAATTGTTTGTTTAACATGATCCCAACCAAGGCCAGTTTCTTTTCTAACTAGATTTGTCCAAAGCTGCCACTCTCTCTTAAGATTATCACATTTATTTTTCTTCTATTTTTTACTATAGTTCTTATTAATCGTTTGTGCCGATTTGGTCGAAATATTTTTCCAACCTCTTTGTTGAAGTGACCATTTGGTCGATTACCAGCTAAAACTTCATAAACACAAATCTTAACAAATGTGTCAACATATAAATCAGTCCATTCTGTCTTATTTCTTTTCTGATTTTCATCCACACTAGGTTCCATTCTAAAAAAAAAAAAAAAAAACTATTTCATAAATATTAAAATAAACAAGCAACCAAAAAAAAATTCCATGGAATATTATATAAATTAACTGCACACAACCAACAAAACTCACAATACGGCAGTACAACACTCACAATAGCAATACAACACGAGCTGCAAGAGTAGTACAACACTCACAATATTCATAAAGAAGAAAACGTTAAGTACATAAGCAAACACAAGTTGAATAAATTTTTTTGACAAAAACGTAAAGTAAACAAAGCTAGTATTGTAAAACTTTTGACGAACATTAAGATAAACAAATAAACAATAAAGATATTAATGAAGAAAAATTATACATACCGTTCTTTTGCATGTGTAAAGCAAAGAACCGTTCTTTTGTATGGGTAGAGCAAAATTATAGACTATCTGTAGAGACTAGAGAGCAAAGAATAAAGAATATAAATAGGTTCCAGGGTTTTATTTTAATAAGGGTATTCCATGTTAATAATAAAAAATTAGAGATATATAGGTCAAATACTTCTTTTTTTAAAAGGTCTATTTTGAAAAGCTCATAAGGAGGAGCTTTTGCCTAGTAGAGGTTTAAACTCTACTAGCCTCTACTGAATTTAAAATAGACAATTCTAAAAGCTCAACCAAACAACTTTAAAAAACTCAAGTAGAGGTTCGTAGACCTTTTGAGCCAGTAAAAAGCCCAACCAAACAAGCACTTAGTATCCTATGCGGAGAGGCTTTATATAACAAACAATTAACCTAATCAACAACATTCATATATATATATATATATATATATATATAATTTTTCTATTGTCAGTTCGTCTTGATATAAAATATATCAGAACGAAGAATGTGGACCATTAAATTTACATATTTTGGCTCAAAGTGTATGCACTTGTCAAAAACAAGGAAAGAGAAATGTCAAGCAAAAACGTAAAGGTATGACCTTGTGTGATGCTTTTTCCACTTAAGTCGGTCCAATTTTAAATAAATAAAAAATATATATATAAATATATATAAAACTTGTTTTCTATCTTATTTATTATTTTTCTTTGTACGTACTTTAGTAATTTAAATAACAGATTAATACTATTAAATTAATTAAGTGGAACAATTTAATAAAATTTCCATTTTAATAGTAGTTTATTTTATGGGATTTGTTTTTTATTTTGTTACATAGAATAATTAGTAGAATTTTCATTTTAGTAAGATTTATTTATTTATTATTTTATAAGATTTGTTTCCTATTTTTTTTAGATATTTTTTTTATCTTTTAAAGGAAATCCTAGTGTTGGGGGTAGAAAATGTGTCTTAATAGTATTTATTTTATGGGATTTGTTTTTTATTTTGTTACATAGAATAATTAGTAGAATTTTCATTTTAGTAAGATTTATTTATTTATTATTTTATAAGATTTGTTTCCTATTTTGTTTAGATATTTTTTTTATCTTTTAAAGGAAATCCTAGTGTTGGGGGTAGAAAATGTGTCTTCGGTTGTTAGACGTGAATAAAACAACACATATTGTCAAAAAAAAAAAAGAATAAAACAACACGTGGGGATGGGAAGGCAACATTTGTCTTTGCTCGTTATATAAATATATATATATATATGTGTGTGTGTGTGAAAATACCTCTTTTTGCCGTTGGAATATCTCTATTTAGATCATATTTCTTAATAGTATTTGATTTTAGACAATTTCAATAGACCCCTAACACAGTGATGGGGTCAATTTGGAAAAAATAAAAAATAAAAAGTTATAGAAGTTACAATTAGTATATTGTTAATTCATATATATATATATATAAATTAATTAGGAATTTAGTATATGGAATTCAACGAAATCCAAAAGCAGCCAGGGTTTTGGATTCATATGGGATGGAAATTAATTAAAAATATTCTGGTCTTTTGCCACACATAACACATGTTCATTAAAAAATTACCAAGCAGGAATTTTCTAATCAAATAATTTGTCTCGATCCAATTCTTGATTTGTCAATTTGATTCGTTGAATTGGGTATTTTTTAAAAAGCTTTCGATATTGACAGGATTTGAGCCACTGACCTTGGAGTCATTTACCTAAACCCTAAACTCGTCTATCTACCAATTGAGCTACGCCCATGTTGGCAATTGTTTTAGCTTTTTACTGTTTATTCAATATAAAATTGTATAGTCTACTTTTATTAAGATTGGATTAAGTGGTATATAAAAATAAAAATAAGATGGGATTAAATCACATATGTTTACCGTTTCATTAATCTTAATTAATTTTCAAAGACTTTTTTATAAATAAATAAAAAAGTGTACCATTAATATTTGTTTTCTTTTCAACCATTACAATTTGGGTTTTAAAAATGACGACATGATTGAAACTCACAAACTCATTAATACAAGTGAAAATGATATACCATAATTCCACAAGACCAATCACATTTATCGGTATATATAGTATCATATTTAAGACATCTAAAGTAGTAACCGCTTATTATGGTTTGGTGATAAATCAAGCAATGTCTCAGGTTCAAGACTTCAAGTTGCACAACCATAGATAGTATATATATAAAAAATAAAAATAAAAACATCTAAAGTTGTATTTATTATATATTTAACTTGTGTATGATTGCGAGCAATAGAGATCTTTCTGATTTGTTTGATTTTAATTTTCATATTATATTTATAATATTTTTAATTTTTTGCTATTGAATTTTAATTTAATAATAGTATCCGTAACATTATAGATCTGTATAACCCAAGTAACATGTTACATGTAGTTATGAAACCACAACGTGGAGACCTGAGGAGATGCAAAATGATGGTAAACATTTATTTTTATTTTTTAGTGAAAGCACGCCCCACATGTTATTAAATATTTCCTTAAGAAGTTAAAATGAAAAAAAATATTATAATTCCGTGAAAAAATGACAATACAGTATTAAAAGGGGAAAAAAAGGGAAATTATTATTCTCTCCCCTATAGTTTGCCGTATTCTCCAGTCTCCGGAATTTCCCCCCTTCCATGCGGGAGGGGGGAAATTGGAGAATTTTGAAACAAGAGAGGGCAGACTGGAGAATATAGCAAACTATAGGGAAGAGAATGATAATTTCCCAAAAAAGAAGAAGATAAGAAGCTGTATAACCTAGTTTTTTTTTTTTTTTTTTCATAAATCTAATTAGAGAAAATAAAAAACGAAATAAACAAAAAGGAAAATCAGAACTCTGCTGCAGAACTCACATGCTTTGCCTTTCTCTTCAATAAAATTAAAATTGAAAGACAATATATGTTTGGAGAATTGCAGGAGCCGCACATGACATAATCCAAAACTTCCGGATTCAATTAAATGGACGACCATATTTGGAGGAAAGGAATAGAATCAAACCCACAACCAGATGGCGTAAGGTGTGACTTGTGAGGGGTAAACCATTGGATCAACCTTATCTTATCTAATATTTATTAAATTATTCAAAATATTAAATATATTATTAATATAATGTACCGTCTTTCTATTATCAGTTCATCCTGATAATAAATATATCAGGACGAAGAATGTGGATCACAGATTATGGAGAAGTTTTGACAAGTGCATACACTTTGAGTCAAATAAAACCCACCTTCCTTTTCAAAATAATAATAATAATAATAATAATAATAATAAAACCTCATGTTCACTTGTCACTAGTAATTTTTTTTCTTGAATTTTTATTTTCATAAACCCTAAAATTTGCTTTTTACACATATACAAAATATTATGGAAGAGTCTTAGAATGATATAAAAAATCTATAGGAATTGTTTAAGAAAGATATCAAGCATCTAGAAGAATTGTCTAAGAATAATAATAAAACCTCATATTCACTTGTCACTAGTAATTTGTTTTCTTGATTTTTTTTTTTTTTTTTTTCATAAACTCTAAAATTTGCTTCTTACACACATACAAAATATTATGGAATAGTATGAGAATGATAAAAAAAATCTAGAAGAATTGTTTGAGAAAGATATCAAGCATCTAGAAGAATTATCTAAGAATGAGATCAAACATCGACAACCAGACGAAAACGACACTACATACACCAGCAACAACCAAAACAATGAAATCACACCAAGAATCGCAACAAAAAAAACATAATCTTGGACGAAATGAAACCACACCAAAACCCTAACTTAAAGCACTCAAACAAATCATCAGAGATGATCAATATCATACTCCCAATCTACCACCAACAATCCAATTGACTACAGAAAAAAAAAAAAAAAAAATCGCATCTAAAAAGGATGATTTCACCATGAAATAAAAAGAAAAAAATAAGTCATGCAATGGATGTAAGAAACTGTATAGAGAAACTGTTCTAAAAAAAATTTTGTATTGAGATTTGAGAGATCGGGGTGTATTTTATTTATTTATTTATTTATTTGAAAAGGAGATGGAGTGTATTAAGTTTTTTTTAAAAAGTAAAAGGGTAATTCTATAAATAAATCAAAAAATTTAAAAAGTAAGGTATAAATAATTCAGTAAAGGGTGTCAATAGCACCGCTATTTTATTTTTGCTTCGGAGAAGTTGAAATTTCAACCATAAATAATAATCCACATCACCTCTTATTAGAGATTGTTGTGCACCTTCATTCCATATTAGTGGTCATGGTTCGAATCTTACCATACATATTTTAAAAATATGTGTGAGGAGTTTTATCTTAAATTTGGGGAGTAATTATCTGGACCACACATGTATTTTCTGATCTTGGCAGATCCCGACAGTCCTATTGTAATAGTTGTGAATCGAAATACTTAAAAAAAAAAAAACATAAATCATAATAATAATAATAATAATAAATAGAGAAATATATCCTGTTATAGATAGGGATGGCAACAGGGCGGGTCGGGGTTGGGGAATGCTTTTCCATCCCCATCCCCGCCCCCTAAAACCATCCCTATCCCCATCCCCATCCCCATCCCCGTCCCCGCATTAAGAGAAGCGGGGCCGGGGCCGGGGATTCCCCGTTGGAGGGGTCTTCCCCATACCCGCCCCATTCCCCATCTAATATAGCTATACATTTAAAAATTTCAACTTAAAACAAAGAAAAAAAAGTAGAAATTTATATTTAATCCAAAGTCAAAGATTCTATAAAATAAACAAACTTCTAAAGTTTAGTTAAAAAAAAAAAAAAAAAAAAACTATTTATGTTAAAAAAATTAATGTTAAATGATATTAAAAATCTAAATATTATATATTATATTATAAATATATTCTAAGGTGGCTCTCTGTTTTGTTGCGTTTGTTTTGGGTTTCTTTGGTTGTCTTTGGGGCCTTATTTTCTTCGTTTTGTTTATTTGCTTTTCTATGTTGTTATGTGCTTTTGAGCTGTTTTGTTGCTCATTGTTTTTGTTTCTGTGCTCGTGTTTTGTGGCTTTGATTTGTTTTGCGGCTTTGATTTGTTTTGCACGCTTTAATAAAATCTTCTCTTCTATATATATATATATATATATATATATATATATATCGAGGTGGGGAGTGCTTCCCTCGTCCCCGTCCCTGAATATTATCCCTCATCCTCACCCCGTTTAGGGCGGAGCCCCGTCCCTGTAGGGAATACTGTCATCTCTAGTTATAGGAGTATATAAGGTTAAGTTTTGTCCCAATTATTGAAAATAAATATCTCAATGATTAAATTGTTCAATGTCAAAATAAATAAAAAAATACAAAAATATTGTGTCTAAATTAATAATATTAAAAACAACAGGAAAAAGGTGTTTCAATTAATAATAATAATAATTAAAAAAAAAAAGAAGGAACATGGCCACATGGCGATTTGCGTTCGAACATACGTCGAAGGATCGGACGGCACACACATCAAAGTACCCATAAGCTGACCCAATCCAGCTTTCATATACAATTCATGTCAATTTTTAATCATTTATCACCTACAATTTGCTCATATGACATGACTAATTGAAAATTAATCTCATCATTCGCCACAATAAGCCATCAGAAAAAGGACAAGAAAAAAACAATCAACATTAAAGCTTATGGTTTATTTATTTATTTATTATTTGTTGGTATCTATCTATCTACCAGGTATGTTTTTTCATTTTTATTTTTTTTAAGCTTTTGTTATTGGTAGGATTCGAGTCTCTGATTTGAAAGTCATTTACCCAAATCCTAAGACCGTCCATCTATCAGATGAGCTATGCCCCTATAGGCCGTTAAAGCTTATGTTATTAAATCAACTTTAGTTTTTCTTTTCTTTTCTTAACATGTGTTATGAAATCATCCTAAAATGAGTATTAAAATTGTAAATTCGACTTGCATTATCTGTCCTAAATTTTAAATTCACGCTAAGTTATATTTTTATGACTAATTGGCCTCCTGACTTTGAATACAATTTTTTAATATCTTTATTATAAGAAGCTAACCTCCACCTTCTACATTCCAATATATGTCTCTCAAACTCTAAGCTCTTTTTTTTTGTTATTAACAAATGGAAATATCATCACTCATCATCACAGAGAGTGAAGCTCAAACCACATCTTCCACTACCTCCTCCTCCACCACCACCTCTTCTACTTCTTCTACTTCTTCTTCTTCACCTCCCAATTCAACATCAAAACTCAAGTCACAGAAGAAGAGGTCCAACAACAGAAGAGATCAAGAAGCTGACAATGAAAGCAAGAAGAAGGTCATGACTAGTGAAAGTGAAGAAAATGCTGGGACTACTACTACTACTACTACTACTACAAATCATCCGACTTACAGAGGAGTGAGAATGCGTCAATGGGGAAAATGGGTATCCGAAATCAGAGAGCCGAGGAAGAAGTCAAGAATTTGGTTAGGGACTTTCGAAACACCTGAAATGGCAGCTCGAGCTCACGATGTTGCAGCTCTAGCAATCAAAGGCCATTCTGCTTTCCTCAATTTCCCAGAACTTGCTCATGAGCTTCCTCGTCCAGCCAGTGCTTCTCCAAAAGACATCCAAGCTGCAGCCACCAAAGCAGCTGCTTCTCTCCACAAACTCCATCAACACGAAACAGAGGACCTTGTTTTCATTCACTCCCCTGCTACGGCTTCTTCACACGAAGACACTCAACAATCACTAAATAGCAATAATGATGATACTTTTTTAGACCTTCCTGATCTTTTACTTGATGTAAGTCATCAAATTGATGAGTTCTGGGGATCAATTTCATGGCAGCTTCCTGAAACAGAGCATGTTGATACTGGATTCTGGTACGAAGAAGAGCCGTACAACTTGTGGGATCACAACAATTAGATATATATATAGATCATATAGTAGGATCAAGTAAATTACTGCTCCTTCAACGATAACACAACATATTAATCAGAAAGTTTTATGTTTTCAAATTTTTTTTTCTCAAGTTATATTATGTGACCTTCTTCTATTGTCTGTGACTTTCTTCACTTCACTTCTTTTTTATTTCACTGCATGGAACATTGTATATAGAAGAGAAATGACAGAATTTCTTGTTTCATGAGAGTGAATTTGGCCTGTAAACTTTGTGTTTCCTTGAACAATTTGCTTGAGTTAAAATTTTCTTCTTGTTTCTTTTTTTCCAGTATGTTTCTATAGCAACAGCATTCTTTCTCTAGTTAGATCGGTTCTCAAACCGAAAACTAAACGTCTAGTCACGTAACGTTATAGAACCCGCTTTCACAACATTACTTAATTTTGATCCTGATATTTTCTTTCATGTAAATCACGTGAAGAAGCATGTGGTGAGGTGTGGCGTGGGGCGTGGGTGAAATTTTTTAGTCAATATTGGCAACTAAGGCACGAGCTAGACAGATTTTGACCAGTGAAGATAATGAATTAAAAAACACGAAAAATGAATCGGATTATTCTTATTTCTTCTGGCATGTACAACCATGTTCTTCAAAGTGTTGTGGAAGAAGCAGCAAACCCAGATAATGATTTCTTCTACTTCACTCCAGTACTTAGCTACTTCTGTCTTCTTGTGGGTATCTACACAAAGGATTATTCGAAAATCTAAATTCTAATATATGAGTGGTCGGCTTTTAGACTAAACAAGGCCTATCAGAACCAGCCAGCAGAAATTTATTGTTTTGGTAGTAAAGTTGAAACATGAAATGCCCAACAGAAAATGACTTGTCTTGAGTGTGACAACTAGCATCCAATGTTCTACTACTGATTTTATTAATTAACTTGTATCAAGAGTTAACTAGGTGATGGTTAAGGAGACGATCGACAAGAATTAATAAGTCGTCCAATAATATGAACATATCATGTCAACATATAAAGTTGTAGATGAATGATGCTTTCATGTCATAATTATAATCAAATTGATGGATAGACATTCGTGTTACGGTTTCATTGGATTGCCATATGAATTGATATGATCACACATAAATATAAAACAAGTTTCATATTTTGGATATTAATTGAGAATGGTAGTTTGAGGTTTGTATTTATTTATGTGGGGAACATAATGGGGCAGCATAAAGGTTGAAAAAGAGTTACCAAATGGAATAGATCGAAGATGTTAGAAGAGAAATGGTAATAGATGGATCGAGACATCTTTTTCTTTCTTTTAAGTTGGAAAATGCTTTTCACCCCCAAAAATCATTAATATACTTGTATGCTTTTTATGCATATATAACTAGCTTCTCTTTTGTGCATTTACATATTCCAGTTTCTTCTCAAAGAAAACTGAGAGAGATTCTTATAAATCCAGAGATGTGCCTTGCATGAGAAACCATCAATGATCCCAACAAATTGACTAGCTAGTACCTTGAGAAATAAAGGGTGTGAGTCAATCCCACTCTTGATTTACTTTTAAGTTTTAACTATTATCATTGTATACCAAAACAATGACTATCACAAAGTGACACTTAGCATCAACTTTGTGACCCATTACTTAGAAGAAAAGAGATATGGAAATGGATCCTTTCATTATCTTATCTTTTTCCTGACATTTTTAAAACATGTGATTAGTTGTTGATAAAGTGATTGTGAAAACCAATCACATCTTAACCACACATTCATGACAATACTTATGTGTTGGAGGGAAAAGAGAGAGGAGAGGAGAAGAGGGGGGAGAGATGATCCTTCTGAGCCCACCAAAAGGAATCCGCCCATTGAGAAAGGAGGGAGAGATGATTGGAGAGAAATGACTATAACGCCCTCCAATTTTTTTATTACCCTCCAATTTTTAAAGGGTAATATAGTAATTTTACAAATTATATACCAATCCATCCATTCAACTATCTTTTCAATACGAAACAACATGAAGGATAGATGTTATCCTCTACTTTCCTCATACTCTCTCTCCCTCTTACCAAACATAGCCAAAGTGACACTTAGCATCAACTTTGTGGCCCATTACTTAGAAGAAAAGAGGCATATCTAATCCCATCATTATTTTTATAAGTTATATGGATCCTCTCGTTACCTTATTTTTTTTTCTGACATTTTTGAAGTATGTAAGGGCCCGTCCTGCAAGCCGTTTTTTGTTTTTGTTTTTCGAAAAGAAAAATGAAAATGAAAACAGTGTTTTTGGTTTCATTTTTGAATTCCGATTACGCATCTGGTAGCATTTACTGGAATCCGTATTTTGAAAATAAAAACGGAAAAAATGCGTCCGGTAGGAAAATCGAAAACTTTCGAAAATTGAAATATTAATTTTTAATTTTTGTTTAATATTATAACAATTATAAATAAATGATTAAATAATTAATAAAAAAACATTTTATAATTTAATTTTAGGGTTTAACAAATTTAAGAATTGAAGAGGAAGAGGAAGAAGAAGACCAGATCGGCGGCAGGAGGAAGAGGAAGAGGAAGAAGAAGAAGAAGAAGAAGAAGAAGAAGAAGAAGAAGAGGAAGAGGAAGAGGAAGTCGATCGCAGATCGATGGAGAAGACGTTGCAGATCGACGGAGAAGAAGTCGATCAGAGAACAGCGGAAAAGACGTCGTAGATCGGCGGAAAAGACGGAGCAGATCGGCGGAGAAGAAGGTGATCGGAGGAGAAGAAGAAGTCGAGAGGAGGAGAAGAAGAAGTCGAGAGGAGGAGGAAGGAAGAAGTTGATTGGAGGAGAAGAAGAAGTCGATCGGAGGAGGAAGGAAGAAGAAGTTGATTGGAGGAGAAGAAGAAGTTGATTGGAGGAGAAGAAGAAGTCGATCGGAGGAGAAGAAGAAGTCGATCGGAGGAGGAAGGAAGAAGAAGTTGATTGGAGGAGAAGAAGAAGTCGATCAGAGGAGGAAGGAAGAAGAGGTTGATCGGAGGAGGAGAAGAAGAATCTGATCGGAGGAAGGAAGAAGAAGGAAGAAGAATTCTGTGAAAAAAAAAAAAGTTTTATTAAAATAAAAAATATATTAATGATATGGGACCCACTTCAAATGAAAAACAAAACCAAATTCATGAAAAACAGTTTTTTTTTTGTATTTCAAAATTTTCACTTTTAACACTTGGCTTTGTTTTTGTTTTTGTTTTTGATTTCTGAAAATAAAATAAAAAACGGTTTACAGGACACGAATTCGTAATCATTTTTGAAAAATAAAAACAAAAACAGCTGAAAACAGTCTGCAGGACAGGGGCTAATTGGTTGTTGATAAAATGATTGTGGAAACCAATCGTATCTTAACCATACATTCATGGCAATCCTTATGTGTCATGAGATTATATGAGATCAGATAAAAAAAAAAAAAATGAGGTAAATAGAGGATCCAAATCAAGGCAGTCATTTTTGAAAACGAAAGTGATATATATATATTATAGAGGCCAAGTCTGATGCGGGATTCCGTAATTTTTTGTTTTTTTTTGGAGGAGATGTTAGTTGTCAGATGTGGTGTGCCGTAAACAGTTTTGTAATATTACTAAACGAGATAATTATTATAAGGGAAAGTATCATTTTCCCCCCTGTAGTTTACCATATTCATAAATTTGCCCCCCCTAGGTTCAGAAATGGTTGGTCTTCCCCCTCTAGTTTGCCATATTCGAATATTTACCCCCTACCGTTATGATTTCTGTTAAATAAGGGTTTGACCGTTAAATACAAAGGAGAAAATACATTTTCCCCCCTGTAGTTTGCCATATTCATAAAGTTACCCCCCCTAGTTTCAGAATGGTTGGTCTTCCCCCTCTAGTTTGCCATATTCAAATATTTACCCTCTACCCTTAGGATTTCCGTTAAATAATGGTTTGACCGTTAAATACAAAGGAGAAAGTACGTTTTTACCCCTAATAATAACGTTGATTTAAAAAAAAAAAAAAAAACAGAATTAGCTTAACAAGGTATATTTAATAAATATTAAAAGATATTAAAAATAATATTAAAAAATTAAAAACATCAATTTCAACTTTCAAGCCTTAATTATCTCTCTCTCCCTTGAAATTAAAAAACAATTATTAATTATCTCCAGATTCAATCTTTACCATCCATCTCAAACATGGACGGTGGAGATAATTATATAAAAAAATATTAATATCAAAAATTATAAAATAATATAATTGTAAAAAAAAAAAAAACTAATCAAATTATATAATAATAATAATAATAATAATAATAATAATATAATTGTAAAAATAAACAAAAACGATATTAAAAAAATCTCACTTTCTCTCTCTCAACATTATCTGTGATACTTTCCCTATTATTATTATTATATTCATTAGCAAACACCACCTAACTTTTTATTTTGTTTTATTCTCGCCGGCGATAGGATGAAGAAAAGAGAGAGATTAATTATCACAGATAATGTTGAGAGAGAGAAAGTGAGATTTTTTTAATATCGTTTTTGTTTATTTTTACAATTATATTATTATTATTATTATTATTATTATTATATAATTTGATTAGTTTTTTTTTTTTACAATTATATTATTTTATTATTTTTGATATTAATATTTTTTTATATAATTATCTCCACCGTCCATGTTTGAGATGGATGGTGGAGATTGAATCAGGAGATAATTAATAATTGTTTTTTAATTTCGAGGGAGAGAGAGATAATTAAGGCTTGAAAGTTGAAATTGATGTTTTTAATTTTTAATATTATTTTTAATATCTTTTAATATTTATTAAATATACCTTATTAAGCTAATTCTGTTCTTTTTTTTTTTTTTTTAAATCAATGTTATTATTAGGGGTAAAAACGTACTTTCTCCTTTGTATTTAACGGTCAAACCATTATTTAACGGAAATCCTAAGGGTAGGGGGTAAATATTTGAATATGGCAAACTAGAGGGGGAAGACCAACCATTCTGAAACTAGGGGGGGCAACTTTATGAATATGGCAAACTACAGGGGGGAAAATGTATTTTCTCCTTTGTATTTAACGGTCAAACCCTTATTTAACAGAAATCCTAACGGTAGGGGGTAAATATTCGAATATGGCAAACTAGAGGGGGAAGACCAACCATTTCTGAAACTAGGGGGGGCAAATTTATGAATATGGTAAACTACAGGGGGGAAAATGATACTTTCCCTTATTATAATACATACGTAATTGTTTATGTCATAGCTAGACTTACAACTCATAAGTCATAGCCTTGCAATAATATACCAAAAGCAAAGTGAATGAAGGTACCCTTTTTTTCCACTCAGAGTCCCCTCCTCTTTTATAAAATATGGTTAGTTGGTACTTTTCTCTATTAAGTCTTTTCTAATTTGATTGTAATTGAATTTAGAAATGTCTTTCTAGAAAATGCTTTTGAAATAATAATTTTTTTAAATGCAAAATTTTTTTTTTTTTTTTTTTCCTAAAGAACAATAATTAGGTATGACTGCATGAGAACATCAAATTGGAAAATCATTTAAAAAAAGAAAAACAAATAACTACTTCAATCGTGATTACTATTTCAATTTCTAGTTCAAAAGCGATTCACGTGTCTTTGATCGAAGAAAAAAGATCGACACTTGCCTTATTTTTGGTTATTCATTTACCAAATTTAAGAATTGAAGTCAATTTTTTATTTTATTTTTATTTTATTTTATTTTATTAAGAATTGAAGTCATGATTACCATCTTGTGCATTGAATGTCTTTTTTTTTTTTTTCCCAACTAAATTGTGTAGTTTTAATATTACATATTTAAACGTTAAATGAATAGCTTATATGTATTTTTTTTCCCGACCAATATTATTTACAAATTACAAATGTAGTTAATTAGGAAACCTTGAAGAACAAAGACAATTGCCAGTGGCCACACCAACTATTCGTCAGATGGCCTAGCCCAGTTGCAATTGAATTAGTAATTTATTATGAATTATAACTTGCATGCTTTGATGTATATATGCTTTTAAATTATTAATACGTATTTTTAAATCTTATTTTGACTTAATTATTGCACCATTTGAGTAAAAAAGAACGTTAAATTGACAAAGGGACGTACGTACAAATTAAGATTAGTTGGAATTATTAAAGCAACATCCCATAAATAAAGACAAACTCTCAAACATATTATGCAATTAATTTGATGACGTGTATGGAATTACATCATCATTAATATTTGAAAACGAACACCAAACAGATATGAAATCACACACAAAATTTTAATAATTGTTAGTAAAATATCATGAATTATATTTTGAAGTGTGGTCCTAAGTCATTAACAAACATATGGGAATTTATTGAACTTTCGAGACCACATCAATAATTCATGTAAATTTGTCTTTACTTTTATCAACAAAGGACTCCATTTTCAAAGAATATTCACAATCATGATCCGTTCGATTATATTTATAAGCATGCAATGCAACCACTCATAATCTTTAACATATTTTTATAAATCTAATTCTAGATATATAGCCGTATTTATAAATTTATCCAAAATATACTTTTTCTTTTCTATGACATGTACTTAAACTTTATAAAATTTCAATAATTTCTTTTTTAAAGGAAAAGGAAAAAAGAAAAAAAATTGTGCGTGAGGGATATATAAAGAGATAAAGGGTGACAACCCCACGGATTTAAAACTTGCTTGACAAGCCAGAATCAATCTATTATCATTACACACCAATTTTACAAGGAATCCCCTCTCAATAATATATATAATATATATATATATATATATATATATATATATATATATAAATATATGGTGTTCATCGAGTAAATATTGATGTTTGATTGTGTTTTGCTCTAATTTTAAGGAATTTTATGTAAGGTAAAAGAAGAGTAAGCAAGCATGAGACAACGTTAAGAGAACTTTGTGTTTTTTATTGAAGAAAAAAAATATCTTAAAAACAACCCTAAATTTAGTTTCATGTAGTGTCGAAATCAAATAATAAATTAATTTATGTGTGATATTTAATTTGTGAAATTTAATTTATATACCAGGAGTTGTTTTGTACACATTCACTTCATTGTCATGCCCCCACGAACCTTGGAAAAATAAACATAGGTAAAGAAAAACAAAAATGTGTCATTGTCATATTAATTTTGTTTTTTTTTTGTTTTTTTAAATACGTTAGACGGACCTGCCGTTTACCGATCAAAATAAAACAACATTACAATATGGCTCGAATGTCTACTTCCAGCAGCCTCCCTTCATGCGGACACATTCACTCTATATATATATATATATATAGTCACTCTCGATGGCTTTAGTCTTGGTGTAATCAAGTAATGAGACGAAGCAAGCTAGGACCATGGCTGGCTATGATCAATCACTTGGACTAGGACCACTAATAGACTACATTTATGGTACATACAAGTGATTACTTAAGCGTGAAAACAATAGGCGTGACTGCTGCGTGAGTCGTGATTTATACTTTGCGGTCCCGTTACAAGGTTATTGGTTCGTGCCTACGCATGCATTTGTACAACTCCCCAAGACTTGGAATCCAAGTTACATTATTCCACCTTACTATATATCTTAATTAGTAATTACAACGTAAAATACTTATCAATGCAAAATTTTGAATATGATCACGTGCGGATTAGTGATCGTTTGTATGGCTTCGATCTCCAAGTAAAGCGTACGTTTATAGGAAAATGATCTTTTAGAAGTTGAATTTTTATTTTTTATGAGTACATTTTTAAAGAGAAATCGTTAATAGTCAAGTTATCAATTTAAAATAAAAATAATAATTGTAAGTCAATAGATTGTTTTTGTTATATGCTTTTAAGAACTCTTTTAAATGACTAAAAAAAAAAAAAAAACGACATAAAAAAATCAAAATATTATATAATGAAGGGTGAAATCCATTTTAGTCCCTCTAGTTTGACCTATTATACAAATTGGTCATCCGGTTTTCAGTATTATCCCGTTAAATCCTTCTATCAGAAATTCCGTTGAAAAAGCAAACTCTGACAGGGACAGAGGGTCAAATGACCCTGCTGCCCCTGATTTTTGTTTTAAACAAAAGAAAAAAAAAAAAATTGTAATTCAAAAAAACTATTAAAAAATTTGGAGATCCAATCCGGATCTACCAAAATCAAAATCTCCAATTCAACAAATTAAAAAAAATTCGAAACTGAAATTCATCCAACTCCAATTCACCACCACCACCAAACACACACCCAACAAATTCATCCCATTTCATCCAAGAAACTGAAATTAAAAAAAAAATGAAAAGCAAAATCGAAAAAAAAAATTCATCCAATTCAACAACCCTCACTCTCTCTGACCACTCCACTCCTAACAATGGCATCTTCTCACCATTACCACCACCACTAGAACACCACCTCCACCACTAGTGGTTGCTGTTGCACCGGCTATACCCACCACTCTCCACCATCACCATTACCACCTGCCACTAACCCACTTATCCAAGCTTTTCTCTCTCACTTCCTTGTCCAACAAAACCAAGGATTTCCCTATCAATGCCAGACCCACCAAAAACACGAGATAATTTTGACTCTTGGAAACAACCCAACGCAGAGCACTGCTTGATTATTGAGAAAGTTCCAGTGATAATAGCTTTACTTCCAACTGAAATGAAACCCATAAATGAAACACCCAGAAACCCAGAAATCTTCTCTGGATCTCCATGGCCGCAACACCCAAGACTGAAATGAAACCCAGAAATTCATCAACACCAAACCAAAATCGAAAAACAAATCACAAAACCGAAAAAAATAAAAATAAAAATAAAAATCGAAAAACCAACCAATTTAGAGAAATCCAAGTACGAAACGGAAGACAAAACAATAGAATAAAAATGAAAATCTAGATCAAGTTTTCCAATTTAGAGAAAATCTAACACAAACCCACACATATGAAGGCAATAAATGGACTAAAAAATATACATACAAAAGAATTCAAACATGAATACCTGTAGCAATGGGAAAAATCCTCAGATCTCTATTTGATTTCAAGCAAAAAAAATGATATCTCTCTCTCTCTCTATTAAAAAAAACAAAAACAATTTAACTTCATGGTGGTGGTTTGATTTTGGTGGTGGGAGAGGTTTTTGGGTTGGGTTTTGGTGGTGGGTGGTGGTTAGGGGTGTTTGGTTTCGATGGCGACTGAGAGATGAGATCTGGGTTTGGTGGTGGTGGCGGTGGTTTCTGATGATGGTGGTGGTCGATCGAGAGAGAGAGAGATGCGATCTAGGTTTAGTGGTGTCTTATGGGTGTGGTAGCAGATGAAGAAGAAGAATAGATGGGTGTAAAGAGAGAATGTGTTTGGTCTGAGCTTGGTGTTGATTGGGTTTAGGGTTTGATTTGAATGTTTTATTTTTTTATCTGGGTTTGAGTTTCTTGGATTTGTTGAATATTGATTGTTGATGAGGTGGTGTAGAGTTTCTAGGAGATAGAGAGAGAGAGAAATTATTTGTTGAATGTTTATTTTTTTAATTTGATTTTTTTAAAATATTATTTTTTTTAAATCAATTTTTTAATTGTTTTTAATTGAAATTATTAATTTTAACCTTGCTTTTACCATTATATCCTTAATGATCTGATGGAACCCTAACGGAATTGGACGGCAGGGACTAAAATATGGATTTTTGGAAATTAATGGGACCTGTCAAGATAAAACTGAAAACCGGGGAGCCAGTTTGTGTAATAGGTCAAACTAGAAGGACTAAAATAGATTTCACCCTATTCGATTCATAAATATATTTTCTTCCCTATGAGTTTGAGTCTCAATAAGAATATTAGTCCTTACGGTTTATATGTTATGATATGAATATATCACACCAATTCGTTACGTAAAAACAGTGAGATTCCATTAATGCATGGCCGGATCCAAATTTACAATAGATTTATAAGATGGTCCCTTTTGGGAGGCTTATCTAATTCCAAATTTACAAATAGACTTATAAGATTATCCCTTTTGGAAAGCTTATGTACGTCCCATAGAAATTGTCTACCTAAAACCATTTCTTGTACAATAGGTCTTGGAGGTTAGAATTCTAGCTCTTTCATAGAGCGGTATGTCACTGGTGGCTTGGGACAAGGCCTTATTCTGTTTCCATAAAATAATAATAATAATAGTGGTGATATTTGCACTCTATAAAATTGTATTTACACCTTAAATTTATTTATTTTCAAAATTCCAGTATTACCTTTAAATTAAATTATTAATATTTTAATTCAAAATATAATAATTTCTTGTAACTATTTACGTTTTTGAATTTTAACTAACTAAATCCTTTAAAAAAAATCTAACTAAATCAAATTAAAAATAGTAAAGAAAAACAAAAATACAAATCAAAAATGTAAAACTTAGTACCGGTCCATTCTCTCAACTCTCAAGAAAAGATGGAGGAGATCGTCTCCCTAGGAAAGATGGAAAACACCTCCAAAATTTGGGAGGAGTGCGGCTCCTCCCACACATACATACATATATATTTTGTATTTTATATTAAAAAAAAAAACGCAGAAACGAGGAAAAAAAAAAAAAAAAAAAAAACATTATCTGTCTCTTTCTCACAAAGGAAATAATAATTAACAATAAAAGCTACTCAAATAAATTATTAATAATAAAAGTGACAGGAAAATGAAGAAAGAAGGAGAAAGATGAAGACGAATCATATTTTTGTTGTTGTTGTTGTTGTTTATTCGTTTCTCATTTTTCCTTTTTATTTTGTTTTAAGTAAAATCAAGAAAAGAAATAGTTATTTAATGTCAACTTTTGGACTTTAAAAAAAAAAAAGAAAAAGGCATATTTGGTAATGTGTGGGGTGTATTTACAAGATTTTATATTTTAATTTTTTTTAATAGAGTGTACATACAAAAACGGGTGCACATATGGTTTTTTAGGAATGTAAATATCGCCACTCAATAAGAAACCGAAACCGAAACTGAGCCATTCCATAACCACAATGCAACGTAGGCTTTGTCAAGAAGGCCCACTAGTCCCAACTTTGTGGGCCTTCGCAACCATCATGAGCTAGGGGTGGGCAACAAACCAATAAACTAAATCGATCCAATCGGTTTTTTTTTTTTTTTTTCCGGTTTTCTTATGTTGGTCGGTTTGGTTCGGTTCGGTTCATTTTTTAAAAACCAATTGGATCGGTTTTTTTTCCCGGTTCACTATCCCAAACCGAAAAAACCGAACCGAGATCCAACTTATATATATATATATATATATATATATAAACCATAGTTTAATGTTCAATAGTTCATGAAACTATAAAACTATGAAAGTGTGTCACATAATATTTGTTTTTTTCTTTGTTTCTTTTACTAAATATTATTTTAAACTAATATTTTCAATTTGTTCAAGCCCATAATTTAATTTGGTTAAAGGCTCAAAATGATTAAAATATGAAAATATGTGTACTAATTAAAGCCCATGAATTTGGTCAAGTAGGACCAAAACCGAAAAAACATAACCGAACCGAATTGGTTCAATTTGGTTGGTTTTTTATCGGTTGACATTTGTAAATTTTATTGGATTGATTCATATTTTCAGAAGCCGAACTTTATCGGTTTTTTATCGGTTCTATTGAAAAATGAAATGATCCATTAAACGCTCAACCCTTGACATGAGCTGGTTCGGATTTTGGGAGCTGTTTCATGTTTCTCGTACAGGATATAATGAAAAACTAAGATCAATCTGGTTAGTGGTTAGTTGGAATTTTTTTAAAACTACTTCTACTTCTTTTAATTTGTTTTTCTTTTTCATAGTTGTGCTATTTTTGTACTAACGCGTATCTGTTTTTTCTGTGGTTCGTTTCTTGCTTTAATCATCTAGTTACTGTTGTAATTGAAATTAATTTTAATAAAAATGGATATCATGTGAATGCAATGAATGTCAATTTGATACGTGGTTTCCTTGAAAATTATTTCGGGATAATTACCTTGGTGGCCATCGACTTTTGCCACCACTATCAAAATGGCCACCAAATGGGGAAATGGATGGAAAATGGCCATTTTTGGCAAACATTGTTACACTAATGGCCATTCCATCCATTTCCATCCAAATCCATCCAATGAATGGCATTTTGGTAAATAAAGGGATGACATTAATTTGTTTTAGATGTTTTTTGGAAATCAATTTTTTCTTTTGTTTTTTGAAATAAATAATTATATGTAGTGTGTATATACGTATAGCATATCTCAAACATATATATATATATATATATATATATATATATATGTATATGTATATATATGTATTTCTTTTTTGAGAAAATTAAGGCTACAAAATCTAAAAATTCTAAAAAATATATTTGAAATAAATTGAAAGGAAATATATATATATTCTTTTTTGAGAAGATTAAGGCTATAAAATCAAAAAATTCTAAAAAACATATTTGAGATGAGTTGAAAAGATATATATATATATATATATATATATATATTGAAAAGATTAAGGTTACAAAATCTAAAAATTCTAAAAAATATATTTGAGATAAGTTGAAAAGAAATATATGTATATATATATATATATATATATATATATATATGTTTGAGATATGCTATATGTATATGTACACACTAAATATAATTATTTGTTTCAAAAAACAAAAGAAAAAATTGATTTCTAAAAAATATCTAAAATAAATTAATGTCATTCTCATATTTACCAAAATGCCACTTATTGGATGGAATTGGATGGAAATGGATGGAATTGGATGGAATGGCCATTAGTGTAACAATGTTTGCCAAAAATAGCCATTTTCCATCCATTTCCCCATTTGGTGGCCATTTTGATAGTGGTGGCAAAAGTCGATGGCCACCGGGGTAATTACCCCAATTATTTCCTTCGAATTTCGATCACATTGTTCTTTAAAGGCAAAGCCTGACAACTCAATTTTCAAAAACATTTGTGTCTTAGGGCTTGAGAATATTCAGGTTCGAATTATATATATATATTATTTAAAACAACTTGATATCTACCATTGTGACTTTGTAAGTTATGGTAATGATTCGAACTTATGATATTGTTGGACCAAATGAACACCCTTCATCCTTCTCCACCAAATCACATCGGATAATAAACACCAAGCCATGTTGGGCATTGTGATAGCTAAAAATAGTACAACTCAAATATTGAGGCCCAAATTTGAAAATCCAAATGAGAAGTCAAGTGATCTACTGATATCAAAGTATAAGCATGGTCAGGCCTAATGAAAGACAAGCTCAACGTGGGTCCAAAACAGACTTAAGCCTTGACCAAGTCTATGAAGGATCAGGTCATAACTTTATCAGTATCCAAGATATTCTAAGATATATCTGGATATCATATCTCCTAGTTGGAGTTCGTGATTTGAGGGTCACGTTAACCAATCCTCCATTACTTCATCTTCTAACTACTATAGGAGCATCCATAATGGTTGAGACCTAAACACAAGACCCATTTGTGCCACATCATTAAAAATGGATCTTGCCATTTGGATCCACTTTATTTGGGTCTCATTTTCCCACAGTGGAACTAAATTGAAAAAATAAAAGTGGATCCACTTTTTTAACTTTTTTCCAAACAATCATTACTCTTCTTTAAAATATTATATATACATATATAGTCTTTCTATTATCAGTTCAAACTGACAAAAGTTATATCAGTTCCTTGTATGTGGGCCACTAAATTTAAATACTTTGACTGATAAGTGCATACAGCCAATTCAAAGTATTTAAATCCAGTGGCCCACATATAAGGAATTGATATAACTTTTGTCAGTTCGAACTGATAATAGAATTTCTGTATATATATATTGTTGACGGTGATTTTTGGTGATCACCAAGTCAATGATTCGTTCTCGAGTTACTGCAATTTATATGTGAGTGTGGTCAAAGATTGTAAAGAAATAACAGGTGATTTACGTGGTAAAACTCCAAAAGATCGGAGAAACATCCACGGGATCGTTGCCTCTAGCAACAAAGCCAAATCCACTATGAATCACGATTACAAGATGAAGAATGACAGAATGATTACAAGCTCTTCAATACAATTCTCTCTTTTTCTCTCTCGTTCTACTTTTCACGTACCCCCCTGTTTGTGTATAGAGGGGGTATTTATACATGTTGTTTTTAGGGTTTTAAGGTGGCCGCTAGGGTTTGGTATTGTGGTGCCCAAGTCTCAAGCGGTTTTCTAGTCCTAATTAGATTATGTTTCCTCTTTTGGCTGAGTCTGATTCTGGACGAGATTCTTTCTCCTTTATTCGCGGGAGAACTGCTTGTTTCCTTGTTAAACTCTAATAGTCCACATCGTTGCTTATCATGGATGTGCGGGTCGCTGATTATGATTGGCATACGAATGTTGGTGACTATCTCATTGATTCCCGAGTATGTATGCCCGAGTATGTCCGAATGTGCCCGAGTGAGATTTGCTGCCCGAGTTGATCGTCTTCGTTTGTGGTCGGACTACTTACTCTTTTTTCCGAGTAGGTTATCGTGGGAGGTTTCTGCTCCATAAGTTGACTTATCTTGACCCTTGCTTTCCTGGCCTTTCGTGCTGATGACGTGTCCTTCACCACTAATTTTTACCTATAACATATATATTCAATAATTATTTAACAAATTATGATTAATTTAAAATAATTTTTTCACAACCGAATTACATCAACAATAAAAATAAATATTTAAAACAAAATATTGTATAAGATTAGACATGGCGCCGGTTTTAGTTCGATTGGGTTCGGTTGGGTTCCGATCCGGTTTCGATTCCCCGGTTCCAAACCTTCAAAACCAATTCTGATTCCGGTTTTAAAGGTTCGGTTTTGGTTTCAGTTTTGAAGGTTTGGTTTTGGTTCTGTTCCGGTTTCGGCTCGGTTCCGGTCCGGTTCCGAAGGTTCGGGTCTGTGGTTCTGATCGTTCGGTTTCGACGGTTCTGACCGGTTTCGATTCCGATCGGTTTCAGTTCTGATCGTTCTGTTTCGGTTTCGGTTTCGGTTTCGGTTTCAGTTTCGGTTTCGGTTTCGGTTTGGTTTCGGTTTCGGTTTCGGTTTCGGTTTCGGTTTCGGTTTCGGTCTGGTTTCGGTTTTGGTTCTAATTCCAGTTCCGGTTTTGAAGATTTGGTTTCGGTTCCAAACTTTCAAAAAATTAATGTTTTCATTCAAATTATTTTAATTTCATTGAAATAAAATTTTATAATTGAAATAAAATTTATTTATATTTTTTTCATTATATATATAATTATTGAAGTTAATAATAATATATTTAAATTTAAATAATTGAAATATATATATTAAATTTATTTATATTTTTTCATTATATATAATTATTAAAATTACTAGTTATATATTTTAATTTAAATTATATATATATATAAGCCCAACCCAATGATTGGGAGGTGTTGGGAACCCAACCCAATCATTGGGTAAGACCCAAATTAAGTTCTAAATTTGGAACCCAATTTGGGTCCCTTTTTTCGGATCTTTTTTTTCACCATTGTAGAAGAATTGGATGGGTTTCAAAATGAGTTTTGTAAAAGTGGGTCTCTTTTTGTGACTATCGTGGATGCTCTAAATACCAAGACTCTCTACATTAAAAGGGGTTCACGAATGGATATTCACACTCACACAAAAGTAGTGATGGGACCCTCACAATTCATTGTCAAATCTCTCACAATTCATTCAAATCAATACATCACATCACTATTCAGTATATTATATTATTATTATGAGTTTTCTCATCAATTTAATTTGCTAAACTCCACACTCAAATCATTATCCTTTAAATCTATATTAGCATCAAAACGAGGGCTCTACAGTGCAAAGTCCACACATACACATCAAAACTAGGGCTTTACAGCTTAACGCTTGCACATGCGGTTTGATCATTTATTTAGTATCTGATTTATATTCTTTTACTATCTCGTTATACGACATTTATCTATTATGAATATTCCATCAACTTGAGTGTCGGAGAGTCCCCCAAAGGAACAACCCCAACTCTGTGTTAACTTTGCTTTTTTCAGATTACAAGAGTGCTCGACCTTGTCGATCCCTCTACTGCTTTACTCTACTTATTTTGCATGATTGTCGGTGCCCATCATCCTACAAATTCAATTGTAAATTTTTTGGGTCTACAATTTGGCGCCCACCGTGGGCCGTTATAGCTTCACTCTACTTATTTTGCATGATTGTCAGTGCCCATCATCCTACAAATTCATTTGTAAATTTTTTGGGTCTACAATTTGGCGCCCACCGTGGGCCGATATAGCTTCACTCTACTTATTTTGCAGGATTGTCAGTGCCCACCGTCCTACAAATTCAATTGTAGAGTTTTTGGGTCTACAATTTGGTGCCCACCGGTCTTGGCAATTATTTTTTGCAAAGCTGACATATTTGCAGGATTAGATGCCATACGAAATGGCCCAAACATCCTCTCCAATGAATCTTAATGCTCAACTCATCAGATAAGAGTGGAGGCCAACCTACCCTCAGCCCTCAGGCAACCATGACGAACCAGTGCATGCAAACGACAGAAACGATCACCATTACAGCAAATCTGTCGACCTCTCTTGGAACACATAACCAAGACGACTGCTCCACCCGAACACAGGGATAAGAAAATATTGCTCTACGTGGGAATATAGGTGAAAGATTGTAACTGTTATTCTACGAAGAACAACAAATAAAGAAATTGAAATGCTCTATGTCGAGCTATATCAATTGACTACAACTTTACTTAAGTCATTTTGTTGGATCACTCAACGTCAAGCTACGACAAAAAACAGATGATATGCATTGCACATCGCCAACCTACACCACTTTTAATTTATAAAAACTTGTCGCTCCAAGTCAAGCTGTACATTTTTGCGCTCTACGTCGAGCAACAAGTACTGAAATTGAAAAAAAAAAAAAAAAAAAAAACCCTTGTCAAGCTGCAATTATATTGGATAGCAAAAGTCGAGGTCACACTACACAACGTTGAACTATGACATTATATAACATGATTGGTCAAAGTATTTCATATCAAGTTGCATGTCAAACTACAATAATCTATGATTCTATGTCAAGCCATGTCATGAAAATAATTATTAGCAGGTTGTCACCTTACAAATATAATATGATTATTGGCCACTACACCACGTATCTAAGAATATCGCTCTACGTCGAGCTACGAATAGCGCTCTATTGAGAGTTTACTTTTGAATTGGATCGCTAATTTTCAACTTACGATCCAAAGTACATTTTTCGCTCTACGTCAAGCTACTAATATCGCTCTACGTCAAGATGCGAATATCTCTCTACATCGAGCTTCGAATAGCACTCTATGTCGAGCTTACTTTTGAGTTGAATTGCTAACTTTCAAGTTACGATCCTAAGTATATTTAGTGCTCTACGTCGAGCTATAAACAGCGCTCTATGAAGAGCTTACTTTTGAGTTGGATTGTTAACTTTCAAGTTACGATCTGAAGTACATTTTTCGCTCTATGTCAAGCTACGAGTAGCGCTCTACGAAGAGCTTACTTTTGAGTTGAATCGCTAACTTTCAAATTACGATCCAAAGTACATTTTTCGCTCTACGTCGAGATGCCAATATCTCTCTACATCGAGCTACGAATAGCGCTCTACGTCGAGCTTACTTTTGAGTTGAATCGCTAACTTTCAAGTTACGATCCTAAGTATATTAGTGCTCTAAGTTGAGCAACGAATAGCGCTCTACGAAGAGCTTACTTTAGAATTGGATCGCTAACTTTCAAGATACAATCCAAAGTACATTTTCCGCTCTGCATCGAGCCAAACTCGTCAAGTTTAAATCGCTCTATTTCGAGCAAGTTTAAAAATCGTTCGCCAAATTACATCATGAACCTAATAGATAAGCAATAAAGTCGATCAACAAAATATAAAATTTCGTAAGCTCCAAGTTGAGCAACGTTCAATCTACGTCAAATCCAGTCCATTTGGAATACACACTTGTTCAATAATTCGTTTTTTGAGAAAAATTGCACTGATTTTCATCGATCTACAATACGTTGTCGAAAAGTTTAAAACGCTCTTTGCTGAGCGACATGCCAATCTACAAGAGACAAATCATACATGTTGCTAAGAGCTACGACGCCTGGAAATTATTACGTACGCTTTGTGTAGAATCACAATCACTTACCGAAATCGTTTGCGTCAAGCTACACTGATTGCTTTTAGTTTGACAAAATTCGAATCGAATTTTATCCTCTATATCGAGTTACCTTGCTTTTAATTTGATGAAATTCGAACTGATGCTCCTAGTCAAACTAAATGTTTTTAGTTTGATAAAAATTCAAGTTTAGTGCTCCAAATTAAACTGCATGCTTTTAGTTTGGAAAATTGAATTTATTACCCTATGTGGGTCTGCAAAACAATTGTCTATAAGGTCTACGACAGTTAATCATGGACAAAATCAAGATCATACTTCACTCTCTAGAAATGAAATGTTGTACATTGTCATTATACATCACGCTGCAGTCGACAGGAAAAAAATAATATGTTTGGTAGTTAAAAATAGCACAGCTAAAATGTGGTCCAATTTTAGAAATCCAAACGAGGATTCGGGATATTGCTGATATCAAAATACAATCATAGAAAGGCCCAATAAAAGCAGGCCCAATGTGGGTCCAATGTAGTTGCAAGCCTTGACCAAGTCTACAATGACTAAGGCCCAGTTTGGCATTTATGTTTTGTAGGTGAAATTGCTTTTGGATTTATTATGGGGAGAATTAGCTGAGTGTTTGGAAAATTGATTTTTAAAAGTGCTGTGAGAACCAAAAGCAATTTAAATGTATTTGGTAAACTTGAAGTAAAAAGTGCTATGACCGTGCAAAATTACTAAAAGAGAGAATTGCATTTTAGTCCCCGTAGTTTGCCTTATTCTGGGTTTAGTCCACGATTTTTTTTTTATTGTAACTTTTAGTCCTTCTGTGACAGAATCTGTCAAAAGATAGATTCTGCCATGTCAGTCGGACTAAATGACTATAATGCCCCTGAAGGTTTCTGACAATAATGAAAAGACCGTTTTACCCTTAATTAAAATTAAAAAACAAAAAATTAAAAACATATTTAAAAAATAAAAAATGGTGGGGATTTATTTATTTAAAAAATAAAAAATAATTATATAAAAATGTGAAATTTTTTTCTATCAAATAATAAAAACAACTAAAAAACAAATAATAAAAATAAAAACAATTTAAAAATAAATTAAATAATTAAAAACAAATAATAAAAACAAAATTACTAAAAATTAAAAACAGATTTAAGATATATATATATATATATATATATATATATATATATAATAAAACAAAAATTAAAAAAAAATTCCTCATCTGATCCCCTTCCTCCCATTCTCGAATCCTTCTGGAAGTTCAACTGATAAAATGGATTTACAAACTCAGATCTGCTAACATCACAAACCCAAATCTTTCATCATCATTTTATCAAACCCCAACCCATATTCAATCAAACTCAGATTCAACAAACCATCCACCACCCATCAGATTCAACACAATCCAAATTCAATTAAACAAAAGCAGATCAACAACAAAAATCTTTCAAAAACAAACCTATTTCCAACCAAAAAATTCCAAGAATTGTCACCACCCAACAACCATCAATAATGTTAAAAAAAAAAAAAAATTGTCACCACCAAAAACTCAGATTTGTTTCATCACCCAAAAAAGAAACCCAGATTTTTCATCACCCAACAACCATCAACCCCAAACTAACAACCTCCTCCATCTCAGGCCATACCACCTCAATCTCTCACGCCAAAAACAAAAACAACCTAAGAAACCATAGGCTTCTTGCGCTGTTGATGGTCCTTGCTCCGTCGACCATCAGATTGATGGCAACAACTATAGGAACAGTAGCGGAAGCCACCCCTTTCGTTGTTCCAATCATCAGATCCGCGAACGTTCGCTGGTCAATTCGACGAAGCCACCACCCTCAGCCCAACTCGGCCGGGCAGAGTCAAACCGATTCGAACTCGACGAGTGACGGCCAACTCGGGGAAGGAGGACTTGGTTCTAATCTGGGTCAGACTCAGTGACGCCATGTATCAATCTGGTTCGAAGTTTATTTTTGGACGATGATTATAAAGAAGAAAAAAAAGTTGAATATGAGTTAAAATATTCTTATGGGATCAAAGAAAAAGTTGGGGATGAGAATATGGAGAGAGAGAGAGAGTTTTTATTTTTTTAATGTGATTTTTTTAATATTAATTTTTTTATTAATTCAAATTTTAATTGTTTTTTAATTGAAATTATTAATTTTGACGTGGCCCAATAGAAGCCACATCTTTCTTAAAATGACAATTATACCCTTAAGAAACTAAACCTTCTAGAAATTGGTTCGTTAATTTACCTATTTACCCTCGTTGACCCTCGTTGACTTGACGAAACCCTAACAGAATTGGATGGTAGGGACTGGAATCCATATTGTCAGAATAATGATGGACTGAAAATTACAATACCAAAAAACCGTGAACTAAATGCAGATTAAGGCAAACTACAGGGACTAAAATACGATTTTCCCTTACTAAAATAACACAAGTGAATATTGAGATGTTTTGAAAATAAATGATTTGTTATTATTATTATTATTGTTATTATTATTTTTCTAGATCCAAATCCAAATCCAGCCCAACTTCAAGTCTTCAATTAAAAAAACACAACCTGAATTGTTGAATTCAACCAAATTTGATCCAACTTTGATGATTGTTGAACATTGATAAGAAAATGGAACCACAACCTTCCTTGACGAAGATGATCTCTGATGCCAGTATCTAGAGCCTCTCTTCCATCCTCAACAACCCTAACGTCGGCTTCGACGCCTCTTGGGTTGGCTGGTGGTCCTCCTCCACCTTAATTTCTCCTCTCGAATTACTCCTCTCTCTACCACAAAAGCTGCCTCTAAAGTCACCCGATCCGATTTCAATCCCTATCTCTCCTCCATCTCCGATCCGTACAGCTGATTCGAGGACATCCGCGACCATGCCACCAAGGAGGAGACCATGTTGTTGAATTTTAGTTGGCTGTAGTTTATCAGTTTTAAACCGTGTTTATTGGAGAAAAATGGTTTTGTTTTGAATTCAATCAAGGTTTCTTTTTCGTCAATTTTGTCAACTTTATGGAGGAGTAGAAACGTAGTTTAATATAGCAAAAGATTTAAACTCTTGACTTCATCCTCCGGCCATTGTTTTGTTAAACGAAGAACTTCATTGAAATCTTCTTCGATTTGCTTGGTTTCCAGATGATGTTGAATCTGGATTTGGTTTGATGATGATGGTTTGGCTTGGGTTTGATTTGGGTTTGATTCCGAATGATAATGATTGATTTGGGTTTGATGATGATGAATCTAATCATGTGAAGAATTGGAAGATTCAAAGATTGAAAGGAATGGATGACTGCCAGAGGTGAGAATGGGTTTCAGTAAATTTCATGAAAGGCAAGGGATAAAATAGGAATCATTTCTGCTTCCCAAGAAGCTGGTTTCTAAAAGCATCAAAAAGTAGCCTCACAATTTTTACTGTGAGGGAAGCCAAAAGAGACCAAAAGTAGTTCCCAGAATTTTTACCAAACACCCTAGGCCTACTTTAGAATCACTTTTGGCTCCAAAAGCAGCTTGAGAAGCAATGCCAAACTAGGCCAAAGTCAAGTGTATTGGTTACATTCAAGCCTCCAAGATTCTCAAGATAATTCAGATTTTCAGGTTTACGATATCCTGTTGAAATCAAGTTCAGTTGATCCACTTCCCATCAACTATAAAAAGTCCTCACCATCTCATTTAAAAGGGGAGGAGAAATTTTGCTTTACGACTTGAAAAAAGCTAATGGAAAAAAGCCCTCAATGTCAACTCCACCAAACTACGGTTTATTTATTCATTGCTCAGTCTCCTACAATATTGACTCTACTTTGCTCGATAAGAGCTTATTCGACTAGATCTACAACATCACGCCTCCAGCCTAAGCCACACACCAACCATGTAGACGATAATCCAACATATGCATCCGTTTCTCCATCTGTCGCTTTTTGCTCCATTCGACTACTCTGCGAGACGAACCTTCAAGTATAGAAAGTCACTTCTAAATAGATTGATGATGGTCTTGCCTCGTCTCCTCCCAGCAATTCAATTTGCTAAACGCTCAGCCCAAGCGAACATAAGGCCATCCGAATGACACTACCCAGGATTCGATAGCTTTGATTACGGTTTGATTTAGATTTTATTCATTTTAATTGTTGATTCGAAATTATTTTATTTATTGATAAATTGTCTAACTCAAGCATCATTGAGTCCCCAACGGGACACCCCCCTCTCGCCTCGTTCTACCTTCTTATGTTTTACAGGATCTTGTAGCGCATGACCTATAAAATTTTGGTCTACCATTGTCAATGCCCATCGACTTACGAAAATTCAACTGAAGATTTTCGGGCTCTTCAATATGTACTCTATATCAAGTCATGGCTAATAATTTGAGCTAAATTATTTTCCTTGTGTCGATCGACATCCCTTTAAAGATCAAATTGCACTTTATCAACCTACAATATATTGTCAATGAATTGTTTAGTTCGAGCTACGACGTTAAGTTATAGGTTTAAGTCTTTTGCTCCAAGTTGAGCTACAAGTGGATAGGTTGAATTATATCACTACTTTGTCAAACCACAATATTTAGTTTGATAGTCGCCACTCGACATCGAACTATAATTCATTAAGGTTAACAATTTGAATTATCAATGTTTTGTCAAGACAATTTCTATGTCAAACTACACCGTGGATGTAAATTATTATTCTACGACAAGCTACGATTCCTTGAGTTTGTAAGGGTAAACATTGTTCTACGAACGACCTATAATTGGTTAAGTTAGAAGGAACTTGAATTACATTGCTTCACGTCAAGCCAACTTGACTTTTGTCTTATTGCTCTATATCGAGCTCTATTCCCTTAAATAAAAATTACATTTCATGTCAGAGCTTCGGTTGGATCGCCCATATTGCTCTACGTCAGGTTGTAAATTTATATTTGTTAGCAGGAAAATGTTAGAGGGGTCAAATTCTTATTAACACAATATATCTATTGAGATGGTGAAATAATGCTAGTTGTTTTATTGATAAAAGATACACAATTTAAATGATACAATGGTGCAATACAAATGGCGATTTCTGGGAGGTTTAGGTATGGAGTTTTCAGACACAGTTGGCGATGGTGATTTCGTGCTAGTCGATAAGTGGAAAAAGCTGTAAGGTGTAAGTCGAAAGTATCATTTCCAATCCCCTCTCTTTCGAGAGCCTTGAATTATTTATTGGTACCCTTTCTTGCTCGTTACTCCGATAATCAGTCAGTCAATTAAGCAATCAACGGGACGTTAATGGTGGCTTCATTCAGGCGCGAGGATAATTCCGGTAATTAGGTGATTTTGTTTCCTTCTTTGGCGATCTTGACAGAGTTGACTAATCTCATTCAAAGTGGAGCTTTAAAGATGGCGGGAGAAGTCAACTTTCCTCGTGTTCAAATGTTGGCGTGTACCATCTTTCTTGTAGCATGATTCTGGTTCCTTGGAGTACCGACCCATTTCTTCTTTGATATTCTTCCTTTCATCTCAGTCTTCCATTGCCTGGTAGACTGGTTCTAAGAAGGGTCGAGGTATCCGGGTACCCTATATCTTGCTGGATCGTGGTACCTATGTTCCCTGTGTATCAAGGTACCGGGGTATCGAGATACCGGATAAAAGCAGTAGCGGGGTACTTGGATACTGCAGTAGCGGTAGAGCTGTCAAAATGACATGTGACCTGCGAACCCGACATGAACTCGAGGTTGATAATCGGGTTCGTGTCAGCTTTAAACGAGTTCGGGTCATAAACGGGTCAACCCGTTTGACCCGTGTACATATATGGGTCGTATCGGTTTTCATTAAACAGGTTCGCAGGTGACCCGTTTAACTCGTTTATCAGATAGGGTATATTTATAATTTTAAATTGTATAGGGATATAATTGAAAATTTACATAGATATATAAGTTAATATTTAAACCCTAGCAGACTCTCATACTCATTCAAATCAAATCTTATCTTTTCTCTGGTCTCTCACACTCTCCTCTAACTTAAATGGAAATCTGATTCTCTAAAAAAAAAAAAAATCTCTACAAAATAGTAACTTGTTATGAATTGTGTAAGTGGTGATGCAAATCAAGTGGAGAAAAGTGTAGTGATTGCGGCAAAATCGAAAGAAATTGTGCGAAATTTTCATGATTTTTATTTTCTTTTCTAAAATTGATGAAGATGATGGAGATTCCAGATCTCCCAAAAATAAATTCTTTATTTTTCTTTTTAAAAAGTTTAGTAATTTCTTTTTCTTTTTAAAAAATTCTTTCATTTTTTTAATCTTTAATGGATGATGTCCAGTGTCCAGATCTCCCACAAATTATTTTTTTTATTTTTTCTTTTTTACAATGTTTTAAAGAATAATTAAGAACACAAACTTTTTTTTTTTCCAATTTTTTACAATTCAAACGGATCAAACACTTTAAGTACTACCCTGACCCGACCCATCAAATAAATGTGACACGGGTCAACCCGGATAACCCGTTTTACTAATCGGGTTTGTGTCGTGTTACAAGGGTCTGACCCGTATACATATACGGGTCGTGTCGGGTTAAGGCTAAACGTGTCGACCTATTTAAGTAAACGGGTCGTGTCGACCCGTTGACTAGTTTTGATAGCCCTAAGTAGCGGGGTCCATAGGTCCTTGACTTCTCTGTTTCCTGGTACTTGTGGATCTAGGTGCCCCTGATCTTGATCTAGATTTATATAAAATATAACTGGACATATCGATCTGGCTTCTTCTTTCGGTAGCTAGATACTCTCTGTAGTGTCCTTCTATTTCAAATAATCTTTGGCATGGATGAAAAATTCTTCTTTGGACCCTTGCCATTTTTGGTGGTTAACAATATTGTTATTGCTCAATCTCGGGGGCTATTTAAACAGTCCACCTCCAACTTACCATTTGACCTCCCAAGGTCTCATATTCCTCAGCTCAACACTCAACTAAAACCTACCTTCTAAGTTGAAGATTTCAACCCATAAGTAAAGCGATCGACATGTTAAGTACGACTTGTCAACTAGAAAAGTAAGCAAAAAATTACGACCATGTCTACTCTCTAAATCGAAACTTTGACTTAGAGAGCGGAGGGCTAACTATGGTAGCTAAAAATAGAACAACCCAAATGTTGAGGCCCAAATTTGAAAATCCAAATGAGGAGTCAAATGATTTGCTAATATCAAAGTACAAGCATGGTCAGACCTAACGTGGGTCCAAAACTTAAGCCTTGACCAAGTCTATGAAGGACCAAATCAGGTGTGCAACTCAAGCAACTAATCAGGTCATAACTTTGTTAGTATCCAAGATATTCTAAGATATATTTGGAGATCATATCTCCTAGTTGGAGTCCGTGATTTGAGGGTCATGTCAACCAATCCTCTATTACTTCATCTTCTAACTACTATAAATACCAAGACCCTCTACACTGGAAGGGGTTCACGACTGGGCACTCCCACTCACACAAAAGTAGTGATAGGCCTTACAATTCATTATCAAACCTCTCTCAATTCATTCAAATCAATAAATCATATCACCATCAGTATATTATATTATTATTATTATGAGTTTTCCCAACAATTTAATTTGCTAAACTCCACACTAAAATCATTCTCCTTTGAATCTATATTAGCATCAAAATAAGGGCTCTACAGTTCAATGCCCACACAAACGCATCAAAACGAGGGCTCTACAGCTCAACCCCCACACATACAATTTGATCATTTATTTGGTATATGATTTATATTCTCTTACTATCTCGTTCTACGACATTTATATATTACGAATATTCCACTGACTTGAGCGTCGGAGAGTCCCCCAAAGGGACCACCTCTACTCTATGTTAACTTTGCTTTTTTCGGGTTCTAAGAGTGCTCAACCTCGTCGATCCCTCTACAGCTTCACTCTACTTATTTTGTAGGATTGTCGGTGCCCACCGTCCTACAAATTTAATTGTAGATTTTTTTGGGTCTGTAGGCATTAATATATATTTATTTTTTTGTTGATATAGGGCATTAAGATTACTTTTTCTTTTTTTTTCTTTTTGAAAGTATAAGGGCATTAACATTACTTAAACCTATATAATAGTATGACTTAATTATATTTATATATATATATATATATATTTTTTTTTTTTTCTGTCAACGGTTCAACAAAGGCAATGTGTAGTTAATTACAATCCGTGGAGTTCAATATCAATTAAATTTAAATTTAATGGTTATAATAAACACAAATTTAAAACATGAGAAAAAAAAAAAAAACATTGAAAAGTAGCAATCTTTATACATAACTAAAAGAGCATTATAGAGTTTTTTTTAACATATATATCTAAATTCTAAAGAACCACCCCTTATTTATATAAATAATTTATATTTATCATTCCAACCCAATGACCCATTAATACACAATTTATTATAAGTGGAAAGAATATTTGTAATTTTTTAAATTACATTTTTTTTTTAGTTTCTAACGTATGCTTAAAAAACACGTTAACATTTTTTTAATAAAGATGACAGTGATCATTCTTGGATTGCATATATATTATTTGATCTCGACAAGTTCCAACAAATCCCTATTGATCCTATAACATAATTTCTTATTAGAGAAATTTTTAAAATAAAAAACATTTGAAATTAAATTTGAAAAGAAACAACCTTTTGTCATAAATAAAAGAATGTGTTGTTTCAAACAGACATATTGTTTTGTTTTAAATTTAAATTATATGACTGTTATTTTAATGTTTATAAATACTGGTATTAGACAGTATACAGGCTACACTTGAATCACTTTCTTTCTCCTCCTCTATTTTCTAAAAAACATACATCAACAATATTCTATTCACTGTAGAAAATAGAATACTGTCATAAATAGACTTGCAACTTTCAAAGGTGTTCTGGTTTGTTTTTGCAAGTGCACAACACAGACAAACAAATGCTTCATTGTATCCCGGAGGTGTATTCGCAAACTCTGTGCATCACAGAATTGGTGGAGGCGAATAACGTCTTAAAGAGAGCGACACCATATCGTGCCTTGAAGTCAATTGTATTAGTGTTTTATTTTGGACTAATTTTGTTCTTTGCAGTATTTATTTACAAACAGAGTGATATTTGGGTTCGAATAACAACGATCACTATTATTGACAGAAACTATCCAACAATCTTAAGACGTTATTTTATCATCAATGGCATGAGTTTCATCATTGCATGACTTCGTTGTGGATTTTGTCAAATTGGATCATTTTAATGGTAGAAATATCAAGCACTGGCAATAGAAATTGCATTTCCTGTTAACAACTCTGAAAGTTGTATATGTGCTCACTACACCAAAGCCGTTGAAACATGAGGATGAGACATTGGCGAAAACTCGAACTCGGTAAAAATGGGAACAAGATGACTACATATGCAAGGGACACATTTGCAATGCCATGTCTGATGCACTTTTTGATCAGTATCACAACAAACCAATAGCCAAAGAATTATGGGATCTCTTGGAGGCAAAATGTATGACAGAGTATGCAACAAGTAAGAAATTTTTGACCTTTAAATATTTTCAATACAAAATGGTTGATGGTAGGCGTGTTGTTGAGCAAAATCATGAGATCCTGCATATTTATAATCAATTTCAACAACATAAATTGGTTATGGATGAGTCAATTGTGCTTCCTCTATTATTGACAAACTTCCTCCATCATGTAAAGACTATAAGAATAGTCTCAAACATAAAAAGGAAGACATCTATCTTGAGGAATTAGGCAAGCATCTTCGTATTGAGAAAGAGAATAGACTTAACAGTACGATGAGCAGCCCATTATATCTTCCAAAATAAATATGGTGGAGGAAAAGGAAGAGTCTAAACAGCCCCAACACCTAAAAGACAGCAAAAAAAAAAATTGCTGCAAAGGTGAACCCAGATGGCAAGAAAAAGAGATTTTCATGTTACCATTGCGGTAAGCTAGGCCATGTCAAGAAATAGTGTCGACTCCTGAAAAACAAAAGGAGAGTTCGACTTCAAATTTTGTGGCCATGATATCCGAGATTAATGTTCTCGAAGATGACTATGCATGGTGGATAGATTCGGGTGCTACAAAGCATGTGTGCAAGGATCGTACCATTTTCACATCTTATAAATCAATTGAAGATAGAAGTGTGCTGTAAAAGGAAAAGACACAGTACAACTTGAATTCACTTCTAGAAAAGTTCTTACTTTAACTGATGTTTTTCATGTACTAGAAGTTAGAAAAATCTTGTATCTAGTAGCCTTCTTAATAAATTTGGCTTTAAACTTGTGTTTGAGTCAAACACATTTGTATTGTCTAAGGGTGGAACCTTTGTGGGAAAAGATTATATGTATGAGGGTATGTTTAAGCTTAATATCAATAAAATGAATGTTTCTTTAGTTTATATTATTGACTCATTATCCTTATGACATAATCGATTAGGACATTTCATACAAAGCGTTTGCATGGTATGGCTAATTTGGATTTAATTCCTAGCCAGTGACGTAACCAGGATTAAACACTAGGGTGGGCTAGAATAATTTTTTTTTTTCTTATAATTAACATTATGAGAAAACTGTATTAATTAAAAATAAAGATACATCAAGTTAAGAAGACAAAGCGGGGATTACTCTATAAATGTATATTCTAAATAAATACATTAAAAAAATTAATAAAAAAATAAAGTCAAAACAAATTATAAAATAAACATGAAATGCAAATACAATCAAATACTAATTAAGCTGTATCCTACGGTTTTTCAAAAGATCAAACTTATCAATTATGAAATCATGATTAATAGCACCAACAATTTCTCTTTCATTGTAGACAACCATGAAGTTTGTTAAAAATTCATTTTTCATCTTATTGCGAAGTGATGTCTTGATAATCTTCATTGCTGAAAAAACTCGTTCTGTTGTTGCTGTGGAAACAGGGAGAGTCAAAACTAGACAAATCAATCTGTCAATAAAAAAAAGTTGTGACTTTTTTGTTTCAATTAACAATCGACATAATTATATATATATATATATATATATAAGTAATATTACCTGTCAATCAAAAACAATTGTTGTGATTTTTTTGTTTTAACTAATAATTGACATAATTTAGGGAGAGAAGAAATATTCTAAAATTGTGGCTGACAAAGTACATCAAACTTGTAATGTTCCAATTGCCTCGTTAGTGCTTTCAACTCATCTTCAGCAAAGTCTTTAGGATAAAATTTCTCAGCAAGAGTACAAATAGAATCTATTTTGAATTATTTGAATTCATTCATAGGATTTAAAGCCTCGCTAAGAACAAGGAGTTCCATTGTTTCCTCTTTAAATCTACTATCCAACTCCACCAATTGAAAATTTATTACAACATTAAATATATTGAAGTGATAATAATGCTCAATTGTAATATTATTCTTTTGTTGACAAGAACGCCTTGTACCTTCTATGTAGCGGTCACTCATATTAGGCATATGAATGTCATGCTTTCTACAAAAAGATGCCACACTTCCAAAAAAGTCATTCCATCCATCTTGCAACTCTTGAAGTAGTAGTTTTGTACTTGAAACTAAATTTAGAGCATTTAAGATGTCTTGAGATTTTATTTGCAATGCTTGACATAACATATTAGAGACTCCCAACACTTTGTATAGTAACAATAAAATAAAAACAAATTCAAAAGTTTTAGCCTCCCTACGTATATTACTATTCAACCCATTATCGATAAGTTTTTCAAGAAGGGTACAAGTTGAACCAAACATGTCAATCAACCTACCAACAGAAGTAAAATGTGAACTCCAACGAGTAGGTCCAGGACGTTGCACAGTATGAATTTGATTTGCTCTTGTACCAATCTCAAGTTCTCCTGAAGATATCATATCTATGATTTCATCTTCTCAAATTGATTTTAATTTAGAACAACGTTTAGCAGAAGCACCAACAAAGTTGACAATAGAACTCAATTTAGAAAAAAACAAGCATGTATTTAAATTTCAACCAAAACAAAGAGAAATTTATTAAACAATAATGTTAATTTGTAAATTAAAATTAGAATAACTAATAATTAGATTAATCATAAAATTTAATTACAAAACAAAATATTTAAATTTATAATATTCATAAAAATATACCTAATTGGAAGATGAATTATTGATGTTGATAAAGATGTTGGACTAAAATTTAGAGAAAGATGAGAGAGAAAAGAATTATTAAAGAAAAAGCAAAAAAATAAAAATAAAAAATTGAAACCTGGTTGTTGCCTTTATGCCGCCTCGAGACTCGTGAAGTGATAAATAAAAGTTTACACAGTTACACGGTATATATAAGCATATAGCTGTTGGCTGTTCATTCTAGACAATCCTAGTTCAACACGGTTTCACACTTTCACTAACAGTCTTTTTTTTTTTTTTTTTTTTTTTTTTTTTTTACTTTCAATTTTTTTTAAAAAAGGCTAGGGTGGGCTTGAGCCCACTCTAGCCCAGCCCAAGGTCCGTCCCTGTTCCTAGCTAGATATAACTATGACATACATGAAAAATGCAAAGTGTGTGCTCAAATAAATTACAAAAACTCATTTCCCTAAAATTGAAAGAACATCATCTTTATTACAACTAATTCATAGTGATGTGTGTGATATGCATAGTAATCCTACTAGAGGTGGCAAAAAGTACTTTGTAACATTTATTGATGACTATTCAAAATAATGTTATGTTTATTTGTTGCATTTAAAGGATGAAGTATTGAATAAATTTAAGGTTTACAAAGTTGAAGTAGAAAATGCATGTGACACAAAAATTAAAGTTCTTAGGAGTGATAAAGGTGTTGAATATCAATTCCCTAATTTTTGTGAATGTGTTGGCATTGTATATGAAACATCTATTGCATACACACCACAACAAAATGGGGTAGTAGAAAGGAAAAATAGAATACTCACAGAAATGGTTAATGCAATGCTTTCGAATTTAGGTTTAGGTAAAGTATTTTGGGGTGAAGCATTAGTAACTGCCTGTTATATATTAAATAGAGTGCCTACTAAGAAACTTAAAACTACTCCTTATGAACTTTGGAAGAAAAAAAAGTCTAATTTATCTTATCTTAGAGTTTGGGGATGTAGAGCTATAGTTATACTACCAGAACCTAAAATAAAGAAATTAGGTGAGAAAAGTGTTAAATGTATATTTTTAGGTTATGCAAAACATAGCAAGTCATACAAGTTTTTGGTTACTGAAACTAATAATTCTGTTGAGATTAATACAATAATAGAATCTAGAGATGCCATTTTTTATGAATCTAGATTTTCTGCTATACCTAAAATTATGAATTCAGATACACTTGTGGAAAAGGTGGCAACACTAAAGCAAACTGCCACAGAAGATCCTCATAAAATACGGAGAAGTAAAAGGGCAAGAAAAGAAAATCTTTTGGCCCCGACTTCATCGTGTATCTAGTTGAAGGTATTAGAGATACACATATGAGACAAACTATGGTCTCGCCGATAATTGAATCGGATCCCCTCACTTTTGAAGAAGCAATGAAGTCACAAGATGTTGTCTTTGGAAAGAGGCAATTAATGATGAAATGAAGTCTATAATGGGCAATAAGACTTGGAAATTGGTTGATTTACCACCTAAGTCAAAACCAATAGGTTGCAAATAGATCTTCAAAAAGAAGATGAAAGTTGATGGAATGATTAATAAATTCAAGGTAAGACTAGTAGTAAAAGGTTTTACCCAAAAGGAAGGTCTTTATTATTTTGATACATATGCACCAGTTGCAAGAATTGCTACTATAAGAACATTGATAGCATCGGCTTCCATTTATTGCCTTGAAATCCATCAAATGGATGTAAAAACGACTTTTCTTATTGGAGAGTTAGATGAAGAAATTTACATGGAGCAACCTGAAGGTTTTGTAGTTCCAGGACAAAAGCACAAGGTTTGTAAACTTGTTAAGTCATTATATGGTATCAAACAGGCTCCCAAGCAATGGCATGAAAAGTTTGATAAAGTTATTGTTTGAAATGGTTTCCTAATTCATGAATTCGATAAGTGTGTATATAGCAGATTCAAAGGAAACAAATGTGTAATTATATGTCTTTATGTGGATGATATGTTAATTTTTGGAACTAATAAATAGAATATGAACTCACAAAAACTTTATTGTCATCCAATTTGGATATAGAAGACATGGGGCTTGCATATGTGATTTTGAGTATTAAAATTATCAAAAGAGGTAATGGCATAGTATTGACCCAATCACAGTACATTGAAAAGGTTCAATCATTTTGATTGAAAGCTAGTATCCACACCATTTGATTCTAGTATAAGATTATACCCAAACACAGGAAGGGTAATATCTTAATTAGAGTATGCTCGTGTTATAAGATGTCTTATTTATGCAATGACTTGTACTAGGCCTGACATTGCATTTGCTATAGGAAGGCTTAGTAGGTATATTTATAATCCAAGTCAACTACATTGGAAAGTAGTGCATAGAATTTTAATGTATTTAAAACATACCATGGATCATGGTATACATTATGTTGGTTATCCTTCAAGGATTCACTGATGCAAGTTGGATCACAAATCGAAGTGATCATGCATCCACAAGTGGATGGATTTTCACACTTGGTGCATGAGCTATTTCTTGGGGTTCCAAGAAACAGACATGTATAACAGACTCTACCATGGCTTCTGAATTTATTGCATTAGCATCATGCAGTAAAGAAGCACAGTGGTTAAGGAATTTATTGATGGAAATTCCTTTATGGCCAAAACCAATGCATCATTTATCAATTCATTGTGATAGTGAGGCAACATTATCTAGAGCATATAGTCAGATATACAACAGTAAGTCTAGGGATATTGGCCTAAAACATAGTTATGTGAGGCAATTGCTCACAGATGGTGTGATAACCATTGACTATGTGGGTGCGTTTGGTACGCAGGACGGGACAGGACAATGTGGGGCAATTTGTTCTTGTCCCACGTTTGACGCGCCCTTAGCATGGGACATGACGGAACAAGGTGGGACAAAAATCACAAAAAATTGTCCCACCCAAGACCCTTGGACAACTTATCCCATGACATGGGACAAGTGTGGAAAAACTAATTTACCCTTTAAATTTTCAAACAATTACAATCATGTCTAATATATTATATATTATATATTAATTAATAATATTTATTATAATTACATATATAATATTATATATATTATATAATAATATATTATATCATATATTATATATAATAATATATAATATATAAATTATATATTATATATATAATAATATTTAATAATATATATATATATCCTATATATAATAATATTCAATATATCATATATATATATATATATATATATATATTATAATATTAAATATATTAAATATATTATTATTATTATATATAAGATATATATATATATTATTATAATATATATATATATATTAATATGTATTATTAATATATATATATTATAATAATATGTATAAATTATAATATATATATATATATATATATATACAGAAATTCTATTATCAGTTCGAACTGACAAAAGTTATATCAGTTCCTTACACGTGGGCCACTGGATTTAAATACTTTGACTGACAACTTTGACTTGATGTATGCTCTTGTTAGTCAAAGTATTTAAATCCAGTGGCCCACATACAAGGAACTGATATAACTTTTGTCAGTTCGAACTGATAATAGAAAGGTTGTATATATATATATATATATACATATATATATATATATATATATATATTATAATAATATGTATATATTATAATATACATATTATTATTATTACGTATATAATAATATTATTACCCTTACAATAATATATATATATATATATATTATGTACATGTAATAATATTTAATATATTATATATATCTTATATATATTATTATATATATAATACAGTAATATTCTATATTAATATATAATAATATCAAATATTAATAATAATAATAATATATATATATATATACAGATTTTCTATTATCAGTTCGAACTGATAATAAATATATTAGTTCCAACTGATAATAAATATATCAGTTCCTTGCATGTGAGCCATTAGATTTAAATACTTTGACTTGACTGCATGCACTTGTCAAAGCATCTTTTAAATTCAATGGCCCACATGCAAGAAATGATATATTTATTGTCAGTTCGAATTGATAATAGAAGACTGTATATATATGTTATATTGTTATATTGTTATATATTATTATATATTATATATTATATTATTTAATATTATTATATATATATATATATATATATTATTTGATATTATTATATATTAATATATAATATTATAATATATGTTGTTATATATATAAAAGGGATACTCTGGTCATTTGAACCTCTTGTCATGTCCTGTCCTAGCCATATCAAACACATGATAGTACAGTCCACAGTTCTGTCCCAAGCCTTCCAAACACAATACAGAACAACATATCATGTCCAGTCTTGTCTTGTCCCATCCCACCTTGTCCTGTCCCATGTCCGTGCCAAATGCACCCTGTAAGATCATGCCAAAATTCGACAGACCCCCTTACAAAGGCCTTGCAAGGGATCTAGTATATAAAACATTAAGGGGGATGGGACTGAAGCCAACTTCTAATATCACCAATGATGGAACCTCAACCCAACACTTGAAACATCAAGATCTTGGGTTCAATGAGTAAAGTACATCATATGTTGTGATTGTAAGCACTATATAATATTTTCATGTGTCCCAAAGGTGAAAGTGCTTGATACCCGTATGTTTTGGGAAGGTTAAGCTATTAAGCTTTTAATAGAGTTATAACAGTTTTTGTTAGAATGTTTTACAGGGACACTCTTGATAACATCTACCTATATGAGTTCGGAGATGGTGTTGTCTCCTATGTGACCTAGCTAGTTACTAGAGCACTCATGAAATAGGATATAGGACACAAGGCCAATCCACGTGTCAGTATTATGAACACCTGAGAAATTGAAAACTTATGTGTGAGATGTGTCCGGTTAATCGAATAAGGTTGCTGGTTCAAAGCTTGTCTACCATGCCACCTTGATTAATTTCTATGTATTTTCACTAAGTGGAGGTTCAAGTCAAGAGACACTTTCATTTATGCATTAAGATTTCAATGTCTATGCAAGAATGCTTTTCAAATAAATTTATTTTGAAAATGGTGGAGGATTGTTAGAGAAATTTTTAAAATAAATAACATTTGAAATTAAATTTGAAAAGACACAATCTTTGTCATAAATCAAAGAATGTGTTGTTTCAAATAGACACATTGTTTTATTTTAAATTTAAATTATATAACTGTTATTTTAATATTTATTGTTAGGTTGATAATTAGTGTTGGCATTAATTCCATATCAAAACGTGTTTAACTTGTAATGTTTAGTGGTTAGTAATTGAAGAATTTCGAAGACGAAGGACGTCTCAACCATTATTCGTTCAAGTTACCAGCTTTTAAGAGTTTCGGACATTATCGGTCTACAAAGGTATTCAAAGACCTCTTATCTCTTACAAGGCTAGGCACACACTCACACATATCATTCTTGTGTGTCCCTTCATGATTTTATTTCATTTACATTTCACTTTCACACACGTGGCAAAATATGCTCATGCATTCACATTTAGTTAATAAACTTTGTGTTTTGCATTTTCTAGGACTATGTCCGGAAACTAGCATTTGTGTGTGTATTTGTGTTTGTATGTTTCCGTATTTTGTGTTTAGGACTTGAACATGTTCTTATTCAATGCCTTATTGAGTTCCGGTCGTTTCGGTTACTCATTCATAAGGTTTCGAGTCCAAACGTGTTGACTATGCCACTTTATGTTCTCTTACGTTGTGTTGACTTCATCGATGATTTCCGAGATGATTTCTCAACCGTTTTTCAAATTTGTATAGTCGTTATCGTGCGTGAGAGAGTCATGGTTTGTAATCCAAAAACGGATTCGAATTCGGAGTTCGGACGCCCGAGATACGGGCCGACGAACCGAGGGAACGCGCGAGAGGACAGCCCAGGCCGTGGGCCACAAGGGCTGGCCGTGGGCCCCACGGCCTGGAGCAGCCTCTGCTCCTGTGTGGGCCACACGCCCCCCCACGGACAGGGGGTGACGTGGCACCACGTGGTTGGCCGAAACCCTCCTTCTCTCTCCTCCTATTTCTTCCCTCTCTCTCTCCATTTTGAAAATTCAAGAAGAACATTTCAGTTTTCCCGTCTAGAATTCTCTCCAATTTTTTCAAACTTCAAAACACCATATCTTCCTCATCCGGAGTCGGATTTGAGTGATTCAAGTTGGAGAGTGTTCATATTTGAGTCCTCTAACATCTCCAAGTGATTTGGTGGCTGTTTGATCGTGATTTCAAGTGGCTGAACACTGAATTTCGCACCAGCTGTAGAATCCGAGGTTTGAGTCTCATCTTTGGGATTTCTTGTTATTTGACCTTCCATTTGCTTGGGGTTTCTTCTTCTATATCTATGTTATTGTTTTGTAAAAGCTATTTGAAAAGGTAGCTTGATTATCATTCTAATTGAAACTCAATTTATGGACTTATGTTGACTAGATTTTATGATTCTAGGTTTTACATTTGTTTATGAGTTGTATTGTGATTAGAATGGCATCTTAGGTTGTTTGATACTTAATTGAATTAATTTTGTGTTAAAATGACTTTGAGATTTGATTTGGTCCTTTGATTATTAAAATCTAGGATTTGTGTATTTGTATGTGATTTAGAGAATATAGGTTTTGATTGATGTAAATCTCAAAAACCTTGCTCTATATTTTTGTCTAGTATATTGATTGATTTTAATCTCATATATCTAGCTTTTAATTGTATATTGATAACATCTTGAATTTGTACTTAATGAACATTTTGTGATTCAAGTGTTATGTGTGTGAATGAGACTTTGAGTATATGTGTTAGGTGTTTCACATGCTTAGGTTTCTATTCATGTATTTTTGCATCTAGACTTGATTAATTGTGATTTCACATGTTTAGGTCTATTTGTGCCATAGAATGTATTGATCACATGTTCTATGTTGTATTGAATGTTTGCATCATTTGCATTCACATGATCACACTAGGAAATCCTTGTAAAAGGCATGAAGTCTTGGTTAGAGTCGGGATGACTCGGATAGCCAAGCAAGAAGTCTTGCCTAGAGTCGGGATGACTCGGATAGGTAAGCAAGGAGTCATGGCTAGAGTCGGGAGGACTCGGATAGTCATGCATGGGAGGCTCCCTAGAGGCAAGAGTGCCTTGGATAGGGAGTTGGCTATTGTATTGGTAGGCCTAGGCGTATGGTTAGACATAGAGTCCGATAGAGCGGGGTACACGGGGAGGTGTATGCATTCTTGAGGAATTTCTAATCTACCATCGATGTTGGTTGAGTGTGTTGTCCAATATATGGTGGTTCCGCATCATTGAGGGATTTCATACTTTCCAATAGGGTTGGGTAGGCTTAGACTTCACTAGGTTGGGTGAGCTAAAGATTGGTCACTTTGTGAATGTTCTATGTTTACTTTCCAATAGTATAGTACCCAATGGTTGTAGTTCAACCCGTGGATGTTTCCTCCTTGGAGGTTTTACCACGTTAAAAAATCCCTTGTGTTAATTCTTTCTATCTCTTCTCTTATATTTTAATTGTATATTTTATTGTCTTGATTCATAATATCACATGTGATGTAATGTGAAGCCAAGTCTTTGTATAGTGTGATTAGTATATTCATTCTATAGATCAATTTGTATCTTTGATTCTTTTGTATATTGTATATTTGTATAGTGACATTTTGCTCACTCTTGTAACACATTGAACATCTTATGAAATACAAGCTTATTTTGTTGTTATGTTTATTTGATATTTTACCTCACATGACTTGTTGATATACTTAGACATTTCTCTTATGATTGTGTACATCGTATTGTCTATGTATGTCTTACCTTGGCTTATTGTGTTGTGTGTAAGGCTACCTTGAGGGGACAAACGAATGTTTGTTTAAGGGTTTTAAAAAAGGTGTAAAAACCTATTCACCCCCCCCCCCCCTCTAGGTATGCTTTAAGCAATTTAACTTCGTTTGTGTACATTCAATTGGTATCAGAGCGGGTCGTCGGACGGCACTCGACGAGATCCGGTTTACACTTACGAGTGGATTGCTTAGGTATTTGCTAGAATGGTTTTCCAAGATGATGTGATGACCGAAGGGGCTTCGAATTCTAGGCCTCCTCTTCTCAAGGGTCACAACTACGGGTTTTGGAAATTGAGGATGAAGGCTTACATCCGATCTATTGATGAGCGAGCTTGGATGACCGTTGAAGAAGGTTACCTTGCTCCTAACAAGATTGAGGATGGAGTGACCGTTTCCAAGCCTAGGAGTGAGTGGTCTACTAATGAGTTTGAGTTAGCAAAATGGCATCATCGGGCGGTGAATGCTATTTTTGGAGGTGTTGATAGTAGGCAATTCTCCTACATTCAAAATCTAGAAACCGCTAAGGAGGCATGGGAGGCTCTCCAAGTCACCAATGAGGGGACTAAAGCGGTGAAGAAGTCTCGTCTTCAATTGCTCACTTCCTAATTTGAGGTTTTGCAAATGGGTGAGGAAGACAAGTTTGTTGACTTCCAAGATAAGCTTCTAGACATCGCCAACCAATGCCAAGCACTTGGTACTCCTATCTCCGGTGAGAGGCTAAATTGGAAGATTCTTAGATCACTTCCAAAGAGGTTCAAAGCCAAGGTTACCGCCATTGAAGAGAGCAAGGACGTTGACGTCATGAGCATAGATGAGTTGCTAGGATCTCTTCAAACTTTTGAGGCATGCATGAAACCAAAGGCTAAGAACAAGGGTTTAGCTCTCAAGGTTGTCAAGGAAGCTAGTAGTAGCGATGATGATGAGGAGATGGCGTTATTGGTTAGGAAGTTTAGGAAGTTCATGAGGAAAGGTGCCAAGTCAAGTGGCAAGTACTCAAGGGACAAGGAAGTCAAGAAGTCCTTTACTCCACCTCATGAGAGGAGTGGCCATGCTAAGAGCAATAGGAAGGTTCAATGCTTCAAGTGCAAGAAGCTTGGACATTATGCTTCGGATTGTCCTAGTGGTGATTCTAAGAGGGACAAGAAGGGAAAGGCTATGGCGGCTACATGGAGTGAAGATGATGCCTCTAGTGATGAGGAGAGCTCAAGTGATGAGTCTTCTAGTGAAGAAGAGCTAGTAAGCAACTTTGTTGCATTCATGGCTTCTCACTCTACTCTAGAGGATGTTAATCAAGATTTGTTGGATAAGGAGATTGATCAAAGTCATCAAGAGTGTTTAAGTGATAATCCATCCTACATTGATCTTTTGGCTAAGGTGAAGTTTCTTGAGGAGAAGTTGAAATTAGCCTTGAGTGAGATTGATGAGAAGGAGGACTTGATCAAGATTCAAGTGGATGAGTTTGTTGCTACAACTCGTAGGCTCTTGCGTGAAAAGAATGCTATTGAAAAGAAGCTTTGCGAAGTTGAGGGTATTTTGCTTGAAAAGGATAGGATCATCTCAAATATGAACTTAGAGAGCTCAAGTGTAGCGGTGGTTGAAGAGAAGCTCATAGAAGCATCACTTCCTACTAGTGAAGCTATCATTGAAGAGAAAGCTCCTAAGAAGAGACGTTCCAAGAAGAAGAACAAATTGAAGAATAAGGTACCCCTTGAAACTCCCATTTGTCTTCCACCACCACCGGAAGGTAAAATCTCTCCTTTTGTTCCCATATGTCATTTTTGTAATACCTTAGGCCATATCAAGCCCAAGTGCTATAAATTCATTGAATATTGCAACTTAGAAAATGCATCTAGGAATAAAGAGATTGGACCTAATTCTATGCATGCTAAAGCTTTGAATATGGAAAGCATGATAATTTGTCAAAGCATGTTAAGAATGTCCGGAAGGTGAAGAATGCATATCCTACAAAGTTTGACCATGCATGTGTTGCTAACAATGTTGAGAAGAAGAGTATTAATGATATTATTGTGAATCAAGTTGTGGAAGAACTTTACTCTAGGTTCAACATTGTGGTCAAAGAGAATCTTGATGATGTTCGTGTATGTCCACCCAAGACAAAATTTGTCATGGGTGAGTGCTCTTACCATTAGTGTAAGTTGCACATGTGAGTTAGCTTTAAGACTAGTGTCGTTGATAAGAAACTTAGCTTTTTGCTTTGTATCTTTACAACTTGACATGAACTTAGCTATCTCACTTTGTTTGTTTTGATAGTCAAATTTGTTGATTAACTTTTGAGAAGTTTTTTTTTGAATCTATATGATAACATTATTGTTATGACTTTTAGAGAAAGTCATTTTTTTTTTTTGTTTGAGTTGGATTACATTGTCTTTAGTCTCTTGGAATCGACACACCTATAACTTGTAGTCATGAGGACTTACAAGCCAAGAGGACTCATAAAAGGGTGAGGGCTTTGTATTTGGTGAAAATAGCTTGCGAAGGTATCTCTATATCATATTGCTTGCTTACTTGATTTTTCATCTATCAACTCATTGTTTGTATCACATTCATGAAGCATGTCATAATTGAGAACTAATATAGTGTTTATATGGTACTCTTTGACATTTGCTAGTTTAAGATCTTTTGGTGATAAGTGTTCACATTGATCTTATTTCATGAAGTGTGTTGTTATTTGTATGATTGTTGAGTGGCTAATTTTTGAATAATGTGAGCTTCATATTCTTTGATAGCTACTCTCTTGAAAAGTAGAGATCTTAAGTAAGTCTCTTTACTTGCTTCTAGATCATGTGCTTTTAAGCCTTGAAATTGGTTTCAAAAATGCACTTTGCTTCTTTTGTATGTTTTGTTAAGTATGTTGAGCTTGGTTGATGTTCGCTTTGGATACACCTTGAAGTCCTAAGGACTAGTACATTTAAAAATGACCAATGGTTGGTATCCATTTGCTTCGGCAACATAGAACTCAACGAGCACCCTCATGGAAAGGGCTACACACCTTGGTTGTGAAGCCACCCAATGTTGGAAAGGGCTACGCCATTATGATGAGTGAAAGCCGCCATGAGGTGTATATGTTTATGTTAGAAAAATCAAAGAAGTGTTGAATTGAATCATAAAAAAAAAAAAAAAAAAAAAAATCTTTTATTCAAGCCTTAATAAAAAATAAAAAATAAAAAAAAAATAAAAGGCTTTTGGAGTATAGTTGAATAATCAAATGAGCTCGGGTTGACAAATAGAAATGGGTTGACGAGCCACATGCACACACACGCTCACATGTTGAAATCTATTCTCTTTATAAGCAAAATTTCGGATGATAACCGGTTTGACCTTTTTATGGAAAGGCCTAAGATGAATAGATGTTGAAATTGTATGCATGCTTGATTATCAAACTACTTCTTTTCATATACTTGAAGCAAAATCTTCACACACTCACTTTTGCTTAATTAGTATTTGTGATACTTTAGCAATTTTTGATGACATATGAGAGTGATTGAAAATCTTGATGTAACTCTCTTAGATATGTGAAGCTTATTTGCAAATCTAATAAAAATTGCTTGTGATGTGATTGTGTGGTGATTTTTGTGAACATTTGTCTATCTTGATTTTAGATGAGGCACTTGTCAAGGGGGAGCATAATATGCTAAATTCTTGTTCTCTTTTATGACATGTTCACATGTTCTTCAAGGTTGTTAATTGTTGGCATTATTCTTATTTTTGATAAATCATGAAGATGCTATGATAAATTCTTACTTGCATGGTGATTTATTAAATATAGTGTTTTGCCTTTGTATATGTTTATTGGTTTCTTATTTGTTTCTTTGTTTCCTCTCACTTTGTTTTTAGTTTGTTTTGTGTTGCAAGATTATGGGAAAAGCAAAGAAGGTTGGTGGAAATACTTCTTCAACTCCCATTGCCAAGTCCAAACCTACAATTTCTTCCAAAATTTCCAAAGGTAACAAAGTTGATGAATTGGGAATTTTTGGTTGCAAAAAGATTATTCAAGAAAGAGGTATTGACTTGGACTCGTGTGTTGGATCCTATGTTTATGATGTGCTTAAGAGTAGAAATTGGATTTCATGGGTCAACATGTTAGGAATATCTAATGAGACCGTTGTTAGAGAATTTTATAATGCTTACAAATCCGATTCTACTGTGACTAGTGCTACTCTAAGCATAATGAAAGTTGTCTTTAGAGTTTGCCCTAGGAAGGTTAATGAATTTCTTAACTTGTCCGATGACATTGAATCGGAATTCCTTGATGTTGATGTCTTGGAAAACCTTGATTTAATGGGTAAAACTCTATGTGATGATAATGATTTTGTGTGGAGGAAACGTGCTTTATTAGGCAAGGTGAGCTAACAAAAATTAGTGCATTTTGGCATTTATTTGTATGCTCCAATCTTGTTGTTTCTACTAATGCTTCGGAGCTTAATAGAGACAAGATTAAGATTGTATATGCCTTGGTTACTAACCAACCTATAAACCTTGGTGAATTGCTTGTGGAGCAAATTCAAATTGCGGCTTGTACTAGTCGTTTGGACAAGAAATTGGCTTTTCCGGGGTTTATAACTCAATTGTGCTTGGCTAAAGGTGTGAGGAATCTTGATGGTGATGTTATGCTTCCTCCCTTAGAGAAGTTGAGTGAGAAACGTATGGCAACCATGTCGTACAAGGACAAGGGAAAGTCTAATGATGTACTTAGGCTTTTTGGTGATTCTCTTGATTCTAACCATGTCCCTAACTCACCCGCTCTTCCTAGTTGGGCTTTAAAATTGAGGAAAGAGGTTGAAGAATCTCATAGGTTGATTGAGGCGTCACAAAGGAAGATTGAAGACCTTAGTGCAAAGCTTGTTGCTCAAGATGAGAGGATCAAAGAGTTGGAAGGAAAATCAACTCCAACAAGGCAATATGTGAGATCCGCACACCGTTCTTCTTTCCTTGGTGGCACAAGTGGCTAGAGAGCTTCATGAGGTATAATTTCTTACTCTTTCCCTTTGGCTTCATATCATGTCAAAAAGGGGGAGAAATATGAGAAACACATGGGAGATATCTAGCTTACTTAGTCTTATGTTAGTTGTTTTATATTTTTGTATATTTGGTATCTAGCTTGAACTATATGGCATGTAATATTTTTGTTGAATCTTGGCTTAGAATATATTGATGGATAGTATGTATTAAGGGGGAGCATACTTGATCCATTTGAACTTATATATTACTATTTTCTTGCCTAAGATTGGATATTGCCATACTTGTTGTCTCTTGGATATTCTTGTACTTTCAAGTTCTTTTTTAGGTGATATCAAGGGAAGACCAAGATGAAGTTCAAGACTTGTTGTTATAATTTGTGTCTATATGTGTAACTCATTGTACTCATTGTGACCAAATTTTCTTTGTAATTGTTTTAGTGTTTGTTTAGGGGTTTTGACATAGAATTTGCCAAAGGGGGAGATTGTTAGGTTGATAATTAGTGTTGGCATTAATTCCATATCAAAACGTGTTTAACTTGTAATGTTTAGTGGTTAGTAATTGAAGAATTTCGAAGACGAAGGACGTCTCAACCATTATTCGTTCAAGTTGCCGGCTTTTAAGAGTTTCGGACATTATCGGTCTACAAAGGTATTCAAAGACCTCTTATCTCTTACAAGGCTAAGCACACACTCACACTCACACATATCATTCTTGTGTGTCCCTTCATGATTTTATTTCATTTACATTTCACTTTCACACACGTGGCAAAATATGCTCATGCATTCACATTTAGTTAATAAACTTTGTGTTTTGCATTTTCTAGGACTATGTCCGGAAACTAGCATTTGTGTGTGTATTTGTGTTTGTGTTTGTATGTTTTCGTATTTTGTGTTTAGGACTTGAACATGTTCTTATTCAATGCCTTATTGAGTTCCGGTCGTTTCGGTTACTCATTCATAAGGTTTCGAGTCCAAACGTGTTGACTATGTCACTTTACGTTCTCTTACGTTGTGTTGACTTCATTGATGATTTCCGAGATGATTTCTCAACTGTTTTTCAAAGTTGTATAGTCGTTATCGTGCGTGAGAGAGTCACGGTTCGTAATCCAAAAACGGATTCGAATTCGGAGTTCGGACGCTCGAGATACGGGCCGACGAACCGAGGGAACGCGCGAGAGGACAGCCCAGGCCATGGGCCACAAGGGCTGGCCGTGGGCCCCGGCCTGGAGCAGCCTCTGCTCCCGTGTGGGCCACGCGCCCCCCACGGCCAGGGGGTGACGTGGCACCACGTGGTTGGCCAAAACCCTCCTTCTCTCTCCTCCTATTTCTTCCCTCTCTCTCTCCATTTTGAAAATTCAAAAAGAACATTTCAGTTTTCCCGTCTAGGATTCTCTCCGATTTTTCCAAACTTCAAAACACCATATCTTCCTCATCCGGAGTCGGATTTGAGTGATTCAAGTTGGAGAGTGTTCGTATTTGAGTCCTCTAACATCTCCAAGTGATTTGGTGGCTGTTTGATCGTGATTTCAAGTGGTTGAACACTGAATTTCGCACCAGCTGCAGAATCCGAGGTTTGAGTCTCATCTTTGGGATTTCTTGTTATTTAACCTTCCATTTGCTTGGGGTTTCTTCTTCTATATCTATGTTATTGTTTTGTAAAAGCTATTTGGAAAGGTAACTTGATTATCATTCTAATTGAAACTCAATTTGTGGACTTATGTTGACTAGATTTTATGATTCTAGGTTTTACATTTGTTTGTGAGTTGTATTGTGATTAGAATGGCATCTTAGGTTGTTTGATATTTAATTGAATTAATTTTGTGTGAAAATGACTTTGAGATTTGATTTGGTCCTTTGATTATTAAAATCTAGGATTTGTGTATTTGTATGTGATTTAGAGAATATAGGTTTTGATTGATGTAAATCTCAAAAACCTTGCTCTATATTTTTGTCTAGTATATTGATTGATTTTAATCTCATATATCTAGCTTTTAATTGTATATTGATAGCATCTTGAATTTGTACTTAATGAACATTTTGTGATTCAAGTGTTATGTGTGTGAATGAGACTTTGAGTATATGTGTTAGGTGTTTCACATGCTTAGGTTTCTATTCATGTATTTTTGCATCTAGACTTGATTAATTGTGATTTCACATGTTTAGGTCTATTTGTGCCATAGAATGTATTGATCACATGTTCTATGTTGTATTGAATGTTTGCATCATTTGCATTCACATGATCACACTAGGAAGTCCTTGTAAAAGGCATGAAGTCTTGGTTAGAGTCAGGATGACTCGGATAGCCAAGCAAGAAGTCTTGCCTAGAGTCGGGATGACTCGGATAGGTAAGCAAGGAGTCATGGCTAGAGTCGAGAGGACTCGGATAGTCATGCATGGGAGGCTCCCTAGAGGCAAGAGTGCCTTGGATAGGGAGTTGGCTATTGTATTGGTAGGCCTAGGCGTATGGTTAGACATAGAGTCCGATAGAGCGGGGTACACGGGAGGTGTATGCACTCTTGAGGAATTTCTAATCTACCATCGATGTTGGTTGAGTGTGTTGTCCAATATATGGTGGTTCCGCATCATTGAGGGATTTCATACTTTCCAATAGGGTTGGGTAGGCTTAGACTTCACTAGGTTGGGTGAGCTAAAGATTGGTGTGAATGTTCTATGTTTGCTTTCCAATAATATAGTACCCAATGGTTGTAGTTCAACCCGTGGATGTTTCCTCCTTGGAGGTTTTACCACGTTAAAAAATTCCTTGTGTTAATTCTTTCTATCTCTTTCTCTTATATTTTAATTGTATATTTTATTGTCTTGATTCATAATATCCACATGTGATATATTGTGAAGCAAGTCTTTGTATAGTGTGATTAGTATATTCATTCTATAGATCAATTTGTATCTTTGATTCTTTTATATATTGTATTTTTTGTATAGTGACATTTTGATCACTCTTGTAACACATTGAACATCTTATGAAATACAAGATTATTTTGTTGTTATGTTTATTTACTATTTTACCTCACATGACTTGTTGATATACTTAGACATTTCTCTTATGATTGTAACATCGTATTGTCTATGTATGTCTTCCTTGGCTTATTGTATTGTGTGTAAGGCTACCTTGGGGGACAAACGAATGTTTGTTCAAGGGTTTGAAAAAAAGGTGTAAAAACCTATTCACCCCCCCCCCCCCCTCTAGGTATGCTTTAAGCAATTTAACTTCGTTTGTGTACATTCATTTATAAATACTGGTATCAGACAGTATACAAACTACACTTGAATCACTTTCTTTCTCCTCCTCTGTTTTTTCTGAAAAACATACACCAACAATATTCTATTCACTGTAGAAAATAGAATACTGTCATAAATAGACTTACAACTTTCAAAAGTGTTTTGGTTTGTTTTCGCAATTGCACAGCGCAGACAAACAAAGGCTTCATTGTATCTTGGAGGCGTATTTGCAAATTCAGTGCATCACAGAATTGATGGATGCGAATAACATCTTAAGGAGAGCGACATCATATTGTGCCTTGAAGCCAATTGTATTAGTGTTTTACTTTGAATTAATTTTGTTCTTTACAATATTTATTTACGGATAGCGTGATATTTGAATTCGAGTAACAACGATCACTATTATTGACAGAAAACTATCTAACATTCCCTATACTATATATAAAAGTGTGAAGTGGTCGGCTGGAATTATAGCCCCTTTTTTTTTTCTTTTAATTTCTTTGATTTTTTTTTTTTTTTTTTAATTTCTTTAAAAGTAAAATTACAAATACAACCCTTAAACTTTATATAATTACTTAGTAGATAGCTTTTAGTAAGATTTTAGTTATAGTATCCCTTATTATTATTATTTTTTTTTTGAACTAGACTATATATAAAAGTGTGAAGTGGTCAGCTGGAATTATAGGCCCCTTTTTTTTTCTTTTAATTTCTTTGACTTTTTTTTTTTAATTTCTTTAAAAGTAAAATTATAAATACAGGCCTTAAACTTTATATAATTACTTAATAGATAGCTTTTACTAAGATTTTAGTTATAACATCCCTTATTTTATTTTTTTGAAAGTCAAATAACAAATACAAGCCTTCAAGTTTGTAGAATTACTTAATAGAAATATCATAGGCTATGTTAGATTGATGGTATTGTTGTTGGTGATCTATCATGCAATGGATACCATTAATAGAGTTCGTAGAGACGTGAACTTTACTTCAACAATTAGCATCGCTAATGAAATAATGTGGTAATGTATATGGTAGAGATTTTCAATTCGGATGCTAATTGAAATAAGTGGTTGATAGAATAACTACAAATTAGTGAATATTATGAAGTTTTGAATATGTGGATATCTGTTATTGAAGATTTAAGTGATCATTTTATCACAATTTATTCAATTTAGTCGAAGAGTATTTTTGGATGTAAAAAAAATAATAATTTAGTTGTTGAATTTGAATTGTTAAGATGTTTAATAAAAGTTGCAGACAATTGTTAAATCATCGTGAGAAGAATCTCTTTTGAGGCAAGTATAGATGAGCTTATTGCCAAACCTATGAGTTTAAGACTTCTTTAAGGTGTTATATCAATGTAATAACATTTACATAAACTAAAACTATGTGTTATATTAACATTTCTTATTTTTCAAGAATATGTATATTTATAAATATGAAACTCAAATACTGATTTAAGCATATGTCTTACATGTGCTCCAAAACATAGTCTTATAATAAGTCTTTTTTTTTATTATTTTTTTTATTTTTATAAATGGTAAATAAATAAACCAAACGAAAAAAAGGTCAAACAATACGTTTTGAAATCGAGTATTTGAAGTTTGAACTAAATTTTGGTTGGGATTTGGTGTTTATGTGGGGCCTACCTTATCGAGACATCGAGAGAATTCTGAATTCCCGCCCACGCTAAAGATACCGTTTCCTGGAATCCTTGCCGTAAAGAGCCGGGACATTTTTAATTTAAAGGTAGGCCCACGGCCGATTAACATTATCATTCATCACACTCACACAGATCCCCTCATTTATCGCCACGTACACCTCTCTAGTCTCTCTCCACATTAAAACGCGCCACAATTGCCTCGCTCCTCCTCGTTTAAACCCCTCTCTCTCTCTCTCTTCTTCTGCAACAAAAACCCTAACTCTCTCCCTATTGCCGTTCAAAAAATTATGATCTCTCACTCCTACACCGCTGATTCGCTCTCTCAGTCTCAAGACCTCGCCACTAAGATCCTCTCCTCCTCCACTCCACAGCAAATACTCTCCGTCTGCGCCTCCATCGAGAGCTTCGTACACTCTCACTCCTCCGATCATTCCCGCCACTTCTTCTCCATCGCCTTCCCGAATCTCATCCTCAAGCTCTTCGGCTTCGCTAACGATTCCTCTACCGCCACGTCACCTCCTCAGTCCAACGGCTGGATCGACGTCATCTCCTCCTCTAACGATCCTGATTTGGCCGCTAGGGTTTTTCAACTCCTTTCTCCCAACGGTGTCGTTTTCAATTCCATCTATGCTGTTGACCGCAAGTCGCTTGTCAAATTCGTCTTCCCCACCGAACGCTTACCGGAGTGGGCTCGGTACATGCTCTCAACTGAAAGAGATGTTAAAATTCTCTCAAATTTGTGTCCTATCTTTAAAGGTAAATTGAAAGAAGATTCAATTAAAGGTTCTGGTTCCACGTATCAGATTCAGTTAGACGTGTTCGAGTATTACATGTTTTGGTTCGCTTATTACCCAATCTGTAGAGGAAATAACGAAAACAATGTCAATAATGTATTGACGAAAAGAACTAAAAAGGAGAAATTTAGGTTAGAGAATTGGACAAATTCGATTCCAGGCTTTACAAGCAATGTTAAGCGTGGAGCGTCGCAGAAAATTGAGTGTAGTATATACTTGCGTCTGTTGTATGCCTATCTGCGTGAATTTGTGCCTATAAGTGATTTAGATGAGCACCAGCAACCATATCGTAGCTCCCTTTTAAATTACACAGGTGGTTGTGATGGTTCTGTTATAATGCGTGCAGAGTTTTTGGTTAATACTTTGGTGAATTATTGGCTTATTGATAATGATTTTTCGCCATTGAGTGTTAATGTGTGCAAGTGGTATGGGGTTTCATGTCCTATACGCTCGCTTTTTGGGGAGACACCACCAACGAGTGGGTTAGGGGAGGTTATTAAGTTGCTGGTTAAGTACCTGAATTTGAGTTCAGTTGCAGTTTCAAATGGGTGTGAGAGTAATGTTGAGTGTAGTGAGAGTCCGAAATGGAGGTCTCTGGATTCATCTTCAGTTTTGTTTGATAGTGGTGCGAAGACTACGGATTTAGTGTCAGTGATGTCCTGTGCCACTGCTGGTCACTCTTGGAATGCATGGATACAAAGGCCGTTGTATAGGTATATATTAAGGACATTCTTGTTTTGTCCAGTTGCGACTTCAATCAAGAATGCATCTGAGGTGTTTTCAGTTTGGGTTTATTATATGGAGCCATGGAATATCATGTTGGATGATTTTGCCGAGCTTGATGAGGTTGTAAATGGGTCCAGTAAGAATGTGAGGAAGGATGATTCTCAACCTCAAGCTTGTGGGTATTCGTCTGCATGGCAAGGCTATGTTCTGTCAAATTATCTATACTACAGCTCCTTGGTTTTGCATTTTATTGGGTTTGCACATAAATTTCTTCACACTGATCCTGAAGTAATTGTCCAGATGGTATTGAAGGTTTGTTTCTTAATTTAATTTAATGAACCTTTCTAATCTTATTTTCTTATATGTCTTAGTAATTTTTGCATTTTCATTTGGCGCATTTAAACTAATTTTGCTTGTATTGTATATCAGTATCTTACTTTACATTGCTTTCAAGGTAACTGAGAATTATTTGAGTTCTTCATCTTGGACATCAAATTTTATTTTTTCTTTAGCCATGCGATGAGTACGTCCTAGGATAAAAAAAACATGGCATTGGTTTCATTATTATTATGACAGCCTTGTGATTGATAGTTCTATTGTAGTTGCTAGCAGTTTTGACTGAATTTTTTTCCTTTCATAAACTCAGTAGCATAGCATACTTGTGTATGTTTTACAATCAATTCTGCTAATATAAATTAATTAATGATGAAAAAAAATGCTTGTTGGCTAACGAGATACTTCTTCAGCGATCTATGACCCTACATATTTCCATTTTCACTATAGAAAGGGCTATATTACTGCCTTTGACTAAGTGATGGAATCTGAATTGTGAATCCGTTGTTCCATAACACTGTTGTGGCCCTCTTGTGACCATCTGAACCATGAATGGAGAAATAAGGCACTTTACACGATGGGTGCAATACAGTTGTTGTTGGAGAGGTTAGTTCAGTCCTATAGTTAAAGTCCAAAAAGTTGTCTTTATTATATAGATATAGCAGAGTTATCGGCAGCTTTACTTCCAATCCTGTTTAGCTGCTTCTAAAATTACTTCTAGTAGGAAACAACGAAATGTATAAGACAGGTTCCAAGTGTGATTAGAGTCTGATAGGTTGTAGCACTGAAAAAAAAAATATAGTTGCATATCTTAATGATTTAATATGAAGGTGGGATATGTCATCAGTTGGAATTTCGCTTCTAGTCAAACAAAGATATTGTTAACAATTGTGAAGTTGAAATATTAGCTCAACCAATTTTAGAACACCTTCATTTCCGTACGAACCTGTCTCTATGTCTCGTGATTGTGATAATAGTTGTTAACATGATCTTTCTGATATGAAGATTTTGCAAATAGTGTCTAATATTACAAATCATGTCTAATACTATTGAAGGATATGGAATGTGCACTGCGACTTGATATGCATCTACATTAGCAATCATATGCCTTGTGGTTCTTTAATTTTAATTCTGTCTATGTTTTAAATCTTGTACTATATGTTTAATTGGTTCTTCTGCAATTTTGATCATTCTTTATTTCAATTTACAGGCTATGAGTGTATTGACATCATCAAGAGAGCTTATTGACCTTGTCAAGAATGTGGATACTGTTTTTCATTCCAAACAAGCTGGATCTAGCAAATCTAAGCTTAATAGCTTATATAGATTTGTTCCTTCCATTCGTGAACAATTGCAGGTATACTAGTAGCTTTACTTTTCTATTTGAGTTTTAAGTAACCGAATAAGATAAAGGAACAATTCTTCGCCTTAAAAGTTGATTGTATGTCTGATTTAGATGGATTTTGAAAGTTGACAAATCGAAGGGCACTGAGATCTGAACCAGATGATTGTGGTCTCATGTCTTAGGTTTTCACAATTTTATGTCTGCAAGATGGTTATTGATGAAGGCTATGCCACAATGTATTCCACATGCACAATTGTATGGTTATGGTATTGAATATCACTTTTATTAATAACTTTTATTCCACTTTATTGGCAACTCTAGGACTGGGAGGATGGCTTGTGCGAGAGTGACGCTGATGGATCTTTCTTGCATGCAAATTGGAACAAGGATTTACGACTTTTTAGTGATGGTGAAGATGGTGGACAACAGCTACTTCAGGTGTTTGATAGTTTGCTACATATATTTGCTATATATACTTGTACATCCACTGATCTCGATTTTGTGATTGCAGTTGTTTATATTGCGTGCAGAAGCAGAGTTGCAAGCCATTTCAGGTGGCAATCTTGCCCAAAACCTTCAGTATGTAGATTCTTTGAAATCTCATGTAAGTAGTTTTTTCGGTGGGCATGCTATAAAGCCAATTCCATTTTCGCTAGAGGTAGAACGACAGCAATCCCGTGATGAAATATTCAGGCCGAAAAGAGTGGGAAACCATGCATTGGCCGACATCAAATACAAGGGTGATTGGATGAAGCGACCGATCTCTGATGATGAGGTTGCATGGCTTGTGAAATTGCTTATCTGGTCATCAGACTGGCTGAATGAGAGTCTAGGGCTTAACCAGCCAGAGAGTAGTAGTGTTATAGGCCCAAAATGGTCGTACGTGGAGGTCTCGGGTGAAAATGAAGGGAAGTTGTATGTACCCAAAGAAACCATGAAGACGATATTGCATGCAATCCGTTGTTGGCTTCTTACGGTGATGAGGAAACACGGCATTCGGGTAAATCTTAGGATGTTAGCTTCTAAGAAGATCGTTACGGTCTTGCTTATGTTTGCTGTCTTTAGTATACTGAAAAAGGCTTTTGGACTGTTTTTTAGAGCATAGATGAGAATAGAAGAACAAGGATATAGAGGGAAAAAAAATTAGAAAAAGAATATATAAATATATTAAAGAAAGGGTTTCTTCTTCCGTACGAAGTTACGTGTAATGAGTTTTGTCGCAAGTAAGCGTGATATGTGCAGCACGAGCAAATTTATGGTAAGTTTACCGTTTTACTCGGGCAATGTTCCATATGAGTTAAAAATAAAAAAATAAAAAAAACTCCAGTCCATTATTCATTGCCCAGATTTCAGTTTTTTTTTTTTTACATGATAGTCAATTATTCGGTCGAGCAAAATTCAAATGCTTGGAGGTATTAACTAAGCAAGAATTAATTGTTCAACTAACTTACACCTGATATGTGAACATTGTGCAAATAAATATGTTTCATTTTATTATGAGAAGTTTTTTTAAAAAGAAACTTTTATTTTAAGTGGAATTTGTTTCTAATCACAGAGACACTTTTTATCACCGATAAGTCCCATAACAACATAATAAAATTTCTTTTCAATTTATAACCAAAAATTTATAAAAAGGAATCAAATCAGCTATCCAATAACGGTGTCCTAATTTATGTCTAACCAATCAAAAAATAATCAATTAAATTGGAACATGTGTCTATAGTTATGGAAGAAGTTGAAAAAATAAAATAAAAATTAAATGTAGACACATTTTGGTTGGTTAGACATAAATGGGGATACCATTTTTAGATAGTTGATTTGAATCGTATATATATTTGTTATAAACAAAGAATAATATTATCTCCAGTAGGAGTGAAGTGGGTGTGCATAACAGAGCGAGTTCATTGTAAGTTCCTCTAATAGTTTTCGAGGGTTTTTTTTTTTTTCTTTTTTTTTTTCCAAAAAAAGAAAACTAACAAGGAACTAGCCTAACAGCGCCGGGGGGGGGGGGGGGGGGGGGGGGGGGGGGGTGTGTGTGTGTGTGATCAAAGATCATGATTCTCAACTCTAAAGAGTGTCCTAGTTTAGCCAGGCCATGATTCCCAACTCTAAAGAGTGTCCTAGTTTAGCCAGGCCATCAGCAACTCTGCAAACATGCCGAATACTGCACCACCATTTGTCATCCATCAAGGCTTTACAAGAGTGGATGATGCTGAAAAGAGGGTGATTTATAGGGGTGCTATTGGTCAACAGACAAATTGAGGTATGAGAGTCAATTTCAACCACAGCTTTCTTGAACCTAGCCTTCCACAAGGACTGTAAACCTTCAAAGATGCCCCAGAGTTCAGCTTCAATAATACTTCCAGTTCCCCTGTTCAAAGCAAAACCACCAAGCCACTTCTTCATATGATTTCTAATAACACCTCCAGTATAAATTGTGCCTAACTCAAGGTTTAAACTTCCATCAACATTAAGCTTAATCCAATCAATCTCCGGAGGAGACCACGCTATGAGACAATTTTTTATCTTACTCTTATTGTCACTATCACTATTAGCCTTAAGCCAATCATTTACAAATTGGTGATAATTTTGCCAGCACAAGCAGGTAGTTTAAAGTTAGTGTCAAAAATACTTTTGCATCTCCATTTCCAAATAAACCAAATGGACATAGCAAAAAGAAGGTGTTAACCAGAAAAATGGGCAACTAATTCAAGGAAGAGCTTTTCCAATTAAAGAGCCTCACCACCCCTTGGTACCAGCCACGGAAGCAACCCCGATCCCCCTAAAGCACCTAGCAAGAAGAAGGACTCGGTCTATCGTGTACCGCACCGCCCTGGAACACCTGATCTTATCGCGATCCATTGAGGACCCGGTCTCCCAAAAACGCCTATCGAGAAAAGGAACCTAGCCCACCAAGGACCCCGCCTCCCTGGGCGCGGTCCTTTAAGGACCCGACTCCCCTAGAGCACTTAATGAGAGGAAAGACATGGTTCACTAGAGAACCCGCTCCCAGTTTGCAGCACGACCAGTAACCATCCCAAGCAGTGCCTACCTAGTCATGCATGGCTCGCTCCTTCAACAAGAAACGACCCCCCTTGAGGAAAATTCTTAGGAACACTCTAGTGACCACCACTCCAAGGGCTGACGCTGACCATAGCAGCTAGCAGGTCACAGCCTTTTCAAGGGCTAACGCCAGCCCTCACCCCAGCTCACATGGGAGAAAAAGGGGACTAGAGGCAATTTGCAAAGCCCCAGCCCCAGCCCCAGCCCCAACTCATTAATACGAGATAACATACATAAATGGGGGAAGATAAACAGCCTATGGTTGGGATCTTCCGTTGGCCATACTACATTAACAGTTGAGCCTCTCTCCATCTCAGCCCTAGTTGGAGGTCAACTATCTCACACATGAAGGGGGATACTGTATTTCCCTAGTAAAATGTTCATAGGAACCCAGCAATCATGAAGAAGGAAATGGTAGAGGAAGGTGCCTGACAGTGTGCAGCAAGACAGGCGTTGACACTGTCCCTCACCAAGCCAGATTTTGATAGCGACCCTCCCACCATTGCAATGATCCCATCTGACCAATCAAAACCCTCGGAAACACCACCTATTCGCCATATCAGCCCTACAGAAAGGCCTATATGGACCTAAGACATAGGTGGAGTGATCAAGGACCTCCAAGGCGTGTGGCTGCCACAGCCCTACTTAAAAGTAGAGACTAAGATCAACCCCACCGATTCCGCTCTAGGGACTAGAGCTCCCACCTACCAAAACCAAGATCCCAATAGGGGAGGAGCCCCGGTGGCACAATCCTGACCCTCGATTCTTTACCATCGCGTTCATTAGCTAGAGGGAACGGTGGAGATGGAGTCAAGGATTCTCGCCTAAATAAGCTACCTCCATCTACCTCCCTATGAAAGACACTATAAATACCTCTGCATTATAAGAATAAGGGGTTGGCACCAAAAAACCTATGTGATCATCCTACTTGGCTACTACCCCACCTAAATCAAGCTCCTAAGTGATCATCCTACTTAGTTATTACCTTGCCTAATGCGAGCTCCATTGTGTTTATTCCACCTAGCTATCGTCCCCATCTAGTCGAAACTCCCATGTATGATAATATACCTGGCATTTTGTTTTATTTTCTCTCGTTGTGATAACTGGCCATAACATGGGAAGTAGCCCCCATAATGTATCACATCGTTAAATAATAAAAAGACCCCACCTTTACTATAGTAAGCCACCCCTATCACGCTCCCAACATACATTATCTCAACCTCACTCCTCCTTGCAGAACCGGTCCTATTGCGTTGTATTGGTCCCTGGTAACCGGACCAAGGGCCTCCTCCGGTATCTACTCCAAGAGGAGAAGAGCTACCCCCTATCCGATCCGGGCCAACCATGGCGCACCTGTACATCGTGGTCCAGGTTCTCCTGGAAAGTTTCGAAAGATTTTCAGGATAACAGAAGGTATGCAGGAATTCTTCCCATGATCAAGGTGTTACACCTCAAATTCTGAAACAACCACTCATACCAATCCAAATTGAAGGGACTTGTTTTAGTGATTCCCTTACAAATTTCCTCCCATATTTTCAAAGAGGCCGAACACTCTCTGAAAACATGATTTAGGTTCTCACAGCCCTTCTTACATCTGAAACAAGTAATATCCATGGTAAGACCTCTCGCGGCTCGATGATCATTTGTAAGAAGCTTACCATGAAGCAGAATCCATAAGAAGTTCTAAACTCTATGAGGGATTCTAAGTTTCCACAAAAAAAATTCCACTTCCAATTGGGAATCTCATCACTCTTAAAAAGGATCTCACACACACGAAGGCACGCACATGCACACACACACACTGACTGTGAAGTTTTATTATGTCATAGTCTTCTATGCATGATTTCTATGCATTCTATCTCTTTAGCAAGCAATTGTGGAGAAATCAGTTTCTATTAAAATGGTGTTGGATATGTTATCTTTCTATTACTCTTCTGTGCCTTTCAGGGACGCGAACATGTGGACACTGATCTTGACAACAATAGTGATGTTTACTATACAGTTTTGCAAAGTGAGGGAATTGATGATGTATTCAGATCAAGCGATAATGTTACTCCTTTTACGAAAGCTGGATTTTTCAGTATAATGTCATTTTGGTGGTTGAATCCATTAGTGAAAAAGGGTAAGGAAAAGATTCTCGAGGATGAAGACATCCTAAAATTATGGCCAACAGACCAAGCACATACATGCTACTCAATTTATATGGAGCAAATGAACAAACGGAAACAGAAAGTATCATCTAATCCCTCATCTATGTTGTCAGTAATTTTATTTTGCCAATGGAAAGCCATTTTAGTTTCTGGATTTTTTGTATTGATCAAGGTTCTCACGTTATCTTCAAGTCCATTGTTTCTTATAGCCTTTATTAAGGTTGCTTTAGGAAAAGAATATGTTAACCATAAAATTTGGTCATTTATCCAAGGGAAAATTCTCAAGGCATCTATCTAGGAGAACCTCCTTTTAGGCCTCTCCCACAAGAGCTCCCCTATGAGATCCCCTCCGAATCTCCCCTATGGGATTCCTTTTACTGGATCCTCCCCTCTTGGCGGCTAATCTACATCGGTGCATCTCCTCTACATGAACCCCTAGGTACCGAGGTACCAAGGTACCAAAGTACTGAGGTACCAGGGTACCAAAGTACTGAGGTACCAGATCCTTCAAAAGGAGCAGCTCCTCCCTCATGATTTATGGGTTGTATTCCATGAGAAAATATGGGTGAAAGTGATAAGGACCCACCAGATTTGAGTAAAAGACAACATAAGAGCTATCCACTAATTTAGGGGACAAAGGGGGCCCACTGATGGTGACTTTTCAGAAGCTTTTCAACCAACTTCCAGAAGTATTAATTGCTCCATAACACCCCCATGTGATGGTGATTTGGTCCAAGAGCCACCTAGGTACCTCCCTCCAATGAAAAGGCACCCAAATGACACCAAAGTGCCTTGTCATCGCCACGTATGCCCTAAATTTGATGTGGCACATCCTACACCATTTAAAGAGTATGTTTGTATGTGGGAACTATGTGCCCATGTGTGCCAAACACATGCCCTCCATATCACCACCTAAGCTCACTATATAAGTGAAATTCTATGCATTTCTTCAGAGGGCTCTCCTCCTCCACTAACAAACTTTATTCTAGACCATTTTGGGATGTTCTCTAGTAGCTCAACCTCTATAAGAGGCCATACACCTAGTGGGAGGTACCACTCCAATGGGCAACCCTTATGCATCCCTCCTCCAAAATCTATACACACTTTCTCCTTTGAGACTTAGGCTATCTCCTACATTATTGGAGGGTGTTCTACATCAACCTCACCTCCATGGAAACCCCTTACACATGGTAAAGGTACCTCTCCAAAGGGGAGCCCTCTCTTGCTCCCATTCTTAGCAAAATTGACAAGCTACTTATTTGCTAAGAACTCCCTCCATTGATTTATGCTACTATTGTAAGCTCTCTAGAACACTTATGTTGTACTACTTTGCTACTTGTGTAAGCTCCTTGGAGCATCTATTATTCATAAATATATAAAGGATGAGCACTCTCTCCACTGGATACTACATAGGGTTTTTTAGCATATGATCACATGTGATGCTTCTTCCCCCTAGACCAGTCCAATTCTATTAAAGAAATTGTCACTCCCCTTATATCTCATTTATTATGCATGTATGAGAGCTAGGCTCTGACCCTACTGGTCCTAGCTCTCTTATCCACATATTTGCATGTCAAGTCATACATAAAAAAGGGAAAAAACCCTTTGGACCCGCTAGAAAAGAATCGGGTAACTGTGGAGCCGAGGAGCTCCCCCATAACTTTTTTATGGGAGTGAGCCGCCCTTTAGAGCATTTACCACCAGAACTAGTAGTGCAAGGTCAAATCCTTGCCAAAAACCAGAGGAGCCCCGCTAGACTCACCATAAGACCAACCAAGCTCAACCACTTCCTCCGAGAGAGCCCGATACTTTTTTTAAGGATCTGACATTGATACTAGAGGATCCTGCTCTAGCACATCCTAAAAGCCCTAAAGTGCCTTTAGACCAGCTAGAAGAATCGAGACAGGCTCCGCCCCCTACCGGAAGAACCAGAGCATGGAAAGAGTCATCTATGGGTGGTCCCATCCTTTGTGACCACCTATATCATCGAGGAGCACCTATCCCTCATCCTTGCATATCTACTTGCATTGGGGAAATATAAAGGAAAACCATAAAGAAGACCGGAGATGGGTACCAAGGACGACAGACCCGGTACCAAGGACCTGTGAACAATATTAGAGCCGTAACCCCCATCTCTTCTCCTTACCCTTAAGACCCTGCGGGGGGGCACCCATACCTCCTGACTACCGTTGTCCATAAAATCCCGACAGATTTTTCTAGATAACAGAATCATTTCAGTACGAGGCTTATGCATTGACTGAAGGCATCTTCTTGGCCAAATGCTTAGAGTCACTTTCTAAGAGGCAATGGTACTTCTGAACAAGATTCAGCAATATATTAGAAGCAATTACGGCTCTTAAATGCCCGCCAAGTTAACTTATTTTTCAGGTGAGATTATGAGTTATGCAATGGTGGATGCTTATAAAATTGGTGAATTCCCTTATTGGTTTCATCGAATATGGGCAACAAGCCTTCTATTATGTCTTGCATCATTTTTTATATACTACTATGTGGGATTGGCAACCATTGTAGCTTTAATAATTGTCATATTGATTTTCCTGGTAAGTTCTCCACTATCCAAATTACAGCACAAGATAGGAGGCTGAAGGCCATTTCTAATGCACTTGCAAATATGAAAGTCTTGAAATTGTATGCTTGGGAGACACATTTCAAGAATGTTATAAGCACTTTGCGAAAAAAAGAATTCAAGTGGATATTAAAAGTTCTTTCACTAAAAGGATCCTATATAGTTTTGTATTATTCTTCTCTCATTGTAATACCAGCTGTTACTTTCTGGACATGCTACTTCCTTAGCATACCACTTAATGCTAGTAATGTGTTTACATTTCTAGCAAGTTTGCGCATTGCTCATGAGCAAATAAGGATGATCCTTGAGGTAGCTGGAATTTTTATTGAAGTCAAATTTCATTTTCTCAGATTATGAAGTTCATCAAGGCACCGAAGCTAGAGAACACAAACACAAGGTAGATCAAAAGTGACAATAAAATGGATTGGTCCATTTTCATCAGGTCTGCTAACATTTCATGGGATGCTTCTTCTTATTCATTGAATGCTACATTAAGGAACATAGATTTGATGGTTAAACCTGGAGAAAAGGTAGCTATCTGTGGAGAGGTTGGTTCAAGAAAATCAACCATTATAGTTGCAATTCTCGGAGAAGTTCCCAATACAAATGGCACGGTAAGTATTTTCTTGGAAATGCTACAAAATATTATTTTAAATGACTTATTGAAGCTTTTGGTTTCAGAATTTTGCAGGTTCATGTCTGTGGAAAAATAGCATATGTTTCTCATACTGTATGGATCCAAACAGGAACCATACAAGAAAATATTATATTTGGCTCTACCATGGATGTGACTAGATACCAAGAAGCTCTTGCTAAGTCTTGCCTAGTAAAAGACCTTGAGATGCTTCCATTTGGGGACCTTACTGAAATTGGAGAGTGAAACGTTAATCTAAGTTATGGGCAGAAGTAAAGAGTTCAATTAGCTCGGGCATTATATCAGGATGTAGATGTGTTTCTACTAGATGATCATTTTAGTGTTGTTGATGCACATACTGCAACCACCTTGTTTAATGTAACAATTTTTTTTATTCACTTTGTAACTTTTTCTAGTATGGCAGAAGCTAACATCGTCTTGCTACAGGAATATTTAATGGTGACTCTGTCTAGGAAGACTGTCTTACTCGTAACACATCAAGTTGACTTCCTTCCAGCTTTTGATTTGATTTGGTTTTGGTTAGCTAAATATCGTACTATTTTGATTATCATCCTTTTTTGTTTGATGAGAAATCAAAGGCTTCGATCGATCTGTACCAACCGGCATCGACGGACCGATGGTGGTCCATCTTAGCCTTATAAAGGGTTAACTCCAATCATCACCAAAGAAGGAACCTGAGCTCCAACAGGCAGGGAGGATGTAAAAAGCACCTAGGCAGAAAGGGAAAATCGTAAGAAGAAGCACCTGACGCTGCCACTGTCCCCCAATGGATCTAATGTGTGAAAGCAACCTGTATGGCCAGCTCAAACCTTGTTAGCCAACCAAAATCAGGGAAAACGCCACACAACTGCATACGAAGCGCCTATATGGACACTGGGGCATAGGTAGGACCATTCTGTCCGCCCATGGCGTGTGCTCCGCCTACGCCCGATACAGATAAACGGTGGAGATCTCCTAACAATTATCCCGCCTAAAGGAAAGGTAACCCACCTACCCACATGACCACCAGGTTAACCTTAAGGCCCAGCTAGAGCAATCCCAACCCTTCGAGACGTGTGCCATAGCGGGCCTCAAAACAGAGGAACGATGGGGATCATGCTAAGGGCTCCCACGTAGGAGGACCCTCCTCACCTACCACATCATGGATCCTCTATAAATACCCCCACTATAGTTGAGTAAGAGGGTGGACTCTAAAGAGACTTTAAGAGAAAGAAAGAAATTGTGCTATTATTGAACGACTAGTCTCCACTTGGAGGCCACAGAGAGAAATTGTGCTACTATAGAACGACCGGTTTTTGGGTTAGGGATCCCCCCCCCCCCCCCCCCCCCCCCCCCCCCCCCCCCCCCCTTGTGAAACCAAGACAAATGTATTCCCCTTTTCTTTATCTCAAATTGTAATCGTACTATGAATAATGAAAAATATCACATTTCGCTCCTTTGTGTAAGAGTCAATGTATCATTTACCTAGTGTTCTTTGAATCGTGTCCAACCCTGGTTGCGACTGGTACCAGCACTCCTGGGAACCGATCCCGACTAGCTTCTAGAGCAGCCAGGTCCATCCAAAGCCAAGCTCTAGCTACCCTCATCTTACGCTCCTACCCTGGTACCTTTTATCGTGGTAGAACTACGACCTGGTTGTTCCAAACCACGTCTAGGCCCCTCCGACCGTGGAGCACCGCTCTATCCAATTCAAGTGTTATCTGGACAACGACACTCGATTTCTAGGATAACACTAATATTTATATATTTTTTGAAATAGGTTTCCTTTGATATGAGTATTATTGACACTAAATTGGCTTTCCACTTATCAAAGGCAATCGGATCAAATTTGAATGCTTATTCCTGTCTTCTAATATTGGGAATTCTTGCTTGGCCAGTCCTAATTGTCATCGTATCCATGATATATTTCTCTATACTCTTACAAGTACTAGATATGCACCAACCTACTTATTCTTGATCTTTACAAGGCAGCTACTGTTGAGAAAATACTTATGTTATGCTTGTTTCTTTTTGTTCTGAATAAAAGAGGTACTACTTTGCTTCTGCAAAAGAGTTAATGCGAATGAATGGCGCAACCAAGTCTTCAATAGCTAGCCACCTTGCTGAATCCATTGTTGGAGCCACGACAATCAGAGATTTTGGGCAGGAAGATGGATTCTTTTCAAAGTATCTGAAACTCATCGATGCAAATGCTTGTCAATACTTCCATACTTCTTTCGCGGATGAATAGTTAGTCCAACACCTGGAAATACAGTGTGCAATTGTTCTCACTTCCTCAGCACTTGCCATGACTTTACTTCCTCTCGGAACTTTTGTCTCTGGTTAGTATTCATAAGCCATATATCCTACTGTTTGCTATATTCTCAAAATGTTTGTGAATTTTGATGACATGATTTATCAAAATGGCTCTGTCCTATAGCCTATCATTGAATATATTCCTCATATCCGCCGTCCAATTACATTGCTCGGCATCAAATTTTGTTGTCTCTGTGGAAAGGTTAGAACAATATATGCATATTCCTAATGAAGCTAAAACAATTGCACAAGGCAAGCAATCGGTAGACAATTGTCCAGCTATTGGTAAATTAGAGATTAACAATTTGAATGTAAACATGCTTAATTATTTACAGCTTAAATATTTCCAAAACATCATATTAAACTAAATCATATTAAACTAAATCATATCAAATAGGTTAGATATCGACCTGATGCTCCACTTGTGCTTCGGGGAATAAGCTACGTAATTGAAGGAGGGCATAAAGTTGGGATATATAGTTGGTCAGACTGGAAGTGGAAAGACAACTCTTATCGGTGCTTTGTTTAGTCTGGTGGAGCCTACAGAGGGGGGAATTATAATTGATGGCATTAACATCTCAAATATCAGGCTTCATGATCTTAGATCACATCTTGGTATAATTCCTCAAGATCCAACTCTATTCAGTGGCAGTGTCCGATACAATCTCGACCCTCTTTCACAGTATACCGATCATGAATTATGGGAGGTAGTGTTTCTTTTAAAATATAAATTACAAGGAAATTTCAAAATCTAAGGGGTTGTTTGGTTTTTTTTTTTTTTTTTTTTTTTTTTTTTTTTTCACTATAAGACTTATTACCTCTTATATCTTAAATTAAGATAAATCAGTTTGCTTGTATTTCCAACTTATATTTTATTTTAAGATATATATGTCTTTTAAAAAAAGCAAATAATAATAATAATAATAAATTAAAAAAAAATTGACTTTTATCTTATTAAAAAAGTGCTACAATGGAGTTTTTTTTTTTAGTAAATTTCCACAAATGTCTTATAACAATTCATACATTTACAATTTTATCCACACATAATAAAACTCTAAAAATCAATTTTCCAAAAATTCCCAATTTTCAATAAACCCTAACACAACCTAATCAATTGTACATTTGTAATACGTCATCCAAAATGAAAAAACAAACGTGTTATAGTATCTTAATTTGTAAAACTTATCCATATGTCTAATAAATTAAGATCTTATAAGACTTTAGATATAATAATAATAATAATAAATAAATAAATAAATAAATAAATAAATAACAGCCCCTAAACTTTTTTCTTGTTATTTGTGAAAGGTTTTGGGAAAGTGTCATCTGCAAGAGGTCATCCAAGAGAAAGTAGAGGGTCTAGATTCTTTAGGTAAGAAATTAACTAGTATTCCTATTCGTCTAGTCTTATACAACTAATTGACAAGTTCCTGATCATTACAATTATAGAAGATGGATCGAATTGGAGCTTGGGGCAACGGCAATTATTCTGTTTGGGACGTGCATTATTGAAGAGAAGTCGTATACTAGTCCTTGATGAAGCCACTGCATCAATTGACAATTCAACAGACTTTATAATTCAAAAGACTACAAGAAGAGAATTTGCAGACTGCACTGTGATAACAGTTGCTCATAGAATACCAACTGTGATGGACTGCCATGTGCAATGCAGTGCTAGCTATAAGTGATGGTAATTAAGTTGTATACCCTCAAATATTTTATTAAGGGCTGTTCAATTTTTTGATATATACTAACTGAAAGATGGTTTGACATGAATAGGGAAATTAGTAACTAAGGAATGTTCGTTATTCGGGCAGCTTGTGATCAAAGAATACTGGTCTCACGGGTGCCAATTCCAGTGGCACCATCCGTGTAGAAGATTAGTTTGAACTTTGAAGAATATTAAAAGAAAAAGTAAAGAAAAGGCAGAGGCTATTTGCCTCCACAACCATCATCGTGAGAGGCGGCGATGGAGATAACAGCGGGAGGAGGAGATGGAAGGCCAATAGGCCATGGTTACAAAGGACTTTGGTATGGAATGATTGAGATCCAATCTCCATCTATCATATTCTTTCTTTTTCTTTTTTTCTTATTTTTTCAATTTTTTGCTGTTGACACTTTGATAGGTAGGGTGGGTCAATTTTTATATTTATTTATTTCTTTTTAATTTAAAATTAATATATAATTATAAATAAAATATCAATTTTTATAGAGGTATTATCAAGTTAGTCCCTAAGTTTTGGTGAAAGAACAATTTTTTTAACGAGTTTGCTTTTTTAGAACCTTTGGTTCCTTACTTTTCAAAAATACATCAAATTGGTCCTTCTTCTGTTAGTCAATGGTCATTCAAACTTAACATTTGCAGGGTTATATTCATCTTTAAACCTAACAACATGTCGTGTGTCACAAAAATAGAAATAAAAACAAATCAATATTTTATTTATCACAAAATAAAATTATATATAATTATAAAATTAAAAAAAATTGAAAGTAATATATAATTATAAATTAAAAGAAAATAATTAAACTGAAAAATCAATTCATTCTTTTTATATGAACCTGCATTATCTTCTTACAAGTTGGGCGGTTACCGACGGGTGAAAAAACTTGATCGTTCCTGTTTTGCCTTTCAATTGATTCCTGATATCTATCTGAACCTGCCAAGGATGTTTCAAGACCACCAATATCAGTTTTCAGTTTCTTGGACTGTCTTGGCAGCTCTTGAACGTACAATCAAATTGATGGAGATCCAATCTAATTCCAAAAAAATATATAAAATATATATAAAAAAATGACACCTTTAAGACCTGCCTTAAATTGTCACGTTTCCAATTTCTCACTTTGTATTTAAATTTTAATTAGGGTGATTATATTATTGCCTACAAAAAATAAATAAATAAATAAATAAAATAAAATGTTTCTAACCAAATTAAACACTATACTATCAAAATACCTTTCATAAAAGTTTTTCCTGTATGTAGAACTTATTTCACAGAAAGTTTAATATAGATCATGGAAAGTTAAACCTAGATTACGAAATGCTAAACTTAGATTGCGGAAAAATCGCCAACTCCGAATTTCATCAAGAAACTCGACAATTCATGTTAAGAAATAAAAAATAATGCAAATGCAATCAAAACCCATGAAATATATCATATTACAAATACTACATATATAAAAGCAATTTGTGAAAGATTAATACATATAGACTTTAAATCATGAAATCTAGAGTGTTGTCGGGTCCCTAATAGAGCAAATGTTGTTTAGATTTTGTTTATCACTGCTTCGTGAGTTGATAATCTTATATTTTACAAGGATTTGATGGTGAAAAGTAATTTGGTTTAGCTGGATTTAGAGTAATAGAGTGAGAAAAGTATAAGAGGTGAGAGAGGAAGTGTTTGGAAGAAGATGAAGGTGAGACTGTGAGAGAGGTGTTAGGGGTATTTTGTACTTTTTTTGATTCATCTTCAGTTTTGTTTGATAGTGGTGCGAAGACTAGGGATTTGGTGTCAGTGTTGTCTTGTGCCACTTCTGGTCACTCTTGGAATTAGGGGTGTGCAGGATCCAATCCAATCCAATACGATCCATTGGATCAGATCCAATCCATCTGATCCAATATCCGATCCAGAGAGGTGATTGGATCAGATTGGATCCTAAATTCTAAAATCCATTGGATTGGATCGGATCGGATCTTGGATTTCCGTTTGGAAATCCGCCGAATCCGCCTAAAATATTAGGCTTTATTTTTATATTGGGCAATTTATTTTATCCACTGCTTTCTAATGTAAATGCCTAACTAAAATACAATTTTTAATGTTACTATTTTGGGTTTTCTTTCTCAATTTCTCTACAACCAACAATCCACCATCTTCTTTTCTTCTATTCTTCTTCATCAACATCACGGCTTATTAAGTTTACATTTGGAGTTGATGTATAATGTTTATAAACTTTTTGAATTATATAAAGTTTACAAGTTATGTCATGTATTTTTTTAATGTTAATTTTATTTGAATTAATTAGTAATGTTTGAATAATTTATTTGATTTTATTTATTTCAAATTATAACTTTTATATATTACGAATAACTTTATATTAATTCGATCCATCGGATCATATTGGATTGGATCGGATCAGATTGAAATATTTTATAATTGGATCGGATCGGATCGGATCAAATAGTAATTGGATCCTGCTATAAAATTGGATCGGATCGGATTGCAATTTCTTCGATCCAATCCAATCGGATCGGATCGGATCTTGGATCATGGCAAATCCATTGGATCCGATCCGCCGCACACCCCTACTTGGAATGCATGGATACAGAGGCCGTTGTATAGGTATATATTAAGGACATTCTTGTTTTGTCCAGTTGCGACTTCCATCAAAAATGCATCTGAGGTGATTGGGTTTATTATATGGAGCCATGGAATATCATGTTGGATGATTTTGCCGAGCTTGATGAGGTTCTAAATGGGTCCAGTAAGAAAGTGAGGAAGGATGATTCTCAACCTCAAGCTTGTGGGTATTCGTCTGCATGCATGGCAAGGCTATGTTCTGTCAAATTATCTATACTACAGCTCCTTGGTTTTGCATTTTATTGGGTTTGCACATAAATTTCTTCACACTGATCCTGAAGTAATTGTCCAGATGGTACTGAAGGTTTGTTTCTTAATTTAATTTAATGAACCTTTCTAATCTTTTTTTCTCATATGTCTTAGTAATTTTTGCATGTTCATTTGGCGCATTTAAACTAATTTTGCTTGTATTGTATATCAGTATCTTGCTTTACATTGCTTTCAAGGTAACTGAGAATTATTTGAGTTCTTCATCTTGGACATCAAATTTTATTTTTTCTTTAGCTATGCGATGAGTACGTCCTAGGATAAAAAAAAACATGGCATTGGTTTCATTATTATTATGACAGCCTCGTGATTGATAGTTCTATTGTGGTTGCTAGCAGTTTGGACTGAATTTTTCCTTTCATAAACTCAGTAGCATAGCATACTTATGTATGTTTTACAATCAATTCTGCTAATAGAAATTAATTAATGATGAAAAAATTGCTTGTTGGCTAATGAGATACTTCTTCAGAGATCCATGACCCTACATATTTCCATTTTCACTATAGAAAGGGCTATATTACTGCCTTTGGCTAATTGATGGAATCTGAATTGTGAATCCGTTGTTCCCAGTGTTCTAGTAAACGCTAGGCGCTAGTCGGGCGGTGGACCAACGCCTAGCGCCTAGGCGGATTTCTAGGTGGCCGGTTTTTTTTATTTTTTTTTATTTTTTCCTACCTATAAAACAAATAATAAAACTCATATTATGACGAAATTCAAACAAAATCATGAACATAATTCCCTTTTTGTTTTTATGTCTTGTACCTCTTTAATATAGTTTTTACTTCTTATTGTATATTTTAAATTTTTACATTGAGAGAGGGACTCTTTTGTTATTTTACAAATATGCTTTTTAAAAGTCAACAAATCTTTTTTTTTCCTTCTCTTTCTTTCACAGTTTCACGCCTCCTTCTCTCTCTCTCTCTCTCTCTCTCTCTCACGCCTATAGCCAAAATTTCTTCCACCATTTTCTCTCATTTGAAGCTTTCTCACTCCTCTATTAAAGCTTGTTTTTGAGTTATTTTACACTAAATCTTGGTGGGTTTTGTTTGTCAACACTACTCGAATCTAATTTGTATGTTGATTTTGCACATATTTTCTCCATTGATTCAATTTGTAAGAACACCAATAAATCTCGGTGCCATTTTCGTGGATCTCTACTGTTATTGGCGACTGGAAGAGGTTTGATTTGGGTTTTATTTTGGGTTTTGGTCTATGATTTTGATTTTCACGATTTGGGATGGATTTTAGGTTTGAATTTCACTGTTTTGGTGGACCTTTTTTTTAACAAAAAAAGGGGCTAGGCGGGTCAACAATTTTGACCCTGCCTAGACCGATTAATCTCTTAAAAATCGGTCCAACACGGCCGATTTTCCGTTGACTTTCGTTGACCGATTTTTATGGCTGAAATTCCTAGATTCGGTACGATAGAAGGCCACATAGTGTCTAGGTGGCCACCCAGACCATTTTTTTAACACTGATCATGGAATAGAAATTAATCAGGGTCTAATTGAGAGTTTTTCTCCAATTCAAATTCAAACTGTTGAACAATTTTCTAATCAAGATGTAGAAATTAATGTTAATATATCCAATGATTTGAAATATCAAGTATTTAAATTTTGAAGATAATAATGAGAATCATCAATGTTCTTTAGAGAATATTTGCATTAATAACCAAGTGATTCTTGACAATCCAAGGATTAGAAGTGATCAGCAAGTTTTGGATCGGATTTCAAGAAACAAAAGAGAAAAGATTAATTTGGAGAATATATCAGAAGACAATCATGGTCTAGAAGATCCCGTGTTTGACAATAATTGGATTCATGTGGTAACCAAACCAAAAAGAAAAGTAAAGCCAATTTTTAAGATTTTATTTAGTTCCAAGTCTCAAATGAGTAAAGGAAGTTCTAAACGCCTCCCTGTAGTTGAGACTAAGGGTCAGTTTTGGTCTATGATTTTGATTTTCATGATTTGGGATGGATTTTAGGTTTGAATTTCACTGTTTTGGTGGACCTTTTTTTTAACAAAAAAAGGGGCTAGGCGGGTCAACAATTTTGACCCCGCCTAGACCGATTAATCTCTTAAAAATCGGTCCAACTCGGTCGATTTTCCGTTGACTTTCGTTGACCGATTTTTATGGCTGAAATTCCTAGATTCGGTACGATAGAAGGCCACATAGTGTCTAGGTGGCCACCCAGACCATTTTTTTAACACTGATCATGGAATAGAAATTAATCAGGGTCTAATTGAGAGTTTTTCTCCAATTCAAATTCAAACTGTTGAACAATTTTCTAATCAAGATGTAGAAATTAATGTTAATATATCCAATGATTTGAAATACCAAGTATTTAAATTTTGAAGATAATAATGAGAATCATCAATGTTCTTTAGAGAATATTTGCATTAATAACCAAGTGATTCTTGACAATCCAAGGATTAGAAGTGATCAGCAAGTTTTGGATCGGATTTCAAGAAATAAAAGAGAAAAGATTAATTTGGAGAATATATCAGAAGACAATCATGGTCTAGAAGATCCCGTGTTTGACAATAATTGGATTCATGTGGTAACCAAACCAAAAAGAAAAGTAAAGCCAATTTTTAAGATTTTATTTAGTTCCAAGTCTCAAATGAGTAAAGGAAGTTCTAAACGCCTCCCTGTAGTTGAGACTAAGGGTCAGTTTTGGTCTATGATTTTGATTTTCATGATTTGGGATGGATTTTAGGTTTGAATTTCACTGTTTTGGTGGACCTTTTTTTTAACAAAAAAAGGGGCTAGGCGGGTCAACAATTTTGACCCCGCCTAGACCGATTAATCTCTTAAAAATCGGTCCAACTCGGTCGATTTTCCGTTGACTTTCGTTGACCGATTTTTATGGCTGAAATTCCTAGATTCGGTACGATAGAAGGCCACATAGTGTCTAGGTGGCCACCCAGACCTTTTTTTTTAACACTGATCATGGAATAGAAATTAATCAGGGTCTAATTGAGAGTTTTTCTCCAATTCAAATTCAAACTGTTGAACAATTTTCTAATCAAGATGTAGAAATTAATGTTAATATATCCAATGATTTGAAATACCAAGTATTTAAATTTTGAAGATAATAATGAGAATCATCAATGTTCTTTAGAGAATATTTGCATTAATAAACAAGTGATTCTTGACAATCCAAGGATTAGAAGTGATCAGCAAGTTTTGGATCGGATTTCAAGAAATAAAAGAGAAAAGATTAATTTGGAGAATATATCAGAAGACAATCATGGTCTAGAAGATCCCGTGTTTGACAATAATTGGATTCATGTGGTAACCAAACCAAAAAGAAAAGTAAAGCCAATTTTTAAGATTTTATTTAGTTCCAAGTCTCAAATGAGTAAAGGAAGTTCTAAACGCCTCCCTGTAGTTGAGACTAAGGGTCAGTTTTGGTCTATGTTTTTGATTTTCATGATTTGGGATGGATTTTAGGTTTGAATTTCACTGTTTTGGTGGACCTTTTTTTTAACAAAAAAAGGGGCTAGGCGGGTCAACAATTTTGACCCCGCCTAGACCGATTAATCTCTTAAAAATCGGTCCAACTCGGTCGATTTTCCGTTGACTTTCGTTGACCGATTTTTATGGCTGAAATTCCTAGATTCGGTACGATAGAAGGCCACATAGTGTCTAGGTGGCCACCCAGACCTTTTTTTTAACACTGATCATGGAATAGAAATTAATCAGGGTCTAATTGAGAGTTTTTCTCCAATTCAAATTCAAACTGTTGAACAATTTTCTAATCAAGATGTAGAAATTAATGTTAATATATCCAATGATTTGAAATACCAAGTATTTAAATTTTGAAGATAATAATGAGAATCATCAATGTTCTTTAGAGAATATTTGCATTAATAACCAAGTGATTCTTGACAATCCAAGGATTAGAAGTGATCAGCAAGTTTTGGATCGGATTTCAAGAAATAAAAGAGAAAAGATTAATTTGGAGAATATATCAGAAGACAATCATGGTCTAGAAGATCCCGTGTTTGACAATAATTGGATTCATGTGGTAACCAAACCAAAAAGAAAAGTAAAGCCAATTTTTAAGATTTTATTTAGTTCCAAGTCTCAAATGAGTAAAGGAAGTTCTAAACGCCTCCCTGTAGTTGAGACTAAGGGTCAGTTTTGGTCTATGGTTTTGATTTTCATGATTTGGGATGGATTTTAGGTTTGAATTTCACTGTTTTGGTGGACCTTTTTTTTAACAAAAAAAGGGGCTAGGCGGGTCAACAATTTTGACCCCGCCTAGACCGATTAATCTCTTAAAAATCGGTCCAACTCGGTCGATTTTCCGTTGACTTTCGTTGACCGATTTTTATGGCTGAAATTCCTAGATTCGGTACGATAGAAGGCCACATAGTGTCTAGGTGGCCACCCAGACCTTTTTTTTAACACTGATCATGGAATAGAAATTAATCAGGGTCTAATTGAGAGTTTTTCTCCAATTCAAATTCAAACTGTTGAACAATTTTCTAATCAAGATGTAGAAATTAATGTTAATATATCCAATGATTTGAAATACCAAGTATTTAAATTTTGAAGATAATAATGAGAATCATCAATGTTCTTTAGAGAATATTTGCATTAATAACCAAGTGATTCTTGACAATCCAAGGATTAGAAGTGATCAGCAAGTTTTGGATCGGATTTCAAGAAATAAAAGAGAAAAGATTAATTTGGAGAATATATCAGAAGACAATCATGGTCTAGAAGATCCCGTGTTTGACAATAATTGGATTCATGTGGTAACCAAACCAAAAAGAAAAGTAAAGCCAATTTTTAAGATTTTATTTAGTTCCAAGTCTCAAATGAGTAAAGGAAGTTCTAAACGCCTCCCTGTAGTTGAGACTAAGGGTCAGTTTTGGTCTATGGTTTTGATTTTCATGATTTGGGATGGATTTTAGGTTTGAATTTCACTGTTTTGGTGGACCTTTTTTTTAACAAAAAAAGGGGCTAGGCGGGTCAACAATTTTGACCCCGCCTAGACCGATTAATCTCTTAAAAATCGGTCCAACTCGGTCGATTTTCCGTTGACTTTCGTTGACCGATTTTTATGGCTGAAATTCCTAGATTCGGTACGATAGAAGGCCACATAGTGTCTAGGTGGCCACCCAGACCTTTTTTTTAACACTGATCATGGAATAGAAATTAATCAGGGTCTAATTGAGAGTTTTTCTCCAATTCAAATTCAAACTGTTGAACAATTTTCTAATCAAGATGTAGAAATTAATGTTAATATATCCAATGATTTGAAATACCAAGTATTTAAATTTTGAAGATAATAATGAGAATCATCAATGTTCTTTAGAGAATATTTGCATTAATAACCAAGTGATTCTTGACAATCCAAGGATTAGAAGTGATCAGCAAGTTTTGGATCGGATTTCAAGAAATAAAAGAGAAAAGATTAATTTGGAGAATATATCAGAAGACAATCATGGTCTAGAAGATCCCGTGTTTGACAATAATTGGATTCATGTGGTAACCAAACCAAAAAGAAAAGTAAAGCCAATTTTTAAGATTTTATTTAGTTCCAAGTCTCAAATGAGTAAAGGAAGTTCTAAACGCCTCCCTGTAGTTGAGACTAAGGGTCAGTTTTGGTCTATGGTTTTGATTTTCATGATTTGGGATGGATTTTAGGTTTGAATTTCACTGTTTTGGTGGACCTTTTTTTTAACAAAAAAAGGGGCTAGGCGGGTCAACAATTTTGACCCCGCCTAGACCGATTAATCTCTTAAAAATCGGTCCAACTCGGTCGATTTTCCGTTGACTTTCGTTGACCGATTTTTTATGGCTGAAATTCCTAGATTCGGTACGATAGAAGGCCACATAGTGTCTAGGTGGCCACCCAGACCTTTTTTTTAACACTGATCATGGAATAGAAATTAATCAGGGTCTAATTGAGAGTTTTTCTCCAATTCAAATTCAAACTGTTGAACAATTTTCTAATCAAGATGTAGAAATTAATGTTAATATATCCAATGATTTGAAATACCAAGTATTTAAATTTTGAAGATAATAATGAGAATCATCAATGTTCTTTAGAGAATATTTGCATTAATAACCAAGTGATTCTTGACAATCCAAGGATTAGAAGTGATCAGCAAGTTTTGGATCGGATTTCAAGAAATAAAAGAGAAAAGATTAATTTGGAGAATATATCAGAAGACAATCATGGTCTAGAAGATCCCGTGTTTGACAATAATTGGATTCATGTGGTAACCAAACCAAAAAGAAAAGTAAAGCCAATTTTTAAGATTTTATTTAGTTCCAAGTCTCAAATGAGTAAAGGAAGTTCTAAACGCCTCCCTGTAGTTGAGACTAAGGGTCAGTTTTGGTCTATGGTTTTGATTTTCATGATTTGGGATGGATTTTAGGTTTGAATTTCACTGTTTTGGTGGACCTTTTTTTTAACAAAAAAAGGGGCTAGGCGGGTCAACAATTTTGACCCCGCCTAGACCGATTAATCTCTTAAAAATCGGTCCAACTCGGTCGATTTTCCGTTGACTTTCGTTGACCGATTTTTATGGCTGAAATTCCTAGATTCGGTACGATAGAAGGCCACATAGTGTCTAGGTGGCCACCCAGACCTTTTTTTTAACACTGATCATGGAATAGAAATTAATCAGGGTCTAATTGAGAGTTTTTCTCCAATTCAAATTCAAACTGTTGAACAATTTTCTAATCAAGATGTAGAAATTAATGTTAATATATCCAATGATTTGAAATACCAAGTATTTAAATTTTGAAGATAATAATGAGAATCATCAATGTTCTTTAGAGAATATTTGCATTAATAACCAAGTGATTCTTGACAATCCAAGGATTAGAAGTGATCAGCAAGTTTTGGATCGGATTTCAAGAAATAAAAGAGAAAAGATTAATTTGGAGAATATATCAGAAGACAATCATGGTCTAGAAGATCCCGTGTTTGACAATAATTGGATTCATGTGGTAACCAAACCAAAAAGAAAAGTAAAGCCAATTTTTAAGATTTTATTTAGTTCCAAGTCTCAAATGAGTAAAGGAAGTTCTAAACGCCTCCCTGTAGTTGAGACTAAGGGTCAGTTTTGGTCTATGGTTTTGATTTTCATGATTTGGGATGGATTTTAGGTTTGAATTTCACTGTTTTGGTGGACCTTTTTTTTAACAAAAAAAGGGGCTAGGCGGGTCAACAATTTTGACCCCGCCTAGACCGATTAATCTCTTAAAAATCGGTCCAACTCGGTCGATTTTCCGTTGACTTTCGTTGACCGATTTTTATGGCTGAAATTCCTAGATTCGGTACGATAGAAGGCCACATAGTGTCTAGGTGGCCACCCAGACCTTTTTTTTAACACTGATCATGGAATAGAAATTAATCAGGGTCTAATTGAGAGTTTTTCTCCAATTCAAATTCAAACTGTTGAACAATTTTCTAATCAAGATGTAGAAATTAATGTTAATATATCCAATGATTTGAAATACCAAGTATTTAAATTTTGAAGATAATAATGAGAATCATCAATGTTCTTTAGAGAATATTTGCATTAATAACCAAGTGATTCTTGACAATCCAAGGATTAGAAGTGATCAGCAAGTTTTGGATCGGATTTCAAGAAATAAAAGAGAAAAGATTAATTTGGAGAATATATCAGAAGACAATCATGGTCTAGAAGATCCCGTGTTTGACAATAATTGGATTCATGTGGTAACCAAACCAAAAAGAAAAGTAAAGCCAATTTTTAAGATTTTATTTAGTTCCAAGTCTCAAATGAGTAAAGGAAGTTCTAAACGCCTCCCTGTAGTTTAGACTAAGGGTCAGTTTGGTTTTGTAGTAACTTTTATAATAATCACTGTTAGCTGTACTGAAAAAATAAAAGTTAATAAATAGATGTTTGGTTAATTGTACTTTTAAAGCTACTGTATAGCTCAAAAACAGTATACATATGTTTGGTAATTTTATTTCAAAAGTGCTGAAATTAATTACAATAACTAAAATATGCCTGATTTTAGAACCTTATTTTATTTTTTTCATTAATTATATATATTAAATCAATATTTAAGTAGAATATTTAAATTAGAAAAAAAAAATCCATAAGAACAATAAAAATATTTTTAAAAGATTTTATAAATCAAATCAATATTTAATTATAATATTTAATTTTAAGATGAAATAAGGTATATAAATGATTTTAATTTGATTTCATAAGGATAATAATGATATTTAATATTTTAAAAGATTCATTAAATACTGAAATAGATTATTCCATTGGCTTGGAGAGGCGGAATATGAAGAAAAATATTGTGGAGAAAAAGAGAGAGCTGGCTGTTTTGGGCGAGAGGGAGCAGGTGGACTGGAAGGGGTGTCATAGAGTTGAGAGTGAGTTGGATGGGTTGTTACGTTGTGAAGAGGATTTTTGGAGGCAGAGGTCACGAGTGGCTTGGCTTAAAGGTGGTGATCGAAATACAAAATTCTTTCACACTAAGGCTTCCTCAAGGAAAGCTCGCAATAAGATCCATGGTCTTTTTGATTCGAGGGGAATTTGGATAGACAGTGAGGATCAAATGGAGGGTATCATTTCTACATATTTCACAAAAAATTTACTTCTTCTCATCCGACTTGGGAGTTGTTAGAGAGAGTGTGTAGGTTGGTTAAGGCAAGGGTGCCCCCTAATTTAGTTAATTTTTTGTCGATGAGTTTTACTGCGGAGGAGATTAGGGTGGCTTTGTTCCAAATGAGTCCCTCAAAGGCGCCCGGTATTGATGGTTTTCCGACAGATTTTTTCCAATGTTTTTGAAATGTGGTAGAGGAAGATGTCACGAAAATGTGTTTAGGTTGTTTAAATGATGGCAATCCGATGGAGTCCATTAATCATACGGTTTTGTGCCTTATACCGAAGATTAAGAATGTGGAGAAAATAGCTAATCTGAGATCGATAAGCCTCTGTAATGTGGTGTATAAGTGTATTTCTAAAGCTATTACTAATAGGCTTCGTTCAGTTTTAGATGTTGTTATTTCAGAGACTCAAAGTGCTTTTGTCCCTGGTAGATTGATTATGGACAATGTGTTGGTGGGTTTTGAGTGTATGCATGCTTTACGTCAGAAGGTTCAAGGAAAGAACGGGTTTATGTCTCTTGAATTGGACATGTCGAAGGCCTACGATAGGGTGGAGTGAGAGTTTCTGATTGGTATGATGCGTGTTATGAGGTTTCTAGAGTCTTGGATTTCTTTGATTAGGGAATGTATTTCTTCAGTTACCTATTCATTTATCCTGAACGGAAAAGTTAAGGTTTTCAATCGGCCTTCGAGGGGTTTACGGTACCGGGACAATCTTTCCCCGAATTTTTTTCTTATCTGCGCAGAGGGGCTTTCGAGTCTTATTTCGCAAGCTGTTTGGGGTGAATATTCTGGTTTTAAATGTAGTCGTCAAGGGCCTAAAATTACTCATCTTTTCTTCACAGATGACAGTCTGCTTTTTACTAAAGCTACTTTGAAGGACTGTGTCATTATTAGAAATATTCTAGAGCATTATTTCCTAGCCTTTGGGTAGGTGGTTAATTTTGATAAGTCTGGGGTGTGTTTTAGTAGGCAAATTCCGGATATGGAAAAAAGTCAATTGGCTGGTGTTTTGGGGATAAGCGTGGTTGATGTGCATTTGTGTTATTTGGGGCTTCCGTGTTTGACTGGTAGAAGGAAGCGGCTCTTGTTTGATGACATTAAGGATAGGGTTTGGAAAAAGCTTCAAAGCTGGTGTAGTCGTTTTTTTTCTCGACGGGTGGGCGAGAGGTTTTGTTAAAAGCTGTTATTCAGGCTATCCCGGCGTATTCGATGAACCTTTTTAAGCTTCCAGTTTCCCTTGTCCAGGATCTCCATCGTTTGAGTGCAAGGTTTTGGTGGAACGAGAGTGGTAAGAAGCGGAAAATGCACTGGTGTAGTTGGGAGAAATTATGTAGGCCAAAATGGGAGGGGGATCTTAGATTCCGAAACCTTGTGGCTTTTAACAAAGCCATGCTTGCTAAGCAGTGTTGGCGTATTATTCAATTTCCAAAGTCTCTTACTGCGAGAGTGTTAAAAGGTCGTTATTTTTTGGATTCTAGTTTCCTCTTGGCTGAGGCTGGTGTGGGTTCCTACCTCTGGAAGAGCCTCTTGTGGGGTAGGGAGCTTGTGAAGAAGGGATCGAGATGGAGGATTAGGAATAGGTCCTCAATCCGTGTGTTTAAAGATAGGTGGATTCCGAGGGAATCTACTTTCATGGTGATGTCCTCGGCGACTTTGAATATGAATGCTATAGTTGATTGTCTTAAGGTGGCGTCAGGAGAGTGGAATGAGGGTCTGATCAGGGAGTCTTTTGTTGAGGACAAAGCGGAAGCTATTCTTAGTTTACCCCCTTGTAATGGTGCCTCGATGGATAGGTTGTTGTGGCATTATCATAGTTCGGGTGACTATTCGGTGATAATGGTTACTGGCTTGCGTCTTCTTCTTTTGCTAATCCTACCTGTTCTGGCCTCTCTGGTTTTGAGTCTTGGTGGAAGTTTTTTTGGCGCTTAAATTTACCACAAAAAATTAAGTTATTTTTATGGAAGGCTTGTAATAACTGGATTCCAACGCATTGCAATTTGGTGGCTCATGGGATGCGCATGGATGTTACATGTCCCATTTGTGCGAAGCATGCTGAATCTACCTTGCATGCTTTGTGGCACTGCCCGTCTCTAAAGGGAGTGAGAAGTTTGTGTGATTTTGCTGCAGGTAATTCAAGTTTGGATCATGCTCCGTTTCTTGATTTCGTTATTTCTTGTAGTGCGCAGATGGAGTTGAAAGTTTTTGAGACTCTTTGTGTTACTTTGTGGAGAATATGGCACTAAAGGAATGTGTCAATTCATAAAAATATGTTGCTTCCTGCCTCGGAAATTTGTGACTGGGTGGAAAACTTCAGCTCTAATTTTAGGAATGCAAATGAGAAGGGGGTTTTGTTGAGTAAGGTGGATAGCTCGAAGGCTACTAGGTGGCAGCCCCCTCTGCCTGGTTGTGTAAAAATTAATTCTAATGCAGCCCTGAATTCCATGCAGAATACGACAGGTATTGGTGTGGTTGCTCGTGATAGTAATGGCCGGGTTTTGGCCTCTCTATGCCGGAATATGAGAGCGAGTTACCAGCCTCAGATTGCGGAAGCTTTGGCCATCCTTGCTGGGTTATGTTTGGCTGTCAGCAGGAATTTTTTGCGTGTTATTTTGGAGTCTGATGCGCTTGCTGTTGTGCAAGTTATCGCCCATAAGAATCCTCTCTCTTCGGAGGTTGGTGTGGTGGTGAATGATATTCTTTTGTTGGTTGAGCGTTTTCCGGATATTTCCGTTGTGTTTACGCCTAGGTTGTTGAATAAGGTGGCTCATGGGCTGGCTAAGTTAGCTTTGAACCATGATGGGGAGTCTTTGTGGATTGATGATTGTCCTCTCTGTGTGGAGAGTTTGGTTTTGGGGGATGCCCCTTTTTCTTTGTAGTTCTTTCTTGTTGAATGAATTTTCTTTTTCAAAAAAAAAAAAAAAATAGATTATTTCATAATCACTTTCAAAAAGTAGCCCCACGTCTACTTCTCAAAATCTTCATCACAAAATCTTCATCAAAATTTACTAGATTATCAATTAATCACTTTTAGAAGTTTTACCAAACATTATTTTATGTCAAAATTATAAAATAAATTGATTTTAACTTCTCAAAAGCAATACCAAACTGGCCCTAAGATTTGTACTGATTATGTGGCTTCAGTGGCCTAAGGAGAATTAAACTTTTTCGCTAATTGAGCCGCACAAGTTGAGACAGAAAGGAATGATTTTGCTGATTAATTAGGTTCATGTTTTTTTTTTTTTTTTTTTTTTTGGTATTCTGTATTTTGTTAAGGCCCGCGTGCCTTTTTAGATTGTGTTTTGGGGCATATGCACCCCTCTGCTTACGTTTTTCTTTTCTTTTTTCTATTTGTTATTATTATTATTATTATTATTATTATTATTAAAAAAATCTATAATCAATAAAAATATATATATACTTATGTCAAGGATATACACGTGAGAAGCTCTCTCTAGTCTCTATCTATAGAGAGAGAGAGAGTTATGGCTAACTAGTCAACTAGTCAACCACCTCAAGTTGATGGTTGGATACTTAGATACGAGTAGGGGTGGCAATGGGGCGGGTCGGGGCATGTCGAGGCCGTCCCAAACCCGTAACCCTGTTTTAAAAGGTTGCCCCAAACCCGACCCATGACCTGGCCGGGTCAAAAACTTCTGCCCCAAACCCGCCCCGTTTGACCCGTTTCATCAAAAAAAAAAAAAAAAATTGACAGTAAATTTAAATTTAACATAGCACAATAACTGAGTTTAATAAATACTAAATTCATAGATAAAGTATAAAATACAAATCCCAAAATAATTTAAACAAAAATACAAAATACATACAACATTTTCGGTATCAATAAAATCCATTCAACATCTTCACTAAAATAGTTTAAACACAAAATTTCAATAACAAAATCCACCCAACATCTTCACCATCACTTCGAATTTTTTTCTTTCAAAATTTTTTTTTCAACTAGGGTTTCTTCTCTTTTCCTTTTATATTTAAAATATATATATTCCGGGTCAAACGGGGCAGGTCGGGTCAAAATAAACCGCCCCATACCCAACCCAGTAACCCAACCGGGTAAAAAATGTATCCCAAATCTACCCCATTACCCGTTTTAACTGTCCCAAACCCACCCCAAACGGACCGGGGCCCACAAGTTTGGGACGGGTCGGGGATTTTTGTCGCCCCTAGATACGAGTTGTGAAGGCAATTCAAACACCAAGTGATGCAAGTTAAAGTCTGAAATTGACACTTTTTTTTTTTTTTTTTTTTTTTTTTTTTTTTTTTTTTTTTTTTTTTTTGAAATTCTGAAATTGACATTTTAAACACGAGACAAAATAAACATTACTACATTTTGTCAGGAGTGTACCAATTTTCAATTATTCCCTGACCCCTCTGTGTTACCGTGTGCCAACAAAGCATTTTGTTTCTTTTTATATGACAATATTTTATCTTTCATGTAGGTCTTAATTCAGAAAACAGATTAAGCTTAATGGTATGCCTCTTATACATATACCATTGAATTTATGGGGAATTAATTATACTAATTAAAAGATAAAAAATCATATGACATGATCCAATGATAATTTCTTTAAAATGGTGCACACTCTATTTTCTAAATTTTACTTTAATGATAAATCTATTCGTGTTAAATTGGGGTTAGAATAAATCATTTTAAATTTTATGACTTAACATATGCGACTTTAACATCTATCTATTTATTTGATTTAAATTTGAGGGTTATCATCTATTTTTCCTATCTACCATTGGATTAAAAGCAAATAAATGGATAGATATTAAAATCACAATTTTAAATCAAATTTGTAATTTCATTTAGCCTAACCCAATTTCACAATTTTACTTTAATGAACGCCATTTTTTTTTTTTTTTTTGCACAATGTTCACCTATTAGATGTAAGTTAGTTAGATATTTTTGAGACATTGTCAACTGATTGGACGTTCTTTACCTAATTATCATAGTATCATGTATTTGCTCACTGTAGTGACCAAATCGAAAAGCAAAATGAAGCCAATTTTAAGGAGGATAACATTTCAAACATGTCCAATTATAATGTTCTGGTGGAGATTTCATTGTTTATTTTGTGCTTCATTTTTCTTGTAACTAGTTATACTGGTGTTTTATTTTACTTTTTTTTTTCTCCTCTCTTGTATCTTCTGTTTTATTAATAAATATTTTAGTTATTTTTCTTTAAAATAAAATCATACTTTGTCTCACTATCATATATTTGCGGTTGGATATGGCTTGTATTCCCATGATTATCAAACGTGATTCAACTAATACGGAAATTTCCTGGAGATGTTGGAAACATTTGGAAGTCTGAGATCTTGTTTGAGGGAGGCTTTAATGACGTTATGCATGAAAACGGGAAATTTTCAATGGAAAAGAAAAAGAGTTTGTCTTCGTACGAAACAAGAAAGTCTTGTGTGTGAAGAAAAGGGTTTCCTTGTGGATTTGAAACTCCAAAGTACTCTAGTATAAATAGATGGTAATTTTATGTTATTTACCACATCATCTCATAATTTGTATGATTTGACACATCATTTGAGTTTAATTTTAGGTTAATTTTTTGGGTTGTATCCACACTTTGAACCCGTCTTATACGTTTTGTCGTTTCCTATAGGACTGAACTAACCTCTCCAACAACAACTGTATCGCACCCATCGTGTAAAGTGCCTTATTTCTCCATTCATGGTTCAGACTTCAGATGGTCACAAGAGGGCCACAACAGTGTTATTATTTCTCTCACCTGAAACACATTCCCTTCTCTTTACGATCACACATTCTCTCACTTCTTACCTTTACGGCTTTACATTCTTTATATTTTCTCTAGCTCTCCACTCTGGTTCTCTACAGTCTACTATTTTTCTATAATAAAAAAATTAAATTAAAAAAACTCTAGTTTTCAACTCTTCCATTCTTTTGGAACATGTTCTTAAATCTCAAATCCTTTCTTTTTCTTAAATTTAGGTATGTTTTTGTTAAGAGTCAAAGAAAAAAAAAATGCTAATTTAAGATTTTTGGAAAATATTGATTTATGTCTGGTTTTATTTAATAGATGATCTTCTTTATGTTGGATTTTAAATAAGTAATGTAATTTTTATTTTTTAAAATCTAATCATGTAATTTGGATGTGAAACGTAACAACAATCTCACACACTAATGTGTACTAATCTTACAATTTGGTATATGGAGCAAATAGTGTAGAACATCAAGTTGAGAACCATAGTTTTTTTTAGAAAAGAGTAGAGAACTATAGTTCATAGTTGGAGAAAATATAAAGAGGAGAGAAGGTGTGTCAGGTGAGAGAAATTGGTCTGTATTGAATATTGAACAAATAGGAGAAAGGAAAGAGAAATAATGATTTAAAATTATTTTTTTATTACTTTTGATTACGGCCACAAGATTGATCTAATGGTTATTAAACAGGTTTGTATATATACTTATGTCAGGGTATATATATTCAGATGTATATATATATATATATATATATATATATTAATAAATATGCATACATGTTTAATAACCATTAGATCAATCTTGTGGCCGTAATCAAAAGTGATAAAAATTCTCAAATAGTTCTTTTGGAAAATTTTCAAATTTTATTTATATGTAGATTTCATTAAACTCATCATCCACAAAAAAATTCAGATTTAAATTCATTAAAATCGATGTGTTTTCATCATAATCCTTATCGAAAATAAAATAAGAGATCATTCATGAGTAACTCACTATATATATATATATAATGAGGACTTTTACAATGTACATTTTAAGCACCTTTGATGAAATTGTATTTAATCAAATGTTTTTCGATCATATTTTTTGTATGCATTCTAAGAAAATTAAAATACACATTTAGTAAAAATTTGGAAATTTTTTGGATTTGAGAACTATTTTTTCTTATATTTCCCTATTTTTAAATGTTTTATCTTCAAAAAAATCGGAAAAAATTTAGTTATTGCACCCGAAATTTTTTTAATTTTTTTCCATAAATGTATTTCAATGTTTTCACCATCCATACAAAAAATCAAATCAAGATTCAATGTATTCCATGCAATTTCATCAAAAATGTTTAAAATGTGTATTGTAATTTGTACAAAGTCCTAATTGGAAAATTTATATATATATATATATATATATATATATATATATATATATATATTTATATAATCCATGAACTTCCAAATTTATAACAAAATCCATCATTTTTAAACCATTTGTAAGCTCGGCCAGAAAGCTTTGAAATATAATTCACTTTAGTCTCTTCGGTTGGTTTTTATGATAATAAATTTAAAAATTACTATATAATTTAGAATTTTAAAAGTAATAAAATTTAAATTTACCTAATAAGATGAAGTTGATTTAGTGGTATGTCTCTTAAATTTTGAAAAAAAAAAAAAGGAATTTAAACTTTAATTTATGAAATTTTCGTCTTCTTCTACCTTCAAACAATCCGCTTTCTATTTCTCACCATCATTGGCAACATGTTATCTACACTTGATCTTTGGTTAGTTAATTCAATATTATTTAACATTAAATTACTATCTATTATTATTCTCTTGAACCCTTTTTTTTTTTTTTTTGGATAAAGAAAACACAAATAGAAATAAAAGAGGAAACAGAGTCCGATTGGACAAGGTTAAAAATTTCAAAAGGCATCTCATCCATGACCCAAACCACTCAATAAAATCTAAAATCTAAAATTTTAATTTATTGTATCAAAATTGTCCATCTAATATCATGATTTTTTTTATAAAAAAAAATTGTTATCCCTATTATTTTTCTTTATTTTATAGTTTTAATTTATTTAGAACCAACAAAGCAATTACCCATAATTAGAAGAATAAAAAATTCAAAAACAAGTCTAATAAATTAATCAATTATTTTAGTATAAATTTAACGTGACTTCATTATAAATAGAAAACATACTTTCTTATTATAAAATTAGGAGATTTTGATTATTTTTTATCAATAAATATTGAAACTTTGCATTGTTTATGTTGTTTTTTCTTGTATTATTTATTTTTTAAATATTATTTTTCTAGTTTTTATTGAGTGTAAAACTATTTGATTCATCTTGATTAGATGTTTTATTTGTTTGATTTTATCTAAACTTCATCGTGTCATCAATTTTTCTTGATGTACTATATTATTATTATTCTCCGAGTTCGAGTTGTATGCTCCTCTCCTCCTCCGGATCTCGAATTAAAGATCAATTTCCCCTCCCAAAGTCCAAAAAAAATGTAAAAAATACTACTTCTTATGACTAGTTTTTATTTTTGTAATATAAAATCATGAGTGGTGCTATTGGCATTATCTCTACGGCTCTACCTGTCTATTTATGCCCCACTTTTTTAATTATCTAGTATTCTTTTTTTTCTTTTATCAAAATTATTTAAAGAGTTATACAATTTAAGAAAAAAAATCTTCTACAAAGTAAATCTATTAAAACCCCACATTCCTTTTCATAAAAAATAAAAATAACAACCACATTCTTGTAATCCGTTTCTTGAATTATTATTTTTCTTAACTCTTAAACCCTAAAATTTGCTTCTTACACACATACAAAATATTATAGGAGAGTCTGAGAAAGATATCAAGCATATGGAAGAATTGTTCTTTAAAATGATATTTAGTTGTCGTTGTGTTAAAGAAATCATGTTTTTTTTTTTTCTTTTCCACCATGAAATATGAAGAATAAAAAAAAAAACTCAAAATAAATAAATAAATAAGAAGAAAAAATAAACAATGGAGGTGAGAGATAGACGAGAGAGGCGTATATAGAGATCAGAGATAGAGATATCAGAGATGTGGTGTATTACTATATTAAAAAAAAAAAAAAAAAGTTAACAGTATAGTCTTGGAAATATATCAAAAAAAAATTAATAAAAGAAATTAATTTTATTAAATTAAATCAAAATTTTAAAAAGTGGGCATCGTTTGTGAGCTCAGGATGTTAAGTGGAAGCCTCCGGATATTGGTTTCGTTAAGCTTAATACTGATGCGGCAATTAGTGTGCATGAGCGAAGTGTGGGTTTGGGCATGGTTATCCGTGACAGTTTGGGCTCGGTTCTGGCTTCTAGTACGCAAAGGGTTGATGCAGTTTTTTCTCCTACGGTTGCGGAAGCTTTGGCTATTTTGCGCGGCATGGTGTTTGCGAAAGAATTTGGTTTAGAACTTGTTGTTATTGAGTCTGATGCTCTAGAAGTGGTAAATTTAATTAATTCTAAGTCCCTTGTTGCTGCTGAAATTGGTTTGATTATTGATGATTTCAGAGAGCAACTTAGTTTCATGATTGGAGCAGTGGTTGTTTTTGCTGGTAGAAACGTGAATGTTATCGCTCATTCTCTTTCTAAAATGGCCTTGTCTATTGTGGAGGACCATTTCTGGATGGAGTCTTACCCTCCGTGTGTGGAGCGGTTTGTCCGGAAAGATTGTCCTGGGTAATTTGTGTTGTTTGTTTTTTCCTACCAAAAAAAAAAAAAAAAAAAAAAAAAAAAAAGTGGGCATAAATAGACCATTAGGAGTGTGCCAATAGCACCACTCTAAAATCATTTCCTATTTATTTTTGGACAAAATTGATTGTTGCAATCTGTTTCTGGCTATTTTCTTACATTTCCACTTAAGCATACAGTAAGATGTCTTATATAGTCTTCATAGTTTCCATATACAAAATAAACCAAACTTTATAATATTTAAATAATTAAATCAAATCAAAATATTAAGTTACTTTGAATGGACGTCATTAATATTTATATATATATATATATGTGGTAGCCAAAAATGGTCTAACGGCCCAACATGCCAAGGCTCAATCTCTACCAGTCTAACCCAGGCCCATTGTGTTGGGTCGACCCAGACTAGCTGCCAGTAGAAGTTACCGTTGAAGACTCATTCAAAGTGAGCAGTTACGAAACAAAATGTAACTGCCCATTGGGAGAAAATCTCTCCTAGAATCACGTCCACTATCAAGTGCAGATAGTGGACGTTGAAGCCAAGGTGCCTAATATAAATAAGAGAGGCCTCCTTCACTAGAGGTCTCTGATTTTCTCTCAACTAAAGCCTACAAACAGCATACTGAAACTCTGTCTCTAAAAACATTCCGGTCACCGGCGATCACCAGACATCAATCATTACCACCTCCATAATAGATTGCTCAGCCCAAGCACACCTAAGGCTAAACGATCCAAACCCACCACCTTCGTTTTTACTGTGTTCTATTTATGCTTTAACTTTTCTTGCAGGTTCTTGAGGAGACGACTTCCTTTTATTCGACAGACTAACATCTTTTGCAGGTCTTCAGACCAGACGACATCCCCTTATTCGACAAGCTCAACCAAGTTGCCTTGGGCCTAGCACACATCCGACCCGATCCACATTGACCGTAGGTCGACCCCCTACAGTTTGGCGCCCACCGTGGGGCCCATTGCAACTACCTTCAAATTCAAATCAGTCTATTCCAACTACAATCGAACATGGCAGGAAGTGGATCCGCTCCAACTGTCGAAGAACAGATCGCTATGTTGAACGCCCAAATGGCCGCCAGTGCTGAAAGGTTACAAGCGCTTGAAGCAGAAAATACGGCAATCCGGGCGGCAAACGAAGAATTGAGAACGCTGGTCGACGGAGTAGTTCCAGATTCAGCCACTTCGGAGCATCCAGTCCAGACATCGAACGACGAACATGGCGTCGACCGACCTATTCCGAGAGTTCCAGGCAACCCCATCGCACCAAAAGTAAATCCGGTCGACCATCAGAATCGACCAACACTTCAAACGGCAAGGGTTGAGATCGACCTCAACGACGTACCCGCCAGAAACGATGCCGCGAACGAATACGAACAGCCAGTAGATCAACAACCGGATAATATCCCAAAGGCGGTTATGTCTCTCCAGTCGACACCCGGATTGGTAAAATCGGGGCCAGACTTAAATTTATCTGCTAATCTAGAATTTTCTTGCAGGTTTGTAGAAATGGAAGCTCTCATCCAAAGAATCCCAGGAGTCCCAGCTCCTATCAAGAAAAGCACCGCAAATAGCTTCGCTGACTCGCCCTTCGTCGATGCAATAGCTCTTATGGAAATGCCTAAGAAGTTCAACTTCCCAAATATGAAGCAATACGAAGGGACGACCGATCCGGACGACCATATAGCACAATACAAGCAGAGGATGTTCACGGCCGCAATCCCACGCGACCTTAGAGAAGCATGCATGTGCAAGGCCTTCGGATCCAGCCTTAGTGGTCCTGCCCTTCAGTGGTACACAAATTTACCTAATAACTCTATTGATTCTTTTGCACAGCTGACGGACACATTCGTGGAGCAATTTGCAAGCAGCCGCAAGTTGGAAAAGCTGTCAGACGACCTCTACACCATAACGCAGAGGACCGGCGAGAATTTGCGAGCCTACATCGGACGTTTCAACAGAGAAAAAGTGCAAATCCCTCACTGCAACCAGGCGACTGCCATCTACGCCTTCAGAAAAGGTCTCAGGTTTGATTCTGATTTATACAAGGAACTTACCAAATACCCTTGCAGGACAATGGAAGACGTATTGGCCAAAGCATGGGCCCAAATCAAGTGGGAGGAAGATGAGGCAAACTTCGTTGGAAAAGCCAACAGCAGTTACTATGGAGGTCGTCGAAACGAACGAATCGATAGAAAGTCAAACGACAGACGGTCGGAACCGTACCCGACAAGCGACAGAAGAAACATCCAGTCGCGGCACGAAAGCTCTGGTGAGAGAAGCACTTACGGGCGCGGTATTCCAAGGTCGAGTCGACCAAAGGTGGAAGCACCAGAATACCTCCTCAGCATCGAACCAGTCGACCTCGTTGCAGTTATGAGAGAAATGGGCAAGACAATCAAGTGGCCACGGAAAATGAACGCCCTTCCTGAACATAGGGATCCAAAACTTCGATGCGAGTTCCATGGTGATCACGGCCATCGCACGGAAGATTGCATCGCCTTAAAATTTGAAGTGGCCGAGCTCCTGAAACAAGGACATCTACGGGAGTTCCTGACCGACAAGGGAAAGCAAACTTACGCCAGACGCGACGACCAAAGGCAAACCGGCGCGGTCGACAGCCCTCCAGATCCTCCTAGGCAAGATAGGGTGATTAATTGCATTTCTGGTGGATCTGAGGTCAGTGGCGTAAGCTACTCGGCAGCCAAGAGACACACACGACAGGTGTCAAGCGCAGAGATTCAGCCAAATCGAGAACACCCATCCAAAGTCGACGAAACCGTCACCTTTCGGTCGACAGATAAATCAGATTTGTTCTCTCCCCACCATGATGCTTTAGTTATTTCTTTGCATATCGCTAATTGTTTAACTAAACGCATTTTAATTGATAATGGCAGTTCATGCAACATTTTGTTTAACAGTGCTCTAAGAGAAATGCAGGTCGACGAATCGAAACTCAGTCGTCGAACGACTATGTTGACCGGGTTCAGTGGAGAGCAAAAGAGTACGCTAGGCGAAATTGTGCTACCAGTCTACGCCGAAGGAGTCAACTTGTACATCAACTTCCTAGTGCTCGACTGCCAATCCCCTTACAACGCAATACTCGGCAGACCCTGGATACACGAGTTGAAAGCAATCCCATCGACTTACCATCAGCTGATCAAGTTTCCAACCAAGTGGGGAGTTAAAGAAATTAAAGGAGAGCAACGAGCCGCAAGGGAGTGCTACCAAAACGCTTTAAAAAAGAAGAAACAGGAATTATAGCAATTACAGGAAGCCACGGTCGAGTCGACTCCAACCAAGCAGAAAATGGAGGAACTCGACAAGGTATCTATCGACCCAGACCAACCAGATCGTAAAGTATTCATCGGGTCGAGGTTACCAGACGACTTCCGAAAGCAGTTAGTCGAGTTCCTGAGAGAACGCCGCAACAGCTTTGCCTGGTCGCACGAAGACATGATCGGAATCGACCCAGAAGTAATGGTTCACCGACTACAAGTCGACCCAGACCATCAGCCAGTTAAACAAAAGAGAAGAAAATTCGCTCCCGAAAGGAACAAAGTGATCAACGAAGAAATACAAAAGTTGTTCGACATCGGTTCAGTGAGAGAAGTAAAGTATCCAGACTGGCTGGCCAACGTCGTCGTGGTAAAAAAGAAGAACGGAAAGTGGCGAGTCTGCATCGACTTCACTGATCTCAACAAGGCATGTCCCAAGGATTCATTTCCACTTCCACACATCAACATACATTTTTCCCGCTGACCTAGCTGTCGACGTCGACAAGCAAAATCTTTATTTCAGACAAATCTCTAATGACCACTCTCAATATACTCCAGTTGACTAACGCATATTGAGAGTGGGGGAGTAGTACTGGGGACAAGTGGCGACAGTAACGAGACAAGTGGCGACAGTAACGAGACAAGTGGTGACAAAATCAAACGCACGCAAATCAATGTTAAAGGTCGTGTCGACCATCAAACGCACGCAAGCGAAAATCAATGTAAAAGGTCATGTCGACCATCAAACGCACGCAAGCGAAAATCAATGTAAAAGGTCATGTCGACCACCAAACGCATACAAGCGAAATTCTGTGTAAAAGGTCGTGTCGACCATCAAACGCACGCAAGCGAAAATCAATGTAAAAGGTCATGTCGACCACCAAACGCATGCAAGCGAAATTCTTTGTAAAAGGTCGTGTCGACCATCAAACGCATACAAGCGAAACCCTACAATAAAAAGATTTTGTCGATTGAATGATACAACACCAACGATAAAATTATTCTATCAATTGAATCGTCCTTATAAATTATGTCGACCGATCTATATATGAGCATAAGTTTACAGGCTTATCGTATATATACAAAATCAAGATAACGAATTCAAGTCTCATATAATGTCAATCGCCTTACGTTTGAGCATGGGTTTACAGGCTCATCTCATTCCATGCAAAATTTAAAGTTATCGTCACACGAAAGTCAAAGCAAACCAAAAAGTCGCCACAAATGCAAAATTGAATAGATAAATTCTATTACGACTATTAAATAATAGATAAAATAGGTCGAAGACGACCAAATCATTCGAAATATTACATAACTTGAAATAGGTCGAAGTCGACCAAATCATTCAAAATATTACATAACATAAATGAAAAATTTATAAGCCATTCTGTGGAGGACCATCGGTAGCAGCAGCATCATCCTTGTCGAGCGACGCATCATCCCCAAGGTTCTCATCGACGTTTTGAACATCTCCGTCGACGCCCGCCCCTTAGGATTCCTCAAACTTAAGACGCTGCATCTCTTCATACATATCAATTTCTTCTTGCATCGTCTGAGGAATCCACTTCAAATGGTCGCCCGACAGGTACTCCTTGAAGAGTCCTGCTCTGGTTTTACAGACGGCCTCTACCGCTATCGATATAGCCCTTTCCCTCAGAGCCTCGATGGTCTTGTCCTGTTGGCCAGCTGCTTCGTTGAGCCTCGCCACCTCGGCCTGGTGTCGAGCCCTCTCATTTTTCAGCTCTTCCTCCAGCGCTGCCTTTTGCTGCTCGACCAAGCTTTTTTCGGCGGAGAGTGTAGCGTTTTCCGCCTTAAGAGCATCACCCACCTTACGAAGCGCCACACTCTTGTCGTTGATGGCCTTATATCGACCATGCAGATGCAACGTCGCTTGGTAGGCCTACAACATAGGAGAGATGTCGATCAATAAAGAACCTCACCAACAAAGAGAGAATTACAAAATCAGAACTCTTACCTGGAAGTTCGAGAGCAGCAGCGTGTCGAACACCTCCTCTGTCTTGACTTTCTTCAAGTGCATGTCATCATCGACCAGAGTAAAGTCGTCCGACCTCTTCAAAAACCCAACGGGATCCTTGAAGGATGACAACCCCGAAGCAAGAAGCTTCATCGGAGAGTCAGGCTCAAGGTCTGATCCAGTCGACTTGTCTTTCGAACTGGATGCAGCCTTCTTCTGTCGTTCGACAGGAGAAGCCCTCCTTGGCTTCTTTTTTAATGGACTCCTCTCTGGCGAGGACTCCAAAGGTGGCCCTACCACCGACGGAGAACCTCCAACTGACTTCTCAGCAGCTTGCCTTTTCTTCTGCGCAGCCGCCCGTTTTCTGGCGAATTCCTCTTTATATCGCCTCAAAGTCTCGGCTTCATCTGGTATGTTGATTTCTGCGCTCGCCATCGTCGTCACTGCGAAACGACGTTCAACATCAGTTAGGGGCTTTAAAAAATGCAAGTTGTACTGAAGGATCTCAAAACTCCTCATAATCCATAGGCACGTTAAAAAATCCTTCAAGTGAGGATAGGGGGCGCGCGATCTATTTAACGTCGACCACCTCCACAGTCGACTGGGCCTGAAATTACCTTCCGTTAGCAAATTGCTAACACTTCTCTGCGCTGCTGGGATTTCTAACAAAATCCTAGTACGCTCGGGAGCAACGATACACTCCGGTGCTTTGCCTGCCCCTCCAACCTCTGCAAAAGTTTTAAGCAAAATATATTTAGATGGTTTATCGTTTCATGTGTCTACAATCTATTCGACAATAAAGAAAAACTTACCATAACGATTCCAAACTCGTCGGTATTGATATTCCTCGTCCCCCATCCTCCACGGGCCGTCGACTGGAGGACCCCTTGCAAAAAAGAACGTATCCTTCCAGTTCCTATCATTCGTCTTGGTGTCGATAATGAGATCCTTCTTTTTATTTCGCGACACTAACGAATAACGTCCAATGTCGGTCAGATGCTCCTTTAGGTAATAATTGTGAAGGAGACACCCTAACCCGAACTGAATATTATTCCTCTCACATAATATTCCTAAGCCCAACAATATTCTCCAAGTGTTGGGCATCAGCTGACCAGGAGCAAGTTCGTAGTATACCAACATTCGTCGGACCAGCTGGGGGATGGGAAATCTAAAGCCTAAACGGAAGGTGTACTCATAGAGACACGTCCATCCTGGTATATCCCAATCAGCACATTCGTATTCCTTCGGCGCACGTAGTTCGACGTCTTTAGGAATACCATACATCGCACGAATGCCAGGTAACATGTCCTCAGTGATCACGCTGGCTGGACTATCTTTTAATATACCTAATGCATGACCAGATGTCGACGGCTCATCAATGTCGACATACTCAGGGTATTCAATAGTCGACGCAATGGCGTATACGGCACCCTGCTCTAAGAGACCCCTAGCATCGATGGAGAGAGACGTAGACGGATTTTCAACCGTGACCCGTCTATCGACATCTCGCGTCCTACTGTCGACTCCTCCATCATCATCATTAGACCAGTTAGTATCCAAGTCAGAGATTGTGTGGTCGCTCGACATCGTATTCCCAAAATCTGACAGATGTAGAAAATGCACAAGTCAGACAAAAGCTACACGCTACAATCACAACCTAAGGGGTTTTGATCAAAAACCTAGGGTTTTCCTAACTTCCTAGTGGAAAGCCAACCTAAATCCTGAAAAAGGAGTCTACCCTAACAAGCTACTCTCACCGAGACGACATATACGCAGAAACAGAAACAGCATTTTGCAAGAAAAATTAACTCGGTACGAATCAAAATAAATCATGCGAAACGTCAGAGCATCCTCAGAAACAATTTCAGAAAAGTTCAAGAAAACAAAAAAAAAAACTTCAGATAAGCATTGGAAATACTCAGAAGTACTCTTTAAACGAATGGCAAACAAATTTATACCCAAACATCAAGTTTTTGCCAAGTTTATACCCAAACATCAAGTTTATACACGAAAAGAAATATATATATATATATATATATATATATATATAGTGCAGACGAAGATTTTACCTGGAAAAGATTCGAGAAAAAAAATCTTCAGGCAAAGGATCGTGGAGAAGATGAAGCTTTCCCGGTGAAGTTTTCTCGATGGTTCTCTCGGTGAGGACACAAGTTTTACAAACGCAAAGCAAAAGTGATCTGAGGAGTGGACGGTTTGGGTTTTATAAAACCCACTAACCCTAGTTGCCACGTGTCGACACCCCTCTAACTGCCGATTCAACTGCCTCGGTTAACCAAACCACACCGGTTAACCCAGGTAAATAACCCAACGAAAATTTCAATTTCAAAACTTTTTATAGTTAACTGTGCAGGCAATTAATGCAGCTGACGCTAGCATCGAAAACTCAAACGGCTGTCACTTCTGCTCTTGATATCCATCACATCGATTAGATACCCAGCCAATGATCGAAAAGAGGCTCATCTAAAACGACGAGCCTTTATTAGCAATATAACGTCGCTCGCCCAGGTAAGGTTGTCGATCGAAACAGTAATCAAAAAGATGTTGCAAAGATTCGTATTGTTCATTCGGCAATGGTCGACTATCAAGGGTCATCGTAGATTCCACTCGACACCAATATCGTTCGACAATAGCTAACACTAATGAAGATACTTATGGCAATGCAGAAGTCGTTCGACCTCTGTCGACTCAACGGAAATCACTCTCTAAGTTCCAGGGATTCCTCTTTAGAGAGTGGGGGACAAACTGTGGTAGCCAAAAATGGTCTAATGGCCCAACATGCCAAGGCCCAATCTCTACCAGTCTAACCCAGGCCCATTGTGTTGGGTCGACCCAAACTAGCTGCCAGTAGAAGTTACCGTTGAAGACTCATTCAAAGTGAGCAGTTACGAAACAAGATGTAACTGCCCATTGGGAGAAAATCTCTCCTAGAATCACGTCCACTATCAAGTGCAGATAGTGGACGTTGAAGCCAAGGTGCCTAATATAAATAAGAGAGGCCTCCTTCACTAGAGGTCTCTGATTTTCTCTCAACTAAAGCCTACAAACAGCATATTGAAACTCTGTCTCTAAAAACATTCCGGTCACCGGCGATCACCAGACATCAATCATTACCACCTCCACAATAGATTGCTCAGCCCAAGCACACCTAAGGCTAAACGATCCAAACCCACCACCTTCGTTTTTACTGTGTTCTATTTATGCTTTAACTTTTCTTGCAGGTTCTTGAGGAGACGACTTCCTTTTATTCGACAGACTAACATCTTTTGCAGGTCTTCAGACCAGACGACATCCCCTTATTCGACAAGCTCAACCACGTTGCCTTGGGCCTAGCACACATCCGACCCGATCCACATCGACCGTAGGTCGACCCCCTACAATATACACACGAACCTTGGTGTTACAACTACAACTCGAATAAGTGCTTTAACTCTTTATCACCAAGTCACATCCGGACATCCAATGTTGCTGGGTATAAAGATACTCAAATTGGGCTATGTATATCTTATCAGGGCTACAGAGGTACATCATACTTCATCTATCAATTTCTTTACAAATTACAATTTAAGTTTGTAGAGAAAACTAAAAATAGCCATTGGAAATATTAAACTTTCGTTAGTAACCACTTTTGAAACTTTAATTGTTAATAACCACTTTTTAAAAATTAAAAAAAAAAAAAATCAGTGGATGTCCATAAATTACAAAAGTACCCCTGATCTTAGTTTATTTTTTAAAAACCTAGGAGCAAACTTGAAATCACGACTAAATCTGGAACCAAACTTGAAATCATGACTAAAAATTAAAACTTGAAATCTTGACTAAATTGAAAATTTTGAAACATGAAATCATGGCCTGATTCCCTTCTTCCCCAAATTAGGTTTTTTTTTTTAAGGTTTTTTCTTTTTTTCTCTTTTTTCTACAGATCACAGCCGGCGAAAGGGAAGCATGGAGCCGCCGGACATCGTCGCCTAGTCGTCGCCCATCGCCAGACGTCGTCGTCGAGCTGTCTAGGCTGCGTCAGACGTCATTGCCGAGCTTTAAGAACCAGCAGCGCCGTGCTTGACGAACCACGGCGCCGTTGGTTCGTGAAACTCGGCGACGACGTCCGACGATGAGCGATGATGCCCAGCGGTGGGCAACGGGACGGAGAGGAGAAAAGAGAGAGAGAGAGAGAGAGAGAGTATTTGGGGATGGTTTTTATATGAAGACATTCAAGTAATTTCTTTATAAAAAAAATGGTTATTAACAATTAAATTTTCGTTTGTGGTTACACAAAAAATTCCAATATTGTATGTGGTCATTTTCCACAATTTCCACTATAAATTAATTTGGTTGATGGAAGAGTCAACCGTCGAATTCATAATAAAAATAACGTCGCCCGTGGGATCCTATTGGTGAATGGTGGTTGATATCTAACTTTCTAGTTTCTAGTTTCTACTAGGTGGTAGACTCTCTCTAGTCCCTCCTGTAAATATATCTTCTTCTTTTTTAATTTATTACGCAGACGACACGCGATTTTGTCGACTTGCTATAATTTTTTATTTTTATTTTTATTTTTTAAATGTAGTCCGCGTATTGTATATTAAGGAAAAAAAAAATTTAGTATGAATATGATTTTCCATTTAAAAAAAAAAAAAAAAAAAAAAAAAAAAGGTATGAATATGATTTTATATTTTATTACTGCTTAAAATTTTTAGGCTTTTTAGATTTTTTATACTTTTTATTAGAAATGTTCAAGTCAGTGCGCACTGATATAAATATATGAGGACATTAAATGTAAGCTACTCATTTTCTATTCTTTGACTTAGTATGCACTTGTCAAAATTTCTCCATAATTTTCTGATAAGAAACTGGAACTGCACTCTGTTATTATAAAATTAATTACTCGAATAAGAATCAAACAGTCCATTAATATATAATATGTTTAAAATAATTATATTATACAAACATATACATATATATAGTCTTTCTATTATCAGTTCGAACTGACAAAAGTTATATCAGTTCCTTGTATGTGGGTCACTGGATTTAAATACTTTGACTGACAAGTGCATACAGTCAAGTCAAAGTATTTAAATCCAGTGGTCCACATGTAAGGAACTGATATAACTTTTGTCAGTTCGAACTGATAATAGAATTTCTGTACATATATATATATATATATATATATATATATATATACATACATTTAAATTAACAATTCTTCAACAGGGATTTGGAGTAGTTCAATTGGTTTGAGCAAGTGGCTTTTAAGCACTAGGTCAAAGTTCAATTCTTGATGGAGGCATATTTATTTTTTAATTTGATATAAGGGGCAAAATGACTAACGTTTAGAGTTTTAGAGTGTTGACTTACTATTATTGAAACTAGAAGGACCAATTTATCTAAATTGGAAAACCTCAAGGGAGGGAAACGATAATTTCCCTTCATTTTTTGTTAAAGTTACCATAATGTCCTTCAAGATAACGGTCAATTTTTCATTTAACGGAAAAAGTTACGGTAGGGGGGTATTTGGCGAATACTTTTGTTTTGAGTGGGGAAAATGGCCAATAAGCAAAATACAGGGGGGAGATTTACCAATATGGCATATTATATGGGGGGAAATGATTCTTTCCCTTAAAAAAATTAAAAATCGTTATAAGGAAAAGGGACCCACAAAATTGGGTGTCGTGAGCTCGAATGAACCTGACAAATAGACAAGTTTTTGTTTCAAAGAGCAAACCAAATGTTAGACTAGGGAGAGATGGAGGGAGGGAGAGGGGTCGGAGGAGAGCTCCAATCCCTTGTTTGGTTGGAGAGACAAAAGAGAGGAGAGGAGAAGAGAAGGGATCTCTCCTCCTTCCGAGCCCACCAAAAGCAATCCTCCCATCATTGGACGAATGAGAAAGGCGAGGTATAATGGGAGGGAAATGACATAGTAAATTTACAAATTATATACCAATCCCAGTGTTGCAAAAGTCAGCGACTAGGGCCGACTAGTTGCTCGGCGGTGCTCTGCAGCCGCGATTCGAAGGTAGTCGGGAGTATTAGGCGTTTTCAGTCAAAGTCGGTCAAAATCGGACCAAATCGGACCTAGTCACCACTCTCTTCTTCTCTCGCTGATCAGTGACCACTGTGCTTCACTCATTCGCCGCTTGTCGCCGATCGTCGTCGCCCGTCGCCCATCGTTCCTGTCCTTCACTTCGGCTCTAGTCGACTTTGACCGTCGAGCCCTTAAACAAAACAAAACAAAACAAAACAAAACAAAACAAAACAAAAAAAAAAAGGAAGAAGAAGAAGACGAACATGAAGAGGAAGAAGAAAGAGGCAAACCTCTGCATTGGGAGGAGACTGGCGGCAGCAAAAGGAAACAAATAACTAAAGAGGAAAAAACCCTAGAATTTGTTTGTTTGTTTTGTGGTAACCGATGGGCTTTTGTCAAATTGGGCTTTAAAATACTTAAAAACCCAATAAATTACCAAATTATAGTTTTTAATTTTAATTTTCTAATTAATTACATTTAACATTTTACAATTTTAAATTTAAAAACATCTACCATGTGTCAAATATAATTTTTTTCTTACTTTCTAGTATATTAAATAATTTTATTTCTATTTATCGTTTATAATTATGTCTTATTATATATAATAAATTGATTTAATTTCTTTTAAACTTAGTTGGGATTTAGTGATTTACTTATTAATTATTTAATTATAAAATATAAAATATAAATTTAATTAATTTATAATATATCATTGATACATTATTGCTATTTTTGTGTTTAATATGAAAAAATATAAAAAAAATATATAAAAAATATTTCCGGCTTGCCGTCGGTCGGTCGGTCGGCAACCGACTTCCGACCATTTGCCTAATCCCCGACTAGTCCCCGATTAGTCCCCCTAGGCGCTAGGCGGTGGGTCGCCGCCTGACTAGCGACTAACGACTTTTGCAACACTGACCAATCCATTCATTCAACTCTCTTTTCAATGTCAAACAACACGAATGATAGATATTATCCTCTCCATCCCTCCTACTCTCTCTCCCTCTTAATTCATCCATCCCTTATACTTTCTCTCTCTCCTACCAAACATAGCGTTAGTTTACTTTTGGATTTTCGAGTGTCAGATCCAATTTTTTACTATATATATATATATATATATATATATATTTTTTTTTTCACGTTTCCAATTTCTTACTTTGTGTTTAAATTTTAATTAGAGTGATTATATTATCGCCTACAAAATTCCTCCGTAAATAAACGTTTTAGTTTTATAAAAAACTTTTATAGCCACCATCTAAAAAAAAAATTAAAAAAAATAAAAATTTGTTTCTATACAAATAAAACACAACACTATCAAAATACCTTTCATAAAAGTTTTTCTTGCATGCAGATCATATTTCACAGAAAATTGAATATAGATCACAGAATGTTGAACCTAGATTACGAAATGCTAAACTTAGATCGTGGAAAAATCGACAACTGCGAACTTCATTAAGAAAGTAGATGATTCATGTTAAGAAATAAAAAAATAATACAAATGCAATTAAAACCCATGAAATATCATATTACACATACTATATATCTAAATGCAATTCAGTGAAAGTACAAAAGTACTCAAAAAAAAAAAAAAAAAAACCACCCATTTTGATTATATATACTATAGGTCTATAATAGTAATGACCACAATTATATGTTACAAGATCACATTCTAAGAGCATCACAAAAGGCTCTTCAAATAAGATATTTGTTAAAATCAAACGAGCCATATTAGCATATTTGGTTCTAACAGACTCTTCGAATGAAATTCTTCAAATAAGATTTTGTTTCTCTCTTTTTAATATTGAAGACTTCTCACTCTTTAGTTATTATTATATTATTTTTTATTTCACATCACTGTTAATATTTGACATCTATATCTTTTTTATCTTTTTAATTAAATTCAATTAATATATAATAAGTTTTAATTTATAAATTTTATCATCATAAAAATTATACCATTAGAAATGTTTTATCTAGATAATGAGACTAATATTGAATATTTAATAATAACATATCTATTATTTCTAACTTTAAAAAAATGGAAGGTAATTAGATTTATTGGGGGGGGGGGGGGGGGGGGGGGGGGGGGGGGGGTTTGGAATTTGAATGGTTTTATTAAAATAATATAAATCTATTTCTAATTGAAGAGTCAATTAGATTTATTGGGGGGGGGGGGGGGGGGGGGGGGGGGGGTTGGAATTTGAATGGTTTTATTAAAATAATATAAATCTATTTCTAATTGAAGAGTCTTTTCGAAGGGTTCCTCCTTTTTCACTTCTCAAATTGGCGCATAGGTAAGCAAATAGACATGAAAAGTAAAAATAGAAGAGTTTTTTGAAGATACTCTAATAATAATAATAGAACTATGGTGCCTTTTGCAACTTTTGTACTAGTCACACAATTAATTATGTGCATGGCAATTTTTGTCCCTGGTTTCTGATGAATAATGTTAACTAATGTAGTCCATTTGTTAATTACTCTCCACAGCTCTATATCTATTACCTGTATAAAAAGAAAGAGTGGTTGGTTATAATTATAGCATCCTTTTTTACTTTTTTTTTAAAAGTAAAATTACAATTACAACCCATGAAGTTTCTTATTTTATTTTCTTTTAGTTACTTTGAAAGTAAAATTATAGTTACAACCCTTCAAGTTTATATATGTACTGAATAAACAGGGTTAGTATGATTTTAATTGTTGTGTCCCTTAGATTTGCGTTGAACTCTTTGAGTTTGTAGGATTACTTAATAGAAAGGTCTTAGTAATAGTAACACAGCAGGGACTGTATAGTAAGAATTTTTTATTATTTTAAATTGTAAAATGGGATTGGGGATGAAAATATAATTTTCTATGTATTTAATGTGTTGAAAAAGAAAAGGGAATTATATAGGGGTGGAAATGTGATTTGTGTGAAACTTTATGACTTGTGGATTATACAATGGACGTGTGTAAAGTGAAAGGCAAGTAAAATATATATTTTTTAAAAGTCCAAGCAATGGTTTTTGATCAAATAGAAAAATAATTAAATCATCCACATGTCATCATGGGACACGTGGGAATGCATGATGCAATGATGTGGTGAAGAGAATCAGAGGTGTCAAAAGCTGGTGAGAGGTGGCAATAATATAGAATAAAATAAGAATAAATAAAAAATAAAATAAGAAGAGAGGAAGGTGACAAGCAGTTGGATAAGGAGAAGAAGAATAATATAAAATAAGAAAAGGAAATAAAATAAAGAAAATTGAAGAGGAGAGAGAGAAGGGTCATTCGACCAAAACAAAAAATAGACATAGAGAAAGAAAGAAGAAGAAACCGAGATATATATATATATATATATATATATATATATATATAGAGAGAGAGAGAGAGAGAGAGAGAGAGAGAGAGAGAGAGAGAGAGAGAGAGAGAGATTGAAAATTAGGATGAGAGAGATCAAGATTCAGATAGAGAAAGAGAGCTGTTTTGAGAGACAAAACAGAGGAAGAAAGAAGTAAATAGAAATAAAAGAAAACAGAGAGGTTCAGGCAAATAAAAGAAAAGAAGAAGAAGCAGCTGAGAGAAATAATTAGAGAGAAAAGAAAGAATAGCTTAAGGAAGAAGAAATAAAGTTATAGATGAAGAAATATGCATTGGATACATACCAGATAAGTGACTTCAGTTTGGCCTCTAAGTTTGGGATACAATAAAGTTTATTGAATTATCTCAATAGATACTAAATTGAGTTTCATGTATTTTAGGGTGGATCCAGAAATAGATGAATTCAAGAGGGAACCAGTCTCAGAACAGATTTGAGCGCATGAGTTATGTAGGTGGATACTTTTATTAAAGTTATTTGGCAGTGAATGATCAAAGTTACCAATGGAGTGTTGCTGGTTTTGTTCTTGAAGATGTTAAGATTCTTATTCAAGGAGGTTAGGGTTTTAAAATACCAGGCTATTTCCCGCAATGTAAATGGGGTGGCCCATAACCTTGCCTCCATGGATCTGTCCTTTAGAAGGAATGAAGGATTCATATGTGGAAAGATGATTTTCCCAGTTGTTTTGTTTCTTAGTTTGTCTATTTTGTTTTAGTCATGTTTATGTCAAAAAACAAAAAAACAAAAAAACAAATTACTATGTGATTTGTGTTTTTATAATTGATTTTGTTTTGTGGGTATTGAATTGTATTGTAGGCTTGTTTTGAGAGAAATTCATTCAGGACAGTTTTAGGACCTTTCAAGCTCTTTTGGCTATGCATGAGATCTAAACCTAGGTATGTAATGTTTAATATTTGATTCTGAGATCCTTCTTTGATAGATTGATCATAAATTTTCTTGACTTTCAATTTAGTTTACTAATTGGTAATTAGCATTAATGACTAACAACCTCTTGAATTGTTTTGTTTTTTTGTTTGATTGTGTAAGACATCTAAAGTAACATAATATTTACGTGCATGATAAACAATAAAACAATTTAGATTGGGGGCATTGCAATCTAGTGAATAAGGCAAATGAAGATGTTATATACCTAGGTATATTATAACTTTTATCATCAAATTATAAGTTATTGATGGGGTTGAAATCTTTTTAAATTTTGGTTTGTGTAGGTTGGCACTTGGTAGATTATGTGATAAGATATTGGTTGTATCTTTGTTATATTAAGTGAGTTACACAAAGTATGTCATTTTGGTTCTTTGTAATTTTTTTTAGCAAATAGATTATTCGATTTTGTTGTATTTTCATTCTTATATTCACATGTTTAATTGGGGTGGTTTCTTTTATAAATTCATGGAGTATCTTATTTCTAGAAAAGTCATTTGGTTTTCATTTAAATGCATTCATCTTTTTTAATTGTTATTGTTAACATAATACATAAGCAGAGTTTTAGAGGTATGCAAAATCGTTTCACTTTATCAAGTATAAATGTCTTAAATAACATTTTTTATAGATAAAATTGGACTGACCTAGAGGGAAAAAGAATCACAAGCGATCATATGCTAAAAAACTTCTTGGCAGGAACCAACCATATAATAATAAAAAGAATAAAATGAAAAGTAACAAAAACCAAAAAAGCACAAAAGCCAAGGGAAACATTCCCAACAAAAACAGTGGTGTGCAGACCACAAAAAATTGAAACAGAAAACATCAAGAAGAAGAAGAAAAAAAGAATAAAAAAAACTCTTGACCCATGTAATTATTGTCAACTAATTGTCTTAAATAACTTATAAACTGAAATATATATATATATAAATATAAATTATTATAATATACTAGGTTTAGTGGCATATGCAAATATGCCACTAAACCTAGGTTTGGTTGCATATGCATGTAGTTGCATATGCCACTAAACCTAGTATATTATAATAATTTAAATATTCGTCAAACCATCAAAATCAATCATCAATTTAACAAATATTAAATTCAAGGAATAAAATATCGGTATCAGTATCCATATCGGGCTTCTAAATTTATGGATATATCGGGGATATTATCGATATCGGTGGATATTCGGTAAAAAATTAAAAAATGATGGATATTTACATCTAAAGTTTAGAATTTTTTTGTGAAACTTTAGGACAAGCTTAAACAAATAATTATACATCAAATTGAATCATATTTCAATGATAAATTAGCATAGTTATGAGTTTATTATAAATTATAACATATATAGAGTCTGTATATAATTTTTAAAATTGAGTATTTATTAGAATAATATTTTGTTTCACTTTTACAATATTATATACAATATAAAGAGATTAAATATTTAATAAGCAAAATTATCATTAAAATATATATAGTTCCATACTTCCAAGATTCAATCATAAATCATAATTCATACATAATAATACATTGCATGTCTGAAATTTAAAACCAAAATGAATTCCTTGCTGGTTCAAATACATAAGATACATTTCTATCTTGATTCAAACAATAATTTTCCCAGGAAAATGTGCTAGCATAGTTTTCAAGGTAGTTATTAATATGCCACACGTATGTTGCTTGATCTCTTCCAACTGATCCATGAATTGGGTAGTTTGGATTTACCCAATTTGGTGGATATTGTTGATCTGCATGCATAGGTATTGCATATGGCATTTGTTGATAAGGATAATCAAATATACTGCAACTACCATAACTACCATAATATGGCACATTAGAACCTGACCTTGTCTGCGAATCACTCAAAGAACTATTTTCTGTGCCCATACTCATTGAGGAGAGAGACATATTCAAAGAATCTTCATCAATTTGACTTGTTCCTCTTCCTCCATGTTGTCTACCACGATTTTGATCAAAATTAGCATGAGCATCCCAATCTGTTGCACCAGCATTCCAACCTGTTGCACCAGCATCCCAACCTCCTGCACGAACATCCCAACTTGTTGCACCAGCATCCCAACCTCTTGCACCAGAATCCCAACCTCCTCCATCATCTCCATCATCTCCATCATCTTTTCCTCCACTATTTCCATCAGAGGTATGTTGGTCATCAGAAGAGCTGCTAACAGTAACTCCACAATCTACACCAACTTCTTCTCTAACCACTTGTTCAACATTTAATCCCATGTCTCGAGCATGAGAAGCAATTTGTGGATTAGGATTTCCCTCATCATCATCCAAATAGGCAGGTCTAACCCAGTCAAAAAAAGGATTCTCATTGTCGTCCCCTGCTTCAGCAGCTACTTGAAGTAGATCCATAAAATCAGTTTCATCTACTTTATTTTTTTCAGCTGCCATATCCCTAATTTTCAACTTCATATTATAATAACAATAAACAAGTTGTTCAAGCTTAGAATAAACAGGACGGTTTCTTTGCTTTGTGTGGATTAAAGCAAATGTAGACCAATTTCTTTCGCATGCAGAAGATGATGCTGTTTGTGACAATACGCGAACTACTATTGCACGCAATGATGGAGCACAATCTCCATACATTACCCACCAATCAGCTGCAATAAAAATTATTAAGTATTATAAGTATGAATATCATTTCAATGATATTATTATTTATTATTATTACAAAGATTTTTGTAATAAAACTTATATAGCTGGTTGCATTTTGCTTCTAGCTACTATGGCTGCTCGTTCACTAAAACTTTTTTTTCCATCCTTAAAGTATGTGATCTACATTCATGACTCATGAGATCAGTATGTAAATAACATATATAAATATGAGTATATGACACAATACTCTCATGCAAAGAAGTTATAATATTTTGAATTATAAAATTGATTGTAAGTTGTAACTTTTTACCTCATTTCCAAAATTAGCAATCCCTGTAGCTTCAGGGTCTAATTGCGAATAGACAATATGTATGGCTTTCAAAAGATCTGAATTATCCCCAATATTGTCTCTATATTGGTACTTTGGGTTCAAATAGTAAGCTAGAATAATAAAAAATATTAATTTTAGTATAAATAATTAAATACTATACTAAATATTAATTATAAATGACAAATAATTCGAAATAAAATTTACCTGCAGCATGTAGTGGGTGATTAAGCATTTTATCCCACCGATTTTGTATAATGTTTAGAATCCATTTAGTATTCCCTCTTTGCTGTTTTACTGCATCTTTCATCACACGCATTAACTCATACAAGATAGGCATAGTGGGTACAACTTCAGTATCAACCAATCTCAAAACGTGGTATAGTGGCTCATATATTTTAACTACAAAAACCACATTATCCCAAAACTCTGAATCTAAAATAAGCCGTTCTATTTTTTTTCCATTTGCGGTTCGACTCAATCAATTTGTAGCCCATGCATCACTGGTAAATAGCTGTTTCAAACTTGTCTTTTTTTTAAAAAGACTATCAAGGGCAATATGATTAGTCGCAAATCGAGTTGCACCAGGTCGCACTATCTCCCCTTTACAAACCTCCCTCATTTGGGATAGTAACCATCCATGATTATATATAAAGTTTGTCACAACCCTAGCATCATGAATGACACGTGCAACAATGTCCTTCTTTCCAATATCCTCAAAAATCAAATCTATACAATGTACTGCACAAGGAGTCCAAAATAAAGAATATTTTTTCATCAATTTTTTACCTGCTTTCACAAATGCAGAGCCATTGTCGGTGACAATTTGCACGACGTTCTTCTCACCAACCTCTTTCACCACAGACTTGAGCAATCCATAAATATACTGATGATCTTTAATTTTGTCGAATGCGTCAACAGATTTTAGGAAAATTGTGTGACCTTTACAATACACCATAAAATTAATTATCGACAATCTTGTCGGTCCCATCCACCCATCACACATTATGGTGCAACCATATTTCTCCCATTTTGTTTTGAAGCTATCAACATACTCTTTCATTTCCTTGTACTCGATGTCCAAGTACTTATGTCTAATTTCATATGCTGATGGTGGTTGAACTCCAACACCTATATTCACATGCATATTAAATTTAATTGTGAGATAAAAAATAAAACAAATAAAAAATTTCAAAAGCATTATTATTATTTTTTTAAAAAAATACCTGATTCGTGAGCACCAATAATCATGTTCTTAAAATGATGAGAACCGGCTTTATATGGGGGCACATTATCATAAATAAAAAACTTCGATACTAGCCTCCCCAATTTTTCTCTAATACTACCTCCCTTGAACATATCTTTAATATTCTTTTGCTTTGCACCTGATGATTTGTACAATGAAGGTGCAACTGGAGGTTTACAACGCGGCTCTCATCCACTTTGAGTGCGACGTACTTGTTGTGGTGGTTGGCTACTACCACCGGCTCCTGAACTCTCTCCTCTCTTTGACCCTCCAAAGATTCTTTCTACTTGGTCTCTTTGCCATTCAGATGCTTTGGATGCATCTATTGCAGAACGATAATCATCTCGCTCATCAGGATGCAAATCTTCAGGATAAAGATAGATGTCATCTTCCTCTTCTGTATCAGGCAAATTTCCCCTTAATTCTTGTTGAATTTCCTCAATCTCATTTGCAACTTTTTTTTTTTTTTGTTTCTTTTTTTTTTTTTTTTTTTTTGCAATTGAGATATTAGTTTTTTCACTTCTGGTGGCACATTTGGGCATATTTTTACATTTTTGTACACCTCATTACTAGATAAATGAAATTTAAACCAGGTAATTCCCCCACTTTGCATAGTGTGACCGCAAAATGTGCAGATAGTGCCATTTTTATTATTCGGTATTGGTTGGCAATTCTCCCATGCTGGATCATTTCTAGTACCAGACATCTTATGCAATGTAATTCCCTATCAAAACAAAAATTAATTTTTTACATATCAATTTATAAATATGAAATTCTAATGAGTTTTAGAAACAATACCACAAAACATCAAAGTGAACATTTACGTACCTGCTTATTTGATGAAGATTTTAAAAGAAACTTGTGAATTGTGATGTAAAAATTGCTATGTGTAGTGTAGCCGTGTAGGATGAAAACTTGAAAGAGAAGAGTGAAAATGATGAACAAACTTATTCTTAATTCTAATAATTTATATTCATGTGAATGATTGATGCATTTTACTACTTTTCAAGCGTATGCATGTGAATTGTGAATAATTGATGTACTTTGATTCTTTAAATTATTGATGTACTTTCTGTTTTTTTGTTTTAATTTTTTAATAAAAATCATGGGTTTTAGTGTTTTACACATTTTACACAAGCAAATCAGATTATTTTCACAATCTTTGCCCAATTCTACTTCAGTAATTATACTATTGACTATTGTGTTTGAAAATTTTATTTGTTAATGCTTCTTCTAAAATAATTTTCAATATAAATTATTTGAAGAATAATTTAAGTGTTTAGGATTATTTTTTTTAAAATAATTTACAAAATATTCCTGGATTTCGAGATGAAATTCACAATATTTCGGAAATATCAGGAACTCTACAAATAAATGAATAATACATCATGATGATTTTTTATTTCAAATGCACTGATTGCATTTCACTTTTTCAAATGCATTTTCAAATGCATTGATTTCATTTTATTACTTTTCAAACGTATGCATGTGATTATGTGAATAATTGATATACTTTGATTCTTTGAATAATTAATGTACTTTTTGTTGTCTTTTTTTTTAATAAAAATTATGGGTTTTAATGTTTTACACGTTTTACACAAGCAAATCAGATTGCTTTCACAATCTTTGCCAAATTCTACTTCAATAATTATACTATTGACTATTGTGTTTGAAAATTTTATAAATTTGTTAATGCTTCTTATAAAATAATTTTCAATATAGATTATTTGAACAATAATTTAAGTGTTTAAGATTAATTAAAATTTTTTTTTTTTTTTTGCAAAATATCCCTGGATTTCGGGATGAAATTCACAATATTTCGGGAATATCGGGAGATTTTTATAGATATTTCGATATCGACCGGATATTTGCTAGATACTGGATATTACCCCTATTTCGATATCGGTCCCTCCAAAATAGGGATATATCGGTAGATATATCGGGGGATATGTTGATTTTACAAACCCTGATTAAATTCAAACCTTTTGGATAGCTTTACTACACCAATTTCAATTACTATTATTTTATTAGTTCAACTTCAGTCAGGATGGTTCCATAACACTATACTACATGGATACTATCAGGATTCTCTATATATTTATTTTAATTCTTAATATAGGTCCCACAACAACCTAGTAAAAAATTTCAATACAACTTTTTTTAGGTCCCACAATAATCTAGTAAAAAATTTCAATTCATCTTTTTTTTAGGTCCCACAATAATCTAGTAAAAAATTTCAATACATCTTTTTTTTTTTTCTGTGAAATCATCGATGCAGATTAAGATATCCAGGTCAATTTATTAGGGGACGTTCGGCGGTATTTTCAGATCCTGTTTTCTATTTTTGAAATTAAATGTTTTTTGAAAATAGAGTCCGGTAATGTTTTTAGAACTTTTGTTTTAAAATCACGGAAAACTAGTTCTCCTTAACGAGTAAAAAGTTAAAATAATTGGAAAGTATAAGAGCATTTCCAATGTAAATATGCATTTTTGAGTTTCTAAATAGTGCAACATCAGCATTTCTATTTATTATGAGCTCACTTTTGAAAAAAAATTAAAGAAATACATATTCACATCTCCAATGCAATTATCTAAAGTCAAATAAGCATCCATTTTATGTCCAATCATAATAAAACAATTATTACACTCTCTCCTTTTTTATTTTACAATTAAATGAGGTTTAATCTTATTGGTGGAAAGAGTTGAAAGCTTTCATTTTATCGGTGGAAAGAGTTAGAAATCCTAGTCATCTAAAATTAGAAACCCAACTCCATATTCTCTAACTTTTTTTGGGCCACATCATCTCCGTATTCAACTTAGATAATAGCATTGGAGAGAGTTTTTCTAACTTTTTTAATATCTATCCTATGTGGCACTCTATTTTCTCCAAATGCATAATAGCATTGGAGATGCTCTAATACTACAATGATACGATGAATTTTCATTCTCTTTATATGTATGGACCCCACCTTTTAATTAATTTATTTTACCATTAATAAAAGTATTTACTAAAAATTGAAATGATTTTATATTATGTATAATAGTTAAAATATGTTTTCAAATAGGTTAAACAAAAATATACGTTCGTAAAACAGTTTCATTAAATACATATTTTTTTTACTAATGTTATACAACCAAAGAATTAGTCCAAAAACCAATCAAAATGTCGTAGCAATTGGTTTTTTCATTAACCACTTCTTCTCATGATTTGTGTGGTAATAACAACTGACTCCTCATATCATTTGAGTTGAATTTTGAATTAATTATTTGGGTTGTATAGTATTATTTATTTATTTTTCAGTTGCTACCAGATGCGTTGTAAGTCTTTTTAAATTTTGGTTTGTGTAGGTTGGCACTTGGTAGATTATGTGATAAGATATTGATTGTATATTTGTTATATTAAGTGAGTTACACAAAGTTTGTTATTTTGGTTCTTTGTAATTTGTCTAGCAAATAGATTATTCGATTTTGTTGTATTTTCATTCTTATATTCACATGTTTAATTGGGATGGTTTCTTTTATAAATGGGATATTATTATTTTCCACCCCTCACTTATGAGGTATTGGTCATTTTCCACCCTCTAGTTTGAGTAATGGCCATTTTCCACCCTTCCGTTAACTTCTGTTAACTTTTTAACGAAAATATTATTATACCCTTCTACTTCTCTTTTTCAGTTTTTAATTTTGTTTTTTTTATATATAAAAAAAAAAAATTAACATCATCACCAGATTCGATCTCTGCCGTCGATATTAGAGATGGACGGTGGAGATAACCAGACAAAAAAAAAAAGCAAAAAAAGTTCATCTTCATCATGAAACCCAGAAATCTCATCAATCATCACCCAACTCCCACACCAGCTCCCATAAACCAACACCAACCAGAAAAAAAAAATAAAAATAAAAATAAAAATAAGACGAAATCGAATCCATCCAATTCTCAACCTGCAACTCCATTCAACAATAGATTCTAAGTAGTTGAAAAAAAAATGTCAAACTAATTAAAACCAAAATCAAAGTAACCATCAATTTTTTTTTTATTTTTTTATTTTTTTATAGCAAAATCAAATTAGAAGTACAACCAACAAAATTCAACACTCAAATCCAACCACCAAACCCAAAAACCGAAAGCACCCAATCACCCCATCAACTGATCTCTTCTCAACGGAGGAGATCAGCTCTCCCATCGCTGGTGACCACCCCAAACCCAAACCCAAAAAGAAGCTCATTCACCACAATCACCACTACCCCATGAAGAGAGATGGGAAGAAGAAGAAGGGGGAAGAGAAAGAGAAGGGACTTGGCGGCGAGAGGAGATCAAGTGGCATGAAGTAGGAGATCGAGCGTCGATCTCGACTCGGAGAAGACCGAGAGAGATATGGTGGGGAAGATGATTGAATGGGTGGTGATGATGTTGGGGAAGATGATTAAATGTTTGCGAGAGATTAGATTGATTTCCAAAGAAAGAAGAAATCAAAGAAAAAAAGAGAGAAAGAGGGAGGTGGGTGGGGAGATCGGTGGTGAGAGAGAGATTCATTCCCCACTTTTGTTTTTAATTTTTTAAGAGAGAAAGAGGGAGATCTGTGGAGATTGGTGGTGAGTGACTGAGTGGGGTGTGAGAGAGAGAGATTTTTTTTTATTATTTTAATTGTTTTTTATTTAATTAATAATGATTATTAATTTTACCACTTCATTTACCATTATACCCTTATTGACTTAACAGAAAAATAAAACTTTTAACGGAATAGTAACAGTAGGGTGGATTTGACTATTAAATGAAATTAGATGGTGGATTTTGGCCATTACTCAAACTAGAGGGTGGAAAATAATAATATCCCTTTATAAATTCATAGAGTATCTTATTTCTAGAAAAGTCGTTTGGTTTTCATTTAAATGCATCCATCTTTATTAATTGTTATTATTATTATTAACATAATACATGAGCAGAGTTGTAGATGTATGCAAAATCATTTCACTTTATCAAGTATAAATGTCTTAAATAGCTTTTTTTTTAGATAAAATTGGACTGATCTAGAGGGAAAAAGAATCACAAGCGATCATATGCTGAAAAACTCCTAGAGAGTAACCATCCATATAATAATAAAAAGAATAAAATGAAAAGTAAAAAAAACCAGAAAAACACAAAAGCCAAGGGAACATTTCCAACAAAGACAGTGGCACGCAGACCACACAAAACTGAAACAGAAAACATCAGAAAAACGAAAAAAACTCTCGACCCATGCAATCATTGTCAACCAACTGTCTTAAATAACTTATAAAGTATAAACTGAAATATATATATATATATAATTATAAATAAAAAAATAATTTATAAGTATAAATGCATTATAATAATTCAAATATTCGTCAAACCATCAAAATCAATCATCAATTAACAAATAGGGATATTATACTTTCCACCCTGACTTTTGAGGTATTGGTCATTTTGCACCCTCATGTTTCTGTATTGGTTATTTTGCACCCTCTGTTAACATCCGTTAACATTTTGGATCAAATTACTATTTTACCCTTCTATTAATTTTTTTTTTATTTTAAATCAAGTTCTTCTCCGTCGTCAATCTCCAAACCCAGAAACACCAATATCATCCAAACCCAGAAACACCATAATCCAGAACCCAAGTCCCTTCATCATCAGTCATCACCATCACACCCAACGTCCCAAGCCAGAACGCCACCATCACCATCACTAGAAGTCCGGAACCCAACAAATCGCCACAAAAAAACTCACCAAATCCAAACAAAAATAACTGCTTGATATCTTGTTTAAGAAAAAGAAATCAGAAATTTGATATAAAAACCCAAATCACCACCAGAAATCATTAATTTAAAAATAAAAATAAAACCCAGAAATCATAACACTCTACAAAAATTGCCACAAATTCATCATAGATCCAACACAAATTGTTTATTTCAACTTTAAAAAAATGCAAAAAACTAACAATAAAACCTATTGAAAAAATCACCACCGGATCTCACCATTAGAGCTGCCACTAGAAAAAAAAATTCATCATCACCAACACACCGATTTGGAACCTTTAAAAAAAAAAAAAAAAAAAAAAAAAAAAAAAAAAAAAAAAAAAAACCCAGAAAAATGATCCAACCTAGCTCTGGAATCGAACCCACCCAGCCCTAAACCCAGAAAATCGAACCCACCATGATTGAATGTTTGAGAGAGAGAGAGATTGATTTCCAAATAAAGAAGAAATCAAAGAAAAAAAACAAAAAGAGAGAGAGATTGATGGATTGTGAGAGAGAGAGAGAATAAGATAGATTTAATTTTGTTTTTAATTTTTTAAGAGAGAAAGAGGGAGAGAGGTGGGGTCGGTGGTGAGTGGTGGGGAGTGGGGACGATGATTGGGTGGGGATGATAGTAGGGAATAGGGATGATGATTGAATGTGTGAGAGAGGGAGAGATTATAATTTTATATTATAATTGTTTTTTTATTTAATTTAATAATGTTTATTAATTTTACCACTTCATTTACTATTATACCCTTACTGACTTAACAGAAAAATAAAAATTTTAACGGAATAGTAACTATAGGGTGTATTTTGACTATTAACTGAAATTAGAGGGTGGATTTTAGCCATTACTCAAACTAGAGGGTGCAAAATGACCAATACCTCATAAGTGAGGGTGGAAAATAATAATATCCCTAACAAATATTAAAGTCAAACCTTTTAGATAGCTTTACTACACCAAATTCAATTACTATTATTTTATTAGTTCAACTTCAATCAGGATGGTTCCATAACACTATACTGCATGGATATACTATCATGATTCTCTATATATTTATTTTAATTCTCAATATAGGTCCCACAACAACCTAGTAAAAAATTTCAATACAACTTTTTTTAGGTCCCACAATAATCTAGTAAAAAATTTCATTACAAACACTTGGGCCTCTTGCCAATGTGGTTGGAACCTTCCTTGAAAGCCTCCACCACCACAGTTCAACACCCAGTGTGTACATGTATATATATATATATATATATATATATATATTATTTGTCCCCATTGGCCATTAATCCTAAGTGTGGGTGTTATCTCACCAATTGTGGGTGCTCTCTCCCCACTTATGGGAGCTGCAGTCCGAACTACGCTAGTAGAGCCTAATCTCGCCGGTCCCAGCAGTTATTGTATATTCAAAAAAAAAAAAAAAAAAAAAAATCAGTACAACTTATTTTTTTTCTTTTCTTTTCTGTGAAATCATCAATGCATATTAAGATATCCAGGTCAATTTATGGATTAATTACATTAAGTTACCCTTAATTTAGTCAATATAGCAATATTTTAAAAAGATACCTAATATTAACACAAACTCCTATTTCTACCAAGTCAATCCGTTATCTTTAACGATTGACTAACCTTGACCTTTAGAAAGCTAAATATACCCTTGCCATATCATCCCAAACATAAAATATTTTTTTAATTAAAATTTAAATTTTTTTTAATAAAAAGATAATCTATCAACCGCCGACGGAAACATCCCCACTTCGTGAAGGAGCCTCCTTTAATAACTGTAGGAAGTTGATCTCCTCCGATCAAGGTCAAGGTTAGTCAACCGTTAAAGATAATGGATTGACTTGATGGAAAGGGGAGTTTGTGTTAATATTAAGTATCTTTTTAAAGTTTTGTTATATTTACTAAACTAAGGGTAAGTTAGTGCAATTAACCCTCAATTTATTAGGGGCCGTTCGGCGGCATATTCAGAACCTGTTTTTTGTTTTTGAAATTAAATGTTTTTTGAAAATAGATTCCGGTAATGTTTTTAGAACTTTTGTTTTAAAATCACGGAAAACTAGTTCTCTCGTTAACGAGTAAAAAGTTAAAATAATTGGGAAGTATAATACTACAATGATATGATGAATTTTCCTTCTCTTTATATGTATGGACCCCGCCTTTTAATTAATTTATTTTATTAATATATATTTATTTTACCATTAAAAAAATTATTTACTAAAAATTGAAATGAAATACAAAATAATTTATTTCCTCATTAATATTTAATCGCATGGTATACTAATTAAAAATAAATAGAAATAATTTTATATTATGTATAATAGTTAAAATATGTTTTTAAATAGGTTAAACAAAAATATACGTTCTTAAAACAATTTCATTAAATACATATTTTTTTTTTACTAATGTTATACAACCAAAGAATTAGTCCAAAAACCAACCAAAATGATGTGACAATTGACTTTTTCATTAACCACATCTTCTCATAATTTGTGTGGTAATGACAACTCACTCCTCATATCATTTGAGTTGAATTTTAACTTAATTATTTAGGTTGTATAGTATTATTTATTTATTTTTCGGTTGCTACCAGACGCGTTTTAAGTGTTTTCAGCTTCTAAAAATATAAAAATCAATTACTTATTTTCAAATGAAAATTTATAAAACAAAAAACAAAAAACAAAAACGTTACCGATTAGGCCCACCGATTTTGCTATACTATCAAAATTTCATCACCGATTTCGCTAATAAAAGAAAGAAAATAAATGTTTTTACAATACTTATATTAACTATACTATTAATTATAGGAAAATACTTGGGTACTGACTGATCAATGTCCAATATACTGATCCACCAAGGGGGTGTTGGCATGTGGTATTTTTTCTTTCACTTTTTACATTTATCTTCTTGTATTCTTCTAAAATGGACTATGTATCAATACCCCATTGGTGGGGTCAGTATCTAAGCATTTTCCTTAATTAGAAGAGACAAGGATATCAATTTAAAATCCAAGTCTCAAGTCTCAAACAACTTTTCTTCATGATAGGCTTACTTTTACTGTTTTACATTCATTTCCATACCAAAAGATCTCAACAAATGTTCAAACGATGATATCATTGTCAAAAAAAAAAAAATAATGATAATATCATAAAGAAAATAGTATAAAGTATAAACGTGTCCCAAAAATAAGTCACAAGAGCCAATACTAGGTAAAGTCCGAAGGAGGACACTCATCTCCCCACTGCCTGTCCTTTCTCCCATGATGTGTCAAAATAAATTCATATATAACCATTAAAAATAAAATACACAAACTTTAGTAAATAAATAATTTTTGAAAAAACTAATTCTCAAACAAGTCCACTTCTACACTAACATATGGTGTTTCCCATTCACATGATTGTGAAGTTCAAGAACATTTGCCAATATGTGTACATATATCTAGAAATAGATATTCAAACCGTACATATAATGAACGATCTCGATTAGTTTAGGCTTCATAAATCTTGATCGGCTGTTTGATGTCTGATTTTAAAAGAAATAGAAACACCCACGAATCTCTCCTAATATTAATTACTTGAGTTAGATATATAAATTTGTGTAATAAATAAATTCATTATGAGCAGAAAAAAAATGCATCATATTCACCACTTGCAAGTTGCAACTTAAAAAGGTTAAAGCTATAGCAGTTTTGGAAAGCTGACAGCCTGGTTGTGGAGAAATCTCTTCTTCTCTTCTTCTCACAATGATGACATGAATTTTGAACCATACAAAGTATATGCATTCATAAATATAGATATTTTGAAAATTTATTTTAAGAAAACAAGAGAACAACACTCTCCACTCTCCAGAATAGAGTAACGACTAATGTGTAGTGTGTGTACTTCACATTCTTACAGAGAAACTGGTAGTTGGGGTCTTCACTATTTTTTTTATTTTTTTTTTATATCGAGGATCCCGATCCAGGCACCTATCAGTCTATCCTCCCCCAACTCTCCAAAATAGAGTAATGACTAATGTGTAGTGTGTATACTTCACATTCTTACAAGGTAACTGGTAGTTGGGGTCTTCACTATTTTTTTTTTATAGCGAGAATCCCGGATTTGGTCTAGGCACCTATCAGTGTGTCATCCCCCAACTGCGTGACACACTATGGCCTATTTGTTGGTTATTGTGGAGTATGACAAATAAAAAACCCCGACCCACACCTCCGGCCCCACAAGGATGTAAGCAGGTAAATCAGAACTCGCCTTCGCCTGGGTAGGATTCGAACTATTGACCTAGGAGTCATCCGTACCCCAAGCTCGTTTTTCCACCGCCTAAGCTAACGCCCTAAGGGCTGGCCTCAAGGGAGTTGCCAAGGTTTGAACCAAAGATGTTTTTGAGTTTACAGCTCATCCATGGACCACCAAGGCAACCCCTCGAGGTTGGGGTCTTCATTATTATTTCCTGCCTTCTTGGCCTTGCCCGAAGGAGAGTAGAATGGTAGATAGATGGCTATTAAATGGCTGACTCTGCACACATATAAATATACATTGTCCTTATAGCCCACAACCACAAATGCCCCAACCCATCTCACCATTTTTAAACCTCTCACTGCTCCTTTCCTTGCTAATTTCCTCACACACTCTCTATCTCTAACTGGTGATAAATATATGGCATCCAAGAAGAAGAGTGATGATGGGTCTGCTAATAATAAGCAAATAATTATAAGGAGTAATAAAGGAGCATGGACAGCTGAAGAGGATAGAAAACTCTCTGAGTACATTGAAACTCATGGTGCCAAGAGATGGAAAACCATTGCTACCAAATCAGGTTTGGAGCTAAATAAAAGAGAAATGAAGCATATATAAGCTAATTAATTGATGGGTTTAATTTTCTGATCTGTTTACTGTGTAGGTTTGAATCGATGTGGGAAGAGTTGCAGATTGAGATGGTTGAATTATTTGAGACCAAACATCAAGAGAGGTAACATTTCTGATGATGAAGAAGACTTGATTCTCAGGCTTCATAAACTACTTGGAAACAGGTTACTAGCTACTACACAATATATATATAAATCAAAATTTGATTTCTATAAACTTATTTTTTTTACATTGTAATTTTATATATATATATATGTGCAGGTGGTCTTTGATTGCTGGGAGGCTTCCGGGACGAACAGACAATGAGATTAAGAACTATTGGAATTCTCATTTGAGCAAAAAAATAAGCCATGAGGAGAACATATCACGACCTTCTGCTATTCCTGAAAAGACATCGAACATCACTCAAGTAACAGAAGAGGAGGGTGCCAAAGAATTCGCAAACTCGGATTTGAATTTAGACATTGACATTGACGATTTCTTTGACTTCTCGACTGAAGGTTGCTATGGTTTGGATTGGGTAAATAAATTCCTTGAGCTTGATGGTCTTGATTCTTCTTCTTGGCTCACCGATAAAAGGTGACCATTTTGTGTAAAAAAGTATATATAATTAACTAGTGTTTTCTCCTCTATTTAAATAACTTTTAATCTACCTGATCTTGAACAAAACTCGATATTTATAATTTTTTCAGTTTTCAAATTCTGCAAGCAAGCCATGTCCAATTTAATTACTGGTTCAAAAATGGCTTAAAATGGAGCAGCAGCATTTACAATAACTTGTCTCTAGCAGACTATATTTGTTTCGCTTTTTTGAACATAAGAAACAGATCATAGATTATAAAGTATAGAACCCCATCTATTGTTTTTTTAATTAAAAAAAAAAGGTTAATTGCAATGACATACCCTGAGGTTTTATAAAAGCTTAATATTCAACTAATGACTTTAATTGCTACAGCCACCTCGGCCCTCGCCGTTAGTCAAAATTCGTTAAAAATAACGGTTGACTGGATTGCTAGGGGTAAAACCGTCATTATCACATCAATTATTTCTGGATAGATATAGTAATGAATTATTTATTTATTTGCTAATTAAAAACTATATATAAATATATAAAAATAAAAAATAATATTAGAGGGATAAGAGTCATGAGACCATGGAAATCATACCATTTTCCATTGTGAAGATCTAGATTTAGATCATTTTAAAAAGAAAGAAAAAGAAAGAAGATCTAAGCACATATAAAGCTGGAGGCAGCACATGGCTCACACAACAGTACATCACATTACTTTCCTCTTTTATTACTAACTTTTTTTTTTTTTTTTAAGTCATCTTTAATTACTCACTTAATTGTTTTTTTAAGGAAAAAAACTCAGGTAGGGCACGGGCCTCATCTAGGCTAAGCATGGGTCCGCCCCTACCCCCAACACTTAGGTTATTGGAATGCCTCCTCCACAATAATGGAGGGGGTCAAGAAGATTTGAGTCCTTTCTCTTGGGCAAATCTCGAGGATCTTTGTAAAATATATTCAAATCTCCTACACAAAATGAATGGAGACAAAATCTCCTCCACTAGCTTAGTGGTGGGGGAGGATCTCCATTGAGGATGGAATACTACATCTCCGTCCTAGTTATGGAGGCCACCTTTATTGTTTGTTTTTGTTTTTTTGTTTTTTCTTTTCTTTTCTTTTTTTCATATTTTCCATATTTTTGTATTATATATTTTCCGTTTTTGTTTATTTTCTAATTTTTATCATAATTTTGTTTAAATTTTACTAGTATTTTTTTTTATATACTTATTTTTAATTTCTTATCGAAATAAAATTGATTGTATTAGATTTTATAGGATAAAATAATATAATATGCCCCTTGACTATTATGTTGATTGACAGAAATTTGATGTTAGGGGTTAATTTGCTATTTCTTAAACATTAGAGATCAATTCGGTGAAAAGCAAAAAACTCATATTTAATAGAGACTAATTTGTTGTTTGTCCTTGTCACTTCAAGGCGTCAAGCAAATACAAAAGATCCACCAAAGTTTTTTCTGTACAACTTTCAAGCAAATAACTGAATAAGCATAAATGGATGGGTCCTTGTAAATAGCTGTGATTAGACATAAAGTTAAGGATTTTTGTGCAATTTGCCCTATAAAACATGTATAGGTCTTTTTCTGTCAAAAAAAAGTTAATAAATCACCGCATTCAAATCAATGCAAACGTACGAAGATCACGTGAACGCCGACAAGTGCCAAAGGAGATTAATGTTTCTATGATATAGCTTCTCCAAAACAAATATACATCGTCGAGTTTCTAAAAAGTGTCACCTCAGTATTTTTATTCATTATGGATTCACTTTTGAATTTTTTTTTTTTTAGAGAAATATAAATTCACATCTCCAATATAATATGCATCATTTTATGACCAATCATAATAAAACAATTATTTCTCTCTCTCCTCTTTTATTTTACAATTAAATAGGCTCTAATATTTATTAGTGGAAAAAGTTAGAAATCTTAATCAGCATTTTTAGGAGATTCCATATTCTCTAACTGTTTTTTTTTTTTTTTTTTTTTTTTTTTTTTTTTTTTTTTTTTTGCCACATCATCTCCATATTGAAGTTAGATAATTACATTGGAAAGAGTTTTTTTAACTTTTTAACTATTTATCTTATGTGGGGCTCAATTTTCTCCAAATGCATATTTACATTGGAGATGCTCTAAATCATTAAATATTGTCGCATCTTCTCGAACACAAATTAAATATAAAACTGTTACAAAATTTAAAAAAAAATTTAAATATAAAAGTAAAATGTCTAATATTACTATCATTTAAAGTTTATTATAGGATAATCTAATCATTTATCCACGTGATTTGTTTAAAGTTTTATTACTTTCTTTAAGATCTTTTTTGTTTGATTAATTTAAAATATTTATAATGCACTAGAATCACAAAACTAATGCATATTGACCAGGTAAATTCACCGTTATATAAACAATGGAAAGTACAATGAAACACATAAAAAAGAAAAGAAAAAAAATACTAAATCACACACTAGTCATTGATATACAAATTCCAGACAATCTGATTTACAATAGTTGACTATATTCACATCTTTAACCGAAGAAAATCTTCGATGCACCTGGCGTATTCATATCATATGGCATGATTTGATTCAGTTGTGTGTATATGTCAAATACATCGAAGCATATCTAGAAAAACGAAGGAAAAAAAAAAAAAAAAAAAAAAGATTCTTACTGTGGTATTTGTTAGGTCTCTCTACATATAGTGTTAAAACTATCTTCATAGTAAAATGGAATTACAAAAGCTTTTTCTCCATTCTCTTCCTTCTCTTTCGATGCACTGTGAAGAAAAATTACAGCAACATGAAACTTGCCCAATATGTAGAAAAAAAAAAAACAAAAAACAAATTCAAGGTCACAAGATCGATTAGCTACCAGAATATTTTGTTAATGGCAGTGCATACTTGCATAAAATGGCTACAAATTATTGGTATCTACAAGTCTTTCAGGTCAAAAACACCCAACTGTTTGTCATTTGATTTAGGCAGTCATTGTTCAATCTTGAACAGTAGTTGATATGTTCCTCTATATTATGATGTGGGGTCGTGTGAATGGTGAATAAATGGTTCATTCATGGACAACTTGACCAGTACTTGTGTGACTTTTTAAGCCAATAATTCATGCACTAAATGAAATTCTGCATTGATTTTTACTAAAAATCAAATTGTACCTGCATCATGGTTCATGAATGCGACGCGACGTGACGCTAGCTCCAATCAGTTCAACGCACATGGATACGTTTAAAGAGGCAAGAAAAGATACTGCAGCATCCTTTCGATCATCTCAACAGCCAAGCTTGTCTGCTCTTGGGATTGATAATTAAATTGATTCCCATAACAACAACACCAAGCTACAGTTTGCAAAGCAATAATATCCACTCGAAGGAACACCAAGAGAAACTTTACTGTGAATGGGGGTCCTGAATCTGATTCAGCCTGTTAAACCAAATTGAGTGCAGTATCATGTGGAACAAATCATATTTGATCGGTCTAGAGTGCCAAAAGAAATGCTTCTGAACCTTCTTCACGTTGAATAGCATTGTAAGATATCTTTTCAGTGGAATGGCCAATAGAATCTCCTTCAGTTTTGGAATATCCTTCTCGGGTACTACCACTGAGAATGCAGTCCAATCTAATACTTCGCTGAGAGGTAGGATGAAATTATCAGCAATGATTACTGGAACGCATTCATAATATACAGACTCAATGATCCTAGGACTGTTCACTTCGTACCCCATTGGACATATACAATATTTACTTGATTTCATATGCTGAACATAGGACATCTTTCGAGAGACTTGAATGGGTAGCCGGTTATAAAATTTCATGTCTTCATCCTTGTCATGCCAGTATTTAAGAAGAGTAGGCCGGACCCTGCCATGCATATTTCCAGCAAAGAAGGCGAGGATGGGGCGCTGAGATACTTTAATTCCACTGCCGATATTCTTAAGAGGATTCTTGGGATTCCTTATGGAGGTTTCTGGCAGGGAAACATCCTTTCCAGCCACAAATATTCCTTCAGATATGTCAGCATTGCAGAGAGCTTTTATGGCATTTTTCTTTAGTTCCTTGTGAGCAACTGTTGTGTAAGGACCCTGAGAGAAATTAATTTACACCACAGAATGATTCAACTGACATGAAAATTTTGATATTCTTAAAGCAGAAATACAAATTCTAAATGCTACTTTTTTCATAAAGGAAATCTCTAAAAGAAGATCATGTTCCAAAAGGAAACTAACATGCTTGTTCAATTTGTGCTCGTGTGTGTGTGTGTGTGTGAAAGAGAGAAAGAGCTTTAAGGAATTTCAATAATGACTACTGCTAAATCAAAATCAAGTTACTTGAAATTCCACATAATTTTTCAACTTCAAACCAAATACTGAACACGTACATGATCATAGAATATATGCTATGAATTTAGTGGGAAAATAAATGATGAGACGGTCACTTCTATATATTTCTTTACATTATTTGTAATACATACCCTTTATAATTCTTTCTTCTGCTTAATCAAATCAAGTAAGGGAAATTAATCATAACAACTATTCTGTATTAAGAAACTTGAAACTTTTAATTTTCTTTTCTTTTTTGTTACTGAAAATAATATATATATTAATAACAAATCTTTAGGAGGATGTCTTATGAGACATTTAGGTAGAAATGGCAAGTAGTAGAAGAATTAATTAAAAAAGGCCATCTGATATATATATATATATATTTGCCTCAGCTCTTATATGTTAAGAAAAAAAAATTAAATTAAATTAAATTTTGACTCTGGTCATGAGAAGAAAACTTTTGAGTGTAATTAGTGAAATTAAATTGCTAACTTCAATTATATTTATAGAAAGGAGAACAGACTACCTTACCCAATCATGGCAAGCGACAAGAAAATGATCTGAACCATGTGTGCGGTTCCAGAAAGGATACTTGGCAGCAATAATGTCAACATAGTCCCTCAAAAAAATTTCCAATGGTCTCAGATTATGTGACTCGCGCACATAAAGTGCCTTCTCTAACTGGTGCACGCTATATGGCAGATAAAATAAGTGAGCCTTTTCCGGGTCCTTTGTGACAAAATGCCTGCTTTCTTCCATTAACTTCATAAACCATCCTTCAGAAGCATAAATTCCTCGCAGATTAGGTTGATGAAAAACGGGCTTCTTTCCATCACGGTAAATGTAGACCTTAAGTGTCATTTCCATCAATTCATAGCTCCTGAAATTGCAGGCAAACTTGTGATTTTTATATACGTAGTCTATTAACATTATTGAAGACAACAGCATGAAAATTACTGGTATTTAGATAACCATATGATTTAAAAGGTATTTAGATACCTTTTGAAAATAGAAATATTTCGAAAGATAGGAGCATAAAGTTCAGAATCTTCAGTAATGATTGGAGCAAGCTGAATATCCTTTTTAGCAAACAAAAGTGCCTCGCCAGGTGACAGTTTCCAAATGTGTCTCTATATAATATAAGACTAAGTATTAATATATCACTTGTAACTTCTTCTGTTTATCCTATTTCATAGAGAAAAAAAATGAAAAAAAACAAAAAACAAAAAAAGGAAAGTTTAGAAATTTACCTGTAAAGATGGGGATGGTGTTCTTTTAGGAGGAGGGGGACTGGCTATGACCTTTAACTCATCATCTATCTTTCTTCGAGAAGGGGGACTGGCTATGACCTTTAACTCGTCGTCTATCTTTCTTTTTTTCATCCGAGAAACTCCTGTTCTTTTTTCCACAACTGGCGCCGATTGAAATACTTCAATAGAAGAATTCTGTGAAATAATGGAGGAGTTTAATGAGTTGAAATTGTTCAATTCTTCTACTTAACTGCGTAGAACCATTCAAGTAATTGTAGGAAGAAAATGTTACAGGCTGGGAGAGGAACCGCATGTGAAGTACAACACCGGCAACTGTCATGATGGCCCCAGCAAAGAGAAGTTTTCTCCAATTTATCCTTAGCCGTACGCAAAACAAGAATAGCTCTTTAATCAAGAAAAAAGCAATAGGCTGCAACATTTTCTTCATTTCTTCGGACTTGAAGATTTCAACCTTCCCAATCAACCAAAAAGTATCATCGGAAGTAAAATGAAGCGCCCAATCATCATATCATTCTAGACTTTCCATTGATAAAATAAGGATCGAAGATTTTGAAAGCCTAAGAACACCAAGCCATATTCACAACTTTCAGTGATTAACAAACCAAAACCCTTCAATTTAAAATCTCCAAGCATGTATCTGGCTAATAAGTGATCAAAAGCATGAAGTCAATAAAAAATAAAAAAAAAAGGGGCCTTTTAAAGATAACATTACAACAAAAATCAAAATAATATCGTTCAAGTTTCTTCCACGATTGGAGACAGATATTTTGAGAAACCAAATGTACTGCTGGGCAATTGACAAGTGACAACACAGAGGAGAAATGCATCTACCGAATTTCTAGAGCACCTTTCTCTTTTACAATATCAGGCAATTCCTGTACTGAAAAGCATCTAAAAATTGTAATGACTACTTTCTTTCAAATACAACATTTGAGTTTGACAGTTCAATGGCCACGATATATGATTTTCTTTGAGGATGTTTCTAAACATAATAACAAAGTTAGAAATAGCAATTAGAAGCTCTAATTTTCAGATACTGGTCACATTCAGCATGGCAATTATTACAACTCACATCATCCTTAAAACAATCAAAATGCTTTCAAGACAACTCTAGCTTAGAAAATAGTGTCATAATAGAAATGTTAAGCATCCAATCCCAAAAAAGGGGGTGACCAGTAACATAAAAATCAAGTTTCCACAGTTAAATGACAAAAAATCAAGAAAATTAAGCACAGATAGAAGCAACATTTTCCTTAAATTCATTATATAATTTGGGTGCAGACAGCTTCTGACCATTTTGCCAAAAGTCCATCCAATAGTTCCGGTACTATAAGGAAGACAGGAAAGATTAGACTAAGGTGACTGCACAAGCTCTATTCACCATACTTATTCCAACTATAAATTCTGATTAAATGGGAGAACTGACAAAGCTCGGTAAACCATAACTTTCAAAAGTATATCCCAAAAGTTTTAAGAACTCTAAACAACCAAATAGCTAGTCCACAACGAACTATTCGGTAATTGCTTTGCCAATAGACTCATGATGCTATCCGACAGATATTCAATTCAAAATTTCCAGCAAGCACATATACTAATCTGGCTAAGAACTGCACAACGAAAGACAAGAACAGCAGCATCCAGATACTAAAAACCAAGTTCGTTTCAGTGTTAACAGCCAGCATCCGACTACAAAGCATCTTACACAATTAGCTTATCCACTATTCAGACATAAATCGTGATACGGATAAACAAATCAAAAGTTTGCTGTATAACATTTGCTATATACACTGGTGCAAAAATCAGAATGTTCAGCTGGAAGGGAAGACGAGAGAAAAGAGTAACAAGACAACAACCCGAATGGGAAAATCAATCAATTAGCTGCATATCTCAGTCATGTCAGGCATATATGCATAAAAGAAAATATAAAACGAGGCTTGCATTGATGATAATGAATGAACTACTGATTAGAAAGCACACATATCTTGGATACAAAAGGAAACAGAACAAATGAAAATTGATGTTTACCCTACTAAACTTGACTTTGCACCACCTAACTCATGTACCCATAAAACAACATTTGCAGTAGAATTTCCAAGGAACCACATTTCAATCGGGAGCTTGCCATTTTTCGTATGCAGAAAGTTCAATTACTAGCAAAGAAGTAAATATCCGTACTTTCACCGAAATATGCCCAATAATTTCCATATTTTGGGGGGAGAACGATGTCAAAAATATCCTTAAATATCCCCGATATTCTGAGGATATTGATGATATTTCGACTGAAATTTCCAGAAATTCGGACCTCTATATTTTCACCTTAAACCAATATTTACTTCCTTGAATTTACTAAAATGAAATCGCATCCTGAGACCTCCTTGAAGACCCTATTTTGGTGGTGGGATCAAGTAAATTGCGATTTAATAAATAACGAAAGCGAAAAATTGGTTACAATCTAAGGACTAGGGACCATTACTCTGTAAAATAATAGAAGTCTTGGGCAACAAAATCGATGAAACAAAACAACACGATAAACTTGAAGATCATGAAATATTCTTAAGTTGGAGAAGTAATCAATCAAAGCAAAATTACATTAAAAGAAGATTCATACATGTATAGAAAAAGCTGAAAAAAGAAGATAATTAATAATTATAGAAGCCTATAAGATGTACCTCGATTGAGAGAGCGCCGAAGACTGCATGGAATAATAATATAAAAGAAAGAGAATCGAAAGGTGTGGATCTGAATTTTGAGCTTGAGAGAAAACGAAACAAAAAGGAAGTTGGAAATTGGAATAAAGGCGTGAAAAGGTGGTTATGTCAAATTGTCAATTCATGGATGGAGGGAAAGGCAAGACTACCGAGATCCACGGTTGGTACTTGGTTTGGTTCGGTTCGGTTATGTTGTTTGTAATAAATAATTTGAAAAAAATAAAAATAAAGATTTTATATATACAAATTTTCAATTATCAGTTCGTCCTGACAATAAATATATCAGGACGAAGAATGTGAACCACTAGATTTACATACTTTGATTTAAAGTATATGCACTTGTTAAAACTTCTCCATAATCTGTAGTCCACATTCTTCGTCTTGATATATTTATTATCAGGACGAACTGACAATAGAAAGACTGTTTATATATATATATATATATATATATATATATATATATATATAAACTATTACAATTATTTCCGGGGAATTCGGAGATGAGAACGCGACTCAAATTTATAAATTATAACCTCATTTGTGTAGGCGTGAGGGATATACCGTCAATCCAATCTCATCTTGTTAAAATGATAGAAATATTAGGTTCGTGAATCTGAAGGTACATGGGTTATACAATAAAAAATTAACATAGACTGATATACAGTATAGCATTGTTTTTAAAGGATAAAGAATAGGGGTAATTACTCTGGTGGCCATCGACTTATGCCACCACTATCAAAATAGCCACCAAATAGGGAAATTGATGGAAAATGGACATTTTTGGTAAACATTGTTACACTAATGGCCATTCCATCTATTTCCATCTAATTCCATCCGATTAATGGCATTTTAGTAAATAAGGGGATGACATTAATTTATTTTAGATGTTTTTTGGAAATCAATTTTTTCTTTTGTTTTTTGAAACAAATAATTATATTTAGTGTGTATATACGTAAAGCATATTTCAAATATATATATATATATATATATATATATTTCTTTTTTGAGAAGATTAATGCTACAAAATCTAAAAATTCTGAAAAATATATTTGAGATAAATTGAAAAGAAATATATATATATATTCTTTTTAGAGAAGATTAAGGCTATAAAATCAAAAAATTGTAAAAAAACATATTTAAGATAAGTTGAAGATATATATATATATATATATATATATATATATATATATATATTCTTTTTTTAAAAGATTAAGGTTACAAAATCTAAAAATCTAAAAATTCTAAAAAATATATTTGAGATAAGTTGAAAAGAAATATATATATATATGTTTGAGATATGCTATATGTATATGTACACACTAAATATAATTATATAATTATTTGTTTCAAAAAACAAAAGAAAAAATTGATTTCCAAAAATATCTAAAATAAATTAATGTCATCCTCATATTTACCAAAATGTCACTTATTTGATGGAATTGGATGGAATGGCCATTAGTGTAATAATGTTTGCCAAAAATAGTCATTTTCCATCAATTTCCCCATCTAGTGGGTGGCTATTTTGATAGTGGTGGCATAAGTTGATGGCCACCGGAGTAATTATGCCTAAAGAATATAATATAACATGCCTTTTAATTTAGTATATGAATTTATTTCGTGCATATACATAATACATATCATAGGTAGTTGGTGGAAATTTTGTTAAGTAAATATGGAAAATTCAGACGAGATGAGTTTGGTTTAATGATATACCTCTCACATCTATATTAAGGGGGGTGTATTGGTTCAAGATTTTATTAGACAATTTGGGAAAGTAAAAGTCTGATGGTATTGGATTGAGACTTTTTAATAAGTTAGATAAGTCTGGTAGTATTCGATCAAGACTTTTAAGATTTTTTTAAAAAGTCTATATTGTCTTGTGGTATTGGATCTAGACTTTTAAGATTTTTTTTTAAAGTCCATATTGTCTTGTGGTATTGGATCTAGATTTTCAAGAGGCAGCAAATTATCTGTTGGTATTGGATTGAGATTAAGATTTTTAGGATTTCATGACAAAATGGATTTTCCAGACGTTTTAGTGATATATATAAATAGCTTGAACCCAAAATTGTCTTGCCATTTCCCTCAATACTTTCTAGACTTTTCTCTCTTGCTCAAAATCATCTTCAACTTCTCTTGCTTCGCTCTTGCCATTGATTGTTTTTAAATTTAATTTTCTTTACGAAAATGAAAAGAAATTTATGGCTCATAAATACTTAATTTATTTTTTAATATTTTTTAAATTTGAAATCTTAAAACAATAAAAAAAAAATTAAAAATTTATGGCTCATCTTCGGCTGGTATTTTGAAGGATTGTGCGAGGAAGCAGTATTTTGAAATTTACAATTCTTTATGCTGCTGGTATTGTTAATGAGTTTGGACATGAAAGTGATGGGACTTTGTCATGTGTTCTTGGGTTGCAATTGAATTCCCAAAAGCGTGCATCGCATAAGACCAATTCGGCTCTTGTTTTTAGTTTGTTGGGTTTGTATATTTGGTGGGATAAAAATGGAGGAAAAGAATTTATGGGTCTAGTAGATTCGATTCCGGTTTGCATTTTGAGGATCAGGGTTCTAGGCCTAAATTGAGGCCTAATACTAGCTCGATTTGGTTCAAGATTGAGGATCTTGAGAGAGCAACTGATAATTTTTCCTAAAAGAATTTCTTAGGGAGAGGTGGGCGGGTTTGGAGTTGGTTACAAGGGGGCACTACAAGATGGGACACCCAGTAGCTGTTAAAAAAATCATCGAATCAGATTTCCAAGGTGATGTAGAGTTTTGTAATGAGGTTGAAATCATTAGCGATTTGAAGCATAGAAATCTTGTGCCTCTTAGAGGATGTCGTGTGATTGATGGGATAATGAGAGCTATGATGAGAGAGTTAGTGAGAGTAGGGTTGCACATTGGGGAAATGGGGATGGATATAGGTCCCCCCATCCCCATCCCCACTTCTCAAACCCTTCCCTATCCCTCCCCATTTCCCCATTTGGGGAAAATGGGGATGGGGGAGTTTTGGGGGGAGGTCCCCCCATCCCCGTCCCCATTTCCCCATTTTCCCCATTTTTTTCCTATTTCCTCGTTTACCCCATTCCCCAATTTCCCCATTTGGTTGAAAATTACAAATTAAACTAAAAAAAAACATTCCATTATAATTGCAAAAGAAAATACATTACAAAATAATGTCAAATATATATACATTACAAAACAATATCAAAGAAAATACATTACAAAATATATATAATTATATATATATAATTATTTTTATAATATTTTAAGGGAAATGGGGAAATGGGGATGGGGTGGGGTCTCCCTATCCCCATCCCCATTTCAATTTGGGGATGATTTTCATCCCCATCCCTCCCCATTTCCCCATTTTCCCCAAAAAAATTCCCCCCAAATGGGGATGGGGAAGCGGGGAAATGGGGATCTGGGGGAAAATGTGCAACCCTAAGTGAGAGGTATCTTGTTTATGATTACATGCCTAATAGAAATCTTATTCCCTTCTAATCTTCTATTGATAGTCGAAGTTGAATTACTAGGGAACCATTGATAGTCCAAAAAGTCTTGAAATAAAGTCTAGATAATCCTAATAGTCTATAAATAAAGTCCAAAGACTATTTTAGAATCCTGAAAGTCTAATCCATATAATCCTAATAATCGTAAAAGTATAATCCTAACAATCCTAATAATCCTAATAGTCTTGCAAATCCATAAAATCCTTGCATCCCAAAATTGTCTATTAAAATCCCAATCCAATACACCCCCCTAAGAGAGGTTATGGGTTCGAATGTGCTCCCCATCTTTAAAACCCGAATCATTGTAATACTTAAACAAAAAAAAAACAAAAAAAGGGGAAATTCAAGCCACCGTGACACCGTCTGCAAGTTGTGTAGCAGTGTCACCACGTGGTTCGATAGATATGTGTCCATATGACATATCCTTGTTCTTGGAATTTACAAATTGTTCCACTTGCATTGTTTTAACTTCTAACTAACTTCTTGTCTTTAAAAAATTACAATATCACATCTTCAAATTATACCGCATGTGGTTTAAGAAAAAACTTCTAAGCTTTTAAACAATAAATTGATTAAGAATAATTTTACACTGCATTGCAAACTTTGTCCAAATTTTTTACCTAAATAATATCAGAAGTTACTTAAATAATGTCAGAATATGATTTCTAACTACCATATTGATTATAGGATAGAATGTTAATGATATGATACTTATATATCAACTTGCCAAGTTATTTGGACAATAAACTTACCTAAACTTTTAGCAACTGAGCATTACTAAATAAAAACTGTCTAATCAAACACGGTATAAACGGCCCAAATATCTATCTCCACGTGCACACCATTCGAGTTGAAAGGGATTTTCAAATGTACTTTTTTTTACAAGAATTTGCCAATTTACATTTTTCTTTTTTGGAGTATTACATTTACAACTATTACAGTAAATTGTCGAGACCTATCAAGATCATATAATTAGGGGTGGCCATTTAATGGATCGGTTCACTTTTCAAATGAACCGATAAAAAATCGATAATATCCTGTTTTTGAAAAAGTGAACCAATCCGATCAAATTGACATTTACGAACAGATCAAAAACAAACAGAATTGGACCAGATCGGTACGGTTTTGTTTTTTCGGTTTTGGGTCTAATGGGCCAAATTTATGGACTTTATAATTACACAACTTTTTCCATGTATTGGGCCAATTGAGCCGAATTTAACTGAATACTTTTATTCTAAAATTAAATTCATATTCATAGCACTGCATCAAGTCATCAACACAAGTACACAACCAACATACAAAAATCGGCAACACAAGTACACAAACAAGATGCTAATGACTTTAAGACAAGAGTACACAAACACAAGCAAGAACTCATTTGAAAAGTGATATTAGATCATCGGCAACACAAGTACACAAACAAGATCCGAGTGACTTTAAGACAAGAGTACACAAACACAAACAAGAACTCATTCGAAAGGTGATATTAGAGCATCTCCAATGTACACACCAAACACACCAAAAAAAAAAACATCTCCAACCAATACACCATCCACACCAAATAATATTTGGTGGATGAACCGTGCCCATGGTGGGCACGGTTCATCCGCCAATTTTTTTTATTTTTTTTTATTTTTATTTTTTGTTATGATGTTACATCACCATTTACTTTTTATAAAAAGTATTAATTTAACCCTTTTACACTTAATTTTAACAATATGTATTCCCAAAAAATATACCGTTAGAAAGATCTCGTTGAGATCTTTAAAATGATACCCACTTTGATATATATATTACGTCATTAAAATTATTGAATATTGTATAAATTAACTAATATAAATTAATTGATATTGTATAAATATTTATTGGGAGAATATTCTTCAAAGATGCTCTTTTGGTGTAAAATTTGGTGTGATACATTGGAGATGAAAAAAATTTGATGTAAGAAAAATGCTATTTTTTGGTGTTTTTGGTATAATATTTGGTGTATTGGGTTGAAGATGCTCTTACATCAGCAACACAAGTACACAAACAAGATCCAACAAAAACTCAGGTACATCAGGTATTTAAGATGAGTACTGATATATATACAAATAAAACTAATAACCAAATCCAAAAGTAACAAACAAGATCCAAGTGACTTTAATCTCATTCGTAATGTGTACAAATTCAAAATACAAATTATAATCATACATGTAAGTGAAGTCAACTAATTAACCATTAAAGAAGTGATTAACAAAGAAGGGAAAATGGAAATGAAGGAGCAAAGGATAAATAAACTAATCGGAAATTGAAGGAGCAGAGGATGAGTAGAAGAAGTTGCCGACGACTCGTGAGTAGAAGAAGACCGTCGACGAGCGTCGGAAGACGACGAGCAACCAAAGACAAGCATCGGAAGATGACTGATCGACGATGATTTACGATGAGTGGCGGACGAGACATTGAGTGGCGGGCAAAAGTGTGTAACTGTGTAAGCAACTAAGCGTGAAGATTGGGGAAGTGTAGCTGCTGAATAGGTTAGAAATTAGAATTAGGGGTTTTTTTATTTATAGGGTGGACCAGTTCGGTTTTTCCGGTTTTAGGCACCAAACCGGAAAAAAACCGATCCAGTCAATTCCCATGAAAATAGAACCGAATTAAACCGACCAACCAACTAAAACCGGAAAAAAATGGATTGGACCAGTTCGATTTTTCGGTTCGGTTCGATTGGCCGGTTTTATGCCCACCCCTACATATAATTGTGTAGTTCAGATAACTACTCTAACAAATCAGGAAAAAACTCCCCACGCATGCTTTATAAAATATGCATGGTGGGACTCGAACTCCTAACCACCAAATATATATAAGGGAGATGAATTGCCATCTATGCTATGAAGCGATGTGCATTTGCCGATTTACTTAGAAGACAACAAATTGTGCTTTAATAATTTAATATATTCAAACAATAAATTAGGGGTGGGCATGGATCGGTTCGGTTCGGTTTTGACTAAAACCGTATTAAAACGATATATATTCGGTTTTTAAAAATGTGAATTGGTTTGAACCGTTTTGAACTTGAAAACTGAATTGAACAGATCACCTTTATCTCGGTTCGGTTCGGTTTGGTTTAGTTCAATTCGGTTTTGGGCCTATTGGGCTTTGAAGGTTTTTTTATATGTTTTTTAATTTTTTGGACCTTTAAGTTGTTTTTTTGGCATTGAGGCTTAAACTTTTTAAGAAAACATAATATGTACAAAATAATTTAAACAAAATACAATCCAATTTTCAATCCAAATCTAAAATTTCAATCATATTTAGTCTACATACTAAATCAAAATATAAAATCGTCATAACTTCTATAAAATAGAATTAAGAAAATATAGTCCAAAATAAAACATCATCAATAAACAGTCCATAATAAAATTGAACATTACAAAATAATTAATTAAGACAATTCGGTTTATTTGGTTCAGTTCAGTTTTGTATTTTCAAAACCAAAACCGAACCGAATTCAATTTGGTTTTCAAATTTCAAATCGGTTTGAACCAAATAGAAACTATGAACCAAATCAAACATATTTTTTTGGTTTGGTTCGGTTAGTTCAATTCGGTTTCGGTTTTTGTAACCATCCCTACAATAAATATAAGATTTTTATTTTTATTAAACAAAAAAAAAAAAAAAAAAAAACCCGTGCCATGAGTCATGACTCATGAGACGAATAAATCAAAACGGAACGATGCCGTTTTTCTGTAAAAAAAAAAATAAAAAATAGTCGAACACGTCGAGATTGGATACTTCCACCAATAATGATACGCCACATCATAAAAATACCACGTGTACTAGTCCGTCCATAAAAATTACATAGCAAATACCAATTACACAATAAGAAACAGAACCCAGAATATAAGTAAATTAAGTAAATTGACTAAACAACCAGTGAAAACTCTCAGACAAATCCCATTTATTAAGGTCATTTATGTCACTTAAATCAAAACCCTCTCATAATTTTTTCACACCCGATCAGAAACATCTAGTTGAAATCAAAAACTGAATCATTCCATATTTTTGTTGTTCTTGTTCAGGTGTATGAGAATTGAGAATCCATTGTTTTGATCTGATCAAACCAATGGATACTTCAAACTGATATCTCAAATGCCGAATTGAAGAATTTCAAAAAGAAAAAAAAAAAAGCGAACGGTTCCAGTTGCTCTCGAGTCTCGACTCGATCTCCGCCTCTCGTCATGGCCGCGCCGTTTTTCTCCACTCCATTTCAACCTTATGTCTACCAGGTACTATCTCTTCACAATTTCAGTGGTAAATTTCTATTTTTTGTTATTGTTTTTTTTTTCCTTTTTAATATTCCTGACTAATTTCGTTAGAATCTATGTTCTTGGTTTGATTTGCCGTTTGATCAATTTAACTTTGTGGGATTTGATGCACATAATTATGATGTATTAGGGATTGGCAAGACTATGCTGATAATATCTTTCTCTTGGCAGTATTCTTGATTTGTAGACCTCATGGTTTGACAAGACATGATTATGAAATTTCACTCTTGACTATAGTAATTTGATGAAGTGTCCTATTGGTTCGTTAGAAAAATAATTTTTGAGCAGAGAACATGGCATGATTGACTGACAGAATTCTGCCCATATTTTTGTCACTTGAATAACTTTCCACCATCTGGAATACTAAAGGATTATATGAATCACAAAACATTGGTATAATACCCATAGATGTTAAGAGATAAGTAATTGTGCATCAAATCTCGTTAATGTATGAAGATGGACTTTAGTAGGGAGATAGTTCTTTAGTTCATTTTTGTTTTGTATGCATTCAACACTGTAGTTCCTTTATGAAGGGCATGTGAGGCTGAAGTTTTAATATGAGGTATTAGTTCTTGTAATTCAATCTGTGGAGCTTAATAGGTTTTGGGAAGATCTTCAAAGTGTGGCAGACTATGATACCTGTTTCACACTCCTTTGAATCTGCCTCTTAGGTTTGTTATTGTATTATTTGCTGTCTTGATTTGGAAAATTTGTGATAGTTTATTTATCGAAGAACTTGTGATCAAGCCTTGGCAGCTTATTGAAACACATAACAATGCACTTAGTTTGTGTTTCAAGCTTGTAACTGTAAAATACATATAAATCTTCTGCCCCTTTTCAGGGAAAAAATGAACAAAGAAGTTGCAGCATATTTTGATCACTCTACATCATTGATTCTAAAGAAAGCCTTTTTACTTGTGTCCTTCTATTTCTTCTGTATAACCAAAGGATTGATAAATGGTGTGATATGTAGGATACTTTGAATTAAATGCCTATAGGTTGGTTGCTTGTATGTTGATATTGGATATTGGGGTCTCTCTAATAATAATAATAATAATAATAATAATACTAGATGGTGGTGGACCTGGTGGTTGCTCTTAATTCAAGCATATCTTTGATTGTTTTTTTTGGAGTCTGGTTTGATCCAAGGAGCTTCTGTGTTCATATTCTACCGAGTTGAATAAGTACTTGATCTGTCAATTTTTGCCGATATTCTAAATGCGACATGATTTAATGAGAAATATTACACTGCAGAGTCCGCAGGATGCTGTGATACCTTTCCAGATTTTGGGTGGTGAAGCTCAGGTTGTTCAGGTGAATATCATAACCTTCCAAACTATCCTATCATTTTTATTTTTATTTTTTTGGGTTCTTTTCTGTTGTATCTTTAATTTTAAACTTTCCCTTGTTACTGGTTCTTGTATTGTCAGATAATGTTGAAACCACAAGAAAAGGTTATTGCAAGGCCTGGTAAGTTGTCTGGCACTGGGTTTCTTACAATGTGCCTTCATGCCATTTAGGAAGGAGAATCAGTATATCGATCTACTCTTGTTGGGTAGTTTATATGGACCTGTGCAATAAGTTTTTGATTATGTTGATTATTATTTTGATGCTTAAATCTATTGATATATCCAAAAGAAAAAGGCACACACACCAATCTCCCCCTCATAGATGTTATAATTTATCAGTCTAATCATGTGCTCTCAATGCATTTTGAAGTAATGGTCTTCTATGCCCATCCCTTCGGACACTAAGACGTATCTCCATGTTTTAACTGTCATAACCTTTGCTAGTTGGCTTGCATCACCATCTTCTAAGGATCAATTAGTTAAATGTGTTGCAGTATAAGTCACTCACTTACCAGTTATGAGTATATCATTTGTTGAGCTCCTAGTCACCTCAACTACTTTGGTGATTGTTGCTTGTTCCTTAAATTTAGCCTATTGGTTGGAGTTGCTTCCTACCCTGTGTTTTGCACCTGGTTGCAGCTCAAGAAGATAATCTTGCCATAATGTTGGGGTGAAGGCTTGGAGATTCCTTAAAAATTATCTATTGGAACTGAACAGAACTGAATAGATTCCTTAAAAAGTACATATATTCAACTTTTGGGAATGGATTATGTTTGCCCTAGTGCATCACCATGATATTATTGTTTTAATTTCTGAATTTATAAAGTATAAAACTTTTTTTTTGTTATATCCTAGTGATATTGTCAACTAATATATGAACAAATTGTAGGTTCCATGTGCTTTATGTCTGGGTCTATTGAAATGGAAAATGTTTACCTCCCTGAAAATGAAGTAGGCATGTGGCAGTGGCTTTTTGGCAAGAGCGTTACTAGTGTGGTTCTTCACAATGCTGGTCCAACTGATGGATTTGTTGGACTTGCTGCTCCTTCTCTTGCAAGGATTCTCCCGGTTTGTATTTAAAACATGTTAAATTTCTGCAATTATTCTTTTTCCTGCTTATTAAAGGTTTATACATAGGTGACCCCAAACTACTGTTGCATGATTTGGCAATGTTTGCTTATTAAAACTAACTATAGCCTACTGTTACCTTTTTTTTACAGATTGATTTAGCGGTGTTTGGAGGAGAGCTTTTATGCCAGGTAGTGACTTGTTCACTTAGTAACCCACTAACCCCTGTTCTGCTAAGAAAAATTTCACTTTGTAGTTATCAAGTTGGGGGTAGTAATTTGTATGCATAATATTTTTTTTTATTATTATACTGGTAGACTTACATTTAATATTTTAGTTCCTTGCTTCTATTTATCAGACTTGTAAGTGACTTTGTTCGGTTGTTCTGTAGCCAGATGCATTCTTGTGTTCTGTGAATGATGTGAAAGTCAATAACACAGTTGATCATAGGGCACGCAATGTCGTTGCTGGTGTAGAGGTCAGATTATTACGAGTGTCTCATTACTGGTTGCACATTCACGCAAACTTGTGTTGCTCTGTTTGGAATTTTCCCAATAATCTATTTTAACATGTTGACTGGACTTTTAATGTCATTACAGGGATTTCTGAGACAGAAACTAACTGGCCAGGGGCTCGCATTTATTCTTGCTGGTGGATCCGGTATGCATCTTTTGGCTACCTGAAGTAAACTTTTTTTTTTTTTGGCCTCTTAATGAGTTTGGTCTGCTCTTGGTTCTGCAGTGAATGAATTGGAACTGAACATAGTGTAGCTTTTAGGAACATTTTGGATTATGAGTATTCTTGACCAGTTTAGTCCTGAAGTGCTCGTGTCCTAAGCCCTAACTGAGTGATCTCAGTTCTTTTTTCTACTGCTTGGATTGATTTTTGCTAAGGCTCACTGTCTGGCCAAATTACATCACTTTTCCATTTCTTCTGCTTTGTACTCCTCAATGCTGCTTAAACCTGTTATGGTTTATTATTGACTGGCACATTATGTTTCTTGCTTAGTTTACTAATTTATCTCTACCATAATAAATTGAAGTTTCTGGTTCCGCTACCTGTTAGACTAATCATAGGAACGTTTTGGGTTTCTTTTTTTCTAGTTGTGCAGAAAAATCTTGAGGTGGGTGAGGTACTGTCTGTTGATGTGTCTTGTATCGTGGGCCTTACTTCCTCAGTCAATGTCCAAATCAAATACAATGGACCCATGCGAAGAGCAGTCTTTGGAGTAAGTCGCCTCTACTTCTAGCGTTTTATAATCTCTCTCTCTCTCTCTCTCCTCTCTCTCTCTCTCTCTCTCTGATATTATTTACAAAGATTGTTGGTTCTTAGTGGATTGAAACCTCCTATTATGATCAAATAGTTGGCTGAACAGTGATTCATTGTGAGTTGAGCACTTATATAATTGTAGCTGCCATTTAAGGAAATAGAGTCTTGGGATTTTAAAGATAGGTGGACCACCAATGAAGTTCCTCGAGCTGTGCACTTTAGCTTTTTACGCTTCTGAGTCCAATTTTCATGCTGTTATACCTTTTGTAATTGTTGGAAGCTTTTGTATAAATGATCCTGGTGTAATTGCAGGGTGACAATCTAGTGACGGCTGTTCTAACTGGACCAGGCATCGTCTTCATCCAGAGTTTGCCTTTTCACCGCCTTTCTCAACGCATTGCCAGGTACTTTTTCTCTTAAGACGAGAATAACAAAGTTGATCACTTGAATTAGAATGTTTTTTTTTTGTTCACTTCGTTGCTTGTCTTTCCACATGCATTTCCTCTGTTTGAAGGATTAACATATGAACGGTTCTTCTGGTATGCAGGGCAGTTACTTCCCCGAACATGAGGGAAAATCCGAAGTTCTTCGTTCAGATTGCCATTTTCTTTTTTCTGGCTTATGTTGTGATTGTATCTTCATTAATCTTGACCGAATGAAACACCCCTTCTTTTAATTTAGGATACCCATAGTATATTTCATCTTTTCCATGATTGTTATGGGTAGTTTAAATCGAATTAATATCAATATAATCAGTTCAATGACAACAAAGGAATTTTGATTTTCCGTTAAACTTTTATGTAATTCAAAGATGGTTTAAGTCAAAAACTGTTCACAACTTGGAATGGTTGTTGATTGGTTAGAGCCTTGGAGGGAAGACAAGGATCACAGCGACAGCCTTCCAATTCATTGAGATTACCGATAGAATTCAATTACTTGTTTTGAAATTATTGTAAATTTAGGATTTGAATACACAATTTCATTGATATGGGTGGGTGATAGGGGATTATCGTAAACCAATCTCTATTTCATCCAAAATCATTTTTATATCTATAGGTTTCTCACAAGCACAATTTAAGTAGTGTTTTTTTTTTTTTTTTTTTTTTTTTAAGGAGGACACAATTTAAGTAGTTGGTAATTAATTTTAGACATGATTTTGTGTTATCTAAATAATTGTTTTTGGTTGGCATTGGCAATAGGCACGCCGATTCAATAATCATTTTAACTTTTAAAATATAAGTAAATGAATGATTAAATATTGAAACTACAAATTTAAATGAGAAAATTAACGAATAAGAAAGAATGTGGCATCTCTTCATCTTCTTGGGTGCATACGGTACACTATACATCTCCACTGTGATGTAGCCACTGCACCCAAGTTTTTCGTCCTAGAACCGAAAAAGGCATCATCCTTCGTGTTTTTTTTCTCTATCTTATTATTTAGTTTCATAAATTTGTTGGGAGTAAAATAGGGTTTTCAGTTTTCAAGGCCCACTCCTTTATTTAATTTATAAATATAAAAAGAACCCGTATCAACTATACAATAAATCCGTTGTAGTCTAGTTGGTCAGGATATTCGGCTCTCACCCGAAAGACCCGGGTTCAAGTCCCGGCAACGGAATTCCATTTTTTTTTTAGCTTGGTAATTCTACAGGTTAAACATTGATTATCGTGTGAATTAATGATTTAATATTTTAAAATATTATCATCTAAATATTAGATAGAATATTGAATGTTTAGATATTTTTTGTTCAAATCAAATGTTTAGTAATATATTTTGTATTTACTTCAAAACAAAATAATAAATTTTGTATTTGAAAAACTTTTTATCATATTTTTCTCTTTCTTTCTTGAAATTATAACTGCTTTTGATATATAATTCAAATGTAATTTCTTATTTTTGAAAACTAAAAATACAGAAAGTTTAGAAGGAAAAAAAAAAGTGTTTGTAGTATAGTTTTTGGATTGTTTCCAAAATATTTTTACAATACAATTCAAAACTCAAGTTAAAATTGAATTTTAGCAAAAAAGTCACTTTTTTGAAATTGTTTAAAATTTGGAAATAAATGTATATTATATCAAACACAATTTCAAATCCTAAAAATATTAAAAGAAGGATTCAAGTGTTTTGTTCTGATTCTATCTTAATTTTCAATAATTGCATCAAGTTTTGGATCACAAATAGAGCACCCCTTGTTTACTATTATAATTATTTCACCAATCTACTTTCCGCTTACTAAAATATAACCGCAATTCTTGGTGGGAAAGAAATTCTTGTAAAGGTGTGTTATGGTCAATGTATACATGCAGTGACGGACCCATGAATTTTATTCAGGTGGGACACTTGAATAAAGTAATAAAAATATTAAAAAATTAAGACCAGAATAAAATGAGTACTATTATATATATATATATATAAAAAAAAATTAATGATGGTATAATAAAATTTAGCTAATATAAAACAAATAGAATATCTAATCAAGATGAATAGTCTTACACTAAAAAAAAAATAAAAAAAAAATAACAACATAAAAAAACACAAACTATGCAAAATTACAATTTTCCTCGACAAGGCTTCATATTTTGAAATCGTCGCATAATAGTTTCCCTATCAATTGTTTCGAAAATATCTTTCTCCACATATGCGAGTAAGTTATCATTCAACCACTCATCTCCCATTCGATTATGTAGGTCCGTCTTCACCAATATTCATAGTAGAAAACACTCTTTCTACTGTAGTTGTTGCAACTAGGGGTGGGCACGATTCATCTAACCGAACCGAGTCAAAATATGGTGTTCGGTTCGGTTCACCTGATCAGTTCAGTTCAGTTCAATTCGATTCGAACCGAATGAACCGCATATAATATGGGTCGGTTTCGGTTTTGGGCCTTCCAAAACGGAAACGACCCGACGAACCGAACTATAAAAAGAAAAAAAACCTAGTTTTACTTCTCAGTCTTCTCTCATTCAGATTCTATCTCTCATTTGTCATCTCTCATCTCTTATCTTCCGCTGCAGATCCTATCTCTCATCTCTCTTCCGCCGCATCTCTTTGTCTTCTCATACTCATTTAACTCAGTCACTCCACGTCTCGAAGACTCCATCTCTTCTCACACGTTGAACTATTGAAGCATCTCTCACACAGGCTCCGGCGCTCCGCTGCACTCGTCTCTTTCGTGGATCTGCCTGCACTCATCAATCTTCAAGCCGTTCAAGGTTTTATTTCTTCTTCTTTCCGCCGAATCTCCATCTCTCGATTTTCTTATTCTGGTTTGCTTTCCATTTTATTTCTGCTTATGTAACTAATAACTAATATTTGTTTCTAATTTGTGTAAAAAAATGATAAATTGATATGGGGTTGTTGTAAATTGAATGATAAATTGAAATGGGTAGTTGTAAATTGAAATGGGGTTGACGGGTTGTTGTAAAAAAATGATAAATTGAAATGGGGTTGTTTTACCTAATAAGTAATATTTGCTTTCCATTTTATTTCTGCATATGTAATTACTATTTCTAATTTGTGTTGTAAGACATGGAAGCTCTTTTATACTTCTTTATTGATTTTTTTTGCTTTATTAGTTTATCACTTTATTGTATTGAGGATATTCTTGTTTAATATTGATTTTAGTTATGGTATCTAGGGGTGGGCAATTGGTATCAATATTTGTTCATCTTTTCTAATATTGATTTTAGTTATGGTATCACTGTATCAGTATTTTTGTTACTTTATTTGTTCATCTTTTGTGTAATCTGGAGAATATTGTGCTGGATAGTTCTATAAATTCACAGTTTTATAAATTGGAGTCATAACTCAAAAATGAGCAAGTAAAAATAACTGATTTCATTCACTACTTCAGATACATGTCACTACTTCAGTACCCTAATAATAGAGCTAAAGAGAATTAATTTGGTATTTGCTTGTTTAGTTTTGTATTTTCTCTATTTATAATTATGTGTTTTGTTTCTATTAGTTAATTTATTTTCCTTTTGTATAGGTGAAGATTTGAAGTGGAAGAAAGACATGATTTGAAGTTTAATTTTATTATGGATTGGATTGTATGTTGGATTATTTATGTGTGATTTTATTTTATTTTGGACTGCATTTTGCCATTTTGGACTGCATTTTGGATTGCATTTTGGACTACATTTTCGACTTCTATCATTGTGTAATTGAATTTGATAGAATGGTAATAGCAATTGAGCAGGACAGCAGGTATATCTGTGTGTATATATATATATATATATATATATATATATATATATATATAATGGTGATTGATTTGGATTAACTTTGATTAATGGGGTCTATTTAGTTGTGTTTTGAATGTGAGGGATTGTTAAAAAAAAACAGCCCAAAATCAATTGTCCAAAGGTTCAAATACAAAATAGCTGTTAGAAGATTAAAAAATGAAAAATTATATAAAAAAAAACCTCAAAGCCCAATAGGCCCAATAGGCCTAAAACCGAATTGAACCGAACCGAGATAAAGGTGTTCGGTTCAATTCGGTTTCATGGTCTAATACGGTTTAAACCGATTCAAGTTTTCAAAAACCGAAAATATAACGGTTCAATATGGTTTTGGCCAAAACCGAACCGAACCGAACCGAACCGAACCGCGCCCACCCCTAGTTGTAACGGGTAGTGGCAATGCCAATGTCAAGAGTAAGTAAACTAATGGAAAAACCTTATCTTATTTTTTTTTTCTCAACCATTTTTCGTGCTAGTTCAGTAAGGCCATTTAATTCTGAAAATTCAATACTAAAGTACATGTCTGCAATATAATTATCAATTTGATCTTCAAGTGCAAAGAGCTTAATAGGAGAATAATCTCTCGAATAAAATTGAGCAAGCCGAATCAATTTATGTTTGTCAAATGAATAAAATTGATCCCTTGGACTAAGACATGCAACATAAAGAAGTAACTCAGTATGCGTCTCTAGAAAACGACTATTTAACTCTTGAAGTTGCTTATCTATCACAACACAAAATAAGTTAACTCGATAATGATGTATATTTTTGATCTCTTGAGTTTTACGCCTTAATATACCTTGAGGTATAAACATATCATCCATGTTAACAACTCTGATTCTATGATTTACGCAAAAGGAAGAAACCTGACTTAGACAAGAATCTCACCCATCATCTTTCATTGTTTGAAGTCATTCCTTACTTGTTTGTACCAAGTTCATGGTATTCACAATATTTTGATCTTTCTTCTGTAATGTTTGTGACAACTCATTTGTAACTCCGAATAATGTTTTCATCAAATACAAACCAAAAATAAAATCAAATGTTTCTATCGAATTCAATAAAATCTTTCCTTCATATTTTTGCTCTTGATTCGACCCATTCTCTATTAACATCTCAAGTACTTCCACAATAAATGAGAACATAGAAATCATTCGGAGTATAGTATTGTAATGCGAACCCCAATGTGTATCACTTGCTTTTTGAAGACTAGTTTCTTGATTTAAACCCTGGCCACTTGAAAGCTCATTATTTTCTAATGCTTCAAAAACTTTAGTTGCTTGTTTTTCTCGAAGAATATCATGACGTTTAGCAGATAATCCAATAACATTCACCACATAAGTAATCCAATAAAAAATACCAATAATATATGTATGATTTTTTGCCACGGTTACAAAAGCTATTTGAAGTTGATGAGCAAAACAATGCACATAAAAAACACTCTCATTCTCTTTTAAAATAAGTGTTAGGATTATACTCAATAGCAAGAGTGTAATATTGTAATTGACAATCTTTTTCATATTAATAAAGTGATTTCTGGTTTAACAAATGTTATAGCATTTATAGTTTAATATTATAATTGTCAAAGTAAATAATCATAAGGTCTAAAGACTATGAGAAAAGAAGAATTGTTCGTACATCTGGATATGTATGAGGAAGACACAATTCTTTAGTTAGTCTTGAATAATGTTCACAACTTAAGTTAAAAGTTGGGCACCTTTATCTTGTTAAAGTTATAGAATTCTTTTGCTAGCATTTGAGTGGGATCAAATGAGTTATGATGAGTCTGAAATCATCGGAGGGTCTTCGAGTAAAAGAATCTAGTGCACTGGGTGCATTGAACTGGATCACAATGAAAAGCTTTATCTATAACCGTCAATAGATAATAGTCTTTTCATTATCAGGACAATCAGAGAGTCTATCATTAATCCTGAGATAAATGATGGACTTATGGTTGCAAGTGGTATCATTCGAGTTATCAATGAGTACGATTATATAGCATAGTCTATCCTCGATAGTTTGGTGATATTCATTTGTTAATCGATAGAGGACTTCATTTATAGATATGGACATCGTGGCTCCATTTATTAAATGAGAGTATAATATCATCATATGGATGTTTTGAGGTAATTGGATATTAAATGTCAACGTTGAGTTTTCGATAGCGACTATTGAAAACATGGCTTCTGGACAAGTCAAAGTATCCAAGTTCAAAACGTGGTCATATGAGTAAATATGGTAACTTGGAGAGTTATAGGCGGTCTATGAACTCTTGGCGATTACTGATATTAATCACGAGGATACACTATCTCCAATATGATTGTCTAGGGTATGAATGAGGAACATCTTTTTATTCTATCTTTATTTAAGAGTTCAATTTTAGCTCTTTAGTGGAATGAGTTAAAATTAATGGATCGGACCTAAATGAATTATTTGTTGATTGAGATTAGGTTATGTCTATTGAAGTTTAAATTTAGATAGCCCGCCAAGATCCCCAATCCACACGGACTTGCATGGATCACTTGATATATTCTACCAGACCAATTTATGGGCCCATCTAGAATTGCATTTAATATATTAAGAATATAATTTGCACATTATTTATTTAATGGGCTGATCAATTATATTAATATATTAATGAAAGGCATGTGGGCTTGTTTCTTTTAGTAAGAATGGGTCTGGTTCACATGTGGGCATTTTATTTAAAGTCCAATGGATTAAATAAAATAAGAAAATAATATTTGGCCCATATATGAGTATATGGGGCGGCAAGGCTAATTTATTAGTCAAATATATTATTTTATTTTATTGTTTGATTAAATGAGAATTAATTAATTTATTAATTAATTATTTAATTAAGAATCAAAATCTTTTTCTGATCAGGAAATATGTTTTCTAGAGTTATACTATTGGTAGTAGTATACTAAAAGTAAAAGACTTATTTGGTAAGAAAATAAATAACAAGGTTTATTTATTTAATCAAATAAGAAAGTCTTTTATTAAGTCAATAAAGAATAAAACACTTATGAGTTGAATTAGGGTTGGGATTCTAAAGTTGATAGTAATTAGAGTAAAACACAAATCCTCTTTAGTAGAGAATTCGGCCAACCCTAATAATATCATAAGGAGAATTCGGCCAACCCTAGTAGAAAGAGAAGGAGAATTCGGCCACCCTATAAAATACACATTATAGGGTTCGGCCACTACATACTCTCTCAATTGATTTACTTGATCAACTTCTTCTTCTTCTAGCTTGAATCATACTCATAGACAAGTGTTTTGTTTGTCGGCCGAGACACAAGAGAGAAGAGATTATTCTATTTCGATAGTACACTAATAGCTTATACATCAATAGGTTTTTGTGTACAACTTCGAATAGAGTTTCGATCATTAGATTGAGAACTCAAAAGTGACCGGAATAATCTTTGTATTCTTTTGGATGTTTTGTGACTAACCATAAGAAAAATAGATTTTGTTTATCCATCCTCAGGTACGCAATTCAAAGAAAAGGGAGACCACGCTCCTAGGTGATTCATGTTCGTGATAGGATTGAAGATCTTGCGGATTACCATCGACGCAAGTCAATCGGATCACGCGACAAAAGGTATTCTACTTTTATTAGTTTATATATATGTTTAATTAATTTAAAGGGTTAAGGTTCATCAAAGGAAAAATTTTAAACTATACTAAACTCGTTTTTAGTCTCGCTTCCGCTGCGTGACCGTATTTTTCCCTACAATAAGTGGCTTAAGACCATTAAACTCACCTCTCATATTACTTGCTCCATCGTAGCCTTGTCCTCCCAATTTAGAAATGCTTAATCCATGTCTAGAAAAAAAAACCCATCAATAGCCGCTTTAGGTGAAAGAGCAGAAGCATCAATAACAGATTTAATGCCTACAAAACGCTCAATTATATTGCCATTTTTATCCACATATCGCAACACAATAGCCATTTGCTCTTTTGAAGATAAGTCACGAGATTCATCAACAAGAATTGAAAATAATGAATCACCAATATTTCTTATAATTGTATTAATAATTTCAATTGAAATAACACTTACTATATCTCTTTGAATTTTGGGTGCTATCATTTTCAAATTTTCAGGAGCGCTTCTGAATGTCACAGCTTTTACCTTTTCATTATGACCACATAGCCAGTGTAAAAGCTTAAGAAAATTGCCTTTGTTGCTAGATTTTTTTTTTTTTATTCGTCATGTCCTCGAAATGGAAGCCCTTGTTGTAAAAGAAACCAACTACAATCAATTGAAGCACCTAAACGAGTTCGATATTCAATTCGAGCTTGATATGTCTGTTTGTTGATAGTTGTCTCAATATGTTGATTCTGATTCATTAGATCTAGACATTTTCTTGATGCCTACTGATGGGCTATAGACTTATCATGTCTTTCAAATAACGAAGCTTGGTTCTTCCAATTTGTAAACCCTTCACCAACAATTGAGTCACCACCTCCTTGTTTCCCATTATCTGGTTTAAAAAGATAACAACATAGACAATATACTGCTTCCTTTTTTATACTATACTCCAACCAAGTAGAATATCTATCGAACAACGCACGATTGAATCGCCTTGGCTTGTCTCCACAAGGTAATAAACGAAAATTATGTTCTCGAGGTTGACAAGGACCCTTTAATACATATTCTCTACGAACTTGTTCACGAACATTAGGATGATAATCTCATATTCTACTTTAAAGCCCCAGATCAGCAAGAATATCAGCCAGATTGATTTCAACACAATGTTTTTTTGAAGATTATCCCATCTCAAGTGTCGATGGTCTTTTCAAATACTTCTCCATAACTGTTCCATAATTTTATTTTATTTCAAAATAATCATCAATACCAATAGAATATATATATATATATAAATCTAAATAAAACAAAAATAATATTAATCACAATGTAATTTATAATAAAAAATTAAGATTATAAAATAAAGAAAAATACTAGGGATCAAAATAATTGAATCATGATATTAAATGAACAATTATAATACAATAAATTAAAATTTGAGGTTTTAGGGTTTATTGATGGGATGTATACAAAACTAAAACTATTTAAAATAAGAAAAACTCAAAAGAATAATAAATAATTTAATATAAAATAGAAATTGAATAACCTAACCAAAAATTGAGTGTAGATGAGATGTTGACAATGATTATGAAAAGAGAGAATGGATTGTTTTACCATAGAAGAAAACCAAAATTTAAAGTATTTATAGTAATTGATGAAAAAACAAATATAAGGAATTTATAATTGGAGAAGGAGACAATATTTTAATGAAATACGGAATCCGAAATAGAGGAAGAATATAATAAAAAAGATAGTAATACTAAATTGAAAAGGATTTACTCTCATATTTATTACAAAGTGAGGGGTAAAACTGTAACTGTAATAAAAAATAATGGCAATAAAAGGAATAGAGAAGATTGAAGACGTCACTTTCCTCTAAGCACATATAAGGCTGGAGACAGCACATGGCCTACACAGCAGTACATCACATCACTTTCCTCTTTTATTACTAACTTTTTTTTTTTTTTTTTTTTTTTAAAGTCATCTTTAATTACTAACTTAAAAAAAAATAATTAAATAAAAATAAAAATAAAAATAAAAAAAACTCAGGTAAGGCACAGGCCCCATATGGGCCAAGCGTGGGTCCGCCCCTACCAATATGTGACATGAGTTTGTTCCAACCGCCACAAAGCTTGATTTTAGAAATTCAACGACTATTTGCAAGGTTTTTGTAAGGGAGTAATCAGAAGAAGTGGAAGATACATTGGGGCTCATGTAACCGTTTATGTTTACCAAAACAATATAGAGGCCTTGGTTTTAAAGATTTGAAAGTGTTCAATCGAGCTTTAATTGCAAAAACAATGTTGGTAGATTTTGACGAATTCGGATTCGTTCATGGCTAAGGTTCTTAGGGGCTGTTATTTCCAAGGTGAGAATTTTATACAGGTTGAATCAAAGCCATCAAGGTCCTTCTTATGGAAAAGTTTGGTGTTGGGGAGAGGATTGATTGAAGTAGGGACACGGTGGAGGGTGGGGAGGGGAACTGCGATTTATGTGTATCATGATCAGTGAATTCCAAGACCATCCACTTTTAATGTTATTTCTTCTCCGGTGATGAAAGAGTTGACTACGGTCAGCCATCTGAAAAGTCCTTGGAAGGGTGGAATGTGGAACTAACATGAGCGAATTTCTTGGAAGAAGATGCTGTTGCGATTCTTGGTATACCAGCAAGAGTAACAAATGCGCATGATTCCTTGTTATGGCATTTTGAGCAAAATGAGTAGTATTCAGTTAAAAACGGCTATCATCTAGACTATACTCTAGAGGAAACTACAAGCAATTCATGATTGAATAACGTAGAAGGTTGGTGGAAGTGTTTTTGGCGAATTGAATTCCCATTAAAGATGAAAGTGTTTATTTGGAAAGCTTGTAAAAATTGGATCCCTACGATGTTGAATCTCAGTCGTTGTGGTATCCTAGTAAGTCCAATTTGTTCTTTTTGTGCTAGTAAGGATGAATCTACATTGCATGCTTTGTGGGCATGCCGGCGTCTGAAGGATGTGCGGTTGGCGCTGCTATTTAAAAAGTCCAATTCTTTGATTTTATGTATGACTGTTTTGAGAATTTAGATAGAGCAGAATTGGGTCTTCTTTGTGTTGTGCTTTGGAAGAATTGGTTTCACATGAATAAAAAGTGAAAGGGTTAAATAATGAAGCTCTTATGGATCATTGTTGTGGGTTGGTCTAGAAGTTACATTATAGAGTTCCATGACTGTAATTAGCCTGCGCAGCAAAGAAACCGGGAGGGGTGGGGACTGCTGTGTGGAAGCCACCTGATTTAAGATGGTATAAGGCCAACACTGATGTTGCTATCAATATAAATGGTAAGAAGATTGGTTTTGGCATAATGAGTCGGGATGTAAACATTTTAAAATTTTGTAAATGGGTATCAAATGGGTATAGTGGATTAAATTATGTAAGTAAATTATTTTAAAATTTTAAATAGGTAAATGAATTAATTGAATTTTATTTTATCATGTAATTTATATGCCCTATAAATTAAGAGTAATGCTAGGCTATCCAACAAATTTGCTCAAATGATATGGTATATGAATTGTCAACATCTTGTTAATTATGAGATTATGTGGTGAGCGATGTGATTTTGACAACTCACATGTTACATCATTTGAGCATGATTTTGGACAGTCTAGCATTATTCATAAATTAATGAGTTAAACGTCGGCTGGCCCATTAAATTAATGGGTCATGTTTTGGTTTTTACTTGTGACGTTATAAGCTTACCATGTCATGTTCGGGTTAAGCAAAAAATAACGGGCCATGTTTAAGTTGATTCAAACACGACTTGATAACCCATATTTATGGGTGGGCTAAAAATCAAAGAACAAAATGATCCAATCGGTTTTGGTTCAATTTTCTCCCTTAGGTTGATTCAGGTCAAATGGTTTTTCTAAAAAACCTACAATTTTGGTTCGAGATATTGAACCGAAAACCGAACATGCAATTCATCATATTTAAAGGAAAAAAACCCCAATTTCCATTCAATCCATAGGTCGCATACATACCTAAACCCTAAAATTTCTCTCAAATCTATCATTGTCTCACCTCAACCATGACTCCCATCTCTACCTTGTCACTCTTCTACAGCTAGTCTCTCATCGCTTATTATTTGGCACTCACTCTCTACTCATGTGGATCTCCCTAGCCTTACGGTCACGCCGTTTGTCTCTCTCAAGTGGCTGTGTATTCATCCTTTACTCCACTGTTTGTCCCACAGTTGCGCCAGATGTCGACTTCCTTTGATTTGTTGTGCTCGTGTGTTCATCTTTCACCTCGTCTTGCATCGATTTCCTCTCCATTATTTGTGTCGTTGTCCTCTCTAGCATTGGTCCTTTGTCACTTCCTTAAGTACTTGGTGGTCTCGCTCATCAGGTTTGGCTATTTTTATTGTAATTTAATTATTGATTTTTTAATTAGTTTTCTAATTTTAAATATGAAATGAAATGTTGCCGTTGGAGAATTGAAATTGAAATCTTTTCTATTTTTGAAATCAAGTTTGGAGCAATTAATTAAAGAGTGTTGCTACCCTAAAACTTTTTCATACATTCATTTTGTTACGGTAAGTTTTATGCATAATACATTATAAAGAATATTACATTTAAAGACAAATTGAATTAATTAGAAAACTCTTTCAATCAATCAATTTTCACACACACGTAAACTACTGTAAATTAGGGTTTGAAGAACCAAACAAAGAAAATGGAAATTGGATTATAATTTAATATCAAATAAGTGAGAACGAACATTTTAGTTAACTCAATAATATAAAACACAAATGAAACTCACAATAAAATAGTGAAAGAACTAGTTAACATGTTTAGAGAGTACTTCAATTGATAAATCAGAAAACGAAAAAAAAGAAGAAGATTAAAGATGAAGAAATAGATAAAAGATACTAAGTAGCGTATATATAAAACTTTTAAGGGTGTGAAAAGAGAATAATATATTAGAAAGATAGATGGGGGAACCATTGAGTGGGATTGACATAAAGATTAAACTAAAAGTTTAAAAGTTTAACACTCATACTAATAGCGTTTGAGATCTTTTATTGAGTAGAACTTTTAATAATAATAATAATAATAAACCGTTTATTGTTTGGTATTCATTTAAAAAAAAAAAAAAACATTTTTAAGTTAGTAGATAGTTCGATAAAATACCTCCAAAAGAGCTTTTATTGTTTAATATTAAAAATAAAAAAAAATAAAAAAATAAAAAACCATCAAAAGAGCTTTTAACATTCAAAAGGCTCTTTTCAAATAGAGCTTCCAAAGTAGATCCTTTACCACCAGAACTTTTAACAAAAAACTGCATATTGTTTGATAATCAAATAAAAAAAGTACTTTTAAGTTAGTAGATCGTTTGACAATTTATCTTCAAAATAGTTTTTGGTCATTATAAATTATAAAAAATAAAAAATAAAATAAAAAGTATAGATAAAGTACTTATAAATTATGACTGCAACGAAATTAAAAAAATTACCAATAAATAGACAAATTAATTCTCAAAAGAGTTTTTTGGATATTCAAGTCGAAAAATCAGAAAACTAACCAAATCAAAATATCCATTAAAATAATTGATTATTCTTCAAAAGCAAAGGCTTGAAAAGGCCAAACAATACACAATAGAATAGAAAGTACCTAAAGTTTTGAAATAAGGATTTAGCTACTATACATGAACTACATAGTTATTCGGTAGTTATGTAAGAGAGAGTTAGATTTTATATATATATTTTTTAAAAGTTTAAATCCTTGATTTTTATAGGCCCTTGGAGGCTTAGATTGAAATCCAATGACTAGAAATTAACCCGGCAACTAGGGGTGTGCAAAAAACCGTCAAACCGAACCGAACCAAACCGACCAACCCAACCCATAAAGTTTGGGTTGGTTCGGTTACAAATATAAAAAATGGGTGGTTCGATAGGACAAACCGATTAAAGGTGATTCAGTTTGAGGTTGAGTGAAATAATTTACCAACCCAAACCGAACCACATATTTTAGAAAGTAAAACTAAAATATAAAATTCACCTACGTTTTCTATTCAGTCCAGGTTTTATAACTTTTACCGATTACTTTATGCTTTTATAGTTTATTTATTTGTCTTGATACAATTCTTTTGATTAATTGATGTATTAGGGTTTCAAAAGCATAGATGCTGGGTATATATATATATACATATAGTAATTATTCGTTTGACTTTTATGTACTTCCTTTATATATATAATTAATATTTTATGTTATGATTTTTTTATTTAAATATTTTTTATAATATAATACAATAAATAAAAAAAAGATTTTTGAATTCAAATCTAAACCAATAAACCTATCCAAACCTATCCAAACCAACCCGACTAGGGGCGAAGCCAGGACTTATTGTCTAGGTGTGCTAAATGTATAAAAAAAATTTTGGTATACCACATGCGGTGCAACGATTCGAACTTGGGACATTGTCATACTGAATGAACATAACTTGGGACATTAACAAAGGAATTAAAGTTCAAATTTTGTTTATTTTATTTATGGAATGAATGGAGAATTGAGAGGAAATGAAAACTTTAATTTGTTTGAGTGTCAATAAAAATATTGAGTATATCACCCTAATGAATTTATTAAGATTATTTCAATTAAATTAAATTATAAACTAGACTATTTTTATGACTTATCAACTATCAAATAATATTAATTTTGCCATTGTTTTATACCGTATTTATATTTTTACTTTTTAAAAAACAAGAAAATAACAAATTAAACTTAATATATACTCTTTTTTTTTGAAAAAGCTAGCCTGGGCTGCAGCCCAGACTAACTTGTTAAAACCTCCGCCCCTAAACTCGACCTTTTTTGGTTTGGTTTGAATTGGTTTGAAAAATCACATTGGTTTAGTTTGGATTGACATATAGTCAAACCGATCTATATTGGTTTGGTTTGGTTTGACATTGAGCTTCAGCCCAAACCAAACCGAAAACGCACACCCCTACCGGCAACTATACAACTTACGTATATAGTAGATGAACCCTTGAAATAATAGTACACAAAAATTACATCGGCACCCTGTTTGGCTTAGTTGTACCTAGATGGTGACGCATGATTATTCTACAAAGAGACCCCATGGATTTAACAGAGTTCCAATAGCAACTAACCCCGTAAAGGCATTATGGTCTTTTTAAGTTATTCTATTTATAACAAATACAAATGAAAAAAAAAAAAATTTAGGTGGAATCAGGAAACAGGGTTTGCAGCCGCCTCACCCTCTTCACTCCGACAACGGAAATTCAAGATATTTCTTCTCAATCTCGTATGCAATTACTCTTTCAATCTCTTTGTTTGTTAATACTCAGCCCTAGTTTTCTATGATGCAAGTTCAATTTGTTATCGATTCAGATCAAGAGACTTCATGGTGAATTAGCTAAGGAGCGAGTACATATATATAACTCAATTGAGAGCTATAATTATTGGAGAAGGAAAATTCCAGCCAAGTAACAAGGTTTTATTATTACTTGCCTAGAGATCTCTAGATCGTTTGATTTCAACAATGGTGTGTAATTTCATCTGCAAATTTTTTAATATCAATCAATTTCGATATTTTTACCTCTTAGTTTTCTTGAAAATTCTGTCTTGGATAAAATTTGATTCTAAATGGTGTTTGCTATGAAAAACTCTGGTGACAGATTGTTTATTAAAGTTGGATCAATATTTTCGAGAGATGATTGGTTTGTAAAATCGGTTTTGGGATTTTTTTTTTTCCTGGGTTTTCATGGATTTGGAGGTGATTTGAAGCTGTGAAGAGAAAGAAGCAAATGAAAGGTTTTGTGAGTGTTCGCGGTAGTAGAAATTGAGTTTATTCTACTATTTTCTTATCAGGTTCATCTAACATATAGTTTCGGTATAGTTACTAAGTTGTTATTAGTCATCGGATTTCAATCCAAGGATCTATAAAAATAAAAGATTTAAAATTAACAAAAACAAAATAAAAATTAAGAAATAATAAACTCTCTCACAGTTCCTATATTATAGCTAAATCATTTTCTTTTTCTTATTTTAAACTTTTTGTATAAGGGCATATTTGACTTATAACAAGTCAAACTTGGTCATCCTAACTGAATTATTAGCTACAGTTAATTTGAGGGATAATCTTTATAAAATAACCTTTACTTCACTATCTTGTTGCAACTAGACCAAACCTTATGGGTGTTAGTGTAATTTCTCATAGTTTAAAATATCCAAATCGAAATCTTTCGATCTCTCAAATTAGGTATCAAACTTAACCGAGGAATGGATAAAAACCAAACTGAACATGAAAATTCGAGTTGTTTCAATTCATTCGGGTTCAAGTTTTTTTTTCCACCTAAAGTAAGAAGGATGAAAGTGAAGAGAATAGGCTATTTATGAAACTAAAAAGTCGGGATGGGCATGGGGGGCCATTAGGGCGGGAGAGGGTCCCCCCATTCCTAAAACCTCCCCCACCCCAAACCTTATTCGGGGGAAGTGGGGATGGGGATGGGGATGTTTGAGGGGAGGTTCCCCTACCCCCACCCCCACCCCCACCCCCGTCCCTGTCCCTCATTTCCTCCATTTATAATCTCAATATTTTTTAATCCGAAATCCGGAATTTAAAACTTGAAATTTGAAATCCGATAATCTCAGTTTTTCGATTCACCCCGTTTCAATATCTAATCCAATAAATAATCAAAAGATTCAATCTAAAATATTTAATTGATTTAATTTAATCTAAAATTAATACAAATACAAATAGTAATATAGATGGGTTAGTGACTTAGTGGTGGTAGGTTGGTTAGTGGATGATAGTTTTTTTTTTTTTTTTTTTTTTAAGAAAATAAAATTAGTATATATATTTATTTATTTATTTAAATATTTTTAGGGGGAATGGGGAAATGCTACCGCCCAACACACCACCGCCCGAATGGGGAAATGCTACCGCCCAACACACCACCGCCCCCCCCCCCCCCCCCCCCCCCCCCCCCCCCACAAATGTTTGAGGGGAGGCTCCCCTACCCCCGTCCTTGTCCCTCATTTCCTCCATTTATAATCTCAATATTTTTTAATCTGAAATCCGGAATTTAAAACTTGAAATTTGAAATTCGATAATCTCAGTTTTTCGATTCACTCTGTTTCAATATCCAATCCAATAAATAATCAAAAGATTCAATCTAAAATATTTAATTGATTTAATTTAATCTAAAATTAATACAAATACAAATAGTAATATAGATGGGTTAGTGACTTAGTGGTGGTAGGTTGGTTAGCGGATGATAGTTTTTTTTTTTTTTTTTTTTTTTTAAGAAAATAAAATTAGTATATATATATATATATAATTTAAATATATTTAGAGGGAATGGGGAAATGCTCCCCCCCATTTAGGATTTGGGGGAAAATTTACCTCCAATCATATTTAGGATAAATTTGCCCGTAAATGGGGGTGGGTCCCATTGCGGAAATGCCCATCCCAACTAAAAAGTTGTATGGGGTTTAAATGTTTAATTAAGGTAAGAGTGGTGCGGTTTAAGATGTTTTGGGCTTGGATAGTAAGATTAGGGCTCACTCAAAACGTTATCCTGAAACAGCGCGTCAATCCACAGCGCCTATGAAAGCGAGTGGCCACTCACACACGCACTTACACACTGACAACACAAACTCCTCATTCTAATCCGTCCAGTGTTCGGAAAAAAACCATTAGCTATCACACCTATAAATACACACAAGTTTTATTTTTGTTTCTTTAAACAAAATCAAATTACTGTAAAATCAGGTGAAAAAAAAAAAAAAAAAAACCTCTCTCTAGCTTTTTATTCGATTCTTCGAAAACCCTAACCCTAGCTACTTTTTGGAAGATTTGCTATTCATCATCGACACTCTGCTTCTTCGTCGGTTCCTGAATTCGCTACTTTTTTTGGCCGCTTCTGCGCCGGTTCTCGAATTCGCTGCTTTTTTTGGCCGAAGTGATTGTGGAGGGCTTCAATCCAATTCGTTTTTTGAAGATTCTGGTCGGTGGCGATTCTTCAATCAAAAATCGAACATTTGAGAGGCTTTATCGCCTATCGGTTCGATCTGCAATTTTCTCATCGAAGTTGAAAGAATCTGCCGTGAATTTATCGTTTTCGGTCTTTGAGAAGAAGAAGGTTACATTGGGTTTGGCTTGATATTGAAGAGAGCGCGTGCGAGTGAAGAAGATTCAGAAAGCTTTGCGTGGATTTGATTGGTTCGATCTTTCTTCAGACTGAAGAGAATTAGATAAAAAGAAAAAGAAAAAAAAAATTAAAAGAGAGCTTTTGCTTTTGTACTTTGTTATTTTGTTTGAGTTGAGTTGAATATCAGGCCCAATTTTTTTTTTTTCAAGGCCTTTGATCTATTAGCTTGTTTTCTTATTATATTTTTATCGAATTGTTATCATTTTATTAATTCAGCAAAGAAATGGCTGTGTATTACAAGTTTAAGAGTGCAAGAGACTATGATTCAATCTCAATGGACGGACCATTTATATCCGTTGGGACTTTGAAAGAAAAAATATTTGAATCAAAGCATTTGGGCAGGGGTACTGACTTCGACCTCCTGGTCACTAATGCCCAAACTAACGAAGGTTGGTTTTTGTTCTCGTAATTGATTTTTGATTTATATTTTGGGAAGGTCTTTCTAGTATTGGATTTTGTTTTCAAATCAATTGAATAGTCTGAATATGGAAATTTGCCTTGGTGAAGTTCTAACTCATTATAACATGTTCTCATCATTATAATTAAAAGTATTTAGTTGTTTATAAAAAATCAATATATATATATGACTAAAAAAAGTAAGAATTGCACACAGAGCACTTGGGATTGCCCTCAGAACACTAGTATAAGTGTATAACTGCACACACCACACCTTTTTGTAACTTGATATAACAGGAAAGTTGATCAAAATACAGCTAAACTCTCCTATTTTTATTGAGTGGATGGGAGATTGTCATTGGGGTTTATGTGATTGTGCTGACACATTTTTTTTTTTGTGAATTAATATGTTTGTTGTGTTTTATAGACTTGTTATTTTCTGTTTTCCAATTTCAGAATATATGGATGAAGCGATGTTAATTCCCAAAAACACTTCTGTGTTAATTCGTCGAGTTCCTGGAAGGCCTCGCATGCCTATAGTCACTGAGTACTATCTCAAACCTTTATATAAATATTTTTTGGTTAAGCCGATACAAATTCTATCTATAATTTTTGTAGCATTAGCTTTGTGGAATTTAGGATTTTGGTCATTTAGGCAGCACTGCTTTTTAATCTTTTGTAAACTATGAACACATTAGTGTTATTTGTATGGTTTATTGCTATAAGGAAGACTTAGAGCTTGGTTGAGGTTGATGTGCTATATTTACAGGCCTAAGGCGGAAATTGTGGTGGAGGAGACGCAACCAGAAAAGAGTGCCTTCCAGGGTGCTGATACTTCTTTTATGAAATTTGTAAGCTCTTAGTCTATAATTTTTTTGAATTTAAAATATAGTTTTGTTATAAGGCAATGTTATCAATTTTAGTGTAGTAAACTATCATTGCCTTTACAAACATGCCTTCACAGACTGAGGACAATGAATGGGATGAGTTTGGAAATGACTTGTATGCAATTCCTGAAGTACCGACTATTCAGTCAAGTAATCCACTTCCAGATGCTCCCCCGCCAAATAAAGCTGACGAAGACAGCAAGATTAAGGCTTTAATTGATACTCCAGCCTTGGATTGGCAGCGGTGAGTTGCTCTTGGCTTCTGCTGCTTCATTTGTGACTCTGTTGATTGTTGATTGGTTTCTGGTATTAGTTGAGAATTCTTAGAGATTAAAAATTATCACTACTGATGATTTTACATTACATCATATGTTAAATTTTTTTATTCAGGCAAGGTTCTGATGGTTTTGGACCTGGCAGAGGCTTTGGCAGGGGAATGGGTGGAAGGATGGGTGGACGTGGTTTTGGTGATTCTCTCATTCCTCATCTTTCTTTCTTTCTTTTATATATTATGTGGAATATGGAATTTTAGTCCTCACTCAGTTTGTATGGACTCTTTCTCCAGCTCTCTCATTTTCTTGATGTCTGATTTTGTATAATGTCTTGTTAACTGTTTTAGGGTTTTTATTTTTTTTCTGTAATTTTATTTTTAATTCTTTGTTCAGGTTTGGAGCGTAAAACTCCACCACAGGGCTACATTTGTCACAGGTGTAAGGTTCCTGGTATGTTCACACCTAAGAGTTTTTTTTTTTTTTTTTTTAATCTGCTTGTGCCTGGTATATTCCCCTTGACATGATCATTTAAACCTTGGATACCTTTCTTATCCAGGACATTTTATTCAGCATTGCCCTACAAATGGTGATCCAAAGTACGATGTCAAGAGATTTAAACATCCCACCGGCATTCCAAAGTCAATGTTAATTGCAACTCCAGATGGTTCATATGCTCTGCCAAGTGGGGCAGTTGCAGTTTTGAGGCCAAATGAGTAAGTTGATTTTTAGTTTCTGTTTTGAATGTGTTTCTACATGCTTTGGAAGATTGTAGGCATGAGGATTCATTGCCACCTCTTTGATATATACAGGGCTGCTTTTGAGAAAGAAATTGAGGGCTTGCCTTCTACTACACGGTCTGTTGGTGATTTTCCACCTGAACTCCACTGCCCATTATGCAAGGAAGTAATGAAAGATGCTGTATTAACAAGCAGATGCTGTTTTACGAGTTACTGTGACAAGTGTAAGTTTTTTGTCATAAAATTCCATGCTTATTAAAAATTCAATTTTATCACTTTCGATGATCAGTTTTCTTCATCTTAGTAACTTGGTTTACCTTTCTTACATACCCGTTTCTTTCTTCCTCCTTGTTTTCAATGTATTATTTTATATGTTCTATTTATTTAGATTGAAGCTCACTTCTGTTAAACTTAATTCAGGCATTAGGGACCATATTATCTCAAAGGCAATGTGTGTTTGTGGGGCAACAAATATTCTCGCAGATGATCTTCTGCCCAACAAGACACTTAGGGATACGATTAATCGTATTATGGAGGCCGGGAACAGTAGTCCTGAAAATGCTGGAAGCCTTTTTCAAGTACAAGGTCTGTATTATAACAATTTAACTTTAATTTTGGCTGTTGGTTTTTGATATAATATATTGGAAGTAGCTAATATCATTGTTGTCTTCGTAAACAGATATGGAATCTGCCAGGTGTCCACAGCCTAAAGTTCCATCTCCTACTATTTCTGCATCAAAGGGAGAGCAAAAGCCATCACCTGCTGTTGAAGAAACTCTAGTCCCGAAGGAGATCGCAGATGAGGGAAAAGCTGTTATAGCCCCACCACAAACTGTGGAAAGAACAAGGATAGCAGCAAAAGCACCTGATGTGTCCGAAGCTACACACGAGTCAATGAGTGTGAAGGAGCCAGCATCACAAGGTAGTGCCCCACTGGTGGAGGAGGAAGTGCAGCAGAAGATGGCTTTTGGGGAGGCAGGTAATAATTAATCTCCTGTCTACTTATTGGTGATTTTCTCATGTTCAGTGGGCCATGTGTTACCTTATATTTCCTAACATAATCCATGCCACAAAAGTGGATCATTTTTTATTGTGTCTGATCTTGAACTGGGAGCTTGATTGGTGTTCTATCATGAGATATTAAATCTGTTTTAATTTTCCTAAAGAAGCCCTTTAGTGGGGAAAGTAAAATGTTTTCTATTTGTTGACTGTTGAAAGTTGAAACAAGCCATTGTAATCGTCTAACTCGTATTGATTATTTCTTTGTCAGGAAAGAAGAAGAAAAAGAAGAAGCCCCGCATGCCGTCAAATGGTAGAACCTGTTCTCTCTCTTGTTTATGTTTTCTCTTTTCATTTTGTGTGATACTTATTGAAAACTCTCCACATCCAGTGCCTTGCTTAATTGCTTGGTAATAAATAAGTTCGGAATTTTTAAATGGTTTGTAAAGGGAGTTTTGCATCTCACAAGTCCTTTGATTGCTTAATTAGCTAAAGTGGTATTTTGATGCCTGGCAGACTTACAGTGGAAAAACCCCCAAGATCTTGCAGCTGAGAACTATATGATGCCTCATGGCCCCTCTGCCTATAATCCTTACTGGAATGGCATGCAATCTGGGATGGAAGGATATGGGGCTCCTTTTGGTGGTGCAATGCCTTATATGGGTATGGGTATGGGTTATGGAATGGGTCCCTTAGACATGCCTTTTGGTGGGGTCATGCATCAGGACCCTTTTGCTGCACAAGGTTATATGATGCCTGTTGTTCCACCTCAGAGGTATGCTTTATGTGCACATTTGTAGTAAATTGTACTGCTCTCTTAACAGGATGGATGTATCATCATGAGCATGCACCCTTGCTTGCATGGCATATTTTTCAAAGTTGGTTGCATAATGATGCCGCATATTGATAAAATTGGCTGCATATATACACTAAACGATCGGTTCTTTTTTTTTGGAAAATTATATCATTACAAGCCTGACCAACAGTGATTGGTTTTCTTCATTTTGCAGGGATCTAGCTGAGTTTGGAATGGGTATGAATGTTCCACCTCCTATTATGAGTCGAGAGGAATTTGAAGCTCGGAAAGCTGATTTGAGGAGGAAGCGTGAAAGTGAGAGACGAGGTGAAAGGTAATAAATCTTAGCTTCATGGGCAATGTACATAAATAATTAATCATCCACGCCTTTTTGATATATTTCAAGGATTTGAGTGTCTACAGTGATATGTTTATTGTTGAATTTATACTGTTTCTGGAGTGAATGTGAGTGATTTTGAGTCGGTGGTCTGATGATTGTGGAAGGTTGTATGTTTTAACATACGTTGCTCGTATTGATATGTGAATGTTGAGCTTTGAATTGTGAGTACATGAGAGAAGTTAAAAGGTCTATGGCCATTGCTCCTCATCTATTTTTATTCTATTGTTTTTCGGGTATACCGAGTTAAGTGGACTGCAGTGGAATTTATAGTATAATGTGGTTTTGTACTGAATTATACTTTTTCAGTTCTGTTTCTTCAGAGTATGCAGTGTTTGATTTTTAATGTCATGGTGAGCTAGTTCTTCTCTAGTAGCACCTCTATAGATAGTGATGGGTTTGATAGTTTTGTGTACTAGATAGAAAGTGTTGCATACTTTTTAGGGTATGCTGTTGGTAACCTACTGCATCACTAATATTTTTCTTTCCAATTGTTACATGATGAAGTAGTTTAATGGTGTGTTTATTCTGCTGCTGCAGGGAATTCCCCAGAGATCGAGAATATGGTAGGGAAGTGAGCAGCAATGTTGGCGATGTTACTTCAATGAAATCGAAATCTGTATGTATTTTTATTATCCAAACTTCCCTTAATACAACCATTTTTTTTTCATGATTCTGAGCACTTGGTTGGTAGCTAACATCACCATGGCAAGAGAACACTTATCTTTCAAGATAACACCAATATCTATTCTCAGTGAGAAAAAGGGAAAGAAATTCTGTTTTGTTGCTGCAGTTAGGATCATATAATCTGGAATCATTAATTAGATCTTTTTTTCTTATAATTATTTTTAATATATTTCTGCATTTAATGATATGAAGAAGAGGAAAAGGGAGGTAAACTGGACTGTGTTAATAGCTTAAATGTTTTTAATTAAAAAAAAATAATAACATGAGAACAAGAGAGTGGGTGTTCTCTTTTGGTGCTCGATGCCCAAAGATTATAAAGTTGACTTATTTTTAACAGAACTTTTAAAGTCAGCTGGACAATCTTTTTTGACTCTTCTATTTCCTTTGGGTGCAGAAATCGATTCCACAAACGTCAAATGCAGACCACCACCACCACCGGCAGCGGCCCATCAGGGCTTCACCAGAGCCACCACCACTGCGCCCATCCAAGAGAAAGTCTGATCACAACCACCATGATCGTGACCGTGACTATGACCATGATCATGAGCGAGATCGCGATCGACACCACAATCATCACCACCACCACCGTTCAGAATCCTCTTCGAAGCCCTCCTCTGAAACTGCCATCAAAGCTTCTTCAACAACAATGACAGCATCGGACAAAAAGTCAAAGGCGAGTGTGTTTTCTCGCATCAGTTTCCCTGAACAAGAAGCCATCAATGCTGCTAAGAAACGAAAGATGTCTTCTTCTTCAGCAACAACAGAAGCAGTCCCTTCTGCCCATCACAAGTCATCATCAAATGGGTATTATGATGGTTACAAGTCATCATCTACTGCCAAAGCAATAAAGAGTAGCAGTGCTGCTGCTTTGGACTATGAGTCAAGTGACGAAGACAGACATTTCAAGAGGAAGCCTTCAAGATATGAGCCATCGCCACCGCCACCAACCGAGTGGGAAGAGGAGCCTCGACATTCAAGAGGCTCAGGCTCAGGCTCTAGGGAACGAGAAAGAGAACGTAAACATAGATAGAATTAAAGTTTGATAGCCAGAGATGAAGATTTTGACCTGATAGTAGAGTCTACAATGCTGCTCTGTTTTCTCTCTTCTGCTAAAAAAAATTCAGTTCTTCAGAGTTTTCTGAGAGTAACTAGAGTGTACATGAAACGTCCCACCAATAAATGAGGATTAATTTCATGAAGAGATGACAGTCGAAGTGTGACTATTTCATTAATTTTATGATAAATTTCATCTTCCTTCTTCAAGTTATTTTTTATAATGCTGTGTTTGTAGTTATTTTTGCTTTATATATTCAGATTCATAATTGGCTTATCAGGCTTTTGATAAGTAATGTTTCCAGTTTCCACTACCACACGGAGTGGTGGGGTTGTACAGATTGTTTAAAATTTTGTCCAAATAATGTGATAAGTTGATTTATAGTAATCTTTTTTATTATAAGATTATAATCATTATATGGCTTCCCACAATTCATTGTCCAAATGATCTTCGTTTCTTTAAATACACGAGAGTAAAATTCAAATGGTTGGAAATATTAAACGAACAAAAATATGTTCAACTAACATAATCAACTTTATCAATCATTAAGACATTCTTATCTACAGGACTACAACTGCACTTCATTTTCTTACTTCATGTCTGTGATTTGCTTTGATCCGACCTTGGGCCGGTAGCTTTGCTATTACACTATTTTGGAATTTGAGAAGAGGGGTATCACACAAAACCGTAACCTCTTAATTGCATATGTGAAGAGCTTACCACTGAACCAACCTCATTTTATCTATCGGTAACTTTGCTAATAAATAGTTGCTAAAATACAATTATTGCTTTATAAAACACACCCACCAAATTTTTGATTAAAAAATTTGTACGGAACAACCTTTTACCATCTATATCTCATCAAACTAAGTAAATATCTCTTGGTTGTGGAATAAGTAAATATCAAACTGGGCATGTAAATTGCTAAATCTCGGCTTGTATTCTTCTAGGTAATATAAGTTACATATTAAAAAAAAAACCTGAAAATTACAATCTCATACATATATAATTTCAACAACCTCAAATTACTAAAATCTTATGATATTTATCCATTGATTCCATTCCAACAATCACTGGCATAACTTCATAAGCAAGACAGCACAAAACTAAGACAACCAAAAGCCAAATTCCAGTACATTGCACTTCAACAATATGATCTAGTATTAACATATCAACAGGCTATTCTGATATATCACCCAGATAAGCCATGACATATTAACTTGAACAACCGTCAACAATGAAGTACATCCTACAAAGGGAAATTATTTCTTCTAATATATGAGCAAAGAGAATAGGTTAAATGCCAAGAATCTTGAAGCCGACTTGAAATCTACGGTCACTGGCCTATGATTCTATGAAGCCTGCATTCGGTGCTCTGAGCAGAAATACGCTGCAGAGAACAAAGAAATAAATGAGTAAAAGCAAATGTTAATAATACGACATAATCCAACATTCATAAGTCTCAACACAAACATAACGGAGGAGTATTCAACTGACTTTTCAAATTTTCATATGTTACCATGTACGGCATAATAGATAAAAGACTTGAATAGCTAAGTAGTTTACCAATCATTCCATCATTTTGAGGAATGGACTTCTTGTAGGAACTTCCACTTCATTCAAGGGTTCTACCATGAATTAAAAAGAAAGACCCTGAACGACTCTCCCCACTTGTGCCCAAACCCATAAAGAATCTCAGTAAATACAACTAAAATGGTTAGAGCTCCCATGTAAACAAGAAGCTGTGCAATAGCTACCAAGCAGTATAGAATAAGTACGTACAAACAACAGTCCACCAATATGCCTGTGACCATCGAATCAACTATGAATAATGGAGGAAAAGAGAAGAAAAAATCCCATTTACAAATCGAAGCTCTTATGAGCTTCAGAAACCAAATCAAGTCCTCTCAATGCCTCACCTCTCATCACAATATTTGGTTCCTCCTAAATGGAAAACAAATTAACTTTGACCTGTTATCCCATATGTATCACTCATAACAGCAACCGACATACCAAACAAGTTTGAATCACGCATGAAACAATTGACAGTTACCTAAAATGCATTGTTTAACAGTTATGTTAAGAACCCCAATGAGAAACACTTATAATAATTAACCTTTGGTAATTGATACAACATTAATCATCTTGTTTCCAACAATTACATTAAGTCATGAGCTAACAAAAACCTCGACAATTACACATTATCCTAATACCCTAATTTCCTCCAACAGTTAAACCGAACAAGTTGTAATTGTAGTTTCTCATTGAAAACCATTAGAGTTCACTGGAATTCAATAATTCGATCTATGCTAGCAATATCAGCTTTCGTGTTCAGATAGCAGATATCCAATACATGCTAAAAGGGACTAGCTCTATTGGTCATAGACCCAAAAAATAAAATAAAATCAATAAGTTGGAGGGCCTGGCCTGCTATGGCCTCAGACCTTTTTACTCTCGAATTTCTCACTGTGTTGTTGCTAGAAGAACTGATTCTTTGTGAAGTTGTATCATTTTTTATGTACACCCCAATTTAAAATCTCAACATTTCACATACACATTATAGCAAACTCAAAATTCCTTTACATTCACTCCAAAAACACTATCAAAATGGGCAACATTACCTCAATTTTGGGCGGGAATCATCCCGGTACTTCGCGCATAAGCGAAAATACCTCCAGCCCGAATGACAGGTCCCGCATCACCAATAGGCTTCAACTTGTACTCCTTCCCAGTAGTGTGATTGATCAAACGGCTCTCGTCCATCTCAATCGTCACCACATCACCCGTATTACACTCATCACACAGCCTCCCCTCCGATTCCAACGGATAGATTTCCCCAGTCGCCACCGAATTCCTGAAGAATATCCTCGCGTAACTCTCCGCAACCACCGTCGCCACTCCTGATGCCCCTAACGCCACCGGCGCGTGCTCGCGGGAGGATCCGCACCCGAAGTTTTCCCCGGCGATAACAATTTTGTATTTGGTTTTCATTTCGTTTTGGTCAATGAAGCGCGTGGTGTAGTTCGCAGGGAGGCCGATTAAAGCGTATGAACCGAGTTTTTCGTATTCATCAGGCTTGGATGGGACCAAGGTGAGGTACTCGGCGGGGATTATTTGGTCGGTGTCGATGTTGTCGCCGACCACATAACAAAGGCCATGAAAGGTCGAGCCGGCTTCACTTGTGGAACCCGAATCGACTGAAGTAGCGCGTGGAACAACAGAGATGGCTCGAGAGGACGTGATAGCGGCGGCGGCGGCGCGTGAAGTAGTGACTGGGAATTTGATAGAGTTAGGAAGAACTCCGAGAAAGTTTTTGGTTTTGGGAATAGGAGAGGGAGTGAGGATTGAATTGTTAGAGAGAGAGATTGAAGCAGCCGCCATTTTTTGTCAATGAAGAAGTAGAAGAAATGAAGTGTTGTCTTGGAGAGCATTCAGCATATACAACCAAGTTAAAGTGTACAACTTTTGGGCGTTTTTTTGGGCTTGTGATGGAGGCCCAAGCCCAATAAGAGTCCATATTTTTATTAAAACGACATCGTTGGAGTAGAGAGCTGATTTAGGGCATAGAAGCAAATGGACGGCCCAGATTTGAAGATGGTCTAGTCACTCTACCTTTATAAAGGATTAGGTTTCTTCTCAAACCCTGGTTCTCTCTCTCTCTCTCTTTGTAGGCGAAAACCCTAATCTCACACTGCGCAGCTCACCGCTGATCCAATGGGTACTCTTTTCATTTTGAGTTTTTTGTTTTTATTATTGCTTTTTTTCCTGGGTTTACTGGGCATTGTGTGTTTGTTTATACATTTTGCATCTAAAATGTATTTTTTTGCTGTACAATTTCATAGATTTAGTTAGTGAAATATGATTGATTGGTTATTGGGGTTGTAATTGTAAACAGGGGCTTACAAGTACGTGTCGGAGCTATGGAGAAAGAAACAATCCGATGTGATGAGGTTCCTGCAGAGGGTGAGGTGTTGGGAGTATCGTCAGCATCCTTCTATTGTTCGGGTCACACATCCCACTCGACCCGACAGAGCTCGTATCCTGGGTTACAAGGCCAAGCAGGTATTTTTCTTCTTTATTTTATCATATTTTGTTGTTATGTGTTTGTTTGAATTCTATGTTGATTTGCTTGAACCTGTGAGTGCCATATTTGTCTAAGCCCAATTTTAGCGAACTACTTAAGTAGATTAGATTGGTATAATACTTGGCCATGTAGGGTCTAGCATTTCACTTTGTCTTTGCTGTTTTATATTGGTTAGAAGTTTGTGGACAATCATGAAATAAGAAATCATGAATTATTTATGATTGATTTCAATCTTGCTCTGGTTAAGCGGTGCCCTGATGCGGGGTGCATACTTCCTGAGACCAGCTATAGTAGACCAATAATAAATACCAAGTGGGTTCTTTTATCTTGAATTTAATTCACTGTTGTCTCAATCCCCTTTTTGTTTTCTTTTTCCATTTCTGTGTATTCACACCTCCAAATTCCAATATATACCTAGTTATTAATACATTTGGCTTACGTTTTTTTTTCTTTGTTGGCTAATACTTGATTTGTTGAGACTGCATATGGGGTTTTAGTTCATCTTTCCTGTTGTGATCCCTCCTCCATCTCTCTTGCCCTTTGTAGCCTTTGGACTTGATTTTCACCTGTTCTTCATTATTATCATTCCTGGATGTTCTGTTGAGAACCATGAATCAGTTTTGTTTTGTTTGAACGCTTGACAACAATGGTTAAATTGTTTTGTAGGGTTATGTTGTTTACCGTGTCCGGGTCAGGCGTGGTGGTCGCAAGAGGCCTGTTCCCAAGGGTATTGTGTATGGTAAGCCTACAAACCAGGGTGTCACCCAACTGAAGTTTCAGAGGAGCAAGAGGTCAGTTGCAGAGGAGCGTGCTGGTAGGAAGTTGGGAGGTCTCAGGGTTCTCAATTCTTACTGGCTCAATGAGGTATGCATACTAAATTTTGTACTTGAAAAACATTAAGTTCTTAGCATGCTTATCCTTCGTGTTTGTATTTGCCATACCATACCTCTCATTTTATTCTCATCTGTAATTCTTCTTTTATACAGGATTCAACCTACAAGTATTTTGAGGTGATCTTGGTCGATACCGCTCACAGTGCCATCAGGAATGATCCCAGAATCAATTGGCTCTGCAATCCTGTCCACAAGCACAGGGAGCTCCGCGGTCTCACTTCTGCTGGAAAGAAGTACAGAGGTCTGCGTGGAAAGGGACACTCGCACCACAAGGCCCGTCCTTCTCGCAGGGCTACCTGGAAGAGAAACAATACTCTTTCCCTTCGTCGCTACCGTTAATCTTTTTGATGTGCTTGATATATTTTTGTCAGTGCTGTCTGGATTTTGTCTGGAGAACGTAGTAGTTGCCATTATGAGTTATTTTCAGAGATTGAAATATTCAGAACATATTGCCTATCAAAGCCTTACATTATAAATTACGATATCTGAGTTCCTGCAATGAATTAATTGTTTCCGAATTCTGGAAATTCTTGATTTTCAGTTAGTATTTGCTTCACAAATAGCTTTATTTTTGTTACTGATCTGGTGTTTTAATCCCTCTATAATATGATGCCCTAGGTGGTCGTCAATATAATCTCATGTCATGCCTTCAAGGCATAAACATTTGTCTGTTCACTTGGAAAGTTACCATTTATTGTTTATCATTTTCATCCTACAGGGTGTTCAGGGTTTTTTTTTATTTTTTTTATTTTGTCTGAGTGTGCATTATTATACTTTCTCTCAGTCAATACTTATTTAACAATTTCACAAATTATCATTCGAGTAGGACATTAAACTCTTTTTTCAAGATGTGGCTGGAAAATGAAATTTTATGATCATGACTGAAGGACTCGATCGCCAAATGTAGCAGAACTATCGAGGAAAACGAATCAACTGAGAAGTTGGGAATTTTCCCTTCATTTCCTTTTCTTGTATTTCCTGTTAACACGATTGCTTCAATATGCAACCCAATTGTGTATCATACTATCATCTCACGAACTGCACCGATCAAACCATTTCACAATTCAGTGAGAACTCTGTCGAGGAAATATTGGACAAGCAAACTTCAGAGCCTTCCATTAATGTAACTCTCTTTGAGATTCTGCAATGCTTGTCGGATTGACTCCTCATCTTGGTTGGAATATTTTAAGCATAGAAGCCGTTGAGCAATACGGTAGGTCATCTGAATTTGGTTATGCTGCAGACAGTTTACCTCCATTCGCTGAACCTCCTGTACAAGAACAGAATTACTGTCAAGCTAACATAGTTAATGAACAAGTGATGAATTTGATTTTGATCTTGTACAGGTTATCTGCTCTGCTCCAAGTGACGGTAGACTTGTTCTTCCAATTTATGTATAACATTTGTGAATCATCAATCAGGAATCGCAAAGTAACAATCGACATAGAAATCGTACGTTGCTCGATAGAAATTACCGAAATTACCTTTTCAGTGATCCTTGTGGTGATATTTCTGGCTGTTTCAATCACTGAGCTTGGTAACCCTGCCACTTGTGCTAATAAAAGGCCATAGTGTGGGACGTGTCTTGGTCCTTCCATGAGTTGGAACTGGATTCATAAAATCACTCAGTCAGTAGCAGCAGCAGCAGTCGAAATTCAAAAATTGAAGTGAATTAAGACCGAGAAATGCCACCTTGAAATCTAAACGGTTGTTTCTTAGATCAACATAGAAGTGAAGAATTTTCACATTTGGATAGATGGTTGCTAATTCTGTAAGGTTCTCCATATGTGTGGCGAATATTGTATACCTGATGAATTTCAGATCATATATATTAGTCTATGCAGTTCGTTTAGTTTGTGGGACTTGCAAATGTAAAGAAGATAAGAACAAAAACAAAGGGGGCCTTATGAGATGAGTAATAAGACTCCTCTGGTTTTCACCTATCAAAACTCGAAGAAAAATTAATAAGTACATCTCCGGCACCAAAACAGCTTCTAATATGGATAAATATACAATAGTAGGAAAGTTACATTACTATAAGTACACATACATGTGTTTGTGTGTGTGCATATACCGTATGTATGTTATAGTGTCTGTCCATCTTATGATAACATAAACCATATTTTAGCTTTCTCTGAACCAGAATTTATATGCATTTCATTTTGTGTAACAAATTAAAGGGCAAGTCAGAAAGTGATTACGCTTTGAGTGATAAAAGATGCTCACAGCAGCTCCATGCAATTGCAAATCCATCAGAGGAAGAAGTAGCCCTCCCAAGCTCATCCATCACAATCAGACTCCTGTACCCCATGAAAAATATTAATAGAAACTATCACGTATTCTGAGTATTTCGAAACATCATCAGGTGTCTTTTACCTTTGGGAGATATTCTGCATGATAAAAGCAGTCTCTTTCATCTCTGTCATGAACTGTAACACAAAAGTAACCAAATAACAACAGTTTCTATCAAAACCAAGCACCAAATAAGATGTGTTTAAATGTTTTAAGTTAATGAGAGAAAGAGAGAGCATTCCATGTGTTTCCATACACATTTTGAGCAGATATTTCTCTCCTTAAAGCTATTCGTTATCCTATCTTTACCAAAACCTACAGATGCTATATACAAGGGAAGCAATGTTGAGGAAATTCAGCCACTCCAGAGATATTTCCATGATATAGTCCTAGTTTTTGAGATCACATTGAACATATTCATCATAAGTCTTATTTCCATTCTCAACAACCTCATGTCGAAACCTATCATCTAGCCTGTTATGCCCTAGATATATTTTACTCTACTGAACCACCTTAATCATTTCTAAACAAATCCTGATTTATATTATTTGTATACTTCCAAACAACTCACGAAACGATAATTAAGAAAGATCAGAAATATCCCATTAGAAATAATACTTATGTGCATCCTGTCCAGAGTATAATTTATAGTTGTAAGACTTTGTTCCAAAAACAGTCATCCAATGAAAGAAGCTAAAAACTGCTGAGTCAAGAAAGCTCGATCCACTCATGTTTTTGACATCATGAAGAAAACATTGGTTAACGTAATATTATGAGTAACTTGATTGTGTAGTGACAGAACAGCTGGGAAGTACTTTATGCATGTCTACAAAAGACTTGATAAGGAATAATTACCAAACTGACACTAATGGAACTTCTAAAAAGCAATTAAAGCAAAATATTTGAAGAAAAAAAAACCATTGCATCTATGAAACAATGTTTTTATCTTTTGTCTTCATTTGCAGTTGGAGGAGAGGTAATATATTAGAGAACAAGAAATAAAAGTTTGTGACAGCAGAGTTTGGAAATCATACTGTACTAGAGTTGGATTCAAGATTATCCACGGTACCCATCCTTGTAAATATACGATCAACTACTCTTATAGCTGAGAAATGAGCAGGAACATAACAACCAATCTGCGCAAGAATAACCATGAGACAGACTTGTTGTAGATAAGTGCTCTTTCCACTCCTGAAAGAAACAATGCATAGTATCAAACACAAGCAAAATGAAGACTTAAAATCAGAACATTTTTATATATGTTTATAATCAGATACTGGTCAAAAAATTATCAATCACACACCTAGATGGCAGGGCTTTGTGATTAAGAAAAGTAGCTGAGATTTACATCCAGCCAGTACCTATAAGATTCATGCCCCTCCTGGACGCTTAAGACATGACCCCACTTTTCAGAGGTAAATGCAGAATTTTACCCTCTGCTTTTGCACTAAACAGTATATTTATCTTGAACTACTTTGCTACAATGCTTTTTGCAATAATATTCTCAAACTCTAGTCGGTTCTATTATCATGACCATATTCAAAAGAGTTTCCTTTTTCGATCCAATTTCTCTTTATGTTTAAAGTATGAACCTGCCAAATTGCAATTTGTAAAGCACCAAATGATGGAAATTTACAGCATAATCGAGGGCATTCCCATCATTAGATTAGTTCACATTCTGATCAATGTTCAGACTATGAAGTGGATATACCAAAAGGGAAAAAAACATGATATCCCAGCAGTCCTAGGTAATGTTTCATTTGTGCTACTTAGTTATGAGTTATGACAATTTACATTAATAAGTGGTGACGAATTTAGGTGACAGGTACTTGTTTGTCAGCTGCTGACATTCCCAAGGTGTAATGCATGTAGAAGTGTATTTGTGGACTTTTTTTTAATCTCTTTAATAATTAAATGCCATCTTGGTATGCATACCTGCATACATATTCCAGTAACTCAAAATAGAAAAAACACAGTGCATCAAATGACTCAAAAAGCATGCTAGGTGCAAATCTCATACATGTTAGGACCCGTGACAATCAACATGTTTGTTGCTTCTGAAATAAAGATATTGTTGGGCTGCAAAGAAATAGTTAATCAACATATTAGGGGACATAAGATTTTCAGCAAAAATAAAGAGATAGTTGCAGATAAGCAATCAAATACAAAAACTTAAAAATAAAAAATAAAAAACATACGATAAAGTCATTATGTATGCTTTCTAGGATAGGGTGCCTTCCAGCATCGATTGCAAGTGGGCCATTTTCTGCCAGTAGCATGATATAATCAAGCATTCACCTCAGTGAAGGGCAGAGTAATATATACAGGAAAATAAATACAAACCCGTAAATTTTGGCCGAGTATAACGGTCCACAGGCTTAGTTGATATTGTATTGGCAAATGAATTAACAATCATATCTAAGAGACACAAGACCTCCGCAAGCAGAGTGAGCACTGAGACATCCTCCCGTATGGCATCTACAAGTGCTGCATATTGAATAAAATCATCATAAGTATTCAGTGAATTCTTGCAACAGCTTATAAGAATATTACAAATTCACATGAGAATAGTTGATATCCATAAAGTCTAACAAAAATCAAAATAAGTGATTTTGAAGATATAATATTAACAAGGGACTATAAAGAATTTGCCATTCTAGATCTTAAAATTTTATAACCATAGTATCACAAAAGTTATGCATTAAAAAATATCAGAGACTGATCAACATGAAAAACTTCTGTCGTGGGTGAAATAGCTAACAAAAGATTGTTTTCAAACCCCTCATCATTCTATCATTAACCATTATCAACCAGCCCACTTATCTCCTCTCAACCCCAAAAAGGTAGATGAAGAAACAAATGCCAGCCAAGTTTGGTAGCTAACTCCATTTACCCAAGTTAACTCACTAGAAGCATCCAACAACTAAACTCTATATGATAAAAGCTGACCATTTTTTATGTTGGTTAACTTAGCATGTCCATCGCATGGTAAAGTGTTGCTTAATATGATAAGATCTAGATTTCAAGAATCCAAGAGCATCCAAAAATATAGCACTTCACTTAGTGTAAACAGATTTTTCCATCAGTGATTAATGGATGTAATTGTGCCAGCATGTAATGTGCTCAATAAGTCTATCACAACCTTCCAGGCAAACTTCTGTTCGTATATAGCACTCGCCAGCTGCAGACTTATTTCTGACATTCAGCTGCATTTATGCAATAGAGTAAAAAGCGTGAAGATCCTTCTGAGACCTAGAAAGATTAAATTGATGCAATTAATACATATATGGTCTCAGTCACAGGTAACATTTAAATTCTACTAGTTGACTACTTGACTGCAGCCATATGTAGAAACATCACCTGTTGCTATTAATTCTCTTTATGATCAACATCCTAATCTTTATTAATCGAAAGCTAAAATCGATCAATTTTACCAAGAATTTTTTTCAAAAACAAAAAGGAAAGCAGCAATCACCTTAGACAGCCATTATGTACAAACACTGTCAAATTAGATAATTAAAGAACTTAATGACATGTAGCATTGTAATTGCATGCAAACCAAACATTATCATTTAAGTTGGTGTCCTTGGACAGTAATTTCATTTACTAATGTGTTTTTCCCCATGACTTTCAAGGTTGCAACCAATGCAATTTTATTGGTAAATCACCGGATTATGACCTAAGTTCATTCCATAAAATGTAAAACAATACACATGGAACCCTAATTTAAGCATCAAATATTTATATAAAATCATAAGTAGATATTACAGTCATCATCACCTCAGTAAACCAATTACATATGTAAATTTCATATATGATCATCAACCAATATCAAATGCATAAATATGGAATTTGTTCAAATGATGATAAAACTTACTGAAGCAAGTTCCAAAGTTGAGCAATGTATATTATTCCCATGTTTAACAACCTGTTTAATGTCTCAAAAGCATATAAAAATCAGAAATAATTAGTGAGGAGAGGTTCATATATATTGAGTAGATAAGAAATATATTAGTTTATAACCTGAATGAACTTGTTAGGAAGCTTTCCCTGGACGTCTTTCTGTGGAATGCTGAAGTAAAAGCCTTGTCTATTGTTGAAAGGGAGCTTCAAATTTGGCATCTTGAAATCTTCACGATACTTGGTTGCAAGACTGTGTATAGCTGTCGTTCAATTTTCAATGGCTTTTAGATTGGCATAATATCACATCCCATAGGGAAAATAGACAGCAAAACAACAAAACAATAAACAAAAGAAGGAATTGATGGTAATAAAAGTATAAAAAGAACTTGGAAAAAAAGATGAACTTAGCTAGTAGGAATACCTTCACTGGTATCACAAAATGATCTTCGTGCAATATCCAAAAGACCATCGATTCCAGCCTTAACAGCAAAACACTGCTGTGTCCGAGCAACAAAAGGAACCCGCGCATGAAGCACATCTTCATCAATTACCTCTCCGATTCTGATTAAATAGAGCTTATTCAGAAAACAAGTTTGAGTTGTTTATGTTTAACCAAGCTTGATATGTAAATGACAATACAGTTAACAAACACTATAAAACAACAAATAAGAAGGGTTTTGACTTTTGAGAATACTCTAAATATTTTTCACACAACATAAATTAATGTCATAATGGTATTGAATTCTCAGACTGCTAATCTCAATAAATAAATATCAAGTAGTTTAAGCTTTTATAGTATCAGACAATTCCATGATCATTTTCAAGCCCCACCAACCCCATCATCATCATCACGTAATTTTGATTTAACTTCTTTGAGTTGAGAACTCTTATTTTCTCCTCAGGTTCATCATACCTACTCTAAATTTCACGATGTTTAGGTGATGCAGTCACATACAGCTATACAAGTATAGTTTAAATCAATAATCTCAATCAAGCATGGTATCATCTGATGGACAATTAAACATAAACCCCCTCTTTCACTTAGGCTCAATGATGCAACAGAATAGAGCTTGATAGTGTATTTGGACTTTATTATTACTGTGTGACTGTGGACACTTGCCTGTTTTCTAAGAAAAAAACAATAGAGTATCCGAAAGACCGAAGATTGAAAGAAAAGATATATGAGGAAAACAAAAGAAATACTTTTAAAATGACAATTAGAGGAATCTTTATGGCCACAAAAGAGGCCTAACTTGTTAAAAGAATCTAAGGCAGGCATAAATAATGTATTTAGTATAATGTAGTGATCTTTTGTATAAAACTTTTAAGGTTTGCTCAAAGTTTCTGTTCTGAGGATAAATTGTTAGTGTTATCAAATTGCACACCTAGTTAGGAGAGAAATATTTTGTGTGGATTTTAGCCAACTAGAATGTTGAAACTTCAGAACAAGATCCACAGCTGTCTAAAATGTCTTAACTGTTAACCAGTAGCATCATATTTGCAGATAAAAGAGGAGCAAGTTTTCAACATACTTATTTCTAATGGAAGCATACTTCTCATTTTCACATATAGACTTGTGTATGTTTGCCAGAAGGAAACATTGTGAATCCTTAAGCACCTGAAACGTTTTAAAAACACAGAATTTGAAAACATGTTTGAGTTGGGTTAAAATCATTCAGTATATAGGAAAGCTAATCATTTAACCTTTGTGAGTAAAGGCAAGGCATCCAAGGCCGTTTTAAGTAGAATAATGCTTGATATCAACGTTTGGCTCTTTTTAGCATTATCAGTATCCAAGACCTTACTTGTAACTTTTTTCGGCTTGAAGCAGAAGTGACAAAGTACCCTATCTGAGAGTGGTAAATTCACTTTATATGGATGAAGCAAATGGGACATTCCCAAAAACTAAACAAAAGAATCTGCATTTTACTAGGTATTCATTTCATTCCTTTCTGCTTACCAGTCTCTTTTGGGAACTTACGCAGAACCTGAGAGAGTCCAAAGAATAGTTGTTCATTGCTCATCAGCTCATCCTGGAATCATTTATAGAAAAGACACTTTATGGTTTTAAAACAGATTTATTTGAACTGTGCTTGCATGATATTTATAACAATCTTATAAATAATATTCATTTTATTATATCTAAAACAAAGCAGCATTAATTCAAGTAGCAATGTGACTGTTCAATCACATCACACAGAATGATGGGTGCACGATAATTCATGGAAAAATAGCATATTGTCCATACATATGTATCTTTTCCCTGCTAGGTGAAGACAACAGATATGAAAAAACTTACACAGCGAACAGAGAATTCAAGGACAGTTGAAAATGGATTTGAAACAAAGAGCATCTTCCTGAATAGTTTATTATTTAATGTAGCTCCACCAAAAAAATCTGGAAAAGCCAAAGCACACTAACCAGGCAGTCCAGACGGGTGTTGATGGTTTCAATATCTTTCAAAGGCTGTAACAGATTAGCACGAAGTAGTCTAGTCCTGAGGAAGAAATCTCACAGAAAATCATATTATAAGGCAGGAAATAGTCAGCTGCTACTGCAAATTTGTGTTCTGTACTGCATTTCAACTTCTTACATTTTAATGTAAATTCAGCTTTCTCATTGTGTGAAGCTTTTGTTTTTATATTCCCACCCCACCCACCAACCCCCAAATATTTTATGTATCTATGTATGTACAAGTGTGTAAGGGAAAGAAAATGCTGAAGCAATAATTAGTGAAAAAAAAAAAATGTTAGGAGCAGTTGATGATATGGCATGCTGCATTGAACAACTTATCGATTTGTTCACATACCCTCCAATAGTTTTTGTTGTCTTGAGCATGTGGAACAGACTCCTTTTCTTGTTGCTTGTTCCCCAAAGAGCAGAATGAAGTGGTTCAACTATTTCCAAATTCTGTACGCTGTCATAAAAACTTGACTGTTACCAGAAACATTAGAAATAAAAATCAATTTTGACTTTAGATTTCTTGTATAGAAGTTATCTAATGAAGTATTACTTCTTCTGTACCAGAAAAATATTATTAAAATCTTACTTGTGTGATATACACAAGTATAATAGCAACTGAAGATTTCCCGAAGAGGAAGGTACCTAGTAGCATCGATATTCATGTGGTCAAATGATCCATTAAAAGTAACCTGAGAAGGTAAAGGTTAAAGTTCTCTACTGAAGAGATGGAGACTAACTACTGAACACAAGCAGATAAAAGTTCTTTGTGGAAGATAAAGCACAATCATACATCTGAGCCCATGGTTTGTAAGTACAAAATCTATACAGCTACTATTACATAAGTAACATATTATATTTGGATCATTTGTTTAAGAGTCTGATATATTAGTATAGAAAAGAATTTTGTTTGTTTAACACTTCCATCAAGAGACTCAATAACTTAAGCCAAATATTCAGCAAATGTTTGACCTGTCAAATAGAATTCTCCCACAAGAAAGTTCTCATAGTTAACAACAAGCTCCATACACTGTGACATAACATGCAGTCTATACAATAGTACAATACCCTGCTAACTACACAAATTGGGTGATAATAAATCCAAAGCAGTTGATCTCAGTACAATTAGTGAAAAAAACGTGCATTCAAACAGGTTGAGATATATGAGAAATGAGAAGAAGGATACTATAACCAGACAAAGAAGGAAAATAAAAGGGAAAAAGAGACTCGTAATGACTTATAAGCTTCCTAGTTGCAAATGCATAAGTTCTGACATTGAAACATACACTGTTAAAATATATGTTGTTATTAAGTTCATACAACTAACAGGTAGGGAAGGAACGGGCATAATAAAGAACTTACCGATAAAGAGTGGTTTGTAACAATGACCCCTTTCTCTGCTTCTACCCTGTGCATGAAGCTGAGACTTGAGTTTCAGAAGCAAAAATCAATCAACAACATTTAAACATTTTGTTACTTGAAACTTTTAGTTGCAAGACCTCTCTTTTTAGCACAATGAAATTGACGTCTTCCATGCAAGGCTATTTATACTTGCACTTGTGGACACCCACACAGACATGCGAATACACTTTTACACTTTCATTAGGGAAGAACTAGATTTACACTAAGTATTATTTTCTTGTCAAATATGTCAAAAAAATCAAGTTCTGATACCACTTTATAGTAGCTGCAGCAGCAGCCAAGCAGAGATAATACTGTTTGTAATAAGTATCCAAACCAAGTGCAGATGGCTCCTTGGCTGCCAAGTTTTTAATCAACACAGCACCCTGGAAGATTAATGACAAAAGCATTTACATCAATGATATACAACTGTCACCAATCCTCTAAAGCACCTCTGAAGCACAAGAATTGTTTAGTGTAACCTTCGTGTCATCAAAACAAGCGCGAGCCATTTCCGCCTGCATGAATTGGTCTTTCTTATTAGTTCAGTAAGCATGTTAATTTGTACACCAATAGAGACAAACACAGGCATACAATATCCAGTGCCCACACAAGGGAGAGAAAGGAGATACAAATTTCAAATTGCTAAGGTACACAACCTTCTTGACTGAAGCATAAAATCGATCCACCAGTTCTGATACCCCAACCATACCATCAGGTGCAAATTTGTTTGGAGAAACAATAATCACCATTGGATCATAAAAATGCAGCAGAGTTTTTGTATTCTGATATGAGCTGCTGGTTTCAATATACTGAGAAAGATGCAGTGTAGCTGACCTCAAGTCAAAAGCAGCTACACCAACCTGTCCAGACAATCCGTGTCAGTTAGGCATTCTGTACTTAAGTGGCAATCTAACTTACATCTGGAAGATCCACATAAAGACATGCAGGAAAAGATATTTCAGAAATATGAAAAAATTAGAGTCCTTCGAGGCTTTTATTAGTGTTTAACATCCAACTCAAGCAAAAGAAACAAGTGTATAGTTGATACTTGACATTTCTAAGTTTGTAGTATTGGAGCCACTGAATGGGAACAGAGTCTAGAGACCATGTTCTCTGATACTCAGAAAAGATAATTCTTTCTTTCTGAGAGGTCGCCAATTTTTAATTTCTTGGCAACGGACTCTATATTTTTTTGTTTCGATTCAAGACGACCACAGGGAAAAGGAAAAGGACTGAATTGAGAATGTAGCTTCTGGAATGAACATGGAACCATTATTCTAGAACTTGCAATTGACAGAATTGTCAATTTCATATATTGTCGATATCATATAATATTGTTAAAATTGATTTATCATTTCTGGAATAATCTACTGTCTAATTTTACACGAGTAAATACTAAAGACATGTGCATAGATTTAACTTCAAGGAAACAATTAAAACAATTAATTTAATTTTGAAAGGGGACAATTAGATACAATCGAAAAAACCTCCAACTTTATAAGTCATAAGATCTTAGCTAATGTTTAATCTTCAATCAATCAAGAACAATACATATTTAACACACAAGTTTGGAGTGTTAAACCATAGATAGCCGTTAATATTCGAAAATGCAAATTACAGCTGCTTTGTCTTCTATTTCTTTACCAATGGTTAAGTAAATGATTATCATTATAGACGTAAATCTAAGCCTAGATGTTGAAGAAAACTAAAGAGTTAAGCATTACAAACGGAATTAAAACACAGTCTCATTTCATTTAAGAAGAGAAAGGTACATCATGGAGGATCATCGGAGAGAGAAGTAGTTTCCAATGGAATGTAAAAAGAGCAAGAATTACACAGAATAATTGATTTCAATATGTTTGATTTCAAATTATAAATTAAGATCTCAATTCAGCTAAGCATTATAAGGATGCAGACTTATTTTGAGCGAAGATTGTTGTTCGTGTCAAATAAAAGAAAATATATATATTTTCTTTTTTTGAATAAATTTCTTTTGTATTCTAGCTTTTCTCGGGAGCCAAACAGAAATCACCTCTTTAGCACGGTTCTCGATGAGACCGGTGACGAAGCTAGATCTCTCTCCTCCGTCCTCTTCCATTTTTTCGCTTCCACGACGATAGAGAGCGAGCTCAGAAAGTTCAAAATTCAAATACAAGTTATACAAATGCGCGCCAATTCGTTGGTTCTTTGGGTGAGCGCATGATTGAAGAGAATGAGAATGTGGGCAGGGATTACGCTAAAAGTAAGGGCAATCGCGGATGTGGCTGTCCACGTCAGCACTAAACCCCTGTCGTCCTTGGCACATCAGCAAGGGATCCCTGACGTGTCCGGTCACGTCATCAGGTATCGCTTAAGTTATTTTTTATTTTATTTACTAGTTTAGCATCTCTCTCAAATATGAAGCACTTTGTTATTAAAAAAAAAAAAAAAAAAAAAGGACTAATTGGCACTGATGACCCCTAAACTCTTCCTAAATATACACTATACCCCCTATACTTTTTTTTTCACCACTAAACCCTTTGAACTCTCACAAATTGGTAAATGCCGACTGTAAATGCCCTCTCACAGACAGCCAAAAAACCAAGTGTTTGCCAAAAAACGAGAGTTTAAGGGGTTTAGTAGCGAAAAAAAATATATATAGGAGACATAATGCATATTTTGGAAGAGTTTAGAGGATTTCAGTGCCAATTAGCCTAAAAAAAATAGTAGAAAAGAAAAAAAAATACATATTTCTATTTCCAATATAATTATCTAAGAAAATAAAAGTGTGTTTATGTTCGTTCAAACAATAACCATAGGATATTTGTCTCACCATCCCCTTCTTGGGCAGTAATTATTTTGATAGAAAATAATGAAAAATACTGATTAAAATTTCTAGGAAAGTTTTTTAAATCCATATTTAGGTTACATAATTATATTTGAGGGTTTTTTTTATCTCACTATTTATCGTCAAGAAATTTTACCCAAATGTATAATACCATCGAAGATGATCTAAGTTTTAAATTTTAGATAATTATAAATTGGAAAATCAATTTATTTATTTTTGTAGGGTTTTGGTTTTTAGCACAATTAGATCATCTAGAATGGCCTAAAGATTTTTTTTGCAAGCACATCAAAAAAAGAGAAAGTTTAATAATGTTTAATCATCATTATATAATCCATTACAGAAGTATGGTTATTAAATGGGCAAGGAGAGTTGGTTTTGATTAGGCTGAGAATTATGAAAATGCTACACATGTAGAGTGTGTCAACAAACTGAACAAAGGATGAAGGAGGACATCAATATACAACAATAATAACAACCAACATTGTCGTCACTTTTGTTAAGCTCATGAAGAAGCTGTATAATTAATTAAGAGCTTTGCTACATACCACCGGGGTTGTGGCACCACCGCGGCCCCGTAGTAGAAAAAAATGAAAAAACATGTGGGACCCATAAATACATGGGGCCCGTGTGTTTTTTTTTTTTTTTTTCCACTACGGGGCCACGGCGGTACCACGACCCCGGTTGTATATATTCTTTCTCATTAATTATTGAGAAAGAATATATACAACCAGGGTCACGGCACCGCTACAGCCCCGTAGTGGAAAAAAGGAAAGAAAAAACATGTGGGTCCCACATGTTTTTTCATTTGTTTCCACTACGGGGCCGTGGCGGTGCTGCAACCCCAGTTGTACATAGCAAAACTCTTAATTATATATGTTCATTTACGACTTCCTCAATAGTAACAAACCGGCCTTTCTCAATAGAAACCTGTGCGGCAACACCAATAGCAACTGAAATCAAACCGTCCTGCAAATTCACTGCAAGAGCTTGAACACCTTTAGCTCTAATTGCGGACAAGAAGTTTAGGTGTTCCAAATAGCTAGAACCATGATGAAGACCATCGTATCTGAAAAAATGAATTGATTTCTGTTTAGACTTGAATTAAAACAAGTGCATGCATATGTTATGTGAAACAGTCAAAACTAAGAGAAAGCAACTCACTTTATTCGGTCGTCTTCAGCTTTTATCGTTTGTACACCATCTCTTCCGGCCACTCGACGGCCACAGCGCACGATACTTTCAGGAACAAAGGCCTCCCCCTGTTAGAAACTCATAATTTGATTTAATCGAGAGTTTTATAAGACCCGCCATTCATATACACAAGCATCTGAGGCCATAGTTATTTTATTCAAGAGAGAAATTGTACCTTTCCAATGTCACCAACTACAGATATTTCTTGCTCATTCTTACTCCCTTCCGCAAACATGCAAAGGTCAAGCATCCCTCGAGAACCATTTTCAAACTCAACAATGACATAAGCATTGTCGATAATGTCTGGCACCTGAGCCATTACCAAAATTAAGGAATAAAAATTTATGAAACTCAAATAACATACACAGAGTGACAGACACACTAGGATAGGATTTTAGGCTCAATAGTTTGCTCAAGAACTTGTGTTCGTCATTTTTTATTATTAGTTTTTGCCTTGATTAAATGTATATCAGTATATGATGCTTGTTTCCTACCAGATAATAATCACCCCAGAAACTGACATGGCTAAACTATTATCCCAACTTTTTGGAGGCACATCAACAGTATGGTCTCTTTATTATATAATCAAATTTCTGTCAACGCAAAGTTACCTTTCCATCATATATCTCATCTTTGTGATTGACATCCATAGCTCCAGAGGCCATCACACGTACAGGATTTGAACCTGCAAAGAGCCTCATCAGATCAAAGAAATGGCAGCACTTCTCCACCAGAGTACCTCCTGTGTTAGCATTGAAGCGATTCCAATTGTGGACCTAGAATTGATACGGATCAATAAGACAAAAAAGTTAAAATAGAACATAAACTTGAGTCTGCATAATATACCTTAACCAAGAAAGGAAATCGATGTTCTCGGATAGCCACCATCTTCACTTGTCCAATAGTTCCACTCTGAACTAATTGTATCAGTTTAGCAACAGGTGGCATGTATCGATACTCCAATCCAACTTGTACTAATATATCCGGCCTCTTCCTAGCAGCATCTACAACCTAATTCCACAATAAGCTTAAAATCAGTATACCAAAGAGGGCTGTAAATGAAATCCTGCCGCCACATGCATAGAGTAGTATTCTTTCCGTTCAACATTTAATAATCCCTTTTCTATCTTCTTTGATTCAGTTTATCTCGAGATGTCTTCTTAAGTAATTGTGTCTGAAAATTATTCACATTTTCATAGAAGTGTTACTAAGGATGTGATGCTTTTAAAACAAAAATTCAACAAATGGGGTTTAAGGATTGTCAAAATTCTTATCAAAGTAAAAGAAAAAAATGTCATGACTGTAATTATTAAAATGTTGGAATCATGAAAGACAATGTCATATATTATATACTCACAAACACAAGAAATTTAAACAATAAGGTGCACAACAGCCTGATCATATCAAGAATTCTTCAATTATATACCACATCAGTGCTGTAGTTATTACAACATCACCTATTTGACAGCAAAAAAAAATAACATTTATTGGCCTGCTTTGTTTATTAACCAAACTATGATATCTCCAATTCCATATCCAAGCTATCTAACTATGATACATATAAATTAACAACACCAACCTTTTTGCAGTCGGCGACAGTGGTGCACAAGGGCTTCTCCACCAGCACATGATGTGGTTTTGGGTGGTGGATAATATCCATCAGGATCTGGTAATGAGTCATGTTTGGACTCGACACAACCACAACATCGCAAAGCCCACTGTCCAGCAGCTCTTGATGCCCTGAAAATACCTTTTATAAAATTGCTATCATTTGTTTGAATTGAGGCACAGTTTTGTTGAAGTAATTAAATTTGCAAATAGACAGACAACAATAGCATACATACCTCTAAAGGCCAATCAAAGGAGCGTGCTAGTTCTAGGGCGAGTTGCTGAGAGGGAACGTGAGGGTCGGCTATGGAGACGACAGCGACGGCTTCGCTGCGAAGATGGTGCAAATTGATGAGGTGTTCTCTTCCCATCATCCCCACACCTATGATTCCGTACTTCACTGTACCTAATATAGCAGCCATGATCGACGATTTTTGCTGTGCTCTCTCACTCTCGAAAGCTTAACTTTACTGCAAGTTCCACTGATTTATCACCTCTTGTTTAGCTTCTGTTGCTAGCCAGATAATGTGTAAATTTGAATTGACAGGAGGAAGTGAAACGTTCACCGATCACCAATTCACCATCATCTGATATAATCTAAGATGAGAGTGTAAAATATACCTTTTATATTTAAAATTTACTTCCTTAATTAACATTAAATTAATTGGACAAATTACAATAACTTACCCAAGTCTAGTCATAATAGCATAATATTCAATATTTCCAAAACTTTCACGAACACCCCTACCGTGTGGATGTGGTACGTCACTGGTACTGTGGTGGCCAAGGATGAAAATATTAAGGGATAATTACCCCGGTGGCCATCAACTTATGTCACCACTATCAAAATAGCCACTAGATGGGGAAATGGATGGAAAATTGTTATTTTTGGCAAATATTGTTACATTAATGGCAATTCCATCCAATTCCATCAAATAAGTGACATTTTGGTAAATATGAGAATGACATTAATTTATTTTAGATATTTTTTGGAAATCAATTTTTTCTTTTATTTTTTGAAACAAATAATTATATTTAGTGTGTACATATACATATATAGCATATCTCACACACACACACACACACACACACACACACACACACACACACACATATATATATATTTTTCTTTTCAACTTATCTTAAATATATTTTTTAGAATTTTTAGATTTTGTAACTTTAATCTTTTCAAAAAAGAATATATATATATATCTTTCAACTTATCTCCAATATGTTTTTTAGATTTTTTTGATTTTATAGCCTTAATCTTCTCAAAAAAGAATATATATATATATATATATATTTTTTCAACTTATCTCAAATATTTTTTAGAATTTTTAGATTTAGTAGCCTTAATCTTCTTTAAAAAGAAATACATATATGTACATATATATATATATATATATATATTGATTTCCAAAAACATCTAAATAAATTAATGTCATTCCCTTATTTACCAAAATGTCATTCATTGGATGGAATTGGATGGAAATGGATGGAATGGCCATTAGTGTAACAATGTTTACCAAAAATGACCATTTTTCATCCATTTCCCCATTTGGTGGCCATTTTGATAATGGTGGCAAAAGTTGATGGCCACCGGGGTAATTACCTCAAATATTAATATCGACGGATATATCGGTATTACGATTTAGTGGAAATATTGATGGATATATCGATATTGACGTAAAATTTACGAAAATTTGGCTAAAAACTTTAAACTTTTTTAATGAAACTTTAAAAAATATTAAAATAATCAATAACCAATAATCTAACAACAAATATATATTTGTTTCAAAGACATAATATCTAAGAGCATCTCCAATGCAAATATGCATTTTTGAGTTTCTAACTAGTGACACATTAGTATATATATTGAATATGGATCCACTTTGTAAACAAATTTTAAGAAATACATATTCTCATCTCCAATGCAATTATATAAAGGGGTTTTTACAATTTGGTCTCAATCTAATTGGGAAACATCACTTTTTTACTTATTAATTCAAAATACAACAAATTGGTCCTAATATAATTCAAAATACATCAAATTGGTCCTAATGTTAGTCAAACTAACGGTCAGCCTTTATAATATTAGTGGAAAGACGATTTTACCCTCTAATTAAATATCTCTCTCACGTGTTCAACATCTGACCAAACCCTAATAATTTTTTTTTCTCTATCTCTCTCACTCCATCATCAACCAATCCTCACCACCACCGATCCACACTGATCCACACCAATATCTTCGTCTTCAACCCACCAAATCCACACCAATATCTTCGTCTTCAACCCAGTTCGTCTTGAGGTGGAGTGACGACTTGCCACGACGACGGCGTGCAATGACGACACGGAGGTGGAGCGACGAGGCCAAGAGGTGGAGCGATCAGAGTTTCTTGCCTTCAACGGTGGGTCTCTAATCCCAATCAAGCCGATCTCCTCCCAGCAGCCGCTGCGTCTTCCCAATCGAACCCAGTTTTGCTTCGATTTCTTTTCTGGGTCGAACCCAGCTGTGTGTTTGTGTGTGGGAGTGATGATGGTGGTGGTGTGTTGGTCCGATTCTGGGTTTTAGGTTTGGTAGGGATGATGATGGTGGTTAGGTTGTGCTTGGTGGTGGTTTGTGGGTTTTGTGTGATCAATTGGTTGAAGGTTCGATTGAAGGTTTAGTTGGGAAGGTGAAGAAGATGGTGGATTTGGTTGGGGTTTCTTTTGGGTTGGGGTTTCAGCACCGATTACAATTTTTTTTAGGTGATGGTGGTTTTGAAGATGATGGACGAAGATGGTGGTTTTGTTCAAATTTTTTTTTTCTAGATCTAGTTTTGTTAAAAAATAATTTCTAGAACTTGTTTTATTAAAAAAAAAAAATGATGGGAGATTTTTGGTTTAATTTCTGGGTTTGGGGGTGATGGTGAGATCTAGTTCAATTTTTTTTTTCAGATTGGAACTGTTGTATTTGGCATTTATGATGTTGGGTGATGAGGTTTGGGTACTGGTGGGGTGGTAATGGTGGTGGTGTATAGGAGATGGTAGGGAGTTGGGTGAAGATGATGAACTGATCATTTTTCTAGGAATTTTTTTGATTGATTTTGTTCTTTGTTCTTTGTTCTTTGATGGAGATCCAATCTGGATCTCCACCAAAATCAAAGTTTGAATTTAATTTTTTTTTTTAATTTTATTATTATTTTATTTCTATTTTTTAATTGGAAACAGATGCAATGACTTTTCTACCCTCCTAAACGTTAGTTGACCGTTAGTTTGACTAACCTTAAGACCAATTTGATGTATTTTGAATTATATTAGGACCAATTTGTTGTATTTTGAATTAACAAGTAAAAAAGTGATGTTTCCCAATTAGATTGGGACCAAATTGTAAAAACCCCTTATATAAAATCAAATAAGTATCTATTTTTTACCAATCATCTTAAAATTTTTATTTCACCCTCTCTCTTCTTTTATTTTAAATCAAATATGTATCTATTTTTGACTAATCATCTTACAACATTTATTTCATTATCCCTCCTCTTTTATTCTACAATTAAATGAGGTGTAATATCATTGGAGCATCTCCAATGCAAATATGCATTTGGAGAAAATTGATTGCCACATAGGATAGATAGTTAACAAGTTATAAAAACTCTCTCTAATGCAATTATCTAACTTCAATATGAAGATGACGTGGCAAAAAAAAGTTAGAGAATATAGAATTGATTTTCTAATTCTATAAACTCTCATAGAAATACTGACTAGGATTTCTAACTTTTTTTCACCAATTATATTACACCTTATTTAATTGTAAAATAAAAGAGAAGAGAGAATGAGATAAATGTTGTAAGATGATTGGTCAAAATGGATACATATTTGATTTAAGAGTAATGTTACTTTGCTCAATTTTGGTGCTCAAATCTGGTGTCCAAATGATGTGACAACACTCTGATCCATTCATTTAATCATGCAAATATAATACAATTTAAATAAATAGATTATAATGTTGCCACATCATTTGAGCACCATATTTGGGTAAAGTAGCATTATTGTTGATTTAAAATAAAAGAGAAGGGAGAATGAAAAAAATATTTTAAGATAATTGGTCAAAAATGAATACATCTTTGATTTTAAATTATTACATTGGAGATGAGAATATACATTTCTTAAAAAAATTTGACAAAGTGGATATATATTCAATATATATATTGATGTGTCACTAGTTAGAAACCAAAAAATACATATTTGCATTGGAGATACTCTTGGTGTGAAAAAGTTAGAAATCATAGTCAGCATTTCTATGAAAGTTTCTCTAAAAAAAAAAAAGTTTGTCACATCACCTCCATAATCAAGTTAGATAATTGTATTAGAGATTTTTTTTTTTTTTTAACCTCATTATCTAACTATCTTATGTGACACTTAATTTTCTCCAAATACATAAAAGCATTAGAGATGTTCTAACATCTATATGTTATAAATATGAATATAATGCACACGAACAAGTATATAAAATTGAAAATCTTCCCTTTTCAAAAAAAGAAAAGAAAAAGAAAATCTTCTATTAAATTATATTTTATATTTGTTCTGTTCTCAATTTTTTTGATTATAGAAATATATTACATCAAATCAAAACAAAAAAAAGTAGATACAAATATTAGGGAATATCATCAATTTTTCATTTTTACAATGACAGAAATATCACTGCTATTTCATAGATATATCCACAATATTATGTAAAATACACTATAAGTTTATCGATATGGATATATTGCGGATATTTATAGATATTTTACGGAAAAGATATTACATCTCATATCTACATTGGTAATCTTAAATTACAGAATATCGACAGATATATTGCAGAAAAAATAATAATAGTAATAATAGTAGGAGGAAATATAGAAGGGTGAAGTTGGAAGGATGGGTGAAGTTTAAACGGTGTCGTTTGTGAGTTATTAAATAAAATAAACCTTTTTTTTTTTGAAAAGTAAATAAAATAGACTTTAAAAAATAAATAAATAATCATGACCATTTATGTTTCCAATTGCCACATGTCAATGGATCTTAAGAGTTTAGGTTTGGAAAAGATCCAAATCCAAAATGTAAATATGTTGCAATCATAACAGGAGTTCGAATTTCTAAAGAACAAAATCCAAGCTTTTATAGAAAAATCTAACCATATAAATATTTAGTTTTGTTGGAATACACACAATATCAATAATTAATTGTGAAATTTTGATCTTATTTATTCACTATTGGTAACGAGAAACATTAATTTCAATTCTCAATCCATATGCACAGTAACTACTATAATTGCTGATAAAATAGTTTGGTCCCTTCTCTAACACCACGCGGTCATGGCCCAAGCTGTACGTTTTCTTCGGATGACCAGTTGCGCTACACTGCTAGAATTGGGATTGATCTACGACCTCAACAGAGTACGCCACATCTTTGAAATTGAATACTGTTTCAAAAAATTTTAAAAAAAAAAATATGAGGAATAACTTCTTATATTTATAGAAGAAAATGAATCTCAACAAAATTATCGAGGGCAAGATATCGCATTTTTCATACAGAAACCCGACTGGCACTCATGTAAAATGCAGAATTTTTTTCACGGGATTCCTGTAGAACTCTTGAAACTTCAATCAATAATTCAATATATTTAAATTTTGATTGATATATCATGCATTGAAAATGATTGATAAGTATAAAGAAAGAAGAAGCCATACTCAAAACATCTCTAGCCTTGAAGTGTTTTTCCTGTGGCCAGTGGACTAGCTCAGGATAGAGATCCCATCCTTGTTTATCGCAAACAACATATTCAGCTGCCTAACTATTTCCAAATTGGAGTAATAAACATGTTAAGACAATTCCTGTTGTCACAATTTGGCTTTTTCCAATCGAAACCTTTCTTTGATTTTTAGTGGTTAGAGACTTGAAGAATATATATAAAAATGATGTCCAGACAAAACCAGAGGGCCATGTTTATAAGATGATTGACAATTTGGACATTGTGTTGTATTGCTAAAGAAGGCAACACGTCCTAATTGGGAACATCCAAAATCCAATCTTAGTACTTTATAAAGTAACAAAAATATAGATGGAAATAGCTTTAAATAGTAATATATATATATATATATATATATATATGGTTATCAAAAAAATTTTAAAAAATGGTTGTAGTATTGTATTTGAAATGTTTTCAAATTTTGTTAACGAATAGATTTCATTGAATTATCTTTTTTTTTTTTTTTTTAATAAAGAACTTTGAATTAAAATAAGAGACCTCTTAGTAAAGAACCAATATATATATATATATATATATATATATATATATACACAGTTCCTTACTATCAGTTCGAACTGACAAAAGTTATATCAGTTCCTTGTATGTGGGCCACTAGATTTAAATACTTTGACTGACAAGTGCATACAGCCAAGTCAAAGTATTTAAATCCAGTGGCCCACATGCAAGGAACTGATATAACTTTTGTCAGTTCAAACTGATAATAGAATTTCTGTATATATATATATATCATTGATATTTATTTCCTTAATTATATGTGAATTTATTCGTGAAATATTAGAGTAAATTGTACATTGTTGTAAAATCTTTCTTGCATAAAATGGTGAGAAGATACAAAATTAAATAAATGTGAAGTTATAACCCCTCACACTTGCACTAATTTTTTTTTTTTTTTCACGGTATCTATCAATCCACCTATCTAGACGAAGTGTTTTTTTTTTTTTTTTTTTTTTGAAGTTTTTTGTCATTGGTAGGATTTGAGCCGCTGACTTAGGAGTTATTTGCCTAAGCTTCAAGCTCATTTATTTACCAGCTAAGCTACGCCCCTGGAAGGCTGGAATAGACATGACCAGGGTTCAGTTCCAATTATGGAACCGAACCGGAACCGCCACCCTAAAAACCGGTAACCGGAACTGGTTCTTTTTTTGCAAAAACCTGAGTGGAACCATCGGTTCCACTATTATATATATATATATATATATTTAAATGATTTTGGAGCCGTATTTTATTACAGTTATTTTTATTCAATTCAAATTCAAATTCATTTCCAACGATGTTTTCAATTTTATTTCCATCCATTTTTCACATTTTTTTTCTAGAATTTTTACAGTTCAATTTTTTCAATGGCAAGTGGAAGTGGAGACAGTTTAAGGCATTCCAGCAAAGGTAAGGGTCCTATGCATGCTATGCTGGACAATGTCGATTATGACGACACCGCTTATCATAAGTTCCTGTAACAACAAGCCTATTTTGAATCCCTAAACTATCCTAATCCCCCTCTAATAATTTCCGAACCTGATGCCACCCCCAATTTCACAAGCCAATCAGAAAATATGCCCTATCCCCTCTAGATTTTGTACTACCTATTGAAGAGAAGTTAGATAAATAGCTCAAATCTGATCTCTGTGTACTCCATATGAAGAAAATTGCGAAAACAAATGGAAGCACTGTAGCGGCTTGCAATTATTGCAAAAAAGAATATAAGTAGAGTAAATCTGGAGGATATGACACATTTCGGAAGCATATAACGAACTACCATGCAGCCGAACGTGCCAGATCGAGTTCACAAGCCCAAATTTCCAGGTACGCAGTACTGTCAAATATTTAAATATAGTGATAAAAAAAATAGACAAGAATTAGCTAGAATTGTTGTAGTAGAACACTTACCATTTAGTTTTGGTGAAAGTTGGTTTTGTTTATTATTGTCAAAAAGCATTAAATCCCGCTACATGTCATGTTCTTAGAACCACTCTCACATGTGCACTTAATGACATTTATAAAAGAGAAAAAAAGAATTTGTACATTTTTTTTTTATAATTATAAAGGTCGTGTTTTCGTATGTGCCGACATATGGAGTGACCATTGGCAAATGTATTTATACTTGGGTGTCACTTGTTATTATATGGATAATGCATGGACTGTGCAAAAAAGAATTCTTGCATTTAGAGTTTTTGATGATACACATATTGCTGCTAATATTTTTAGACAACTTAAAATTATTTTTGAAGAGTATAAAATTGAAAACAAAATTTTTTCAATTGGTTTTGATAATGCTTCCAACAATACCATAACTATTCCTTCTTTACTTAATTTATGCAAACCTTATTTTGGTAGTAAATTTTTTCATCAAAGATGTGCATGCCATGTTTTAAATTTATGTGTTCAAAATGTATTTCAAATTCTTTAAACTTTTATTAAACCTATTAGAGATGCCCTCTATTATTTATGGAAACATTCTTCTGCAATGGTGCCGTGGCTGTGGAACAAGAGTTTAGCGCCGGTGGAAATATTCTGGACCAAAGATGCTCGCTTTTGAGTTCAGAGTCAATTCAAGTCCAAGTTCGTATTGATGATTGAACCAAGGCGCAAAACAAACAACAAGAAATCGATCAATAAGCACTCTATGATTTCTTCGACGATGACCATACCCCTACCACTGAAATGGATGACAGCTATTGGGGCTAAAAATGAGCTTTCGGGGTCTGATATTAAATGAGTTTGAATATGTGATATTAGACATAAGATAAAGCAGTGTATTTGTATTAAATATGATGGAAGTAAATTCCCACTTCCGATGGGTTACAAGTATAGTAATTTATTCAAAAAAAGTAAAAGTGTCATTTTCATGGTAGAAATGGGGCTTTATATAGTCTTGTTTCTGACATCTTGGGACGCGTGTCCTGAGCCTATAGGCTGGTTGCGACAGCTGTCTCTGCATGGTCAGATGTTGTCGGGTCGGAAGTCTCATCCTCTGAATGTTCCCTGGTGGTGTATATTCGATGGAAATTGGTTCCAGCTGAGGGTGCACTATTTTGGTTATAGACACCGATAAGTATATCAGAGTCTAACATTATGGAGTTTCAGGATGATGGTCCAGAGTTCTTGTTGACTCACAAATATGTCCAACAGCAAAGATTAGTTACGGTCCCAACTCACATCCCTAAATTGGAAATAGAAGGTAAGAGAACTACGTGACATTTGATTCCTCTAAACCCCAAGATGATATGTAAGCAACTTAATTGTGGTAAAAATTAAATGCAAGACCAATTTAATTTTTTTTAATTTTATTTCAATTTGTTTTTTTAGTTTTTCATATATTTATTTTATTTTAATTCCGGGTTATCCAATAAACTACATTTGTTAGTCTATAATATATATATAAAAAAAAATAAAAATTGAACCGAATTGTCGGAACCGGATGAACCGGACTGAAACTGGGTAAATCAGAACCGACAGTTCAGAACCAAATACGGCGTCGCATAGCCATTCTTCCGTTTAAACGTAAGACAGTTCGAGGCAAAGTATTTCGAAGCAAAACGCGCGTTTCATTGCAGAGGTTCAAAACGGCTGAGAAAGCCACCGTTTTAGAGTGTCCTCTGCAGTCTGCACTCAACTTGTGCGTCTGATTTAACACACAACCGTAACAAAAGCCCTAACGAAACAATAACCTTTGCAACTGAAATCAGTTAACCAAAATGAGATTCCGATATTCCAATAAACTCCCTGCATTCCCTCACTATTTACATCCCGCCGACCATCAGCATCAATGGCGTCAATTTGTGACTTCATTTGTGAAGAAGGCTCAAGCAACGTCTCGAGCACGAGCCTCTTTCAGTAGCGGCAGTGCTAATAATTCTCAAGGTAATTGATTCTACTTCAGTCTGTGTTAGCTTACTTTACTTTCTGTTTGGTTGCCAAGAAAATCGAGGAGAAAGTAAGGCAAAAATGAATTTTCTCTGCTGTTTAGTTTATAAGCATTGTTTGGTTACCGTTATGCAGTAGTTTTGTGCTTTTTAGAAGCAAAAAATAAGCTGTTAATGAAGAAACTTGTGAGCGTGAATGACTCAAACTAGTTTTGCTGAGTAAACTTAGAACTTTAGCTCTGAATAGCAAGAGAAGTACTTTTTACGATAATGAAGCAAAATCCTCAACTTAAATTGTTACTTGAATTGCTGTTGAATAGCAGTCCAAGTTGATTGCTATTCCTTCTGTGAACGAAAAAAAATTGGATTCGTGATATATAAGCTCTCATAAGTGCCACTTCATAAACAAAAGAATCAACCTAGCAAACTCAATGTTGAAGAGTTATGGATGAAAATTATTTGGTCTAATTTTCTGTGTCTGTGTTTAATTTTAGAATTACTGGAAATTGGAGAAAAAAATATTAAAATATTTTGTACTATGAAGTCATTTAGCAAAGTGGTGGTGCAGGTAATACGTTTCTGGTCCCTGGTGCCACAGTGGCTACTTTACTCATGCTTGGTGCTCTTCATGCTCGTCGGCTCTATGATGATAAGAAGGTACATAACGGATTTATATGTGTCCAGAATTTGCAATGCATGCTAAGTGTAATGGACCAATGGTGTATATGTCCTATAATTATCAACCTAAATCATTTTAGGAGTTTTTGCTGTTATAGATTTCATTTAAATATTCTGCATTTTTGGTGATAGGTTGAAGAGGCACGAGAGAAAGGCATTGAAGTTGAGTTCAAACCTGATGTAAAGGTAATATGTCTATATTAGCATCTGATATGTCTATATTAGCATCTGAACTATCTTTTTCAGTTTCACAAGCTGCGATTTTTGTCTAATATTCTATTGCAACCTTGCCAACTTCAGGCTACATTTTTGACAATGCTACCTCTACGTTCCATTTCAAGGTTTTGGGGTTTCTTGACAAGCACTGTAAGTGATCTTCATGATAATGAACACATTTTCTTTACGTTTGTCAATTTTTGTGAGCTATATCTGAGTTGAAGATATATTCTGATTCTTATTTTTCCTTGTTTATACCTACTGTCTATATGTGATTCCTTGGCGAGTGTCCTTGAATAAACTATTTTTGAAGTTGAGATTTGTTTCTTTGTCATGGTAGTTAGTACTTTATGCTATTGTTGTTTCATAAATGGGATTTACAAATGTAACAAATTAGACTGGGGATACTTTGGGGGAATTACGCGGAGCAGGTTTGAGATAGTAGGAATTATCAAAACTGTAATAAGCTTTGGGATAATTTTAAATATTATATGTTCTCATGTAAAGTGGACAATGTCATTTTATACCTTTTGCTATTTGGAGATGTATATATGTAGCCAATCTGATCATGAGGAATGCTGTTGCATTTAAAGTTAGAATACTTTTAGGATTTTCCTGTGACCTGGTTGTTTATTCATTTAGGTTATGAAATTTATGTTTCATACAACCTTGTAACTTAATTATTATTTATTAACCTAATATCTACCTCCTTTCTCTTCAATGAAATATGCTTTCACTCTTCAGGTTTAAGTCTGGATATCATAGATGGACTTGTCCAACATTTCAAAATCTTCAAAAAATAGATACTGGTCTTTTTCTTTCATAAGAATGCTTATGTACTAATGACATGATGATGCCAGCTTCAGTTTGCTTGTGCAAGTCAATTGCAGTTCCCTGTAGTGGATAACTGACTTCTGATGCTCTTATAATACATGAGTGAAACTACGAGATGATATAAACATATTAGTATCACATGTCACAGGTTTTTAACCCTTTTAGTACTTATCATTTCTTAAATGATGTTTGATTAACATTAAGTTTTCATTTCTCATGTTTTGTTCAATTCATGTTTGGTTGTGGTTGTCTTATGGATTTCCTTATATTATGTTCAGGCACTTATCTTTTCATAATTGTTATCTATAGAGCCAATTATTAGCCATACTTATTTTTCTTTTTATTATATTCTTACATTGTTACAAGTTTGCTTGCTAAAAGTATATTTTTTTAGGAACTTCCTGTCTGGACGCGTCCATATGTTTATAAAGCTTGGGCACGAGCATTCCATTCAAGTATGAGTGTTTTACCTCTTACATCTTTTCTTGCAAGCTGTTACTGATATATCTATTTCATTAATTGTAGCTAGAGATTTATTATTTTTAATGAAAATGGTATAATATGTGCATGAATTGTCTTGTATGAAGATTTATATATAACTGAGTTTGGATTTCAGACCTGGAAGAAGCAGCTCTGCCTCTGGAGGAATACACTTCTTTAAGAGAGTTCTTTGTTCGCACCTTGAAACAAGGTTCCAGGCCTATTGATCATGATCCCCGTTGTCTGGTAACTGGTAACTAGCACTTTGCACATTTTACTTGTCCAGTGAAGTGTTGCTAACTGTTGTATGACCTGTATGATTATTTTTCATTTCTTGCTAGGTTAGTCCTGTAGATGGTATTGTTCTGAGATTAGGAGAGTTGAAAGGAGCAGGGGCTATGATCGAGCAAGTCAAAGGGTTTTCCTATTCCGTTTCCTCTCTTCTTGGTGCTAGCTCTTTTCTTCCCATGATAGCTGAAGGTGATGTGCATGAAGAGAGAGAGGATAGTGCTGTTATAGAGAATACTAAGAAGTCATGGTGGAGAATTTCACTTGCTTCTCCTAAAGTCAGGGACACTGTGTCAGCATGGTAATATCATATTGCTGATAACTTGTTAGATATCAGTTATTAACTTTATTCAGATGTAGATTCCAGTATTTTGAAAATTGAACACACTTTCTTAGCTGTTTCAGTTTGTTTTCTTCAATTCAAGTACATGTTACGCATGTATTCTTCTCCAAATGTATTTTTTTGCATACATCTCTTGTTATCTTGTTGCTGATATATACATGTTTTTAATAAAAGTGAACATACTTCTTGACAGAATGTCTCTGAATAATTCAGTAGTTTTCCTTATATGAACGCATATATATGAAATATGTTATGGATTTCTGCTTTTGCAAATGCATTAATCATTATCTAATTCATTTTTAATAGTTCTTGGAATCAGATATAATGTTAAAACCTAGGAGTCTCACTATTATGTGAATTAAGGATTATGCTCAGCTTTTGAATTAGAAAATTGAAATGTGATGGCTAATTTCTCATGTTTTGTTCAATTTATTTTTGCAATATATTTTTGTTTCCTATCAAAAAAAAAAAAAAAAAATTGAATTCTCACAGTTACAACATTAATGCTGCAGGTTTGTACTGCAGCTCTAGGCCTTTTCACATAGATGACATTACTTGTTTATGCCTCGGTTTAACTTGAGATCTCGATACATGTTTTACACATCACAGATACAATCAAGTTTATCCTCTATAGTACATAAATATATGCACATGTAATATATTCTTTTTTAACTTTTCAATTTTTCATAGCAGTCCAATGAAAGGCCTTTATTACTGCGTAATATACTTGAAGCCTGGAGACTATCATCGCATACACTCACCAGTTGATTGGAATGTTCTTGGTCGTCGGCATTTTTCTGGTAACTCAGTTTTTTGCATACTTGTTATGTTGTGTATTATTCATCATGCATGATGCTTCTACTAGTTAGAAATGAATCTGTTGTGTATTATTCGTTATGCATGTGGTGTTACTTTATATATGCATGTTACTTGTGCCTTATTTAATGATTGTTTCAATCCCTATTGTTGAATATAAGTAAACTTGCAGTCAATTAACCTACCGGCCAAAATTTCTGAGGGTTTAAAGAAGAAATATGCATATACTTGTGGGTTTGCAGCTAATATTTCATGATATTGTCACACTATCAACTGATCATGGTAGGCTAAAAGAAGACCAAATTAAATTGTAGTGTAATATGATGCAAAGGGAACCCACGATGGTGATACGAAAATCAAAGCTTATGTTTCATTAAGAGTTCGAGTGTAATTCAATCTATTAATCGATATTGCAAATTACTACAAGCATATTGCACTCTAAAGCTACATGCAATTTGTTTTAAATTGTTGGTTCCCACTTCCCACTTGACACGATGGCGATACGAAAATCAAAGCTTATGTTTCATTAAGATTTTGGAGTGTAATTCAATCTATTAATCAATATTGCAAATTACTACAAGCATATTGCACTCTAAAGCTACATGCAATTTGTTTTAAATTGTTGGTTCCCACTTGATATTCCTACAATCAATATTTGAGCTCTCCTAATATTTAATTGATTAATTCCATAGATGGCTTATTCATCTAATTTGTTATATTGCAGGTCGTCTATTTCCTGTTAATGAACGTGCTACAAAAACAATCAGAAATCTTTATGTTGAGAATGAAAGGGTAATCCTCATTCTTCAATTGGAAAAAAAAATTCCAATTAGCCTAGCAACCGTTAAATTCTCTGTTATTTGTTTTCATTTGTTTTATTATTGTGTGATTGATACCTGCTTTTGCCATTCAAAATATTCTGATATATTATTTCAATAGTAGATATCATAAATAACTCAGAATATATCCAAGATAAGTAATGTAAAAAACTAATAAGATAGGAACTAATAAATGTCAAGATAATATAGAAATTGTTTCCAGAATGGTCTTGAGGGGTTAGCAATTGTACCCTTGAGGGGCTAGCAGAATCATCAAGCCTGTGGTTTACTTCCCAAAGATTGTAGGGTTTGACGGGGGCCCAAGTTTCAAATTCAGGTTTGCTAAGCGGGTTTAGGAGATTTTTGGGTTATATATAATTTTTATATATATATATATATATAAAGAACAATTGTTTCATTGTTGTGCTAAACCTACCTTTAATGTTAAAATGACGTTACTAATGTTAGTCCCTTTTCTTCTCTTTACTTAATAATGAGGTAACTTGATAAGCTGAGGAGAAAATTAAAATGGTCAGAACAATGAGTATAGGGGAACTGATCAAGGGTTTGCAACAGGGCAGGACAGGGACAAACCGCGCTTGCCCTGCCCTGTGATCCATGTGGGTTGGGATGCTCCGTGACCTGTTTGCGGCAGGGATCTCCGTCCCATCCCAATCAGACCCACATTTCGCCGCCTCGTTTTGACTTTTTACCAAAAAACTAAATTCAATTATTCAATTTTAACAAATAATAATAATTCAATAAAACAATTTTTAATTAAAGAATTCTTGATGTTTACGATTACACATCTAAATATCTTTTATTTTAAATACTGCTCATAATTTTTAATTTAAATACACACACACACACACACACACACACACACACACACATATATATATATATATATATATAAAACTAAAGAAACAGGTCAACGGGGCGGGGCAGGTCAAGAAGTGCTTGACCCGTCTCTGCCCTGTTTACAAACCGGGTCATAATTTTTGACCCATCCCTGTTTTTAACCCAGTTGTAGTTGCCCCAAACTTACTGCTGTTGTGATTTTTCTATTTTTTATCTTTTTTATTATTATTATTAATGGGAAAAAAAAAGGTATCAAACTACTTTTGCTGCTGTGAAATGTATCTGGTTAGCAATATGTGCTATTAAGTTGCATCTCATCATTTTATATATCATTCAGGTCTTATGTGCTAGTTTTCTGTTCTCTTCAGTAGCTTGTTTTTTTGGATATTTGTTCAATCTCATTAAATTTCTCTCTCCTGCTGCTGGCTATCTTTCCCTCAATATTTGAAAGTTTAAAGTTTCATTATATTTGGAATGCCATCTAGTTCAGAATTTCAAGTCATGCATTTGCTTGTGTAATTCATATGTCTTCAGGTTGTTCTTGAAGGTCTGTGGCAAGAAGGGTTTATGGCAATTGCTGCAATTGGGGCAACAAATATAGGTTCAATTGAGGTTAAGTGGCTTCCTTTTTTCTTCTTTTTTTTAAAAAAAATTGTGCGTAGGTTAAAGAGCAATGGCACCTTTTGCCATACCCAACGCCTCAACCTAGGGATAAAAAATAGGAAAGGTGACACACTTTTGCACTCACACAGACATAACTGTTGTTTGCTCATACATGTGGACTGAACAATTGGCAATACTGAACCACTGGGGATTTAACCTCTAGGCTCATGGCCACCACCAATAAAGTATGTGCAGGAGACAGGTAGTTCATAATGTGTTACACTGTGAACATCCCCATATTTTTCACCTTTAAATAATTTCAGTTTGGATGGTTAATGGAATCCGTCTATGTCTGTAAATATGGAGCCAAGATACTACTCCTATGGTCCCATTTGTAATAATCTGACTTGGTTGTAGTTGAAGTTAGTGGTTCTCGTATTTGGGCCTATGTTGTTGACTTTCGGTTTAAATTTAACCGTGGCAGCTTTTCATTGAACCAGAACTTCGAACAAACCGGCCAAGAAAGAGGCTGTTACAGTCAGAGCGCCCAGAAGAAAGGGTTTATGAACCTGAAGGCGTAGGTGTGATGCTTAAGAAAGGGGATGAGGTTAGTGTGTGCATGAGAATTTGTTTCACTTCAAAAGAGAAGAAATATTCATTTGATTGAATATGATTTTATATGTTTGGTACAACCTTCTCTCTTCCCAATTCAAAAGGTTAAATTTTTTGTCCAACTGCCTGTGAGTGTCAAACTATAAAGTACATTAAACATCAACAGAGTTTGATGTTGTCTTGAACCTTTCCATTTTAACAAAATTTGCCATATTCTCTTAGAATTGGATTTCCAGTGTCAGAACAATGTGAGGTGATTAATGCAGCTGTTTTTATTTTGAATTGAGTACCTGAACACTTTACTTGGTCCTCTGTGCTTTCATGTTCCAGGTGGCCGCCTTCAACATGGGATCAACAGTTGTGCTTGTGTTCCAAGCCCCATCACTGAAATCACTTGAAAGTGAGGCTACTTCTTCAGAGTTCAGGTTTAGTATCGGACGTGGGGATAAGATCCGTGTTGGAGAAGCACTGGGAAAATGGCAAAATACTGGGAACAAGAGTTCCTCATCATAGATTCATAGGTGCATACATTAGCAAGTTATAAATACAATGCTGTTACTTTTGTTGGGTTGAAAGTTGAAACGATGCTGGTAGATTAAGCCCCATCGGATGTGTCCAGTAGGGCTCTAGGTTGACCCTATCTTGAACGAAGAAAAGCTTCTTCATGGCGGCTGGTTGTTATGGCGATAACTTGAAACTGCCCCTGGTGTTACTGTACCCAAAATTAACTTGAGAAACGGATAGAGAGCTACTGAGTTTGGGTAGCGTAAACAATCAGGTGATTCAATTGTTAAACAGATAATTTATATTATTATTTTATATGGCAATTGTCAATTTGGCATCCCTTATCATCAAGTGTGCCGTAATGACTTGACTTTGTTGTAACTTGACTAGAGGCACTTGAACAGTTAAGCTGACTATAAAGTTTAGGGAAAATTTGATCCATCCAATATCCCAAAATTAAGAAAATAAATAGATATCCACCTTGCCATAAAACTGAATCAACTTTTTGAAATAGTTTCTCTATCCAATAACCCAGAAAACCCTAAAAAGTATTAACCTGTAAAATGTAGTCGCTCTGTCATATCAGTTGAGCACATATAAGCCATTCTTATTCAAACGAAAGCTCATTGGGCAATTGCACAGCAGCTCTCAGAAAGAAATAACTGGAACCGTGTTATCATGTCCAACCATACAACAGCAAAAGAATAACCAAAACATTATGATCTTTTCGAATTACTATAAATTTGAGAGACAACTTCATAGCTTCATTCTAGAACCATCCTCCTAATGGGGGATAGGAGGGCGACTCTAATTTTCATTCATTTATAAGCATTCAAATCATATAAATAAACATGAAATGGGATGACAACCTCTCATCAAGTTGTATTAATTCCAGTACTCTTCAAAACTCTGTTATCAAATCTTGTGTCCCATACAACTCTTGTTAAGTTTACAGGATGAGCAAATCCAATCCATGCACAACTCATCAATTTTGCACAATAAAAAACGACCAAGTACAAACAACAATACTAAATAAAAACATGATGAAAAATATAAATAAATGAGAAGAACAGAGAATTTTCTCCATTGATGATAATCATTCACAGGTTCTCGATAACAGAGAGGATGGAAATAAACAAAAAAAAAAAAGACATTCATGCCACATAAGAGATAAGAAACAAAAGTCGAAAAGAAGAAGAAAAACAAAACAAACTGTTAGAGAATGGCCAAGATGAAGAGCAGTAAAGCCATTTTATTGTCTGAAAACTTGACAATATAAAGTGAATAATGAAATCTATCCCAGCATTGAGAGGCACAAACACAATAGACATCGATTAAGCTATGATAAACACCAATGAGAAAAAAAAAAAATGAATCAAACCATATCTGTCATTTCATGAACTAAAATTCGAATCAGAAACAACCAGTATGACAGAGCAGGAGTTTCAATGGATTTACATTTATATTTGCAGATCTATCAAGGCCTTCTTTTTCATCTTCTTCAGACTTTAAAAACACATTGATCTATATCTAAAATTCCCTCTTTGCATTTTCTCTATATCAAAACTTTGTTCCTGAGATGCCAACCAAAAATCTCATATTAGTTCATCACAAAAATTACAAAAAGATCATGTACAGACAAGCAACCTGAACAAAATTAAAAAAAAGAAAAAGAAAAACGATTTTGAATTTGAATTGCTTGAAAAAACTGATAACATGAATAAAATTGAAACCTTGCATCTAAATGTCCAGAATGGTTTTTACATTAGCCTCCATTCGATACTTTGACTTATATACAACATAGTGATTCGATAATCAAGATGAACAATTTTAATTTTCTATCTTCTCCCTACATTTTCCAGGAAACCAAACAGAACATGTTAAAACAAAAAAAACATTACATTGATTTGGGCCTAACTCGGACAACTACGGATCTATTTCGAAAATCATAAATTTCAGCGAACAATAAAATTGATGCGAACAACAGACAAATAAATAACATATAGGTACAAATCCATGAGTTGGTTCTGGTAAACAAATTAGGTCAATTAATATTGAATTGATATATAATCTCAAAAATTAAAAGATGTTAAGGCACACCTACGTCTGTTTGGAGTACGAGGAAGTAGAAGGGACTCGCTTGTTACGGAACATCATGTAACCGACGGGTAATACGACTCCGATCATCATGATCGCCGCTCCAATTATGTATCTCAACGGACTCGGCGGCTCCACCTCTACTATTCCCCTGAACTGCACCGCACACGATTATCGATGGAATCATTGCGAGATCTGGATTTGTAATATGAGAGAAAACAAAAGGGAGAGAGAGACTTACAGGCATTTTAATTGGATTGGGCGGCTACTGATCTGTTGCAACGAAGAATTGTAATGTCTGCTGCTATAGGAGGAGATCGGAGATTGCTCTAAACTCACTTAACAGTTAGCTACCAAGTGGATCTACTCTTCTCTCCTGTTTCATTTCGTACGGTGAGTTTTGGTGATCACTCTTTACACTTTTTATTGAATCAACAATTCAACGTTGAAAAAAATTAAATAAAATCCTTTTTTTTTTTTTAATCCCATAATCGTTTTGTTTGATTTCTATAATTATTTTTTTTTTATTTAGATATTATAGCTATGCTTTTTTTTTTTTTTTTTTTTTTTTTTTTACTTGTGGGAATTCAAATTTGGAATCTTAACAATTATCGAAAGATAGGGTTATCACCGAGTTATGTGTAATCATTATTTTAATTTAATTGAATATTTGACAAAGTTAAAGTGATTTAGTGATGATCGGTAAGTCCTTACGGTTGGTTATAAGTTGATATCGTGGTTTCAAGTTGTATATTTGAAATGAATGATGAAAATTCGTTTTAAAAAAGATTAAAAATAAATGAAAAGATATAGAATCTTAATAAGAAAATTTTATAAAAATAAATTTATATATTTTCTTTAAAAAATAAATAAATCTCTATTGACCATCTCTAAAATGAACGGTAGAGATCTCATTAGAAGATCCCTCCCACATAAGGATCTTCATCGAGGGAGATCAGGAATTTGGTTTTTTTTTTTTTTTTTTTTTGGAAAATGATGGAAAACAGTAAGGGTCTATTTGGTAGCCTATTTTTGCTTGTCAACAGCTCCACTATATTTTTAACAAAAAAAATCCTTTTTTTTTTTTTTTTTCCTTTTTGAAATATTTTTAAATTTTACATATTAATAATAAATTAATAACAATTTTTTATATTTGGGATGAATTATTGACAATTTTATATACCGGCGGTTAACAATACAGTTTTTCCCATATGTAACGAGACGCTTTTTTGGATTTCAAATCTTAAAACAAAAATATTGTTTTCATTTTCATTTTCATTTTTAAAAAATAGCAAATAAAAAATGATACCTTACGCACTCTTATTGTTTTCCATCATTTAAAAAAACAGGTTTTCAATACCAACATCAACTTTTCCCTTCAAACAACTATATTACTCATTTTAGAAAATAATATCAAACACTTTTACATCGTTTTTTTTTTTTTTTTATAAAAAATATATATATTAGTAAACTACTTTTAACAAGTACTACTAAACACATTACGTTTTTAAAACATGATTTTCATTATTAAAAATCGTTTTCAAAAATATCATTTTAAAAATGATACCAATCCTATTTCGTAATGAGTTTTCCATATTTTACGATCAATAATGCTACTTTATCAAAATATGGTGCTCAAATGATATGGCGCTCAAATGATATGGCATCTCTATAATCCATTTATTTAAATTGTATTAGATTTGTATGAATTAAATGAATGGATTACAATAATGTCACATCATTTGAGCATTAAATTTGGACAAAGAAACATTACTCTTTTACGATTTGTACTAAATGTGGTAGCCAAAAGCTGTCATATGGCCTAGGTCTTGACCCAAATACATTAACCAGGCCCAAATCCATTATAAGGGCCCAATCCACTCATTAGATTTGACAAAATCATCACTGACCAAGTCAAGTGATAGCTCCACTCTCCGAATATCTCGAAATATCTCTAGGATCTCTCTCCACAATATGAGGGATGCAGTTCAAATGGCTCGACCGTTAAGATTTCTCTCCCATTGCTCATAAATAGAGGGGGCCTTCTCATTGTTAAGGGATATAAAAAATTTCTGCTCTAACTTGAGGAAAGCTAATTGATGAAAGCCTTCAATTTCATCACCACCAATTCCCACTCACTCACATAAAAATAATATGATGGGATCACAGTCTCACTATCAATTTGCTATCTTTCTCCTCACCAATTGACTGTCGATGTATTAAAGTCAATACTCTACATTATTAACAATATAATATTGATGTCATCTTTCCCAAATTTGATGTTAAACTACGCTCGATCGCCTTAATATATATATATATATATATATATTCACTCCAAGCCGAGGAAGTCCAATGCCAACACATTCAAATCAAGGGCTCTACGATTTATCAATTGCAATCCTAACTCTACGCCCAACCTAAGCAAAATAAGGCCTAAAGAACTACACAACCCAAGACTCGACCAGTTTTGTTTATGGTTTACTTTAGATTCTATTCAATTTTGTTATTAATTTGATTTATCTTATTTGTTGATAAAGTGTCTAACTTGAACGTCGGAGAGTCCCCCACAGGATACCCCCCTCTCACTACATTTTACCTTTTCATTTTTATAGGATCTCGAAATGCTCGGCCTTCTATTTTTTGCTCAACCATTGTCATATGGGATAGGCTAACTTGAACCGAAGCGAGCGGTTTCATTAGGAAGCAAGTGTCCCAAGGTCGTATCACTGGTGCCCATCGTCCTACAAAATTCAACTATAGATTTTCAGGTTCTACACTGAATACTAACTTATTAGGAAAAAAGGAATATATATATATATATATATATATATATATATATATATATATATATAGTAGTTATTAAGTGAGGCATACCTTATTTTAATTTCAGTAAGGACCTTCATGAAATTACATCTATTTTTATGAATTTTGATATGAATTTTTTTTGTGAATGATAAGTTTAATGAAATCTATATATGATTTTTTTTTGAGAATTTTTCAATCACCGGAATTATTTATCCCGATTTTGTTAAATATAAAGGCATCGGAAAAATGAGATAAATATAGGAAAATTCAAAAAAATAGTTCTACTACTTGAAAAATTCTCAAATTTTATTCATAGGTAGATTTCAATGAACTTATCATCCACAAAAAATTTCAGATCAAAATTCATAAAAATAGATGTGATTTCATCAAAATCCTTACCGAAATTAAAAATAAAATAAAAATTACCTTACTTGATAACTATTAGGGAGAATTGCATTTTAGTCCCTGTAGTTTGCTTTATTCCACGTTTAGTCCACGGTTTTTTTTATTGTAACTTTTAGTCCTTCTGTAACAGAATCCGTTAAAAGTACACTTTCTGGCATGTCAGGCGTGTGAATGACCTTAATGCCCCTAATACTTTCTGATACCCTTTGAAAGACCATTTTACCCTTAACTAAAAATTAAAAACAGATTTAATAATATATATATATAACACATTTAAAAATAAAAAATAAATATAAAATAAAGGGGGAAATAAAATACAAATATATTTTAAATCTCCACCATCCAAATCTTAGATGGATGGTGGGGATTTATTTATTTAAAAAATAAATAATAATTGTATAAAAAAAAAAGAGAATACAAATTCCAACCCTAACCAATAAAATACATTAAAATTAATAAATATAATTTAATTAAATAATAAAAATGAAACATAAGGCAAACCATCATCATACAACCGATTCAATCATCCAATCCATCTTCAAAAATCGAAACCCAAACCCTAGCCACCCACAAACACACCACCATCTCCACCATCAACCACCACCACTGTCAACCACCCCCAAACTTCTAGTCAATCAATCCCAGACGTTTGCTGCCGGCTTAGCCACCATGTCGTCACCAGAAGGCAACGCACGGCAGCGATGCAACCAGACGACTCCAATGGGCGGATCTGAACCAGATCGTGACCGTGGAGAATCGCGATCGATCGCGGCCCAAAACCGACGTGCTGGTCGATTTGGTTTCACGATTGGTCTTCGTCCTGGTCGACGATCGACGGTCTGAGAGACCGACTTGCACCGGCAGTTTTTGGTGGGGTTTTTAGGGGTTTCTAAGCGGTTTCGGTTGGGGTTTGGTGGTGGTGGTGTGGATTTGGTGGTGGTTGTGGTGGTCGTGGATCTCTTCTCACCAGAATCCAGATCCTTCTTAAAATCTGAAATTTTGTTGGAGATTTGAAAGTTTGAATGAAGAGTTCCTGGAGATTGTGTGGGATTTTTTGGGATATTTTTTGTAGGATTTGGTTGTTTTTATTATTTGTGCAGTGTTAGAAGGATTTTTGTTTGTAATTATGATGAAATTCTTGAATGAATTTTTTTGGTAAGAATTTGGATGAAGATGATGAGATAGGATGAAGATGATGTGGTGCGTGGTGGTAGAGAAGATGATGATTTTTATTTTCTTTTTTAATTTTTGTTTTGTGTTAGTTTTTTTTAATTATACTTTTCAAATTTCTGATTTTTTTTTTAATTTCTGTTATTTTAAAAATAAATATTTAGTAAAATTAAAATTTTAAATATTTAGTAAAATGACGTGGCATGATCTCCTCCACTCATTTGTTTTTTTATTTAATATATTATTAATTATATATATATCAAATTACCTTTATAGCCTGAAGCCCAAATTACCATTCCTATCCCCACTGATGGATTTACCTATTTACCCTCGTTGACCCTCGTTGACCCTCGTTGACTTGACGGAACCCTAACAGAATTGGACGGTAGGGACTGGAATTCGTATTGTCAGAATACAGATGGACTGAAAGTTACAATACCAAAAAACCGTGGACTAAACCCAGAATAAGGCAAACTACAGGGACTAAAATACGATTTTCCCTAACTATTATGTATATATAATTTGAGAAGTCGAATTCCCTATCATATCCATCCACGTGTCCATCACCAATATCTCGAAGAAAACGACACCGTATTTAGGCGAGGACAACAAACTCAAATTAATGGGCAAATGGCAGATAATGTTGCTGTGGATCCCGCGAGTTGAGCAGGTGAGGCCGCCAACCAAGTTTGGTGGTGGTGACGAGTGGCTGTTTCTTCCCATTTCACAGCAAAACATTAAAAAAAAAAAAAAAAAAAAAAAGCAATGTCCCTGATAAGAAGAAGAGTGTCTTCAAGCCTTCCTCGACTTTCTAAATTTGCGATCAGGTCCTTCAAATCCTTGAAATTCCCTGGAGAGTCCCTCGATTCCTCTACCTCTCCTGTTCTCACTCACGGCATCCACGTCTTCCAGTGTCCTGTAAGTCCTCTTTCCGTCTCCCTGTTTGGTTGCTGAGAACCTGCAGGAAAAATTAGATAGATGAAATTACAGTTTTGTAGCTTTGCCATTGCAATTCAATTTCGTTAGAAATGAATGATTCATTTAGAGACATCCCATGAATGTTTTTTTGTTTTTCTTTGTGATTTTGAATATTCAACGACTGATATTAGCAATTTAGCATTGGTATTGGACTAAGGTTGGTTTTTGAAGTAGATAATTTGAATGGGTTTTGAATTTAGGATGAAGTTGGAATTGTGGCAAAGCTATCAGATTGTATTGCTTCAAGAGGTGGAAACATACTCGTAGCCGATGTTTTTGTGCCTGAAAAAAAGAATGTTTTCTATTCCAGGAGGTACTTTTATTGCTCTCTTTTGCTTCAAGAATGTGTTTTTGCATGTGTATGCCTGTATGGTGATGTGTTTCTCTATGGTAGCTTGTGTTTTGAAGAGATTGATTTTGTGGTTTGTTTTTTCAATAGTGTTATCACTGTGGAGTGCAAATGTGCAATTAATTGTTGTTGCTTCAGATGGGAGTTGGAGGGCTAGATTTACTAGTTCAATTTTATTATTTAAGTTTCTAAGTATATAAGTAGTTGAAGTAAACAGAACATTAGTATTTTAATCACTCAAATAGTCCTTCTTGATTGTTAATGCCATGTATGTTTACAATTACAGGGTCTATTTTGTGCAATCAGCATCAGAATACCTATATATATATATATATATATCTCAATATGAAATTATTAATAAGAGCAACTTCAACTTCTATACCAACAAAGTGTGTTCAAAAGTGAGTGCATTTGTGCTTGAACTAAATTTTGCCCAGATGTTTACCTTCAAGTTTAGTCCAATTGATTGTGATTTTTTTCTGCAAATGTCAAAAAGTTGATAATAGGTTGAATATGATAAGCAGTCATTTGTCTTGGCGCTGAGTTTACTTTGTAGCAATAAGATGAATATAATGGTATTATAATCATGAACGATGCTGAATCTAATTGTCTGCAATGTTGGTAATGTTGCAGTGAATTTATTTTTGACCCTGTTAAATGGCCAAGGGAACAAATGGATGAAGACTTCTTCAAGCTGTCAAAAAGATTTAATGCTATGAAATCAGTTGTTCGGGTGCCAGATGAAGACCCCAAATATAAAATTGGAGTTCTTGTTTCAAAGCAGGTACATTTGGATAGTTTATACCTATATTATATAGTTTTGAGTATCGAAGCTAAGTCTTTGTTTTAATTGCAGGACCATTGCCTCGTTGATTTGTTGCATGGATGGCAGGATGGTAAACTTCCAGTTGATATAACTTGTGTGATAAGGTGAAGATCTAGAAATCTTAATTTCTGGTTGATTCCTTTAGTTTCAGTAATGCTGATTACAGTCCATATTTGTAACAGTAATCATGATAGATTACCAAACACCCATGTCACTCGCTTTCTTGAAAGGCACGGTATTCCTTATCATCATTTGCACACATCCAAAGAGAATAAAAGAGAAGAAGAAATTTTGGAATTGGTTCAGAATACTGATTTTCTAGTACTAGCCAGGTACATGCAGGTAAATCATAATAAGTTTCTAAGTCACTCTCCCTTCTTAGTGCTTGTTTCATACTAAGCAAGAAGAGTTTTTGGATAAGTGGTTATAGATTCAAGTTCAGAATATTTTTGGAGGATACACTTATTACTTATTCCCTCACTTAATCTTGCAAGTCAATGGATATCAATATATAATTTGAAGAAAAAATTCTTCTAGTGTCTGTCCTGTTGGTATTCACTGTTAATTTTGAAAAGTTGTGCTTGGAGGCCAATGTCCAAAGCTGTCGTGGCTGGCTACATGTGTGGACCAACCCTCAAAAACGTGCGTGTATCCAACCATGTCAACGCTAGATAATGGCCTGTATATGCCATATTCCTTAAACAAATTTATTGGTGTAATTGAATCAACTATTGAAAAATCAATATTCTTCTGCAGGTTTTATCAGGTAACTTTTTAAGGGCTTATGGGAAGGATATAATTAACATTCACCATGGCCTTTTGCCATCATTTAAGGGTGGGAATCCATCTAAACAGGTTAGTTCTTTTGCCTTGTATAATGGGTGTCAAAATTTTCACCATTATAGCATTTCAAATCCCCCTCTACCTGATTTCCGCACGCATTTAATTGCTAGATTATGTTGGCAGGCTTTTGAGGCAGGTGTTAAACTAATTGGTGCAACCAGTCACTTTGTATCTGAAGAACTTGATTCAGGGCCTATTATTGAACAGATGGTGATTATTTTCTATTTCTTACAGCTGTTTCAAATTTTGATTCCATTTACTATATGGCTACCTTGTTAATCATTGTTACCGGTTTTGGTAATTTGGGATGATGGCATTAATGGTCATCCTTAACTTGTTTACTGCTGTTTAAATTACTTTGACTGAAGTCTAAGATGACACCTACCCTTGTTTTTCGGGTGCTCCCAAAACTTGATCGTGAGAACTTGCACTTGTTAGTCCAAGATGTTTTATCATCACACAAGGTAATGTCCAGTGCAGCCCACCTGGCCTCAACTGCACATGTTAGAGGCTTTGACAGTTTGTTCAGCAGAAGTCCAAACTTATTACTGTTTTCAGTGACTTGGCTTTCTCTTCCTGTCCCTATCATTTCCATTATCACCCTCTGCTCTTTCTTTTACTGTCATATTCCAAACTTTTTAACTCCTTGTCTGTGTCAGTGTTATAAATTGGGTGCAATTCTCGTTGGTCAGACTTATGGAATACTGGGTCTTTACTCTCCCTAAATTGTAATATTTACTTGCCTAACCACTGATTCTTTCCTGGAGTTATCTAGGTGCTGTTCCTTTCTAGGTTCAAAGGCAAGTCATATGAAGTTCTAACTTGTGGAGTCTAATGGTATGTTCGATCTTGTGAAAGACAAAATTCTTGTTAGAGCAGCAAGGTGGATGATGAACTTTATTGGGCCTCATTGATAATAAGTTGATTAAGGAAATTGAATTAGTTTTGTTGAATTTCTTGATGTCTTAAGGCTGCTAACTAATTATCATTGCTTCTTCTTCTCAATATATATATATATATGTATATATATATATATATATATATATATATATTGTCATTTCTCATTGAGATGATCCTAAAGAATGTTCTTATCATTATCAGAATGCAATGCTAACATCTCTCAACTAAAATGACAAGACGGAGTGTGATTTGATGCTGTAATTTTCAATAACGTCCTCATGGATGATTACAATCTGATGATTAACTTTCCCAAGCCGCGAAGGGTTTTTTGTGTACTCAGTTTTGTTTACAGTTGATCTGATGTTTTTGAAGACATGTGAAACTTTCTTGATAAAGAAAAAGGGAAAGCCATACTCCTGAAGAAATTATGCTTAACTGCCAATGCCATGACTGCTATTACTGTTACGACTGGCAAATTCAAGATGGGCATTTATCATATATCATTTTCATTGAATTGCTGTTGTAATTTTTTATTAAACAGAAATGGTCATGTTGGAGTATTTGTGGTTATGTACTTGATCTAAATCCAAGAGAGTTTTATATGTGATCTTTATCAATTTAATTGTGCATGCCAATCTATAATGCATATGTGATTGTCCGATAATTTTAAAAAATCTAATAAGGTAAGTTAATTTTGCAGGTCGAGCGAGTTTCCCACAAAGATAATCTCCGAAGTTTTGTGCGGAAATCAGAAGAAGTCGAGAAACAATGTCTTGCAAAGGCTATAAAGTCATACTGCGAGCTACGAGTTTTACCTTATGAGGTAAACAAGACTGTCATATTTTAAGGGGAGGGGAAAAAGAAAAATGGAAAAAATATATATAAAAAAAAAAATTGGATAATGAAGTTGAAGACGGAAGCAAATTGTATGTACACTTTATTCTTTTTTAAACTGTTCAATGACAGTATCACCACCCATTTATAGAATTGTAATTACCCTTACACTAATAAACACATGAAATCCAGCACGTAATTTGATCCTTCCTCCCTCTTTGGCCGACTTGTTGAGATGATCATTGATAACTATAATTCTGTATTGTTACATGGAAATCCTTTATCGAATTTCTCAATCTCGGCCTGATACCTCTCTGATGCTTAGATCTTGGAATATTTATGGAATGCAAATAGTGGTAGCTCTGGTGTATCTATATAGCTTTATCCGGTTTGCTTGATTGCCAACTTATTAAGTTATTAGACTAGCATTAGATAAGTTGTAAGAACATACATTTACACACACCATTTCCAGGGCACATGCCTTGCACACAAACACTTTACATTTTATGTTAGTATAAATCATCCAGCTGATCTTGTTTCTTACAAAAAAAAAAAATCGAATTGAGAATACGGAAAATCAATAGGAAATTATATAATGTGTAAGAGAGAGAGAGAATTTCTTTTAATTTTGATTACTTATGCAATCTTATTTTATGTAAAGCATGATAGTAGTGAAACTCTAGAACTGTAGTACATTTACACATTCTCCATTACAAGCCGAACCATCCCTCTTTTTTTCAATATTTTTTTCTTCAGTGGTTGGCATAAGAACAGCAGATAGCATTGCTTCTCTATACATTATATTACTGTAAAGAAAGACTCTTCAGAATATAACTCGTTACTGAAAATTTACTTGTCCAACTGTTGGACTATGTGTGCGTAGAACGTATTCTGTACTATGTGTTGCTACTTATACTCAAAGATTCTAGAGAAAGTTCAGTTGTTTCGAGGCTGTTAACTTGACGAAGAAGATTTTGAATCCCATCGACCCATCTCTGCTTATGAATCTTGCTTTTGCATTTGAACTCTAGAAGACCTTGTGCAGTTTTGAGACCAAAATAGACTTCCTCTGAAATTTCCCTTTCTTTTTTGTATGGCCAAGCAGCAGTTTCATCACATACTCCGTAGACAATACCTGATGCCAGTAGAATGCAATTAGATGTTAGTTCCAGGAAAAGCTGTAGACCAATTTCAAAAATGAAATGAAGCAACAAGCTGATTTTAGCGAAAAATGTATGCTTACTTTTGTTCTTCTTGGAGAAAGCTCCTCCTACATGTTTGCTTTTGATCGCAACAATGACCTGAAAACAAAGCAATTTGAGTAAATTTTGTATTTTGAATTTGAAACATTTGAGTTGCTATTTCCTTTTCTGTACCTGAGATTTCTTGTTGATGTACACGGAGACAAACTTCCATCGCGACACTCCTGCAAATTCCAATATCAAGAATTGTAGCTTCATTAATGAAATAGTTTAGCACACAATCTTGCTTAATTTTGAATCCTCAGAATTTTTAAACAAATGCACAGATTTCCCAAATTGACTGTGAAATTACCTTTTCTTGTCTGCTGCAACAATTCACCTACACAGGGGGGATCTTGTTCCTCCAGTTGACTGTGAAAAGCAGCCGGCCAATGAGTTTCTGCGATGCTCCTTTCGTAAGGACTTATCGATGCATTCTTCCTTGCTTCTTTCGGCAATCTTGCTTTCAGAGCTGCTTCTCCTCTCAAAGCTGATTCATTAAAACCAAAAAAAATATCTGTTAACCGATGATCAGTGACCGAAAAAAAAAAAAAAACACATTTTCTGCTAACGTTAATATATCGAATACCTGTTGCAGCTGCAGCTGTAAGAGTCACGAGATCACCGGGAGTTTGAATGTCCACTGCTGATCTTACAACTGAAGCCACACGATCGTGATCAACTCCGGCTGATTCAGCTATGTCAATGCAGTGTGATGCCAACAGTTCAGTAGCCGAGGCCAATGCCACGCTCATTTTCGAGCTTGACTCGTTGGAGTTTCCGGCTACAGCCACAGCAGCCAAGGCTGCAGCCAGTCCTGCAACAGAGAGAGCAGAGTGCATACGTGCATTTTCAACTCGTGCCCTGTCTTTCTTCTTCACCTTGCTAGCACTCGGCTCCTTTTGGTGTTGAAACCATTTCCCAATCGATCCTGTCCTCCGAGCATTTATTGAATTCACTATCTTGCTTGACTGCCGAGAAAAAAAAAAGATATTAATTAATTGAATTTACATTTGAGGAGGTAAGAAACAAACAAAATAAACAAGATTTGATGAAGTTACCGTTTTTGGAGCATGAAGTGTATCTGGCATGGAAGTGAAATTCTGGTCAAGTAAAAATGGTTTCTGTTTTTGAGCAAGAGCTTTTGAAATTTCTGAAGCAGAGAGACTCCATGATCTGGACAAAAACTCCATAGGCTCTCTAGGTGTCTGTGGTTGAGGGATTGATGCCAATAATGACGATTTCAACTCTCCATCTTCCTCTAACTTCTCTGTATTATTTTTCCAAGCTGAATACAACCCATTTTCCATTTTCCCCTGTTGTTGTTTCTTCAAATTTCTGAAGCACAAAAGGTGGTTTTTGGTTGTCGAAGAAATATATTTTCAGATGAAGATAGTGGTTCAAAAAAGATAATTGAAAAGGAGAGGAAGAGAGGACCCTTTAAAGAACAAATCTATCATCTTCTCTAAACACAAGCTTCTTTTATATACTAGACTGTAGACATTAATTAACAAAAAAATATTAAAAAAAAAACCCAGAAGAGACAGTGAGACAAAACAGATTACGTGACCAAATTTCAAAGTCTTGTGCTCTTAACCTCCATGAATTCAGGTCGGGTTGATCAGAAAAAGCCAGAGACAGAAACACAAGTTACAAAACTCGAAAAAATAAACAACTAGTTAATTAAAAATTAACAACCATAATGAGAAAACATTATCCTGGTTAAAGGGGGGATGGTTTCTCAACACAAATGCAAACAAAGTATTATTTATAATATCATCAAGACACGAATATAAAAAAAAAGCGTGTGCATGATCATGGACGGTGTCTGGTTCTCTTTCTTTCTTTCTTGGCGGTGTGTGTGTCACTGTGTTGGACCACATCGAATATTTATTTTTTCAATCAGACGGTTGATGTCGCTTTTTATCTTTTCAAGAGGAGTCAGACCTCAGAGGTTAGTGATCAGTCAAACTTAAGTCTCTCTTTAATGATGAGTTTAGCAGCTCCAAATCTAATATTAGATGCTTGATTAAATATCTTATTATTAATTCACTAGATGTACTCATCAAAGGGAGCCAACTCCGAGTCAGACTGTCAGAGAGATAACTTAAAACTATTAGGGCATGTTTGGTACGCCGTACCGTACTGCATTAGACTGGATTTATTAAATTGAACTGGACTATACTGTATTGGATTAGATTATATTTAGTACTATCCCGTGTTTAGTGCTCCGTTGTACTACCTCGTACTAGATTACATTGTATTATATTATTTTAAATTAAATGATTTTAGCAAATAAATCAACATAAATTAAAAAAAGAAAAAATATATATCATAATTTGAAATCCATAATATTTTCAAGCATAATAAATTGATATATATGTATATATATATATATACAAATTTTCTATTATCAGTTTAAACTGATATAAGATATATCAGTTCCTTATATGTGGGCCATTGGATTTAAATGCTTTAATTTGACTGTATACACTTGTCAAATCATCTTTTAAATCTAATGGCCCACATACAAGGAACTGATATATTTTATATCAGTTCGAATTGATAATAGAAAGACTGTATATATATAAAATCTTATAATATATAAAATAATAATTAAAAATACATAAAAAAAAATTAAAAACAAAAATATATTCTATTTCTATATAGAAATTATTCATTATTGTCACCGTGTCTATTTATTTTTATCTTATTTACCATAATTTTGTAGACTCATAATGTAGGAGTAAAGAGTAAATCGTTGGAACAATTTTAATAATCAATTGGTCTTGTTGGATATGTAATTGTTTTTATATTTTTTCACATTTCATTTGATAGTATATATATATATATATAAACTAAATTAAATTTTTTTATATAAAAAAAAAAAGAAAAAAAAAAAAAGATAAAGTTTGTGGGACCTACAACCGACAACTTTTTTGCCTTCGGTTTTCAATTCGTTTGTTTGCGTCTTTAAAAAAACAAAAAATGCAATGCAGGTGAGTAGACTAGAGCGAGCGCAAATGCACGAATCAAGTCTGGCCCAGTCAGACCTCCATGCAGTGGATTAAATAGTGCTAAGTTGAGCGGATTAAATTATATACCGGATTATTTAATCCGATTAAAACTTTTTACCAAACAAAGGCCCTATGTCATTTGATTCCGGTCTTCCTCAATCTACTGAGGATGTCCAATTGAATTTGGTCTGCTTATAAAGGCATCATGAGACATGAGGTGAGGCTATTACTATTATTATTATTATTATTATTTTTAAATTCTTGAACCCGAGTTTGAAACCGGAACTCTCGTTGAACCTTACAATTTTTGAGAAGTAGGAAATTGTAGTCTTTGATCACGTAGGTGAATCCATGAAGGGATTCGAATCCTAAACCTTATGGGAACAAACCACATACTTGTCCATTTTACTAACCCCTTATTGGTGCGGTGAGATCATCTATCATTAAGATGATAAGTGATTATTAGTAAACTAATAACTGAAAGGAATCAAATTTGAACAACACATTAATACATTGGTTGAGTGGTGCACCAAACCACCGAAGAATAGACATGTGGCTATCATATGTGTGTCACATCAGATTGTCACGTCACATATTCAATCTTTAGTGGTCGGATGCACCATTCAGCATTGCACCCGATGCACCAAAAATTATCTCTTAAGAATAACATTCATTCATACAAGAAAATTTAAATATGAGATGAGGAACATTTATAGTAAATATGAGATGAGAAGCGGATCCAAATTCGAAGCAAACCACCATCCGATCCAACCCAGATACACATTAATAGCATAGCCAAGGCAGATATATGCACACGTATTATACAATTGGAAGAAAGAACGTGGTCTAATTTAAATGGGGTCAGGTACTCAGGTCGGTTGGTTCCTCCGGCCAAACCTAACCCATTGTCCCAAAAAATGTTGTATAAATAGCACTCGTTTGACCCTATTACTTGAATTTTCCACTGCCATTGATTACAAGCCACTGTGATTTTAATTAATCACACCCTCATTAGTCTGATTTCTGGGCTGTGCTCTACTTCTTCTGCTAATGGTTTTTAGTAGGTGTAATGTCACTTCAGTAATCTTATCATAAATCAAATGATATATATATAGTCAAACTAGACTGCTGTGCCAAGTCCACAATATATAACAACAATCAAACTACCACTTTCTTTGTCTTGCTAATCAATATACGCGTTAGACACCGACGCACTTGCTTGCTTGGCCATGGCAGTGCCAGGCTGCCAATAATGTTCATAGTTGCTCCACGTACATTTTTATTTTTAGAAAAATCTTGCCATGCCATAGCATATTGTCATCACGTTTTGTGGAGCATAGTGTTTTTTCCGGCACCCTGTAGTATTATTGGTTTCCAGTTGTAAGTACCAAAGCAGATTCAATTTTGTCATGATTGATATATATATATGGGCATATGGCTCTTTCCTAGATCAAGATCTTATATAATTCATTTCAGACTTTTTTTTAACAAAACGAGAGCGATAGGTTCTCAAATATACGAGACAATTTTGTTCAAAAGGACAATTTTATTGATATTAAAGGAAAGTTACAAACAACTTTTCTAATTCTTACTTAAAAAAAGAAAAAAAAACAAATCAAACCGGCTCCTCTAGGATTTGGAATTCCTAATTTAACTAAGTAGGAAAAGCTCTAGGTAATTTTGAGTTATTATTTCAAAAACCTAACACTTTATATTCGTAAACAGACTCAAAGAAAGAAAACTTCTTAAAATAAGAAAACTCTTAAATCACGCATAAAACATAAAAACAGAAAAATGGAGGTCAAATGGCTGTTTTTTGGAAAGACAGCGACACATTACTCAAAGGTAAACCCATGTTTCTTCTATAGGACTCGTCGATACGGTTTTAACAATATGTCATGGGCCCAAAGCGGACATCATTTACCACTCCAACAAGCTTCTTGAAGTGTCCTACATCAGTTGTTATATAACTCCAATAAACAAAAACAAGCTTTGTTCTATGCAGATTAGCTCATATTCGAATAATTTTATCATGAATAATGTCCACACCTAATAAAATTGAGTTTGTTAAATCTCACAACATCTACTCCCTCCCATCCCATTGCTTCCACCAAAGTAACCAAATTTCACTTGCTGCTATGTTTCTATTTCCTTGTCATCATCAAATTGCTTCCACCAAATGAACAGAATTTCACTTCCTCCCGAACATTCATTCTAGTCCTGGGTTACTAAAAATTTGAATTTGGTGGAGAGAGTTGGATATAATAGCACATAGTTTTCTTTTATAAAAAAAAAAAAAAAAAAAAAAAAACATGAAGCATCTTCATCTTCTAATCATGGATCCTTATCCTTTTAGAACTGAAAAAGCAAGGGAGAAGGGGTCCCAAAGTTATTCATTATATGAATGAGACATTTTAATCTTGATTTGACCTGCCAGTCTGTACAGAGTTTCCATGTTCAAAATATCATCACATAGTGGGAGAACTGAGAAGGAGAGGAGCGGTCATGACTTCTGAATTCAAAGTCAGATCATAATAGCAAAAACCTGCTTCAGACCCCATGTCTAAAACACTGAAAAAATATTCTATTTTAGCTTGCATTATTGTTATTCATGATTTTTCATAATTAATGTTGTAATAATGTGACCACTTAAAGTGGTTGATTGGGATTTTGGGATAGTTTCTAGTGACTCATACCAACCAGTAGACCTGGCATAGTTCCGGTTCCTATTCTTCCAAGGTTTGGTGGAATAGGAACCGATAGTTCTAAACCTTTTTTTTTTTTTTTTTTTTTTCCTTTGTTAACAAAAAAAAATTCGACTTGTAAGTTGTAATTGTAAATAAAATAAAATATATAAATGATAAATTACAAAATAAAATAAAATAAAATTCATCGGGTTGGGTCACCCGAAAATAAAATAAAATAAACAAATGACAAATTACAAAATTAAATTAAAATAAAACTAAACAAAATGACAAATTACAAATTACATTTCATTGAGTATTTGGGAATTGGGTCACCCGAAATTCGAAAATAACATAAAATAAATAAATGACAAATTACAAAATTAAATTAAAATAAAACTAAAAAAAAAAAGAGTAAAGTTATTAGCCTTGCACTTAATTTTTACCACAATTAAGTTGCCTACGTATCCTCTTGGAGGGTTTAGAGGAATTAAAGGCCACATAGTTCTCTTACCTTTTATTGCAGGCTTGGTGATGACGTGGACTAATTGTTGTCGTGATGAGGTGATCCGCATCTGCTACTCCGCTGCTCCAGTTTCAGGTTCGTCATCTTTGAAGAAATCGTACGTTGCCTCCTGCTTGATTTCTTGTTGTCTATATTGCGTCTTCGTCCAGTCATCTACACAAACCTGTATCTGTAGTGCTTTCAGAGTTAAGCACGAATGCTTTTCATCCAGGATATTCCCCCCCGGCGTTAAACTCTTGTTCCACTGCCACCGTAGAAACTGGTGTTGAAGAAATATTTTTGGCTATCATAACTATGATTGGATAGTACCTTCCATACTCTTTCCAATATTGTAAGATATCATTTTTTTTCCCTGGCATATCTTCTATAAACTCAAAAGAGGTACTTAGATAAGATTCAAGCTCGGAATACTTGTCGGAGCTTGATGAAGAAGAACATCATGGTTTTTTTTTTTTTTTTTTTTATAACAGACTATACCCTAAATTCATAAATCTGGAGGATGATGGGGGTTGAGATACAGCTTGTGTTCATGTAACATCTAAGTTCAGTGAGGATCAATAAACTGTAACATATTCATCATATAAATTATGCAATAATTTCTTAACTCTATCACAACACGCATCAACATCATATTCAATTTTTAAACCTTGGTGGCCATAATAACCATTTAGATAATAAGACAAATGTTTTAATTTACAACGTGGATCAAAAACCATGACAATCAAATAAATATTTGGAAACTCCCTATAATAATCTAACCATTTTACCTTCATAGCATTAACGGCTTCCACTAATTCTATGTCGGATTGACAATGAGCAAAGACACCAGCAATATTAAGACTCTCAATAATAAATAAATGAGTTGTAGGATAATAAATACCAGATAAATTGTTAGTAGCATTATAAAAGACTTTTAACAAATTGAAAACGTTTTAACAAGCATCCCAATGAGTTTGATAAAAATCAATGTGACTAACATGAAATTGAACAAAAGAAACTAATAAATCCTTATAATCATAACTTTGAGCAAGCAATTTATAAGTATAATTCTAACGTGTTGGAACATCACGAGGAAATCTAATGACACATCAATGTTGACCATGCTTTCATTGTAGAAGAATGTTTCCACAAAAACATTAGGGCTTTTTTAATAGGTAGAACAAAATGTTCAAGAGTTTCTAATCTTTTTTGAACACATAAATTAAAAACATGGCATGCACATCTTTGATGAAAAAATGTACCACCAAGATAAGGTTTGCATAAATCAAGTAAAGATGGAATAGTAGCGGTATTGGCAGAAGCATTATCAAAACCAATTGTAAAAATTTTGTTTTCAATTTTATACTCTGAAAAAATAATTCTAAGCTGTCTAAAAATATTTTGAGCAGTGTGTGCATCATCAAAAACTCTAAATGCAAAAATTCTTTTCTAGATATTCCATGCATCATCCATATAATGGCAAGTGACACCCATGTATGAATGCAATCGCCAATGGTCACTCCATATGTCGGCACATACGGAAACATGACCGTTATATTTTTCAAAATATTTTTCTAACTTTCTTTTTTCTTTTTCATAAATCTTTTCAAATGTTGCTATGAACGTGGCTTTAGGAACACGGCATGTAGCAGGGTTTAATGTTCGTCGACAATAATTAATAAAACCAACTCTTTCACCAAAACTAAATGATAAATGTTCTACTACTACCATTCTAGTTAATTCTTCTCTATTTTGTTCATCAGTATAACAAAATAATTGTTGATTAGGAGTAGCGCACCTGGGAATTTGTGATTGTGACCTCGATCTGGTCCTTGCTTCTGGATGTTTGGTTAAAATATGCTTCTGATAAGTGCCATATCCTCCGGATTTGGTCCACTTATATACTTTTTTGCAGTAATTGCAAGCCGCTACATAACTTCCATCTTCTTGCCTAATTTTCTTCATATGTTTTACGAAAATATCATATTTGCTCTGCTTCTGTATCAGATCTTCCTGCTCTTCTGATTTCGGTGGATCAAATTCAAAATCCGGAGGTGTATCAATATCAGGCATGTTTTCTGACTGGCTTGTCAATTTCGGGCGGGGGGGGGGGGGGGGGTGTTGTCATTGGGATCAGGTTCTGAAATTGTTAGAGGGGGAGTAGGATAGTTTAGGCCTAAGTCTTCAGCATAGGCCCAACATTGCAAATACTCGTGATAGGTGGTGTCGTCACGACCGAGATTATCGATCATAAGACCCTTACCTTTCATCGAAATGGAACGTTTAGCACCGTCATGGCCGTGACCCCTTACATTTCCATCACTTGCCATTTAAAAATTAATTTGGGAGAGAATTGGAAACTTATTAGAATAATAGTAGGTAGTAATTGCAAATAAAATAAATTGAATAAATTGTAAATAAATGAAATTGGAAACTTAGTAATTGACTAATTGCAAATTAAATAAATTGGAAATAAGATGAATTGCAAATAAAATAAATTGGAAATAAAATTAATTGCAATAAAATAAATTGCAAATAAAACAATTGCAAAATGAAATAAATATTAAAAACTTAGTAATTGAGAATGAATTGGAAACTTGGAGAGTTGGAGAATTGAGAGAGAAATTAGAATTAGAGAGAATTGGGAGGAAATTGGTGTGAGGAAAAATGAAAGGGGGAGTATTTATAGATAAGAAAACAAAAAAAACAAAAAAAAAAACTCTGGAACCGTCGGTTCGAACCGGAACCGAAACCGGAACCGGTCTCCCCCGGTTTCGATTTTTCAGGTTCTGGTTCCACTGTTCAAACCAAAACTGTGTCAGGTCTACCAACCAGGATGACCTAGGTTGGGTCACTCTCCTAGGAGCGGGTGTATCGATGAAAGATGCACTCTGACCATTGAAGATAGAATAGTCATGTGTCATATCTTTTGTGGTCGGGTGTACCACTCACATTTGCCACTTTTTATGCCAATTATCAACTAGTTAGAACAATTTTTTTTTTTTTTTTAATTATTACAGTTAATTAGAAGTTCGAGGAGAATGACATTGTTCAAACCCACAATCTTAATAGATGCATATTTGATTGGTATATGCATATATAAAAGACTTCTCATATATAGACCCCCTTACATAAATCTTATGTCCAAACTATTCAAAACATGATGAAATTTAATGAATTTTAATGAGATTTTTGCGTTAATGATAAGAAAAATGAAATATGAAAATTTTCAACAAAAAAAAATCAATTTGGAAACTATTTTTTCTAAATTTTTAAGCAAAACAAATTTAAAAAGTGGGAAAATAGAGGACAAATTTAGAAAAAAATAGTTTTCGAATTAAAAAATTTTCAAAAAATCTCCCATAAGTATATTTCACATTTCTTATCATCCATACAAAAAATATCATTAAAGTTCATTAAATTTCATCACTTTATGAATGGTTTGGATATAAGATTTACGTAAAAGGATTTACATGTGAGAAGTCTCCTATGAGTCTCTCATAAAGAGATCCCTTGGTTTTAAAGTTTTATGACAATTCAAAAATTGAAAAAAAATTGATTATATAAAAAGTAAAAAAAAAAAAAAAATTGATTAATTTTGACATATCAGAAGATAAAAGGGACAATTTTGAAAGCAAGCAAATCGCAATAATTACGGGTAGAATTATAAGAAATGGAATGACAAGAAAATGAATATTTTGTTGAACAACTTTTTTTTTGGCTATCTATCAATGGGAATGTAGAATAACATCAAAAGTAGTCAAATGAAACGTAGTGGCTGTAAAGCTCGTCATCTTCCTGCACCTCCTTCACTTTCAAAAGAGATTGATTAAAGATCAAACTTTTTCTGCACCTCCTCTTCATGGTTTTCACAAGTGATTCCCACAAGCAAAAAAAATAAAAAATAAAAAAACTTTCTCATTATAAAGGGAATCAATCAATCAAATTCTCAAATCAGGAACAGAAAAAAAAAAAAAAGCAGAAAAGAAAAAAAACAGATAGATGCCAATGTTATTCTCCACTTATAAATTATGATGCACATGTGACTATGATCAAGTGAAGTACAAGATAAGCCAAGCCTATGGAACATCAACAAGTGGTGGACACACACAGACTCACACTAGCTGAAACTCTCCCCATATCTGCAGGGATGATGATGATGTGGTACACACGTTCCGTTGAAGCTTTTCTCATTATACATACATTGAACCATGGTTTTTTTTTCTCGAATTATTCTCTCCTAAGGGATCCATTAGTGAACGGGCCTGACTGCTACGTTCGTTTGTAGGTGTAGCAGCTAATTTCACTATAAATAGGAGGCTTCTCTCAACTGCTTGGCTTGTTGGGTAACTCTAAGTTGGGCTTGTAAGAATTATGCTTTGAAAACTTACTAATTTATGAACTTAGAAAGGAGGTATGACTTGAACTTATAACTTTATAAATATGGGTGTAAATATCCTACCACTGGGTCACCTCAATATCGATTTTATGTATTGAAGTGACAATTATTATAGTAGTTGGTTGAATCATGTTACCAGTTACCATATAAATCCAGTAAATTTTTTCTTTTAATTTACAGCATGTGGATATAACAACTCAAACCTAATGTTATAAACAGTTGAAAAATAATTTCCACAAAGACAAATAGATTTTTTATTTACATTTCTTTATTAACCCAAATACAAGCTCTTCTGATGATGAGCAATAACAAGAAGAAAAAAGAAAGATGAATTCCAAAAGCCAAGAAATTAATTCACTTGACATTTGACAACCACCAAAGCACAAACAAACAAGCAAGCCATCAAGTCAACTCAAGGATAGTCTTCAGTTGAGGCCCCAGAATAAGATCCAATGAAAATGTCACCATAGATGAGCCCAGCTAGCCCACCACCAACGAGAGGGCCGACCCAGTAGATCCAAATTTGTGAGAAGTCACCACTGACGACGGCCGGTCCGAATGATCGGGCTGGGTTCATTGAGCCTCCGCTGAATGGGCCGGCGGCTAGAATGTTTGCACCCACTATGAACCCAATTGCAATAGGTGCAATTGTTCCCAGTGAACCCCTTTTGGGGTCTGCGGCTGTGGCGTAGACTGTGTAGACAAGTGCAAATGTTATCACAATCTCCATAACAACACCTTCCAGTCCATTCATGCCTGAAGCAACTCCGTGTGTTGGGATACTCTGCCAATTTCAAGTTATCGAATTAACATCATAATTTTTTATTTTGATATACCAACTGCAGTGGTGACGGTTAGAATTTGAGACATTGTCGAGCTCAATGAGTGCTTTTACCACTGAACCACATTGGGCGGTGGTAAGAGCACTCGTCGAAGATGTTGTGATTGTTAATATTTTTGATCAAGAGACAAGAAATTGTACGTATCTGTACCTCGCTAGTAACGAACTTGAGGAGGAGGCAAGCGACAATGGAGCCGAGGCATTGGGCAATCCAGTAGAAAATGCCAGTTAGGATGGTGATGTTGCCACCGATGGCCAATCCAAAAGTGACAGCTGGGTTCAAATGGCCACCAGAGATGTTGGCAGCAATGGCCACCCCAACGAACAAAGCAAGTGCATGTGCCACGGCCACTGCCACTAGGCCTGCTGGGTCTAATGCTGCTTCCGACGTCAACTTGCCTACACACAAAATTCAATCATTCATGAAACACCTCTTCTATGTAAATATGTATGGTTGTGGATTTTGTTTGGAGGATCAATTTGAAAAATTATTAAAATTTTAATAGATAAATGTAAATAACAAAAAATATAAATAAACTTTATTTGCTAACGCAGCTTCACCACGTCTGATTTTGTAGCATGTACATTCATTTACTAAAATCATATTACGTGACAGTGAATTCATAAACTAGGGAAGATTAGGTATGCACTTACCATAAGCGATAGCGGATCCGACACCGGCAAACACGAAAGAAGAGTGGCAATGAACTCAGAAAGATAAGCCTTAAGCGACCCAACACTGAAGGAGTCACCGAAACCACCAAAAGCCAACTTCACCATATTTTTGTTTTTTTCTTTTAAGAAATCCTTTTCACAAACTAAATATTAAACTTAATTGCTTGGTTTATGAAGAAATGAGTCACAAATATTAATCATGGACAAGCTATAGGTTTATATACAACTGAGTGGTGATGCACGACTGATGAGTATAGATTATAGAATATGCAAGAAGGGACACAGCCGGCACCGGCCATGCATGGGACCTACATGACTGGACGGGAGCCGCATGATTGGATGCCGACCAAACCGCCATTGATTTGTTTGATCAAATTATAGGAATTATGGACATAAGACAACTGACTTAATTAGTAATTAACTATCAAGATATAGAAGCTATAATATTTTATAAAGTCTATGAATGAATTGAATGAAGATAAGCTTGTTTTGGTGGAAGAATATTATCAAAGTATAAACTCCATTATCATGTATGAGGTTATGATGAGATCTGATGTCATTTATTCCTAATTAATTATAAGCTAATTATTTGATTTAAGAAGCTGGGGCTGCATTAATAATTATAATAGAAAAGAGATGGATGATTAATTGGTTTTAGATGGGTTGTTGAAGTTATTATATAGCTTTGTGGCAAAATTTGATCTCGTTAGGTTCCAATAAACTCGTGTCAAACTTTAAAAAGAAAGATCAATTGAAATGAACAATATATGTGTGTTGACTAATGACCATGTCTTGTTTGTAAGGGCATTGATAGATAAGAATATGTGTTGGATTGGATGAATTCAAGTTGACTCTGAGATGGGCTTTATAATTCATTAACTTGACCTACTCAATTAGTTCATAATGTATCTTTGTTTAGTTAAAAATAATCGTTTTGATGTAATTCATTTCAACTAAAAATTGTTGATTGCCCCAACTATGCTGATATTGGTGGTGGAAATAGCAATTTTCTCATGTGGACATATAAGTGTGAGTATATTTATAGTACACACTTATTTACCTTATCACTTTTTATCATGTAAGCATTATTTAACCCAATTACATTGCTTTTTTTTGGCATTACTCTACCCAATTTCATTACTTACGTGTCACATCATTTGAGAAAAAAATCGGGACGTTTAGCATTACTCTATCAAGAAAGGTAGGTTAGAGTTCGAATCAAATCCAAACCCAGTATTTATTAATAGAGCAATGATAGATATCCAATTTTTGTATCCCAATTTCTATCTCAACTTATTATAAGACAATTGGACTAAATCAAGCTAACAAAGGTGCAGCTTAGCTGATGGATGGATGAGCTTAGAGTTTAGGCAAATGACTCATAGGTGGCAAGGTCAACGGCTCGAATCCCATCAATGGCGAAAGCTTTCAAAAAAATATCTGATCCTGGATTAATAGATATTGTTAAAAAAAAAATGGACTACATCAAAATCATCATTAATTTACCAATTGACACATCATAAGTTAAAATAAAAATGACAACAATCCAATATAGTTTGGTGGCTAATGATGTTGATGTTCATTCGGTCTGTAAATGTACAGATTCGAGTTGGCACCACCTCTGGCAATATAAATAAAATACAAAAGTGAAATGTTTGATTCATTACGAGTGTCAAATAATAATTAAGGAGGACCACCACAAAGAAGGGCTCTCACGATCATGAACAGATGTCGACATCTTTTGGGGATTAGGGAAAGATTCATCAATTAATCATCCATGAATTATAAAGTTGTTCTATGGATAAATTTATTTTTTTTTTTTTTGAGAAAAATAAAACTGTATTACAATACCTGGAAAACCAGGACAGAGGTACAAGATAACAAGAGTACAACAACGGCTGGGACCCATCAACTATCGACATCCAATTATAGCCCAGACTAGATTTTCTACAGACGGAAATGGAAACGCACCCATAAAGTTGGGACAACAACCCACACACAAGGTGGGACAACAACCCTCACGAAGAGGGAAAACAGCCACACAAGGTGGACTTTATGGATAAATTTAATTAATCTCTGATTTGGAAAATAGCATTAAAATTTAAAATAAAACGTGGTCGGGCTTCCAAAGTTCCAAGTGTAAGGCGAGGTTAGGGTGTATAGTCTTTACTCTAGTGGAATTGCTTTTGTGTTGTATTATGATTTTATAATTATATTAAACATAAATAACTCTCCACTTTAATGATAGGTGATCAAAACGCTTTTTAATTTCCTACTATTTTCCACTTGCGAAAAGTAGATCGTTGCTGCTGGTTATGTGGTATGCCACTCGCACCTATATCATGGGATTGTGGGTAGGGCCAGCCCATGGAGACAGTAAACCCAGCATTTTATTGGGGTCCTCAACTGATCCAATTTACTTTTTCTTCTTTGAGGCCTCAAAACCCAATATATTTATGTTTAAATAGGGTCTAATTCCAAACCTTTTGCTATTTTTATTTATATATTTTCCTTTTCGATCAAATGAACTAATTTAATTAAACAAAAAAGACTTAAGGCTCAATAAACTTGTCATTGTTTTTGTTTAGTCATTAATTTCTACATATTGATTTTGACTCAACTTTTAATTATTTATTTTATTTACAATAGTAGATTAGTATCCACTAATTTTAGGCTTTAGTGATTTTAGTTCTCAGATCTGTATGTATATTGTGTATTTGTGTAGTCAATTTGTTAAGATTTTCTTGAATCATTTCTTGAATCTTTTGTGGCCAAACAAGAATATTTTATAATGGATTCTTTTATAATAGATATTATATAATTATAATCATTAATCAAATTGACTACAGTTTACACAAATACACAAACGGATTTAAACGAAAAAAATACAAGTTAAAATAAAATAATCTTGTATTATATAGGGCCTCGATTTTTGTTAATATCATAAAATCGCTTGGGCCCCAAAATGTCCGGAGACGGCCCTGATTGTGGGTTTGAATCTCTTAAATACTGGTTGGAACCATTTTTAAAAATGGTTTTCTGGTTTCAACAACAAAAATACAACTTTAATGTTGTTTGATTACACATTTTACAAAATTGTTTTTGGAAACAAAAAACAATTTTTTTAAAGTTATAACTAAAAAGTTATTTTTAACTTTTTATTGTTTTTCACCATTTTCAAAACACCATTTCAAAACAAATCACTACTTTTCCCTTCAAACAACTACTTTATTAATTTTAAAAACGACAGCCAAACACATTTATATCGTTTTCCATTTCATAAAACTACTTTTAAAAAAACACTACCAAATGCATTACATTTTTTAAAATATCATTTTTAAAACCTGATTTTCATTTTTAAAAATAGTTTTCAAAAACATCATTTTAAAAAACGATACCAAACGTGCCCAACCCTCCCTAAAAAAACTCTGAATTATTATAATATTTTTAAAAAGAAAAAAAAGAAGCTATAATTAATTTAATTAATTATATCTGTTTCCAGGAGATTTTAGTCTTTTTCTTTTTTGAAATGTTATAGTTAATTCAAGATTTGGGTTATGAAATATTACTCTATAAATTCGAAAGCATCTATCCACATAGGCCAGGTATTTTTTTTATTTTTATTTTTTGAAGTTTTTTACCATTGGTAGGATTCGAGTCGCTGACTTAAGAGTTATTTACCCAAGTCCCAAACTCGTTCATCTACAGCTGAGCTACGCCCCTTGGGGCATGTTCTAGAGTAAATTAATTTATATAAATATTAGATTGTAATGTAGCTGAGGTAATAAATTAATAATAATTAGTTTTTTTTTTTTTTTTTTTAATCACAACAAATGGGGAGAGGTCACCCACACTTAAGGTGGGACAATGAATATATGTATATATATATATATATATATACATGCATGCTTTGGTATTGAATCTTGGTGGTGGAGTCTCACTTTGGAGAGTCACACCATATTGGCAAGAGGCCATGGGCAATAATAATTAGTTGAAGTTCAAATGATAAGATGCCAAAATCTCATAATTAATCAACCTTAAATAGCAGCAAAGACGTGACCTTATCGAACAATGACATATGGTGGGGAAAAAAAAAAGTTTTTGAATTTCAAATAATGACCAACTATGATTCAATCTTTTAATTAATGGCACCTTTTTTTTATTGAACTGACATGATCAATACATTACTTGTTATAGTGCAAGGAATAAAATATTGGTATCGGTATCGGTATCGATATCGATATCGGACTTCTAAATTTATTGATATTTCAGGGATAATATCGATTTCAGTGGATATTCTGTCAAAAATTTAAAAAATGATGGATATTTACATTTAAACTTAGATTTTTTTTGTGAAATTTTAGGACAAGCTTAGACAAGTAATTATACATCAAATGAATTATATTTCAACGATAAATTAGAATAGTTATACGCTTATTATAAATTATAACATAGATAGAGTTTGCATATAATTTTTAAAATTGAGTATTTAATAGAATAATATTTTGTTTCACTTTTACAATATTATATATTTATATACGATATAAAGAGATTAAATATTTACTAAACAAAATTATCATTAAAAAAATATATATAATTTCATACTTCCAAGATTCTATCATAAATCATAATTTATACATAATAATACATTGCATGTCTGAAATTTAAAACCAAAATGAATTTCTTGTTGGTTCAAATACATAAAATACATAAGATACATTTCCATCTTGATTCGAATAACAACTTTTCCAAGAAAACGTGCTTGCATAGTTTTCAAGGTAGTTATTAATATGACATGCGTATATTGCTTGATCTCTTTCAACTGATCCATGGATTTAGTAGTTTGGATTTACCCAACTTAGTGGATATTCCTGATCTGCATGCATAGGTATTACATATGGCATTTGTAGAGAAGAATAATCAAATATATTGCAGTCACCATAACTACCATAATATGGTACATGAGAACCTGACCTTGTTTACAAATCATTCAAATAACTATTTTCTGTGTCTATACTTATTGAGGAGAGAGTCATACTCAAAGAATCTTCATCAATTTGACTCGTTCCTCCTTGCTATCTACCACGATTTTGATCAAAATTACCTACATGAGCATCCTAATCTGCCGCACTAGCATTAAAACCTGTTGCACAAGCATCCCAACCTCCGGCACAAACATCCCAACTTGTTGCACTAGCATTCCCACCTCCTGCACCAGAATCACAACGTCTTGCCTCATCCCCATCATCTCCAGAAAAACCAACCCACCCAGAAAAACTAGATTTTTATCATTATCAACAAAATTAAACAAAAATCAAACCAAAATCAAACCAAAATCAAGTTAAAACCCAAAAAATCATAGCCAATATTTAACCCAAAAAAGTCAAGATGTGTGTAGTTTTCATTGTTGAATCCATCCATCACAGATGGTCTATGATGGGAATTGTTATATATAAAACCAGAGCAGAGCTGCTTTTTTCATTCTCGTTTGGGTTTTTTCCATAAGTGAAGACATTGAAATCAAAAACGTGGGTTAAGTTGACTCTTGTTGTTTACTACAAATGGCGACAACAACTATTGGTGATTTGGAAACACTCATCAGTTTCTTTGTCTTCGTTTGATCGTAGCCGTCAGCTTTTCGATCTCCCAAACCCTGCTCTCTCTCTCTCTCTCTCTCTCTCTCTCTCTCTCTCTCTCTCTCTCTCTCTCTCTCTCATCCACACACTATCTGTTTCGAATCCACACACTCTATTGGGGTTTAATTTTGTGGACATTACTTTGGTGCCGATTTGAGGTTTCTGATTTGGGGTTTAGGGTTTTTGATTTGGGGGTGGTGGTGGTGTGTTTCTGGGGTTTGGTTCAGTTGATGATGGTGTTGAATCTGGGTTGGTATGGTTGAAATAATGTTGAATCTGGTGTCAGTATTGTTGTGATGATGGTGTTATGAACCTAGGTTATAGGTTTGGTGATGATGATGGTTGAATAACCTGGGTTTGTTGGGGGAAGATTTTTTTTTTATTTTTTTTAAAGCAAAATGAAATCTGTGGGTAATATATATATACATATATATAGTAAGTCTCTCACGAGGGATCCCTTATTTTAATTTAGGTGAGGATCTTGATAAAAATACATCGATTTTAATGAATTTTGATCTGAATTTTTTTTGTGAATGATGAGTTCAATGAAATCTACATATGAACAAAATTTGAGAATTTTTTGAGTACTAGAACTATTTATCCAAATTTTGTTAAATATGAAGGCATCAGAAAATTGATGAAATATAGGAAAATTTTAAAAAAATAGTTATGGTATTCGAAAAATTCTCAAATTTTATTCATAGGTATATTTCAATGAACTCATGATCCACAAAAAAAATTCAGATCAAAATTCATTAAAATCGATGTATTTTCATCAAGATCCTCACCTAAATTAAAATAAGGGATCCCTCGTGAGAGTTTCTCTCGCTCTCTCTCTCTCTCTCTCTATATATATATATATATATTGAAGTAAATATTTATTATTATTATTATTATTATTATTATTATTATTATTAAATTTAAAGGAAAAAAAAAAGATATCTCCACCGTCCATCTCAAAGATGGACGGTGGAGAATCATCTTTTTTAATTGTTTTTTTAAGAAAAGTTTTAATTGTTTATTTTATTTTATTTTTTGTTTTCTGTTTTTTTAATATATTTTTTATTTAATGAATATTTTAAGGGTTTAATGGTAATTATATGGAGAAAACTGAAGGATAAAACGGTTTTTGACCTTCAATTTTAACGGTCAACTAAAAAATGGATGGAAAAGGTAACAGAAGGGGCATATAATACATTCTTTCCATTTGAGGGGAGAGACCGGCCAATATGGACAAACCATGTTCTCACCTTTCTAATAGGGTAAAGGTCAGGGGTGGAAAATGATAACATCCCTTAATTTTAAAATAGAGTGGGTCAATTTAGTTTGAACCAACTGATAAAATCAATTTTTGTAAAAAAAGAAAATTCTAAAAAAAAAAAAAAAAAAGAAAAAAAGATTGAATGAATTATAAATAATGGATTGAAACCAATTTATGATATCTTCTCTCTAAGCTTAATGGTTAACAGTTACCCCAACCGTTCTTCTGAAGTTAGGAGATTCTCTTTGATTAATAGATGTACCACTATTTCTTTATAAGGGTCCCCTACAAGAAAGAGACTATTCAAATCATACAAAAAGCTTAGATTCATTGTCTCATTCTTGCCACCAAAACAAGTTAAATAACACTTGACTTCATTTATGTGGATTGATTTGCTTCAAAACACAGCATTTCTAGAGCACTTTATTTTAATGGAAAGAACATTTATAACACAGCAGGCAGCAGCTTTTGAAAATTAATATAAAGAATTATAAGTTTTTTTTTTTTCTATCAAAATGTATATTTTTACTTGTTTTTCCACTAAACAACATCAAGTAAATACAAGTATAATTTTGTTTGTTGGCGGTTTTCAATACTTTATCATTTATAACAAAGCTGAGGTTGGTCCATGGAAAAATAATAATCAGTATCGGTATACATGGGCGGAGGTATTTGTAAGTTAGCCTAGGCTAGCTTTTATAAAAAAATTAAAAAAATTAAAAAAAATAATAAAGTGTTTGTTTTTGTTAAAAAGAAAAAGTAAAAATACAAATAAAATACAATTACAAATTTAACATGGATTAATAATTCACAAAAATGCTCTAATTTATAATTTAATTTAATTGAGATATTCTCAATATATTCATTACTCATTAGAGTTATATACTCAATATTTTATTGACACTCAAACACATTATTCTATTTCCTCTCCATTTCCCGTTTCATTCTATAAATAAAGAAAAAAATTGAATTCTTTACTTCATTTACTAAAGTCCGAACAAGTATGCATTTAGTTTATTTTGCTTGCTATTTTTTTGTCCGTTTCCTAGTTGAATTATTTTAAATGTTTTTAGGGGTAAAGATCATTATATCTTTCTTATCTAGGTACGTACTTTTTAATTAGGAAAATTTGATTTTAAGGTTTGTTTTAAAAAACTTTGTACTACTACCTAGGGTGTCTTGGGTATGAAATTATGTTTATTCAAATCGACATTGTCTTAGGCTCAAGTCGTCGCTCGTAGGTGTATACTACCCAAAAAAAAATTAATTTAGCCCACCCGAACAATAAGTCATAGCTTCACCCATGTCGGTATTTATACCAAGCTTCCAAATTTATAGAAATATCGGGGATAATATCGATATCGGTGAATATTTATTAAAAATTGAAAAGAAAAAAAAAATGGATAGTGCATCAAAAGTTAGGGTTTTTTTGTAAAATTTTAGGACAATCTTAAACAAGTAACTATGCATCAAATAAATCATATTTTGACAAAAAAAAAAAAAAAAGTATAGTTACTTATGAACTTGGTATAAATTATAACATATATAGGGTCTTCATATATTTTTAAAATTAAGTATTTAATAGAATAATATTTTGTTTCACTTTTACAATATTATATACAATAAAAGAAATTAAATATTTAATAAATAAAATTATCATGAGTAATAATCAAATAATCTTCATCAATGTGACTCATTCCTCATTGTTGTCTACCACAATTTTGATCAAAATCTTTTCCTATTTGTTCTCTACCTACACCAATCCCAATCTGCAGCACTAGCATCCCAACATCCTATACGAACATCCCAACTTGTTCCATCAGCATTTCAACCTGTTGCACCGGCATCCCAATCTCTTCCCTCATCCCCACCATCCCCATCATGTCCATCATCTTTTCCTTCACTATTTCCATCAAAGGTATGTTAAGCATCAGAAGAGCTAATATTAGTAACTTCACGATCTACACTAACTTCTTTTCTAATCAGTACCTGTTCAACATTTATCCTCATTTCTCAAGCATGAGAAGCAAGATGTGGATCATGATTCCTCTCCTCATCATCCAAATAGGCAGGTCCAAGAGCATATCCAATACAAAAGTGGTTTGCATTTCAATAATTGTTAACATGTCAACAATATTGAGAGACTTGCTTCCAATATGGCATAGAAATATATTTGATGGACAACCAAATAAAAAAATATGCTTCTATTTAAAAATCAAATAACTTTTTAAATATTTATTGTATATATCTCCAATGCGTCTACAAAATAGTTGTCTAACATAGCCTCTGAAAGTACACAGGCAACTTGTCGGTGTCTATGATTATTTTTTTTTTGCCACATCAGCTTGATATTGAATATCAATAACTACATTGGAGAGACATATTTGAATACAATGTCTATTTGTCCTATGTGGCATATATTTTTTTCACAATCCATTGTAGCATTGAAGATACTCTAGGATTCTCATTATCATCCCATGTTTTACATATTGATTATTTGGCTCTTTGCCCAATTCTAATATGACTATTGTCTTGGAAAATTTTATAAATTTGATAAGTGAAACGCTGCGCAACGGTCGGGCTAATAAGCCCATATTAGCAGCCCTCCTATCATAAGTTGACACGTTAGCAAAAACACAATAATGGAATTAGACATCACCACACACAAGCCCCTATTCTCCCTCCCAAAATCGTGTTTCTGTTTTTGAGAAAAGCTACGCAGCGGCATTTTTTTTAGACCTCATAACGTTGCGTTTGCTGGATTTGCAAGAGGCATTTCACAAAATCTTCATCTTCGTCATAATCAGAGCTGTTGCTTGTTATGGGCGAGGCATTTGCAAATAATAATCAAACCTGTTCTTCAAGAGTGAGGTACTCGTAGTATTGGGCAAGACGGGTAGGAGGACTCTGGCAAGAACACGGTTTTCGCACCACCCCAGTCGGTAAGAACACGGTTTTTCATGGCTGAGAAAAGTGATCTTGGTGTTGCTAAGGTAATTTTCACCATTTCCAGTACTCAATCGAGATGCTAATATATTACCCTACATATGTTTGATTAAATGTCAATGGAAAGATGAATATGCTTGAAAGTGATATTCTACTACTCGTTTACGTTCGGCAATGATTTTTTGTTGTGAGAAAATCAAACCATAGAAACCGAGCATGCTGAGAGGATGTGTAGTGGAGAGAAAAGAAATTTTTTGTTGTGAAAAAATTTGCTGAGCAAAAAGGAAAAAGTCTAGTTGTAGTGAAAAAATTTATATCTTCACCTTTCTTTTTGCTTGTTAAAAGTGGAGAAAAAAAAAAATCAATTTGCACAGTTATAAACTATATTAAAGGAGGGAAAAAAGAAATAAAATATATTGCACAGTTATGCAAGCAAGGGTCCATGGCTCAAGATCCTCCAAGAATTACTTGTTTTTTATTATTGTAATTCTGCAACAACTAATACCATAATTTTTGTCCACTCACACTCACAATTTAGATTGTGGTTGTGATTAAATGTTAATATTCAAATGATTTCAATATAGTTATTGTAGTTGTTTTGAATAACTACTAACTTTATAATGTGGTGGTTTTGTATTGTAGAAACAAATTTCTTGGGTTAATAGTGATGAACTTGAGGCTGAAAGTGTATACATTTTAGATGATATGAATGTCGAAGATGGGATGAATGTCAACGATGGAGTGAATGTCAATGGGGGAGTCTGTTCGAGTAATGGTAGTTTGGAGCCATACATTGGTATGGAATTTGAGGATGTTGAAGACACCCAAACATTTTACAAGGCATATGCAAGACGAAAATGTTTTGCAATTCGGACGAATCATACTCGATTGTCGAAAGATGATAAAACTCTTTGTGCAGTTGACTATGTTTGCATAAGGGCAGGATTCCGGTCGGTTAGTCGGAAAGAAAAAGATCGAACACACCCTCAACCTGTCGAGACAAAAATTAGATGTAAAGCAATAATGGGAATAAAAAAAAATGACGAAAAGTGGATAGTCAACAAGTTTGTGATTGAACATAATCATATTTTACTTGCACCGAGAAGTACTAGATTGCTTCGTGGACATAGAGGAGTTACTAAAGTCCAAAAAAAACTGATTATGACATTGAATGAGTTCGATGTACCGACGAGAAAAATTATATCGGTGTTAAGTAAAGAATCAGGTGGTGACTTTAATGTTGGTTGTATTGGCAAAGATGTTGAAAATTACTTGGGAAGCAAAAGGAGAAAAATATTTGAAGAAGGGGATGCACAAAGGTTATATTCCTACTTTATTGATTGGCAACTCAAAGAACCTGGATTTGTGTATTCCATGCAAGTTGATAAGGATGTGTGTATGGGAAGTTGTTTTTGGGCTGATGCGCGATCAAGGGCTGCATACCAATATTTTAGAGATGTTGTTACATTTGATGTTACTTACTTGACCAATATTTATAAAATGTCATTTGTGCCATTTTCTGGAATTAACCACCATCATCAGACCATAATGTTTGGTTGTGCTTTGTTAGTTAATGAAACGGTTGAATCATATACATGGTTATTGAGAATATAGCAAGAGGCTATGCTTTGGCGTGCCCCGAACACCATAATTACCGATGATGACAAGGCGATGGCTAATGTCATTGCAGAGGTACTCCCGAATACAACTCATAGGTTGTGCTTGTGGCACATTTTACAAAAGTTTCCCGAACACTTGGCCCATGTATATAACAAATTTTTGGATTTTCAGAAAAAATTTCGTCATTGCATCCATGAGACAATTACAATTGATGAGTTTGAGCAAAAATGGGCTTCGATAGTAGTGAAGTATGAACTAGGAGAAAATACTTGGCTGTAAAATCTTTACAGCCGACGGGAAAAGTGGGTACCAATTTACTTGCGTTCGACATTCTGTGCCGGTATGTCAACAACTTAAAGAAGTGAAAGCAAGAATAATTTTTTCAAAGATTATGTTCGTTTAAGCACCATGGTTAGTGACTTCATGCATCGGTATAAAAAAGCTATAGATGTACATTACTTTAAAGAGAAAGAGAAGGATGTCAGGACTAAATCTACGCGGGCGATATTGAAGACACCTCTTAAAATTGAAGAGGAGGCGGCAACGGTTTATACAAGAAAATCTTTCACGATCTTTCAAGTTGAGCTGTTCGATAGTCTATGGTACAAAGCAAAAAACTTGTCGAAAGAAGGTGAGACCAAGACATATGGAGTGATAACTTATGGTAAAGAAACACCTCTTTACCATGTGACATCGGAGGGTGATGAAGGACATGCAACATGTACATGCCATATGTGGGAGTTCGTGGGGATTCTTTGTAGGCATATCTTGTGTGTTTTTGGCAAGAAAGCGAAGTTAGATCGATTGCCACAGTGCTATATTCTAGATAGATGGACTATGAATGCTAAGAGTCGACCCATTCCCGACATACCATGTTCTGAAGGGCAAGTTCGACAAGGAGAAGATGAGGCTACAATGAGAAAATTCAAGTCAATGATACAACTTTATGACATTGTCGAACTTGCATCACAGTCAACTGAAAAACACAATCACTTCACACTTGCATTGGAGAAAGTTCACAAAGAGTTGATTGCAATGGAAGATCATGTAGAATGTTCACAAAGAGGGGAGGGAACCAATAATGATCAAATTTTAAGAAGTCAAGTTGTATCGAACTTTTCACAAACGGTGCAGGACCCATCACGAGTGCCCACGAAAGGGCGCCCAAAGTCTTTGAGAGCAAAGAACCTAAAAGAAAGTCAACCAATCAAGAAAAGACATTGTACCATTTGCAAAAATGAGGGACATACTAGGAACAACAGTCCTTCAGTAAGGTATTGTAGATTAATACTTTTTATTAATTTGTTTTAATTAAAGTTTTACTTTTTATTTTATTTTATTGTATTTGTTGTTGTTTATGCAGGGATATTGGGTATACACCTGCTGAGGTCGAGCGCACTACATTAGACGACTGATAGAGCGACTAATAAAGCTTTGCTTAAGTCATTCTTCAGTAAGGTATTGTAGATCTTAATACTTTTTATTAATTTTTTTTAATTAAAGTTTTACTTTTTTTTTTTTTATTATTGTATTTGTTGTTGTTTATGGAGGGATATTGGGCATACACAATGCTGAGGTTGAGCGCACTACATTAGACGACTACAGAGTTGGAGGACTGTGGCACCAAACAAAATATGAAGTTAATGTTTTGAAAATATTTAAAATAATGGAGCATGTTTTGAAAATGTTATGGAAATGATTTAATGGAAAAGGTGGATGGAGTTGTATTTTCAGATTTTGGAGCATGTTAATGTTATGTAGTGTCCTTTTCAGATTTCAGATTCAATTAGTGTTAATGTTATGGACAAATTCAGATTATGGAGCATGTTGTTTTCAGATTCAGATTCAGATTAGAATTTGTGTTAATGTTATTTTCAGATTCAAATTATGGGGCATGTTAATACTTCAGATTATCTTGCATGTTAATGTAAAAAAGGATGCCAAAATTCCAATTACATTCATCATATATTCAGTACATTCATCACATATTTAGTACATTCATAAACATGTCACAAATTCCCATTACATCCATGTACATTTTTCAGTACATTCATAAACATGTCAAAATTCCCATTACATTCATGTACATTTTCAGTACATTCATAAACATGTCACAAATTAAAATTACATTCATGTAAATTTTTAATACATTCAAACGGGTTACCGAGTCCTACATCATAAGATTCATCTTAGTTCCATTAAGAACCGCTGAATTGGAATTCACATCTTCAACTGTAGTTTCTAATGCAACTTTTGCCACTTTGTAGAGCTTCCAAGGGTCTTGTGGCAACCTTTGTTGCTGCTGTTGTTGAAGTTCGGAGGATTCGAGAATCGCCTTGCGCTATGCTAAGGCAGCGAGGCGATTCGCTCATTGCTCTTCGACTGCAAGACGTGAGGCACGAAAATTAGATCGAAGGAGTGATGGCTGGTTTTGTAATCGGGTGTGAGAAGATGTAGAATAAATCCATGTAATGTCTTACGTGTTAACTTGTGATAGGAGGGTTGCTAATATGGGTTTATTAGCCCGACCGCTGCGCAGCTTTTCTCATTTGATAATGCATTTTGTAAAATAACTTTCAATCTATATTATTTAAACAATAATTTAAGTGTTTAAGATTTAAAAAAATATTTTAACAATTTGTAAAATATCCATGGATTTTTGAGGTGAAATCACAATATTTCAGGAAGGGTGGCTCTATTGCCACCCATAAAAATTCTTGCTATACTCATTTTACTTTCTACACCCATATTAAAAAAAATTAAATTATTATTTATTTACTTCCTACACCCCTTAATTAAATACCAAAACTATCCTTAAATTTAAACATATAATTTTTTCATCACACCCATTTTCTTATACTGTTCTAGTTGTTTACATAAAAATAAAATATAGAATTGTACACTAACAACCGAGTAAAAAAAAAAAAATAGGACTTTGGTTCATCCATGGAAGATCTCAACTCTCAAGTTTCAAACCTCTTAGCGGTTTAAAATTTTCCCCTATTTGTGGAATTTTCACTTGGTTTTTCTAACAAAATGCAATTTTTCTTCTATTTGTTATTACTTTTAAAATGATGTCCGGACGGATTACAATATAGTTTAGCAGGTGATTCTCTAGTAAGGACGTCCTAAAATTATAAGTTAAGGACTTTCAACCACAGCCACATATTCATATTGGGTGTGGGTATTTGTTAATGTAGGGTTGTGGGCCCACTGTGAATATGTGGCTATGATTGGACGTCCTGAAATTATAAAGACATGACGGTCTTGATTAGAGAAGTATTCATACTTTAGCATCCATTTGTTTTTTTTATTATTTATTATTTATTATTTTTATTTTTATTCCTTGCTTTATAAGGTAGAGGTTGATTTTTTTTATGGTCTTTTTATGCCAAATGTCTAATTTGTATTCTCTACAACACTTACATTTTTATGCTTGCTAGCCAATCCTTTTAATTCTTCAAGATTGTTACGATGATAGTTTTGATTTTGTATATATTATTAGGGTTTAAAATAAATTGAGTGTTCAAGTTTTATTTACTTATTTATTTATTTATTTTATTTTTTTTATTGAGTGTTCAAGTTGAGTGTAAAAGTGAATTTAATTTTTAAATTATACTTATTGTATATAAGGGTAATTTAATAATAAAAATATTTCATTAAAATATGAGTGTAGAAAGAACTTTTTTAGATGACAATAAAACCACCATTTTAGGAATATCGGGATATTTTGGAAAAATTAGGATATTTGGAAATCGTCCAAATATTCTACAGGATATTGAATATTTGTCTATTTCGACATCGGCTCCTCCAAAATATGATATAGCGATGAATATTTTTCAATATTTAGTTTCTTGTGTTAATCTAATGCAAAACGTCTCATCATTAAAACTTTAGGTGGTATTATTAAGACAACTAGTACTATAGATGACCAATTCTCCGACAAAAATGATAGAATTGGTCATGGTGAAAAGACCTATATATTATAGAAGATGGTCCATATAATCTCAAATACCTGTATATTATTTATTGAAGATGGTCCATATAATCTCAAATACTTTCTCTTTATTTTACATTTTTACTGCATTATTATTATTTTTCATTTATCTATTGAACCAGGCAACCAGCAGCCGATTTTTCATATTGTCAAGTGTCAAGAATGATTATATATAATTAAAAATAATGTTGTTTCTATTTTGTCGTGACTATACAATAGTAAAATCCCTATAAAATAATATTGTTGAGATGGGTAAAATTATTAATTTATTATCTTACAGAAGTTATTTATTTATCGATAAATGAATAATTTATTAATTTATCGATAAATGAATATTTATTAATTGTTTTTATTATTTAATTTGTATATGTATTATTTTTTTTGGGTCTCATTTAGTGCACCGGTGCTCTCATTGTGATCTTGCCTTTTTGGCACGATTACATTAAAATTTTATCTTGTTTTGATATAGTCACATGAAACTCACCGGTAATCATATGCAATCATATGCAATAGTAACCAATGTACAATAGAATGCTCTTATTATTATTATTTTTTATCATACTAATAATAATAATAAACAATGTATGAGGTTAAATTATAAAATTTGATGGATGTTGAACACCTTTTGAATTATCCTAGTGAAAATGATATAGTTACTGATTAAGAGATTATTTAAGAGGTAATGAATATGACTATCTAGGCCGGCCTTAGGGAGAGCCTAGTGAGACAACCGTCTAGGGGCCCTGATTGTGAAGGGCCCTCAAATTGTAGTTAAAAAATAATTGATTTTAAAATAGAGTGGTGATATTTGCACCCCTAAAAAACTGTATGTACATCCCTTTTGTATGTACACCCCATTAATTTTTTTAAAAAATATTATAGTTTGTAAACACACCCCAAATATTACCAATATATCCTTTCTTTTGACTTTTGACTAAATACTATAAATTAATATTTTTCAAAATAATTAAAATAAATTAAATTAAAAGTATGGGAGGAGATTTGGCACCTTCCAAACATGGAAGGAACAGCCACTCTTTTTGTTTTGTTTTATTTTAATTTATTTTTATTCTAATTTTTTTAAAAAAATTAAATTCAATGGTTTTCAATTTTTAAAATTTTAAAATTTTTATTTAATATTCGTAATTTTATACAATCATTATTTAGTTTTTTTTAATTAATAAATAATTAATATCTTGATCAAAGATATTATAAATCTTTGTTAATTTTTTCAAATTATTAAATATTTTAATAATATATAAAAAAGCTTTTACAATACTGTTGCCAAAGGAACAAGAAGACAGGGATGAAGGCAAATACTGTTGCCAGAACAGCAAGCTCTCTAATGCCCTCTTTAGATAGGATGAATAATGTCACACAAAAGATCACCATCAATATTGTAGCTAATAGTTATTGATACAAATGGAGTTATTTTATTATTATTTTTTTTGAAAGAAATACCAATGGAGTTTTTTTTTATTTTTTATTTTTTATTTTTTATTATTTTTTTTTTTTATTTTTTTTTTTAAGAAATACCAATGGAGTTGAGATTCTAAGGACCAATTTCATGGCCAATGGTAAGAGGAAATCTTTTACTGCATATTCAAAAGTGATCAGAATCTTATATGGAAAATATTTTATTAAATATTTCAAAATATTAGGTATTATATTGAAAGTTTTAATTTAATTTTTTTACTCTTTTTACAATGTTACTTAAGGGTAATATTGAGATTTTGAAAATTACTAATTATGGGGGTGTACATATGGTTTTAGAGGGGTGTAAATACCGCCACTCTTTAAAAAAAATAGACCTATAAATGACTTTAAAAATGACCCGCCATACATATATAATATATATATATATTTTTAAAAAGGATCCACCAAACGACTTTATATGCATTTTTTTGAGATGAACTGAATTAAGAAAAGATAAGTTGCAAGTAAAAAGTTGATTAATATATATTATGAATTTTTATGAGCTATTTATTTTATGTAATTAACCGATTATTAATTTATATATTCGTAGGGTCTTAAAGGATTTTTTTTTTTTTTTTTATAATTATTATCTTATGTATTTAGTAAGAGCATCTCTAATGCAAATATGCATTTTTGAGTTTCTAAATAGTGTCACATCAGTATTTCTATTTATTATGGGCCCACTTTTGAAATTTTTTTAAAGAAATGCATATTCACATCTCCAATGCAATTATCTAAAGTCAAATATGCATTCATTTTATGTCTAATCATAATAAAATAATTATTACACTCTCTCTCCTCTTTTTATTTTACAATTAAATGAGGTTTAATTTTATTGGTGGAAATAGTTAGAAATCCTAGTCAGCATTTCTAGGAGAGTTTCTAGAATTAGAAACCCAACTTCATATTCTCTAACTTTTTTTTGGCCACATCATCTCCATATTCAACTTAGACCATCTCCAATGCATATGTCATTGCCAATGTTAAATTTGGCACGAAATAATGAAATATAGTAAAATATTATATTTGGTACATCATTTTTGTATTGGAGTCATTGTATTCCAATGCAAAATTCTATTTAATATGCTATTTTTTATTTTTTAATTATTTAAAATTATAAAAGTCAACAAATACAACAAATGCATTCAATAGATGCATTGAATATTATTTTAGAATTATTTTAATCTCAATTTTCCCTATCAAGTTTGTTAAATTTTTATTATTTAAAATTAAAAAGTCAACAAATACGGCTGCATTTATTGCTGTGCCAAATTTGGCATATGTTATAGCATATGCCAAATTTAACACAGCTTTTAACATTGCATTGGAGCATACTTTTTTCACTTTGTGCTAAATTATAGCATTGACACATTGATTTAGCATTGCATTGGAGATGCTCTAAGATAATAGCATTGTAGAGAGTTTTTCTAACTTTTTTAATATCTATCATATGTAGTACTCCATTTTCTCCAAATGCATAATATTATTGGAGATGCTCTAAGGTTATTATTTTAGTATATTGGCCCGAGTTGGGACCGAAATTTTTTATTATTTAAACGAGGTTATTAATTTATCGAACATTCATTTATCGAGGTTTTACTATAAATGATTGACATTAAGATCCAAACGATGTTTTTTTCTTGAAAGATAAAATCGATGTTATTTGAAAGAAAAAAATTACTTTTTGAAATATCACTTTAATTTAATTGATATGTCAATTTAATTTAATTAATAAGCGACAAGTAAGATGAAGTCGTAATTATTATGTATTTCCTTACCAGTTGAATTATTTGATCATGATTGATTTGAAAATTAATGAAGAGTGAAGAGTGAAGGCCCACTTGCAATGAATGCCTTTCTTTTTTTTTTTTTTTTTTTTTTTTTGAAGGAATAATGAATGCCTTTCTTACTCATTCAACATCAGTACATCAGCCAAGTAACTAAATAAGTAGACATAACCCCTTCCTAAGCATCCTTAAACCCTAGTTTGAGTTTAAGATCCTGTAGTAATTTGATTTCATTTTTACTTTTACTGCCTCAATATTAGTTGATGTATCGGGATCAAATAGTACGATCGTACAAGTGACACCAATGAGAAATTTAAATCTCGTCATTAGAGATCAATTTTTTTTTCGATAGGTACACAATTTAAGTATATTTATAATACACTCATACATATCAGAATATAGAAAATTGCAGTAGAGACAATCCTAGAAATTTTTGTTGCCCCATCAATAGAAATAGATCTAGAAAATTTTGTTTGGTAGTCCATTTAGTAAAATACAATATTTAAAAGCGCTGCTGATGTGAAATAGGAGTTGCTAATAGAGAGAGGTGAAGTGTGTGCTATTTGGTTTAAATATACACATTACGCATAATATAATTGTAAGAAACTATGGGTCGTTTGTTTTTTACACTTAAAACTTAATAGGTCTGAATTGAAATTATTTAGTTGTTTTGTTTGTTTTTTTTAAGTTGTCAAACAATTTAAAAATATCAAAAAAACAACTTAAAATAAGAAGTAAGAAATATATTTTCTTCCAAGATCATCCTATCAAAGATAACATATTTTTAATTGTATCATAATTTTATATTATATACATTTATTTCTTTTAACCTATTACTTATGATAAATATCTCAAAAAAATAAAATAAAAAATTAATCATATTATAACTTTCAACACCATCATTGAAATTTCAGTTTTTTTTTAAAAAAAAAATCAAAACCATATCTAAATCATTATTTATCCTATTTTTTAAAACAATTATTTATTATATTTTAATCATGAATAATATATTGTAATTATTATATAAAAATGGTTTAAGATTTGTTAAATTATTTTTATTTAGTTGTTTGTATCATATAAAATGAAAATACATAACAATTAATAGTAATAGCTAATAAGGGTATAAATGTCAAATTATTTATTTATAAACTATTTTATATTTATAAAAAAAATTAACAAACATATCATTCAGAATCAAGCTTCAGCACATATTCAATTGTCAGTAAAATTCAGATTCAATACTGTCCAGCATTCGAAAAGAAAAAAAAAAAAAAAAAAAAAAAAAATTTTTTTTTATTTTTTTACCGTATGTTGTGTTACAATTCGAACCTGAGATATTTCCGGTTATACTCTGTTTACAGCGATGCGAACCAAAACACGCAGAATTCTCAGGTGGGTAAAGTCGCTTGAAGAGAAAACAAGCACACACACAACACAAAGGCCCCAAGTGGTTGCATTAAACATTTTTCATTTGAAAAATGTGGAAGGTCTCCATTCTCTAACGGTACCCTTTGCCAGACAAAACACACAGACACAGAGAGACAGAGAGAGATTGATCAGATGAAATAAATTCTGTAATTGAATGCACCCAACAACCCAAAAGCCATCAAATTCAATTCTCTCAGCAGCAGCACTCTCAACCTGGTCCCAGTTTCGCAGTGAGACAGTGTAAATTTTTTACTTCTTATTCTTTTTCCTTTACTTGCTTCCACATTCAAATCAACATCCACACCTTTCCATGCAATTATAACTTACCCATTAAAGAATTCTTTCTCTATTTCCCTTGCCCATCTCACTAAATCACTCTAAAATCTGTGTCGGGTGCTATATATATATATACACATATATCATATTGAACTTTGGTTTTTGGTTTTTGGTTTTTAGAGATAGAGAATGTGTGTGCTTCTGATACTTTGTGGAGATTTATGAGGACTAATAGAATGGATGGTTTCAATGTAGAAGAGGGTGGAGAGGCAGCTGGGAAGAGAGATAATATTGTTCATGCTCAACAACACAGGCGATCTAAGAGGTGTATATTTTTTTTTTTTGGTCTGGTGACAAATGTTACTTTCCTTCAATATATCTGTGGGAATTTATAAAATAATATAGAAAATAAGAAATCAGAGTTTGAAGGGTTTTTTTTATTTATCTTTTATGGAAGTTGAATTTGTATATATAATTTTTCTGCATTAGATATTCATTTTGCTTCATTACCAGATTTCTGGTTTCTTTTAGGATTATCTTAAGATTACACTGCTGTTATTTCGATAATTAAGTTCCTGGGCCATCATTAGTTTAGTGGGTTGATAATGATACGATAATGACTACTTGAAGCTGAATGATATACTGAGTGAGACAAATGTTGAGATCTAGTGAGTATATTACAGGCACAATAGGATCCATGCAGCTCAGCTTTTCTGGTTCTCTTTGAAGCTCGGTAAAGAATTTGAATCAAACTGCTAAGTTGAGTAACGTAGGTGTTTGAATGGATTCCCCATTTAGTTTTGCTTGAGTTGAGATAAGTAATGTGACATTGTGGGAAATTATTGGAAAGTAGGACCGGTAGTTTGTCTTTAGACCAATGCAAACTTACCTTAAAGTTGATCTTGTATTGGTTAACAGTTTTTCAGGTTGGCTGCAAAATGATGGTTTGCATTATGTTTTCAATAGATTATTTGTTCAGCGTTTTTTTTTTTTTTCTTGTTCTTTTCTATTTTTTAAAAATTGCAGTTTCCATTCAATTTCCTTGGTTGCGAAGCAAGAAAAGTTGACTGTTGGCATATGATTTGATATGTTATACGGTTCTAAATGAAGTGTTTTGGTCAAAAAATTGTTTCAGTCATCAGTTCAAAATGTTTGTGAAAAAGTTTTGCTGAGTCAAGTTAAATAACTATAGACTCCAAGTTCACATTGCGATAATCAGATTCAGGTGGATCCTTTCTGACAGTCGAATATGATTCTGGTTTTTCCATACAGTGCTACTGACAGAAATTTGGATGTCTCAAGACACGGAGTTTTGCATTCCGTAAAGAAGGACCAGAACAAATCACATGTGAGAACAGATATTTCTAAATATAATCATCTCATATTACTTCTTTCATGAAAACCAAAACAATGTTTTAATTAATTGAAGAGAAGTGCCTAAGCCAAGTATTGTAATGATGGATGTGAATACTGAAAGAGATAATTTACCGTTCTTTTGATTGGTCATACTACTTTTCTTTTCATTTGTAATTAACAGGCATCGCCACTTTCAACAAGAGCTTACAAGGCACAGAATCGTCTTTATGACCATCCCAGTCCCAGCAACAAGAGTACTTCATTGAACCAGCGAGCCTCATTGGAAGAAGATGTAAGCATTAGCATTGAAAGTCCTTACATTAAAATCCTAGCATAATGATGATTGTTCAGCTCTCATAGTATTCCTTGCATAATCCTAGTCAAAATTAATTTTAAATATTAAATTATTATAGGATACTTGAATAAATTCCCAAGAATGTACATGGACCTTTGCGGACTCCTATGTTTAGTCAAAGAATATCTATAGAAGTCTCATTCAATCATTTTATTCTTCTCTGCTGTAGAGATTCATAACTCTAGAGTCTATAAGCATTATCTCATTGCTAGAACCCGAAAGATCATAGTGTCATGTGTTAATGAAATGTAAGTATAGATAGAAGGAAATATGAAAACATCCAACAACATGATAAATTATGATTCCTTTGATGTGAAGAAAGGTTAACCTTACAGCATCATGTAATTTTCTAAAGTAGGTAATTGAATGTAAAAGTTACCCATTTATATGTGTGGTTCTAATATATGGAATATTTATTGTTGAATTATCTTCGATTCAAGAATATGTGGAGTTATGTATTTATTTTGCACAACAACATGTACTATGTCTTTCTTTTCTGTTCTAAGATATTCAGTAATTATTATCTTCGTGTAGAAGATGAAGTGTTGCATTACTGCTCACATATCATTGTATGCGTATCATGTAAGACTTCATGTGTACACAAGAATATTGCACAGAGAACTTGACAATGATGTATTGTCAAATCTCAAGCTTTGTGTTTCATTTCCTTTGTAACTTTTATTTAGCTATAGCATAACTTTGGTGTTATCCATAAATGACATTTATTTGCAGGTTGAGAAGCTGCAATCACGTTTGCAGCAAGAGAAATCTATGCGCACGGTGCTGGAGAAAGCAATGGGCAGAGTTTCAAGCACCTTATCTCCTGGACACAGGCATTTTGCTTCTCAGGTAACATTACCTGTAAAATTTGAATTCCCATGAGCTATTGCTAAACTGAACCTAGTCAAATCTTATGAAAATACATTAGTATTTAACACTCCTCCCTAATGCACTTCTGTTCTAACTATTAAGAAGTAAGCTCGGTGTTTTATGAAAGTGCATTAGTGAGGAGTGTGAAAATATTAATGCACTTTATAAATAAGTTTGAATTTCCAAGATTAAAACCTAGAGTAAAAAATATTACTGTTAGTTGGAAGATGTGGTTAAAATGGAAGAAGAAGGTTGGTTAAATTTTGTGGTGGAAATGAAAGATAAAGTAAAATAAAAAGGGAGGGGAGTGAGCATTTGAAAGCGAAGCAAAACAACTAAGCCACGTCTCCAGCAAACAAAGCTTTGTACAATACCCTTCTCATTTAATAAAATTTTCAGGTTTGTCCTCCAATTCTAAACGTTTTCAATCATATCTTCCTACTAACAGTCTTTTAAGCAATCTTGATTTCTTACCATTCCTACATTTTATATATCCTGAGTAACAACAATTATGTGGCAGGAAATGCAACTTTGATTTCGAGATGTTCTGCTTTTCCTATGTGCAGGTCCCCATAAAATCACTTTCATTTACATACTTGACATGGTGCTGTAAAATCACAAACCGCCTTTGCTTGTACCTTTACTTCAAAAGGCTTAAACCTCGAGAACTAATTTGTAGGATTGTCAAGCTCAGACTTATAGTAGCCAAAAACTACTGTGGTTCACAGGAAATTAATTGTTTTAAAAATACATTGGAGCTCTTTACATTTAGAGTTGGAATTGCCTTGTTTGTCACATGCCTACACTATGGACCAATTAAATTAAAGCATGTGAATTTTCCGTAGTACTCACAGGAGTCAATGTCTTTAGTTATCAAAGTTGCCTGGTTGATATACTACTGTTTTCAATTTATGTTCAATTCTTTCATACATATCTTTTCTAATTTCATTTCTAGCTACCAAATGATGAGTGTAGTAGAAAAGGATATAAAAAATTTCTTTGTATTTCAGACAAAGGAATTGATTGCTGAGATTGAGTTACTTGAAGAAGAGGTTGCAAACCGCGAGCAGCATGTTCTCTCTCTGTATAGGAATATTTTTGAAAATTGTGTTAGTCGGCCACCATCTGAGCAAAGCTCAAGCATGGCTTCTCCGGCTCATGCCCCACCATCTGAGCAAAGCTCAAGCATGGCTTCTCCGGCTCATGCCAAGCACGTGTCTAAGAAACATCCAAGTATTATTTCCAGTGCATTTTGTTCGTCAAAAAAGTTCCCTTTGAGACCTTTGCAAGCTCTAGTTTCTGTAAATGACTTTGGGAAAAGAACATTTAAGACTATCAATGCCCCACAATTCTGTGGAAAAATGGATGTTCATTTTAAAAAGACTTGTTCAGATCCTGTCAAGGTAGAATCTCTGGCCTTTTTGTTTTCTTTCTACAAGTGTGCATGTCCACATTGTTGTTATTATGCCATTTAGTTACTTATGCAACTTCATAAAAAATTATCATTATAGGTTTTTCATGGTCAAATATAGTTTCGATTTAATTAGAGATGTTTGTCTTTAAAGTAATAAGAAATCATAAAGTTGCCAAGAGAGTACAAAATGGTTGCTTTATATAGATCTTAGTCCCTGCCATTCTTTTATGATCAAATTGAAGAAGGGGACCTGTCAATTAATTATCAAACATATCTGAATATGTTTGACAATTAATTGTCGACCACCTGTGAAACTTACTGAATCCAGTCATCTGAATATGGTCCTGATCCTGTTCTTCTCTTGTTGTTTAGTATATTAGTATACTTATTGATCCTCTGTCTAGGAAAGCTAGGACTGAGTACAAATTTTGCCAGTCCACACCCTGCATCTGATGTAGGTTCTTTTAATAGATTTCCATGCGCTTTATGTTACTTTTCTGCCATATAATGCCTATTGTTTGTCCAAATTTTCTTTTCAATCATATGTCAGGCACATGACAAGGTTCCAAACATTGAGAAAACTTCTATGCTACGGACTTTGAAAGATCATTTGTGCCAGTGCCCAAGCAAGTTGTCAGAGGAGATGGTCAGGTGTATGGCAGCAGTATACTGCTGGCTTCGTGGTGCAGCATCTGCTGATCCTGAAAAGAACCGCTCGCCATTATTGTCAAGGTCATCAACTAATGTTATACTCCCTCGACGAGGTATTGGAGAGGATTGCAATTGGTCTTGCAAATCCGCAGTTGAAGTATCTTGGATATCAGCTGATAAAAACCAGTTCTCTCGTGCATCTTTCGCCATCAACAATTACAGGTTTGTTCCTTAACCAATAATTTATGACCTTGACATCAATTGGAGAAATTTTCTCTCAAATTTTATTTGTGCTATATCTTTTTCTTATTTAAATTAAATTCAGGTTGAATGCCTTGTTAAGAATGACAGCAATTTAAGCAATATACATCATTCAAAATTTTATGATCTAAACACCAACATCATCACCCAAAGAAAGATATAATTGCCTAGAAGTTTGATAAGTTACCAAAATTGGATTTTCGGACTGGTTATGCCTACTATCCATATCAGATACTGATTATGACATTAAACTGAATTTCCTTTAAAGTATTCCCCCATGCTAAAGTACTTGTTTTTTCATGTTTTCAATTTCAGAGTTTTAGTGGAACAGCTGGAAAGGGTGACCGTGAGTCAGATGGAAATCAATACTCGAACAGCATTTTGGATCAATGTGTACAATGCCCTTGTTATGCATGTAAAATTCATGACTGGCCATGAGTCCTATCTTAATATTTATAACTATAAATAACTTCCATCTTTGCTTTGGGCAGGCATATTTAGCTTACGGAATCCCTCACAGCTCTCTGAGAAGATTAGCATTGTTTCACAAGGTAGTGCACCCCTTTGTTTAAATCCAAGTGGGCATTAGGGTAGAGAATGTTTTTAGGTGTGACTGGATCTAGACAAAACTTTATTGAATGTAGTCAGAATGTGGAAACTTAAGGAAGCCTATGAAACTTTTTATAAAGCTTATACTTTCTGTATCTTATCTGCCAAGTTTTGGTCTAGTGATGTCAGTCTCTGTGCTTTGATGAAGGAGCTAAACATAAATTTGACCAAAGTACATTTGTGACAGCAGTTCCTGTTTAATTAAATCTTTTACGCAATTTTCTTTCTCACTTTCTGTTATGTAATGTGAATGGGAATAAATTATCATAAACATATGCTACAATCTAAAACCATTTCTACATAGGACTTTGGTTCTAAGGTTTTAAATAAATGGAAACATATGCTACAAAGATTTTTATGAGCTTTCAGTATTTTCCAATGCTTCCTCCATTTTGCCGTTCTTCTGTTTTTCAACTTTGGCAATCTTTCAATTCCTTTTTTCCCAATTTTATAGATAGATAATGAAATTGATGGTTCTTCGATATAGTGCAGGCTGCATACAACATTGGTGGTCACATCATAAGCGCAAATGCAATTGAGCAGTCAATATTGTGCTTCCATACACATCGAATGGGACGGGTATTTGCCTTTCTCGTTTAACAAAGAACATGCTTACTCATTTGGGTACTTGTTGATTTAATATATTATATATTATTTCCCATGTGCCTAATTGGTGTTTGTCAGGTTACAAATTGTTCTACATTATTTACCTGGTTATTTGTTGCTTACATCATATCTTGTAGAGGAAATTTTTTTTTTTTTTTTAAATAAATCATTAATTGTGAAATTTCACTTCAAAATATTAACATCAAGATGATGACCTTGATTCAAGTAGTTAGTCAAGTAAGAATATACCCTTGTTAATACTTCGAAGTGAAATTTACTTACTCATTCTTCATTTTGTGCATAAAAGAATACTATATTTCTTATATTCACTTATTCTATCTGCTTCTGTATAAATTGCAGTGGCTTGAGTCCATCCTTTCTACTGCCTTGAGAAAAAAATCTGGTGATGAAAAGCAACTTATCAGTTCAAAATTCGGTCTTCCGAAATCTGAACCGCTTGCCTGCTTTGCCCTCTGTACTGGAGTGTTTTCTGATCCCGTGGTAACTCTTTGTTGCCATAATTTTTTTCATGATAATGCAGTCTATATATCGTTGATCTCAATTTTCAGTTGAGCCCTTTGTCAAATAGTTATGAGTGAATTCTTTTATTTTTTCTTTCACCATTTTATTACATCCGAGATTGATGGCATTAGTAATTGAAGCCATGTATCCATGTTGCAGACTTTCAGTACATACTGATGTTGTAAAATGTTATGTAGAATGAGAGGGACTGGATCGCCTTTCTTATAATATAGAAAACAAATGTCACCAAATAGAAGCTGAAACATTTAAACTAGGGTTACTACTGGAAATAATGTGAACAACAATGAAATACAGTGGGACATTCACTTTCTTCAAAACTTTCCAAAGGTCTATGTCCAGACATATATTCCGATGGTTGTAGAAAGTGAAGTTGAATTGTTTTTTTATAGGCGTTTCACATGTCGTTTACACATAAAAGCTCTATTTCAACCTCAAACTTCGCATTCTTCCCCCTTTTTGTTTGAGAGTTTAACTTTTGGTAAGAGGGCATTTTCCCCTATTTCTCTTGAAAAAGAGCTTGGTAAGACAGCATTTTCCCTTATTGTCTTGTTTGATAATGAATCTTGGTGTATGCTATAAAGCACATCCTGAAAGTACTAGTACCTACGTATACCATGTATAGATGATGGAATGCTTGATTGTTAAACTTTGCAGCTGAAAGTCTACACAGCATCAAATGTGAAAGAGGAACTAGAAGCTGCAAAAAGAGAGTTTCTGCAAGCAAATGTACTTGTCAAGAAGTCAAAGAAAGTGTTTCTACCAAAGGTGCTAGAAAGATTTGCAAAGGAAGCATCTATTAGCTCCGATGATCTTCTCAAGTGGGTTACCGAAAATGTTGATAAAAAGCTTCAAGATTCAATACAAAAATGCACTGACCATAAATCCAACAAAAAGGCATCTCAGATGATTGAGTGGTTGCCTTACAGTACAAGGTTCCGGTATGTGTTCTCCAAAGATTTAACGGAGAAGCCATGGTGTGGGTGTGAATTTCTGTCTACATGCTTGGCTTCAGGAGGACTCTCAATGTCATTAGCACAAGCCATTAAGCATTGCTAGGCTGAGTGAGCAGGGGGGGAGACATCGAACGCTGGTACTTCTAAGCTCTTGTGATTTGTACATACTGCTATTTGCTTTTTTTAGATGAAACCTAGTATCTATGTGATCTTGTGTTGTACCATTGTAATTTAAAGTGACACATTCAGTTTGATGAACATAACATCACTATGACTAGAGTTGTTGCTCAGTTTAGGTAGGAGTTTGGACTCTGATATCTTTCTTTTAGTAAAATGACATCTGTGTTTTGGAGCAAAGGCAATAATCTACACTGACAGTTGGCTCTGATTTAGCAAATGTCATTTTTAAACTTCTGTCTTTACCAGAGATTAGTCATTTTTAAATGATTTCTAATTACCAAATAAACTATTACCACTAACCGTATGAAGTTGACTAAGTGATATGTTTCTATCATCTACACTATTAACTTCATGGGTTTGAGTCGTATTCCCCTCCTTCAAACCCCAAATATTTGTAATTGATAGGAAAAAAAAGAAGTTATTACTACCTGTTCATGCTATCATAGAGAACCACTATCAATCAACTACCTTATTATATAAACTTGCATTTCCTATATAATAACAAAATTCTTACTATTTACAATGATAATTACTAACAAACAAAAGCCTTTGATTTTCTGGTTGCTTCTTAGAAAATGTGGTAAAGACATGCTAAGGGGTGCTTTGGTAATTGGTACCTATCACTTTCAAGTAAAACCGATTTTCAAAAAGTATGTGAAATGCTTTTGTGATTAAGAAAAAGTATTCTAAAAACCTCATTAGCTAATCAATAAAACACTACAAAATCAACACTTGAAGTCTTTCAAGCATTCAGATAAGTTCTCAACGATATTTAAACACTCTTGAAAGTTTGTGTTATTGATGATGCTTGTATTTCGTATCCCCTTCTACAATTTAATTATATCTGCTTAAATATTATTGTCGAATGGTATGAACTTTTAGGTTTTGCGATTACTAACTAGCATTTATATTATATTAAATAATGAAAGTTGCAATTTTTGCAAAAGGTTGTAATCTTGATGATGATGATCACAATCAAAATTCAAACAGGACTAGAGAAGAGAGGTTAGGTGGGTAATCAATAGCAAATTGAAATTTATAGGTTTCTAATTTTTTTGCATTTTTGGTATTGGGACTGAATTGAAGTGGTCAAATGAATAGTTTTATTTATTTATTTATTTTATTTATTTATTTATTTTGGGGTAGAGATTGAATTCCAAGATTGGAATTGGGCATTTGGCATTTGCCAATGCCAAGCCTTTTGCTTTTTTTTACATTTCGGGTATGGTTGGTGTTCCATTTGCAAACTTCAATAAAGTTGATCTTTTTTTTCTCAATTTTCTATCAGGTGAAGCCTCTTAATTATGTACATTCTGGGTTACATTTACTTGTTAAAGGAGTTGACTCAGCCGTCACTGCCTCTACCAAGTATCATCCAAACTAGTACACTATTACTTCATTTGCTCTCAAAGGGTATCTTAGAGTTTTGCTCCACTCCGTTTAAGGATTCAAATCCATATCAAACACGGTTTGGATATCTAATTCCTTAACACCGAAACACTACATACACAATCTGAATATCTATTCTCACAATACCGATGAGAAAACCAATGAAAAAACTCCTCATATACTTATAAAATATTCATGGTGGGAATTAAATATTCACAACTAACATGAAAAAATGTGTATATCACCTGAGCTAAAAGAGTATATGCATTAAGTTTATACTTTATACAATTGAATACGAAAACTATTGTGTTTAAATGTGATTTATATACATATATGGTAAGGTTCAATTTCATTAACGTGGGTGTGAAAGAAATATATAATCGGATAAGTCATTATTTTTTTAAAAAGTTAAATACCAATCTATTTCATTTAAGTGAATTTTGTAATAATTACTCTTGCAAATATTACACTAAAGTAATAAAAATTATATAAATATAAAAGAAGACTTGAAAAAATATTCTATAATAATTGATAGAGAAATTCAAACCAATTTAATTTGTTGTCAATATCTAATCATATTTAGATTTGAAATTAGAGTGTCCAATTTTTTTTTTCTTGCAAAAGTGTTTCCCAATACTTGGTTCACACTTCACACTATTCGATTTCTTTTGTTTTCACTTAATTATATAAGATTATTCTATCAGTAAACCAATGACCTTGGGATCAAACAATTTTGAAATTATATTACATTTAATAAAATATTGTAATTTGTATAATTATTAGTATTACATTGCTAAAGAAGTGAAGATGGTTGTATTTTGAAACTAGTTCCTCATAATTAATAAGAGTGATGCTTCCCAGCTGAAAATTTTATTCCAAAAATCCATTGGTGAAATGATATATCGATAATATATTGTAAATATAAACTTTGTATCTTTGTTACATTGTAAATGCAAATTTTGTATCTTTACTATAAAATTCAAAGAATCGAATTTTAGTTCTTTGATTTCAAAGCGATACTTATTATGTAGAATATTAGAGAAATTAAGTGTTTGTACTATTATAAAGAGTGGTGTTCATACATAGAAGTAGTGAGAAAAAGCAAGAGAGCATCCAAGCAAAAACCACGTACTATCTCCTTGAGTTGTATTTGTAATCAAAGCATCATTAATAAAAAGCTGTGAATATTTTCAAGTAAGTTTAATATCTCTTGTATTTAGTTTTTATTTTCATAGTTGGGGACAAAGAAGTCTCGCTAAGTTAACGAAAGTATAAGATTATTATCGAATCTCAAAGATAAATTGATCGTCTTATATCATTCTTTCACATCATGTTTATCAACTGGTCTCAGTTAGTAGAGGTGTTAAGAATTTGGTAGAATTATGATTCTGATGAGTCAATATTTTCATATTTTGTTGAAGATTCTTCGGTGTCCTATTTAGTCATATACACAAAGCGTTCATGTACTATAAGAATCTTTGAAAATCAATCTTGAACTCTCGGAGTTTTTACAAATTTGAAAGGCCATTTCTTTACACCACATATCTGATGAGCTTTGGATGTTTGTAGAGATAATTGGTATCATAGCTAATGGTAAATACGAATTAGCTTACCACATCAATTGGTCCATGAATTTGGATAAAATTTGAGACGGGCTATAATTATTCTACTAATAACAATAATAGTCGGATTTATTTATTTACACATGAGTTATAGTTATCATTTATGTAGAATTTTTTTTTTTTTTTTAAACCTGTTCATAAATGTTATCAGCAACCTATTCAAAATTGGTTAAAATAGTTGCCAGTATATCTAAATAATTGATGTTTAGGAATATAGCTGGTCCCCATACTGGATTTGACTTAATATTTCCAAATTTAGAATTTTGGGATTTTTACCTTTCAATTTTCTTTTTTTGTTGGGATTTTTAAATTTATTATTATTATTATTATTATTGAAATATTACAATAATTCGGGATTTTTAGGGAGAGGAACATACTCGAACCTAAAATCTCAAGACGTATTTGTTGGGTGGGATTAGATTAATCTCAGTTCAATCCCACGTTTGTGGTTTACACAAGATTGGAGAAATCCAATCCCATGTAGAAAAATTATCCCATTATTGCCAGACTATTTAGTCTGACCACAATAGCTGGGACAACTTTTGTCCAAGTTGTTTTGTTTTGTTTTGTTTTATTTTTTGTTTTTATTTATTATTTTTTTATATATAATTAAATTATATATATATATATAATATTACATTTATTTAATATATTTTTAAAAATAATTTAATATATATTTTTCTTTTTTTCAATATTAATATATTTTATACTGACATCAATTACAAAATAAATGCTATTTTATTTCAATTCAAATTGTTTTTAAAAAATAATTTAAATAATTTTTAACCAAATTTAATTTTTTTTTTTGAATTTATTTAAAATGATTTTATTTATTTAAAAATTAATTTTAAACTAACCTCTTCTAGAAGACAATTATTTTCAATTATTTTTATCCAATCACATGTTATACTAAACATGAGACCATATTATTTTAGTCTAATCCGTACTGTATCAAACACATCACAATACTAATTTAGTCAAATCCAATCATCCAATCTAATATCATAAAAATAGTCCAATCCCGTACACCAAGGTCCCGTTTGGTGCACGGGATCGGATTGGACTATTTTATATGATTGGATTGGACTGGGATTGGACCAGATTGGATAAGATTAAATATAACACTGTCTATTGTCTGGTGTAACATGGATATGATAGTCCAATATTATGTTTGGAATAACCGTAGATTGGATTGATTTATATATATAAATTGTTTATTATATGCTTAAACTATAATTAAATTAAATAATTTTTAAATATTGGTACTCCCTCAAATCGGTTTAAGCAGACAAAAAAAAAAAAGGAAAGAAACAGAAGTTTATTATGTCAAAAGATATATATGATATCAGTTTTAGGAAATAACTCAAGAGCATTATATTTTTTGACCAAAATTGTGAACTCATCAAAACCTTTGGAATTGTTAGATTTATTTTACTAGTTTAAAAAAAAAAAAATTATATACTTGTAAAATATTTGATATTCTCATTTTTTATATGAATCCCTATTTTTTTTAAGAATAATAATAATTTGTTAGACACAATGAAAGAAATAGCTTTTGTACGTTCAATTGAGAGCTTCAAATGAAGATTTACTCGATCATGAGAATGACATATGAAGGTGCCATTGATGCACAAAGCAAAGAAATTTTGAGAGAGAGATTTGCTGGGATTTTATGACTGAGAAGTAATGAAAGAGGAGATAGTTGAAATGCGATGAAAGAGAGTGTGGGTAATGGCTTGGTGGGATGAATTAAATGAGTGGTGTCAGGTGTAAAAATAGTCTCAGGATAAATAAAGGTAAGAGGGGTGGTGGGTTTATTTAATCCCATAATCATGGGACTATTTTAGGGATTATTAATCCCATGTTTCAAAACATCCAAAACGTCCAATACAGATTAAAATAGTCAAATCCCAAGCCAATCCTATGTACCAATCAGGGCCCAAGTTAGGGAGGGTCATTAGGGAAATTGAGATGGAAATAGGTGCTTCCCCACCCCCCCAAATTTTCCATTTCCCCCATTTTTTCCCATTTTCTCATTCCCTCGTCTTCCCTGTTTTCCCATTTCCCATGTTTAAGTAAAAATTACATATTTAATAAATAAATAAAAAATATTAAGAATATATAAATATACAGTCTTTCTATTATCAGTTTAAACTGATATAAAATATATCAGTTCCTTGTATGTGGGCCATTGGATTTAAAAGATGTTTTGACAAGTGCATGCAGCCAAGTCAAAGTATTTAAATCCAATGGTCTGCATGCAAGGAACTGATATATCTTTTGTCAGTTCGAACTAACAATAGAAAAACTGTATAAATATATATATATATATGTATATATATATACACACACACTTAGTAAAATAGAAAGAATAAAAATATTGAGAAATATATATATATATATATATATATATATATATATATATATATATTATATAAGGTTTGAGGGAAATGGGGATAGGGGCACCTACGCCCATCCCCATCCCTATTTCCATAAATCTGTGGGGAAAATGGGAAAACGAGGATAGGGATGAGGAGGGGTTCCTATCCCCATTTCAATTTGGGGATACCCATTTTCCTATTTCCTCAAAAATAAAAAAATAAAAAATAAATACAAAAAAAATCCCTAAAATGGGGATGGGGGAGTGGGGATTTGGGTCCCTGGGGATAAATGACCATCTCTAGAGAATCACATTTTCCCCTCGGATCCCCAAATCCTTACCCCATTTGGGTGGTTTTTTTTTTTTTTTTTTTTTTTTTTTTTTTTTTTTTTTTTTTGGGGGGGGGGGGGGGGGGGGGGGGGGTGGGGAATTGTTGGAAAATCATCCCCATTTTAGGAAAATCATCCCCAAATTAAAATGGGGATGGCCCCCATCCCCATTTCCCCCAAACATATATTTTTTAAATATAATTATAATATATATATATTTTAATTTTTTTATTCTTTGAAAACCCTAACTACATTTATTCATTTACTCTTTTTCAAGACAAAACCTAAAACCTAAAACCTAAATCTAAAATCTCCTCTCAAGATTTGTAATGGAATGTTTGTGTTTTTAGTTTAATTTGTAATTTGTAGTCAAATGGAGAAATGGAGGAACAGAAGAAACGGGAAAAAACAGGAAAAATAGGAAATTGGGGATGGGGATGGATATATCTCCCCCCACAATTTTCCATCCCCATTTTTCCCAAATAAGGAAATAGAGAGGGATGGAGGAAGGGTTTGGGAAGTGGGGATGGAAATAAGGGGACCTACATCTATCCCCATTCTCCAAATATGCATCTCTGGCCCATCCCTAGCCCAAATACATTCTCATAGTATACATATGAGTGGGCAAACCACCTGTCAACCTCGTCTTGTCTGATTTTTAAATTTATTAAAAGAGATAGGATTACAATTTTCTTACCAAAGCTATTCTGTTTAATAAAGTCAAACAAAAGCATTCAAAATCAGACGGTCCAAAACCATAATCATCAAACTCATTAAAAATTTCTGCTCCCGGATAGGAACAAGAGCCACATACTGCTCTGACCCAATCCAACTATTTACTGCCACGTGTCATTTCACTGGATATAACTTCGGATTTTCTTGCATTTGTGATACACTTCGGATCACCGCTTCCTCTGTCACAACACCCATCATAGCCGTACATTCATTAATTGTTCCCACCAACGGTCACTACTTTGCCACTTGTCCGACTCTCTGTCCCTGCAGTGACAGTAACTTTAATTTAACTCCGACCTCTATCACACGCGTGATAATAATCCACGTGTCGATTCCTCCCGGTTCGTACCCGTCTGATCTTGACTATTAATTTCTAAACCCTACTTCTTCTTTTTTTGGTTTAATTTTTCAAAAATCGATCAATTTTATATTACTTCTTCCCTGATAAAAAAAAAAAACACGAGTCGCATTTCTTTAGCGAGTAAAAACTAAACAACCCAACAAAACCTTTCTCTGTCTCACTCACTCACACACACTTAAAAAAAAAATAAAAAAAATCACTTTTTCGATTCAAACAAACCCTAACTCGATCCGCCGGAAAATTCGAGTTTCCAGGTGAGTCTATTTGATTTATTTTTCGATATTTTGTGACTTAAAATCAAGGTTGGTTAGTGAAAAAAAGAAGAAGAGAGAGAAGGTGTGAAATTGTGTTATTACGCGAGGCTGATAAATTAGGGTTTTGGTTGAAGTAGATGAGACTGCGATTGTGGAGAAGTTGAGAGGATCAAAGGGGCGGGATTTCTTCACCGGATGGAGGGAGGTAGCGTCTCTAGACTTATTTGTTCTGGTACTGTTCATTTCCTACTTTGATTACAAATATTATGCAAATTAGGGTGTTGTGTGTTGTTAGAGGTTAAAGCTGTTGATTGGTTTCCTTTTAAGTGGTGAGTTGCCTATTTAATTTGAATGAAAGTTGCTCTTTCAGATTAATTTTTTTACGTGCCTCTTTATGTGTTTGCCTGTGCGTGTGCTTACGTGTGTGTTTTATGTAATGTTTTTTATGGGTTTATTTGTTAAATTTATGTGTAGGGTTGATTAGTTTGAGTGAGAATTTACATTTTCATTTGGCTTGCCGCCTATATATACATATTAGTAGGGGTTTTTGTGTTCAGTCAGTTTTTTTCTGATAATTAAGGAGAATTCTGTTGCCGGGTTTGAATTATTTTTGTAATAAAGTTCCCAGAGTCAAAATTTAAATAACAATGTTTGACGTGCTAATTACTTTTATGCTACACATTTACTGTTTCATCAAGTGTGCACTATAGTGCAATGTGGAAACTATGTTTGGCCTTGTATTATTCTGCTTGTTCTTTCAACTGCAATTGCAAATGAATAACTTAAGTCATATGGTCACTGTCACTTCCTCATAGTTTATAGTTCTAGAGACATTGTGGTTTGTTTTTAAATATATTTTGTAAGATCAAGATTTCTACCATCGACTTGGGTATGCGGTATTCCTCGTAGGTACAGGTATGTTCTACCAGTATTCTCCTCTAAGTATTGGGTCTTGGGTACACTGTTGACATATACTCTTGTATAAGTATTATTGATTTATAATTTTAAGTGTCGTTACTCGTCTAAAATTGGGTATTTTCTCATTGCAATTATCAATGCAATGTAAAAACCTGTCAAGATAGGGATATGCCCTCATTTTTGTTAGACATAGCTGTCAGACATGGCATGAGTAGGAATAAATTCATTATGTACATCCTTGTAGAACTTTCTGATGCACCATGTGTGGTTTTTATTGCTCTACTTGGACATATATTTTTTGAACTAACAGACTTGGTCTGTGCACCATTTTTGCTATATTCTCTCTCTCTTGCTCACCTTTGTGCTGCTGTAGGAATACACCCATGGATTATGATGACAATGAATTTCAAAACCAGAATCTTCAGTTAGCTGGTGAAGGGAGCACTAAATTTCCTCCTGATTTGCGGCCATATGCTCTTCCAAAGTTTGATTTTGATGACAGCCTTCATGGACATTTAAGATTTGATAGTTTAGTTGAAACTGAGGTTTTTCTTGGCATTGAGAGTAACGAAGATAATCAGTGGATTGAGGATTTTTCACGGGGAAGTAGTGGAATAGAGTTCAGAACTAGTGCCGCTGAATCTTGCTCTATCTCAAGGCATAACAATGTTTGGTCTGAGGCTGCTTCCTCAGAATCTGTTGAAATGCTATTAAAATCTGTTGGACAGGAGGACATTATTCCTGTTAAAACTATTGCTAGGGGGTCAGATGCCTGTGATGAATTGGGTTGCTTGATAAAGCAAATGGATCCAGGTTCAAAACATGATGATGACAGTCTTTCTAAATCTGGGGTTATAAATGCAAGGTCTACATTGCCATCAAATGAGATTTTGGTAAGCTTCTCTGAGTTAAAGGGGGATGTAGGAGAGGGAAAGCCTCTGGTTACTGTTTCTTCCCAAAAGTTGAAGGAGGGTCATCTGTTGACGGAGGTTTAACTAACCCGGTTACAGATTCTGTCAGTGGAATGAGTAGTTTACCTCTGACTGAGGGGAGTAGTATTGTTGATCAAAGGAAGATAGATACTTTTGTCAAATCCCCAAATAATGGTACGGGAGAAGATTCTTCTGCTTCAGGTACACATATAGATGGTTTGAGCACCTGTGCACATAATATTAGTATAAGCAGTGTCGAGTTGAATAAGCTAGATGCCCTTAATCAAAAAAGTGATATTAGTGAAAATGAAGATGATTTTCAAACAGATGATGGTGGAGAACGGGAGGAACACCCTTTTGTCCAGGAGGCCGAAATGAATAAGCAAGATTTGGATGAAAATTTAGTTGAAAGTGGCACCCATGATTCAGGGAATCCGCACTGTTTGGTCTCAAAGACGGAGTCTAAAGTAGACGGAAATGGAATTGAAGTAAGCACCATTAACGCAGAGGAACCGTCTAACAGGATTCTGAACATGGATTCCGACTTGCATGTGGTGGAAGGACACACCGAGGATATCCAAGCTGGCAAATGTGAAAATCAGGTTTTGTTGGAAGATGTTAAGATTGGCAATCCATCTAAAGTAAATATGCATGAGGTATCACATGAAAATGTTTTTGAGCAGCATGAAGTTGAGGTGAGCAATTTAAATGATTCTGAAGCATCTTTGTTGCCCATGGAGGATGATAAAGTTTCTAAAGCTGAAGTTGATGGAAGCAGCAGCAGTCATGTAGGAGATTTTTCTACTGCGAATGTGGAGTGTTCTACTGCTGAGCTGCTTAGGGAAACACAAGTAACTGTAGCTTTAGTCGGTGATAATGTTGCTTCTGGAGTTAGCATAGAGGCTTCAAATGTTGATGTCAATGTTCCATCTTTCATTCTGCCAGGGTCTTCAGAAATACTTGAAGAAATTGTAGTTTCCAGGCAGAGTGATGTTCACAAATCTGACCAAGGTATTTCTGTGGAAGTAAAGGAGAGCACAGAGTTGCCTTCTGATTGTGGTAATAGGAGTTATGAGGTTGCTGGAAATCTTATAATTGGTAAAGGGGTTGGGTCCTCTTCATTGGGGGAAGGTACCACAAAAAATGAGTTGATGGTTTCAAAACCACTCCCTGACTCTACTACTGGCCATGAATTAGGTATATCATGAAGTAATGAACTCATTCTATACAGATTTTTGCGCATTAACCCTTCATTTTCTGGCATTCCTGCTCTCCCTTTTGCAGCCCTGGAAAATTCTAACTTGGTATACTTTGATGCAGTAGAGGGTGTGCATTTGCACTTGAAGAACACTGTTGCTGCAAATGCTGCTACCGTTCATCAAGAGGTTCAGACAATAGATGCTTGTCATGAAGAAAACCAAGGTGATCCCCAAGGAGTGCTAAAGGAAGTCAGCGAGGAGCATAGGAATGGGATGGAAGAATGCACTGTTGTCTCTGATCCAAAAACAGTTGATGGTTCTGAATCACAAGTTATCTCTGAGAAGCATGAGGAAGTAACTGTGAAAGAAAGTTACGAAAAGTCATCCTCAAAAGTTCCTGGTGATTATTTTTACTTATTAGTATCTTTATCTTCTGCTTACGATCATTTGAAGTCAAATTTATGCAAGACTCTTTCTCTCACAAACTCACACATGCATTCATGCTCATATGTGATTATATATTATACCTCTGACTTTCCATGGATTTATATTTTGACTTGCTATCAGATTTAAAAAATTAAAGAAAAAAATAAAAAGGAAATTGTTGCTCTAAGCAAATGTTGATTTGCCAAGTGCTTTACTGAGTCAGTTGGTGAAAGCTGTGAAATATTATTTTTGTACAGTAATCGGCACCAGCATTTCCCTTTGCTTTATCCTTGTTGCTTTTCATGACCCTTTGGTTTGTTTGATCACTTGGCTTGAGTCTTTTTACACGTGTCCTTTGAATGTATTTTACCAAGTCTGAGTATTAGACAAGACTAAAGTTATTTTCATTTGGTAATAAACTTTCTATATGTTCCCATCATCGGGACTTAATGTCACGCACCATATTATTTTTCTGCAGATGTTGAATCAGATCCAAAGGAGAATGAGATTCCCACACAACCTTTGCCTTTACCCTCAGAGGAAATCTGTTGTGATGCTGGCCAAAACGGTCAGGAAGTCAATAAAACAACTTCAGTATCTGGAGATAAGAAAGATGGGCAGATTGCAGTGGCCAACATTGATGGTGAACCATGTAAATTCTTATCTGTTTATATATAATTCAAGATAATTATATGTTGAGTCTCTTCGTGGCCTCTCCTAACCCCCTCCCTTCTTTTTTTATTTTTAATTCCTCTTGGGTGGAAAAGATTTTGGTGTTCTTCTTTGGTAAAGTTTGTTTTGCTACTTATGACATACTTTAAAAAGTTATGTTTGCCCTTGGATAGATGAATCAGGTTACTTATTTCTCTCAATATATTTATTTGCTGTTCAGAAAAGTTCTGTTATTTGAGATGCGTAAGTGAAACCAAATTACTAAAGATTTTGAGGCTCATATTTGGTATTTTCTCACTGGGAATGTATGTTTGAGTGTTTATTTCTGTTGTGACTGTTTAATCCAATTGCGCAGGTGTTACTTTAAAGGTTGATGAGGATACCATCAGTTCCCCCCCTTTATCCGAATCTAATGCAAAACATCGTGTACTGGAAAGTGGAAGCGGTTGTCCTGATCCTGATGAGCCTTCCTGTGGATCCCCTACTATTATTAGAGCAACTGAATCACTCACTGAAAGTGAAAAGAAAGGAATTAAAGGATCCACAGATCCGAATGTTCCAAATTCTGGGGATATAGATGGAGATGCCTGTAAAGTTTGCTCTGTTTCTCCTGATTCAAAAGGAAATGATGCCTCGAAAGGTGAGAAGAATTTCACTTTCGAGGTCAGTACATTGGCAGGTTCACCTGCAATCGAAGCTGGCAAGAATTGGCAGCCCTTTACCACTATTCAAGCTAGCAAAGTGTCACCGGTAAATTTCTTTCTAGTCAATGGAACATGTCTTAAGCTTATATCTTTGGTGCTTTGTGTCATTTTCCAAATGTTGCTAGAATATTCTTGCCGTAGGTTCTTATCTGAGATTTTGCAGTGGACCTCTGATGCTCTATTCATTTTCAATATATTAATACTTTAAGATCCTTAACTTGTGTTACTTCTTGAAGATTGTAGAAGGATCTCCTTCAACTTCTGGCGTTGCCCAATTGAATCCTAAGACTGCCCAAGATGTTTCTCATGGAAGTCTTCAGGTCTCAAATAGAGAAATTGGACGTAGTGGTACCAAAGGTACCTCTGAGCGTAAGAATAGGCGAGCATCTACTAAGGCAGCGGGAAAGGAAAGTGCTAAAAAAGGAAATACTGTGAAGGACACTACTGCAGTGAGACAACCAGAAAAAGGGGAGAAGGCAAGCAATGCATCACTTACCCCTTCTGGAATTTTCCAGCGTGTGCAATCCAATGAAATGCAGCATTATGGGCATGTGGACTGCAGTAGTATGAAACCATTTGGTGTTCTTACTACTTCGACATCTACGCTTCCAGATTTGAACACTTCTTCATCTACATTGTTTCATCAGCCTTTCACAGACTTGCAGCAAGTGCAATTGCGTGCTCAGATATTTGTTTATGGAGCTTTAATGTAAGTGTTATTTTTCGTATAAACAATCAGTTTAATAGATATGGCAATCTCTTAATTCTGGTTTATATTGGATATTTTTTTAGATTGTCTGATCTTTTTTGTTGACTAAGTAACAGTAGCAAGATGCTCTGTGGTTTGTTGTTTTGATTGTCTGACATGTCTATTGAACACCTAGATATATTACTTTTCCCGATTTAACTTGATTTGGAGACCTTTGTTAGATAGTCTTATGCTTATTAAGAGTTTTTGTAGGTTCTGGTTCATCCTGTTTTATTAAATTTTAATATTAATACTATAAAAAGATGGGATTGTTTGATATGTCTACTTTCTTGTCTTAAAAATAATTTCTACAGTCAAGGATCTGCACCTGATGAGGCATATATGATATCAGCATTTGGTGGACCTGGTTAGTTTTTCTCTTATTTGAGTGTTACATTCTAACATATTTCAGAGTTCACTTCCTGGCATTTCTGTGTGCAGATGGAGGAAAAAGCATTTGGGAGGCTGCCTGGCGTGCATGTATGGAGAGATTCCATGGTCAAAAATCTCTTCTCAATAACACAGAAACTCCAGTGCAATCGCGTTCAGGTCCTCATTTAAAATAAAATTAGTCTGTTTAAATTCTCTATTCTCTTAATTTTGTTACGTTTTTAACCGGGTCTCAGCTAATGTATTATACAGGTGCAAGAGCTCCTGATCAAGCAATTAAACATGGTACAATTCAGGGAAAAGTTGCTTCTTCGCCTCTTGGTCGAACCAGTAGTAAGGGTACTCCTTCACCAATAGTAAACCCCATGATGCCCCTTTCATCACCACTTTGGAGTATTCCTACCCCTTCTAGTGATGCCCTGCAATCTAGTGGTATGCCTAGAGGTGCAGTAATGGATTATCAGCAGACACTTTCTCCTCTCCATCCTCATCAAACTCCTGTTAGGAACTTTGTTGGACATAACACTTCTTGGATAGCTCAGTCCCCTTTCCGTGCTACATGGGTTCCTTCTCCACAGACTTCTGCATTTGACACTAATGCTCGTTTTCCTGTGTTGCCAATCACAGAACCAGTTCAGCTTACGCCAGTTAAAGAACCATCTGTGCCCCATCCCTCTGGTGTAAAGCCTATCTCTTCTGCACCTTTGATCCAGAGCGTGAGTCCTGCTAATGTTTTATCTGTGACTTCTCCGATTCTTGATCCGAAAAAGGTGACAGTATCAGCCGGTCAGCATTCTACTGATCCAAAGTCTAGAAAGAGAAAGAAGAATCCAATTTCTGAGGCTTCAAGCCAGATTAAGTTGCCTCCTCAATCTCAAACTGAAATGGTATTGGCTCCCATTGTTACTAGTCATATGTCTACATCTGTTTCCATCACAACCCCAGCTAGTCTTGCCTCCAAAGTGTCCTCAGAGAGAGTCATTATGCCCATATCACCGACAATTTCCACTGATCACATACTAAAAGGTGAGCAGGAGGTTCGGCAAAGAGCCAATTTATCAGAGGAGACCCTTACTAAACTCAAGGAGGCTAGGACACAAGCAGAGGATGCTTCTGTCTCTGCTGCTGCTGCTGTTAGTTACACCCTAGAAGTATGGAATCAGTTGGATAGGCAGAAGAACTCTGGATTGGTACCAGATGTTGAAAGTAAACTAGCTTCTGCAGCTGTAATGGTTGCCTCTGCCGCTGCTGTTGCGAGAGCGGCAGCTGCGGCTGCCAATGTTGCATCCAATGCTGCGTTGCAAGCAAAATTGATGGCTGAAGAAGCTTTGAATTCTAGTGGTTACAGTAATTCAAGTGAAAATAATGGAACTTCTCTTTTTGATAGTATGAAGAATTTGGGAAAAGCTACTTCTGCATCCATATTGAAGGGTGAAAATGTCAAAAGCAGTTCTAGCTCAATTATTTTTGCGGCTAGGGAAGCTGCTAGAAGGAATGTTGAAGCTGCTTCAGCTGCTTCCAAAAGAGCTGAAAACATGGATGCCATTGTGAAAGCTGCTGAGCTGGCAGCCGAGGCTGTGTCTCAAGCCGGGAAAATTGTTGCTATGGGTGATCCTTTGTCATTGAGTGATCTAATTGAAGCTGGTATGGAGGGTTATTGGAGAGCACCCCAATCATCTGCTCATACTGTTACAAAATCAACTGATGGGAATGGTGAAAAATTGAACATGGATAGTGTGAGAGAGGGCCCAGATACCTCAGTCAATCATTTAAAAGAGGTTCCATTGGATAATAGAAAAACACAGACCACTAACCAAGAGATGCTAACTACTTCATCAATTGAGGACCATGCTCGATTGGTAGATGGCATTACAGGATCTCTTGCAACCAGTGTAAAGAACACAAAAGGACACCGGGGTGGCAAAGCTTTGGATTTGACAAAGACCATTGGGGCTGTTCCTGAATCTGAAAATGGATCAAGATCTTCCTCTATCACCATTCAGATTGAGCATGAAAAGGAGGTGAATCCTTTAAAAGAGAACAGCATCAAGGAGGGTTCCCATGTAGAGGTTTGTGAACTAGTAATTTAAATTTTCTATTCTTGAATTAGAACAAGTTATACTGTAAAACATTGTGTGTAAGATAGCATGCTAGTACTGCTTATTGGACTCAAGTGTTGATGTGGATATATGGGAATGTGTGCATTTTTTCGATTCAGTAAATTTTGGTGTTGCTGTTGGTTCCATGTTTATATACTTTTTTATTCTACTTGTTTTAGGTTTATAAAGAGGGGTCACAATTTAAAGCAGCCTGGTTCACAGCCAATGTATTGAGTTTGAAAGATGAGACTGCTTATGTTTGTTACACTGAACTTCCATCAGATGAAGGTAAGCTGCTCTTCTTCTTCTTCTTCTCATTTTCTTCCTTTCTCTTTTCCTTATAATGGTTATTCATACAGTGCAAAAGCACTTATAATCCAAATGATAGGAGTTTTACATTTTTGTGGGATGTCTAAGATGCAGACAATTCAATAATTTAATTTTAATGGTAAGTTGTTACGACACAAACTTTGTTATGAACCTTGATGAACATATGAAGGGAGGATTTCTTTGCCATAAATGGTGTTAATTTTACTTTACAACCTTTGCCATTAAAGTAAATGGTGTTTATAGTAGTTTCATCTACAACACAGAGCTTGCTTATTCCTAATCTATAAGTTTTCCTTGTGACTTAGTATAGCTATTTTTTTTTTAATCAAGGCAGAATGGGATGTTGCTTAATGCAAATACTGATCACTTAAGACTCCTTACAGAAGACTTATCTCTGGAAGAATTTTAAATTATCAATTGTGCTTGTGCATACCAGTGGTTTATTTATATGTTTGATTCTTTATCTGCAGGTTCGGAGAAGCTAAAGGAATGGGTGGCCCTTAAAGGTGAAGTAGACAAGGCACCTAAAATACGCATTGCTCGTCCTATGACTGTTTTGCCTTTTGAAGGAACAAGGAAGAGACGTAGAGCGGCTATGGCTGAGTATACTTGGTCTGTTGGAGATAGAGTTGATGCTTGGATGCAGGATAGGTATGTTTGTATACGGCAATATGTATTCGTGTTATATGTTCTGATAACAATTGTAGGATGGGAAGGCAAACAATAATGATAAGAGTTAATCGGTGTGTGTGCCATGCTTATACCGAGCATAAGGATTAAATCTTTTTGAGTTACATCCCTTGTCTAAGTGTAATGTTAATTGCTAGAAGTTGTTGGCCCTAGAAAATTTATTTTCCCTTAGCCTTGGACTTTTTTTTAATAAATAATTTAATATTTCTAGTACAGAGCTGTATATTCAGCATCTAGTTATCTAATCCTGAAAGTCTGGCCAAGCCTTCCAACTGATCCTTTGTAGAATATTGATTCTGGACCCCTTGATTTTTATCGCAAGTGCTTTCGATGCTTCTCTACAGTAGCTATCTTTATTTACAATCATCTTAACAATCCATGACTCCTGTATGTTACCATGTCAAGTCATGTCATGTTGTTTTATTTTTTAGCTGGTGGGAAGGAGTTGTGACTGAAAAGAGCCAGAAAGATGAAACTACGTTTACTGTGCATTTCCAAGGTATGTGTTATTTATCCTTTTTTTTTTATTTTTTTATTTTTTTTATTTTTATTTTGTGCACAGCCTTAGGTTGTTATCTGCATAGAGTTTGTGGTGTTGAAATGAGTCACGATATGGTTCTTCCTGCAGCTCAAGGAGAAACAGCAGCTGTTAGAGCTTGGCATCTCCGCCCTTCTCTCATATGGAAGGACGGGGAGTGGGTTGAATCGTCTAGTTCAACAGAAAACAGTCATGCTTCCCATGAGGTGCTATGTTTTGCTTGTGCTTTTGTTTGATGTCACTCTGATGTGAACCTAGAAATTTATCAGTTGCTTGCTTATACTAAGTCATGACATTTATTTTTCAGGTTGATACTCGACAGGAAAAGCGATTGAGGATGAGCAGTCCTGCAGTTGAAGCAAAAGGGAAGGATAAGGTTTCAAAAGGCATTGGAGCTGTGGAATCTGGAAAACCTGATGAGGCAAGATTACTAGATTTGTGTGCGAATGAAAAGGTATTTAACATTGGTAAGAGCACCATAGCTGAGAATAAACCTGAGACTCTCAGAATGATACGAACTGGTTTGCAAAAGGAAGGATCGAGAGTGGTTTTTGGTGTTCCTAAGCCTGGTAAGAAGAGAAAGTTTATGGAAGTGAGCAAACATTACGTTGTAGATCAGGGCAGCAAGGTCAATGAAGCAAACGATTCAGTTAAATTTACGAAATATTTAATGCCTCAAGGTCAAGGATCAGGATCCCGTGGATGGAAAAATGTGCCTAGAAGTGACCCAAAGGAAAAACGTGCAGCTTTACCCAAGCCCAAGGTTCTCAGGTCTGGAAAGCTACCGAGTGTTGCAGGTAGGACAATTCCGCAAAAGGACAATGTAGTGAATCCTGCAGTTTCTGCTCCTGATGATGGTGCTGCTATAGATCACATGGAAAAGACCAAGGATTCTGCTGGCCACGTAGAGAATGCATCAGAAAAACATAACTTGATGGAGTTCCGATCTTTGTCTAGCTCCAAGGGAGCAGCAGAAGGCCCGATCACGTTTTCTTCAATGCCTCTCTCTTCCAATGCTCCATCTAAGAAAGTTCCTGCTTCTAATCCCAGAACTGAACGGGTTACTAAAGGCAAACTTGCACCTGCTGGTGGAAGATTGACTAAAATCGACGAAGATAAAGTCTTTAATACAAATTCTGCAAAATCAAGCTCTGAAGTTGTTGAGCCTCGAAGATCTATCCGCAGAATTCAGCCAACTTCAAGAGTGAGTTTCTGGAGTTCTTGAATATTTATCTTAAAATTGGACATTTTGAAAACATTTATGTTTCTTTTATCATTACTTTTTATGTTTCTTTATCCATGGTAAATAGACTGATTTGTCCCTTATGCTTTAATTTATGATAGAAATAAGAGTTGTCTTTTTCTGATAAGAAACATAGAGAACTTGTTTCCGTAAAGAAAGAAGGTGATGTCCATGTGAGGGAAATAGAGTTGTTAATCTCACAATAGCTTTCATTTCCCTTACAAAATTTTATTTTATTTTTTTCACAGAATTTGTCTGCTTTCAGATTCCATCATTCATGTATGCTTTTGAGTTTTGATCCTTATTCATGTTGCATTTTTCAAGAGTCTAATTCCATTTTTCATATGAGAATAGTTACCTTGATCTCTGGCTTATCCTTTCAGCAACAGTATTAATAATGTCATCTTCGTAATTCTTAGTTGATGAGAAGGTTTCCCACATCCCATGATTCTGCTACATTGAGCAGTCTGCATTCAAATGTTTCGGGTGTTAACACTTATGAATGATGATCCCATGTCTTCGTGTCTCAAAGATCATGGTTGTGTGTAAATGCAATGTCGTCTATTTTTTGCAGTCTCACTGCATTTTCGGTTTAAATTACTTGGTGCTTTTTAATTTCCTTTATCATCCTATTTCTTCAATAGTTAGTTTAATAGAATATCGGTGATAGATCTTATTCCTTTTACAATTGTAAATAGTATGAATATGTTCCTTTATCATATGGAATATTGGTGATGGATCTTATTTTTGAACTTATGGATCTTTTGCAGCTATTGGAAGGTCTACAAAGTTCGCTGATAATCTCAAAAATACCTTCTGCTTCACATGACAAAAGTCACAAAAATCAGAATAGGGCTACTACATCTAGAGGTGAGATTTCAAATTTAGAGTTCAGTCTGTATAATTGTCATCTTTTTCCTTTTTAATTCCACTAGAATAAATCTGACTGCTTATTTCTTATTGTAACAGGGAATAATCATGGTTGAAACGGGGACGCGATCCAGTCGAGAGAAAACTGAATATGGTTATTGGGTGACTACAGCACATGAGCATAGTTTTTGTGTATATTTATGATAGATGAGAAAACTAGGAATGGAAATTCTTGCTTCCTTGGGTCTTTAGTGTTATGAGATGTAGCCAGTAGGATGTTAATATCGATTTTTAGTTTCTTAATTATGATTTGATCACCCTAGGTCTTACCCTAATAGGTTGTATATGGAAAATTTCCATTTAGTTTGGCTTGAAATCACAGAGAAGCTTTCCCAATCTATCATATATTCTGTTGCTTAATTGTGTTACATGCTTAAACTTGGCCGTGGCCTGTGATCATAGTTCAATGATTCCAGAGATATTTTGCATACGTAAATCATTCTTCAGTGGTGTGGTTGGTGTGCCCTTTTAACATTTAAAAATTTCTTGTGGGACAAATTAACCGTCATGTAGTGGGTTATAGTGCATTTGTTATTTGTAAATGGATTATTTAGGGAATTGTTTGTTGTTTATGATATAGGTAATAATTGGTACATAATCAACATATAATTTTATCTAAAAACTATTCGGGACTCGAATATGAATTCAAATTGTTATATGGGAGTAAAATTTATTAGGAGATTCAAATTGGTTGGTTACTCAAGTGTTGAATGTTTTTGCATGTTTAATGAATCTCTATATAATCAGAAATTGGTATATCTAAAGATATTATCATATAGTTTCACTGATTCTTACTACCGAGAATTAGTGTAAATTTTTTAAAACTAATTTTTGGTAACGAGTGAAATTGTATGATAATATCCTCAGGTATTCCTGATCTAATAAGTGCTGACATATATAACACATGCAGTATAGTCACTTGAATTTGAGACATGACAGTTGACGCTTCTTGACTTTGTCAGGAGTTAGCAATCCTTTGACACTGAAATGTCTGAGAGATAGATAAAGAGTATCTCAATGTCTCACTCCTGCATACAAATAAGTTGCACGTTCAGCAAGAGTGTGTTTGGCACGAAGATGGGACAAGTCAAGGCGGGATGGGATAAGTTGTTATGTATTTTGTTTGAAAGGTCTGGGATATAACTGTTAACTGTACTGTTACGCGTTTTGTATGACTGGGACAAGACGGGACAAGATGTTCAAATAACCAGATTACCCATCTTGTCCTTTTTAATGTTTATAATAATTTTATTAAGTTCGAAAAAAACTCATAGATGCTGGGATCAAATTCTGGATTCTTTTTACTCTTGACTATTGCACTTGCATTTGAAAAATATCAAATATTATTGAATTAAAACTAATTAAAAATCATAAAATTTTTAATATTTTCTTTCATTTTCTCACTTCACAAACACTAAAATTTTTTCTTCAATCAAATTCAACGAACAAAAACAACAAATCAATTCCACAAAATTCATCTTGATAATTAATATGTTCTTAAATCAATTAAACAGAGAAAAAAAGGAGAGAAAAAATTGTTTGCATTTCTTACTTTAAAATGCAGAGCTGTTGGGGACGACAATGGATTTTTGATAAACCAATTATTCACCTCACCTTTTGTTTTGAATGATTTAACCTGCACACCATAACAATGGACTCAATTTCAAAAAAAAAAAAGATATTCAATTGGGGTTTTTTTCGTTGATCATAACAACTGAAACTCAAAAGATCAAACCTTATGTGGAGGAATCTTTCTTCCAGGATTGTTGTTCATGATCCCATCAACAAAAATTCAGGATCCATTATATTTTTTTAAAATAGAATTTACCAAAAAAAAAAAAAAACTGAAAATTAATATACATATATATATATATAATTGAGGTGAAGATCCAATCTGGGATTGATCTCCACCAACATCTCCCTCCTTCCTTGTTCACACCAGAAAAATTGAGGTAAGCAACAAAATATCTCCATCCATTATGTAGGTGTTTTAAGCAGCAAAATTCAACCTTTTTTTCACTACTCTGTTTCAAGATCCAACATTTTTTTTACTTACAAATTCAAACTTCATCAAACCAATCATTAGATTCAAACACATCCAAATCTTCATCAGATTCGAAAACAAATATAGATCTTCATCAAACCTCTTCTTCATTAATCTATATTCAACTTATATACACAAAATCTTTAAAAAAAATCTGGAAAAAAGAGAGGATTGAACATCTTCCATGGCCTGTAAAAGAGAGGATCTGCGAAATGCAGGACTTGAAGTTGGAATAGGTGGCGGTAACATTGCAGATCAAAGCGACAGTTGGCGATGAGTTGTGGCGGTTTGGAGAGAAGAACAATGATCGGGTTGGAGAGAAGAGAGAAACAGGAGAGAGAAAAGTTGTGGTTTGAATTTATATTGGACATAGTTGTATTTTTTGAAGATTGGAAGGGCAAATATGTCATTTTGAGACTTGTCCCATGCATGGGACAAGTCTGGCCGAAGGTCTAGGGTGGGACAGTTTTTTGGGTTTTTTGTCCCACGTTGTCCCGTCCCGTCCCATGCTTAAACCGCGTCAAACGTGGGACAACAAAAAGTTGTCCCATGTTATCCTGTCCCGTACTAAACTCACCCCAACCGGACAATCTATAAAGACAAAAAAATGCATTTGACAATCCAAGTATTGACCAACAGATTATCGTACGTCAAAACTAGATAAATATATATATTAAAAAGGAAAGAAAATAGAAAAAACATAACGTAAAATTTTTTGTTACTTGACAAAAAGTGTATTTTGACATACCTACCTACACATGTATCTACTACCTAAGCAAAACTACTTATGAACAATTGAAGCCCCTCATAGTTCGTTTGAACCTGTACATCAATTGATCCAACAAACCCCTTTGAGTTGTTGACTTGATCTCTAATGCCACGCTAAAAAATTGTTATGGCAAAGCATAATTAGACATTGCAGCGCTGTCAGTACCTGAGATCGATTTATTAACAACTTTCTTGTTCATCGCAGCCTGAATGAGGAACTCTTTTTCTCCCTTTAGTCAGTAAAATGATCATCACTCTTATTACCTCCAGAAGATGATATTGGTTTTACCTTTGAGTCCATGGAAAGTTGTTCTAAGTGATGACCTCTACCATTGTTTTCGTCATCACTAAATGGTTTCTCGCAGACACAGGAGTGTGGGAATTCAAGAAACTCGCCTTGTCCTGCTTTCATCACGTCCGGTTCTCCCATGAATCCTCTTTGGGACAACTTTATCTTTTTGGCAAATGTATCCCAATCCATCTTTTCCCTCGCCATGAACAAAGCACTGAGCTTTTTTGCATTTGGTCTGATGGTCCTTTTGTGCCCCATGTACCTCCTTTTATTCCAGAATGCATGATCAAAAGGAAATGATCAGTCATTGATGTCCAAAAGTAACAGAATAAACATTAAAATAGAGACAGAAACAGCAATGCAACACCAAACAAGTGAATGTTATATAAACTTAGTAGACAAACACAATTTCCCAAAAATGGTCATTCTTGAGAAGACTAGAATTCTATATATTTATCGAAGGGCTATGATGTGTGGTTAACAGTACCAAAATAATATACGACTATAAAGATTAGGATATCACAAGTTCTCTCCCCTTAGCAGATGCAAAATCCCAGAATTATATAATTTATTAACCAGTGAGGTCAACTATATTGTATAACTGTACAGCTTTAGCCAATGTGCTTTTATATAACTCGGTTTTGGAAGCAAATATTATTTTATTTTACAACCTAATTTCATAGACAAATTAATTATCATTTCAGCAGAAATCGAGGAAATTGCCAAACTGTGTCAAAATCAAGATATGCACAAATCTTCACAAGTAAATGCTGTAGGCAAAACCAATTGTCTGTCAGTCAGATTGGAAGTTCTAAGCATAAAATATAAGCTATTTTTTGGTTCAGTAAGGGCTCTTTTGAAAGTCATTTCCCTGTGCTTTGTATCTTTGAATTTGGTTTTAAATTATTATGTTCTGTACTTCTGTTAAACCACTGAGATGGGTTCTTTTAATAGTCAGCACTTCAAAAATAAATGCCTGAACAAAATCAATCAACCGCCCCTTCATATTGAGAAAAAAAGTGTAAAGACTTAAGAAAAAAGATTAAATTTCTCACCTTCGACCTGCAAGAATTTTGGCCATATTTCCATTGTTATTAGTGACAAAAACATCACTTTCGTCACAAACAATGTAGTCAATTGCAGCAAGTCGAGACGAGAACGGAAGAAAAGGTTTCAGCTCTTCGTTAGCAAGCATCTCCTTTGTGTAGAAATTTGGGAACAGTTCTCTTAGAGGTCGCAAAGTCTCTTCTCCCCCATATATTTCTCCAGATGCAACATAGAGGTACGTGTCATTGGCAAAACCAAGTGCCCGCAGCATCAATCCCAGCTCATGAGGGGTAAGTGGGCACTTCCCTCGCTTTCGCTCTCCCTCAGGACTTAAATCCTGTCAAGGTAACAGAAAACAAAGTAAAAGGCTTGTTCGAAATTACATGATTGAGTGATAAATATTGGGTAAGCACTAGCATTCCTCATCACAAGCATTATATACCTAATCTTAGGATAATTGAGTGATAAATATTGGGTATGCATATCCAACAAAATTGGCATAGTAGAAAAAAAAAAGATAGAATATAAATCTTGTATTCTATCATGTTTAGGTTATTTGAGTAAGAGGAACATATAAATTTCATCATTCCACCTACTGATACAAACAACAAAAAATTGTATCAAGTTGTAGGGAACTCACAGGTAATGTGGCCCATCGTTTCCTTATTTCGCCAAGCTCATATCTCTCTTTGTCACCCCCACCATAGTAACATCCGGAAAAAGCAAGCATATCAGGTTCAAACCTGAGATTACAACAGTTTGGAGCAGATCAAGAAAATTGGAAAGTGTGAGCAAAAATTCACCATATTTAAATATGTTGTATCTACGAATACTGTAATTGTTACAATACACTAGTATGGGAAAAAAGGCGGAATCCTAGCAAACAACTTAAGTGGAAGGAAAATAAAGATATTGTATGACTAATTCAATTTAGACATGAGTCCAGATCTAAAAAGAACAAAAATTTGAAGGTGAGTTGCATCCAGCACAATCATTGCACTCAATTAGAGTGTTTATGAATACTGCATTACATAGAACACTAAATTTTTAATACTTCTTAACAATTGTGACAAACCTCAAGTGAACTGCAATAAATCGTTTTGCCGTCTTCCGCATTCTCATGACAAGCTTCTGACCTAGTTTTTGAATAGGTTTTGTAAATCTTAAAGCATGATAATTAACTCGGCAACGCAACTTCTGTAGCTCTACATCAAGATCATTGGCAAGTCTATAATCAAACTTAGTCAGTTGCACCACCTGCAAAACATCCAAAGTGTAAATTGCCTTGCAGCAATCAAAATCATAAACAAACGCAATCTTCTGGGCAGACAATTAACATCAGGGATATTTCAAGTATAGAATATCATTAAAGCTCTGTCTTTACAGTTTCACATAATCAGAGGTGTTTTTGTTTCATGGAAAATTTTACAATTATAACAAGACAACTCAAAGATTTCTACCATGATACAAAACAAAAAATTCATTACGAAAACCATTTACAGAATCAATTGTTTTTTTTCACAGATTACAGATTGAGAAGAGTGGTCTTACACGTCTTCTCAAGAGTACTGGCAGGACTTGATCCAGGTAATATTCAGGAGTAGATTTCCTTGGAACACGCATAGTGTATGGTGGTTTTTCCATTGATCGCATGACTTTATCTGGAACTCTTTTCACTATATTTACATCTTTTGAAAGATAATTAATGAACCAATCAACATCAAAAATGTTGACAAAGTCACTGCAAGGCACATACAACCACAGTAAACTTGACTGTAAAAGAGAGCCACGAAAAGAAATATATACAAATTAAAATGCCACTACTAGTAGTTGATAACTTGATATCCAAACTTACCTGTCATCCTTCCAATAGGAATTATGATCCAACTCAGGCACGACCAGTGTCGCATTAAGAATGCGGGCAACAACCACAGCATCTGTTATCTGAGTATCACAAATGAATTGTCATAAGAAAATAATAATGAAAAAATCAAAAAATTGCATATCATTTTTGGTAAACAACTTAAACTGCTAAGCACGATAACTTGGTTTCAAGTCTTGAATTCCATCAAGTACTGCAAAAGGGTAGGAATGGATCCAAAACATCACTCCCAGGACCCTGCTTCAGCGGGACTGGCACAGGGTAATAATTTCCTTCTGTTATTTTGTGGTCTAAATAGTAAATATGAAATTCAGTGGAAAGATTACTCAGAACCCTACATGACCTCACGAGTCACGACTAAAATCGACAAATTAATAGCTGCTGCTCGAAAGAACTATACAATTAAACATAACCAACATAATGACATATGTTATTGTATGTAATGAAATTTATATGATAACAAAATCTTATGCTAGAGCTTCTTTGTTTTTTGGCTGGAAATGTAGCAGAAAATAACAGGATATTATCCACTTAGTACTTACTCCTGTTCTTTGTTGATTCAGTCCTCCACTTGCTGCAATAAGCAAATACCCATTTGAGGACCGTCCACTTGTGACAGCTATAGATCAAGATCGGCAGCGTTAGAAAGATAAATTATGAATATGTGGAGCATATCATCTATGCTATAAAGAGTTTAAAAATCTGTCAACGTGAAATGTTTTCAAACACCTAAAATTGAGGCAGGTGTTTACTGAAAATATTTTTACTTGGCCGACAAAGAACTCATATGAAAGTGTCAACATCTTAATCCATTTTTAGCTACAAAGTTTTCAGGGAGAAGCAAACTTATTACATAAATTGATAATGACACTAAATAAAAATTGCCTACTAATTGAACCGAAAAAAGTAATATAATCTGGTTACCATGGTCTAACTTAAGAACTTATGCAACTTTTGGAGCACAAATCAGATACAACAACTTCAACAAATTATAACAATTAATTTATTCCTGTAGAGAAGAAAAATTAAGAAGAAATAACTCTAGTAGTACTTGCAGCTGTAGTATATGCATTCGGAGAGTAAATTTTGAACTTCTGAAATAATAAGAAATGGTTTTGCTAATATGGCTGAATGAAAAATATACCATAATAAAGTATCTTGTAAATGTACAAGCTAAACAACAGTATCATGCTTGACCAAATCAGTAGCATAACTATTCACTCCCTATTAAGAAAAATGAGTTCTAGCTTCAGAAGATATGATTCGCCAACAGCAACTAAACTAATCTCAGCATAACTATATCTTTCTATCACACAATCTATCCTAATGAACACTATAGCAACAACTAATGAATTCAAACAAGACAAAAAAATTCTATATAACAAAATAAGTCATTAACAAAAAAAGTACTTACAAGCAAATTTTTTGCTTCTTTCACTGCATCCATAGTAATATTTGGAGTATTTCGATTTCCAAATATCAATTTGTGCACGACGACCTCCATCCTTCAATATCACCACCAAAAAAGACAATGTAGCTCAATCATGGAAATCCAAACAACAACAACAACAGCAAAAGAAGATTATTAATAAAAATAAAAAATAGAAGAAAATAAATTACCAATTTGGAGTACAAGCTACGCTTGACCAATCGCTGAGAGTACCATTCGAGATCAGATGCTACATGACCAGTGAAGAGCGAAATCAATCCAAGAGCGAAAAGCATAAGACCACAAATTAACGACCACGGGATCTTCCTGCGCTGCAAAGCAAGGGATCGCCATCTCCAGACGACATCGTATTTGCTGCCGGTGCTGTTGTTGTAACCGTTTTGTTGCTGTAACAGAGCCAGGTTAGCCGATATCACGCTAAACCTCCACGCCTTCGCTACGGCCATAAATAGTCGATTTTGTCCTCACTTTCATCCTATAATCACGCGAATGCCATGGAAAAATGGAGCTCCCTTCGGATGCAGAGTTTGAGTTAAAACTTAAAAGTTACTACAAGAGAGGGACGAAATTGTAAATAATGTGGAATTCGTGTAGAAGTACAGAGCTTGGCAAAACTAGGGTTTTGTTGCGATCAGAGAAAGCGAGAGAGGGAGCTTTGAAATGTGAGACTGTGAGAGACTGTGGAGGTTTTTTGAGCGAAAGAAGAGAGAGTGAGTGATGCTTTTTTTAATGTCAATTTTTATTTGATTTTTTTTGTTTTTGTGAAGTACATTTTTGTTTCACTGATTGGAAGATAAATTTTGTAATTTATGAAAATAAATAAAATTTTAAAGGGAAGAATGAAGATACAATTTCCGGGTTTTATGGAACGGGACTAGACTAACTAACCTAACGGCTGTTTACTCCGTTTATGGAAAGTGGAAACTTTTAATTCATTGGATTACGTTTAATAAAACTTGTTTTTTTTTTTTGAAATAAAACTTGTTGAAAAGTAAATAAGAGGATTGAAATTGTTATTATTATTATTATTATTATATATGAACTTGTGAGTATAACGATACAAAATTAAATGAATATCATTTACCACGGTAATACCACCTAATTATATTGTATAATGACAAAGCGGATTAGAATGTACTATTTGCAACTCAATTTATTAATCGATGAATTGGCTTAGGATCGATTAGTGATCGTGAATTATATCGGAAATATTAATTTATTATGTATTTTTGTAGTGATTGAATGATGGATTAACATGTTTTCTCAATAACTTATTGTAATTAAAAGGAAATCATCTCCCATATCAACGAGCTCGATCACTAACTCACTAAGTGATAACATTCTCAGTCTTCTCATTGCACTTCTTCAATAAGTTTATAAATTTAAATCATATCATTTTTCCTCCTATTGTCAATTTATATTTAAAAATAAAACTAATTTTGGACTCAAAAAACTATAATCAAGTACAAAAAAATCACGGTATAGTCGAGATTTTTCTTTCTTTGGGAAGAAGAAATGTACTCAAAATATCTTAAAAGGAGTCCAAAGTAAATGAAAAAGGGAAATAACATTAAAAAGTAGTCACATTCAAGATATGAATGAATTAAGTTCAACTGAAGGAAGTTTGGTTTGTCAGCTGACTGCATCCTCCCATTCATATCTTGAATGTGACTATTGTTTTCTTTTTCTTTTCTTTCTTTTTTAAGGTCAGGGGTATGTTGGGATCCGGTAAGATTAGGTTCTATGAGCACCATCCGGAATACACCTCTCATTTAAGGGGATATATATATATATATATATATATATATTCCCACAATTTACGGTTTAATAGATAAATGTGAACATATATTTACAATACCAGATGTTGAACCATGTACTGAAGGGAGCTTCATTTTGAAGTCTCCGATTATTGGAACAATAGAACCTTGGTGGGGACTACTGTTTTCACCATAATTGAATTGAATGATCACTCTTGGCTGAAAAAAAAAATTAAAAAAAAAGAGAGTGGTCCTAGATATTTATCATATCTGTTTCAATCCGTACAAGAAGAAAACAAAATTTTGTAATAGTCGTGGACACTGTTAGCGACCCGCCATTCATTCAAATTAAATCTCCAGATTTTAAATAATAATAATAATAATAGAAACTTTCATTAATTGCCTATTAAAAAAAAAAAAACTTCTAGAGAGAGGTTCTCTGCCTTCTCTCTAGCCCAGGCGCCGTCTCCAACTCTCCCCCGGTTCGCCGCCTCGTTCCGTCGCCGGTTTCTTGCTGTGGCAGCGGGAGCCGGCGGCGATGTCGCCTCTCCGGGTGATCTCCTCCTCACGCTGAGTCTCCCCGGTCAGATCGGAGGTTTTCGCGGCTGCTCCGACGGCCCTGGTGTCGCCTGGCCGACCCTCTAGCGCCACCGGACGGGTCTTTTTCTCCCAGTCGACGCCGGTTGCTGTTAGATCGGCCGATCCGCCCGGATCCGGCCAGATCTAGAGTGGATTTCCGGTGTGCACAGCGACGGTTTCCCTTGTCTCGTCAGGCCCGATCCTCTCCGCCGGACACTCGCCGGTAGCCACGGAAGTCTCCTCCTCTGATCGATGGCTCAGTCGGTTGTTTTTTCAATTTCAGTTGCTTTCTTTCCTCTTTCTGAGGTTGTATTAGTTGTTTTACTCCTCTTTTATGAGGTTTGTTTGGTTTATTAGTTATGTTCTCCTCTCTGTGAGGTTGTTTTGGAATCCTCTTTGTGAGGGTATGTAGTTTCCCACCTGCGTGTGGGTGGTTTTTCCCCGGTTATGGGGTTGTTTTCTGGTCTGTTGTTTCCCACCTGTGTGTGGGTGGTTTTCCCCCGTTTGTGGGGCTTCATCTCTGGGCTGTGCTTATGTAATCATGCTGCTGAGTCCCGGTTGTATTTGCTCTGGATTTGTATTCCAGTGGCTGGGGGTTGTTGTTCCTCTGTATAGCTCTTTGGAGCAGTCAAAAAAAAAAAATAATAATAATAGACACTAATTAATAACTTTATAAAAAGTAGCGAAAGGGATGATTAGTGATTAGAAGTTAGAACAAAACATGGTCCCATGTACTTGATCACATCCCACTATAAGAAACCGAAACCGATTGTCTCGATCGACAAAGCATGTAAATTAAATATTAATTATGATTTCTTATTAATTATATATGATGCAATATTAATTAAAAGCGACAGTCCATCACTGTGAGAGGAGATCACAAGTCACAATAGAGAGATTGGCTATCCAAGAAAAAGTGTTTGAATGATACCATCCACCTTTTTTTTTTTTATAAAACAACTTCATGGTTGACTCCAATACGAATGTGATTTCCAAATATTAAAGTTGTTTCTGAAAATCGTTGCTATCATGCCCATGTTGGTATAATAGCCAAGAGCCAAGTACCACAACAGAGTATGATTTCAACGAGGGACGGACTGGCTACTATACCTGCATAGATATGGTAGCGCCAAAAATTGGGAACCACTTTTTGGTTGATTTTAACGTGAGAGTGGTTCTCAAAAATCCAAGTGATTTCTAATTCTAACCATGAGCATGGTTCCCAGCTTTTGATACTTACCATACCCATGTGGTTGTAGTAGCCAAGCCTTTTAGGGTGCATTTGGTACAAGGACGGGACATGATGGGACATGACAGGACAGTTGTTTCGTATTGTGTTTAGAATGTCTGAGACATAACTATTAATTATACTGTTATGCGTTTAGTATGGCTAGGACATGACGGGACAAAAGGTTCAAATGACTAGAGTGCCCCATATATATATATATATATATATATATATATATATACAGTGGTTCTCTCATAAGGGATCCCTTATTTTAATTTCGGTAAGGACCACCATGAAATCATATCGATTTGAATGAATTTTAATCTGAATTTTTTTATGGATGATAAGTTCGTTGAAATCTACCTATGAATAAAATTTGAGAATTTTTCAAGCACGAAAACTATTTTTCTTGAATTTCTTATATTTCGCCTATTTTTCTAATGCCTTCATATTTAAAAAAATCAGTAAAAATGGTTTAAGTACTTGAAAATTTTTGAAATTTTATTCATAGGTAGATTTCAATGAACTTATCATCCACAAAAAAATTCAAATTAAAATTCATTCAAATCGATATGATTTCATGATGGTCCTTATCGAAATTAAAATAAGGGATTCCTTATGAGAGAACCACTGTATATATATATATATTATAATATATATTAGTATGATATATATTATATATTATATTGTAATATAATATTGGGCCTTTTTATGTGTTAAATTTGGTGTTTTTTGTCCCACCTTATCCCGTCTAGTCTCATATTAAAGATGTGCCAAATGTGGGACAAAAGAAAATTGTTCCATGTTGTCCCGTTCCGTCCCATGTACTAAACGTACTATGAGAACATTAAAATATTTTAACTAATTAGGTGTCTTAAATCTCTTAATTGAAATATATCTTCCGACACGGGCCCTATGCCTTGGTGGCCTAGAGTCTTAGGAAGACTCTCGCCACCAAGGTTCGAATCCTGGCTTGGTGTGTATATGGAGGTTTTCCCACCATGTGTGTGGGTCTTGTCCCACCTTCGTGTGAGTGCGCTCTCCCCTTATAGGAGTTACGTGTCCGGGCCGTGCTTATAGAGCCCCATCTCGTTGGTCCCGATAGTTGTTGATGTAATCAAAAAAATATATATATATATATATATATATATATATATCTTCCGATTCTTCTTGATCTTTTAATATATCTTTAATCAATATTGTTACAATCAAGAAAGAGTAATTTCTGGTATATTCCCGAGGGTGATTCGAAACTCAAATATAATTGGCATGTCGTGAATCCTGAAGTTCACCACTTGGTCGATCTTGATGTGTCTTCAAATAAGAAGCTTCAAGTAACAGGTAAGCCTTCAGAGATTTGATTATTTGAATGATGTGTCTTCAAATAAGAAGCTTCAAGTAACAGGTAAGTCTTCATACATTTGAATCATTGACATCTCGACCAAATGGCCACCTCCCAATATTAGCCACCTAAACCATAAACAAATTTCCTATCAAATATCACAGAACTCATGAGCTTCATCAAATTTATTGAAAATTTTTAAATATATATATATATATAAATAATTATGTAAGAATTAGATAAAACCATAATTTATTTTACAGGACGAAACAGAGTTATTTTGAGAGATATTAAACTACTAAAATCCAGAACGAACCGCAAGCTAGTACAATTTTCTGCAACAACAATAGAATTTTACTTAATCTAATTTATAAATGACAAGAGCAATGTAAATGAACCGCGGTTTTTTTTTTTTTTTTGGGGAGAAATGAATCACTGTTTTTGTAAAGGGCATGTGTTGAAATGAGATTGATGAAGTCAATAATCAGATTAAACACAACATGCAATGAAATGCAAATGATGACAGTTTATTAGATCCTTTGTGGACAATTATGGAAGGTATTAAAAGCCATTAACTATGTACATTTACGACCACATCTACAAAGCAACAATATGCCGGCAGCATTTAATGGGTGAACATGGATGATTATGTATTGATCTTCAATATATAATAATAAGGGTTATTGGAACCAGTTCCCCCTGAACTTTACGCGAGTTTGTATTTTATCCCTGAACTTTTATTTTAAGCGTTAAACTCAATGAACTCTCATTAATTAGTAAACAGTTTAGTTTATTGCCCCCCCTAACATTTGTTTGAGGGGGTATCAATAGTTAGGTTTTGTCAATTAATGAGAGTTCAAGGGGTTTAACGCCTAAAAAAATAGTTCATGAGGGGGTAAAAAGTAAACTCACGTAAAGTTTAGGGGGGACTGGTGCTAATAACCCTAATAATAATAAACCATTTGAGAATGAATGTCATGATTACTTACAGTGTCTATGGCTATAAACTATGTTTGGATTAATAATGATTGTCGTCATATTTGGTTTGAGAATGATTATTCTTAAGTGGTTCTGCTGCTTTCGACTCTTTTCGATTAGGTTCCATAGTGTGTTTGGCAAGCTTGGTAGGTAGATGTGTCTTTCTCAGATTTCTCTTATGGACTTTCAGGTTTTTCATATTTTCAAGAAAGATAATCAAGTGGCCGATGCTTTTTCAGGAAAGGTAAATATGTTTATATATAGCCTCATGGGCTTAGCTCAACTGATAGATTGACGAGTTTGGGGTTTAGGTAAATGACTCCCAAATAAGCAGTCCAAATCCTACCAATAGCAAAAACTTCAAAAAATTACTTAGTCTAGATAGATGGATATATAGATACTGTAAAAATATATATATATATATATATATATATATATATGTATATATATATATATTTATATTTATATTTATATATCATATAATATTTGATATAATGTCATGTTGAGTAAGAACAAGGATATATATGTTATTCAACAAGCAAAATTAGAAAAACGTTCGGTTGGATTCACTTTTTTGAAAAATGTTTCCTTCCAACAATTATCCAACTTATTCTTTGTATAGATTAAAAAAAAAGGAAAGATTTTAGTGACCATTTATTATGTGATTACTGAATAGTTTCAAAGCTTTTATTGGTACTGTATTTGCTGTACTGTTCTGGCTTCGATGTCCAGACTCCAGAGTCCAGACAGTTTACAGATTTGTGTCAGAAAATTATGAAACCAAACCTTCCATAAAATACTCAAAGTTATAGTAACCCCTTACCAGTTTTTGTTATCAAAATTAATAATCCCAACAAGCCGATTAAAGAGTCCATATTTTGATAGGAGAAAATCTTTAATGGGATGGTCTCATTATCACTTGTTGAGGCCGTCTGAATGAGATTGTACAATTCATTTCGAGAACATAAATATATATTATTAAACTATAATTTGGTGCAATTTCATTGGACGGTCTCACCAAGTGGTAATAAGACCGTTCCATTGAAGATTTTCTTTTTTGATAGTTATTATTTCAATATCTTAGATTAAGAGCTCATGATTCTTCCGATTCTTCTTGATCTTTTAATATATCTTTAATCAATATTGTTACAATGAAAAAAGAATAATTTCTGGTATATTCCCGAGGGTGATTCGAAACTCAAATATAATTGGCATGTCGTGAATCCTGAAGTTCACCACTTGGTCGATCTTGATGTGTCTTCAAATAAGAAGCTTCAAGTAACAGGTAAGTCTTCATACATTTGAATCATTGACACCCTGACCAAATGGCCACCTCCCAATATTAGCCACCTAAACCATAAACAAATTTCCTATCAAATCTCACAGAACTCATGAGCTTCATCAAATTTATTGAAATTTTATATTTCTTAGATAAAACCATAATTTATTTTACAGGACGAAACAGAGTTATTTTGAGAGATATTAAACTAATAAAATCCAGAATGAACCGCAAGCTAGTACAATTTTCTGCATTGCTCTTGTCATTTAATCTAATTTATAAATGACAAGAGCAATGTAAATGAATTGCGGTTGTTTTTTTTTTTTTTTTTTTGGCAGAAATGAATCACGGTTGTTGTAAAGGGCATGTGTTGAAATGAGATTGATGAAGTCAATAATCAGATTAAACACAACATGCAATGAAATGCAAATGATGACAGTTTATTAGATCCTTTGTGGACAATTATGGAAGGTATTAAAGGCCATTAACTATGTACATTAATTTACAACCACAACTACAAACATCATTATGCCGGCAGCATTTAATGGGTAAACATGGATGATTATTGTATGAGCAAATTGCAGCGAACCTCCATGAGGTTTGACCTTTGACAATCGAAAACAACTTTATCATTAATTAATAATGACCTCCCCTACCGTTAGTTAAAACTGGTCAAATTTAACTATTGACTGGATTTGGCCGCTACAAATACCAAAATGTCCCTAAATTAAAAAAAAAAAATAATGATTTAAAAAATATATAAATATATGAAAATAAATTTAGATCTCCACTGTAAAAAAAAATGAAAAAGGTTTGGAAGGATAAAAATACCCTTATTTTTGTTAAGTTTGACTTTACTTTAACTAATGATAGGGGAGGTCATTGTCAATTAAGCATAAAGTTGTTTCTCTTTGTCAAAGGCCAAACCTCAGGGAGGTTGGCTGCAATTTGCTCTTATTGTATTGATCTTCAATATATAATAATAAAAAACCATTTACAAATGAATGTCATGATTACTTATGGAGTCGATGACTATCAACTATGTTTGGATTAATGATTGTCGTCGTATTTGGTTTAAGAGTGATTCTTCCTAGGTGGTTCTGCTGCTTTCGACTCGTTTCGATCAAGTTCCATGGTGTGTTTGGCAAGCTCGGTAGAGGTGTCTTTCTCGATTTCTCTTATGGTTTCTCATATTTTCGAGGAAGGTTTCTTATAAGCATGCTTTAGATCTGGATGTTGCCTTTTGGTGGTCTACTACTCCAGCTTTCTATTCTTCTTTGGTTGGTAATATGGGGGGGGGGGGGATCCACCCAGTGCCGGTCATACCAAGGGGCCCCAAATATGTGGGTTTAGTTATTATGTGTTAAAGTTGTAAAAAAAAAAAAAAAAAAAAAAAAAAAAGGTCCCATTATTGTTTTAAATAGAACAGTTCAAACATTACCCAAAAAAAATAACACCGACCCAATATCCAATTTGTTTTATTTATATCTTTAGACAAAACCTAATGTTTTAGGGTTTTAATATCTTATTAATTTTTATTTATTGTAAGCCCTAGGTGGTTACATCATATTACTATAAAATTGTTTACATATAATATATACTATAAGTAGTTTCCAAAGAAACCGAAAACCCTAGGGCTCTTTCACCTAATTTTAAAATCTAGCCGCAGCCCCTATTGCTTCTTCTCTTTCAATTTTTTTTTTTCTTGAAAATTCCTCCTCCTCTCATCTAGCTGCTCAATCTCTTCTTGCTCAGTAACATTTCGCCTCCAGTTCTTCTTCACCAACCAGTGCTCCTGCCCTTTTCTCGTCTTTGTCAACCGTCGGCCACTGTCTATCTTCGTAATTCAAGAGTTTTTTCTTTTAATGATTTGATTTTTAAATTTCATCTACTCTTATATGTGTTTTATTTTTCGTCAACTAACATGAATATGAAATTAGTTAGTTTCAAGAAAGAAAATATTGTTAAGTTTGTAATGAATCCATCTATAATTTATTTTTATTTTTTTTGTGGAAATTTTTATTGTTTTTTTTAATAGCAAGAAGAACAAAGTTGAGGGACAATTTTTATTTTTTTTTAGATATTAATTTAAATAATTTATTCAATAAAAATTAATATTCCGTTTAATGGAATATATACAATGGCCCATTTTTTAGATTTTGCCCAAGGGCCTCGGAAATGTCAGGACCGGCATTGGTTATCAATGTAAATAGACATTCTAATTTCATGTCAGGGGTATTTCATGTAAATATGTTTATATATAGCCCCAGGAGCGTAGCTCAACTGGTAGATGAATAACGGGTCTATCAGGGATTGAACCTCCAACCTTGTAGTTTAAAGCCACACGCTCCAACCAACTAAGCTACTCAAGCTTATTGTTAGAGGTTTGTTGAGTTAACTGTATATATATAGTTATATAATCTATTTAAAATAATTTAAATTTGTTTATACAATCTAAAATACACTAATTACTCATATACATATATATATATATATATATATATATATATATTTAAATTAATAGAAATTCTATTATCAGTTCGAACTGCAAAAAGTTATATCAGTTCCTTGCATGTGGGCCACTGGATTTAAATACTTTAACTTGGCTGTATGCACTTGTCAGTCAAAGTATTTAAATCCAATGACCCACATATAAGGAACTGATATAACTTTTGTCAGTTCGAACTAATAATAGAAAGACTGTTTAAATTAAACTCATATTTAATAATAATATATATAAACAGATTTATGAAAAAAAAAAAAAAAAAAAAAAAAAAAGGAAAGCTAGAAAATCCAGAAAATCAAAGCCCATAAATTTTGTTCTTTCTTTCTTTTTTGAATTTTTTTCCTTTTCAAAAAATATATTATTTCAATTTGATAAAAAAATTAAAAAAAAAAAACCCAGAAAATCAAAGCCTGTAAATTGAAAAGGGAAAAAATTAAAAAAAAAAAAAAAAAAAAGAAAGAAAGAAAGAAAGAAAGAAAAATAATAATAAATAAATTCCTTTTTTTTTTCTTTTTCATAATCTGTTTTTATATATTATTATTATTTATTATATATACACACACGTTTAAATCAACAAACCTTTGACAACAAGATGGGGTAGCTCAGCTAGTTAGAGCATGTGGCTTTTAACTACAAGGTCAAATGTTCAATCCCTGATAAAAGTGTTTTAATTTTTTACTTAACGGTCAAAGAGATTTTGGATGGAAAACTTAATAGAAGGGGTAAAATGACCAATATTTAGGATTTCAGGGGGTTGACTGGTCATTATTGAAATTAGATGGACTAGTTTATCTAATATGGTAAACCCCAAGGGGGAAAATGATAATTTTCCTTAAAAAAATACTTGGTCTAGATGGATGGATATATAAATATTGTCAAAATAAATAAATAAAAATATGTTTATATATATTTATATTTATATATCATTTAATATTTGATATATTGTCATGTTGAGTAAGATCAAGGATATTATGTTATTCAACAATCAAAATTAGAAAAACGTTCGGTTCGGTTCACTTTTTTGAAAAATGTTTTCTTCCAACAATTATCCAACTTTAAAAAAAGGAAAGATTTTAGTGACCATTTATTATGTGATTACTGAATAGTTTCAAAGCTTTTATTGGTACTGTATTTGCTGTACTGTTCTGGCTTCGATGTCCAGACCCCAGAGTCCAGACAGTTTACAGATTTGTGTCAGAAAATTATGAAACCAAACCTTCCATAAAATACCCGAAGTTACCGGTTTTTGTTATCAAAATTAATAATCCCAACAAGCCGATTAAAGAGTCCATATTTTGATAGGAGAAAATCTTTGATGAAACGGTCTTAGGTAGTCGATATTGACACCCATAAATATGATTAGTACATCTATATTTTAATAAAAAATTTAATTATAAAAATATCTCAATAGGAATTTACCAATAAGGACAAATTAGTTTAATTAAAAATAAATAAAATACTATTTACACTCATAACTTTAACTATATCACTTTATTAAAAAAAAAAAAAAAAAAACCAAACCCTAATTCAATCTTAATTCTATTTCTTTCAAAAAAAAAAAAAAAAAAGAGAGAAGAATAGAAGCCTAACGGAGCCAAAATCTCCCATTATCATACACCAAAGTAATGGAACAATAATTTTTAGAGGATTCCGATCATAGAGGTACGTATTTATTTATTTATTTATTTTTGTTATGAACTCTATCAATGAAAAAAAGTGAGAAGTATTATTTTATTTTTTATTTTTTAAAGATAGCAATACATATCCCATTGTTGGAACAATTATTGAATTTTTGTGAATTCTCAACAGAGCATGAACAATATTGGAGTCAAATGTACTACGGACTATAGTAGTGAATTTACAAATTACGAGGTAAAGTTATGCTTATACATTATATCAAAATTTTAGTTTTTGTAGAAGAGAAAACAGACTTAAATTATTTTTTATTTGAAAACTGAATTTTGGGTGTTCTCTCTAGATTCTAAAGAATCAAAGTAATGTTTCAAATTGTTGTTTTAGTGGGTTCGTTGTGCTTGTTGGTTTGTTATTCTTTTGTTCCCTGTTTTGGTTGTTAATAAAATCTTGCTATTTTTTTTTTTTTTTTTTAAAGTTATCTTAATAGAAGAAGGTTTGTATTGGGTATAAGTTTGATCACGTTTACTTGTTATTCTTTTTTCTTTTTTTTTGTTGGAAGAGTAATCATTATTTTCCCTATCGTAATCGTTGTTAAAATTTCTCACATGTCTCACATGAACAACTTGACATTGCACCAGGGGCGGCTCAAGGGTATCCGGGGCCTTAGGCGAAATTATAAAACGAGGCCTTGGATGTGTATGTCAAAATATATTAAATATACAGTAAAAACAGTTTATTTAAAATTAATTTTTCTTGCTTTTTGGGATGCAAAATTGTTTATTAAATTTTTGAATTCTAAATTTTCTAACAATTTTTTTTCAATAGATAATATAGCTAATCCATTCAATCTTTCTTGTAACATTGTTGATCTCAAGTAAGATTTTATTAATTTTAATTTTGAAAAACTTCTTTCTCCTGAAGCGACAGTTATTGGTATGGTTAATAATATTCTATAAGCAATGAATGCATTTGGAAAAGAATCAACTCTTTTTATATAGTTAAGTACTTCAAGAGGAGTATCTATGTCATCTTGTAAAACTTCTTTTAAAACTTTTAATTCAGAAAATAAATCTAAACCATCAATATCCGAAAGCATGTCATGTTTCAAAACACTTTCAAGATTTTGGCAATATTTTTTCAAATTGTCATCATCTAATGACTTTAATTTTTTAAACTTAAATAAAAACCCAAAAATATTATCATACAGTTGAAATTGCTCAAACCTTTTCCTAATTGAAGAAATAGCTTGATCTACTAAGTATAAAAAATAATCAATTCTAAAAGACTCTTCCATAGACAGAATTCTCTCATCATTATCATTCTCATCAAACTGTTTTTTCCTCCGAATAACACGTTTTTCATGAAAAATAGGTTCAATGTCCATTTCTTTTGCAATCTCTACAGCTGAAATCATAGCATTTGCAAATCCACTTTCTCTAAATTTTTCGAAAAAAGAAATTAGACCTTTTAATTGATCTATGGCAACATCAATTTGCATATCTTCATTTTGTAAGTTCTTACTAACAGAATTAACAGCAAATAATATATCATACCAAATAATCATACCTAACAAAAAATCAAAATTTTCTAATTCATATGTTGCTAAACAATTTGCTTCACTCTTTGTTTTAGGATCTTCACTAGTTTCCGCTAGTTGAATTAAAGCATCTCTAATTTGTGGAGCTTGAAATCTTATTGCTTTAACACTTTCTATACGACTCTCCCATCGTGTTTGTGACAAAGATTTGACAGTTAAATTGGGGATATTATCTTGTAAAATTTTCCATCGTTTTGTTGAAGAAGAAAATAATGAATATATACGTTGTATAGTACCAAAAAATGAAATAGCTCTAGGACAAGATTTTGCCATATCACAAAGAACTAAATTAAGACTGTGACAACCGCATGGAGTATAAAATGCTCTAGGATTTATTTCTAATAGTCTTTTTTGTACACCTTGTTCTTTTCCTTTCATGTTAGACCCATTATCATATCCTTGTCCTCGTACATCATTGATATCAAGTTCTAAACTTTTTATTGCACTCACAAGTTCATTAAAAAGGCCTTTTCCCGATGTATCAACTACTTTTAAAAATTCTAAAAAATATTCTTCTATTTTTATTGGAATTTTTGAAACATCTACACATCTTAGTATAAGTGTCATTTGTTCTTGATGACTTGCATCCGGAGTACAATCAAGTATAACTGAAAAATATTTTGCGTCTTTAACTTTCTTAATAATTGAATTTTTAATTTCAAGTGCTAGCATTTGTATCAACTCATTTTGTATATTGTGTCCAAGGTAATGATTATGAATTTCACCATTTTGAATTCGTCGAATATGTTCTTGCATTGTTGGATCAAATTCTGCTATCATTTCAATTAGACTTAAAAAGTTTCCATTATTTTCTTGATAGATTTTCTCATTCTTTCCACGAAAAGCCAAATTGTTTTTAGCAAGATTTTTCACCACAGCAATAATCCTTATTAATACTTTTTTCCAATGTTCTCTTTCCTTGTTAATCTTTTCCTGGATATCTTTATCAATTGTTTTATTCTTTAACAATCTTACTTGTAGATCAACCCATGCATTCATATTAGTTATATGTTCGTTGCTTGTTTCATGGCTTTTAATCTTAGTGCTAAGATTTTTCCAATCTTTAGTGCCGTCATTACCTAGTTGATTTTTGTTAAACTTTGTGTTAAACAATTTGCAACAAAAACAATAGACTTTATCAAATTCTTTGGAATACACTAACCATCTTCTATCATGTTTTTCTCCGTTGGGCAATTTTCTAATATAGTGTGTGGCAGAGAAATGCCTACAATTTTCATCTTTTGGGAAAATTATATTGTTTTCTCTAATTGGGCCCTTTTCTATTATTAAATCTCTTATCTTATTATCAATGTTATCCCAATTTCCAGGATCATAGATACTATCGGAGATAATTGTTTCTACATTTTTTTTATTTTCCCCTGTATTTTTTTCATGTTCTTCATTTTGTTCAATGTTATCTATCAATTCAGTTGGATTTGATTGTTCAGCCATTAAATTTTCATTCAAGTCTGTACTTTTTTTGCTACTTGTGACAAATTTATCCAGAGCCCCTTTTTGCGATTCAACTAATTTTTCTATTCTTCTCCTTTTTTTGAGTTTTTCGTATCCGGATTCGTATTTTCTATTAGACATGTCTTCTATCTATTGTCTAATATCAGATTATCAATTATAAACACTTAAAAAAAACAAATAATTAAGTTATAGATGAAAATAAATAAATAAAATGACAAAAAAAAAATTAAAGTAACAGAGTTTAGAACAATAAAACCTGGAAGGCCGGAATGTTGATAGAAAGAAGATATAGTAAGAGAGTTTGATTGCAACAGGTTTGATTTCAATTTGCAGATTGCAATAGAAGGATTTGATTGAATATATAATATATAAAACAATAGATTTATTAACAATATATAATAAAAAATATATATAACCGTTGAAACTTGAAAGAAAAATAAATAACATTAATGAGTATTTAAGTCCACTTAAATGTGGTTTACTTGAAAATAGGAATATTTTACTTGAAAATAGGAATAAATGGTAATGTAGAAGTAAAAAAGAGATATTTTTTGAATAATAAATAGAAAGAAAAATACTGAATATTAATTGTTAAGATATATATGCATATTTTTTGATAATGAAAATATGGGGCCTTGATTTTAGGTGGGGCCTTAGGCAACTACCTTAGTTGCCTATAGCATCAGCCGGCCCTGCATTGCACTAGGTGATAATGGAACCATTGATGGCTAGGGATCGGTTTGGTGGGATTGGTTCAACTTTAAATCCTTAAATTACAGTCGTCCTCATATAGTGGAACTTGTATCATCAGAACATATAGTTGTTTCAAACCTTACTTTCTTGAATTCTCTTGCATATAATATCCATCCAGTCTATTGCAGATATGTTGGCTAAAGCCACTAAAGACTTCAATGTTACATTCTTTAAATTATTAGACGTTTTTTTTTTTTATTAGGTGTGTTAATAACTTATGAAGGTTTATAAATAAATTATATTAAAATAAAAATATTCATTTAAATAAGGGTACTATTGGCATTAAGATGGGTGTTTATAGTAATGTTTTAATTTTAAATTTTAGACATGTGTGTACTTATAAATATGAGTGTGCTTATCATATTTACACTCATATTTATGGGTGTCAATATCTGTACCCACGGTCTTATTGTCACTTGGTGAGATCAACATGATAGTTTTTTTTTTTTTTTTGGGTATCCGTGGGTGTCCGGGCCAGTTTGTGTGCACCTCGACTAATCCCACTAGGCCCTGAAGTTAACAGTCAGGTAAACCTCCAGTGGCTCTAAGAGAAACGTGGTTGCCAGAGATCGAACTCAGGACGTCCGAGTTTACAGCTCGCACCAGTGACCAGCTGCACCACCCCTTGGGGTTGATCATCATGATAGTTATTCTTTCAATATCTTGGATTAAGAGCTCATGAGTGGTTGAAATATTGAAGTCAAAATTTTAAGTCACACATTTAAATTAATTTAGCTTGACCGTATATATATATATATATATATATATATATATATATATAAAGATATTTTTACAAGAAATATTTTTTTTTTCCCATTTCAAAATAGTTTTTATAAAACATTTGCTGTATTTGATGATTTTTTACAAGTCAGATCTTTTTCACTTTTTCTAGAGTTTATATATGGTAAATCTTTATCTACCTACGAAGTGTATTATAAATTATTGTCCTTGGTCAATGGTCTTGAACTCTTGAAGAGCCTTCTTTTTTGTTCAGGTATTATGTATATCAATAATGCTAAACATTCCACCTAAAATCCCATATTTTTCATCCCACTACATGTGGCATGTGAGGTGTCAAATTGTGAGTGTATCTGTCCTTGGTCAATGGTCTTGAACTCTTGAAGAGCCTTCTTTTTTGTTCAGGTATTATGTATATCAATAATGCTAAACATTCCACCTAAAATCCCACATTTTTCATCCCACTACATGTGGCATGTGAGGTGTCAAATTGTGAGTGTATCCACTCACAATTTGACACCTCACATGCCACATGTAGTGAGATGAAAAATGTGAGATGTGTAGCATTACTGTATATATATGTATATATATTAAAAAAAGCTAGAGATATCGAAAGGGCCGGACGGATCTGATCCAAATCTGATTCCATACAGTCTGAATTCGGTCCAATCCAAAGCCTTTTTGATTCAATCCGAATATTGTCAAAATCCGTTAATAGGATTTTCAAAGAAAAAATGGAAAGTGATGATATTACTTATTAGCATAATAGGACCCTTTTATAACTGTGTATACACCCCAAATTTTTATATTTTTTAAATTCTAACATTATCCTTAAATTAAATTATTAATATTTTAATCAAAATATATTATATTTTATAAAAAGTATTTTACTTTTCTAAAAAAGAAAAAAAAAAAAAACTATTTTTCTATTTTGAATTATTTACTAACTAAACTAAATTAAACAAAAAAGTGGAAAAGGTAAAATGAAATAAAAATAAAAATCCAAATAACAAACCGGAGAAGATGGGTCCAGCTCAAGAATACCTCCTCCATTCTAGATCTGAAAAGATAGAGGCAGCTACATCGTCTATAACAAAACTTTCATGAATTAATGAATAAATTAATCAAACAAATGAAGATTATGAACATTCCAAATTTTTTCTACAACAAACTAAAAAAATAAATTGACAAAACTTTGATGAACCAATCAAGTTCAGAGACAAAACATTGCCGATTGATGATAAAAATAAATAACACACATGTATAAAGAAAACTTCAATATGATATTTTCCAGCTATGAAGGAAAATGGTAATTGTTCATTGATTCCGTATAAAAGACACATATTTAGTAAACGAGTTTTTTTTTTTTTTTTTTTTTTCTGAAATGCTTTTATAATTTTATATATTCTAAAGAGATTAAACGATGTATTTGATTACAAATTCACAACTTAAATGTTAAGTGCATCATTCTATTTTTTTCAAAAAAAATAAAAAATTCACTATATTGCATTACACTCAATATCATAGTTTTTGAAAACTGTATTATGAGTAAACAGTCCCCAAATTGCTTACCATTTTCTTTTACATATATTGTGGGTCCCCAAATCGATGATGGATTAGAAACTCCATTGGAGCAGATTTGCTCCGTCTTCGATGGAGTGTTCTGCTTCATTTGGAGCGGTCCTTACTTTCCAGATGGAAAGTCTAGTCTTTTTGCCTTTTATTTTAGAAAAAGTTGATGTGGTTAAGGACTTGATCAATTTGGGTTTTAGTCTGTGGAATTGATTTTTGGTTTCAGTTTGTGGAATATATATATATATATATTGAGGATTTGACTTTTGGTTTTTATTTATGGGATTGATTTTTGGTTTTTGTTTGAGGAATTGTTTTTTGGTTTGGATTGTGTTTGATAATTGAGAAAATGAAAGAGAAAAAATGGTGGGAATGTTGGTGGCTGGTGGTGATCCAATATATGGATCTACATTTTTTTTATTTTATTTTTATTTTTTTGGATTTGGTGGAGATCCAATTGATGATCCAGATATCTGGATCTCCACCAAATCAAAAATTTTAATATTTTTGCTAAAAATGTTAACAGAAGGATTAGAAGGGACAAACCGGAACTAGAGGGACCAAAACAGCTAATAGGTCAAACTAGAGGATGTTTTTAATTTTTACCCTTTTTTTAATAAATTTATTTTTTACATTTTTTTTTTAAATTAACAAAATTTAAAGAGAAATGATTTGCGCAACCGGGGTTGCGCAACCGGGGTCGCGCAACCTTTGCGGCCCTGTTGTGCATTTTTGAAAAAAAAAACATATGGATCCCACGTATTAAATGCACGGACCCCACATGTTTTTTACAAAAATTACATTACGGGGCCGCAAAGGTTGCACGACCCCGGTTGCGCATAGAATCACTCAAATTTAAAACAAAACTACAAAAAAGGAAAGATAACAGTCAGGCAAACATCTTGCCCCCCTTCGTAGAGAATAAAGCCAAGGAAGCAAGATTATGGGCCACCCTATTCTCATTTCTGGAAATGGTCTGGCATTTATGACCCCCAACATACTTTAACAAGGCTTTATTTTTTAAAGAGAGACTATCTGATGGAGGAGATCCATCTCACTATTTTTTTTTTTTTTTTAAAAAACATTTTAAATTAATTCTTAAATGTTTTTTTTTTTAATATTTAATATAAGGGTAAAACAGTATTTTAAGTGATATTATTAACAGAAATTAATAGAAGGTGTAAAATGGCCATTAATTAAATTAGATGGAAAATGACAAATATTTTCCAATATAGGATGGTTTTTAATAAAATCCCTAATAATAACCCCCACAAAGATTTATCATTTGGCTTCCCATGAACTGTGAACCACCACACATGTAGCTTCCACATAAATTTTCTAGGGTTAAAATTGAAACTAACAATATCATTAGTGAAGTTTTTATTTTTACCCAGCATTAGTGTTTTGATTGTTTTTCCCAATTTTCCACTGATGAGACAAAAATACCCTTAATGATTTCTGAAATAAAAATATTTTTGTAAAAAAAATAATACTTTTTACTTTTTTATTTATTGGAGGTTTGACCTCCAAGCGAGATCTCGCCGACCTCCAATAGAGGTCGGGCATCTAATCTTAAAAAAAAAAAAAAAATGAAAAAGAAGAAGAAGGAGGAGGAGGGGAAAGAAGAAGAAGAAGAAGAATGAGGAGGAGGAGGAGACGAAGAAGAAGGAGGAAGAAGAATTCCATATCTGTAACCAAAAAAAAAAAAAAAAAATCTAGATTTGAAAAAAATTAAACACATCAGTCTTCAGTTAAAAACACCAGTCTTCTTCAATTAAATACATTAGTTTTCTTAAATAAAACACACCGCTTATTTTCTTAAATTAAACATATCAGTTTTCTTTAATTAAACACACCACCAGTTTTATTCAATTAAACATACCATCATTTTGGTGTGTTTAATTGAAGATTGATGTGTTTAATTGATCAGGATTTTTTTTTTTTCCAGATCTGAAATTCTTCGTCTCCTTCTTCTTCTTCTTCTCCTAAATTTTTTTTAATTTTTTTAATTTTTTTTTTGGTGTGGCAAGTCCAATAATTTAAGAAAAAAAAATTATATATATATATTTTTAAAGAAAATTGGTTTTAAAAAATAAAAATAAGTAGAAAGTAAATTTGTCTTTTTAATGGAAAGTTATGTAAAAACAATGAAAACACTAATTCTAGGTAAAAATAGAAACCTGCTTAATTTTTTTGGTTAAAAAGTTTATTTCCTCTAAATTTCTACATCTCACCTATGGATGGGCAAAAAACCAATAAACCGAACCAAATCGATCCAATCGGTTTTTTTTCTTCTGGTTTTCTTATGTTGGCCGATAAAGTTCGGTTCATTTTTTTGAAAACCAATTGGATTGGTTTTTTTCCCGGTTTGCTATCCCAAACCGGAAAACTGAACCGAGATCCAACTTATATAAAAAATACATTAGTTTAACTTTTAACAGTCCATGAAACTATAAAACTATGAAAATGTGTCACATCATAATTTTTTTCTTTGTTTTTTTTGTTGAATATTATTTTAAATTAGTATTTTCTGTTTGTTCAAGCCCATAATTTAATTTGGACGAATGCCCAAAAGGATTAAAATATGAAAATATATGTAATAATTAAAGCCCATGAATTTAGTCCTACAGTAGGACCAAAACCGAAAAAACTGAACCGGTCCAATTCGGTTGGTTTTTGATCAATTGACATTTGTAAATTTTATTGGATCAGTTCATATTTTCAAAAACCAAAATTTATCGGTTCTATTGAAAATGAACCAATCCATTAAACACCCACCCCTAATCTCACCTCTAAAGTGGGAAATTTCACACCAACTCTACACCATGAAATTAGTTTATCCGATAAAACATGTTCATTATAAATGCATTACAGAGAAACTGATCCCAGATTTGGTAATTGGTATGTTGATTTAGAAATAGAAAAATGTAAACATAAGTATTAATGCACCGTTTATTCTTCTTATTGGACCAAAACAAAACGCACCGTGTTGGGCCAAAATAGTTTTTGTCTGGGCTTTTACAACATATTGAACCCATTTTTAAACTAAAAAAAAAAAACCTATAGGTGCTTTTGGTGCACCGGATTAAAGGGGATTAGACTATTTCCAATACCATTTGAGGCCAACACTGGATTGGACTATCCAATCCAGTGGCCCCACTTTTTGCTTGCCCCGCCTGGGCGGGATTGTTTTTTTGTATAATCTTGCTTATGTTTATATTTTTTTAGTTTTCTTATAAATAAATTATTTAATAATAAATAAATTTAAAAATATTTAAATTATCTTTAAAATAATATAAACCTAAAATTTTATTTAAAACCAATGTTGAATACTGTTAATTTAATAATATATAGATTAAAATATTTATTTTGTCGAAAAAAGTATTTCAATAATTTGTTATTCAATTTTCATTTAATTACTAAAGATTGAGATTATTTCAATTCTAATTCCCCCCAAGAGATTGAAGAATCTAAACTTGTTGGACTCACCATAATCCCACCTATATTAAAAAATATATATATTTTTTATTAAATAAATAAATTATAAAATTGAAAATATTTAAATTTATTTAAAAATAATATAAATCTATATTTTAAAAATGTTTTTGGATATTGTTACTTTAATAATATATAAATTAAAACATTTATTTTCTTCATAAAAAAAATTTCAATAATTTATTATTCAATTTCAAAATATTATTATATTTAGCTCAATCTTTGTTGCCCCAAACAAAACATAGTTTTAATTTAGTTCAATCCAGTCCAGTCCAATCCCTTCTAATTCCTATCCTACTGTCCATATCAATCCAATTTAATTCCATGAAATAGTCTAATTTAATCCCTGCTCTAGATGTTCTAGGTATATATTTTTTATTTTAAAAAAAGAAAAAGAAAAAAAGAAAGTGAAGTATAGTATAAAATAGTATGCAATTTGTTAGGTTTTCCAAAGGCATTTCTGGAAGTAAAGGCATTTTGTTTCATACTTCAAACAAAAGTCAAGATTTGTAACTTAATTTTTTTAGTCATTTTTTAATCCATTTAGGTTGCGTTTGATTTTTTGTCTGAAAACTGAATAGTGACTGAAAACTGAAAACTGAAAAACATGTTTGTTTTTTTTCAATTAAAATTGAATATAAGTGATAAGTTGTTTATTTTTTTAAGTTACAAACATTTGAAAATAAATACTTTTACATCCATGTCCTTTTATTTATTATATATTTACATTTTAAAAAGAAATAATTCAATCCAATACATATTCAAAAAAACCTTGACCCCCACTTTCCACATGGAAAATCTCAAAGTATATACATTTCTTCTTCTTCTACTTGTTCTTTGAGTATGTACAGTATTTGAAATTTCAATGTAAAATTTATAATTATATATATTTTTTCTTTTGTGTTGTGTTGTGTAGTTTTTTTGTTGGTACCAGTTGTGGCAAAGTGTAACCGATATGTTGGATAAATCATAAATGGGTAGCAATATTGAAATCGGGGAATGTTGAAATTGAAATCTCAAAGTGGTTTCAAATCCTCTCAGGAGATGTCATTACAAGAACTGCATTTGGCAACAGATACGAAGATGGCAAGGCCATTTTCCTATTACAAGCTCGACGGATGGATCTCGCTGCTCAGGCTTTTCAGACTAATCAAATTCCTAGATAGATGCTTCAAACTGTTCAAGAACGTTTTGTGATGTTAGGTTTTTACGATGAGAAGAAAAAAAATATTATATGGTTAGGGTTTTATAGAAGATAAAATTGGAAATAGGTTAGTGAGGATAGTTTTGGAAGTAAAAATTTGTTTTAAATTTCAGTAGTTTTCTATTAAGTGAAAAGTAAAAAAATTTCACTTTTATAAAAGTGATTTTAAGGGTTCTTTAAGTGATTTTATCACTTAAAAAATTAAACAAAATAACCGAATGGATCACATTAAGTGTCGTTAAGTCTTAAGTGGAAAAATCAAACATGGCTTAAGTATTAGAAGTCAAAAGATATTTAAAGTTTTTGGTAAAAGATAAGTCCATGCTTATTGTCATACTTGTAAAATTCTAATTCAACAACTTACATTAAAAAAACTTTAAAAAATAAAAATAAATAAAATAAATAACTTACATTAAAATTCAAAATTGTCATGCAAAAATTAAAAAGAAATGCTATATAACATTATAGCATTTTGAGAGAATAAGCAGTTCTATATAAGGGTTTAAAATTTCCAAAATTTCATATAGGAAAAATGAAAATGAATGGATTAGGTTGACATGGATTTTAAATTTGAGATTTATTGTGGACTTATAGGCTTTTTAAATATTTAAATTTTATAAGTGGCGATATTTGCACCTCTAAAAAAATTGTATATGTACCCCCAAGAAGTATATTTTAGAATTCCAACAATACCCTTAAATAAATTATTAAAATGATTAATATAAATATATATTGTATATCATATTAATAAAATATTTGATATTTTAACAAATATTATAATCAGTTAAACAAATTTAAAAATATAACATCTTTCAGTTAAAATATTATTTATTAATTAAAACTTATGTAGTGATTATTTACAATTATAAATATTAAATCACTGTTAAAAAAAATTAAAGAGAGAAAATCATTGAATTTAATTTTATTTTTTAAAAAAAAATAAAAACTAAACTCAATTATCAATGGGAAAAAGTTGTACGGCTTCCAAAATCTCCTTATAAACTACTACATTATCAGAGATTTATTTATTTATTTATTTATTATTATTATTATTATTATTTTTAGCACTTTGGCTCAGAGCCCTCTTGACTCATTTTGATATGTTGGTAGAATGTTGTGTTTGAGGTAGCCTATGATGGGAGTCATCCAATTTGGATCCGAATCGATCGAAGACACCTCTTCCTTTCCTTTTCTTTCCAGATGGCTAGCCATTCGATCTTCTGATTCTTTGTCATTAGCATTGTTGAGCCTAGATTTTTCTAATAAGTCTACTTGTGCATTTTCTGATTAAGGGATCTATTCGATATCGAACTCTTCAAACGTCGACCTCAACTCCTTGACCAACTCTAAGTAAGCTGTCATCATAAGACTTCTGGCTTCGTAGGAACCCAGTAATTGTTGAACAATTAATTGAGAATCGCTACTAATCTTATCGCTTGACTGATAAACTCTTCGCGAGTGTGAGGCCTGCTACGAGAGCTTTATAGTCGACCTCGTTATTCGTTGCCTTGAAATCGTAGTTGATCACCTATTCGACCACGACTCCATCTGGTGACCTCATAACTATACTTAGTCCACTTCTTTTCTAATTACTCTAACCATCGATCGATAATAGCCATGTTCCTTGGATCGAGTTGTTGACTATGCAGAGCATTTCCTTTTTAGCCTACACATGTGCACAATGGGAAAAAGCAGCAATGAAATCGGCTAATTCCTAAGACTTGATCACAGTCCTGGGTTAGTAAGTGATATCATGCTCACTAAGCTTGACCGCTCAATTCTGGCTTGTGAAGGACATTCTTCAAAGGGAATGTTGTGAATACGACGATAGGGTGGCATTGGAAGTAGATTCGAAGCTTCATGGCGGAAACGACGAGCGTAAGGGCTAGTTTTTCTAACTTGTTGTATCGTGTTTTCGTATCGAGCAAGGACCTACTGACAAAATAAATCGGTAGTTATTTTCCAGATTTTTCTATGATTAGAACTGCGCTTACATCAATGTCTGGCACGACCTAATAAATATATAGTATTTCTTCTTCGACTAGCTTGTGAGATAGACCTTCAACTTTTGCAGAGCCCTCTCACATGCCTCCGTCTAAATGAATTCTCTGTTTCTTTTCAAAGTGTCGAAGAAGCCATAGCACTGTTCAAATGATCAAGAAATGAAGCGTCCCAATGCTGATATTCTACCATTTAGCTTATGTACAACTTTGATGCACTTCGAGGAATGGATCCCCATGATTGACTAGATCTATTGCAGATTCGCTTCGATTCTTCTGTGGGTAACTAAATAACCTAAAAGTTTTTTTGAAGACACACCAATCACTTAATAGGATGAAGTTTCAAGTGATACCTATCGAGTACTTTGAAAGATTGCCTCAAATCATCGAGGTGTTGCTCTGCTACGAGCGATTTAACAAGCATGTCATCGATGTAGACTTCCATCGTGTCCCTCAGCATCCCCGTGAACATTTTGTTCACCAGTCTTTGATAAGTCACACCTACATTTTTAAGACCAAATGACATTACCTTATAACAAAAAACACCTCGTGTGGTGATAAAGGCCATTTTTTTCTTACTAGTCTGGATGCATGAGGATTTGATTGTAAAATAAAAAGGCATCCATGAAGCTTAGCCGCTCGTGGCCTACCGTGGCGTCGACTAAGGTGTCGATGTGAGGGAGAGAAAATGAGTCCTTCGAGTGCACCTTGTTTAGGTCGGTGAAGTTGATACAGACTCTCCACTTTCCATTCTTCTTCTTGACCACGACCACGTTAGCTAACTAGTCAAGGTAGTTGAATTCTCTTAATGACCCAATGTTGATCATCTTCTGGACTTCGTCACTAATAACTTTGTTACGCACAGAGGCAAATTTCCTTCTTTTCTTCTTCACTAGTCGATGATCTGAGTCAACTTGAAGTCGATGAACTATGACCTCGGGGTCAATTCCAACCATGTCACCATGTCACCATGTGACCAGGCAAATCTACCGTAGTGTTGTTTAAGGAACTGAATCAATCTTGCCCTGATATCGGGATCTAGTCCAGATCTTATTTGCACTGTATGTTCCGGGATGTTTGGATGAATGTGTACTTCACCGAGCTTTTAAACTTACAGTTAATTGAGGTCAAGCTCATGCGTTAGTTTTTGTAATTGCTATAACTCGAGCTTCTTCTTCTCATTAAGAGTGTTTTGATAACAATCCATGGAGGTCTTCTGCTCTCCTTTTATTTCTCAAACTCCCACTTAGTTGGGAAACGGATCATCTAATGAAGAGTTGAGGGAACCGCTCTCACCTCGTGAATCAAAGGTCGACTAATGGGTAGTTAAGCACAAAGAATTTCATCTAGAGATTTACCCATTTTGTATACACCGGAAGGATAAGTTCCCCGATCATGCTTTTTGCTTCTCCATTGAATCCTACATGGGTTGTCGAGCGGCATTTGATTCCTACCTTATCGATATATATTTCTGTGAGAGCATAAACAAAATATTAGTAGAACTTTTTTTGTCGACCATGCAATATTTAATTAAACAATTTGCAATAAATATTGAAATTACAAGCACATCGTGGTAAAGGGAAAAGGGATTTGAGCCATCAGAGGAGCTAAAATTTATGGTTATGTCGACCGCTAGATCATGAGGTCGATGAAGTCGTACCTCAATGTTTGCTACATGTTGGGTATGCCTTTTGGCTGCTTAGTGCATAACTCTACTTACCTTAGACTCATCTGTAATTAAGTTGACTGTGCGGTCTGGTTGATGAGTTTTTGGTGGTGAATCTTTCTCCTTACCTTTCTATTGCTCGTCTTGTAGTGCTAGGTTGTTCTTCCCTTTCTCAGTCAAGAACTCTTTGAGCATCATCTACTTCAAGAGCTCGGCTACCTTGAGTCATAGGGTGATGCATTTACCTGTTCGATGACCGTGGTCACCGTGACACTCACACAACATGTTCGAATCCCCGTGTTTTGGTGGCGACGTCATTTTGGTAGGCCTTCTGACTGTGATTCCCATTCCTTTCGAGACATTGATCACCTCGGTCGGTTTGATACTGAGGTTGTATTTTAAGATTCATGCCATTTGTCGATTATCAGGTTGTGGCGGCCTCCCATATGGTCGCCTTATTTCCTTGGACATGTCATCTCTTCCATCGTTCAACTCATTCCATCGATCCACTGGCCTTTTGTTGATTCGCTGATTACATCTGTTATCTGTTCTAGGTTGAGTCGAAGGTTGGTAGTTGGCCTTATCCTCTTCCCATTTGATCTGAGCCTAGTTTATAGCTAGGGCATCTTCCATGGTTCGATAGGTGTATTTAGTCAACTCCATGTATAGGTCGAAGTCGTGCTGCAATCCATTTCTGAAAGCTAATATAGCAATTGTAGTGTTACAGTTAGGGATAGATACATTTTCTTTATTAAAGCAACTCACGTAATCGCGTAGTCTCTCTCCTCTACGTTCGATAACCATGTAAAGGTCATCTAATTACTTCTCCAACTTCCTACTGCTTGTAAATTGCTCGACAAAGGTATCGATCAGTTGAGCGAACGAGCTGATTGACACGTTTGGCAGGTTTGTGTACCACTAGAGAGTTGGTCCCATGAGACTCGATCCAAACCCCTTGCATATGCAAGCTTCCCTTAGTTTTTGAAGAATGGCTGCTGTGAACATTCGTTGCTTATATTGGGCGATGTGGTATACCAGATCAGTCATTCCGTCGTACTGCTTCATATTTAGAAAACTGAACTTCATGGGCATCTCGACTTGAGCGATCTCATCCATGAAGTTTTTAGCTGCACACCATTTGACCGGGAAAGGCATCCTAGGGATCCTTTGAATCATGGCTTCAATTTCTGAAAACTTGCGAGTGACATCAGGGTCAGAGAAAGTAAGGATCGACATTACCACGCCGTTTGTCGATGGGTTCGATATTGGCGTTTTGGCTAGGAACTCCTGGTTCAGTGTATTATGATTCAAGTCCCCTTGTGTTCTAAACGTGGTCGACGGGTTTGTTGGTGTGGCATTCACGTCCGTTGCCAATACTAGTTTGTCAAGGTTAATAGGGGGTGGTTTGATCTGCACTTGTGGCGAGCGATTCTCTTGTTGTCGTATATTTTTCTCAGGCAAATCTATCGTTGCTCGCTTGGGTAGATGGTTAGCATTGAGTGATGTCTGCTTGGGGCTCGGCGCTATGTTGTTAGACAATGAATCTACCTTATTTTGCAACACCAGGTTCTAGGCTCGAACGGTTGCATTTTCCTCCTCGAATGATCGTAGCTTGACTGTATTTCCAGTAATCTGACTCACAATGAGGGCTAGCTGTGTCACAACGTCCATAGAATTTTTGGTGGATCCAATCATCGTCTTGATTAGCGTCTAGATGGAATGGTGGTTTTTGCTTAGAGAAAAATGTCAGGGTCCCACGGTGGGTGCTAAACTGTAGTCAATTGAATCTACAATTAATAAATTTTATCGAGCTGGGCATTGGCCACCTACGAAACAGACAAAGAAACAGGGTTCATCGAGCCACTGAAGAGGGTGGTTCTAGTGAGGGACACTCCGACGCTCAAGTCAGTATATTGTGAGAGTTCAAATTGAATAGAAATGAAATGAAGAAATAGCAAGTTGTGGGTTCGACTTATCGTATCGAGTAGAATTAAGGGCAGAAGTAGGTTGACGTTGGGCGTCGATGGGTCTATTTTGTCAATATTGAAGCAAGTGCACGGGGCTAAGAAGACCTGGGTCTGCCCAAGGATTCGTTTGACTAGGTCGGAGTGAGTTGTGATGTTCTACCTAAAGAGTATTGAATAAAATACAATTAATGAATAGCGAATTATACAGAGCAATATAAAGAACTTTCGTGTGAGAGTCAAGAAAATCAGGATCCATTTCTCTGAAGAGGGGTCTGCTATTTATAGCAGCGTTCGAAAAAACACGCATAGGCGCTAGGCGGCCTCCGGCAGTCCCGATTAGGACAAAATCGGCCGTATTAGGCGGTGGGTAATAAAACGGGTGATTTGGCCAATTTGTCGGTCAATTTTACCGATAAATCGGTCTAGAAGGAATCAAAGTCATTTTTATATCCTAGTTACACTCTTTAAAATTTGAATATTAAATTTTTTTGAAGACATTGAATATTGGTTTTGTATGTAGGAAAAATAATTAAAATAAATAAATAAATTTACGGCCGCCTAGGCGTAAGGCGCTTCTCTGCCGCCCAACTAGCGTCTTGTGTTTACTAGAACACTGATTTATAGTGAAGGCCAAGAGCTTTGGGGTTAACGGTTTAATTACCATTAATTGCCCGTTTCGATTCATGTGAATCTGGCAATGATGGCTATTGATGGCCTTGATAGCCGTTTATCTACCGTCAGGATCTATGTAACAACTGATGTCATCATGATGCTTGACTTTGAATTGTGCATGTTGCCTTATGACAAATTGGGCCTCAGGTTTGTGGGTCCTCTGTGAATCTGTTGATGGCTGTTTGGGCCGCTTTTTAGGCCTTTTGCTAGTGGGCTCGATGGTTGGGTTGTAGGCCAGTTTTTTTACCGATACAGTTATCAATATTAATTATTCTTCAATTTCATCAAACATCTTTATACTTCAACATCAATTTGGACATGGCACAAATCTTGCATTCCTATAACTCTCACAAACATAAAGTGGATCTCCAATCGGGAAACAAAAAAAAAAAAAAAAAAAACCTTCAATCGTAGTGAGGTCAAGAATAAATGGGGAGAGTTGTTTCTTGTTTGACAAGAGGAGAGAAAAAGAAAGAAAGAAAAATGGAGTTTGATTTTGAAGAACGAAAATGAATGAGAAAAAAGTGAGGGAATAGAAAGAACAGACAGAAAATTAAAAAATAAATAAATTAAATAATAATAAAGTTAAATAAATAACATAATAATATGTGTAGGTGGTATGTATTTACAAAAACACAATACATTGTAATTGAAGAAATAATATTTTTGGCATTAAGTGTTGTTTACTTACAAGCTACATATATATATTTTTTTATTTTTGATGGGTGTTATTAATGATTACAAAAGAAGTGTACCTACGTTTTTAAGGAGTCCACTCTGACGGTCTGACCATAAGATTGTGGGTTCGAATATGTCCCCTCCTATAAGTCTTTTATCTATAACAACAAAAACAAACATATTAATATGAAAAAACAAAACTATTTTGACCGGTAGAGAAATCATACCAAACACAAACACGCTCTTCATATGCTTTATGCTTCATAAGCTTTTTGGCTTCTGCAAAAATAAATTTTATAATCTATTTCTTAATTTATTTATTCATTTTGTAAAAGACAAGTTTTTACTTAAAAGAAACTTTTTTAACAATTTAAAAAATCAGCCATAACAACTGGTTTTTTTTTTTTTTGAGTTGCCAATAACATCTGTTAAATCATTAACTTTTATATCGTGCAAGAAATAAATTGAAAAAATAAAATGACATTATATATATAAAGCAATTTAATTAATTGTTTACTATAATTATTAAGTCTTATAATAGCATAGAGTAGCTTCAAAAACATTGACTAAATTAAGAATTTAAATAGCCACTCATATTTTAAATTTCCGATTTTGCGTGTAATTTAAAAGAGAAAATTCAAGGCAAAAGTACAAGACGATGCAATTTACAATCAGCTTTCTTGCACCTACCACTTCAATTCCTATTAGATGACATCATCAATCAGTTGACAAATCCAACGGTTAGTGTTTGGCTGAAGTAGCTCATCTGTTTATCTTCCTTTCTTACACGGTTGGACTTCGCAACTTTTGGGCAATTAAAATATTAAATTTTATATTATTATTATTTTTTGGCAATTTACATGCATGAACAAGTTTGTTTCACAAGCGTTTTGGCTTCCTGCTAAAAATAAATTTTTAATTAGGGGAAATTTTAATCTAATTCTTAAGTATTATTTTTTTGCATATTTTTTAAACATGCAATTTTTACTTTAAAGACACTTTTTTTTTTTCTTAATATTTTTAAAAATCAGCCATAGCACCTGTTAAATCAATACCTTTATATCGTGTAAGAAATCGAATAATATGATATACATCAAATTTTTTATTGTCAATTCGAACTGATATAAAATATATCAGTTCATTGCATGTGGGTCATTGGATTTAAATGATTTAACTTGGCTTTATACACTAGTCAAAGCATATTTTAAATCCAGTGGCCCACATATAAAGAATTGATATATTTTATATCAATTCGAACTGAAATTAGAAAAACTGATATATATATAATTTTATTATTATTATTTTTACAGTTTCCTTTTTTTTTTTTTTTACTGTAATCGTCAATTCTTTTAATAATAAGTATACAATAGCTTCAAAATCTTTTTGATTAAATTAAGATCGTCACTCATATTTTAATTTTCAATTGCGTGTAATTTACTTGGCAATAATATATATGAATAATAGTCTTATATCGTTTGGGCATTAAAAAGAAGTACAATATATAAGTGTGAGGACAACTCTTCAAACTAGCTTTTGGGGTTCAACTTTTGAGTTAGGCCCAAGACTACTTTCATATGGTATCAGAACTGGACATATTTAAAGATGGATCGTGCCCTATGTATCTTGAGTAATAAAGGGAAGTGCAATATATAAATGAGAGGATAACCCTAGGCCGAATACTACTTTGACAATATATAAATTGAACTAGATTCGAATGGTTATCAAGGTATATATAATATATAAAAAATAATCATAAATAAATTGAAAGAGAAAATCCAAGGCAAAACCGCAAAAGTACAATACCATCGATGCAATTTACAGGAGCTTTCTTGGACAAAAGGGAAGGGAATACCAAGGCAAATTGGCGATAAAAACATTATTAAAATGGCCAAAAAAAAATTAGAGAATTACGTCGACACTAGACAATGAAAGAAATAATTTGTATAGACTTGTATAGACTTGTATTTGCGTCATATTCCATATAATTTCATTGCCCTCTGAAAGCGAAACCAAAGACGACTCACACCATAATATATATACAAAGCTTCCATGTATCTATCTTTATATATATATATGGCCCCAAAAAAAAACATGTGATGTGTGATTGTTCATGACAAAAGGTTTTGGTCAACTCAAACCATGCTTATGTGGACCGGTTTTGCTACACTTCTTTCGGTTCGGTTTATTAATGGAGTATAAATTACGATATCATTAATAAAATACGTGTTTTTATGGATTTTATCCATAGTTTGGTGGTAATTTAAACGACGTTCATTGCCTCTAGAGACGTAACTCAGTTGGTAGATGAACGAGCTTAGTGCTTAGGGGAAATGACCCCCAAGTTAGCGGATCGAATCCTACCAATAGCTAAAAGCTTCAAAAACAAAAAAAAATACATTGTCTGGATAGACGTTTATTTAGTTTACCGATGTTTATTACATGTGCATCTAATATGTTTTGAAAATGATAATTACCTAATTCCGTGAAACATGAATATTTACAACAAAAGGTCTCACGATTTCTCTAGATCGAGTCATGCATCAGCGTCAAGCAGCAGTTTCTGGACTCTTAAGATGAATTCTTTTCTTGAATTATAATTTATAAATTAGCAAGTACAAGAAAAAGTTGATTAGTCGAATTTGATTCAAGAAAATTGTATATTGGACCACCTAATTTTGGTCAACAAACACAGTGAACCTCAACTAAACCTGAACAAATCAAACTAAAATAGATTTTTCAGACACAACTATAATTTTCCTTCCCTTACTAAAAAAATAAAAGAGAATAATTAATTATAAGTTGAAAATCAGATTAAGTTAATTACTAAATAGAAACTGAGACAGTGGTTAACCCACCAGAACAACACAAATCAAAGTCAGAATCTCTCCAATGAAAAGGCACGCACGGCAGAATCTTCTTAGCTTTCTCGTCGTCATTTTTCTTGTTCATCGATCTTATCTTTCGGCTTAGTTTCAATCAATTATTTTTTAATTCAATCCAAACACTAAAATACAAATAATTCTCTCTTCTTATATATATATATATAAAAAAAAAAAATTCTTAGTCCAAACTATGTGATTCACCAATTCTTTCAATCATAATTATTAGCAAAATTTCGAAGAAAAAAGTAACTGAAAAAAACATGTTTCAGTTTTTCAGTTATTTCTTCTGTCTTCTCTCCCTCGTCTTCCTCTTCCTTTCCCGCCCCATTTTTCCCGCCAGTATCCTACCGGACAAAGTAACTGTAATAACCAACAATTCGACCCACAACGCCACGTGGCACGACTTCACTCGCTTTATAGATGCCGAGATGGGAAGCCACGTCAGCGGCATGTCGGAGCTCAAGAAGTATTTCACCCGTTTCGGCTATCTCCCGATGACGATTTCAGACAGCAACTTCACCGATAATTTCGACACCCAATTCAAATCAGCCGTTACCATGTACCAGACAAAACTTGGCTTGCCTGTCACTGGAAAACTCGATTCCGATACCATAACAACGATCATGTCTCCGAGATGCGGCGTGAGTGACACGGCACATAAAATACATGTAACCAAACACTACACCTATTTTTACGGAAAGCCGAGGTGGTCCCGCCGGATGTCTCCGATGACTTTAACTTACGCCTTATCGAGTACTGACATGATCGATTACATAAGTTTGTCTGAAATAAAATTGGTCTTAAAGCGAGCCTTTACGCGGTGGTCGTCTGTTATTCCGGTGAATTTCAAGGAGACAGACAAGTACCAATCGGCGGATATCCGAATTGGGTTCTACTACGGCGATCACGGTGACGGAGAACCGTTTGATGGGGTGTTAGGAGTGCTGGCTCATTCGTTTTCGCCGGAAAACGGGAGATTCCATCTAGACGCAGCGGAGACGTGGGCCGTTGATTTCGAAACAGTGAAGTCAAGGGCAGCCGTTGATTTGGAATCGGTGGCGACCCATGAGATTGGGCATATACTTGGGCTGGGACACACGTCGGTCAAAGAAGCTGTGATGTACCCGAGTCTGAGTCCAAGAACTAAGAAGGTGGACCTAAAGATTGATGACGTGGAGGGTGTTCAGGCTTTGTATGGGTCAAACCCAAATTTCAAGTTTAGCTCATTATTAGAGTCTGAAAATTCTTCTAATGATGCTATTGCTCTTGCAAGTAGATCATCAAAGTGGACCATTTCTTTGTTAGTGCTAGTAATTTTCATCCTTACTTTTTTTGAGTACTCCACTTTCTGAGTTCTCTCCCTCTATTCGTTTTTCATATACTTGTATATATATATTTTTTTTTGGTATATCATACTATCATATATATATATATAGGTAATAGGCGTACAAAATTTGTTCACATTCAAAGGGAGTTATAAAGGATTCTTTCATTTTAAGTCATGATTTATGATTTATTATTTTGAAAAACAAAAAGGAATTATGGGTGTGTATAATAATAACTTTATAGGAAGAAATACAAAAAAAAAAAAAAAGACAAAAAGACAAAAAAACTCCTAAAAGGAGACAATGATAGGAGGACAAAATAAAAAATCTAGAACAAAAATCAAGTTATTGGAATTGTTGGCAAAACAAAGAATATGCTTAAACTCATAAAAAGAGACGGCAGACCAAGGAATCACTTAAAATCCAAGACAAATTTTTTACCAATTTCACAGAAAACAAGATTCCCCTTTGCGAGAGAAACTTGATTTGAGGAGCAAATGATTTGCATATCAAAGTTAGATAATTACATTGGAGAGAGTTTTTCAAACTTTTTAACTATCTATCATATGTGGCAGTCAATTTTCTCTAAATACATATTTGCATTGGAGAAGCTCTTAAAGTGAAATAGATATAAAATATTATTGACAAAATTGTGTAAACAATTATACATGTAAACTATTATACATTTTAACTTAATGTTAAATGAAAGATCTAGAATCACATATTGTTTCACATATAAAATAATCATGTTAATTTTGTAAGATAATAATTTACGTACATTGATCCATGGAAGAAGACATTTTGACAACAATCGTTTCTCTCCTTCTTAACCTTTATACTTTAAACTTTTATGTGTTATTTCATATCTCAGAACTAATGAGAATTCTGATTTATATAAAGGTCGGAGAGAGGACGAGTGTTTCTCACATTTAGTTTAACGCAACAATTAATTCCCATAAAATTAATGTTACGTTGAGAAACAGTTTCTCAAACCAATACATCGGCATGTGCATAATTTGGATAATTAATCCTTCATTGATTCAAGACTTCATTAATTTAAGAATTAATTTGATAACTTATTTATCCCACATTAACTTAACATTAAAACTATTAGTTATTAGGACCATAAATCCTACATTCTCCCACTTGGTCCATATAACATAATAAAAAAAAATAAATAAATAAAATACTTTATAAAAGGACACATGTGGGATTACAAAATATATATATATATATATATATATATATATATATGTATATGCGATCGCATCTTTAAAAAAATTATATATCCAATACATGCCTTGCATAATTTGGTTATCGTAATATCATAATCAAACAATCTATTTATGTGAGTCATGGCGGTTGTGTGTCAATGAAACGACACAGTCCCTTCCATGTACTACGACACTAATAGCTTGATTGTCATGAACCGTAAGCGAGAAATATAGGCTAGCAATAATGCCTAAAATTTGTCCAACATAATATCCTATTTAAAATTCTTTCATTATCATAAATGTACGTACACGATGAAAACAGGAAATAGCAGAAACAACTTTAATAAGATCTCAAAAGAATGTCTAACATAATAGATCCAAATAACAATATCAAGGGTTACATCCAAGACCCATATTAATAGTGTGCTCTTTGAAAGTCTTTGGTGGAAGCCCTTTTGTTAATGGATCAGCAATCATAAGTTTTGTGCTAATATGTTCAATAGACACTCTTTGTTTCTGCACTTCTTCCTTAACGGAAAGAAACTTCAACTCCATATGCTTAGCACCTTTAGAATATTTGTCATTCTTGGAGAAGAATACTGCTGCGGCATTATCACAATAAATTCTCAGCGGCCTAGAAATAGAGTCAACAACTCTAAGTCCTGAGATAAAGTTCCGTAGCCATAAACCATGAACTGTGGCCTCAAAGCATGCCACAAACTCAGCCTCCATAGTGGATGCAGCAATGATAGATTGCTTTGCACTTTTCCATGAAATAGCCCCTCTAGCTAACATAAACACATAACCAAATGTGGATTTTCGGCTATCAGGACATCCAGCAAAGTCTGAGTCCGAGTAACCAATCACCTCAAGATGATCGGTGCCCCTAAACGTGAGCATGTGATCTTTTATACCCTTCAAGTATCGCATCACTTTCTTTGCAAGCTTCCAATGCTCCACTCCTGGATTACTTTGGTATCTACCCAGAACACCAACAACAAAACTGATGTCTGGTCTAGTGCAAGTCTGAGCGTACATCAAGCTTCCTACTGCTGAAGCATAAGGAATTGCTTCCATTTGCTTGCGTTCCAAGTCATTATTTGGACATTGCATAAGGTTGAATCTATCCCCTTTTTGAATTGGAGACTCCCCAGCTGAACAATTTTCCATTCGGAATCTCTCCAGAACTTTGTTAATATATGCTTTCTGAGATAGCCCTAACAATCGTTGTGATCGATCTCGAAATATTTCAATTCCAATCACATAGGCTGCCTCACCCATATCTTTCATCTCAAAGTTCTTGGTGAGAAACTTCTTGGTTTCATGTAATAAACCAAGATCACTACTGGCAAGCAACATATCATCAACATACAAAATCAAAATTATAAATTTACTCCCACTGACCTTCAAGTATATACACTTATCAACAGTGTTTTCTTTAAAACCGAAGGAGATAATAGTATTATGAAACTTAATATACCATTGCCTGGAAGCTTGTTTAAGTCCATATATTGATCTCTTAAGCTTGCAAACAAGATTTTCCTTTCCCTTTAATGCAAAGCCCTTAGGTTGATCCATGTAAACTTCTTCATCTAAATTTCCATTTAGAAAGGCAGTCTTTACATCCATTTGGTGCAGTTCTAAATCAAAATGAGCCACCAGAGCCATGATAATTCTAAATGAGTCCTTCTTAGATACAGGTGAAAAAGTCTCTGTGTAATCAATGCCTTCTTTTTGAGTGAAACCTTTGGCAACGAGTCTGGCTTTATGTCTTTCGATATTGCCTTTACTGTCACGCTTGGTTTTGAAAACCCATTTACAACCAACTTTCTTGCATCCATTAGGCAACTCGATAAGATCCCAAACTTCATTATGTTCCATTGATTTCATCTCTTCTTTCATGGCATCAATCCATTTAGAAGAATCATTACTTTCTATGGCTTGTTGGTACGAAACCGGATCATTATCCATCCCAATATCATAATCAGATTCTTGTAGATAAACCATGTAATCATTTGAAATTGCCGATCTCTTTTCTCTTTGAGATCTCCATAATGCAATTTCTCGTGGTTCTTCTACTGTTGGTTCAGTAGTGACAATTTCATTATGAAGTGGTTCATCATTTATTTGTTGATCGTTATTATGGATAATAACATTTGGATCAACAATATTTTTAGAAGCTAAAGGTAAAGGGACTTGTACCCTCACTTCTTCATTTACCATATTTCGTAAATGTGACCTAGTTTCTTCAATGGACACATGACGTGGTAAATCACTTCCACTAATGTCACTATCCTCAAAAATATGGCATTACCGGTTTCCATTATTCTCGTACTATGGTTAGGCAAATAAAACCTAAACCTTTTGGATTTCTCTGGGTAACCAATAAAGTAACCACTTACTGTCCTGAAATCCAATTTCTTTTCCTGTGAGTTAAAAAGTCTAACTTCCGCTGGACATCCCCAAACATGAAGGTGTTTTAAACTTGGTTTCCTTCCAGCCCATAACTCAAAGGGAGTTTTTGGAACTGACTTACTAGGAACCCTGTTTAAAATGTACACAGCGGTCTTTAAAGCTTCACTCCACAATGATATGGGTAAGGTAGAGTTGCTTAACATACTTCTAACCATATCCATAAGAGTACGATTACGTCTCTCAGCAACACCATTCTGCTGAGGCGTTCCTGGCATTGTATATTGAGCACATATGCCACGCTTTTCTAGAAATTTAGCAAAAGGACCAGGGTGTTGTCCTGACTCATCATAGCGACCATAAAACTCACCACCTCTATCGGATCTTACAATTTTCACTTTTCTATCTAATTGTCTTTCAACCTCAGTTATGTAAACCTCAAGGGCATCCACAGACTGAGATTTTTCATTCAACAAATAGATATATCCATAACGTGAAAAATCATCAATAAAAGTGATAAAGTACTTTTCACCACCAAAACATGAAGTGGTGAAAGGTCCACAAATGTCAGTGTGAATAATCTCAAGGAGATCTGTACTTCTTGTGGCGCATTTCTTTGTGTGTTTGGTTTGTTTTCCTTTAATACAATTAACACATACTCCGAGATCAGTAAAATCTAGATTTTCAAGAATTTCATCTTTTACTAACCTCTGGATTCTTTCTTTGGAAATATGCCCCAAACGCTTATGCCACAAGAAGGAGGACATCTCAGTCATAAGGCTACGTTTAGTTCCAACTTTAGGATGCAAAATCATCAAAGTGTCAGCAAAATGGTTATTAAGTTTCAACTTATATAAACCATCACATAATGTTCCAGAACCAACAATGGATAAATTTTTAAATAAACTAAAACATTTATTTCCAATTGAAAAAGTGTATCCATCAACATCAAGTCTACTCAATGAAATAAGGTTTCTGGAAACAGACGGTACATATAAAGTATGAAATAAGTCTAAATTAAAACCACTATCTAAGACAAGTCTGAAGGTTCCAACAGCTTTAACAAGAACCTTGGCCCGATTCCCCATCATAATGTATTGCTCATTTGGGAGTATGGTTCGGGTTGTAAGGAATCCCTGCATCGTATTAGAAACATGGACAGTAGCACCAGAGTCAATCCACCAAGTATTAGAAGGAACTTCAGTAAGGTTTGATTCAAAAATTACATAAATATTCATACCTTTCTTTTCAAACCATTCTTTTCGTTTCTGACAATCTTTCTTGAAATGTCCTTCCTTTTTACAGAAATGACATTTCATGCCAAAGTCCTTCTTTTGAACCTGAGAAGCATGAGCAAGTTCGTTCTTGGAAAATACTCTTTTCTTGCCTTTTACAGGCTTTCTTCCTTTATGTCCAGATCCTAAGCCTTGAGTCGTAAGGTGAACAGTTTGCATTCCTTGTTGCTTAAGCCTTGCCTCTTCTTGAACAACCATATTGGTTAGTTCATTCACATTCCATTTATCCTTAATGGTGTTATAATGGATTTGGAATGGACCATACTGAGCAGGCAAGGAATTCAAAATAAATTGAACAAGGAAAGATTCACCAACGGTCATTCCTAAGGTCTTTAGCTTTGCAGCTAGGTTTGTCATTTCCAGGATGTGGTTTTGCATCCCATGAACCCCATTATATTTCATTGTGGTCAGTTGGGCCATCAATGTCCCAGCAAGGGATTTGTCGGCAGTTTTGAAACGCTCTTCCACAGCCTTAAGGAATTCTTTCGCGCTATCACTTTTAGAAAGCGATGTCTTAATGTTTCCTGCGATAGTCATTCGCATAAACCCAAGGCAAAGTTTGTTTGACCTTTTCCAAGCATCATAAAAGGCCCTGTCCTCATCATTAGTTTCATCAGTGGGCTCATTAGGCTTTTCAGAATCGAGTGCATAATCAACATCCAAAACACCTAAGTGAAATCGGATATGTTCACTCCAGTCTGAAAAGTTTGACCCATTAAGGACAGGTACAGACGAAGCATGGGAGTGCAATGCAACAGGAATAGATACTGCAATAAAATAAATGCTCACTACGTTATTTAATGCTTTGAAATTTAACACATATTAAATCATTATATATGATGAACTAAATAGTATCATTATGATATAACCTTTGGGTCAATACCACAATATACAAAAGTGTTCGCTCATAATTTAAATTTCAGTAGTAATAGGATTTATTAATTATGCAACGTAATATTAGACAGGTATGCTACCTTTGGGTATCCATTCCCGTTCTAATTTATAATACACATTAAATTATCCTATTTCAATTTCTTAAACTTTGGTAATAATTAACCTTTGGGCTAACTATTATTTACTTTATAAAGAAATTGTAATATAATGTCAATTTCCTTAATACATTGATATTAATAATTTTTTCTATCTTGTTTGGGCTACTTTGGTAGCTTACCAATATCTTTACAAAAATTATAAATATCAACAATTTTGACATTATTTATTAAACATGCAGCGGAATTTATAATAACTAAATAAACTTTATGTATAATTATAAAAAATAATCATACAATGACATGTATATCCTTTAATATACATTTATATACATTCATCATAATTATTAAACATTAAACAATAAATTAAGTCGCCAAAATATTAACTTTATATTTACATAACATAAATATACATAACATGCTTTTAATTAATAAACTGTAAACTTTAAATATCATTACGTATATTTAACAAATATTAATGAAACATTGTTAAGAACTTAGATGCTAAAATTATGAATATAAAATTACTATAAGTGTACTTTAATATCCGTATATTTTAATTGCAGTAAAAACAGTCAATGTCAAATTGATAATTCCTAATTTAATACAGCTTTGTTTTAATTGCAATAAATAAAATAATTAATACGGCTATGAATTAGTTGCAATAAACAAAACATTTCATAATTTTATTTTATGTTTACTTAATATTAAATAGATAATGATGGAAACAATATGTAATTCAACCCTAGCTCTGATACCACATGTAAACAATTATACATGTTAAAGTAAATACATGTAAACTATTATACATTTTAACTTAATGTTAAATGAAAGATCTAGAATCACATATTGTTTCACATATAAAATAATCATGTTAATTTTGTAAGATAATAATTTACGTACCTTGATCCATGGAAGAAGACATTTTGACAACAATCGTTTCTCTCCTCCTTAACCTTTATACTTTAAACTTTTATGTGTTATTTCATATCTCAGAACTAATGGGAATTCTGATTTATATAAAGGTCGGAGAGAGGACGAGTGTTTCTCACATTTAGTTTAACGCAACAATTAATTCCCATAAAATTAATGTTACGTTGAGAAACAGTTTCTCAAACCAATACATCGGCATGTGCATAATTTGGATAATTAATCCTTCATTGATTCAAGACTTCATTAATTTAAGAATTAATTTGATAACTTATTTATCCCACATTAACTTAACATTAAAACTATTAGTTATTAGGACCATAAATCCTACAAATTGTACTCTAATTAATTCCCTAATTTTGTTTTATTTAAATCAATAACAAAAAGTTACCACCGTCTAAGGCCAGCCCTGAGATTTTTAGGGATGAGACCCTCAATATTCTATATATATTTACTTGATTATACGATCATTTACCTTCTTGAAATTCCATTTTCTAAAACACTTACTAGAAGATTTTTTATTCCTTTACCTTCTTGAATTCTAATAAAACTAGAAAAGAAAACCAAAAAGAGGGTTTTCGAAAAGAAAAAAAAAAGTTTATTAATTTAATTACCTTCAAAACAATGACTTATGAATTTTTGTATCAAAAGAGTTTTGAAGAACTCTAATTTGAGTTTTAACATTTATTTGATATTTGATAAGATAATAGTGTTGTTGTTTTTTAAGAGATATAAAAGAGGATTATTTAATTTGTGACAAACCCGATTGTTGGTAAGATTCAGGGCCAGTTTGATATTACTGTAACTCATAGAATAATTGTTATTAATTGTGCTAAAGGAATAATCACCTGTGAAGTTAATCGGCAAATGTTTTGTTACTAATAGTTTTAAAACTACTGTATATCTCAAAATCAATATATATATGTTAGGTAATTTTATTGCAAAAGTGCTGAGATTAGTTAGAATGACTGAAATAGATATGATTTTAGAACCAGACTTATTTCTTTTTCATTAATTATATAAATAAACTATTTAAGTAGAATATTTAAATTAGAAAAAAAAAATTCCATAAGAACAAATGATATTTGAAAAGATTTTATAAATCAAATCAATATTTGAGTATATTTAATTTGAAGATGAAATAAGGTATACATGATTTTATCTTGATTTCGTAAGGCTAATAATGATATTTTAAATGATTCATTAAATGCTGAAATAAATTATTCAATAATCACTTTAAAAAGTAATCCCTCACATACTTCTCAAAAAAATCATTGTCAAAACTAGTCAGATTATCAATTAATCACTTTGAAAGTTTTACCAACACATCATTTTAAGTCAAAATTATTAAATAAGTATATTTTAACTTTTTAAAAGTAATATCAAACTGGCCATCAACCCCACCATTGATCCAATATTGTTGTTGTAAGAATGATTGGTTGGCCTTTTAAAAAAAATAAATTATATGCACACTTTATGGGCATATTTTGTGTAAATTCTTATTTGGACTATATTTTAAAATAATTTTTTTAACTACAATTTGAGGGTCCTAGACGGTTGCCTAACCAGGTTTTCCTAAGGCCGGGTCTGTCACCGTCCAATGTGATTTAATGGTGAGAGAGTTCAATAACCCAGATAATAACGCATAAAATAATAATAAATAAATAAATAAAAGCGCTTCCGCATCTATTACATAATGTGATATTGATAACATTGAAATTTGAACACATATAATTTTATATGTATAGACTTTTGAATAATGGTGTTTCAATGGAGAAGATTAATGATACACTGATAACACTTATCCCAAAAAAGAAGGTCTCGGATCGGATTACTGATTTAAGGTCAATTAGTTTATGCAACGTCCTCTACAAGATTGTGGCCAAATCTATCACAAATCGTTTCCGTTTTGTGCTGGATGGGGTAATTTCAGAGGCACAAAGTGCTTTTATTCCAGGTAGGATGATTTCAGATAATATTCTAATTGGTTTTGAATGCATGCATAGGATTAAAAGAAATAAAAGAAAGCATGGTTCAATGGCAATCAAGCTGGATATGTCCAAGCCTTTCGATCGCGTGAAATGGTCTTTTGTTGAGAGAATGATGGTGAAGTTGGTTTCCCTAGGCGGTGGATCAGTCTTGTGATAAGGTGTATTTTGTCGGTTTCTTATTCTTTTGTTCTAAATGGTGAGATTTTTGGTGATATCATTTCGTCTCGGGGGTTACATCAGGGAGATCCAATATCGCCATATTTGTTCCTGTTATGCGCTAAAGGATTTTCCAGTCTAATAAACAAGGCGGTGGATAGTGGAGCTTTACAAAGTCATGGTCCAACCATCTCCCATCTTTTCTTTGCGGACGATAGTCTGCTTTTTGCCAAAGCTTCGGTGTCGAATTGTTATTTATTGAGGAATATTATAGACTCTTACGCGAATGCATCGGGTCAGATAATTAATTTTGAAAAATCCTCTGTATATTAGTTCTTCTGTCTCTCTTCATGAACGTGGTTTGCTTGCTAAGATTATTGGTGTTGGTTTAGTTGATTGCCTTGATATGTACTTAGGTTTGCCTTGTTTCACAGGGAAGAAGAAGAAAAAGTTGGTTTTCTCTGATATTTCTTCTAGGATTTGGGATAAAATCAAAGGATGGAGGGACAAGTTTCTGTCGACTGGTAGGAAAGAAGTGCTTATCAAGGCAGTTCTCCAAGCCATTCCCACTTATAAGATGAATCTTTTTCAACTTCCGAAAGGTTTATTGAACGAAATTTACCGGCTATGCGCTCGATTTTGGTGGGGGAGCAATGGAGATTCAAGGAGAATTCACTGGTGTAAATGATACAGATTGTGTGAGTCGAAAGAGAGAGGAGGTCTTGGATTCCGAAACTTGGAGGTTTTCAACAAATCTCTATTAGCAAAGCAATGTTGGAGGATTATGTCTAATGAAGATTCCTTGGCTAGCCGTGTGTTTAAGAGTTGCTATTTCCCTGAAGCCAGCTTTCTTAATGCTGAATGTAAACCTACAGCTTCCTTTGTTTGGAAGAGTCTAATGTGGGGGAAGGAAATTATTTCTACCGGTTCGTGTTGGAGAGTTGGAAATGGTGCTAAAATACGTATTTATAAGGATCAATGGATACCGAGGCCTTCTACTTTCAGTCCCTTGTCCCCTCATGTTCTAGGCGAAAATGCTATGGTTGACCAATTGATAACTCCATCAGGTAGGTGGAATGTTGAGTTGATAAAAACAGCGTTTATGGAGGAAGATACAGTAGCCATTCTGAGCATTCCAATTGGAAAAAGTCAGATGACGGATTCGATTCAATGGCATTTTGATCAAAAAGGCTCCTACACTGTCAAGAGCGGATATTGGTTAGGTTGTTCTATTCTCTCAGATATTAGTGCTTCAAATTCTGATCCATTCTCCATTTCTTCTATTTCTTGGTGGAAAGCACTGTGGAAACTCTAAATTCTTACTAAGATTAAGGTTTTCATATGGAAGGCGTGCAATGATATGCTTCCTTCTTTTGAGGCGCTGGTTAGACGAAGAATTCCAGTGTATAAATGGTGTCCTATGTGCAAGTGGAAGAGCGAATCTATTCTCCACAGTCTTTGGAGCTGCAGCTGTTTGAAACCTATGCGCAAATTCTGGTTCTCGAAGCTGTTAGGCAATCATAAGGGTAAACTTCATTTCTTTGATTTTATTCTTTATTGTTTTGGGCGTTTAAATTTAGGAGAGTTGGGGCTGTTTTGCGTTTGTTTATGGAAAGTATGGTCGATTAGGAATGCTTCTGTGCATGGGTCAAATGTTGTGAGTGGTTTGAATGTAGTGGAGTGGGCCGGTAATTTTATAGGTGAGTTTCTCAATGTGAATGTGGTGAAGAACAGATTGCATGCTACTTCCCCTCCTAGGAGTCCTATTTGGATCCCTCCATATCCAGGTATTTTCAAAATTAACTGTGACGCGGCTATTAATGTTGCGAGTGGTGTGGTGGGTTTTGGGATGGTGATTTGTGATGTTGATGGTTTTGTGATGGCTGCTAGTTCTCAATTTATTGACGCTTCCTTCTCTCCACAAGTTGCGGAAGCGGGAGCTATTCTCAGGGGCCTCCAATTGGCAACTGATACGGGATTATCTCCTTGTAGGATTGATTCCGATGCTGAAATTGTGGTTGGTTGGATTAATAGCAGGAAACCTCTTTGCTCTGATGTTGGTGTTTATATTGCTGATATTAATGCTTTATTGGAGCAGGTCCATTGCATCTCTGTTAATTTTGTTCCCAGATTGGCTAATCAGGTAGCCCATGTATTGGCTAAAAACGGTCTCTCCTGCGTTGAGGACATGTTTTGGCTGGAGGAGTTTCCTCCGTGTGTTAGCTCCTTTGTTTCGGCTGATTGCTGTGGTTGTTTGTAACACTTTGTTTCCCTAAAAAAAAAACAAAAAAAAAGTTATGAATGTGGGTGAGATGCAGGCACATAATAATTAATAGGGATAATTACCCCGATAGTCATCGAATTGATGACACACAATCAAAATGGCCATTGGATTGGAAAGTTGTTCCAAAATGGCCATTGTTATTGAACTTTGTGACACTAATGACAATTCCATCAAATGAGTGGCATTTTGGTAAATAAGGGGATGACATTAATTTAATTTAGATTTTTTTTTGGAAATCAATTTTTTCTTTTGTTTTTTGAAACGAATAATTATATTTAGTGTGTATATATATATATATATATATATATATATCTCAAGCACACACATATATACATATATACATATATATATATATATATACACACACATCAAATATAATTATTCTTTTCAAAAAAAGAAAAATTAATTTTCAAAAAACATCTAAAATAAATTAATGTCATCCACTTATTTACCAAAATTTCACTCTTTGAAAAAAATTGATTTCCAAAAAACATCTAAAATAAATTAATGGCATCCCCTTGTTTGCCAAAATGTCACTCATTGGATGAAATTGGATGGAATGAGATAGAATTGGATGGAGTAGCCATTAGTGTCACAAAGTTCATCAAAAATGACCATTTTAGAACAACTTTTCAATCTAATGGTCATTTTGATAGTGTGTTATCAATTCAATGGTCATTAGAGTAATTATCCCTAATTAATATGCAGAGAAATTGAAAAATGGCAGTCAAAATTTAATTGTCTTGGTAGGTAGTTTCGATCGAACGTAAACGATACTGCTGGGTGTAGTCGTGTAGACAATGACTACTTTTGGTTTTGGTAAAAAAGTCTACCCACTAATTCAAAAAAAAAAGTCTACCCACGTTTCACCCTCCTTTTATTCTTTTTATATTTTAAGAAATTAAAGTCCTTATTCTTTTCATATTTTAAGAAATTAAAGTCAACCCAAATAGCTTTATTTTTTATTTTTTTAACACTTCAAAATATATATATATATATAAAGCATAATAAATACACTACCACTTATGCTAAAGTTGTAGCATAATATACATAGTGAAAATTGCTAAAAACAACATAATCAAAATATATATTATTGTTTTTAACCAAATTCATTGTTTTTTTTAATTTGATCCAAAGATACACTACCATTTCCCCGTTCCAGCGTCTTCCCCATTTCTCCATTTTCCCTGTTTAAGTAAAAATTACATATTTAGTAAAATAGAAAGAATAAAAATATTAGGAAAAAAATATATATTTATGCATAGTAAAATAGAAAGAATAAAAATATTAAGAATATATATATATATATATATATATATAGAGAAATGTTTAAGTCAATGCGCACTGAAGTAAATATATGAGGATATTGAATGTGAGTCACTCATTTTCCATGCTTTGACTTAGTGTGTATGCACTTATCAAAACTTCTCTATAATGAGTGGCTCACATTCAATGTCTTTATATATATATACATCAGTACGCACTGATGTGTGAACGGAATCATGTATGTATATATATATACATATGAGGTTTAGGGGAAATGAGGAAATGTGGATGAGGGCACCTACCCCCATCCCCATCCCCATCTCCATTTCTATAAAATTGTGGGGGAAATGGGGAAAATGGGGATTGGGAGGGGTCCCCCCATCCCCATTTCAATTTGGAGATAAAAATCATCTCCATCGCTATAACCATCCACAACCCCCACCCCGCCGCCCCCCCCCCCCCCCCCCCCCCCCCCCCCCCCCCCCCCCCCCAAATGGGGATAGGGGAGTGGGGATTTGGGTCCTTGGGGATAAATGGTCATCCCTAGTTGTGTTGTCCTTCTTTGAAGAATATTCGTGCTAGGTGCCCTTTTCTGAAAAATCTCAAGGTTAGTAATGTTACTTTGTCTAAATTTAGTGTTCAAATGAGGTGACATCATTATAATTCATTCATTTAAATCACTATAATCCATTAATTTAAATTATAATTTAAATTAATGGATTACAATGATGCCACCAGATTTGGAAACCAAATTTAGGTAAAGTATAATTATTGAAATAGAAATGCTTGGATTTATAACTTTTTAAATAATTGTTTTTAAAAAAAATAACGAAAATGAGGTCTCTCGTGCGATTCACGTGACTGAACTGGATCCTGCACGAGCACCTCCACATCAAAAGATTGGGGTTGTTCTACAGGTCTACTAAAACCCTAAACCCTAGTAGCGCAGTAAAGTCTTGTTTAATTCTCGCAAATCTCTTTCATATCTCTTCTCATTTTCATCGATATGGCTTCTTCTTGCAGAAGATTAATCCAGAGATCATCCCTGTCGTCCATCAAATCCGCCATCAGATCCAACGCTCCAAAATGTCCCACGGCATCTGCTACCTCCACTCCTTTCGCTCTCCCCAGCAGATCATCTCCCTCCCCTCTCCGCCGCTTCTGTCTCTCCAGGTTCTTTTGGTTGTTTTATTGTTCATTTTATTGTAATAGTTTTATGTTCATGTGAGTAGATATTAAAGTAGGTTAATTTGTATGAATGAATAGATCTCCGTCTGAATTGGGATGCGCGGAGTCGCTGCTGCCGCTGCACAGCGTGGTTGCGGCGGCGAGGATGACGTCATGCCTCAGCACAACAACCAAGAGCTGCCGTTTACAGGGTACACTCTGCTGCACCTCTCCCGGCCTCTAGTACTTGCTTTTTCTCTTTTTTTACTGTGAGTATCAGTAGCTTCTTTTTTGTTTTCAACTAAATTATTAATGTTAGGATAATTAATCAATTCCTTTTTGTTTTTGTTTTGGAAATTCAATGTTTTGATTTAGCAATAAGCTTTTAGTATTTGTTTGTGTAATTGATTGTTTTGTATTTGAGTGTGTCAATCTCTTTGGAACTAGAATTTTTTTTTTCTTCTGAGAAGTCGGAGTTATAATTTTTAGGTATGTTGCTGTATGGATTTTTGGATAGGATGTAATATATGAAATGAAATTCTTGATTATTATTTATTTCTATACTTGATATCTTAACATTTGTAAAATCAAAGATAGCATTGTAAGTTTAATTCTTGGGTTCGTAATGGTAGATGCAAACTACAACCTATGAGTGACTAGTTAATCAAAGTTGAAATTTAGAACCCTTTGAGTGTTACAGAGACATATTATAAACTGAGGGGTTCATATAAGGAATTTGGTGTGTTAAGGCACTGGTTAGTGAGGTTGCATATCATGAGGAGAGCAGTTAGGGTCGGTAAGATGGGGTGAAAATACTTTGATCAGGTGTATTAATTCTATCTAACTGGAAAATTTGGTTCCTGCAGGCACATAAGAAATAAAGTGAGAATTTGCAGATCAATTATGGCCCACTACAACATTATCAAGTACGAGACTATTAGTGCTCTTTTAGTTGACTTATAAATTTTTAAGAATTGGCACCCTTTTCACCTTTAGTCTTTTTTTTTTTTTTTTTTTCCTGATTCTTTCATGCAATCGTGCCCTCTAAGTTTATTTGGCAAAATGAAAGCATGCCCTTCAATGCAATTAGTAATGTATTTAAGTTGTGTTTTTTTTGCTCTGGTAACTTGCTGTCTTTTCTGCTACTTTGTAATGTTCTGATTGGTTGATTTCCTTCTATGTAGAGATATTTATTTATTAGTTGTGCTGGAATGGACGTTTGTAGATGTCATAATAGTTTTTTTTTCGTGAGAGAATATTACAAATAAAGACTTGAAGTAAAATAAAAGAAAATGTTGGCAAGCTTGCATTGGTGGTAAAATCTATTACAAGTGTTGCATGCAATTTGGTTCAAGTTTACTTCATTGTTATTTCTTCCTTCTATCTCTCTCTTGTTGCTTAATCCATAGTAATAAATTTTTGTTTCATTGGTTTATGTTACCTGCATTTGTATAGTAAGTACAAATTGCTACCAACTCGGTAGCTTGTATTTATGGTGGAAGGCATCAACTCTTAGGTTAATACTTCAATTTGTTTACTTATTTCTCACCATAGCTCATGTTTCTTCATCCCCAATTATAATTCTTACATAGTCAATATATATAATGAGTTTTATAGTAGGCATGCAGCATGCTAATTCATGGTGGGTGGTGGTCTACCAATTACATTATACACATGAAATGTCTATGTTACGATAACTTAAAAAGGCAAAAACATAATGAGTTGAAGATGCTCAAAGGTTAACATTCTGAATACAGCAATTCTAGGAGAGAATGGATATTATTGTTAAAGACACATTTGGTTTGAATTTTTGCATATAGATCGATTCAATTATTAGTAGAAAACTATAGTAACACAACTGTTCCTTCTCCCAGATGGAATTGATGGTACGTGAGACATTTGTGCTGTTTTTGGAGGTGGGCCCTGTCATCATTGCTTTGTTATTTATGACTAGACAGAATGTGGAAACTAGGTTAGATATTTTTAGTTGGATGAATTGATACATGTGAAGCCATTTGTATAATCATTTTTGGAGACAAATTGTATAATTGCCTGAGAAAACTGGGACTAAGTTTAATTTATATCACATTTGGATCGGTGTGAGATTGCAGTATGAAAAGAATTCCTTTTGTTAATTGAGATGGGTTTCTATTATTTCTATTTTAGATTGTTTTTTGTTATCTGCTTAATAAGTTCATCTGATTTTTGTTTTTGAATTTTTTTTTTCCTGTAGAATTTGGTTTGTCTGTTCCAAGGTGACATGTCAGCGGTATTACCATGAGAAAGGGTTTTCATTGGCTGATTGGAGAAGCAACATTCTTGTTTTTGTTATGAAAAGCTCTTGCTTGAACCTTTGAAAAGCAGTCTGACTGTTATAACTTCTTACTTTGGTGAAGATTATATTGTTTCTCAGAAATAAAAACAAATTTCTCATGTATAATAATATTATTCATAATTTCAATTGGCCAAAGGTCTACATTTTTTATGCAACCTTGTTCTCATGGTTGCTTCTATTAATTGTCATTTTGCCCCCTCATCAATTGTTTTTGTTTCTCATGTCGATGTTGCAGCTTGTGTGGCTGCGTCTATGTTTCTCCTGTGCTTTTCAAATGATGCATTTTTAGTTACAATGCTTGTGAGTTTGAGCTGAAGGAAACTTGATAAATTTTCCTTCTTATGGCATTCCTCGATCTCCAAACTCTATTTCTGTACTGTATGGAAATCAACTTTGATATCCATTCTCGTGATCTATGGAGCTGGTCTTTAGGTTCAGATCATTGACTACAGAAACATTTTGGGCAAAGAGAAGCTGACTAATGTTCATGTTTCATATCTTATAAAAATAGCGTGGCCGCGAACATGAGAGGAACTTTCTTCTAGATTTTCCAAATTTGCAATGGAGGAAATTGGCCAAGTTCGATTATAACATTATCATCTTAAAATGTACTCATATGGAGTGATATTTTCCACCTCAATCCAACTACAACCTGCTTCTTTTCTAACACCTCTCTCCTGCATGAACTTTCTCACTATACTAACTTCTCCCCATTTGCCATGGCGTGCAAATATGTTAGACATCGTCACATAAACATAATCATCATCGCCACCCTCCAACCTAATCACCTTTGCAGCAGAAATCTTTGCAACCTTCAATTCCCCACAGGCTACACAAGCACCAAGCAAAGCTCTCCAAACCACCCTATAGGATGCGAAACCCAGTTGATATATCATCCACATTGCCCTGTACACCTCCCCATTTTGTCCCATTAGTCGAACCATGGAACAACAGTGCTCAACCGTTGGCTCAATCCCATAATCCTTGATCATTGATTCAAAGTATCGAATTGCCTGATGCAATGGAATCTCATTATGCGAGCATGCGGATAATACATTCAGAAATGTGACCCAGTCAGGTTGTAAGTCCCTTACCATTTTCAATTGCTCGAAAAGCTGGATTACTTTGGTAGAATCACCATTATGAGCATAGCCAGTGATCATTGCATTCCAAGTTATCAAGTTCTTTTTAGACAGAGATCGAAACATCAATTCAGCGTCCTTCAACTGCCCACACTTGGAGTACATGTCAATAAGAGCACTTGCTACAACTATTGATGTATTCAAACCTTGCTTTATCGTGCAACAATGGATCAGCATTCCCCATGTTAAAGCTGCAAGACTGGCAATACCACTCAGAGTAATAGAAAATGTATACTCATCCATTTCTACATCCTCCGACTTCATAGTGTAGAAAAATTCTAGAGCTTCATGAGCTCGGTTTCTGTGAACATATCCTGTCAAAATCGAATTCCATGAAGATGAATTCGGTTTTGGCATAATGGATAAAATCTCAATAGCTTCTTTCATATTGCCAAACTGAGCAATACCATTTATCAATTCGTTGTACGAGATTGTATCAGGATCACGCAACTGATGGAAGAAACGAAACGCTTGTTCAAGATCATCATTTCTAGCAGATGCTGCTATTACAGAATTCCAAGAAATAATATCCTTATCAACCATCTTGTTGAAAACAGAGATTGCATCTTCAAGTAAGCCACATTTACCATACATGTCAATCAAGCAGTTTGCAACAACAACACCACATTCCAGGCCATATTTAACAATCTTGGAGTGAACTGACTTGCCTAGCTGCAACAAACCCAGATGGCCACAAGCAGCTAAAGCTGCAGTGAACGAGTACGCGTCAGCGTAAACTTCACTCCTCTCAAGTTCAAGAAACAACCTTAAAGCCTCACGATATTTCCCAGATTGCACATTCCCGGAAATAAGAGAATTCCAAGAAACCACACTTGGTTGAGGAATTTCAACAAACAACTTGTTGGCATCACTCAAAGACTCGATTTTTCTATAGAAACCAATCAAAGCAGTGGACACGAAGACATTGGAAACAAACCCAGATTTTAAAATGTAGGTGTGAAGCTGTTGGCAATAGGAGTTGAATCCCAGGTCAGTGGAAGCTCGAAGAATGTTAACCAGAGAATAACCATTTGGTTTGAAACCAGAGTTGAGTATTTTAGAGGCTTCAAATAAGGCAAACTCGGAGTCGGGGCCACCTTGTGCGAGAAGTGAAATGAGAGTCGTCCATGATTCAACATTTGTTCTCTCGGGAATACATGTGCTGATACTGTGAATTAGAAGGGCATTGGACTGCTTTTTTGTATAGTTTTGGAGTCTCCTGATTATTAATTTTTGCATGGCTTACTAAAATCTGAGACTTCTTCCACCTTGCATCTTCAATGTTCAATGCAAATGCTCTTGTGTCTTGATGTGGATATGGGGTGGGAATATGACTTGAATTTGCATGCTGGATTATATATAATCGTGTATTATGAGTCAGCAAATTCAATATCTTGGATCCGAGAAATATTAGCACAAGAAAATTAAAATAGAACTTCCGAAAGGAATATCTCTTAGTATGAGTGGTAGTCTTCTTACATGTTAGTGGCGGAGGCTTCAAGTCGCGCCATACACATTTTATAAGCATTTGAGAGAGATTTCTTTTTCCATTACGAGAATAGATATCTAAATTGTAAATGTATTATTTGATATTATCAGACTTAAGAAACCTTTTTTAATACCTTTAAAAAAATGTCTTTTCTTTTGGAAAAAATATAACTAGTATCTAGGTAGAATATATCTCATGTGAATAAGAGACGGACCTAAATAATATTGCCTAAACTTTTTAGAAAAAAAATTGACATGCAAAAAGAGGGAAACAAGAAAGAGAGGCATATATAACCCCCTATTTCCACTAGTGTGATGGCAAAATGCCTTTATTCAGGTTAATCATGTTCGAGTGGCCGTCACCACTCAATGTGGCTAGTTTGATGGCAAAATACTTTTTTATTGAAGTTAACAATGTTCGAGTGGTCACCACCGCTCAATGTAGCCAGTTTGATGGCAAAATATTCTTATTCAAGTTAACAATGTTCGAGTTGTCACTACCGCTTAATGCGGTCGGTTTGATAGTAAAATACTCTTATTCAGATTAATTAATAATGTTCGAGTCCCCACCGTCCTGAAAGATAAAATAAAGTAATACATAAGAGAATAAAAAAGAGAGAGAGCAATTAAGAAGGGATGAAGAGAAGCAACCATCAAAGTGGTTGGTATAGACTTTTTGGTAAAAAGGTCTTGAAACATTGTCTCTCTCCATGGTTTCGTGTGTAGGGGAGATATTTAGAGTCTAAAATTTGTAGGACCACGAAATTCTTGCAAGGTTGAAGAAGATTAGGCAAAAATATCCTAGTTTAGCAAGTAAACCCTTTTATTTAAGAAATATGATCGTCAACAACACATTCGAAGCCTACTTCATTACGTTTGGAGGGATTTGGGATGCCAAGGCAAAAAATATTAAAATCTGGTGGGATTGTAGCTTCAGATTTCTTTAAATAATATGGATCATTGTGAAATTATCTGTCTTTTTTTCCTTTTCTTTTTCTTTTTCTTTTATGTAAACATGATTATTTTATATTGTATAATAGAGCGGGATCCACTTTTTGGGGAATACATTTTGAGTTTTGAGTGGCTACTCCATTAGAAATTAGAAAGCACTAAAAAATAAATTAGTTCGTCATTTAATTCACATGGATCCTTCATTAATTTGTTGTTTGTGTGTTCTCTCATTGTTTTAATATAGGGATGGTAAAATAACCCGTGGGTACGGGGTTTCACGGGGACCCGCACTTATCGGGTGGGAATAGGTTTTAATATGGTAAGAATGAAATGGGATGATAATAGATAGTAAAACCCGTAATGGGTATGGGGCGGGAATGAGTTTTATAATCCTCATCCCATCCCGCTTAAAATATAATCTTTATTTTTTTTATTATATAGTTTTTTTCTTTTAATGTTATGTTTAAAAATTATTTTATTTATTTATTTTGTTGTGAGATTTATGTTTATTTTTAATGTTTGTGAGATGATTTTCAATAATTTTTTTAGAATTACTTTATATATTATATTATATTCATTATATTATATATTTATTTTTTTAATAAATAATTTTGATAAATGGGTTAAATTTGGTAAATGGGTGGTGATAGGTAAAGCATACCTTATCCTTCCCAATCCCACTCCATATATTGTGGGGTTTTATGTAGAGGTTGGGTCTCAAAAAATAAATGGAGAGGGGCACCCCGCCCCGAACCAGCCCCAATGCATTCATAAAGTGAAATTAACCATCGACCAACCGATCGAGTTTGAAAAAAGTTATCTAGAGCTGCTTGTGGTCCAGTGAGCCAATCAATGTGCTTTTTAAATATAAGCTTCAGATTCAAATATATATATGCTGATAGAGACATCATAATTTTCATTATAAGTTACATCCATTGTTCACGTACGTAATTATATCATGCAACCCTAAGAGCATCTCCAATACAAAAGTGGCTTGTATACCAATAATTATTGACATGGCAACAATGTCAAGAGACTTACTTCTTATGTAGTATAAAATAGACTTGATGCACAATCAACTCAAAATTTGGTTTCCAATGCTTCCGTCTAAAACACAATTTTTTTAATGACGTGTCCATCTTTTTTTCCTGTTTTATTTTTTTATTTTATTTCCTTACAAAAAATATATGAAAAATTAATGTCAGTTTTAAATGTTTGCCGAGTCAACCTAAAAAATAGTTGTACAACAGACCATCTGAAAGTGGACGGTCATGTTGACAATGTCTAATATTTTTTTTGCCATGTTAGCTTAACGTTGAATATGCACGGTTGCATTGAAGACAAAATTATTAACATATCGTCTATTTATCCAATATGGCATCTTTTTTTTTCATAAGCCATACTTACATTGAAGATGCTTTAATATATATTAATGATGCAAAAAAATTAGACCACCTTTAACAGATCGATCTGCCTCTATTCCCATTTTTGTAGTCTGACACCGGTTAAGTAAAAGTGTTTATCGAGATCTACCGAAATCAACTTCTACGATAAACATGGTTTAAAGGTAATTTTGAAAAGATTTTCCCGTCCGCAAATCAAGAGTATGTCCGGACATAGCTCTATTCCGATTTTAGTAGGGTTGTTATAGAGACATCAATTCATTTGGGAGCACTTAGCTTGTTCTAACAATTGACAATTGGCAACCATATGGCTGGAGCTGATCATATTTTGGTAATTGTTGCAGCATTGAACTAATAACACATCATCAATAGACAATAGTGTGTATATATATAAATGTAATTCTCAATTCTCATGACTTGGAACTTGAATCCAGTAATCTGGCTTTAAAGTCAACACAATGCAAGCTGTGATGCAGCTATATGCCTATACAGTGAGTCCATTTTTGCTCACCCCCTACAAGGGGTAAGCATTACCTCCCTCCCAAAAAGAGGACATGTGTCTAAGGAGGGGTAAATTTATTTTGGATAAATTTACCCCCTCCATGGACACATGTCATCCATTTAGGAGGGGGTAATAGTTACCTCTCTTTAAGGGGTGAGCAAAAGTGCTCTCCTATATAGTAAGTATACTTTACCTGTCAGTCACATGCTTGCTTGTCTTTCAATTTTAATATCAAGCCACCACCTTCTCTGTTGACAAGTATACTAGTATCGCCGCTTGCTTTCTTCCGGTCACCGGCAATTTTTTCTTTTTTGATTTACAAGAAAATTAGACGATAAGGACGTACCGCTAAACATCACTGAAAGAAAATTAGGTAAATGAGACTAGACTCGTAGGAAAAAAAAGTTTGAAACGAACTAAGATATTATTATTGAAGAAACGTTGAAATTTTCTTGCAGAGCATGTAATTCATTATTCTCGTTAAATATTATTAAAAATAAAAATAAAAATGCATTTAGTGATTTATATTTTGATTAAAAAGGCTTAAAAAAAAATAATCCTAATTTGGAAAAATTGCTACAAGCAGTGCGTGTAAAATGGGCCTAAAAATTACCGATGGGAAAGTTTGTTGAGATTAAAATATTTATTTCACAAAATGAGATTGTCGAGGTGGTATGTCCTGGTTTAAGTGGTGTCCAACTCCCCGAAATCTTTAAATTAATATATATATATATCCAGAAATTTTATTATCAGTTCGAATTGATAAAAGTTATATCAGTTCTTTGCATGTAGGCCACTGGATTTAAATACTTTGACTTGGCTGTATGCACTTGTCAGTCAAAGTATTTAAATCCAGTGACCCACATACAAGGAACTGATATAACTTTTGTCAGTTCGAACTGATAATAGAAAATCTGTGTGTATATATATATATATATATATATATATATATATAAAAGAAGAAGCAAAAAAGAAAAAGATCGAAGATTACAAAAAGAGACAAAAGAAATTCCAAAACTAAAAAAGTTATTGGACTAATTGCATAAACGCCCCTGAGTTTAGGTATAATTGTATGTATATGAAATTTTTACCCATAATCACATAAACATCCCCTGTAATTAGTTGACTTCGTTAAATCTAACCATTGACCACAATTTTAACCAAAAAATGACTAAAGTGCCCCTAGTTACCTATTTTATAATTAATTATATATATACTCTCTTTTTTTTTGACAATTTATATATATACTTAAGAAAATAATTATATATATATATTTTAAAAAATAATTATATATATACTTAAAAATAATAATTATGTATAATACTTAATTTATTTATTTAAAAAAATGGATTATAAAAATGTAAAAAATGGATTAAAAAATGGATTATAAAAATTGTTAAATAAATAAATTAAGTATTGTATAAAATTATTATTTTAAGTATATATATAAATTGTTAAAAAAAATAAAGTATATATATAATTAATAATAAAATAGGTAACTAGGGGCACTTTAGTCATTTTTTGGTTAAAATTGTGGACAATGGTTAGATTTAATGAAATCAACTAATTACGGGGGATGTTTGTGTAATTATGGGTAAAAATTCCATATACATGTAATTATACCTACAACTAGGGGTGTTTGTGCAATTAGTCCAAAGTTATTTTCTAAAATAAAAAACAGTATCTTAGGAGTCTCTAACAAAAAATATCCCCCAAAAAAACAAACATAGAGAATGACAAGCCACCTACCAGAATTAATTGTTCCTAATAACGCGAGAGATTGGAAGAGAGAGGACTGGTAGAGAAGGCTCCCGAATGTTAGATGAGTTAAAAAATGACACGCACATTTACATATAGAAACCTCAAATATTACATACAAATTACAAACAATAATAATTATAATTAATAATAATAAATATGTTAAAAACAATCAAAAATATTATTGATAACGTGAAAAAACATCTTCATCAAAACATAAGAAGAGCTTCTTTGTTATCTTCTTTATCATCATTGTTATAAGTTATAACCCAAATTCAAGTGCTGAGAAAAAAAAAAAAAAAAAAAAAACCTCAACAAATAAAAACGGAGAAAGGAAAAGGGTTGTTTGCAATCATTAGAGGGAATCCAAGAAGAAGAAGAAGAAGAAGGAGGAAGAGATTTTAAAAAGGGGAAAATTGAGTGATGGTTTCGTATAAGAAAGCAGAGATGATTGAAGATGTGTCAATAATTGGAGGGTTGATTTGCATGCAATTTGTGTATGCAGGGAATTCTATTTTAATGAGTTATTTGATGTCTCTGGGACTCAATCCTCTCACCATTGTTATTTTCTCTACCTTGGCCACCTTCCTCGTCCTCTCTCCTATTGCTTTTTGTGTTGAAAGGTTGCTTTCTTTTTCGTGGAATTCTTAATTTTTTAATTTTTTTTTTTTCATATTGAAGAATTACTATTCTGGAATTGAGTTGATTATTAACTATTTGTTTGTGTTGATGTTGTAGGAAACATTGGCCGGAGAAATTCGGTTTGAAGTTGATCATACAGCTACTTTTACTAGCTTTTGGAGGGTAAGTTTATGTTATTTTGTGTAATCTTCATGAAAGCACCATAAAATTTTCAAAATATATAGCTTTTTGAATTTGGCATTCTTCAATATGTTCTTCGGGCATCTGATATATCTGGATATTGCTGGCTCTTCTTTATCTTCTGTTCTTCATTTATTTGAAAATCTAATGTTGAAATGATTTGGGGAAAATTATGAAAAATTAAATTGAAGAAACGAAACTGGTATTCTTTTTTTCTTCTTTTCTTTTGAAATCATGATACGATAATTACAACTACAATATTCATGACGTGAACCTGAAAGTCAAAGGCTCCACTGGTTTCGTTTTTATTTGAAATTAATAAGGGTGTTTATAAATTATGGATATACAATTTGATATTAATCCAGAGTTCTTATCAGCTGCGTAATCCCGCAATTTTTTCATGCGGGATTCGCAATAGCTATCGGTAGCTATTTGGAATCCCGCATGAAAAACACCTGATGATAATTTTCGTATTAATCTAACATATACATGAATGTTACATTTACAGAGTAACATTGTTTCAGACTCTGTTCTTGAAGGGGATAAAAATGACGTCACCAGCAGTGGCAACAGCCATGCCAAACCTTGCTCCTGGCCTTATTTTCGTCATCGCCTGGACTTCCAAGTACTCAATCTCTTCTACTTAATTTCCATATAGAAACAATGTTGTTAATGTACTTTCGATTTCGAAACAGAAATGATTAGTAATGTTGTTAATGATTCATGGTGCTTGCTTGCTTGCAGGTTGGAGAAAGTTGAGATAAATTGCTTGTACAGCAAAGTGAAGTTATTGGGCACACTTTTGTGTGTGGTAGGAGCCCTTACCATGAGCCTCATGCACAGCAATGCAACAGCAAGAGAGTCCCCTATAGTATCTGCCTCGTCGGACGTTATCTTCGACACCCAAAAGATCATCGGCAGCATGTATCTCCTCGCAGCCGTCTTTGTTTTATCATGCAATGTTGTCTTGCAGGTAATTCTTTCAATTTTTACTAATCAGGTGCAGGATTTTCATACGTTTTTATGGATGGTTAATTGATGTGTTGATTTGCACAGGCTACAACTTTGCGTGATTTTCCTGCGCCAATATCGTTGTGTGCCATAACATCAATTATTGGAGTATTTCTAACTGCTATTGTGGAGTTGCTTCAAGATCACAAATTGGATTTTGGTTGGCCTCTTGTCAGCTTTACTAACATGGTTGGCTACTCTTTGCTGGTAATATTGTTACTCTCTCTTTCTCCTTAGAACAAACTACATTTACATGACGTTTTTAATTTAGTTTCCCTTTTTTTTTTTTATAGAGAATATACAAGTTTCTGAATTGGGAGAGGTTTCTGATGAATTTTAATTGAAATTTTTTGACAAATTTCAAACAATGTGAATCTGTACAAAAGGCAATGTTAGAATTTCAAATTTAATCAAGTTTGGAGGAACCTACTAGTAAAATTTCCATTTTATAGGAACTAGGAAGTAAATATAAAAAATTTAAACAAAATATAATGACTAATAGGAAATTTTCCAAGAGGCTTGGAGGGGCCTCTTCATAGCTTCGCACTGTCCAAGGCACTCCACCCTAGGCCTTTGCCGTTGATTTGTACGTAGATATATTTTATCGGAACAGAAGGGAGAGTGAATGAGTGATGATATGAATTGTAATGTTAGTGCTCATTATTGTTATGCATGTTGAGGATCACAAGTTTCATATTTCCTTCAAAAAAAAAAAAACGTATGGAATCTCGCATCTGATAACTATTATTTTGACGATAACCAAATTTTAACATAGCTTTGGATGATGATGAGCAGTTGGGCACAGTAAGTGGGGCATGTGTAAGCTTCAATGGGTGGGCAATGAAGAAACGAGGGCCAGTTCTAGTGTCCATGTTCAGCCCCATTGCAACTGTTATTTCAGTCGTTCTTTCTGTTATTACCTTAGGAGACTCCGTCGACATTGGAAGGTATTTTCTCTATTTCATGCCGGCATTTTGCTTTCCAATGTTTTCGTAAAATGTACTCTTTCGAAAAACATTACACTTTGAATGTTGGTTCTTTAAAATTACAAAATTAAGGTCTTGATTTTTTTTTTTAGGACCGTCATGACCAAAGAAACAACTCATATAAATATTTAAAAGCATTTACATTATATTAATTTTCGTATTTTTCACCATTTAATATTTCTCTTTAAACTATAAATACTCTCCCAACACACAATGTACATATGATTAAGATCAATTTTGTTGAGACTGCATAAGTACGTACACTTAATTAACATGAAAAATTGAACTCTTGAAATGCAGCCTCGCTGGTATGTTCCTGATGTTTACCGGTCTCTACTTTGTGCTGTGGGCGAAAATGAAAGAAGATTATTCCGATGACTTCGAAAGTGAGTTCGACACAGAGAAGCCTCTCTTAAGTTAAAAATCTCTGTAATTATTCACATGTTTGATATTAGACCTACTAAAGTTGAAAACAATCTAGGAAGAAAACCAAAATACCTTTAAGGTTTTCTAAGTTTATTAGTAGACTTTAAAATATCAAATAATTATTATGGATATATATATATATATATATATATCACTTGATAATTAAGTGTGAGTCGAATTGTTATTTTTTTGATGTTTATTTAAATTTTAGTTTAGATTAATGTAAATGGCCCCGACATTTTGTAATGTTTTTGCAGAAGCATGATACATGATATTGGCTGGTCGTGTTGCGTAGCGTTATTGCGGTGTGTTTATAACTTGAAACATATGCTAATTTGATCACTCTGTGTACGTTAAGTACGTACATACATAGCTAGAGAGATGATCGTAGAGGTTACATTTTCCATTTTTGGAGACTCAGCTGGCTGGTGTTTGGCAACTGAGAATCTTTATAGGAAAATTATTTCTTTTATTCTTTTCTAACCAATGTTATTATCAGATTAGCTTGTGGAAATTCACAAATAGTTAATTTATACAATCAAATAATGAAAGTATTCTATATTGACTGAAAAAATTCACTACAAGTCTGCAACTCTTTCACGTAATCGCTTCTTTGCAAAGTTGGATTATTATTATTTTTTAGAGATTTTTTTTTAACAAATGAAGTAAAGCTCTAATACCGTTGACCGATGTGATTTGGTGTAAAGTGCACTCTCATTCCGTCCAACAGTGCCTCAAGTTCGAGTCATTGTTACCACAGTTGGTATATCATAAAAAAAAAAAGGTCAAACTAGATAAATGTTGCATCACAAGGAGATTGAAGCATCCCAATTAAGTTGGTATCCAACAAGAGTACAAGACCTTAAATAATGTGCATGTAACCCTCAAAGTCGACCAACATCATTTTTACTTTTGCCCTCAGGGGCGTAGCTCAGCAGGTAGATGAACGAGATTGCAGTTTGAGTAAATGACTCTCAAATCAGCAGCTTGAATCCTACTAATGACAGAAAGCTTAAATATATATATATCTGGTCTAAATAGATGGATGGATAACCTTCAAAGTCGACAAATATTATTACTAAAATGAAAAAATACAAGCCAATCGACCAATATTATTACTAAAAAAATACGGGGATTCCCGAAAAAAAGAAGCACAAATAACTAAAGGGTATTTCAGTTTTTATGTGAACAAACACTCGTTTTTAAGGGCAGAAGGGAAAACGGAGAATTCTGAAAACCGAGGGGTAAAACGTTGTTCCCTAATTGTTAGGGGGAAAATAATAATATACCCTAAAAATTATGGAGAGCGTGGGTATATTTACACCCCAAAATAATATATTTTTTAAATTTCCAGTATTACCTTTAATTCAAATTATTAACATAGTAGAAATCAATCCTTGTTTCTCCTAGTCGTACATGAAAAACACTGATTGATAATTTTTATGGAAAGCTTCTGATCTTGGTTGTTTTCGACGTCGTAAAGTCCATCCCATAAGAGTAAAGAATTGGTAAAAATCACAACACAGACGGTCAATTAACAAATCATACAGAAATATAAGAGTAAAATTGTCTGTTTAAAAAAAATATTAATAAATTAAAAAGGAAATTAAAGATGGTGGTTGAAGACTGCTGCCTCTTCCCGGATTAGGCCGGTGGTACAAGACTTTTTTTTTTTTTTTTTTCTTTTTTCATTTTTACATTTAGTTCTATTATAATAATTTTTTCAAAAATTAAAAAAAAAGAGCATTTTAGTAATATTGGAGTATGCTTACAAGTTCAAACCTTTTAAAAGACGTGTACATACAAAAAGAGATGCACATATAATTTTATAGGGTGTAAATATCGCCTCTCTTATAAGAGAACACCTAAGCAGTGAAGATGCATATGACATTTAAATTTTTTACTTGGGCCGAGTTTATTCAGCCCAAAGCCACGTTCTTAGTTGTAGACCTTTGCTTCATGGTTGAAAAGTGAGAGTCGTAAAAGATCGTGAGTTCGAGTCTGTCTCAATCCCTATTGTAATATTTTAAGAAAAGATGTTACAACTTTTGAAAAGAAAAAGATGATACACCTTTAAACTCTGAAATACAATTTATATAGAGGTTTGGTTGCTCGTTAGCACTAGATAGACTATGAACTTTGACCATCAGTTTAGTCATTTAGATATAAATAAATCAAAAATAAGAAAATCACTTCTTCTTTTTTTTTTTTTAATGTATTTAATTTAAAATCATTCTAAAATGTTTTGTAACTTATTTCAATAAAAACATTGTTAGATGTGACACCAAAAGGCAATTTACGGTGATAAAATGAGGTTAGCGCAATAATACATTGATATATACAACACACTTGCACCAATAAGATTGTAAAGTTATGTCTCAAAATCTTGAATTATGTGGTGTGAACGTCCAAATACATACAATATTCAAGTCATATGACATGATGTTAGTGATCCAGATCCAACGAAAATGAGACCGTATGGAGATATTGTCAAAGGGGAGAAAATGACAAAATGTAGAATGAATAGTTGAGTGGGCCTGGGTGGTTTTCTCTATCCCGAAATGTTATCCCTGTATCCATATGCATCATCAAGCATGATTGATAGTTAAGTAACATCTTAACAGGCCAACTTGTTTTGATGTGACCCAAGTTCATTCAAGAATAATCTCACCTTTAATTTCTTTTGACATTTTGTATGTTTCTTCGGTATTATATTCAAAGCGTTGGTTTTTATTTATAAATTTGGACATAAATAAAAATTACAGTTCAAGATGTTCTTAAATTCAAAGATTAATATAAAATCTTTGTATATTTTGAAATATATATATATATATATATCCTTTTACTTTATTAACTTATTAGCATCAGATTTTTTATTATTAGTAATGCTTAAAATAAATTTTTTTTTTTTTAATCTAACATCAATCGGATTAAGAGTTTGTTGGATGGTCAGACCACCTGAAATACAACTCCCACTAAAGGGATTGGTCTCCCCTAGCTTTGAAATTTAATAGATAAATGTGGGACTTGAACCCTATTACACAAACAAAAAGGAAATGTATAACTCATACTTTGCTAATAACAATAAAAAGTTTAAGGGAAAAATTAATATTTTTCAGTTTATATTATACATTGACTGGGGCAAAATCATAATTTAATGTATATATATATATATATATATAATATTTTGAAGTTAGTAATTTGATTTAAATGATTAAAGTGATGTATTTTAGAAAAATTAAACAATAAAGTTACTAATATAAGAGTATCTCCAATGCAAAAGTGGCTTGAAAACAATGTCAAAAAACTTGCTTCCTATGTGGCATAAAAATAGACAAAATAGACAATCAACTCAAAATTTGGTCTCCAATGCTTCCGTCTAAAACACAATTTTTTTAATGACGTGTCCATCTTTTTTTCCTGTTTTATTTTTTATTTTATTTCCTTACCAAAAAATATGAAAAATTAATGTCAATTTTAAATGTTTGCTGAGTCAACCTAAAAAATAGTTGTGCAACAGACTGTCTGAAAGTAAACGGTCATGTTGACAATGTCTAATATTTTTTTTTGCCACATCAGCTTGAGGTTAGATATGCATGGTTGTATTGGAGACACAATTATTAACATAACGTCTATTTATCATATATGGTATCTCTTTTTTTATAAGCTAGACTTGCATCGGAGATGTTCCAACAAAGATAGTTTAAAACTTTGATATCATTAGATGGTACAAAAATCAAATATTATTAGATGGCGCATATATCAATATCACATTGTCAAGCAATGAATGGACAGCGCAGCATTGGACCATCCCATAGAATTTTAATTTACTCTACTCAGGGGCACACACACACATATAACATGTGCACAGCGGTTGCATCCAGAGAGACCAGACCAGACCAGACCAGAAGAAAAACTGGTGTGGGATGATCATGTGTCCAACCACCAATGTCACGTAATAATAAATTATGATCAAGTGTGCAAAATATCCTTAATTGTTTCCCGATATATAGTAAAGCTTATAATTATGTCTTAAAAAGTAATTACCCCACTACTATGAAGTTTCAATGCATCTGGTTTACGATATGTATATCCACTAATTTACGTATGTTTTACGTGATATGGATAACCAATCACATTTTACTTCTATGTATCACATTTTACTTCTATTTATATATTACAAGACAAAAGTGAAATGCATGTACTGTACGTGGAAGGCATGAGAAACCGAAGAAGAGTTAAGAAAAGCCAAATGAAGAAGACGGCACGTACAAAGCACAAGTGTACGTGGTTAATTGTGTGTATGTATATGGAAATTACAAGGCACTAGATCCAGAATTGTTGGCATCGCAAACCACAAAGACTTGCTGTTGTCCCCAACAAGACGGCATTTACTGCGTAGAATTAATGATTTGTTGATATTATATGATTGGATGTACTGTTGCCGTTCACAAGCTGATAATAGAATTTCTGTATATAACTTTTGTCAGTTCAAACTGATAATAGAATTTCTATATATATATATATATATATCGAGTGATTCCTTACTTTAATTTGGGTAAAGACCTTAATGAAATCATATCTATTTTTATGAATTTTGATTTGATTTTTTGTGTGGATGATAAGTTCATTGAAATCTACCTATAAATAAGATTTAAGATTTTTTCAACTAGTAGAACTTCTTTTTTTTTTCTGTTTTTTTTTTTTCCTATAATTCTCCTATTTTTCCAATGCCTTCATATTTAACAAAATCGAGATAAATAGTTCTGGTACTTGAAAAATTCTCAAATTTTATTTATTAGTTATTAGGTTTTTAATCAATGATTTGTTTCGCAATCTTCATATCTATGTATATGTCAAAATTATATTGAATGAGTGAAGATGTTTGTTTAGGTGTATCTGCTTGGGTGTAGAGAGTAATTTTTTTTTTTTTTAATTAAGTAGTTATTTCCTTTTAAGTAATTTAATATATAAACATTTAAGCAAATAAAATTTTTAATTAAAATTGAGTGTTGAAAGATTTTTTTGGGTGTCAATAGAGCCATCCTTAAAATAATAATAATGAACCTATTTATTTTTAAGCAAGTTAGGTAATATTTGATTTAAATAAAAATAACAATATGACTATCACAAATTAATTTTATTTTATTTTTAAAAGAGAAACTTCATTACAGAAGGAAAAAAGAACTACAAAGAGTCCAGACAATCACCCAGGATCAGACTTTCCACACCCAGAGGACAGTCCTCCATCCAGACAAACTCACCCTCAAGGGACAAAGCTATTGTTGTAACATATCGAAATCATAATTTGTTACTTTTTAGTATATTATATATATATGGTATTATTCTTTACAAATATTTTCATATTTAAATATAAACTCATTTTAATAGTTTTGAAATTCCTTCAAATATAATATTTATGTGAAAGAACTTTTTTGTACGTACAATTTAGATAATGTTTAATTATAGTGAAAATTGTTCAATACATTTGTATTAATTTAATCCAGAACATAAGAAAGTTCAATTACTATTTATTACCCAAATATGTAAAGTGATCTCTCCTTACATGCAAATTAATTAGAACACATAGCTCATGAGGAGTAGTTTTATATGTTATCAACACTTCTGTGCATGATCATTAGGAAAACACAATCGATTCATCCAGGGCCGGCCTTAGGCAAAGTGAGGCCCCATGCGCAATTGTACTGTGATGCTTTTTTTTTTTTTCCAAATAAATTAATTTTATATATTAAAATGACAAGAATACAAAATACAAGTTAAAAATAAAAATAAAAATAAAACCAAAGTGAAATAGATCTAAAAATATAATTACAAAAATCAAAGTATTATGCTCTTTGGAAGGAAAAATCTTGAGATGAAGTTGGGTACCACATCGAAACTTAAGATCCTTGCCTTCACTCCATTTTTTTGTTGACATGCCTGTAATATATTCAAATACTCACTTAAAATTCACTTTTCTTGCTTTTTGAGATGCAAAATCATTTATCAAATTTTTATATTCAAGTTTTAACACCAAATCTCACTTAAAATGCAAGTTCTCACTTAAAATGCACCTTTTTGAGATTGAACTAAATCTTCCACTCTTTTCTTTTTCTTTTATTTGTCATAACCAGATTCGAATTTTCTAGTAGACATTTTGCAATAAAAACAGAATTTTAATTAAATACAATGAAAAAATAGCACCTAATTTTTTAAAGAAGCAAGTTTTGACAATATTAAAGATTTAAAGTAACACCCAATCCTTCCACAATAGCTACAAGAAAACAAACCCAATCAATTACTTGATATAGTTAAAACCCTAAAAAAAATCAAACTAATAAAATATAAATAAACATTAAATTAAAAAAAAAAAATTAAAACTCACCTTCTTCTTTTTTTCCTTAATGAAACACAAGAGATTGATTGCAATTGAAGAAAAATATTGATTGAGATTGATGAAAGAGAAATCTTGATGTAGTGGGAGGTTTTGCAATGTAAAAAAAAAAAAAAATGGTTATTTTGAAACTAATTCTCAATTTAGTGGCCATTTTGATAGTGTGTCATTAAATTGATGGTCACCAGGGTAATTATCTATTATTTTAATTTATTTCATATATAGGTCAACGGATGTAAGATGTTTAAAATATAGTATATGTTATTTTTATATGATTTAAGTACACATATATCTAATTAATTTATAATTCTATGTCACTCATAGGAGTCATATGACCTTATAAATAATGAGTCAAGGTCTACTAAATTGTTTTTAGGGGGCATGATGTGCATCGAGAATACGTACCCAACCAAAAGAAACATAACCCACTTGCAGTGACAACTTTCTAAAAACTAATATATATCAGCTGATGGATCCCCATAATTTTTCGTGCATAATCTTAATTTATAACATCTTATAAATTAAGGCCATATATTTAAAAATATGCGGCCTCGGTCCTAATGAAATCATTTATCTTGATTTTTTTTTCCTTCAAGACATACCAATTATAGATGAGATAATGTTGGTATTGTGGTATACCCGCCACATCGAGTCTCACCCCCCTCCCAAAAAAAAAAAAAAAAACCTAAATTTATGAATTATTACACATTTACATAAATTGGGAATTTGGGTTTTTTTGGGAGGGGTAGGACTCGAACCCGCAATCTCATAGTGCAAGTGTAATGGGTTTTACTAACGGACTAACCTCATCTCATCAAAATAAAAATAAATTTTAAATAAACTATTTTAACTATTAATTTAATATTTTTTACATTACACGTTAAATGTCTCATTTTAAATTTTCACATAAAATACAGTATAGATACCCTTACACCGGCCCGGCTAGACCCTAGACAGTAGAAGAATCAACGATGTTGGTGGCTTGTGAGATAACATTCACGGGCCATAGACGCCTATTAGATGGGGCGTGAGTATTAAAATTTCCTTAAAAAGTACAGGCCTGTTACTGTTACCAGTTGGCGCAAAATATCACCCGCAAAAAGTAACAGAATCTTATATATTTTTATTAAGGGTTAATTGCACTAACTTACCCTTACTTTATTGAATTTAGCAAGATTTTAAAAAGATACCCTAAACTAACACAAACACCACTTGTTATCAAGTCAATCCGTTAACTTTAACGGTTGACTAACCTTGACTTATGGAAAACCAAATATACCCTTGTCACATCATTTCAAACATAAAATATTTTTAATTAAAAAAAAGATAATATATCGATCGTCTGCGAAAACATCCTCAATTGACGAAAGAGCCTCCTCCGTGAATTGCAAGAAGTCGATCTCTGAGATCGGTGAAAATCTCTTCCGGTAAGTAGGAGATCATCAAAGATCTCTTATTTCCTTGGTAGATTATCTTTAAAAAAAAAAAAAAAAAATTGATTTTTCAATTTTAATTAAACAATCATTTATGTTTGAGATGATGTGGCAAGGTTATATTTGGATTTCTAAGGGTCAAGGTTAGTCAACCATTATAGTTAACTAGTTGACTTGATGGCAAGGGGTGTTTGTGTTAATTTAGGATATCTTTTTAAAATCTTTCTAAATTTAATAAACTAAGGGTAATTTAATGCAATTAACCCTTTTATTAATTTATTAACTTCAGTATTTATGTAATTAGTAATTACACTTAAGTTTGTATAGAATTGATTTTTTTTCATAAGTACCATATTCGTCTTATTGATTTCTTTTTTATAGAATTATTTCCATCACGATTTGGAAAAAGAACAATTACCAAATAAGTCCAAAATATTTCATTTTTGACAGAACCAATCCCATATAATTCATAATTACTGTATTTGTCTCTCTTACTAACTTTTTTTGGTCAACATTAACAATTGAAGGAGTAAAATAATATTATAATTCAACTTTATTACATGATTGACATGTATAAGGTGTTTAACTTGGGAAAAGAAAAAAATAATCAAAGTTTCAAATAAAAGAAAATGAATGGAGGTGGTTTGGCTTTATTTTTAGTTTTTGATTATTTTATTATAAAATTTAGATTAATTTAGATTAAATATAAATTTAAATTTATTGTAACTTAGAAAAAAAATTCGTAATATTAATACTATTTTATTATTAAATATTTATTTATTATGTTATTCTTTATTTTACTCAAATAAGAAAAATGATGAGATATTGATGTATTTTTGTAAATTTTGTCAAAGTCAAAGGTCAAATTTGATCACGAGATGGACCAATCTGACCAGTTCTGAAAAGTTAGGGGCTTATTTAGTATTTGTAACAAATACGAGTGCAAATAGAAAAAATCTTAAAGTGTAAAAGGTAACTGGTTTGCAGATCGCGTGGCAGCCTCTTGAGTCTTGACCCATTAGGCCTGTCGCTACAACAAACCCAACAGATTTCTGGACTTGTATAACTGTACAAGCGAGTCACGCATTTAATTTTAATTTAATAATTCATCAAATTTCCCCAAACACCCTTATTAATTATCATTAATTACGTAAATCTACATACCAACAGATGATAGCAACATTGAATCAAGATACTGAATCAACATGGGCATTTATATCGGATGGATTACTCCATTTTCACGCATAATATAACATGACATTCCACTACATCAATTTACTAATGATAAAAGATAAAAGTGCGGAGAAACCGAAGATTTTCTCCACACTTACTAAGTGATGCACCAGACCATTAAGACCATGTTTATTTCGTTGTACTATATTATATTAAGTAATTAAAATGTACAAAAACATTGTATTATATTATTTTAATACATTTTAATTGTCTAATACAGAAAACACCGTATTAGCTAATATATTATATTTGTTGGTATTAGGTTATATTGTATTAGAAAAAACATTTTTCTTATCTTTTTTTCAATAAATATGGAATATTAATGAAATAAATGTTATGTTGTTAATATTTTCTTATAATTTCAAAATTATATAGGAAATATTTATTTTATTTATAAAAATATTATTTATTTAAATTTTTTTCTTAATTAAAATAAATATTTATTGATTTATTAACTATTTTTTAAAAATATATTATATTTTTATAATATAATAAAATACAATAAACTCATATATGAATAACTTAATATAATACAATGCATCACCAAACACAAATTAGTATTAATGATAATACAGTTCAATACAATCCAATATAGTGTGCCAAACAAGCCCTAAAGGTTTAACACTTGTCAAATTTTATTTAAAATATTATTTAAGTCTTTTTCTCTATCTTTCCACAGACATTTTGTAATATATATTTTTTTAAATTTGACACTTGTCAAATTATGAGTGGTCTGGTGCACCAATCAGCAGTTATGATTGGTGCATGATTGGTGCACTGAGTGCACTCAAGTTTTTTTTTTTCAAAAGTGTGATATATTAACTGTTCAACCTAATTTGGTGGTAAATGAAGCTCATCCATTCTAGAAATATCTCAAGTTTGAATCGTCGTCAACGCATGTGAGATATATATATATATATATATATATATATATGTGTGTGTGTGTGTGTGTGTGATCATCGTCAATGCATGTGTGTGTAATAACTTTCAAAGGTAGGATCCTGCATTTGAAATTTGAACGGAATCAATAATTCTCGTATCAATGTAAAAATATTTTACACTTAGTGAAACTGTACGAAAAATGCGTACGGAATCCTGTACTAAAAAGTTACTATATATAAATTGAGATGAATTTTCAAGTGAGAGATCCATTATTTTAATTTTGATAAGGACCTTGATGAAATCACATCATTTTTTTTTTTATGAATTTTGATATGATTTTTTTTGTGGATGATAAGTTTAATGAAATCTAACTATGTTATGAATTAAATTTGAGAATCTTTCAAACACTATAGTTATCCTGATTTTGTTAAATATGAAAACATCGGAAAATTGGGAGAAATATAGAAAAATTCAAAAAAAGTAGTTCTAGTACTTGAAAAATTCTCAAATTTTATAGATAGATTTCAAAGAACCTATCAACCAAAAAAAAAAAAAGGATCAAAATTCATAAAATTTGATATGATTTTATCAAGGTCCTTACCGAAATTAAAGTAAAGGATCCCTCACTTGAAAGTTCTCCTATAAAGTGATATATTAAATAGAATATTCACATATTTTATAATATAGTGATTTAATTTTTCTTATTTAAATATATGATTTTATCATCTCACCATCCATTATCATTTGATCTAAAGGAAAAGAGAGTATGTAAATCGAATTATGAGTATTTTTTTTTTTTTTTTTAAATCTGACAGTCAACGGATGTCACAAAATTAAGGAGAAAACTCCCTACGCATACTTGTACAATGTCCATGGTGAGACTAGAATACTCCACAACAAATGTAGAAGGGGAATGTGCAAATTATGAGTAATTAGATGGTTGAAATTTGAATCTTGAATGCTTTGGTCACAAAGTTAAGTAAAAAAATTAAGTTGATATATTTCTAGTTCAAATGATTGAGTATATTTAGACGAGATGAGGTCGGTTCAGTGATAAATTCCTCTCACATACGCTATGAGGTCATGGGTTCGAGATCCTCCCCTACACAAAAAAACCTCGAATTCATGTAATATTAAAAAAAGAAAAAAAAAAAAAGATGAGTATATTTAAGATTTATAATTTATTATTCTCGTCTAAAAAAAAGTGATTCTTTGCTTAAGAAAACATTTGAATACTAAAATTTGCCTGATTGAAAAAATTCACTTTGAGGGGTCCATAGAAAAGAAGAAATTCCGCTTAAAAGTTTTGAACTGATCAACCCCCATCAAAGAAATCAATTCGATTTCCCAAAAAAATGAAGATGATGATAGTGTAATAAGAGCAAGTAAGTGAGACTTAGATTTCTATACAAAGTGTAGTATAAAGTAAAAATTATAATAAAAAAAGTATTATAAATGCAAAACTGTTGACACAAAAGCAGTAAAAAGAAAAGCTTATAATCCAAATGAGCAAGATTTGCATGTTACTTGTCCCTCTTTCGCCATTCATGATCACACAGTTACAAATATTTTCCATTTCTATAAAAATAAAATAAAAAATAAAAAATTAACAATTTGAATAATATATTTTTTTAAATAAAAATTTACAACTGTTTTTTTGGTCATATTTATATACATATATCTGTAGAATCATAATTTTTGGGTTGTGTGTCTTTTGGTGGAGGAATGCTTGTCACCTACTCCTTTTAAGTTCCCAATCTCTCTATCTGCTTTCAGTCTTTATAGGTTGAGAGAGAGATAGAGAGAGAAAGTGCTTTTAATCCCTCAATTGATCATCTCTGCTTCTAGTTCTGCTTCTGCTTCTGTGTTCTGTGCCAATGGAGAAGCACAAATGCAAGCTTTGTCCAAGGACCTTCTCTAATGGAAGAGCTTTGGGTGGTCACATGAAAGCTCATTTGGCAGCTCTTCCTCTCCCACCAAAGACACCAACTCAGCAGCAGCAGCAGCAGCAGCAAATCGTCGGTGGTGATAGTACTGAGTCGGCTTCATCGACGTCTTCTTCTTCTGGTGAAGAGCAGGAACATGGAGATAAAAGCAGAGAGCAGCTGATTGCAGCAGCAGCAGCAGCAGCTGAGGACAAAGCTAATTTGGCTTATGGGTTGAGAAACAATCCCAAGAAGAGTTTCAGGTTCGCAGATCCTGAGTTCTCTTTTGCAATAGATTCTGGGTCTGTTGTTCAAGACAGAGAAAGTGAGACCGAGTCAAAGAACCCAACTAGGAGACGATCTAAGAGAAGCCGCAAACTCTTCGTAGCACAGCAGGATCATCATCATCAGAAGCAGAATTTGGAAGAAATCATCATCAACCAACCAAAGTTGAAGAAACCCAGTTGTGTCGACTCACCACCAACCGAACCAGAACCGGTGAGTTCAGTTTCCGACACTTCTCCTGAAGAGGATTTAGCTATGTGTCTCATGCTGCTCTCAAGAGATGCGTGGATGAAAAACAGAGACGAAGAAGAAGAAGAAGAAGAAGAGGATCATCAAGTGAATGGTATTAAAGAAAAGGAAAAATCAGTTGAAATGTTGGAGGAATCAGAAGAAATCAAGTTGAACAACATCAAGATTCGCGGCAAGAATCATCATCGTTGTGAGAAATGTAGGAAAGTGTTTCGATCTTATCGGGCATTAAATGGACACAAGAAGGTGTGCGAAGCTGCACAAACAAGAAATGCAGGTAAAAAACTAGTTGTTGCTGCTACTGATGAGAAAATCTTTGAGTGCCCATTCTGTTTCAAAGTATTCGGGTCTGGTCAAGCACTTGGAGGACATAAGAGATCTCATTTATTAGCTTCTTCGTCAACAACCCCTGCTTCTGCAATTCCTATTAAATTTGACAACAGTTTGATAGATCTTAATCTTCCTGCTCCTTTGGAAGAAGATGACTATAGTGTGGTTTCAGATGCATAAAAAAAAAAAGATTGAAATGGATCTGAGCATATTTAGTTTTTCTGCAAATTTGGTGAATTGGGTTCTTCGTAGGTAGAAATTTTCTTCATGTTTATTCAATGGTTTTGATTCTTCAAGTTCCTGGTTTTCTTTTTAATTCATATTTTTCACCAACTGTTTTGTCATGACTAGTTCAAGTAAACAGCAGTAGTAGTACTAGTCTTTGTAACAAGTTATATGCAATTAAGCAGAAATTCAAGTGCTTTTTGGTATCAAATACATACAGTAATATTCAAAGTGCTTTTTGGTAGCAAATGAAAAAAAAAAAAAAAAGTGATTGTTGTTGCTGTTGGTTACTGTAATAGAATTGGTTCAGCTTCTTAACAAAATCACAGTAGAAAAAAAGGAGGAGGAGGAGGAAGAGCAGATTAGCATAACTTTGTTGAGACTTCACTTCATGTGTACCTTAATTGAGTGAAGTTATTCTTTGGGTTTGGTTTGGTGGACCCAACATACAACTTTGGTTTCTCTGTAAGTCCCTGAAGTGAAGTGTTTCAATTCTGTTAATGTCATATGTCCTGTTCCTGTTTCCAGCTGTTGTTCCTGTAAGCTTACAAAAATTTTATTTTATTATTTTATTTTTATTTTGTTATCATCATCATCATCATGGGCTTTCACATCTTTTTTGTTCTCTGTTTCAGCTGCTGCTTGTTTTAGCTTTAAAGTATAAAATCAATGATTTGAAGATGAACCAGAAACTGTAAAACTGAAATGACACAATTAACCTCTATGGTCCACAAACAAACAATCCACAAGAATGTAATGTTGGAACAACATAGTTTTATGGTTCCTTTTATTTGGAAGGTACAATATCATTATTATTATTTTTCTTTACAAACAGGTTTTCAAACCACTAGAATGTAATGTTGAACCTATTTTTAAAAATATTCTTTAGTTTCGAATTTAGATGAAAACCCTTTATAAAAATTAACAATGTAGTTTCAAATTAGGTAAATCTAGTGTTCCATATTTTTCGTCCTGATATATTTATAGTTAAGACGAATTGATAATAGAAAATCTGTATATATATCATTTAAAATCTTGAAATATTACCAAAAATATATCTTTAATGAGGTTTTCTTAGATATATTCTTATCTGTAATAATTTATTGATCATGATGGTCTTTAAAAAAGAATTTCAAAACATTTGTCTTATAATGTTATAGAACCATGTTTGTAACATTTCAAAATTAGAACTAAAGGTTCGTTTGGCACACTATACTGTATTAGATTGGATTGTATTGGATTATGTTGGATTTGATTGTATTGTATTGTATTAGATTGTATTATTCTTATACAATTATATATTTGGTGATATTTCGTATTAGACTATATTAAGTTATATAATATTTGGATGTGATTTTTGTTCCTCAATATTTTATTAACTAGTAAAATTGATATATTTTTAGAATAAAAGACATATTATAAAATATATGTTTATTATATTATATTTTTAAAAATAATAATTAATATTTTTATTATATAAATTATTATTCATGTAACAAATATCAATAATAATTGACAATTGTTTTTAATATTTTATTTAAATTATATAATTTTTAGATATACTATTAGAATAATATTTTATTTTATTTTTATTTAATTAAATTAACATTATTTATTTAATTTACTTTATTACAACAAAATTATATTATTTTTGTATTATTATTAAATATATGATTATTATTTAATTATATATATATATATATATATATATATATATATATATATATATAAATTATTAAGCAAAAGCCAGAGAAGGACAATCGTCCAAGATTACACGCTCAAGGGAAGGAGGAATGGCCTCTATCCAAAAGAGATCATCAACAGACTTCAAAGCTAACTTAGACAGAGAGTGAGTTACCTTATTAGCATTCCTAGAAACAAAAGAAACAGAGATATGAAATTGTCTACACAAAGACACAATATCACAGATAACAACACCAATATAAGCAAAGGTAGGTTGATTCGAATTGATCAAATCTACCACCCATTTAGCATCACTTTCCAACATAGCAAGGAGCAAACCTGAGTCAATTGCAAAGCGTAAGCCTCTCAAAATTGTTTTTGCTTCAGCCACAAGAGGCGAGAAACAAGCAGAGAATCTTTGCACGGTTGAAACTAAAACCCGACCCTCAAAATTATGCACAATCGCACCCACCCCTATAAGTTAGTCACCCTCTTGAATAGCAGCATATGTATTGATTTTGTAAACCCTAGCAGGAGGAGGGCACCATACCATTGCAAGGCGAGACAACATGAATCTCATTAGAATTGGCACTCTGATAGTTCTCTAGAAAACCTGTAGCCAAAGATAGCACATCCTCAGAATTAACGGACGAAGGTGAGTGGACTCTTTGATTTCTCCAGAACCAAACCCGCCATAACACCACACAAAGAAGCTCAAGCTCCTAAGTTTTCAGAATTTGAACAAAAAAGCGAAAAAAGTCCTGGAAATGAGTATCATCCCTCCAATGAGTACCTTTCCACAAGAAACAATTAGATCGAAAATGTTTCAACTTACTACATCCCTATAGTGCATGGACTGTAGTTTCAGGACTGTTATAACACATAGGGCAACGACTATCCACCGAAACCCTTCTGTTAGCCAGATTTAACATAGCAGGAATCCACTGGTTGCAAGCTTTCTTAACTTTAAGAGGAATTTTCAGTCTCTATAAGGCTTTCCACCAACCATGAACAGAAGAAACCGAAGGACAGTCAAGCTTTCTTAGCAAATTGGCCACCTTGTAACCACTTTTCACTGAATAGGAGCCCAATTTATCAAAATGCCATAGGAGAGAATCATCAATCTACGTGGTGCCCAAAGGAATACTAAGTATAGAGTTAGCCTCCTCAGAAGAAAAGGATGATCGAATTAGCGAAGCATTCTAGCCACCTAAGGGCGACAACAGCATCCTAACCGTAGCTGCAACGCTAAGAACATGGTAAGATTGGATTTTAAAATAATACGAGCAAGGGATCCACTTATCAGAATAAATCAACATAAATAAATGAGAACCAATCCTTCATCTCGACCCTGCCTCAACCAACTCGTGACCCCACAACAAGCTCCTCCAAATATACGAACCAGAGGCACTATTATCAGCCGTCAAAAAACAACCAATAGGGAAGTACCTGCCTTTGATAACAATTGCAGCTAGAGAATTAGGATTCTTAATTAGTCTCCAACATTGTTTTGCTAACATAGCTTGGTTAAAAAGGGAAAGATCTCTGAAACCATAACCACCATTCTCCTTACTCACACAAAGCTTGGCCCAAGAGAACCAATGAAGTTTCCTCTCTGAGCCCGAACTCCCCCACCAAAACTTCGCACATAGCATATGAATATCTGAGATAAGGCCTTTCGAAAGGTGAAAGAGGCTCATCGAATAAGTTGGAATCGATTGAATAACTACCTTAAGATGAACCTCCTTCCCACCGATCGAGAACAACATCTTCCGCCAACCCTTCAACTTGTTCCAGATATGATCTTTAACGCTATCGAAAAGTTGTCTTTTATTCTTCCCAGCCAAACTAGGGAGACCTAAGTACTTCTCATGGCAGTTAACCAGTTGGACACCCACGATAATAGCCAAACACAGACCCTCCGTCCTAGGAACATAACGACTCACGCAAAGGGCTAATTTATCAAAGTTAATAGCTTGGCCTGACGCCAAAGCATAATCCTGAATGATACGACTAATGGTAATGCAATTTTTTCTAGTAGCTTTTGCAAACAAAAGGCTATCGTCAAAGAGATGTGAGACGATAGGACCTGTCCGACCACACCTAAAACCCAAGAGATCCCCACAAGAAGTTGCTTTATGTATCAGACTGGAGAACCCTTCCGCGCAAATGAGAAACAGATAGGGGGAGAGCGAATCTCTTTGGCGCAGACCTCTCGAAGGGAACAACAGACCACGGACCTTACCATTAATCAAAAAAGAGAAGGACATTGATGTTGTCACACAACACATGACCTTGTCAATCCAAGAGTTCGAAAAACCAAGCTTCAACATCAGCTGACCTTGTTATTATTATTTTTTATTTTTTTGATAATACAGCAACTGCCGAGACCGACGAGATTGGGCTCTACAAGCGCAGCTCGGACTACAACTCCCACAACAGGGAGACTGGAAACTCCAGGAATCGGGAGAGAACACCCACACTTGGGATTTCATAGCCAAGGTGGGACAAGGAAAATTTGCACAAATATATACACGCTCTTGGTGTTGAACCCTGGTGGCGAAGGCTCACTCGGGAGCATCCAGCCAGATTGGCAAGAGGCCAAGTGTGTATATTGTTATTATTATTTGGATATATTTATTATTATTTCTCTCCCATTGGTATTAGCTAATACAACCTCCACCCTTTGTTTTAGCCATTACAACATATTGTATTAAAGCAATTAAAATGTATTAGAATAATACAATATAACATTTACAATCGCATGCCCTAAGTTACAAAACAAAAGTTCAGATTTTATTTATTTATTTATTTATTTATTTATTTATTGAAATCGACCTTACCAGAAAATCACTCTTTTGATATGGGATGGATGGATATCTATTGAGGGTGACCGCCTGACCGGTGAAGATTCGAATTCCTGAAAATTAAGACTAAAAAACAGACGTGTAAAAATAATGTGCCTTTGAAAACAACGAAATATCCGGGCCAATTGACCAAAGGAGTTGCCATGTTATCCTATTCTTATTATAAAAGAATCAGTCAGATTAAATTAAATTACAGGATTTAATTTAATAAAGTGTTTAGGCTTGAAAAGAGAACAGTGTTGATTACATATCACTCCATACTTCAAATGAAAACTAGGGATTGGTGCAAACCACTATTGTTTTTACAGACTCCAACCTTCTTCCACTAGACAATTTCATTTAAGTGTAACCACCTATATCAACCTTTATCAACCTTTATAAAAGTTACATTAAAAATTTCTATATTTTTAAATTTTCAGCCATTTTTTTTTTTTTTTTTTTTTTTGCTCTTCCTAATTTAAAAAAATAAATAAATAAAAAAAAATAAAAAAAAATACCGTAGTATTGATATGTCTATGGATATGAATATTTTCATCCTTAATTTCAAGGGGGAATTGCACAAACACCCCTGAGTTTTGATAAAATTGCACGGATATAACAATTTTGTTCCTATACACACAAACTTCTCTCAACATTTGAAATTTGTTACACAAACATCCTCTACCGTTAGATGGATCCGTTAGTCAATGGTCAAATGTGTAAAAAGTCTAAAATACCCTATATTTTTATTTTAAATAAACTAAATTTTTTTAAAAATAAGATAAAAATATTTTAAAAAATCTTTTAGAAAACATGAATGTATCTTAAATCTAAAACCTAGAAATAAAAATTCATCTTCAAAAAAAAAAAAAAGTTTGTGCAATTCCCCCTCGATTTTAAATAAATTTAAAATTTAAAATTATGTATTATTAAATTGTTTAAGAAATTATTATTTTTAAATTGTAAAGATGCATTTTTTTTTCCAGGCTTCAGATTTAAAATATATTCATGTTCTCTAAAGTATATATATATATATATATTTATCTTATTTTTTTATTTTTTAGTTTATTTAAAATAAAAATAAAGGGTATTTTAGACTTTTTACACTTTTAACCATGGACTAACGGATCCATCAACAGTAGGGGATGTTTGTGCAATAATTTTCAAATGTTGAGGGAAGTTTGTGTATATATGGCCAAAACTGCCATATCCGTGTAATTTTATCAAACCTCGAGGTATGTTTGTGCAATTCCCCCTAATTTCAACTAAGGAAAAAAAAAAAAAAATTCGGTTGAAACTTTAAAAAAAAAAAAAAAAAAAATTTATTTTTTATTTTTATTTTTTTATGTGGAAATAGAGAGTTTTGTCACTCTTTTGAGTTGGTATTTTACGAGTGTCACCACTTTAATAACTTAACTTTTAAAGGCATCAAAGTTAGTGAACTTTCAAAAATACCCTTACTTTACATATATAGTTTATGTACTTTTCAGTTTTACAATTATTTTTTTTAATATAGTTTGTTCATCTTCTTCATTGGCTTCCATGGGAGGTCTTTTAACAGACCTCCAATGGAGGTCGAAATCGACCTTTATTGGCGATCAAAATCGACTTCCATTGGAGGTCGATGAAGAAGAAGATGAAAAAAAAAAATTGGAAAATTTTAATTTTGTAAAATAAGTCTCAGAAATTTCGAGACTTTTTAGGTATTTCAAAGATTTTTCTTTTTTTTTTTTGAGACTTTTCATGTATTTTCGAGACTTTTCAGGTAGCTTTTTAGACTTTTTGGTAATTTCCGAGACTTTCTGGGTAAAAACTTTCCGAGACTTTTGGTAATTTCCAAAACTTTCTAAGAAAAAATGAAATTTTCCGAGACTTTTTTTGTAGTTTCCAAGAATTTTTTGCAATTTCCAAGATTTGCTAAGCAAAAATATTGAAAATTTCCATTTTTTTTCATCTTCTTCCTTGAAACCTCCATTGGAGGTCGAACAGACCTCCTTTGATGGAGGATTTTGAAAAAAAAAAAAAAAAATCAAAATAGTGAAGAAGGTCACTGTGAGGGGTATTTTTGGAAGAAACCCATTTTATGTGCCATTTAAACTTAACTTATTAAAGGAGTAATAGTCTTAAAATACCACCTCAAAAAGGTGCTACATAATTTTTGAAACTTTTTTTATTATATATATTGGATTTAGTTAAAAATGAGAGATTTTTACTTTCGAAAAAGTAAGCAGAGAGAATTCCTAAATCCCTCTAGGTTCGATCAAATTTGAAACATTTATATAGTTTCATAATAAGGTAAAAAGGTAAGGTTTTTGCTTACATCGGCTAAACAACAGGTTTTTGGTTAATTTTGAAACAGTAAAATTATTTTTTCGACTTTGGTCAAACCTCAATGAATTTTGCAATTCTCCTTATAATTATTTCAAATCAATAAAATTTACTAAAACACTAACAAAAATTATGATGCGATTATATGGAATTATGATCCCAGGATTTTTATTTTTTATTTTTAAACCGGCACCATTATTAGTCTCTATAAGCACAATCCGAAATACAAGTCCTATTAAAGGGAGGGGTTTCCCCAAAGGTGGACATGTATTTACAAATACCGTTTGAAGTGGTAGGAGCTTCAACCCTTGAGGACTTATCACCCCAAGTTAATTATTAAGTTATTGTTATTTTTTTCTTTTAAGAGGCAAATTTTGATTGCTAAGATAGTAATCCTCGTGCCTAAATATAGGCTTATTCTTTTAGTAATGTAGGAACGCTCATGCAAGGGTGTAGTCGGGATTTATTGTCCGGATTGGCTAAATTAAATATAAACTTTTTTTTTTTTTTTTTTTGGTACATGAATGTGGCGACTCGAATCTAAGACATTATCAAACTGAATGAACGTAATTTATCACCAAAGCACATTAGGCAGTAGTAAAAGATTTTAATCAAACCTTACAATATATATTTTTTTTAATTAAAAAGTATGTACCTAAATGATCTTTTCCCCTAAAAACATTTAAAAGAATGGCAAAAAATGATTCATTATGACACAAAGAAAGCAGTTAAATAAACTAAATGTATAGTACTTGTTAGGACTTTAGCAACCGAAGTAAGTAATTCAAAATTCATTTCATTTTATTTATGGAATGAATTGACCAGAATGAAGAAAATAAATAGAAACTTTGATGTGTTTGACAGTTTGAGTTTCAATAAAAAATTGAGTACATCAATGTAATGAATCTAGCTAGTGAGATGATCTCAATCAAATTAAATTGTAAACGAAACCATTTTTATGAAATATATATCAAACCATTTGAATTGTCTATCATTTGTATTTTTATTTAATTAAAAAAAAAAGCCAGAATCTTTCAATTTTTATTTTTTGTTAACTATTTTTTTTTTTTATATAGAAAAATTCATAACAGACAATTCGCTCCTGCACTCATGGCAATCTTTTGCAAATAATCTCAATTTTTAATCATGTCATTCATGTAAATATCGTTTTAAATTAAAAGCTAAAATGAATATAATGTTCTTTCTAAAATAAATATACAAATTAACTTTGAATCAAACTAACTTCAAATTTGAAATTGGTTTCTTTTCTTTGTTATTTTTTATTTTTTTAGTAGTACACGTGTCACATTTGTATATTTGTTGTGTATAAATACAAAAATACCCTTGTTTCCGTTAATTTTAATTAACTATTGACTAACGGATGAGGCATTTTTAAAAAGTTGAAGATCAAAGAATCTAATACATAAATATCTTACAAAAATGTAACTTTTCATGAAAATTTAGGGACTAATATGTAATTACCCCAAATAAATTAAGTTATTGTCTTCTGTACATGGAAGAAATTCCTTCAAATTTGTGATTTTTTATTAAAAAAAGAAAAATTAATCTTTGAGTCCAACACGTAGACCACTATTTTGTGTTAGCTTTGACAAAAATGAAACAGACAAGATCATGGTAACAAAATTGTTGCCTCCTCATCAATTATTTTCTATTAAATCTTGAGTGGTATGTGTATAGATAATGTCTGAATCAAGTTTCAACTTTCATGGTCGTCGAGTCATCGGTCATTACTCATTACACATTTCCAACTCAACTATAATTACGAAATCTGCCTGCCAACACTCGTATTCATTACCCACTTCTCTTTTACTTTGATTTAAAAAAATATATATATATACTACTATTTGACTGTTCATGCTCTATAGTGTTTATCATTTTTTATTTTTATTTTATGCTTTATCATTTCCTTAATTTCTTTCTTAAAATTTTGATTCTAATGCCTCTTTCTCGATTTAACATATTTTTCAAGCCTATGGAAATAATTACTTAAAAATTTCATCATAGATTCTTACTTTTCACACGTCCAAGTTTCGGTTTTTACAAACGTTTTTAGTCAAAACATGCATAGGGATTAGGGATGGGCGTGGGCCTATTCCCCGCCCCCACCCCCACTCCTTTGCCGATCTACCCTCACCCCACCATCCCCTCCAAAACCCATTTGGAGAAATTGGGTATAGAAATTCCCAATTTTCATTTCGAAAATCGGAATTTGGAATTTAGAATCCGACCATCTCAATCTCTAATTTGACCTTATTAATATATTATTATTTAAATAAAAAAAAATGTTTAGACTTTAGATATAAAATAAAAATAACATATTTGAGGGAATGGGGGTGGGGGAGGGTTCCCTCACCACTTCCCCCATTTATAAAATAAAGGTCAAGTTTGCTCCCACCCCCACTCCCAAAACCCATTTAGGGGTAAAATTTGCACCTAAAACCCCATGGGGCCTCGTGGGGGGTGGGGCTTCATTGGGAAACGCTTATCCCTAATAGAGATAGATCTAAATGTGGTCAGATTTCTTAGAATTATATATATATATTTAAGTCTGACACCAGTCGGGTCAAAAGTCTATTAGGACTTGATGAGATAACCTCCATTATAAAAGACGAGTCTTGTAACACTTTGTGCTTTTATAGATAAAAGAGACATTCCTTCATATCACGAATGTAGAGGAGAAGACATAACCATTTTAGCTATGAATGAATGTTGATCTTTTAGAATTAAATAATAGATGTTGAGTTCAAAAATCGCTAACATAAAACTTCAAGATAGAGTTAATATACATGCATGCAATAGAAATAATGTAAATTTAGATGCAAATTGATAAATGATGCAACTTTGTATAGTGGGGTCCGTGGGGATAAAGGCAACGATAGTCATAAACAAATTATGAATAGGAATAAAATTGTAGTAATGTATTTGTTCAGGTGCAATTCAAAGTGCGAGGGTTATATTATTAGCCAACCTCGATAATATTAATTTTATTTATAACCTCTTTGGTATCAATTTATATAATACTTATTTTATTATTTGGAAAAAGATTTTTAAACTTTTTTTAAAGGGAAAAAAAAAATTGAATTGGATCCTCAACTTAGTTGAAAGATATATATAGTTACTATCATGCTTTACCTGCAAGTCTGCAACCACCCGAGGCGGAGGCATTTCATGCCCAATTGGGGCTTGAGCCCAGTTTTGAATTTTTTAAATTTTCTTTTAGATTTTAATTTTTTAATTGATTTATAATTTTAATTAAGTCCATTTAAATAACTTTTGCGATGGATCTAAAAATTTATCTAAAATATAATTATCATTAATTGGATCTAAATTTTTTTCAAGCATAAAGCCTGTAAATTTAACGACAATTAACTTTATCCATCAACTTTCACCATGGTTATCATGTTGAGTTATTTTTTACTATTAATGATATATACAGTCTTTCTATTGTCAGTTCGTTCTGACAATAAATATATCAGGACGAAGAATGTGGACCACAGATTATGGAGAAGTTTTGACAAGTACATACACTTTGAGTCAAAATATGTAAATCCAGTGGTCCACATTCTTCATAATATATTAATATATTTTTATTTTTATTTTTTCAATATTTTTATTCTTTCTATTTTACTAACTATATATACATCTTTATAAATTATAACTTAAAACCTAACCCTAAATCATAATTCCTAAAACGTTTCTCACCTCTCTGGCTCTCTGAGTCTCTGAATCACCGCCGATTGTGGTTCATTGCTGCTCATCCATTGACTGTCGCTTTGCTCCGTCGTATGCGGCATGTCTTTGAACAACTTCTATTGCATGTATGTCTTTGAATTTGAATTCTATTGTCTTCGATTGACCGGTTTTTGCTTTTTAGGTTGGTTGTTTGTTTCTTTATATCTTTGTTTGATGTGGGTTGGCCGATTGGTTGTTTGATTTGTTTATCACATTTGCTTTGTTGTTTATTACTTTCTTAATGAAAAATATATAAGAGTTCCTTATTATTAAATTCATAGTTTTTGTTGCATCTTTTTGTATATATAAATTGATAGACACTAGTTTATAAATTTATGTCATAAATTCATATTGTGTTTGTTGCATCTTTTTGTAGACTGCCTTTGCAAATGCTTCAAAGTAGGTGGTTGGAGTGTTGGACATATTTCAAAGCCTGGTGCATTTGGCTTCATAGTAGTTGGCTGCTGGACATTTTAAGGACTTTTTGAATTATGAACTTCTTATTATTATGATGAAAGAACAACTTAGCTTTCATTTCAATTTGTATGAGATGTTATTTTGTATTTGAATTTAATGAATTGTGCATTTGTGTGTTTTTTTTAATATGTAATTTTTACTGATACATGAAAAATGGAGGAATGGGAAAACGGGGGACCTTTGGGAAATGGGGAAACGGGAAAAATGGGGAAAATGAGGAAATGGGGACGGGGGGACCTCCCCCCCAAAACTACCCCATGGGGAAATGGGGAAATGGGTGGGGATGGGGGAGGGTTTGAAAAATGGGGACGAGGATGAGGGGACCTACATCCGTCCCCATTTCCCAATTGGCCATCCCTACTCAGAATTTATAAGACTAATAAAAGAATTAAAATTTTCTAGGCAATCACATACCTACAAAAGTAACAATTTTTCCATTTATTTATTTATTTTTTAAAACAGGGTATTTTTTTTATTTTGTATTTATATTTTTAATATATATACATATATACGGTTCCTAAAAATCAAGCTTATTCGTAAGTTTTTTTTTTTTTTCCTTAATTGTTAGTCTTGTTTGAGAAAGAATGGAGATAGAAAATTAGAGATATGTATTGGAGGAAAGAGAGTTTAATATGGTAATTAAAAATTTAGGAGAGAGTGTTTGATAAGTAATATTTAATATAATGATTTAGGAAAGATAATTTCTTTTTTTAATAATTTAATTCAAAAAAATTACTTCTCGGATGAATCCAAATGCTACGATGGTTCGTCCTAACTTTTATTAAAATAAAATGGAGTGTCTTTAGAAATTTTATTTTTAAAATGTAGTGTCTTTAAAATATGAGTGCCAAAAGATTAAAAGGATAATCTTGGAATAAAGAGAAGTGTCTTTATAATTTAAATTTTGAGAATGAAGTGTCTTTAAAAAAGAACGTAAAAAGAAAAAATTGATTGTCATGTTATTATCTTACATTTTAAAATATCAGCACGTTAGAACAAAGCCCCGTTGAAAACTCTAGGTCGGCCACCGGCAACCAATATAATAACTAATTTGACACTATTATTTCATATATCATACCATCTAATTGACATCTATCACTATCATGTCGGGTACCAAACTATTACAGCAACATTTTTTTTATTTGCAACAACACAATAGCTAAAATGTTATTTTCTTAAATTTTATTTTAAATAATAGAAAATTTTATTAATTAGATAAACTTAATTATTAATAATTTTTTCATAAATCATTCTATCACCACTAACCATTGGAGAAATGTTGATTAACCAAGATTGAAATTGAAATAATACATTTACCCTCCACTTCCAATTCATACAAATTATGTTTCACTTCTTACTATACAAATACAATATATGAAATTCCCAAAATAATCCATTAATTCTTTGTGTAAGCACCATTTGATTGTCAACAGGGGCGTAGCTCAGCTGATAGATAAACGAGTTTCGAGCTTGGGCAAATGATTCCCAGATCAGCGGCTTGAATCCTACCAATGACGAAAGTTTTCAAATAAATACATGGTTCCGAATTAATAGATATTATAAAATAAAAATTTAAAAAAAAAAAAGAAGAAGCACCATTTGATTTGGTATTATCCTATCTATCTATCATGAATTTTTGTTTGATAATAAACCGCACTATAATAATTTCTTTCAAAGAGGACAAGATTAATTATATCAAAATTAATGGATAACATTGAACAGTTTTTATAATATAATATTCTTAAAAAAAAGTAATAATAGAATAATATGCATGCAGTTAGTGTCGTTGCATGTTTTGGAAATATTTTTTTAACATATTGTAATATATAGTGAAATCCATATCGTGTGTAGTTTTTTTTTTTTTTTTTTTTTTTTTTTGAAAAGGAATTTAAATAAAGGAAACTAGGTTACATAGCAGCCTGGCAATCGCCAAGAACCAGACATTCCACCGCAAGAGGGCAGTCCCCAACCCAGACCGAACGACCCTCATAATCAAGGGTCAACTTGGCTAAACCATGCGCTACTCTATTAGCAAGTCTAGGAACAAAACTAAAAGAAACAAAGCACGAACTAATTAAATTGAAAACATCATTAATGACGATCCCCACATCTGAAGCCGGAACCACCTTAGCCGAAATCAACTCCACAACCGCGAGGGCATTAGACTCCACCATCGCCGGAAACAAACCCAACTGCAGAGCCAATCTCATCCCAGTCAAAACAGCAACAACTTCAGCAATAAGAGGCGGGAAACAAACCTCAAACCTTTGACAACAAGAAGCTAAAACCTCCCCTTTCCAGTCCCGAACCACCACACCAACACCAGAGACACCTTTAGCAACACTTAAGGCAGCATCTAAATTAATTTTAACACACCCAGCAGTAGGCGTCTTCCATCTGATATCCTTCGTCTGACCAGCTCTCTCACACTGCTCAACACCCCTCGCCTCCTTAAAATTAGCCAGAAAGTTCACTGCCCAATCAACAATTCCATCCATAGGCATAATAGTATTCGAAAACAGCAGTTGATTCCTTCTGAACCAAACCCTCCACCAAACAACACATATAAGATCAAAATCCACCTTTTTTGTCTCCTTGCATAACCAGCAGAACTCAAGAAAAGAGAGCCTATCCAAAACATGACCTGGTACAGTCAGGCCAGAGAAAGAACGAACTCCTTTCAGGGCCGAACATCCCCAAAGCGCATGCAAGGATGTTTCTTCCTTCTGATTACAGATTGGACATAAGGAATTCAGCTTCATCCCATGCGAAACAAGGTTGACTCGTGTTGGGAACCAGTTATTACAAGCTTTCCACACAAAGATTTTTAATTTCGGCAGCAAACTAATCTTCCAAAACCATTTCCACCAGGAGACCAATTGACTCAAACCAGAACTGCACGAAGCCATGGTGGAGTATCTCACCAAACGATAACTACTCTTTACAGAGAAAGAGCCCAACACCTCATAATGCCATAAAATGCTATCATCCAGCTCCATTCTTCCCGTAGGAATGCCCAAAATCACATCAGCATCCACATGAACAAAAGCCTAACGAACCACATCTGAGTTCCAAGAGCCATCTCCACATTTCAACTCATCAACCGTAGCCCACTCACCTAACATTGGAGGAGAAATGATCTTAAAAGTAGATTCACGCGGAATCCATCTATCTTTGTAAATGTAAATCGACCGACCATTTCCCACCCTCCATCTGTAACCTTTTCCCACTAATTCACCACCCCAAACAAGACTCTTCCAAAGAAAAGAGCTAGAATTACCTTTACCCGCTTTGAGAAGAGGAACCTCCGGGTAGTAACAAGCCTTCAGAACTCTAGCAACCAGGGAGTCCGGGAATTGAATGAGCCTCCAAAATTGCTTGGCTAACAGAGCTTGGTTAAAAGACCCCAAATCTTTGAAACCTAAGCCCCCCTCCTCCTTCGGTTTACACATAGCATCCCAAGAACACCAATGAAGTTTGCGCGTGGAACTACCACCACCCCATCAGAAGCGAGCACATAACCGATGGAGCTCACAAATCAAAGACACAGGCAACTTAAAAAGATTCATAGAATAAACCAGAATTGCCTGAATAACCGCTTTAATTAAAACTTCCTTACCTCCACCCGAGAAAAATCGACTACTCCAACTTTGCAGCTTCTTCCAAACCTTATCTTTAATACTATCAAAGCTGGCTCTTTTATTTCGACCAATCACACACGGAAGACCCAGATATTTACTATGGCACCCCACAAATAGACATACCCAACACATTCGCCAGAACACCTCTATCCGCTTAAGAAATCTGTTTACTAAAGCAAACAACAGACTTATAAAATTAATGCACTGACCCGAGGCTTGAGAATAAGAATCCAGTAATCTTCTAACATTAATCCATATCGTGTTTAGTTAAATTAATTTAATATATATTTTTTTTCTTATATTTCTAATTGATAAAATAAATTTAAATTATTTCAAAATTGATTGGTGTTTTTTTTTATTTTTTAATTATGATACAAATATATTTCTTAATAATAAAAAATAATATATAATATTAATTTTTTTAATAATAAAAAGAGCTCATCTAATAGGTTACATATTCCACTTACCCAATTGGTTAAAAAAAAGTGGAAAACCGTAAAAACGTCAAAAATGACGTTTCTGATATTGTTCAATATAAGTGCAAATTGTGTTTTATGTTTTTCTCGTTTTCTTTAAAAAAACATGGTTGACAAACATATTTTTATTGTTTTTCATTTTCTAAAAATAGAAAACACATTTGTAAAAGTTAATCAATAGACTTTTAAATTTTTGGCCCAAGAAAAACTTGGATGCAACAAAATGCACATATATCCTTCATTGTGATTATACTTCATGATATGATCTTAGTGAGAGATACATGGTGCATCCTCCACACTTACACTATGTTTGGTTGAATGGAGAAAGGGAGGAGAGGAGAAGAGCCATCCGGACCCACCATATTGGATCCTTCCAATTATGGCAGATGAGAGGAGGGAGAGGAGATTAGAGGGGAATTACTATAATGCTCTCAAATTTTTCATTGCCCTCCAATTTTTTTAAGGGTAATATAGTAATTTTACAAATTAAATACTAATCAATCCATTCAACCCTCTTTTCAATATCAAACAACATGAATGATATATATTATCCTCTCCATCCCTCCTACTCTCTCTCCCTCTTAATTCATCCATCCCTCATACTCTCTCTCCCTCATACTAAATATAGTGTTAAGAATATTCCCTTAGCTTGTATATGGTGGGAGTGCAACCGTGTGTTATGTGGAAGAGGTGCATAGAGAAGGGGTAAAAATGAAAAAAATGAAAAAAAAAAAAAAAAAATTTAGTGAGCGTGAGTTGTGCCACGCTTAAGGAAAACTACGATGGTATGGGGATAGCTATATCCCGTGAACCAGGGATGAAGATGGCTATGGTTTGGTGACACTTTTTCTGATCAACTTCTCTGAATTATTTTCCACAAAATGTCTGCGGGTCCCCTCTACTCTTCCATACAATTTTTCTTACGTGGAAAAAAGTTCTTCCAAGTTTCAACATGATCGATTTCGGCCACCTATCTATAAATTTTAGAGTTCATTAAGGAGGTGTCATCTTAGATGGGATGTCTCGATACACCTACTGATTTTAATCTTCAATAACCTTAAAAAAAAGAAAAAAAAAACATATGCTCTTAAAACAATTATTTTCACCTCGAACCAAGCAATGGTAACAGATTCATACTTCTTTTATGCTCTTATAACTTCGTTTAGTTCAATATTTTCAATAAAATCTTATTTTGTAACTTAAAAATAAAAATTTGATCAAATTGAGTAAAGATAATTAGGTAAGTATAACCTTGTAAAGTCTATTTATATACAATTCTTAGGAACAATTTTCTTGCTTCTTTTTTTATTATAGAAAAGTATAAAAGCGGTGATCGTAGACGGTCGGTGTAATAATAACAATAATAATAATAATAATAAAAAAAAAAGTAGAAAAGTGAACTTGGATTTTGTTGTGCTTGTCAAGACTCAAGTGGTCAATTATTCACACTTTTTAGGGTGTTTCAATGTTAAATGTTAATATAAAAAGGGTTCAAAAATTTTATATCACTCTTTATTCCCTTATTTTAAAACTAAAACAAACTTAATAACTTAAATGTTAATAGCACCTAAAATATTGTTCTGATAAAAGTACTTTTAAAACACACTCATAAAAATAAGTCTCGCGTTTTTTTATAGACTTATTTTCGTATTTCTAAGACTTATTTTGGTATTTCCGAGATTTAGTTTGGTATTGCCGAAACTTATTTTGTAATTTTCAAGACTTATTTTGTAGTTTTCGAGATTTATTGGTATTTTTACAATTTTTGAGACTTTTTAGACAAAATTACAATTTTCGAGACTTTTTGGACAAAAATGAATTATTTATTTTTTTTGTTCATCTTCTTTATCAATTTCGACCTCCAATAGTGGTCGGTTCTATCTCCATTGATCTATGGAGGTTTTTGAAAAAAAATAAAATCAAACCTAAAGGCAAAAAAAAAAAAAAAAAAAAGTAAGTAATAAAAGAAGAGGATTAAGGTATTTTTGTCCATCGGTGCTATTTAACTCAAATTATTAATCTAGTAAAATCACTATAAATTTAATGTTATTTAGAAATATTTCCACGTATAGAAATGTAGCAACTAATTACTTTACTTGAGCTTGTGACATGTGAGATTCGTTTCTCGTATCACAAGTTGCCACCGACAGAATAAGTATTCAATTCATATCTCGGATAGATGCTCAACATAAATACTTGACATTTTGAAACGATGCAATTTCACTGAAAGAAATTATAATAGCCAAACGATGCTCAACCAAGCATTCAATTTATAATAGCCTATTTTGTATTAGATATTGTTAATTCATTTAACTGAAAAAATTAGGAAAAAAAAATATATTTACTACTGTAAATAGTATTGTATACAATTTACATGGTTTTGAATGATACATGAATAAGAATTTATAATATACGTATTTTATAAATATATGTGAGAATTTTTTTTCCGGTATTATAGATTTATAGGATGAGTCATTTCCTTATCAAGGGAAAGTGTAGAAACACGTACTCGATTACATTGTTATTCTTATTCGCATATGTCGTTTAAGTTTAGGATTCTGAGTATTTATATTAGGGATAAAATTGAAATTTCATTTACTTTTTTTTTTTTTTTCAAAATTTGAGGTGAGAGATGTGCTCCACCGGAACCATTTTTGAGTTTGTTATTGGGTGTGAAAGCTTCACCACCGAACTATCTCAACTTTTTTGTTGGTTATTGCCTTGTTAAAAAGTCTAATTAATGCATCATAATGCATGTGACTATGAAGAGAACCATGAATTAATTTGCGTGCCTCCTCTCTCTCTCTCTCTCTCTCTCTCTCTCAATTGACTCTTTTTACAACAATTCAGATTCAGTGGTGCAGTGGATAACATATCTTAATACTTTTCTGATCAGTCTCAACCTTTCTTGGCACATTAACCCTTGATTCACGCTACAAACACCATGATTTCACACCCCATTTCAGCTCCCAAATTAAACACACACTACTGAGTACTGATCACTCACTCACCCAAATCCCAATCAAGCCATGCATGCCAGCTGCAAACCAAGTGCCTCGCATGTGACACAAAGACAAGCCTTTCGTCTTTCGACATAACCTGAAAGTCCAACACTTTCTCACCTCCCTCTAAAACGGTAAAACCACACCTCACATGAAGCTAGTTAGATCCACTCTTGACCGTTGCATTCACTGGACCAATTACAATAAGCATTGATGATCAATCTCTGTAAAGTATAATTATATTTTGAGGTTTAGCTGGTTGGCCTCATTAATTGTCATCTCTCCCATATCCTTGTAACGGTTTACGATTGATCTTGTCAGATCTGATAGCTAGACCTCTAACCTAATCAGTATCAGATTTTTTTTTATTTTTTTATTTGTTAAACATGTTATATAGCTAAATTATGGGTATAATCAATCAAGTGCATTTTACGAGTTTTATAAAAAAAATATTTTTAAAAAAATTGAAACTTGTTTATGGCTATGAGTAATGATTAGGTAAAATTAATAGAGAAATGACAATTTGAAGCCAAATCTTGGCCTGCTTAATTGGATAGTTTTGGCTCTTCTACCTTGGCCACCATATTCCAAGTGATAAAGTCGATTACCAATAATTTACTTTTATATGAGCATTCAACTACAGTTTTCAGTTTAATTAATATTCTGTCTCATGCTGGTCCCCCTCCCTTCTATGTGATGTTGCAGATGCTACAAATTAATGGGCAATTATTTTCACTTAGCTCTTAGCAAATGCATGCAGTATCGGTGTACACTCATGGCTGCGATCATATATGGTCCTAGCTATCTCCATAGAATATGTAAATATTTTCCCTTGGAAACTTGCAAATTGTTTATGGCTTTGATGACAAATTAAAGTGGTTTTCCATCGGTGGATATATAGCTTACTATTGATGATAGGGTAGTAAAATAAAATTTGGATCCTCTGTTAATATGATCTTTTTTCTGACCCTATCTAATCTCATAGCACATAAGCATTGCAATGAATGCAATTTTTCCTACAGTAGCACACAATATATGCATATTTATAGAATACGGTTTCCATAACCACTTTATCAACAACCAATTACATGCTTTAAAAATGTCAAGAAAAAGATCAGATCAGATCAGCGGAGGATCAAAATCCAATAAAACAAAGAGGATTGCTAGAATCACTCTCTCAAGTCACTCTTTCGACTCACTCTCCCTTCCCCCTTTGACACTTGATCTATTTGACTTATTAGAAATAAATTTTAGAGCCATCATTAATGAATTGTTTTTGCATTTTATTTACAATTCAAACAATCATATCTTCCCAAATTGCCCCATTTTTGTACACCAAATTTTCATAGTCCTTTCCTTAATTATTGATATTATTATTATTTTTAGGGGTAATTACCAGAGTGGCCATCAACTTTTGCTGCCACTATCAAAATGGCCACCAAATGGGAAAATGGATGGAAAATAGCCATTTTGGGCAAACATTGTTACACTAATGGTCATTCCATCCAATTCCATTCAATGAATGACATTTTGGTAAATAAGGGGATGACATTAATTTATTTTAGATGTTTTTCGGAAATCAATTTTTTCTTTTGTTTTTTTTAAATAAATAATTATATTTAGTATGTATATACGTATAGTATATCTCAAACACACACACACACACACATATATAATATATATATATATATATATATATATATGTATGTATGTATATATATGTATTTCTTTTTTGAGAAGATTGAGCCTACAAAATCTAAAAATTCTAAAAAATATATTTGAGATAAGTTGAAAAGAAATATATATATATATATATATATTTTTTCTTTTTTTTAGAAGATTAATGCTATAAAATAAAAAAATTCTAAAAAAACATATTTGAGATAAGTTGAAAAGATATATATATATATATATATATATATATATATATATTCTTTTTTGAAAAGATTAAGGTTACAAAATCTAAAAATTCTAAAAAATATATTTGAGATAAGTTGAAAAGAAATATATATGTACATATATATATATATATATATATATATATGTATATATATATATATGTTTGAGATATGCTATATGTATATGTACACACTAAATATAATTATTTGTTTTAAAAAACAAAAGAAAAAATTGATTTCCAAAAAATATCTAAAATAAATTAATGTTATCCTCATATTTACCAAAATGTCACTTATTGGATGGAATTGGATGGAATGACCATTAGTGTAACAATGTTTGCCAAAAATGGTCATTTTCCATCCATTTCCCCATCTAGTGGTTATTTTGATAGTGGTGGTATAAGTTGATGGCCACCGGGGTAATTATCCCTTATTTTTATATACCTCTTTTTTAATTTATAAAATAGTAAAATTACAAACACAATTTATACTTGAAAAATTATCGCTTTTGTCTATACTATCACAAGTGCATCATATTTTATAAAGTAATTATTTTTACCCAATTTGAAAAATATAGTTTAAAAGAATTATAAAATATATTTAAAAAGCGCAAGATGTCAATGTTTATTGTATTTTAATAATTTTAATATTGTTAATAATATATTTGCTAATTTTCTTTTAAAATAAATTTAATAAATATTATTCAACCCATTTTACCTTTGAACATTTTTCTTCACATATTTGGTAATGACACTTTGGTGTAAAAAAGGGACAATTTGGGGAGCTGTGGATGGTTTGGATTTTAAATAACATGAAAACAAAATTCATTAATGAAGACTCTAAAATTTATTTCCAAAAAGTCAATATAGGACAAATGTGAAAATGAGAAGGAAGTGTATCTAGCACTCCTCATAAAACAAGGGTAATGTTAATATGTGCCCTAAGGGCACATGTTAAAAGCATCCAAGTTTTTTTTTTATAGGAAACTCAACTACTGCATCTGTTAAAATAAGACAATATATACGGTGGTTGACTTTTCTTTTATAGTAACTTTTGTGTTTTTATCTTGTGCCCTAAGGGCACATTTAACACTACCCATAAAACAACTACAATTTGCAACTTGTGAGGCAAGTGGTTAATGGCCATTTTCCTTTGGTGGTTGGAGTCTTTGAAATGAAGCTCAATCTTCCAGGTTCAAATCCTGACATTGAATATAGTCTTACCTTTGTCCATAAAACCGTAAAGTGTGGGTAGGTATTGGAGTTGCTCATGTAGTGTTTGAGTTCGGTAGTCTCTAGTCTCCCAAACCCCTAACCCATTGAGTAGAGTTTTTAACAAAAAGTTGTATGTTGTTTGGTATTCAATTTAAAAAGCGTTTTAATTTAATAGATTGCTGGGCAATATATTTTTAAAAAGAACTTTTGATTGTATAAATTACAAAAAAGGTCTTGACAATGGATTTATAATAAAAGAGGTACATGGTTATAAGATAAAGTTAACCCAGTGGTTTGCCTCTCACACCTATACCATGAGGTTGTGGGTTCAAGTATTCCCCAAATCCCGAATTATTGTAATATATATATATATATTTAAAAGGAGGTATACAATGGAATATCTAAAATTTATTATAAATGGTAGTTTAGACAATTTATATGTTTTTAAAAAGCTCAAAAAGAGCTTCTTGGGAAAGCCCAACTTTGGGCTTCTCCTAGTAGACATAAAATAGTTTTTATAAAGGGTAGCTAAGGCAAATCATACGTTAAAAAAGCTTTTCTTGACTTTTGCAAAAAAAAAAAAAAAAAAAAACCCTCTCTTTTGGACAATAGAAAAGTGATAACAAACATGTTATTTGTAATTTAACTAGGCCGAACTCAATTTGACAGTCCATGAAAATAAATAATTCCCATTGGACTTGACTCATAATTTGGTCCCGAACGACCAAGTTTCTGGCCATTCTAAAAATCTCCAACTGCGGTAGGCCATTGTATACATGGGCCTTATCCAGTTATCCCTTGACAGAAAAATTTAATATAATTACCGGTGTTCGAAAATACGTGCCTAGGCGTCCGCCTAGGCTCTGTCCGGCCGTCTTGATTATGATAAAATCGCCCTTATTAGGCAGCGGGTAAAAAAAAAAAAAAGAACGATTTGGCCAATTTTACCGATTAATCGTTTAGATGGAGTCAATATCGTTTTTATATCCTAGTTATATTGTTTAAAATTTGAATATTGAAATTTTTTTTTAAAGAGATTGAATATTGGTTTTGTACGTAGGAAAAATAATTCAAAAATAAAATAAATTCTTAACCGCTTAGGCGCTAGGCGCCGGGCTGCCGCTTAACTAGCGCATAACGTTTATTAGAACACTGATAATTACAATTACGAGATTTGAACTGTTGGTTGAGTAACTAGTGCAGACTTTTTGTCCAAAACCCATTCAAATGACATGACTAATCACATTTATAAATCACTGGCCACATTATTAGAGTTGATTTTAGACTATACAACGTTACTCTAATTAAAATTGTGAAATTCGAGATAGTAGAAAAACTTTTGGAGTGTAACATGAAAATGAATTTTTGTCAAAAATTAAAATAAAATAAAATTATGCAAATGAACCGCTAGGGAATAAAAAACTAAAAATTCACAAAATCTTTCTATATCATATGAGTCCATCCTCCTCTAAAAGTGTCATATACACACATGAGTTAATGTATATGTAGGCATATTAATAGGAGAAACAATCCAAACTATCTTTGTAAAAGAGAAATACCTTAATTGGAATTTGGAAGATGATACCTCGTCCCTGTTCGGGAATTTGGAAGATGATACCTCGTCCCTGTTCGGGACCGAGGAGAAAAACTTTCATACACCTAAGTGCATGTGGGGGTCAAAATTTTTTTGTCACTATTTGGGGCACTTTTTGTAAGAATATCACTGGTTTACTAATTTAAGTTTAAAAGGCACCTATTTAGGTGATCAGACAAAAATACCCCTTTTTGTCACTTTGTGTCTTTTTCAAACATTAAGAGAACCTTTTTGAACTTTTTCCTGAACTGAAATCGTGGCTTTTTGAAAAAAAATTCGAGCCTTTTTAAACTGAAATCGTGCCTTTTTGAATTGAAATCGTGCATTTTTGAAAAAAAAATTGAGTCTTTTTGAACTGAAATTGTGCATTTTTGAAAAAAAAAATTCGAGCCTTTTTGAACTGAAATCGTGCCTTTTTGAAAAAAAATTCGAGCCTTTTTGAACTGAAATCGAGCCTTTTTGAACTGCAATCGTGCCTTTTTGAAAAAAAAAATTCGAGCCTTTTTGAATTGAAATCGTGCATTTTTGAACTTAAATCGTGCCTTTTTGAAAAAAACATTCGAGCCTTTTTGAACTGAAATCGAGCCTTTTTGAACTGAAATCGTGCCTTTTTGAAAAAAAATTCGAGCCTTTTTGAACTGAAATCGAGGCTTTTTGAACTGCAATCGTGCCTTTTTGAAAAAAAAAAATCGAGCCTTTTTGAATTGAAATCGTGCATTTTTGAACTGAAATCGTGCCTTTTTGAAAAAAACATTCGAGCCTTTTTGAACTGAAATCGAGCCTTTTTGAACTGAAATCGTGCCTTTTTGAAAAAAAAATTCGAGCCTTTTTGAATTGAAATCGTGCCTTTTTGAACTGTAATTGTGCCTTTTTGAAAAAAAAATTCGAGCCTTTTTGAAAAAAAATTCGAGCCTTTTTGAACTGAAATCATGCATTTTTGAACTGAAATCGTGCCTTTTTGAAAAAAAAATTCGAGCCTTTTTGAACTGAAATCGAGCCTTTTTGAACTGAAATCGTGCCTTTTTGAACTGAAATCGTGCCTTTTTGAAAAAACAATTCGAGCATTTTTGAAAAAAATTCGAGCTTTTATGAACTGAAATCATGCCTTTTTGAACTGCAATCGTGCCTTTTTGAAAAAAAAATTCGAGCCTTTTTGAACTGAAATCGAGCCTTTTTGAACTGAAATCGAGCCTTTTTGAAAAAAATTTCGAGCCTTTTTGAACTGAAATCGTGCCTTTTTGAACTGTAATCGTGCCTTTTTGAACTGAAATCGAGCCTTTTTGAAAAAAAAAATCGAGCCTTTTTGGACTAAAATCGTGCCTTTTTGAACTTTTTTTCAAGTCTTTTTGTTCGTTTTCGAGCCTTTTTACACTAGATTCGAGCCTTTTCAACAGTGTATGAAAAGGCTCGAACCTAGTATGAAAAGGCTCGAACCAAATATGAAAAGGCTCGAACCTAGTATCAAAATTCACACAACCATCTTAAGGTTTACAAAAGATTCGAAGAACAACCAGCTTAAGGTTTTAAATTGAAAAAAAAGCGTTTGCGTTTGCGTAGCGCCACTAAACTAATGCGTTTGCGTAGCGCCACTAAACTAATGGAGGTCTGTTTTGATGTTCAATCTCCATTGGAGGTCTGCTAAACAGACCTCTATGAAGAAGATGAAAGAATAAAGTCTCAGAAAATTTCAAAGTAAGAGAATGTGTAAAGTAAGAGCATTTTTGTCTGTTCACCATAATAGGTGCCTTTTAAACTTAAGTTATTAAAGTGGTGACTTTCTTACAACACCAACTTAAAAAGGTGACATTTCTCACCATTTCCACAGTGCATGTGTCGGATTTTCTTAGGATTGTAATCTCATTCTTGCATTTTATTTTATTTTTTGTAGCAAGAAAGGGATGTGGAATCCGAGTCCCCGTTTAGTTGATAAATATTTCATAAAAAAATCATGTATACAGTGTATTTTTTTTTACAAAATGTATACTGTATCACTACAAGAAAATTGATATTTGGTGACTAACTTTTTATGAGATTATAATAAATAGTCACTGAATGTCACTTTCAGCAACCATAATAAGATGTTGCAAACATGCACATCATTGATTCAATTTGTCTAATTTAGTGGCAGAAATACATATTCAGTAACCGACTTTCAATGACTATATCATAAATGGTTGTATAATGTTATTTTATGCAACCATTGTATCATGGTAGTGACAGGAAAGATAAATCATATATTCAATTCATTTCACTACCAATTTTTTATTTTATTTTTTGTGATTTTTGTGACTAAAGAAATAGTCAAGGAAAATCCTGTTTGGTGAATATGTCCAATTTAGTCACAAATTGGTGATTAATTTTTTGGTGTCTACATTTTCCTCCAAATGCATATTTTTCAATACTATTATTTATTTTTAGTAACTATAATTCTAGTCGAGCAATAATTCTTTGTGTGACTATTATTTTTAGTTGACAAAAGCAAAAAATAATTTGTAACGCTATTCTTTCCATCCAAAGTATACCTTGTGAGACCAACCTTAAGGAATTAATACCTACATGTTTAGTCATACAATGAGTCTCACTACAAAAAAAAAAAAAAAAAAAAAAAAAAAAAGTGCCTATTACTGGCGAACAATTTTCGATAATGACAATTGATGTTGTTAATTCATTCTTTTTCAACGGGTAATTTAAATTTTATTGACATGAGTTTAAATTATCAATTAATAAAATTTATTAATTTTCCAATAAAATTATGATTATAAAAAAAAAATAATAATCAATAGGCTTTTCCAAAAAAAAAAAAAAAAAATACAATTTTCTATTGAAGATGAAGTTGAGGTAAAATGGCAAAAACAAGTCTTATTTCTTATAAGATAGAATATATATATATATATAATGAGATTTTTTTTAATAAAATATTAATGTCAAAAACAATATCTCAATAATATGCAAAACATAGCTTCAATTAAAATAATACATAATATCAATAGTTTATAGGATAATTCTCGGATAATTCTCCTATCAGATCGTCCTGAAATTATAATTTCAGGACGACCAACCACAGTCACATCTTTTAATAAAATGTTGATTTTTTTTTTTCTTAACAAATATTTGAACTTATTAAAATATGTGAATGTGGTTGGTCATCTTAAAATTATATAATTTTAGAACGACCTGATAGGAGAATTATCCATAGTTTATATATAAAGAGTAAGTAAAATGTATAAGATATAAAGTTGTAGCAAAATGGTAAAAATAACATTATCTATCTCCAAGGTCTTCAACCTTGTAAAATGCAAAAGTTTGACTTATATTGAATTAAGTAATGGATGAGCCTGGATGATGTGGGGATGTATCGAGTCGATGTGTGGTTCCTTAAGAAGGGTGAAGGCCTAGTGGAGACTAATTTATTTAGTCACAAAAGGTAAATTTTTCTGTAACAACGTGATTGATGGTCGCAAAAACTTTCTGCAATTTACCTAGCGCTACTAACCGTGCGAGAAAAAAATTCGCGAGTGTACTTTTTTTTTTTGTTGACAAAATGTATACGGTATACATGTTGGTCTAGTGATAAACTCCTCATACCTACATCACGAGGTTATGAGTTCGAGTCCCCCTAAAAAAAAAAAACTAGTAATATTTATTAAAAAAAAAAAAAGGGATAATTACCCCAATGGCTATTAATTTGATGACATACTATCAAAATG